>CAJZCY010000002.1:37725000-39046250 GCA_914969975.1 Anopheles atroparvus | reverse complement strand
GTTACATGAAACATGCAAGGACAGAATAAGTGGGTTCAGATGATTCAAAACAGAGGTGAGGTCAAATTCTACAGAGAAAACAAGTTTCTTCAGGTGGTGAAAACATAACTGAGCCATTGGCAGAATGAATGTAGCTCGGAGAATATTTCAAGAAGACTTAATTTGAATCAAGCCAGGTGGAAGGGAGCAGAAAAAGGAATTAAATGACTTCGAAATATTAAAAAGGTATCCAAGAATAACGCCAAAGCTTTGGCTCTACCGTGTATTGGCCGTCCATTGCCGTTAATTATCAATCTTCATCACTTGATGATCGCATACGCCACATGGAGATTGAAAACGATAGAGTTGAACCAACTTCAACCGTCACGACAACAGCCGATCCATGCATCAAAAAAACCTGTCTGATGTCATTTGCGGATGCGTTCGCAGCTCGCAGTCTAGCAGAGGTAGGCGCAAAATTCCATCTCATCTGGCCACCTTATAAATACGAAGTGCGATCTGCATCTCTACTCGTTCTCCCGGTATGGTCCGAGAGCGAAGCTCGTTTCGTCATCAACTCCATCATCATCGTGATCAGCGTCCTCCGCAGGCTGGTTACATCGCATAGCTCCTTTGCAAGGCTGTAGAAGCGAAGAGGAAGAGTACCCGATAGCGGTAAAACAGCTCCTCCAAATCGCGGTGTGATCGGCTGAAGGTCATCTCAAGAGATTTGTCGCGTGGGGGTATTCCTGATATCGTTGCACTGCTCGGAGGAAACCGGGCGAATGAAACCACCCTGTAGGGGTTGTTTGCTTATTTCCATGTCGGCTCGCGACTCTCAAGAATGCAACGGTACTCTGGCCAACCGACATGGACGCAGTGCCATCTGGAACTTCTAGTTGCGAGCGAGGTAGGGATTCCCTTTTTTGGCGACACCGCTAACGGTGAGCCGAGGAGCACGCGAGTCGATTCCGTTCTGCTGAAACGGTACCTGACGATCGAAGTGGACATAAATCACTCTCTCGGAGGTGGCGTTCCGCGGGGCCGATGGAGAAATAGCATCGAAAAAAGAAAAAAAAACTAACGATACAAATTTTCCATCCATCTCACCGCCGATGTACCCTTAATTGGTTAATTGGCCTCACGCCACCGGGTGAACCGGCTCGCCTTCGCCCGTTTGGTTATGGCTAATTGAGAATTAATCTTCAAATTTGTCGGCCATCGGACACAAACCCAAACAAACCGGACAAGGACTTTTGACTCGCTTGCGCTGGTGCGTAGCCAGCGAGTTCGAAAGCTTATTGTCGGCTACGGCAGGCGGTAGACGTTTGTTTGGGAGGAGTAAGCTCGCGAGCAACTCGGAGGCATTCAGATGGCCCCAGAGCTCGGTGGAGTTCGTTATCTGCCAATGTCCAATTACGGTACCTCACACATGGGGTTGAACCGTGGGTCATCGAGGAGGCGAAGGGAATCGCGGAAGGTCTGCTTCGGCCCCCAAGTCCCTTCCCCCTAAGGGTCCGTGCTGTTAAGATTGTGCGACAGTTATTTATGGCGCACGGGCCAAAAAGAATGTTAGACAGCGTGTGCTAGCCAACCACTCATGCATTCGTCCGCAACTTGCTTGGGGACTCCCTTCCACGTTCGTTTACTTTTTCCTTTCCACCTCTTACTATCTAGCTCCCTCTCCCTCCATTCACTGCGGTTATTAAAAGCAGCGCCACAAAACTATGAAGTTGTTAGGTAAAATCTAAATTAGTTTTTAATTTCTTCCTTGCTTGCTCCCGTAGGGGCTTGTGCATGATAATTATTCAACCCTGCCTATAGCGGGTAAAGAAACGGTCTGACAATGAGTGGGCGAGTTAGCCGTCGCAGAGGGGCAGCCCTTGTCCATCGGGAACACGTACTTTTCCCGCGGACATGAACCAAACGACACAATAAATCGTCGTCCGACGAATGCATAAAACTTTACCAAACTGCAACGTTCCGCTAGACACTGGCGACGCAAACAGTCGAAGTGGCAAACCGTAGAGTTGCGTTCGTGGTATGAATATTTTGCGTACGAAATGCACATACTTACGAGTCCACGAACCACGGGGCACGGGTGTGCGCACATATGCGCAGCGGGCGAACCTACCAAAGGTAATTTTGAACTTCTTTCGTCGCGGATTGTTTTTACCTTCGCCGCCCGCGTCAAGCACGACATAGACGTGGGGTGGGGTCTATTGCCCCGTTTGCCGATGGTTGTTACCGGTAACGGTGCCATCTGCGGGAAACCTGCCAGCCTGTCCACCTCCTCCGTAGTCCGTGCTGTCCACGACAAACGGGACCCCGACCCGGTGCAGTGATAAATTATTCTTCAGCAGCCTCTACCAACCATGTCACATACGCACCGTGTGCCGGTGCGCCCTGGTCGCAATATGCGCCCGAAATAGTTAACATTTCTTCGGCCGGTGGCTCATATGAGCACGCCTGCCCTGCTCACTTCGTATAGGGGGAAACACAAACGCCACGGAAAAGCTCGTTCCGGTTCCAGACTGGGTGAATAATTATGAATTCTATGATCATTTCTGGTTCCCGCGTACGTTCTTGTGTACAATAGACGAGCCACAAGATAGTGTGGCACATCGAAGGTGGCAATCGTAACCAAGACTACATTAAACCACACGAATGGAGACCAAACAAAATCATACTTTAGAAATAAATTGACTGGTCACTTCAAAGAGCACGTGCACCCGTCACGGCGTGGTGCTCAAATTTAATTCTTACAAACCTTCGCTCACCCGCCGATAGGACTGGCCGATAGGAGTATGTGCAAAGGGGTGGGTGCCTCGTGCCTTAATTCTTTGCTCAGTGGTCCAAGCTGGCCAGAGGTTTTTTTTACGTCTAGCATAAAACAAAAAGGACACTTTTCTGGACTGGTCCGACACGCTGATCATACCGCAGCGATGACTCATGCGTCGGTCATTTTTCCATTCCATTTTTTCCCCTTCGCTTCTCTAAGGTACCACTCCACCGACCGCGTGCAGCGAGACAGGAGAGTTAGAGCAATGATCGTTAAACCCACCCAACCCCGTGCTAGTATCCTGGGCTGGACTGTCCATTCGGCAGCACGCCTCCATTAGCTGTCTAATTTAATTTTGTACAATTTTTGCAACAACCCACCGGTGCCCCTGTCGGCTGCATGTGCGAGTGCGAATGTTCGCTCACTCGCGTTCTGTTTAGTACATTTTAAAAGACCATAACTACCATAATCTTCGCCGTGCAGCGGGGAGTGTATGTGCGGTATTTAAGCAGTCGTCGTTCTGGCGTGCAATTATTCGATCCGCCTGGGTTCTGGAAAGCGAAAAGCCTGTGTGACCGAGAGAGTGTCAATGCAATTAACGATAATAAGCGGAGAGCCGTTAGCGTCGCGGCTCCGGGATATTAATGGTGGTTGTTTGGTGGTGTTGCCAATGTTAGAATGCCGTTGCCAGCGGGGGAAACGTGTGGACGCTGTACTTTATGCGCCGTAAATAGGTTGTTTGATGGCGATTTTATTCGGTTGTTCAATGGCGTTTAAATGGGGTGTTAAGTGGAAGCAGCGTTTGAGGCGAACGAGATACCGGAAGGATTATTTCTATTTGACACCGGTGCGGGGTCAAAGGCTTCACGTTGCTCAAATGTTGCATTCTATGTTTAATGCAGAAAGCATATACAACGGAGGAAAGGCTACAATGTATTTTTAAGTCGAGAAGTGCTAAAAGCATTTGAACATAAACATTGCCATGTTTATGAGCATCTAATGACAAAAACATAACGAACATGTCACATGCACAACAATCTACAGGCATTTAAACATTCATTCATCCATTAAAATCTACGTCTGGTGCTGCTGACACATCAATCACAACGATCCTGGGAGTCATACTGCCAAGTTTGAAATGTCGAACAAGATTCAAATGAAGCACCGCAGCCGAAATTAAGTATTCAGACTCCACCGAAACATACGTCACTCTGCCAAACGGGGGCCAAATTTTGCCGTCTTCACCTCTCTTCTCCATTCCAATTCGCGAATAACGTCAATCACATCTCGAGCTGCATTTCGAGAAGCGGCGATGCCGGTGGCAAAATCCGTTCCCAACATCGTTAGATTGTGAATTATTAAGCCATTGCGAAGCCTTCGTAGAGCCTGCGGACCCGCGAACACGTGTTGAAGTGTGCTGTTATTGACAGTTCCGCTCCCGAGGTCACCGGGGTACGTTGATTGGTTTACGGCAAAAATTGGATTCCTTCGGCGGAACATGACAACGTGGCGTACAAGAAAAAGTGATGTTTCCCGAGTTCGTGCGAGACGAAACAAAAAGCGTAACGCGCGCCCCGACGTGGCTCCTCGTATTGGTCTTGTTTCATCACACTTCCGGACTTTGGTTTTGCATCGCTCGCCCGCTCGCCCATCTTCGAAACCCGTGGCGGAATCCGACTGATCGGCGGTTTTCAGCGCGTTTGCACAATTCGGTACCGAAGTGTGACATCGACCGGGGACCGGCGTTTCGCACCGAATTCGGGATGAATCGAATAAGTTTAAAAATTACTCAACCGAATCCGATCGGAGCGGCGTTCGGTGACGAGTTTTCATTAAACCCACCTCTTGTTCGCAAATTCGGGCAGTTCAGTTTGCCCACGGTAGGTGTGCGGTGTTTTAATTTAGTCACGCATTTTTCCACCTCTTTGGATTTGGCCGCGAAAAGTGCCGACTTTTCAAAGGGCGATCCAACGCGGTGGGATAGCGTGACTGGGAAAGCAGCTTTCGTTTTTTATTCAACGCGCAAATGGTGGGAAATCTACGATCCACTGGACTGACGTTATGGTTCGTATCACCGTCGCGTTTTAAGCTGACATTTAAGCCGTGTGTTTATAGGAAAAAGGCAACATTTTTTTAAACCTTAAAATTCCCGAAATCGCGGCATGGGGCAGTCACGGGTGAAGCGGTTTTAAATGCAATAAAAATACAATGTAATTGTGGCTGTTTGCGATTTCATAACTCAATCGTGCCGTCACAATTCCAACCGGGTCTTTGTGGGCGGAAAACGGAATTAAGCGATTATGGTTGATTAATGAACCTCATCACTGCTCTGCACTGCTGACTGTTTTTGTAGCCCTTTGTCGGACTATAATTTCAGATGATTTTTGATGGTTCATTTGCGAGCATCATTGCAACGAACGTGGTACTCAATAATTGCCCAACGGAGTTCGAACTTTTCCCTATCGTGCTCCATAAGGGACCAAGCTATGCGTAATGAACTCGGATTGCATTTTCACGATGCCTAGGACGTAAACCATTGCGTCAATGAGACTTTTTTTTGGTAATGGAAATGGTATGAAAAAGATGAAAATGAAACTCCTACGGTGTTTCGATATCATAGGATCGCGAATCGCGTAATGGCGTTCCCCATTGCCTCTTTGCTGTCGATGAATTTCCGTTGCAAGAATCAATTTATCAATCCTCATCATCTCCACGGCCACCACCGAGGTGGGATTGGAGGACAGCCAAGCACAGAACAGTGTGTGAGAAAATTGATATCCCACCCGAAAATCGAACCCCTTTCATTCGGTATCAAAGCGCCAGCCACAGGTTGCGGGAAGCGATAGACTGTCGCGGCTCATGGAATGAAAGCGAACGGAAAATGCACCGGAAAATTCGTTGTGTCAATGAAACGGCCATGGCGTGTTGCATGGTGAAGGAAACACGGTTTGTGGCTTAAAAAAAGAGACGGAGGAAAAAAAATCGATTTATCAATTATAAATTTTTTGCAATCCGATTTGCATTGATAGGATTGATTCCGTGCGATGGATGTGGGCCTTGGGAAAGTGAAGTGAGCTGTGCCGGGGAGGGAGAAAATTGAAAACTGTTCCAAGGGCAGTAAAAACCGGCCGCGTGTTCGTCAAATGCAAATATTCCTTCACGGTTGAGCGATTTTACCCACAGTGAATGGTTTGAGCCGTAGGTTCGAGTAATCTTTAGGTTCAGTGACTGCGTAAGAGCAATTACATGTGCTCTTGTTATGCCCTATTTGAAATAATTCTACAGCTAAGTTTAGTCAAATCCAGTTAATATGAAGCACTTTGAAATCACCACTAACAAAAAACTTATGAGAATCTATGAGCAAAACAATATTACACCCATTGTGCTTCATTCAAGAAAACTGTCGAAGTTCTGTGGAAAATTGTGGTATTTTCGCCTAAGGACCTTCACGCCAACGAAGGGCACGAGTGAAGAAGGACACAGCTTTCACCGGCATGGTAAGGTTCGTCAAAGCCTTTGCCCTCTTTTCTCGTCCTTCACGGAAAACAATCACCTACCGTCTCGTTCGCGCACACACAACAGACTGAGTAAGTAGCCCACGGGAGCGTTGAATGAAATACCGATTAACAAGGCACATACAAAACGGGCACGGTTTCACGACCCGAGTAGCTCCCAGCATTCCCGCTGAACCTGTGTGTCCTACGTACCGAATTTTCCGCAACGACCAGATAGGGGCCATTTTGGTGTGCAGGTGACTGCCGACGATAGGAAGAGTTTCGGTGCCGGCTCGTTTAGCTTCCACCACCGCGTGTGCGAGAGTTGTGCTCAACGGTGTGCCGAATCTGCGAACAACTAATTTTACGCTAATTTCATCCATCGTTTCCGGTCCGCGCATTTCTATGGGCGCCCAGGCGGTGCTGGCTGCTCCTGGCAAACTCTGGAGTTTGGTCCGCTTGTTCAAGGTCCACTCCAGTTTTCCACGTCGCTGTGCTCGGCCTCCAAACGAGGGTGATTTCAGTGGACAAACGAAGGGAGCTTTATTAACGAGAGAGTGCCATTGAAAGCGCAACGGAGAGAGGGAAGGAAAGGGAAGGCTTTCATTTATCGTTGATCCACAAAGGGGCCAGCAATTGCATCGTTTGACAGCGTTTGTGGAACAAGTTGAGCTACTATACTTGGAATCGCAGTTGGCAACAAAAGTATTGGATGACAACTTCTACGATGATGATGATGATGGTAACGTTATCCAATGTAATTTTTCAACTAGCAAACAAACGACAATTCGAGACAGAAAACGATTCCAAAGGTGAACCATCCTCTACGCGACCCGGAAGCCAATGCGGGTCAAAACAATCATTTTCCACCCCGTTTAGCTGGCGTTCAAAGGCGAAAGGATCTACTGGGCGGAAAATCGCCATAAAAAAGCCGACTTCACAAGTGTCACCAGAGAGTGAACGATAAACGATACTGCATCGAACGATCGAGTGTCATCGTCCACCAGCGCAGTGGAAAGTCGCTTTGCATTCGGTCGGAGAGTAAATCTCCCCGAAGTTGCAGTCCGGAACGAGCACGGGAGCAAGAAGGAAGGTAATGTGGGTGGGTTCTACCCATCTCAACGCGCCACAGTGCATGAATATATTACCCTACTAATTATGTCAAATATGAATTTCAATTCCAGTTCAAGCAGCTTCCAACGGGGAAGCCGCCTTGGGACGCGGTTGGTGCGACCGAGCCCGGTCGTGCTGGCATATGTGTGTAGCCGTTGTGAGTGCGTGCGTTGAAGGGGCAATTTGCCAAGCATATTTCCTACATCCCCCTACTCGGGTGGAAGTTAGCATGGAACGAAGTAAAACAAACAACTCGAGCGCATATACAAGCCTGGCCCGCTGTAAGCATTTGGACAAGAAAATCGAAAGCTTGATGAAAGGCACACGGGAGAGGTCCAGGGCGGAGGAAATTGCTCGGAAAATGGATGAGGGCGGCGTTCAGTAGGTTGACAGAAATTTACTGCTCGCACTACTTCCCGCGCTGCGCACAGTGGCTGCAACAAGCCACTTGACAGTATGCTGCAGAAGACTCCCGGTGCAGTTCCATACACCGTAGCCTCCTTCTAACTTGGGATCGAACTAGAGCGAACCGAGGGATGAAATTGGCATGCAACTGCAGATTTCCAGCGAAAGGAGCGAGGCGAGCGGACGCTGCACTATCTTGAGAATTGCCCATTATGCTCGTGCGGAGTGCATTTCAATTACATTCCTTTCCGGGCTTCATTCTCCCCTTGGGCTTTTTCCGTCACTGTGTTCGCCCGGCTGTGATTTGAGGTGAAATTGTGTTTGGGTGACGAAGGTTTCCAAATTTTAGCAGTCCGCTGCCGGTAGTGACGATGTTTGGGTGATATAAAAACTCACCTATCAGATTGCTGGAAGGAGGGAAGTGGCTTTCAAGTGGCTCTCTGGTTGTCCACCGTCCACGTGCTTCCACCCTGCGACAGATATCGTGCAGCGTTGGAGTGACGGGATCAGATGTCTACGAAGGACGGATAGCATATGGAAGGAACAACTTCTACAACCGAAAAAGTCACAACCTACGTTCATAACCCGCCGCAGGAAACACTCTGGCAACCCGTGGCAAGCAAAGGAGAGAGAGGAGCAGTAACGGTTAGTTTATGAAATCAACTTCAACCCGGGACAGAAGCATTCCAGATTGCTTGAAATGTTTACTTGCTTACTTGGCTCCTGTCGCATCCTGAACCGTTACGCGACGGATGCTATTTAATTAAATTATCTTGCGACTTGCAGAGTAGGAATGGAACTTTCCTTTCCTCTATCTCGCCGTTGTCTCTTCTTTTTCCTCCCTTGCCTTGTCATCTCTGGTCGTACCCTTAATCTATCAGCACACCCGTCTGTCTTTAGGCGTTGTGTTTATCTGTCTGAGGATGTCCCTGCCGGGGAGTGACGCAGCGACAGTCGGTTCGGAGCAAGCTCTTCAAACTGAAACCGTTCGAAAACAAGTGCTCGAAATATGAAATGCTTTTGGATGGATTTCCCGGGCGTAACGGGCATCGCTTGGTTGACTTGGCTGGTCTACCAAAAAGGGAGCAAAACGGCTGAACTGGAAGAAACGGATCGAGACCTGGAACTGTGAAAATGACAACACGAACGTACTGTTTGTCTTCGCCATGATGCCATCAGATTGTATTAGCTCGTTTTGTTTGATTTTGTTGATTCAATTTTCCTGTTGAAAAGATGGGTGGGAGGGATCAATTTTGGGCTGATGATATTTCCATGATGTTTTTGAGATACCACGTTTGTTGTTGATTGTCAGTATAAACCATCAACGAAATCGTCTGTTCGGTTGGAATAATAACTCTCGAATGAATGAATAGTTTAATTCAATTCAACTTTTTTTAGATCAACAAATTGGAAGTGGACCTGCATTAGGGCGCCCAAAACGTGCAGTTATAGAAATATAATGGAAATAATTGACTGATCACTCCGCATTTTGCGTGGACCTTGACGAGCCCACTTGGGCCACGATTCTTCAGCCTTGGCCACCGACACAAAGCGCTGAAGTTTATTCCCCCGACATTCAGCACTGCCATCAAAGGGGCAGAACTGTGGTTGGAGAAGAAATAGCTAAGGTTAGGCAGCGCTTTTCGACTCGCATCTTGCTGCATCTAAACGCCACTAATGAGTGCGTTTGGCGCTGAAATTATATGCAGTGCCACGGCATAGTTCACTTCTTGAAGTGGGTCATTCGTGAAATGAAATCAACCGAAATAGAAAAACGGTCACCTTGGCCTACGCCGATGACCCAAGCTACCAATCGACGGCACCCGAACCGGCGAGTGCCACGATCAGAGGCAATCGACGGACCAGATTTCGATCGATCGTTGATCAAACGGTGTCTTAGCTTGTCGTCGGGGCGCCTTTGGAGCTTAGGTAGAAAAGTACCAGCTCGGACCGCTGACGTTGCTACAGGTAATTACATATGCGTTCAATTGTCCTCACGCTACACTTCACGGCGTTCGTTGGAGGAGCTGTTACAGAGTGGAAACTTTCGACAGCTTGCAGCAATCTGGTAGCTCTTTGACCTTTGCTTCCTGCCAAAAATCCATCGAAACGCTGTTCCCAAGAAAACTTGCTTGGTGCTTTCCGTTAAGTTGACCTTCTCCTGTTGGTGTTACGAGTGAGGAAAATTGAAGTATAAAACACAGAAAGGTAGTAAACACCAAATTAGAATAACCTTGGCATGGGGTTCCCGAAAGCATAACTCTATTCTCTCAACATGCCCGAGCGAGGACTTAGGACTTGGCCCGTTCCAACCGGGTCCTTGACGGGCGAACCGAGAACGTAATTCGTGCATAGTAATAACTATAATCGCGTGAGCGTAAGTTTGACTTCGGCGGGAGAGTTATTAAACGGCGCAGCATGCTTTGCTAGCCGGCCCTAGAATGCACCAGACTGTGATGAACTTAACCTTGAAGCTAAGACGCCTGCCGAGCGGTGAAGAAGAACCGAACCGTGCACAAGCTGCCGATGCGCAATCGAACCGTCGAACGCCGGATGGTACGTGAAAAGGAAAAGTATGCGGGCGTTCACTCATTGCAAGTTATCGAACAATCTGCAGCATTGCGCGCGGGCTGGCGAATGGGGGAGATTTAATTTGAGTTCGCAATTATGCTTACCTTAACCGGGTTTTCACCGGGCTTCTCACGCATGCCAGCACGGTAGGTGCGAAGAGTTTTGCACCTTTTCCGCTTGCATTTTCTTTCTCTGTTATTATATCGGCCCACAATCTGCCGGAACAAATAATTGCGCCGTGACTATCTTCCACCCAAGCCAGCCGGGTGTAATTGGCCCACAAGAGATTTATAGTTTGCCTACGTTTGCTCCCAGACAATGTTTCCTTTTGCTACTGAATGACCTCGGGCTGTTGCGTCGTTAGGAGCTTCGTATTGGAATAGTATTACCCAGACGAGTTCTACAACTAATTAACACGGGAAAAAGCAACATGCCAGCTCCAAACATGGAACTTTTTTTTCCACAGAACACAACAGAAAAGAAAACAATCGGGGGAAACAGCGAGCAATCAACATCCGCAGGCATACTTTGCGAAGTACTCGACAGCACCCTTCAATTACACTGGCGATATCATTGCCTGCAGAGGTTCATTTGTAACACGGTTTCAATGCAGGTATGATTTACGGTGCCTATAACACAAGCGCCGACAGTGGCCGGGGCCAAGTTTGTGCGAAAACCTTGGTCATGAAAGTCTTAATGCTTGAGGTGAGTACGTTTTTATGTGTTCTAATCCACAACAAACATCGCTGCCTGCTGCTATTGTTCGAGCAGTTTAATTACTTGCGATTAGGATCATCGTGTACACAATGACTAGTGTGGAACGAGGCAATGATATGATTTATTTGGAGTTTTTCTTCTAGAACATACTTGGT
The DNA here is from genome assembly GCA_914969975.1 of Anopheles atroparvus. Lineage (NCBI taxonomy): Eukaryota > Metazoa > Arthropoda > Insecta > Diptera > Culicidae > Anopheles > Anopheles atroparvus. The sequence continues at coordinate 39,035,034 of CAJZCY010000002.1, read as the reverse complement.
TACTTCTTCAACGGCCTTCGACTCAAGAGCTTCGAAGGCAAATTTGGACAAAAACTGTTCGACGAGCTCGCAAATAAAACTGTTAAGGTCTAGGCTTTTTATTGGTTCAGGTTTGTCCACTGTTAGTGATTAGGGACACTGCAAACAGCACATAAAAGAAATGCACACTTTACGGGATACCAACAGACCGGAGTGAGAAGAAACAGGGCTTGGCACCCATAAAACGAGGCTCTTAGAATGGCCACAAAAAAGGCAATGCTTCGGGAACAGCTTTCTCCCAGTCAAGGAGGCAAGTGAACGAGAATCTTGTATCAGCTTGGATGCCTTTCACTCAACCAGGGATTAAGGACGGCGGCAAAGCACAAGCGGCCGATGCCATGCCGGACGAAAAGACATTGAATTTTAATGAAGCAATTAGAACGGGACACACCACACAACGCAACAAACGAACGAACCGGGCTCGCCGCGGGTGGCTTTCCCTCGGATAGGGTTCTCGAACGGAAATGAATTTATTAAAGTACGCAAACAAATGCGCAGGGGGTGCCATTTTGTTTCTACTCGTAAGGCTAGCGGCGAAGGTTTTGAGAAAATATTTGGGTTTATTGCTTTGAACTTTCTTAGGTAAAATTAAAATAAGCACCCAAATGAAGGAAGCGCGATATTCCGAGGCTGAAAATGGCTTAAAACATTCCTTTTTTCCTTGGTTGTTTAACAACGTTTTAATCCTTGTTTAATGCTTCTTTAAGATTACGTTAGTTTATTTCTTTAATTCTACAATCATGATAGATGGTTACACGACACTGATACTCTTGAAAGAGAGCTAACATAGTAAAGAGTTCTTATTGCTACAGAAAAGTTGATTCCAATCGCCCTTGAAGCCTTTAAACAAACGCAACGCGGGAAACTGTCCATAGGATCTTCTTCGGGAAAAGGTTACAAAAGTCTCATCGGTTTTGCTCATCTCTCATTCCATGCTGTCAGAACGTCGCATCCAGCAAGAGCTTACGCGTAATGCGAAGTTATGAACGCAAAACCCAACGGCGAGTTTAAAAATAAAAGCTGACCCATTCAGAAACGGGACAGGTCGGAGCACTCGTGCCACAAACCGTTTATTAATAGCTCATTAATCATTAGCACCATACTGCGGTGCAGAAAAAAAAAGAGAAAAAAATCGGTGTAACGGGTGAATGCTCAATGCAACGCTGCACCACTATAAGATGCCTACTCCTCCGTGCCCCTGGACGACCCAATCACCCTCGCTGACTGGCTTCCATGGATTGATAGCATTGGCTCCGCCGATGGTCGAAACCAGTTCGAATGGAACGCAATCTGGTTATGGTTTGAACGTGACGTGTTAATGTTTGTGGCGATCGTGACAATGCAAACACGCTTCGCGCATCAGCTGTTCCGCCCTTGGAGAAGGAAAAGTGGGGTTTGCGGCAAGCCAACATAAACATTTAAGATCGTCCATAGCACGAAAACAAATGGATAACATATTGTTTAAATTCCAATTATGTGCCACAACCTCTCATTTTTGTTGTTCGCATAGTAACAGAGACACACATTAAATTCCCTTATCATAAGGGACAGATGTTCAACTTTACACACTAGTATAGCTATAGCAAGCATAATATTTTTCCACCATCTGAACAAATGGATTCAAAAGAATAATGCATCAATGTTTCATCAAAAATCTCTCTCTATTGAACCATTATCAACATTTACGCTGCACCGAAAAAAAGTTTTCGTTACGTGCACACATGGCCTTGCATACTTGTATCGGACAGACATACATTTGCGATAAAGCCAAGCTGTGCAGAACATTATGTCACATGACTGACTTTTACTGCCCACCATTTCCCTGGCGGACCTGTACAAAAACCCAAATTCCCGTACTGACAAAAGCAGCTGTGCTTTATCAGAATAAAAAAAAACACAAAAAAGATAATTCGCCGATTTAACGCCAAAGCTCTTCGCAGCTCAAAGCAATACAGAATATTAAACGTGAGGAATCAAAAATGGATCACACTTATTCTCACTATCGGCGCCTTTTTGGTCTGCTCGTATTAAGGATAATTCAGCGGGGGTGCTTCCAATGTCGTGGCACGTTTCACGCAGTTTTCCGGATGCATCATGCGCCTTGTTCCATGTTGACGTGATCGCGTATCGCGACTGTTCATGCATTTCAAATAAAGTCTGTCAGGGAGTTGCGCTGAACGGTTTCTGATAGCGGTACATTATTGTCCTCCTGTCTTTTTATCCGAATTTTTATCCCAACTTATGTTTGTGTAATGTTGAAATGCTTTTTTATGTTTTACCTCATTTTACAACATTACTTGAATGCCAACCTGCATTTAATGGAATGTGAAAATCGTTGCTTCATGGTTCACAGCCTCTTTCTGTCAAGAGCAGAGAGCACGAAACAATCATCTGTCGATGGACCCGCGAGGAATGTTGAAAATATGCCCCGTTGAGGGATTCCAATTCAAAATACTTCAACCAGTTTACAAGGGACCTTTGCGGAATTGTTTTTGCGTTATTTGCTTGACTTCAAATTGCCTGTAGGTGGTTCGTGGATGGTTGTGCTTTTTCTCTACGTCTGTTTTATGATTACCAATGTTTATGAGTTAGGTATTGTGTGAATTTTGTTGTTACGTTCCCTTAGCAAATCTCTTTGACATATTAACGAAAACTCGAAACGAATACGACAAAAAAATCCAACAAAGGTGGTGTTATGGTGTTGTGAGATATCTGCAAGCGGTCGAACGTCTGCAAATTTCCTGTCACCGTTCGCCAGCTGGCCGAACCCATTCCATTGTCCGTGGCGCCTAGTTTTTCCTCTGCGAAGCAGCCCAAAATGTCAAGCGTTACCCAACGCGCCATGTTGGTCCCACCGAAAACCCATCGATTTCGATCAGATTTGCTCACCCACACACACAAACTTATGCTTCCTTTAGTTTTCTTGACTCGGCGCATTTTTGCATGCTTTGGCAATTATCGGTCAGCCAGCGCAGTCGCTCGAAGCCCTCACTGCTCGCTACAGCGATGGGACGGAAAAACAGGCCGCCCAGCGATGATCGGTACCGGGCCGAAGAAACCACCGAACGGGCGGTCACATAATGGGTGACCTCTTGGCCTCACGGTTTTAACTGATTGACTTTTGCACTTTCCCCGGTCGGAAAGTTGGATGGGTTGCAAAAAACCACTCGGAGTAGCAACAGCAGCAGCAACAACAAAACCGATTCTAACCCTCCACAAATTTGCTAGCCATTGTGTTTTCCCCCGGGGGTTAATGGTGAACTGAGCGGTTTTTTCCCCGCTTTCCCCCGCCTGTGTGTTCATCGCGGTTTTCATTTGGTTTGGATTTTTTGGTCGATGCGCTCGGACGTAAGAGGCAGCAAGCCCGGTTAGTTTCGGACGAAGAAAATTTCGCTTTTCCGCAGGGCCCACTTCCGCGATGTGTTCCGATCGCCTCCGTGACCTTGATTGCTGCTGCTCGATTGCAGTGCGCTGCGCAAGGAAACTAGTTTCCAATAATGACTGCTTAATTCTAGCACCGACCGCAGACGAACGGTTGCGGCGTGTATTTGTCTAACGATCACCGGAGCACCGGGTGAAACCGTACGGAATCGGAAGCCCCACGGTGGCACGGAAGCGTACCTGTGGCACAGGGGGATCGATCGGTGGTTTGCAGCGTGGAAAGTTTAACAATCCGACACGGAATGACGACGCCAACCAAGTCTTGGTAACAAGACCGTGGGGCGAGTAACTACCGTGTCGAGCATGGCTAGAAGATGGCAGCGGCGTCAACGCGAGGAGTTAGTTTAGTCTTAACCGTCGCCGCAAGGAAAACCAGGAAGGAAGGACGGATGGCCGGATCGAGAACCCGCCATTACGAGGACGGAATGGGGGTCGGCAGCCGGTGCGTCGGAAGGTGAACCTGCGATGGAAACCCCCCAAATTGCACCCGTTGCAAAGTGGCCCCGAAACTAGCACGGAAGTCGCGGGCAGGAGGCTAGTAATTTGTACCGATTTCAATTATCGGCTTGTTTTGTTTTATTTCGTTGAATGCCCAACACTTTTCTTCTGACTTCGCAACGAAATTACACAAGCCGCAACAATTGTGTTTTGACTTTAGACGTCGATTCGAGTCGGTTGGAAGGCGATACATCTGCCTGTATTATTTTTTACAAATTCAATTGGACCCGAAGCCGGCGGAAAAGCCATTGAAGTTAAACAAATAAATATTGTTCAGCGAATTTATCATGAGGAAACCCAGTTCCGGAAACGTGCGAATGCGGAACCAAGGAAATGCTGACCCACATCAAGGACTCAAAAAGCGCCCGACATTAATCATCAAAAACCAATCCATCACTAAGCACGATGCCATGCTCGAAGACGATGCAAGACCATTTCGTTACGAGGGCAGGTGCAACCTGTATACGCAAGCCGAATGTGAATTTTCTTATTGCTTCTCGCTGGAGCAGTTTTAAGTGGGCCAGCTTCTGTGGCTGCAGAATGGAACGGTATATGGCACGGTTCCCCGCAAGTCGGCGACCTTTGACATCGTTGCCGACATCGGTACGTCAACATGCTTCGTCGACGGATTTAAGGGTCGTATGGCAGAGAGAGTTGCAATAAATTTTCATCTTTGCATGTTTACAACGCGCTAGGAATCGTGGTCGCCTTTGGTGCAACCGTTGTCCTGGTGGTGCTACCGACTTTGCTCGTTGAGTCGCAGTCATGTTTATGTCACACAGTTGGGAACACATCAACTTGAAAGGGGAAATGAGACAACAAAAAATTAGAATGTAATAATTTATTGACAGCTACGCCCGTGCTAAATCCGAGGACAACACTTTCGCCTAGGAGAAACGTGCGAAAATATTTTATTGTTCCATGTTTCCAATGGCTTCGTTTGGTCCGGCTTGGCATGCGGTTTTGCTGTGTGAAATTCCTTTTAACCAAAACTGAGTGCTCCATAAATTGAATCGCATTCCAATAAATCTTCGCTGTGCCAAAAGAAATCTGTCGGGATTAATAGGTAACGGTGCCACGTTTTAGGAACAAATTGTTGCCTCTCGGCAGACTGCCTGTGCAAACAAAAGCGAAGGACGATGAAACAACTCGTATCACACTGCTATACTTTTTTGCTCTACATTGTGCCAAATCGTTCGACGAACGTGGCGAGGTGTTGAAGACGAAGTAAAAGCTTATCGGCACCAGAAATTCTTCGCCCCAAACATTTCTTGCCGGCGCGCAAAAATGGGTCAGAAAGTGGATGTCTGAAAAACCGTACGCCTACGGCTCTCGGGCGCACTTTCATCGTTTTGATTTAGCTGACACAATACACACGAAATTCCAAAGTCCAGTTGCGCGGGAAGCCCTTCCAAACACACATTCAGCCAAATGGCCACAAACACACACGTCGGTTGCGAGTAGACCACCGGCGCCGCATCCGTGCAAACCAGGAAGACGACGTTCATCAAGCACATGTCGAATTGGAATTGATGCGCAATTAGAGTGATGCTGAGTGGGTAGTCCTTTCACTCGCCTGCGGAGTTTCAAGCCCGGTTCGGGAAAAGAAATTTCGCGATCTGCCAACCGAAGCAGCAATCGGTCAAAAGCGTTGGTTATTTTTTGTTTTTTTTGTTAGGTTCCCCAACTGAAGCAGGCGGTTGCGAGAAGTAAGGTGCTCGAACTCCACCCCTTAGCAAGAGAATTTTATCGTCGATCGGAGCATCCGTAGGCGTCGGCACCCGTCGGCGTCGGCTGAACGTCGAAACGTAGTCGCACCATCCACGATACTTGCTCGATCGATCGCGGGAGCTCAGCAAGCCGAACCAGACCCAACGGGCAGGTCAGAGTTGAGAAAAAAAAGCATGCCAATGGAAAACCACGAAAGCACGTTTCGACGGTAAGAAATTAATAAAATTAAATCTAGATGCGCCCCCCTCGGAATCTAGGAGCAACGCTTCGCAAAACTGCCTGGCAAAGGGTTGCCGCCCTCTGAGATCAATCCTCCTCCTTGGCCGCGGTCAAAGATCAGACACATCAGTAGGAAAGCGATTGGCGATTACTAGAGGTCGATTGAAATTGCGGAGAAAGTTCAACGGAACCAATCGCAAGGAGTTAGTCAACGCCATTGCTGAGACTTGGGTGGGACGACCGGATACATCAACGTGGGCGATATGGAATGGCTGTAATTGCTACTGGAATTGTGCTACAAGCGCCCTTTCGTACCATCCACGAGGAGACAGCAAACACAGATTTATTTTGAAGATCTATATTTCAGTGCCATAAATGTCTATCTGTTTTCTGTAGATGGTATCTACATATATCATGTTAGATATGCTTAGGCAGCTCATAGACCAAAGCTGATGTTCTAGCACGAATGCCATTCTGATTGTTCAGTTATTTGATAAACAACCGTTATCGCTTGCCCTGGGAAAAGGGGTGGACTTCTTTGACCTTTCCAAGACTGTTTTGCTGGGAAGAACACATAACCAAAGATTAATCCACAAGCTCTCACGATCACCCTGGCCACCAGTACTGAGTCCGTTATCGTGCACCATGAACGAATTGTCCGGTCGGGTGGATCTGTTTTCGAGCACTTTCCGCCAAAGAGGGTTCCCAAGAATGCCAGTTTGGTGCAGCCACACTGAGGTATGGCGACCTAGCACCAGGACCTGCTTTTCAGCTATGGCGTTGGAGCCCCAATATTGGCCGGTCGTTCATATTTACGGTATATCTAGAACCTGATCTCGCGATGTAGAATGCAACTAGACTTGGGTCCCCCGAACTGACCCTCAACTGGACCCCGATGCATGCATCTTCTTGGTTCGCCGGTCCAAGCTCGTCCACGGCGTGCTTCCCGTTCATCCACCGACGATTCCCGTTTTCCAGCACGCCCGCACGACGTGAGGCCAGAACCGGAATCGATGGAGTTCAGAACTTGATTAAGATTGACTACACTCCAGAACCGAGTGCGGTCGGTACGGAGGAAGGAGCAAAGAAGACTCCTGGAGGTTAAAAATAATGCCCACAACACCGTTACAGTTATTTAGCATTCTAGCTTGGCCCATCACGAGACGGCGACCACTTCCCGGACGCAGCGGACGGCTACGAATGGCCCGGGGCTAGGCAGTACCGTAGAAGACCTTACAGGGCCGTGCATCAATCGTGCTGCATCTCTAGGCTGGGGCCCTCTCCGTACGTTCAGCTCCATCTCATCGCCCGCTTTTCTCTCCGGATGGGCAGGCCAAGAAGTGACGCGAGCCTAACTCGATGAACTCGTGTTTACTATCTTGGGCCGGAAGGTCAGGCAGAGCAAAAGCATGCAAAGAAGCATCGGGCAATAAAAACGGCAAACCTTGCAAACAACGGCGCGCAACAAGATGGAAAACGCAGGGGAGAAAAAAAAAGCCCTTTACTACGACATCAAACATGCGCCAGGGCGAAGGAGTAAACAAAAACACATCGAGCCGACCGTGTGTTCGCCGTGGATTAAATGAAATATTAATTTTGTTCCCGGCAAGAATTTCCCGGGCAAAGCCTTTTCTGGAAAAAAGTAACACGGACGATGGGGTCGCACGGCGGAGAACCAAGCCTCGACACAGTTTGGAACGGATGGATGGATGGATGCGATCGGGTATGCGTTCTGGAGTCTCATTAATCTTGGCCAGGGCAAAAAGGTAAGCCTGGCGCATGGCCATGCGAAAGAACTGGAAACGGTGAAGGAGCTGAAGGGCAGGCGAAAGCGAAGAAAGCAAGAGGTAGATTTAGGGTACCATGCGTCCGTTTCCATCGTTTTCATCTGGTTCAACGAGCCACCCGGTGGAAGGATGGATGATTTCCATCGCAGAGGTAAGTTATGGAAAGTTCGTAGCCTGTAGGACGGAAAGAGGATTGAAATGGAACCAAACAAATGCAATGCGGATGTGAAACGAACGTAATTGAGACGTGCGTCGAGCACAGCGATACGTGGTGCAATGCAGCCGTTCTAGAACTATCCAGTACAAGCTTTTTCTTCTCATGTAAAACCGTTTGTTGTTTATATGGTTTACGCAAAATTAGATGCAAACGTTTTCGAACGATCGGGTTGTTTTCCATTCAAAAGATAGAGCTGCGAAGTAGACAAATAGCTAAAATTTATAATTCTCTGACTTATGCTTGGATTTCAACGGTTTATTAAGATTGTATAAATCTATCTACCACGCACAGCACAACAACCAGCTGGATGCGGCAGTCCAATCGTAATGCTTAGCAGAACGTCTGTCAACTCTTCTCAGGTGGAAAACCTTTACCGACGGATCGGTGTCAAATCCGCATGCTGTAGTTTACATTCGTTGCCAGGGACGCAGCGCCATTCGCCACTAAACGGTTGTTGGAGTGCTTTGCTCAACATCCAACCCAACACCACCCCCCGCTTCCGGCCCCGCGGTAGCTCGAGAGCGGAAGGCCGCACGGCACATCTCGACACTTTCCACCTCTGTTTGGAAAATAGCTGTCCAACCGCCACCTTCCGCATCGAACTCGTTGAGAACGGCCGCTTGTCCGTCTCCTGCTGCCGGCGGTCCATCAGGGTTTTTGCCATTTCTCTTTCCCTCCTCTCTCCCCATTAAGTGACCCTCTCCCCCTTCCTGCACCCTTTTTGCAATGCCCTGCAGCAACGAACGGTCGTCAAGTGGAGAGCGAATGGTCACTGGGGCAATGCTGGGCTTGGGTCCAGTTGGGGGAGAAAAAAAAAACCGATGGAAATGTTGCGCGGGACGTGTATTTACCGTTAATTTCCCCGGGACACACTCACACACTTCCTCGTGCGCACAGCGGCTCGCGGATGGTTCAATCATGGAGTGCAACTGTGTGAGTTCTGACGACGCATGATGGCGACGCTTTAGCAACAACAACAAAAACCCTCCACCGCCAGAGAACAGCCAAAGGAGCAAATCCCGTCCCGGGAGTCCGACGAAATGGCGCAAAACTTGGAGGAACTTGGAGCAAGGGGACGGCGCTGTTGTGTCGCACACGAGCGTGTTCAAACAGGTTCGCTGCGATGCAATAATAGTAGCGCCAATATTTTCACGTTTACTCTCCGTCACCGTTTCCCATTTGACTAAATCGTCACCATTGTCGTTGTTCGATTGCCTCGCACAAACTTCCGCCTACGGGATGTGCTTATTGCCGGAACAAAAAAAAATCTCACAAACGCTACATTGAGAGGCTTTTTTCGGAAAATCGAATCTCCTCAATTATTCTCGCGCACAAATGGCTGCCATGCGCTTCTGTGCGTTGGTGCGTTGGCACATTTGAAACGTGAAATTTAATTTCAAGCCTTTTCATGTTGTTTTTTTTCCCCCCGATGGTTATTATAAAGCACACGGAAACGCAAACATAACCATGAAAATGAAAACCGTAAGCCCGAAAACAGCGGGGTGCTGAAGAAAAGCTTGCCATTCATGTAAGCGTTAAATATTTATGGTTGAAACAATGTATTTGTCCGGCAACGCAAATACCGAACAAAGTATGTCAAAACATGTTTCTATCTCCCAGTTTTACCCAAAACACAAAAAAAGGATTCGTTCGATACACCATGTACCGTGTGGAGCATGTACATCATCGTTCGAGGTCCAGCTGTCACTAAATATGTTACTTCTTGCATCACATCCGATTTTTTGTATGTTGAACTTTGCTGACGCTACGTTCTGCCGCTTTTTTTGGACGGAGAATGATCTTTCCTCCCTTTCCCTCCAAGATTGTAACGGCGGCTTGCTCTGCAAAATTGCAAATTTCGTTGCATACGGCTGCCAGATGACGCTGCCGAGCACGTAAGCCCTGGCTGAGCCCTACACGAAGCCTATCGCGTACCAATCAGGTGCTCTTGACGAGGTAATGGACTTAGAGAATGCGATGGTCAGCTCCTTGTATCCGGCATTGAAACAGTCCCATGCAATGGAAGGCATCACATGGGTCAATCAAGCGAGACAAATCGATGCACTGATCTGCGTCACATGACATCTACCTATGCAAATGCCTATGAATCATGTTTCCACAGGATGCTGAGTGTTGCAAACTTACCGTCGTGCTTCGGTGGACTATGAACGAAGACCTAAGTAACGGGAGAAACAAAAGAGACGAGAATGGATTAGTTCATATCATTCATAGAGAGAGGTCATATGGAGGATTGGAAAAATTAAATGTATATCTGATAAGACATTTCTACCAAAGGAGAGCTCCTTTCAAAGGCATTCTGTAGCAAACCTGCAAACAGTTTCGTGTAGGCGGAATGTTACTGCATCATTTCTCGGTCACGATTTTCCCATGCATTTTCACTGGCTCGTATTTCCGCTCAAGTTATGCGATTACGGACGATTAATCCACCCACATATCGATGGCTCTGCAGCCAAAAATTTCCCATCCATCCACGAGAGCAGTGAGAAATATTCTGAAGAGGCAAGCTGCTGAAGGGTCGAATGCACCCCAACCAACCGGAATGGGGGGATATACTGACGCATGGAAGGGGGAGCGCAATTTCTGGTTAATATGGGTCAAATCGAACGTTATGCTGCCGTGCTGCAATGTGAAGCGAGCCGACCAAACGAACGGAACGGACGCCGGAATTGATGCGTCGCAAATGATGATACACACCGCCGGTGGCACTCTTCACAAATGCGAACCATTTCACGTCCCCGGAGACACACGAATCCCCCGTGGGGCACCGATCCGTCGTCGACGTAGGCCTCGGTGTGCCTTGGTCACCAATGTTCTGCTTTAGGATGCTGTGGAAATGTGTTTACAAGGCGCATCGTGCGCGTGAAAAGCGGCGAGACCCAGAAGGGAACCTTCGCAGCATCCCGGGCGGGCTACCATAGAAGGAAAAGGACTTGCGAGGACCGGGGCGCGATGCAGGGAACGAAATATGTAAGCCACCATCACCATTTTGCAGTGGGAAAATGTAAGCCATCGCCGACGCGCCTCATCTAATGCCTTTCAAACGAAACAACGCCCGGATGACTCCACCGGTGTGCGAACCGTTTGTTGCCGGCCATCTAACGCAGATCGAAACCGTTTGCACGATCAATTATTTAATAGTCGGTTCAATTTCCACCAACCCTTTGACGCGCGTTTCGCCTTTCTCAACCGCAGCACGCTGGATGGCGGACGGTAGTTTTTCCGTCCGCCGAACCTTTAGCGTGCAAGCGTGTGCGGAAATGGCCGGCTTCCCAAGCCAACGGGGAACCGACCATGTGGCCCACGATGACGGGCGGGAAAGCTTGGGAAAAACGCTACCGATTGCAATTACAGAGTAATGTGTCAGCCATTTGCCGTTCGTCCACATTCTTGGTGCGGGACGAGCGTTTGCGTATTTGTCGACGACACAAATAACGTGCACACACGCACACACAAACAGACAGTGTGGGATAAAGTAGACGAATGGCATATGGTGAAAGATTATTGGTACGGAAGAGCAAAGAACGAAAAAAAAGTAAGCAACTGAAAGATGGCTCAGCATTGCGCTGAAAACTATCATTTTGGATTTCTCCCGCATTGGCATTCGAGGTGGAGTGTCATTGTCTTACAACGAGGCGGGAGGAAAAAAAATGAACCAACTAAGCACGAGTCCAATTTTCTCATTTTCCAATAAATGCCAGATCCAATTTTACCAATTCGGCTGCTGCAGCAATCGTTTCATTTTCTTCTTCCGCACAACCGTCCTTGCCCGAGCCGAAAGATAATTATTGCAATTGTGATTATTTTTACGCCTCTTTCTCTCTCTCTCTCTCTCAGTTGCCTTCTGATCGTTAGCTGCCGTTCGTCTGTGGCGTCACGTAATGGCGTGGAAAACTGGCAGACACCGAACCGAATAGCCGAGAGGGGGTCAATGTCGTCCGTTTGGCTGCGGGAGGAAAATGCAACGCAATACCGGCAGTACCGGCAGCGTATCGGTATCAATAACGGCATGTTTTTGTTCCGCCGTTCCGACTCACCGGTGGCGTTGTATTTATCCGCCTCCCGTCCACCCGCTAGCTTCCCAAACTTTATCCGGCCCTATTCCATCTTGCGCACTTATTGAGTCACTGAAGCAGCCGGTTAAGAGGTCAGGGTATTTTTCTTCCACCGTTTGTGTGTGTTTTTAATGTTTTGTTTTAATTCTTTTTTAAGGTCGAATTCCACCTTAGCATGGCGCTGCCTGGGGGGGAGGGTGCGATAGGCGACAATTTTCCGGTTCGACGGGACAATAAATATCCATTCGTCCGGCTGACCGGAGAAAAGCGGAGCGGAAAGCAGGAGGAAAACGATAAAAAAGGTACTTTGGAACCCGGCGCCATGAAATAACTATCAACCATCGTCGACCGATTCCAGTTCGATTTTTTTTTTCCCCGGGCGGAACACGGAAGGGTTTGGCAAAAGCGGGGTGAATTCCTACTTGCCAGAAACCGGAAACCCGATACCGACGGGCGAAGAAGTTATGTAAAAATAACCAATGTAATGTGACATTTTTCTTCCTTCTTTCCCGCTTTCTTCTGCGAGCTGGAACGCTTTCCAGTGCTGACCACCGCTGGTCTCTGCTTTCCTTCTTTTTCCTCTCTCGAATAGGTGTCGTTTTCATGGGACGATGGGCAACAAACGTCGCTCACGCTGGTGGCGTTAGTGCCGGTGCAAGCAGGCCCTCCTTATGGACGAGTGGGCTCGCGTTTTAACCTATCTTCGTTCCACCCTCCCTGGGGAGGCCCTTTCCTTCCCTTGCCCGTGCTGTATCGCCTTCCATGAGTGCAATCATCGTTTGTCGCCATCGCCCCGGAGGCATTCTGTCGTAGCACGCCGGTGATGGTGGTGTTGGCGATGGTTTGTGTACACTTTTTTTTTTGTGGGCTTTTATGGCTTTGGGAATTTGAACCGTGCGCGCGAAGAAATGCAGGGATGGCTTCACTGGACCGCCGGATCACCGAGGGTTTCCATCGGTCAGCTTTCTGGGACGCCCGTCTCTCCCTCTAGCCAGCCACCCGAGGGAATGGTGTGGTTAGGAAACAGACATTTGGGGAGAAAGAGCTACAAAAAATCAGGGTGAGAACCGTTACAACCGTATGCGCATAAGGCTCTGCATCCCCGCTGCAAGCAAACGACGCCCGCGAGGCGTATGTGCCGTTGTCCATCGGTCCGGCGGGTGTAGAGAAATAGGGAAAAACTCGAGAGACAGCGAGAAATAATCCAAGCAGTCTCAGGCCGAGAATCGTTAGTGGCCGCGCAAGCGAGGAGTCCGGCTGCGGGTTGGGTTTAATTTCTTTTCCACTTCTCTGTTGACCATTTTCATTTGCGTCGCCCAGGTCCCGTTTTCTTCCCTTGCCAAGCATCACTAGCCCCTCTGCGACAGTTTCTTCGAGACCGAGTACAGCGAGAGGCTCAGCTTACCCTCCGAATGGTAAGAAGGCGTTCGATACTAAAAGGAAACAAACATTTAAAAAAAAAGACTCTCAGCCTGATCCACATAGTCCGCGAAGGCCGTTTCGGATAGCGGTTCATGTTGTTGCCACCGTTCATTTAGTTTTCTTCTTCACTTGTTTTCACTCCACCAGAAAAAAAGTCCTGCTTCGACGCGTTGGTGGTAATTGACACAACATTTGTGGTGCCTAGAACGAGCCGCGGCCAAGATGCAGCAAATGAAAATGAAATCATGCCGAGCTCTTTGTGGTGCAAACTGACGCTAAGTTGAAGAACGGAAGAAAAAAAATTACGAAAGAAGAACTACAAGTGCCAATTGAAAAAAGGTTCGTCGCTTGATGGCGAATGTCTCGATCGTTGAAGTCATTTGAATTATTTATAAGATTTGTTGTTCTATATGAAAATGAATTGTCTTGAATCTCAATGCAAACTTTTCAAACTCGCTGTGAGTGAGTAGGTATGTATGGAAGATTGTATAAAACTTAAGTAACAACAGAAAAGCCAATCCAATAGTTTCGAGATATTGAAGTTTGTACACAAAAGTGGAACACGCGTACCTTTGCAGGTGAAGGCAATTATGCTGAGGCAATTGTTCTCTCTTATCGCAGAGCTCCGATCGAGCATCATGCGCTGCATTGATCACTCGTTCTTTTTCACTGGAAACATTTCAACAAACTTCTCTCCCCTTCCCGGCCGAGCAAGGGCGCCTCAGGGGGTAACGCTACATGAATTCTGTGCGGACAGGAAGGGAAACAGATGCATCATCATTTTCTTCCGCGACACTGGCAGCGGTGATGATGGTTTGGGTCCTCGATAGCCCTCGGGGCACTGACGAGTCGCCCGTACGGTTCTTTCTCTTCTGTCTCATTCCTCTTCCGACTCGACTCGCGCCACCGTCGGGAGGCAGATCACGATGGTTTATACCGAAAACGGCCCGCGAATGGCCCCAGGAAGATACGTGAACACTATTGCTGTGCGAATCTACCGACACACATCGGAGCGCTCAGCGACAGTCGATCAGGCGCTTGGAAGGGGGTTAGGAGGAATCTTATTGTTTGCAGATAGGACACACACATACAGACACACAACCACACTCATACTAAATGTGCCAGAGCCATTCCCGAAGGGCATCGCGGCTGTGGACCCTTTTGGCCTGGCGTGTATCGGTTTTTTTCTCATTTTTATTTTCTAGGACACACTAACCTAGTGCACCCCCCCTTGCGACCCACCCAGCGCGCCCAAAGCCCTCGGGGAAGACAATTGGGTGAAAATGATTCATGGGTCAGCGGGAGCACGACTGCATTTCCGCCCCGACTGCCAACCCTCAAAGACGCCCTACCGGCGGTCCGATCGAGCTTATTGTGCACCGGGAGGATTAAGGAGGACGACGTCAGTATCCAGAGAATCATGACGGGATTTATGGGGACCACCGCATCAACTATGGCCGACCGAAAGGGTCTCGGTCCGAAGGTCTTGCGAGTTTTCCGGAGAGCAGACCATTCTTTTCGGAGCCCATCGGGCGCACATACCGCGATTCATAATTACTTCGGAGGTAGAAATATGGCAGGCATTAGCTGGGTTGCTCATTGTGTTGCGAATTTATTTTCCCGGGGTCGTGCGAGTGGATTAAGGGTTCAACTGGGATCAGATGCGCTACGATTGGGTGGCGAATGTGACCCGTGCGAGACCTTTGCCGGCATTGTCTTTCGGAAAATTGATTCTGATTGCAAGCAATATGTATCTTGCGCACAGAAAAAAAACTTCATCTTCTGACCGACTTTTTGCAAATAGATCTTTTTCTCTTTTACAATCTTTGCAATCACTTTGATAAGGTCATTTTGATGCGGTCACTAAAGAAAATCCTATCACTGTAGTGTGTTTTTCTACAGTACGCATGTGTGTCGGACACTGATTCTTTAGATCATCCGGAAAAAGTGAGCTCGATCGATCTGTTTACGAGCTCATTACTAGAGACCACAAACGGGACCAACTGGCGGTCAACGTGAATCTAAAGGTACCGTCTGCAGCACACGGACGACCTAAATATCATCCCGTGCAAACGAATGTCCGATTGGCAGGAAAACATACCTCATAACCGTTCGTAACGAGAATCATCATCCGCGTCATTAGCATCCATGTCGAGTAAAACCACAATCGTACAAGCGGGACGGGATGCAAGGCGAGCAAAATCAATTCGCCAACCCGGCTGCAGGAGCTCCTGCACCGGAACACCGAACCGGATTGTGCCAGACCGTGCGGTGGCGGCAAACGGTGCACCACTTCAAATGTCAAACCTGGAAAATGACTGGCCTTTCTCTCGCTCGGATCCGTCCGATTGATGGCGGCAAAATTCGCATCTTTGCGCAGTAGAGCCCGTACTCCCCTGTGGACACAATGTAACAAGGCGGATGAAAGACAGGCTCTTTTCCCCTGGATCTCATTTGTGGTTAATTTAGCACACGTCTCAACCGAGCTGGATGCTCCGTGCAAGGTTAAATGCAAGTGAAAGGATGGAAAATGTTACGGGTGGATTGCAGATTATCGAAGTAAGAGATTAAGTTGCCCGTCTCCAGCAAATGATTCGGCATGGGATGCACTTCGAAGACGCTAGAGAGATGGCACATTTCTTTTTGCTTCATATTAATTACTAATATTCTACTATAATTGACAAAGAAAAAAGCCACAGAAATACCTTTTGTGCGTACGTTCTCTTACTTTTTTATGATTCCAACGCTTTCAATGAAAGGAATACAAAAAGAGCTTCGTTCAAATCAAAGGAAATGGATATCTTTGCTACCAATTGGTTATGTATCCCGCCGAAAGTTGCGTTTATTGAATAACAATAGATTTCCTTCCACACGAACGTCAGAGGTTCATCGATTTACTTCATATATAAAAGTGCCTCGATTGCGTACTCCGTGACCTGAGTTTACAAATTAACTTGTTGCTTCCACCTACCGAGCTTGGAGGTTACGCTTTTTCACGTCGTCCAGTGAAAGCGATATGTGCCGCGGGCGGAAGATGGAAAAAAAGAAACAGGCCCAGAACTACATTCGCATGTCGAACCAATGCTGCTGCCCGAAAGGGATTGGCCGGGCTGGACCGTCCAAGATCATGTATCTTCGCGCACGAGTCTCGGCCAGGGGAGAAGGAGACTTTCGCACCAGGTTTTCGCACTGGGTTTGGCCTAATGGTTACGTGACGGTGCACCCTTCTATTCGCACCAACGCGCCAGCCGTCGGGGCGGGAATCGAAATGGGCAATCGACGCCGCACGGGAACGCACTCCGCTAGCTTCGAATCCGGCCACGAAGGCGCTAGATCTAGGAGGTGCGCGTTGCCGATACGAGCCTTCTCCCTTGTGGCCGGTGCGGGCGGCGATAGCACATTACGTAAGGCGATCGGAAAACTGAAATGAAGCAGACGAAAAGCCGAACCAATAAAACGAAATAGAAACATTTTGCACACGCGCCCCCCGAGAGCGCGGTCAGACGGTTTTAGGGCTTTTATCTGCTGGTCCGCTGGATGCAGGGCAGCTGCAAACCGGGTGCGTATCGTTTCGTTTATATGTTGAAGTGACGTTCCTCACTCACTCATGCTCCCTGGCCGGGCCAACATCGTGTCGCCTGTCTGTTCAGACTTTACTTCGACCCGGTAGACACATGGAGGCGAACACGCACACATGCTCTTGACTTCATGAGCCCACGCAGGTCCGCGAAGGAGGAAGAGGGAGGTGGAAGGCCGATCAACTACTGACAGTCTATTAATTGGATTTTATCTAATTGAAAGCAAGGAACAGCCGGCAACGGCGATTGGAGCCACGGTTCGATATGTTGACGGCGGACTGAAGAAAAGCGCATGTAGAGTGTTGCTCAAAATTTCCTTCGTGCGTATCTTTCTCGCTTGAAAGCCGTGCACATTGGATGCGAAGAACTATCTGGTGGTGGCACTCCTAGAGAGGTGTACTTTTTATCGTTATAGTCACAAATGAACTCCAGTGAGTCGCGTTGATGTAATAAATTAAGTAAATAAGGGAAGAGAACAAACTTCCCAAGCTATTCACCGAAATATTGCCGAACCATTAAAACACAAAACAAAAAACTTTCAGCTAATTGCTCTTGCGCATCTGGTAATGGCAAACCCGTGATTAGAAAGTCTGCAGCAGAGAATGAAATGTAATGTAATTGATTTTTGCTTTCTACCGTCATGATTAACAGTGTCCATCTTATGTGTAAATTCAATCAAAACTTCATCGCATCTCCCCGCGCGCGACTAAAGGTCATCTTTGATCCTCCTTCCTGCAATCTTCCATGCCCTTTGTGCCCACCCAAATTGACTACGGTGCCGGTCAATCGGCGTGATTCATGTCGGTGTTAACGAACAATGGAGTGAAGCAAGAGAACAGAGACCTGAATTCTCACAAAAGGTACAGTTAACCACCGTCAGCCGAGTCCAGTTAGTTCGGACACGAAAACAGAACAAATTGGAGTCAAAATAAAGCAAAACACAAAACACGCGCCATCGTATCAACCATCAAAACAGTCCTCGAATGTGTGGCATGAACCATCCGCTGCGGTAAGACGGAAAAAAAGAGGCATTAGAAGGAGAAAATAGCCGCATGGCCCTGTAGGGAACCCGGCGGAGGCTTCAAGGAAGTCAGGAGAGCAAAGCCAAAAAAGACCCAGATAATTGGTGCCGGTGTCTTCCAGAGCACGCACGCACACGCGGCTAGATTAATGTTGGTCACGTGAAATGACGCGGGCTGAACGAAATCCAGAGCGTGGCCACCAACGCCACCACTGTCGCCTTTGAACGTCATGAAAAGTCTGTGGATGCCACTATCTTCTATGAGGCAACAAAAAGTCTAACTGTTCCTTCGAACGCCATGGCACCGTCGTCGTTCTCCTATCTGTTCTCCCGGGCCGCACCGGGGCCGTGTCGATTAGTTTGTTCTGTGCTTTTTTGTCTATGCTCCGTGTTGTCATTTTGCTGTAGTTTCATTTTCCGTGCGGTCAATTTCCCTCCATCCAGAGCTTTTTTTTGTTTTTCTTGTTGTCTGGTCCGGGTCAAAGTAATTTTCTTGTGCCTTCTCTACTACACTGGCGGATGTTGCGCACGATTGTAATTTATACCACGAACGGGCGGATTCAGCTGATTCGGTGTTGCTCTAAGCTTCCTGCAAGAAGATCCACGATTTCGTATCGCCGCATCGCGCCGGTTTGATGCCTCGTTCCCCGTGGGATGATCGTCGCAACAAAGTTCGCAACCGATACGATCGAGGTCTCGTTTCGCAGGAAGATTTGCCAGTCTTCCCTTGGCGCTGATGATTGCCGGCAAGTGGGATAAGATAAAGCGGTAACCTTTTTCCCCGCCTGCCAGCAGAACGGACCATGAGCGGGGAAACTCCCGGCTCGGGAAACAGGCAATCGATTCAATTACTTCTAATGATTTCGATTTCCCTGATGAAAGATCGCAGCTAGGTTACAGATCGCGTTAACGGAAAAGAATATGATTTCTTATGTTTTTTTTTTTTAGCTCCTTTCAGTACGGAGGTCATAAATCTCGGGTCTGATAATCTCTAAAGACTCTGGCACTTGAAGTTGTGCACGGTTTTTTTTTTCTTCCACATCTTGGGACCAATGGGGAAGTTGTGGTGGCACGGTAATGAAGTGTAGTCGTGTGTCCTTACACGAGAGCAGCGTTACGGCAAAGGTTCTAGGTGGCTTTGGTTGCTTGCATGCCGCCGATTCCTACACCGCCACGGCCGTCGATATCATCAATCAAAACATTATTAATTATGACAAAATAATTATCTTCACAATCTTTCGACGACCTGGCCTGGCGGCTCCAGATCGCGCTTAGAGGCAAAGGGGGGATCTAGAGTGACCCTACGACGGACGTTCGAGCCTTAGATTGTTTGCCGGAAAGCTGCTGCATCATGCCACCACGGTAGAGCTTGGCTATTAGAACCCACGCTTCTGAATCGCCCGCCTTCGTCCCTCACGTCCAGTTTTGTCGAGTGTCGGTGGAGGTCAATGACCGTTCGGGCAGCGATCTACAGACAGCCTCCACTTCCCAGCGACGACGGAGGTGAGCCGCGGGATGTTCTAGATCAAATCTCCTTCCAACGGAACTCCTCGCAGCTCTTTGGGGATGTGCCGACACTTGATCCGTTTGCGGTGAGCTAGAATTACAGGCGATTCCCGGTGGTGGTCCATTGCCAAGGCTTCCTTCCCGTGTGAGAGTTTGCTCTGCCAAGTTCAATTCAAGTTCATGGAGCGATGCATCGCTACAAAGGCATGGTGAGCCTATTGAAATAGTTAAACACTGAACGATCTTACGTTCGATCGAGGACCTGTACTGTCGGTTGTTCACTTCACTTCTTTATCCTGCAGTTACTCGTAGCAACGATGTTTTATGGGTGGAACGCTGGATAAAAAGTCTAGAACAACCATCCAGCTTAACAAAATTAAAGAAAGAATGCATAATTTGCTGAAAAATATTCTTTTCATATGCTACCTGAAGAAGACAAAATAAACCACTTCACGTGTTTCTAGCCGTACATTTGTGTTGAAAACGATAAGAACGAACGTGTGCAGGAAGTGCAGTCAACGTACAATAAATTATGTATGCGACGATGTGCTGTGCTGCAGAAAATGCATTACATCACTTCTCCTTTGAAGAAACAAAGAATACTTGTAAATTCAAATACATCCAACATAAAAGCAGTTCCATTTGCCGTGTTTGGTTACATATTGCTGTTAGTTTCTTCTTTCATTTCACTCAGTCCACCATGCCACTGTGGTCTCAATCTCGCATGAAGTACTTGTTTCGATAAGTTTCCACCCTCTTGTTAAGTTCGACGGTTTCGTTGTGATGAAAAGTTTCATAATGCGAAACGTTCGTTCCGTGCGCCAGGCAAGGGAAGGACACGATAATGGTAAAGAAATATCACGGAAAGAATGATTGCCAAGCAACATTACTTTCAAGCAAAGCAAAACAAACTCTCTAAAAAACGAAGAAAACGCATTTCTCGCGACCAAAAATGTGTCGTTTTTGTATGGATAATTGATAGCGTTTCCTTTTGCGTTGTGTGTTGCACTCAATGTTGCTATTAATTTCACCTTTCGCTGTGATGCATCGGGTAAAGATTTCTGCTCACTGAGATTCGCATTCGAAAGGGACAGAATACCACAAACATATAGAAATGTGAAAGAATACTTACGAACTTCCGCAAACTCTCGTAGCACAAAGTTGGTACCCAACTGCCTTGTAGAATGCACCAAGACGGTCCGTTACAACTTTCAAGAACGCACCTAGAACGGGAATAATGAAAGAGATAACTTGATGAGGTGGGTGAGAAAAGCAGCCTGAAAAGAACGCCTAATATTATCTGCTGAAGGTCGTTAATATTGGCACGTTGAATATGGAATTTCGAATTTGAACCGCATTCGCAGGCAAATCTTTCGACTTAATTTTGGATTAAATAATATTCTGCTGAACATGAATTGAATTGAAGCGAAACATTGCAAGCCGAACAGAGCTTCCATTCATCCATCTCCTGTAACGAAATGTTTGCCCAACAATGTTGAAGATGGTTTATTTGGACCGAATTCCATCACAACATGCAGTCATGGCGTTTACATCACCATTCCTCTGCTGCCTGAAACAGCAACCCCAATCGAGTCCGATTAGGCTCCAGAGCATTTCGTGCATCGCGCTTTGTAATTGTGACATCCCGAGGCTTTGAAGTTTGCGCCCTCTAATGCAAAACCCTTCGCCACAAGGACGTGACACAGATTCTGTCAAAGTGTTCCCTTTGTCAAACGCAACGAAGGCGCGCTGCTCGCCGAACTCCACATGAAGAGGCCTTAGAGACGAGTTGTTTTTCTTCCTCTTCACGTCACATCTGTGGCTCTGTATTGACCGAATTGTCTCAGTTAAGGACTTTTCGAAACAGAATGAAAAAAGTATGCCTCTATGGGTCTGGAACGGGGAGACAAAAACGCCAAACCTGGCGCTCGGTGTACAGTGTCAGGGAAACATTTCCCCCCAAAGTCATTATTAGCTGGATAGTGGCTTCGGCCTAAAACAGCCCGATAGCATTACATCATGTGCGATGAGAGAAAAAAAAGGTTCCCCCAAAACGTTCGGCACAGTTTCGCATTGAACCGAACTCGAACAACTCGAACAACTCGAGTGAACCTTTTCAACCTTGACAATGAGAACAATGGGGGCACCCTCTTCAGGCGTCGTCTTTTCGGTGCGATTTCGACGGTCTTTCATCGCCAGCCGAAGTGCTGATGGCGCAGGCTCCACGCGCCCATCCTCAAAGCCTCCCACAGCTTTATGTTTTTACCAGAGCGATGTGCACCATAAGCTCACCATGCGAACCTCATCCAGCCGGAGGGGATTCGTTCGCGGTTAAAACTGGGGCGAAAAGTTTGGGGAGACATGACGGGGAATGTATAGGTACACACACGCGATGGTAACGATGAAAACATGAGCCGGCGCTTGAGGAAAGGTGAAGATGCCACCGCCCTCTGCCCGCCACCTCCCGAACCGGCACTGATGAATGTGGAATGCATTAACATAATTCCCTTCCTTCACTGTCGCCGGCAACTCAGCTTCAATTCGCGTCCTCATCTTCATCATTGGCTTCGTCATCGCCGCGTGTGCTTGTACTGCCATCAGCTGACAGCTTGCCACAATGTGTCGAACGGCGTTTCGTGATGCGTTTCTTTCGTGCCCGTTGGCCGTTTGATCGTCAGTGTTGGTGTCGCTGCTTTCCGTGTTTTACTCAGCGTCTTTTTCCTTTTTCAGCTCTCAACATTACCCCCTGAAGACTTTCCAAAGAGGGTTTCATCGGTCAGAAAAAAAGGAAGGGAGATGTCTGGTGGAAGAGGATGCCCCAGGGAAGTATACTTTTCGAGTGCCCTCGAACCTTCCTCTGACCTCAAGTTCGACAAAGTGGAATATCATATGATCATCAAAGCCGAACGCCTTTCCTCCAGCCTTCCCAACCGGAGAGGGAAAAACTCCCGGAGCACCGAAACACGAAACAATCCAGTTCGTCCGCGTTCCGTTCTTTTCCAGCTTTCAGGGAAAAACACCCAACGCACGCCCGGGCACAGGTAGTGTGGAAAAGACATTGGCTGATCCGAGGGCAACATGACGAGGTGATTACATAGTAGCTCGCTGTATGCACGGAAAGTGGTGGCACCAATCTGTACCCACCCCAAACGCTACCACTTTCCAACCCGAATTTTCTCCTCGAACTACAACGCGGCTGCGGCGAGGGCGACTTGAGGCACGCGGATCGAGGGGGTAATTTGGCGAAAACCGTAAAATTCAGATCAGGAGAGAAGAGACGAGAAAAGCGCGCGATCCGACTGAGGATTGGAAGAAAACATTCGGTAAGATCTGGAGCTACCGATGGCAGGCAAGAATGAAGTGCACGAAAGCAGGAAGAATGGATATAATTTACACCGGTAATAATGTGCCCTTGGTGCGATCGCATCGGAGCATCTTCCGCCGCCTGCGCCATCAGACGAAGGAAGAAACATACATTTTGCTCCCTCCCCGAAAATGGAGTCACGTCACCGCGATAGTTTAAGACCCGCCGCTACACAATAAGCAACGTGAAACAACAACGGAAACATTTAAAACACGGTACGCTCTGTATTTGGAGTTTCTGATCAACATTTTTGCCCCTGCAAATGTTGGTCAAAAGAAGCCACCGAGGAGCGTACAGGAAGCCTAGACAGAGTGTAATAATCATTTTGCAGCCACCTCCATCACCATCATCATCATCTTCATAACCATGATCATCAGCCCCTCCCCGCCAGCATCTCGACGTCGTCGGAGTCGGATGTCGTCTGCATCTTTGTTGAGGTGATTCGAGGGTTTTTTTTCTTCAGAGAACAAGCACTGAAGAAGGAAATCGTTTTCCTCTCGTGCGGGCCACAAAATGCCGGCGGGAAGCTGTACCGGATGAGAACAATTTGTTTACAAGTGAGCAGACTCACGTCAGAAGGAAGAACATTACCCATTATGCATTTCATTATGCCGTCGGGAAAAGGATTTTAGGCTGCAGAGGTGGTTCTTGTGGGCGTGAGGCGGTGTGTGTTTTTATTTTATTTTTCTGAGGAACACACCATATTTCCAACAGCCAAGAGCTGAAGATGGTTTGGCTGCGTTTTTAAATATACGAACAAAACGACAACTTAATGACCTTATTTTGTGTTACATTATACAAACCTTTGAACACGTTGAATGGTAGACGGAGCGGTAAGACGAACGAACTTTCCATCATGATTGGAATTGACTTTCGTCCGCGTACGACCGATTCTGTGAAGTACAGTACAGGGAACAAGAACGTTCAGCAAATATTGTTTCAACTCCATTGTCGTGCCTTATTGTTTCGCTTGCGCCATGTTAAGGTTAATGCATCCAGCCCTCAATGCATCCGTAATGCACTTTTTTCATTCCTAACCGACAATTTCCTTAACTCGGGCGGGTTCCTCGTGTAAGGTTCCACAGCTTGGGCTTGGGCCATAATTAAATTGAGCAATTATTCATCACCAAGTCGTCGTTGCATTTTTAAGCTGTTCTCTCTTACAGGTTCAGCTTTTGGGCTGCTCACCGTAAGGCGTCAAGGAAAGCGTTGGTGCGTTTGGGGACGAACGCCGTCAACGGCTCCTTGAGGGTCTCCATCGTATCATAAATCAACGGCGAGCTTTCAGGAGCCTACTTACTGTCCCTTCCGGAAGGCTTGTCCGTTTCGGCGTGTTTTGGCTTCGGCCCACGGTCGTTCGGTTGCGTATCGTTGCTGGGTAACACGGCACCATAGGGCGACACAAATTAGTGCCATTTTCGTTTACTTACACCGCCGCGGATTGCCGCTGGTAGATGATTGGTCTTTGCTGTTAAAATAGTAGGCTGTGGTAGGCGTCCCAGCCAGTTCGCTTTCGCCAGAGATGGCAGCCCTTTCCCGAGAGGCCAAACTGATCAGCTGCTTTTGGTTTGGTTTGGGTGATGTATGGGGCGTCGTCGGAGATAGTTTTTGGCAAGCCGTACAATAAACACCAAACCGATGTCGAACTGCTAGCCTTTTACGATGGCCCTCGGAAACGGTGCAATGTTCCCCGGTTGAACGATGGGCGGGACTGAGGAAGCTGAATTTCTTGGGCATTTCTACACAGGGCGTGCATTTTGAACGTCGAGCTTGCAGATTTAGTTCGGGCGTTTCGGGCAACGTCGGTGTTCGGTTGCCGAAATGCTAGCGAAATGACGGAAAACAAGCGGCCGTTAAATTATGACCCTTTGGGAAATTTCGTGCCGACCGAACTTGGCGTTTACGTTCGTGGTAAATTATGATTACCTAATGGGTAGCCTTTGGAGTGAAGACTAAAAATTTATGGATTTTATCTGCTCGGTACAAATGTTGTGAACAGATTTCACCATTTTGATCTTTGGTCTACAGCTTTTCGATAAAAAAATATAGTTACTCGTTTACGTGGTATAGTTGAACGGGTTTTTCAGCAAACCTATCAGCTCTTGGAAACAAGATAAACAAACATAACGGAAACAACCTCTTGTTCCATTCAAATCGGAAGTTCCGAGAAGCGAGAAAACAAGGAGCAAAGCATCCATCACAAACCACGGCACATGCCAGCACCGGCCAGCAATGTTTCAAATTTGTCAACCTATTTTCTCGGCAAATATTTGTGGGAGAATATCAGGGAATCTACATATCTCTCCTTCGGCCAGAAATCGGCAAACATCAACCTCAGGCGGTACCCAATCGGAACACTGCGTCCGGCTTGGTTGCCTGGACCTTAGATACAAGGGATTTAACTGTGTGGCTCTGCAATCTTTGCAACAGAGCTGAACACAACGCAAGGATAGGAAAAATCACTTCTACAGCACCCACTCCAGCCCTGGACGGGCCAACTTTCTTATCCCTTTTTAAAGTTCCTTCAAACGGAGCTCGCTCGTCCATTGAGTCTGATGTTGACATGTGTTATGAAAACGGTTGCAATGCTTCGCCCACAATGGGGGCGATACAAACATTTGAAACCGGGGAGCATGTGAGTGAGTTGCTGGAGTGAGGGTAGCTTCCACGTATCCTACAAGAACAATGCGGGTTCTCCATTCAGTTGGCCCCTGATCAAAGGATGTGACCTCGCAATGGTATGCTGTTGGTTTGGGTGTATCTTATAGGGAGTTCAAAGTTACAACTTTAATGTACGATTCTGATTATACCGTGAGCCATCAGTGGTGATAAAGTTATGATAATTGTCCTCTATGTTAACGCTTAACACTTTGCTAGTTCCACATTTACAACCGATTGATGAGAGAAAAGTTTCATTGCACTCTAAATGTCAATAAATGTTCTGCATGTGTGAACACGAGGTAGTTCTATGTTTTCCTTCGTGAACAAACCTCACATGAACGCTAAGTTTGATGCCAAACGGGCTGACCGGTCGCTGCGTGGAACGCATCCTGTGTAATTAATTTCAACGCTCTACAAACGATGGCCATCAAATGGAAGCCCTACTATTGAACACACACACACACACATAAAAGAAAGAAAAGCAAGCCAACCTTGGCAGATGTGTATGCTCCGAGTAAAATTTTCTTTACGATCCGTTTCACGCTAGAAGTTTATGGCGGTCCAAAAATCCATCTCGTTGTATCGTTTCTTCTTGTGACCCTTAATGCACGAAATTAAAAAAGAAAGAAAGGATAAAAAGGTTCGGGTCCGACAACGAAACAACCGGCCCATTTTCTTCCCCCCCCTCCACGCGTGCCTTCCTCGGGAAAAGCGCGGGTGAGCACACATTAGTAACATTTGTTCTAATAAGCGAACGCTAGCGATTGAGAGCGTTTTTTTTTGTTGGTTTTAGGTGAAATGCTTTTCCCATTTGCTGTTTTGTTTTTCCTCAGCGGGTTCTTTAAATTCTTTCTGTTTTGTTTCCAGGAATGTTATCGCCTTTTCTCCACCTTTGGCCGCGATCAAGCCATTCCATTTGTTGCTCGCCAAAGTGGGCCATCCGCTGCCCGAACGGTAGTGCTCTAGCTGGGATGTAATTCGGTCTCGCGGTCGGTTGGTCAAAACCAGCCGGCCAGATCCCAACATCCCCCCGCCGGACCACCGGAACACACCACTCCACCCACCGTTCTACGCGGCGTCTAACTGTATTCTAGCGAGTTTTATTTGTTCCTCCTTCTCGTGTGGCCATTTCCCATTTCGGTGCAGCATTTTTCCGCCTCGCTTCGGGGTTTTTGTCTGGGCGGTGTAATTAGCAATGGCCGAAAATTGGCCAGCGGCCACCACCGTCGTGCCGCATCCGGGCGCCCCCGTTCCATGCCGTTCCATTTGGCTGCAGCTGGAATTGCCGCTCCACGAGGCGCAGGACGCTCGCGGAGATAATTTATTCACGCACTACGAAGCAACTCCACACAATCGCGACGCCACGACCATGGTCCCGGGACCCTGCTGGTTGTGGCTGTGATCGCACAATATTTATCACTCCCCGGAGCACTTCCGATACACGATGGCGACCGCGACGAGCTCCGGCGCTCGCAAATGGGAAGGAAATGGGTGTTTGATAAGCATCTCGACCCTAACCGGGCACACAAGCGAGCCAGCGGTGAGGAGGGCAAAGGCTGGCGGAGGGGTGGGGAAAATTATGAATTATCTTTCGCCATCCAGCGCCGGTGCCGTGATGAAGCATGCATTGTGTTTGTGCTGCTCTAGTCCTATTGCTCCGATGGCCCTCGGGCGAATTAATCCATCCATCTTTTCCCGACCGCGGAACGTCTCGCGCGCGCCAATCCCCTGCCCGGTTTCCTTCCCCAAGGAATGGGTATATTGCACCGCGGAACCCGAACCCCAATGCCTCCGGAGAGAATATGGACTTTATTGTGCTAGGCTGACGCTTGCTTGCTCCATATTCCAAACCGGAACGCGCCAAACAAACAATCGGAAGGAATAAACAGAACAAAAAAACTCACAGAAATAGCACTTCATCCAGAGAAAAAGCGAAAGATACTGCTTCGAGCATCATTGGCGGAGGCAGGCAAGGGGACTTGTTGCAGGGCGAAAGCACACCATCGGGGCGCATGCATCAGCCGAGAACGACCATAAACCAGCGATGCCGGTCCATGCGGAAAGCAGCGGATCTCGCACCCTTTTGGCATGAAAAATGAGCCTGGAAGTTATAAGCTACAATAGACCGAATCGCGGATCTCGTCCATGTAGCTTCCCATCTTTTTTGCTTCTTCTTATTTTTCGAGGTCAAAGTCACCCGTTTCCGCACTTTTCATTCCCGGCCTCGCTCTATCCCCCCAGTTTTTTTCTGCCCTGTCGAACCGAGCCGGATGGCAGTCGGTGTCGAAAATGGAATGAAATATGACATCCCACTCGCTGCTATCGGACGATCGTGCCGAAACCGAAGGATTCGCAGTCCAGAAGTCGTTCACGGCACGAGGACGCAGCTGGGGCCGTGCATCATTACCGCTGAGTGGCATTCCAGTGCCCGCAACCAAACTACAATAAACAATACCGCCTTATCGGACGGACGCACCCGTACCTTCGCTCCTCGGAAGACCGCTGTTCACTTGGGGTGT
Source organism: Anopheles atroparvus (assembly GCA_914969975.1). Lineage (NCBI taxonomy): Eukaryota > Metazoa > Arthropoda > Insecta > Diptera > Culicidae > Anopheles > Anopheles atroparvus. The sequence continues at coordinate 39,006,958 of CAJZCY010000002.1, read as the reverse complement.
GTTCTATCGCGATCGGAGCTTTGTTTTTGCTCTTGGAAGTGACGGGACATTTATGAGATAATATACCCACAGAAGGGTCCTTTCGGCGGCTTCTGCTGCTTGCAAGAGGGGCCATCGAAGCATGCTCAGATGCATCCCGTCCATGGAATGATTTATGGTGGAATCGTGCAATAGCTTCTCGATCGGTACGAGAGCGATGTACGATACAAAATTCACTTTTCTTTTACCATCGATTCTGCCTTTAAATTCCAAAATAGCTCAGTAGCGTGTGTTAACTCCTTGCTTCTTGTGCTTCCTTCGAAAAATCCTCGAAACGCCAGCTTGAAAACAAACCATTCAACAGATGTGATGGCTGTTCGCTGCAGGAACCTCTTACCATCCCTGTTGAGAGAACGGTAAAATATTATAAATTTAATTATGAGTTGTGCGGCCGCGTGCTGATGTCCGTTTCGTTGGAAGAAAGGTTCATCACCGTCGTCTGTGATCATCTAGCCGAGTAAAAAGCATCAAGCGGGGTCACATTTCCTTCGCTAGCCACAAATGGGTCCCCGAGATACCCTTTTTCCAGCAAACTCCACAGTAAAAAACGTTAGCACTTTGTTTGATGGGTTAAAGTGGGGAGTTCCGTGTGGCTGCCATATTTTGTTTTTTTTTTCGCTATTCATGGATCGATTTTTCAAGCGTGCAACAACTTAAGTGATAGATTGCTTTCCACTAAACCGTGCGAAACAGCTGCGACCGAATCGATACGGGCCGGGAACGAGGTGAAGGTCACCGGAGGACGTACCCGAGACACGCCAGCTCTACAGACACAATATAGGGGGCGCAGATTTTCACGCGGGATTGCATGCCCTTTTTTTATGGGTTCTGTCATGTTTCAACGTTTCGAACGGCGTTTCTTGGGCTCCTGACATCAGGCGTGAACTTACGTATTGTCCTTGCACAGTTTCGCTTGTGTCAAATTGCTTTCCGTGCCAAAATGGAAGGAAAGAACCAACATCCAGGAGAGAAAGAGTTTTCTTTCAGGCACACACTAGAGTTCTGCGGACAGTGCTTCAAGCCGGACTGGCTTTCGATTCGTGGGAGTTGACGGTCGATAACATTTTTATATGCTTCATAAGCGCACTCGAGGTTAACTTTTGTTGTTTTTTTTTTTCGTTTCTTTTTCGTACTAGAGCCTGAACTTCAATGCCTCGAGCAAGAAGGCCACTTGCTACAAGGACATCAATGATCGCGACCAATAATAGCAAGCCAAAAGAAGCTCCCGAATCCTCAGCCTTCTCAGCGACTAAGCCATTCAGAGCTTTGGTTTTTTTGTGGGTTTTTGTTATATCCTTTCGTTTCACTGTGCCTTTGCATTTTATGTCTTTATTGAGCACAAAAAAACAACCCACACATCCACACCGCACTGTCGTTGCTTCGAGTGACATCCAGTTAAAGTGGCACTTGACTCGTAGTCGGGATCCTTTCGTATCTCCGGTATCGGTGGCGATAGAAACGCAGCGAGAGCGTACACTTGTGCTCGCCGGTTCAATAGACACTCGTACAGCTACTGGAAGCGTCTTCCAAGGATAAAAGAGCAACACGCCGGCACAATCTTGACAGGTATTGTTTCCCATGGCGATGCAGTTTGTATACGATAGCGCAGCACGGTTGACTTCCACCCCAACCAGTGTCAGTGATTCCGGTGGCAGTATCGGTACGAAACTGAAAACCGGAAGTCTCAAACTCAATGAGCAGCTGCGACACAGCGGGAACAAATAAAAGGAAACGCCAAAGGAGCACGACAAGAAAACACACTTGAACTGCTCTGGTTACAACGCCCTATTTCCCGTCTCCACAAAAGCGATTTCTGGACCAAATAAAATATGATAAAAGTCACGCTTCTATCATGCTTCGACTGCCTGCTAAAGCAGCATGTTTGTCCGCAAATGAAGAACATCGTTCATCTTTAATTGTTAGCTGCAAAATATTTGATCCGAAGGGTTGAGTAACTGTTTGATTATCTTCGCCACTTTACGGTCACATCCTTTCATTTTGTACTCCTTTTGATCATAATCTTGAATTGGAAAAGACGTAGCCTTTTTTTTCTCATCCATTTCAAACCTTCAATATGATCTGCCGCGCATTCATCAAAGGGGAGCCGGCAAATACCCCAGAAGTGTAGGAAGAAAAAAAAACAGTCAGATTACGACCGAGAAGAGTTGGATCAATAGAATTGAAATTGAAAATCCATCCATGTCCACCCACGCTCGCCCATTCGACGCAAAAAGGACCAATTTTAAGGGCACAACTGGGAAAGGCAACCCGAAAGATCAAAGGCTTAAGGAAGCAATTTTTTTTGTTCGTGTTGCTCCGTCTCCGTGTCATGCCGTCGCTGCGTCCCGGGGATCATGGCAACCTTTTTATAGGACAATAATTGCCGGGTGACGAGTAGACTTCCCCCCAGCGACAATGATGACAATAGCGCGTCGAAGATTGTACCAAACTGGACAATTAGCGAGGGGTTGTTTGCCTATTTGACTCCGTTTTCTGTCTCGGGAAAAAAAAAGTTAGAGAAAAGAACAATCGATTCCTAAGGATGGGCTCGTTTGTGGGCACCTTCTTCGGGCATCAAATGGTACCTTGGAGTGGTACCTTTTTTATGTGAAATTTGATTAATGTCATCGCTCCGTTGTGGGGGATGCTGTGTTGTTATTTCCCTTCCCAGGGAGTTTCTCGCGATGAGTCAGGAAGGGAGTTTTCGATGAAACCGGTACGATGACGGTTCAACACGCTCGAACGCGATACAGCGACGAGACGCCGATCAAAATTCCACCCATACGGCGTTCTTGCAAGAAACGCGCGGACGCAGTTTTGATTTCTCCAGAAGAGATCGCCTGGTAAGATCATTTCTTGCCGCAAAAACCCCACATGCGTTCGAGCTGAGGCCGCGATGACTCACGACAAATCACCGCACAATAAATTTGTTATAACACATCCACGCTTCACCGCGAGCCTGGGCAAGGGGCTCGAATTAAACATCTGACAGATCAGACGGGATTTCGATTTGCATTCGCCCCCGCTCCACTCGAGGGTTTCCATAAAATTGTGCGCTGCGAAACGGGCAACCGATCGGGTTGGATTTCGATGATCGCTACACCCCAGGTTCGATGAACGAAGATCGAGAAAGATCAACCCAGTTGGAAGCTGTCGGGCAGAATTATTCCCTACCTTCAACAAATAGACACTCCGGCTGCGTAGGCCGCAGAATCGAGTCGCACAATTAAAAGTAAAATTGAAGCCCACTGCCGTCAACCGTCAACACCTTTTTCGAAAGTGAAATCGTGCTAAACAAATAGCACCGCGTGAGGCTTCGACTTGACGGAGCGCACAGGCTCTTGAACGGGAATCCAGCAACACAGATACACTTCCCGAACACAGTTTCGACGGCTCTGGGCTGGGGCGTGGAGTGGGCCTGCTCTTAGCTAAGGAGCCATGTGAACGAAAAAGAAAGTGAAATTTCATCTCGCCCCGCGGTGTCCGGGAGACACCGTTAGCATATTTCTGCGCCGTGTTGAGGTTTTTGGTGCGATTGTTTCTGCCAGTTTCTTTCCTCCCCCTGTTTTCTCTTTCATACAGATCGTTTGTTTTGCCGTTTCTTTCCATTTCATTTCGGGCCTGACGTGCCTAAGGAAGGCGTTGACATTATTATGCGGCAGATGAAGGGTAAACAACGCCATCGAGACTTTTCTCCGGTGATCATCATCAAGAAGGGCGGGAGTGATTTTTTTTTTTTTGTTCTTTGGAATGGCAGGAATATCACGGGCAAAAATTACTTCAAAGGGAAATTGTGAATCGATTGTCGTGAGCGATCTGTTTGATATGCATGCGGCATGGCGAAGATTAAATATCGTCTCCAGTGACCATTGACCCTTCGTGGCACGAGCAGGTTTGAAGAAAACAAAAACAAATTCCAACAACTCCTTGAGGTTTGTTTGTTTTGCCAACGGTGGAGACGCAGGGTGTGGACTAGGAAGCTCTTCTTGCCATCCCACTTTTGCGTCACAAAATTACCGAAAATCGACTCCAGCCAAGTGAGCCACCCGAAGTCAAACCTTTGGTCCATCAATCTTGACTCGCTTCCCTCCACAAACAACCGCGCGATGGTTTTCATGTGTAATCCCTTCGAATGCTCCAAGCACCTCTTCGTAAAGTTTCCAATCAGGCAAAACAAGCCAACACCAAACGTCACGGGCTTCCCTCCCTCATTTCTCATTTAGGAAGCTTCGGAGCAGGCGGCTTCGGAAGGTGAAAGATCCTATCGCCCCATTATTCCACCCGACAGCCCTATCCAACCCACCTCCCACGGCACACCGAGGGAAGGCTTCGTTTGCAACTGTCTGTTCCTTTTTCCGGCCTCTCTAATGCCATCGTCGTCGCCCCCGGGGAGAGAGAACGGAAAAGAAACGCACGCACACGGGGAATATGCTTTTTGGGGAATGTTGTTCCATCCGCCATCAATCATCACCCCGCCAGCGAATGGCACTGGGGTGGCGCTCGTGAAAGGGTTGCCAGCTTTCGTGAGCTTTGATGTTGGTTGTTTTGGGACCGCACGGTCCGCTTCCCTTGGCCCAGGGTATTAGGAGCGGCTTCGGGAGATTGTTGCATAAACTGATGATGCCCACCAATAACAGTATCATGTCAGGCATCGCCCGTTGACGGGGGTTTGAAAAATAAATGATCCCGGAATAAATCGTGGGAAGCGTGAGCCTCATCTTGCGACTCGAAGGAAATTGAAATGAAGTTGGTGGTACAGGAATCCATCCTTTGCATCCGCCAAACAACGCTAGCGGAAACTTCAAGGAGGGCTTTCAAGAGCGGCAAGCTATTGTAAATCCAATCGCAAAAACCCACGCGTCATGCTGCTATCACTAAAAAGGCACACCCAATCAAACACCACGCACTGCCTTGCGATATTTTCCCTCTGTTATGTCACAAATAGAATGCTTCGATTATTAGTATTCTATGAAAATGGACGAAACGAAAGTCCCCAAAAGTTCATAAACCACGTAATAATGTCGAGTGTCATGTACAAATGACGCAACCGAGGGTTTATTTATCATGAAATATTATTTTCCAATCAAGCTGGCTCCGTTGTCTCTCATCAAGGGAAATGTGGGAAGGACCGGAAGGTTTTAGTTACTTTCTGGCGCAGACATCCTTGCCTTTCTTACCCTATGTTCAAAAAAGAGCCATAGAGAGGGCGAAAGAAGGAATAGGCACAAGACAAATTATTAAAAGTCTCCTTGCTTCAGTTTGCTGTTTACGGGGGCTATTTGGTTGGAATTAATTTTCCTTTCGTCGTTAGCGTGCATACACTTGTTCTGCTTCTTACACCGCAATCAAACACACCATTTGTATTACCGATCGAGCAGGACGGTATCAGCAATGATGGCATGTCGACATTCATCACTGTTTGATTTGTTTCCTTTTTCCGGTCAAACCCGAGGGGTTCTTTTCCGATCGCCAATGCAATAGTGAGGAAACAGAAATTGTCCATAGTATGAAACGGATGATTGGAGCAGAGGGAATGGATGGCGAGTATATTCTCAGATTCTTTGAGGGAGCTAAATAGTGAGAAAGGAAATCAAGAAGACTTCAGGCTTGATGAACAACCGCGTCCAGGGACAGAAGCGTAAGCAGAAGCATGTTGATGCTCATAAATAATTCATCAATAAACCACCACCATCGCTCGGAGCGAAAGTATGAATAATCGTTTATTGTCATATAATCCTCAGCAGAAACGCTTCCCCGTTCGTCCTCACACCGTCGTCCATGCCATGCTTCTTGTGGGATCCAAACGTTTTCCATAATTCCACTTCCGCTTCAAGAGGTGCACATTATTGAAGCCAACGAATTGAGAATCGACCACAGACCATCAGCTCTCAAACCCCCCGTCAAGTTTCTTCCATCTAACGAACGGAAGCAATGCATCGATCGTTTGCCACCGCAAGTCATCCGCCTCTACCGCAGTCCTCCACTTTCCACCGTAAATCCTCCAACGAGCCTCGCGCCCGATGGAGACAAACCCAAGTGTCCGCAAAACCGCAAAAAGGTGTTTAATTAAGCAAAAGGTACTAACAACCACTGGCAACCGTGTCGTCGATGGATTCGTGTTTAATTTCCATCTCCGGCGGACCGGAAATTTATTTCCATTCATAATTTCTTTCTCTCCATTTCAACGAAACGTGGTTCACTCAACACGGAGTGGCCCCGAGTTCCTACACTCCCCACCCTCAAAAGAAGTGTAGGGTAGCCAAGAGAATACAGGAAATTGGGAACATGAGAGAAAAAAAAAGAACCACTGAGATGGATCAGTGCCGGAGGTGAATAAAAAAACGAGCTTCCCCACCAAACACACGACTCGATTAGAACGATAAGATAGGACACGTTTTTCATGGAGTCTCCGTGACCAAAATGTCCCCCGGGTCCAGGGACGGTGGAGGATAAATAAAGAAAAGAACGGACTGGGCTACATCTTCGAGCAACACGCTCGAGCGGAAAGTACCAAGACAAATCGCGTTGTCCAATTAATCGCACCTCGATCTCGTTGGCAATAGACTCGGCAAAAGAAACATCCACAACACTGGAAGACCTTGTCAACACCGAGCACACTTCTGGTATCCGGCCGCTCCACCCCACCAGGCGGGTCAGCAGTAGAAGAAACGAAAATTCGAGATGCAAACAAACGCCACAATGGAAGCCCCAATTAGGGCACCTCATTTCGCTAGGGTAACGTTGATAGCAGCGAGTCCCGTAGAGTGCGAAATTGTGATGTGGCTGGACGGAGGGGTGATGTTCTATTTACAATCGCGAGAGAAAGTAAGCAGGGAAAAGAGAGAAAGAGAGGACCATGAAGGCTCGGAAAGAAAGAAAAGTACTTTGTCTATATTACTCCTTTGCCTTCACAGCACTCCTCGGATGTTGCCGGGTTTGAAGGTGCTAAATTTGTAACTATGCAGGGGATGCCGGTCGTCCTATTTGGGCTGAAAGGCACTTCTCGCCATCGCCTATGACGCTGACGCTCATGACACCTTCAACGGTCAACGACGATCTTCAAGTGTTCGTTTACTGAAGTGGCTGGCACCACACAAAGTCAACGCAATCGGCCATGACACAAGGCTAGCGCATAGCAAGCATATAGAAGGGAGAGAAAATCACCACCCTTCAACGGGAGGCTGACTCTCTCTCTCTCTTTCTCTTTATTTTTCCCGCTGGTCCAGTTCAGCATCCCGATTCAGCAGCATTCCGGTACGATTGCAATTCCAACCTATTAACACATATCTAATTGACCTGGCCTGTGAGCGCCATCGCGATCGGGGACTGACGGAGGCAGAAACAGGCCGCACGGAGGTTGGTAAAAAGGAATGCTTCGTCTAATGGTCTGACGGTCACGGAGAAAAACCCCCAAGTGGCCAGGAATTGCAGAAACTGTTTCAGTCTGTATTTGCCTGGACTCTCTGCTATCCGCATCTTGGCGAAATCGGATGGAAGCGAATGGAGACACAAAGTTGAGAGGCAGTGGTTCATGCACAGCTAGTTATCAGCACTGGGAAACGAGAGAAACACCATCGAACCGACGCCATCATCATCATCAACATCTTATTCTCAATCTTGAGTTTTGCTGGCATGCCGTGGTTGCATTGTGAATGTGCGCGTCTTCGTCGGGTGAAGGTAGGTTAAGGACTTTTCTTAAGGGTAGCTGCCCGAAATTCCCCCCAGGAACTGGTTTCTGTCATTACTTTCTTTTCAGAAGTTGCTGAATCATATGCGATTCCACTAATCATCTATAGCGAATGACAAATGGTACCGGTCACATCCATAGGAGTATGTTTCAATGCAGAACTACCGTCATGTCGGATCATCCTATGTACTCTCAAAGTGTTGGGAATCCACAAACTTTTTTATGGCACACCACAATGGTACAACAGCTGAGGCAGAAGCTCAGGGCAGCTTATCGGATTACGTTCTGAAGATTGCCAACTAACAATACCAATTTCACCACGCGACTCGGATGAGTCGCTGAGACGTGGACCACAACAACAAAAATCCCCACCTGTCAGCCAAACCGTCATACTCATCGTCGGGCAAAGCGTGAGCATCGAATAATTACCTTTTACCGTTACTCGTAAGTTTGTACTTACGGACGTGCGCCTAAGAATCGTTGGCCTTAGAAGCGATGAGGTCATACTTCTCCCTGAAAAACATCGACAACGCCGGCACGCTTCAGCCCGGTAGCGGCATGGCGCTGCTGCCGACGCAAAAAAAAAAAGATCAATCATGAAACGTTGACGAGATTTGGGTTTCAAAATATTTGCCGCACGTACCGTCAATCTTACTTTGACGGGACTCTTCAGAAAGGGGAGTGCGCTTAAGAAATTGCAAACAGTCATGCCTCTGGGGGATGGCACTTTCTCCTCAACACTGGAGAAAAATGGAGGACTCGCGCTAATGCCTGATGCGAATACGCAACTACCATACGTGGAATGCACCTATTCGTAATCCCACGCATTACGCGAGAGGTATTTTTGAACTCCAAATGGAGACTCTTTCTATGTCCACCTACACGCTTTCTCGAGCAGTATATTAAGATTTCTTCTGATCTTTTCAAATAAGAAAAGATAATCATTGTGCTCAAGCCCACTTAACCCGGGTACTGAATGATGGCAAAATGCGAAATCGGCAAAGCATGGAACGTTTTTGAGTTCCTAAGATGTTCCAAAGTGGATATAATTGCACCATCAACCATTTTGGTTTTCAAGAATAAAATAACCGATTGGACTAATAAATCGATGTCGGCTCCCGAGCGAATGAAAACGGTCAAAATTCGTAACGGTCATAATAAAGTCCAACCCTTCACTTTCAAGATGATACAAAATTGAAAAATTGGCCACGCGGAGGCGTTGGAAAGTATGCCAAAGATTGTCATTGGGGTGAAAGCGTTTCATACATTCTTCGGGCAAGAATTAGCAGAGGTGCGTGGTATGCAAATGAGTTGGGTTTATATTAATTATCAAACCACCATTTATTGATGGCAGATACCACTTATTCGAACGTGCGTGGGTTGGAATGTCGCCAACAAGTGCTGTGGAGGATGGGCCTCGCATAAGTAGGTCAGTGTGATGAGAATAACATGTCGATGTGCCGCCAAAAGCGACAGAACGGGTCATAAATACCAGATTTAGTTCCAGAAGACGGTCCAGAATTTCCTCTGCTCTAGTTAGCAAATTTTTAATGTATGCAGATCATAACTCATTCGGGAACAATCTAACGAGCAAGCAAGTCATCCAAGTTTGGGGCCCTGATTCTCGACAGATAGCGTTGATTCCGCTTTGTAGAGATATCTTGTATTTTATCACCTCGCCAGCTTTACCATATTTTGCGGTGATTTCCCAACGCCTCCGCCTGAAAAAGCGCAAGCTGCTAAATAAAACCGAAAATAAAAGAACTATCACCCCGGTACGGGAACGTTTTTTCACCGTAGACGTGTTCGCTACACGTAGCGGTGTTTATCAGCACATTTTAATTTGCTGCCGATTGCTATCCTATTAGCGACCCGCCGATGGGAAGACCGCTGTGCGAAGATGAGATTGGCCCGCTCGATGCGGCCGCCGGCGCGGGGTCGATGATTTACGAGATTGGATTATGTTTCGCTAGCGGATGTTTATGGCGATTATGCAAAACAATACGCACACTAAATCATCGCCGCATTAGGTCACCTGTAGAAGTTCCTCCCAGCTGGTAGGGGAGGCTTTAAAAAAACACTCACACGCAAAATAAATACCTTCCGATCAAAGACCCCACGACGAGACAAAACCCCGTTAGAAAACATAATCATTAGGGTGTATTCTTTCAATGTTACCAAAAATATGTAATTTTTTATCGCGCGGGCAGAAGATCCGCAAAGCATGCCGTTCGCAGGCGAGAACCGTTAAGAAACATTATCATTAGCTGCTAAACAAACCGGGCGAAGAAATGACCGACATAATTTATCGACATTGTTGTAAGAAGCGAAAAACGAGTGGATCGTGAAACTGGGGGAAACTAATATGACACGAAAAAAAGCACACCTTTCTGCACAGTTCATTAGGCTGCCAGTCGCTAGATGAAGCTTTGTTTAACGAATAACTAGAAAGTGTTTAAATTACCAACAAACAAGCCATCAGGTGAGCCTTCAATTTATAATAATTGGACAAACGGGTGAGCAGAGATGCGATTATTTGAATTTCGAACGGTTACTTCCCAGCTTTACCCCGAAGTGTGCATCCAGGTGCAATTTACGAGCGTACCCTCATTTTCGAATCCCCTCAGCTTCACATTGGAAGGACAAAAATTACTTTTTCGCTCCGGCCATTTGAACAAATTTGAACCAAATTGAAACCAAAAGCGATCATCATCCCCTTTGTTGTCTCGAACTCTTTTTTGCATCTTTTCTTGTCCCTCCTTCGATCTGCACAAGAAACAACGACCTGGGTAGAATAAAAGACCTTCGACCAAGAAACGGCTTCGCCCCAAAAAAGAAGGTTAACCAATTTCCAACATACATTTGCGAGGCCCTCTACGGTTTCGGATGTTTGCTTTTACAGTTTTCCACGCGGGACTTTGTACCGGGCCGGTTCTCTGTTTTTGGGAACTCGGTTTGATTAAAGTACACACGCAGAGTCGCAGAGTGCACGGGGGCGCGTGAAGAAAAATGAATGCCAAACACTAGCACGGCCGCAACGCATTACCGATTAGTTTCGGGCGCGTCGGAGTCGTTAAGGTCAGTCGCGATGGGCATCTCGGGCGCAAAGAAGCCAGCATGAAGCATCATCCTAAATGGAATCGGACCGTAAGATGCAACCACCGACTGCTCCACCCACCGCCAACTAACATGGCTGGAAGCACTGGATCGACGCCAACGACGAGCAGACGAGAGCCCGTCTGTTTATACGAGCCGAAACGAAACATTTAATGAAAAATTGTCCAAACTACTCCACCACTCCATCGGGCCGAAGGTCCATTCCCAGTCGAATCGTTAACGGTTCATGTCTGCCATTTCCAACACAATGTTACGAACTGATTCCCTCCGGAAAGTCGCCATCCGAGCGGGAGCCGTGTGACCGGGAAAACGAGCTGCCAAATTTGTTCTGTTATTCTGTTCTAGTTTCAATGTTTTCCCTTTGTCTCTCGTCGCTTTCCCGTGAGTTTATTTTCTGACACGTTTTTTTTTTGTGTGCTGCGCATTGACAAATTGTCTGAAGTAAATTGAAAAGTCATTAGAATAAACCGTTTTTTCATTACCTCGATCTGCAGAGCATCTGAGTGGAATTGGCGGGGCGTACTACTCCGTAGCGTTGGCAATTTTGTCCGATCATGGCTAAGCGCTTCAAGGTGACCACTTTTCTGGACCGCTTTCTTCCCACGTACTGCTCGTTTCGCATTTGTTTGCACGTGAGCACAAACACACACACAGACTCACAAGCGTGCCATCTCTCAGTGGATTTGGTAGTCTGAGAATTGGGTCATCCATTTTTCTGGCACACACAAAAAAGTGCTGCATGCCTGCCCGCCAAACGGGCGCGCCATCATGCTTGGGCAGATTCTGCGTGGCTGGTTCCGGGAACGCGCATCTCCGCGAACCACTAAACGATGGTTTGCGTCTTTTTTTTTTTTTTTGTTATTCTGTAACGAGAGCACCGCGCAAAACTTCCGAGAGCTTCCCACTCAATTTTCTTTCCCATTAAGTGGTATCCTCGAGACCCAAACTTCCATCCACGGTGCGACTCGGGGTGGCGTTTAAGGTGTTCCTTCGCTTTTGTTTCGAGAACCACTGGTGGCATCATCGCTCGCTTTCTGCGGACTCCAATCCCCTCTGGATGGGTAATTTGTCACTCGACGAAACTGCCTGGGGAAGTCCGGGGGTGCTGCTATGCAAAAAAAGGCACCGAGCCGCCCAGTCTCCACCCAACAGCAAGGGACTCGGGACACCTTTCGTTGAATGAGCCGGCCGCGAGGTAATGCATCTAGACGTGCTCTTAATTAGTCAAATTAATTGCAAATCCCGCGAACACCAAGCGCGGTGCGGAAATTAGGCGTGAGTGCTCCGGCCAGCTATTTTTCTCTCCGTTTTGGGTCTGTGCCGTGGCCTTCGTCGGAAGAGCTAGTCGCCGTCGGCCCATCTTCCGTTCCATTCGGATAATGACGAAAATTTGATGCTCAGTAAAACATGAACCGCCGTATAACCTTGTGCATCGATTTAACGAGGCTCCGGAATGAGTTGTGGATTGAGTAAATTACTTTGACCACATTCCGTAATCATATTTTAAATCGTCTAGATTAAAGACCGGGCAGGCGATTTCTGAACCCAAAACAACAGTTTTTGGGATGATTGGGGACAAACGTGCAGTACATTAAGCAATTTTTCAGGACTAAAGGATGTTGGGAAGATTGAAAATAGGCGAACAAATTCTTAGCAAATACGTGCCTTCCTGATATTGTTGCACTTCGCGAAGGAACAAGAATATAAAATTATACAGCAAAAGATAAGTATATTCATCCTCTTTCACTTTTCCAGACTTCCCGTAGTAGGGCGTTTTTCTTCGAATCGGGGTCTCCCCGGTTTCATAATTCATTAAACAATCTCCCATAATCGATCGGATGAAAAACAACCACCGCAACAAGAAATCGCTTCTTGCTGCTTGTTTGGCCGTTAATATCAATGTTCCACCATTAAACACATTTCGGTCGATGGCAATGGGACCGCAGACGGGAGAAGAAAGTCACTCTGTAGAAAAGGACAATCGATCCCTCGTAAAAATCGAACAACCTTATCCACACCGTTTGTGTCACCCAATTGGTGTAACAACAGACGGGGTCGTGAACCGTCGAATCAACCTCAATGAAGAAAGGGAAAAAAGCTTGACAACTCGTCTCAACCATCCGGCTGGGGATGCTAAGGAGCTTGTTTACGGTGGTGACTAACGAAGCAGTTCCGATTCGATGGGTGACTTGAATGAAACATGCCGCAAAAATTGGAAGTCATTCCCGGTCTTTATCAGCTCCCTAACACACCAAAAGCAACCGACTCGCGCCGTTTCACCCGTTCCACCCGGAAAAAGGAACATCGAAAATCAATAACCCATTTATTGGAAGCACGCGTGCCCCGTGCAGCGCCGACGGTTGAGATGTCGCTTGCAACAATTTCGTCGACGACAGAGTGTTATCGTGATGGACTGATTGCCGAAAAAGGAAAATGAAAACCACCGTACATTAATGGTGCATCAAAGGGCGCGTAATAAAACATATTCTGTACAGACCTTTTAAAAACTTTGAAGAATTTCATCATTAATGTACACTCTCTTTTTACGGCTATTTGTCAGCGCAATTCTTCCAGAGGGAAGCTACCCCGAGGAGAGGGATGCGAGAGAGAAATCAACAAGAAAAGGAGGAAAAATTGGCAGTTGATCAACTGACCGCCTCGGCTACATACGAGCTAAAGTGCAATCAACCAGAACGAACCCAGCGAACCCATCGTTTGTCGTTTGTCGAAAAACGGGACAGAAGGAGAAAAAAAAGTGTAAAAAAGTTCACTCTCTTTGGGCGTCCGTCCAAGTATCGATCATTTGGGTAAATGCTTTTAAAATAAACCAAGCACAGCAGAAGGGAAGCAACCGCTCGCTCCTCTAATACCACCCTGCTCTAAACTTCCTGCCAAAGTCACCCAGAGCCACACTAATTGCTGTTTTGTTCCGGACTTTCGACAGCTCGCGAAGCACCGATTGCGAGGTCTGTCGGGGAAATGTTCTACATCCGAGGCAGCATATCGCCCTCTCCTTTCCGCTTCCGCAAACTCCTGCAAGTACTTTTTTTGTTATCAACCAGAGGGATTGCTGACCGTTCCGTGGTTCTGAAATTTGTGTTCCGTTTTTCCACCGTTGGTGAACATTCCAAACTTAATTTCCGCTCCAATTTCGCCAACGACTCCACCGGGTGCAATGGAGCAGGGTGGCAGCGGGACAGGAGTGGATTCCACAACAAGAAGACCAATAAACTGCACCGCTCAAAACTAGAACGCAAACACTTGTTCGGAGGTACGTCTGTGATTTATTATGATTTTTCCGCTTCCATTGCAGTTTTTCCCCTTCTCACCCCATGTTCTGCATTCAGCTTGTTTCTGCACCCCAAACCACTGGCAGCTGGTAGCTTTGGATGTTTGTTTTGGGAAGCGCGCACTCGGGCGAAACCATTTATCATCCAAGCGCTTCCGAGGGCCGACGGATCCACCATCCATCAAAATGCAACCGGCAGCAACTGCATCGATGGCGTTGACGCTAGCGGAATCATCATCGATGCAATTGGACGATTCGCGGATCCTTATTTATGTCCGCTGGCAGATTTAGAGCGCATTGAGAGCATCTCGAAGCTGATCGGAACGGTGCATCCGAATAGATTTCCCAACACCGCGTGGCCACTTGCCTCGTTTTATGCGCACGATTGTAAAGGGGTACAGCATTGCATTGGCGTTTCTGCGAACTGGAGCAACAAACGGCTCGCTCCGGATCGCCACGACGCGCTTGGTGAACGCTGTACCAAGTGCGCTTCTGGAAGTTCGGTGGAGAGCAAAATTGAAATCGCCGTGCGCTTATGAAATGAACTTACGAAACCACAAGTGAATGCACGCTTTTCCGATATGATACCCGCGGTGTCATAAGACTTGGCTCCGTCTGGAGCCCACGAAACCGCGAGGGCTTTCGCTCTCTAAGCGCCACTCCACGACACGACGCCGTACTCCCCTGTTGGCCAGGCACGCTTCCCAGAAGATCATCAGTGGCGTCCCCAAACCAGTAGCGTCTCTGACGAACCAGCTGATCGACCTGAATCGCTGCAGAATTGATCTTGATGTTGCCATTCAGCAGACGCCGGTCGCCGGTGAACGAGGGGAATCTCTCCTTCCAAGCCGTATCTAGTTGGAAGATTGTCGTCGACATCGTCCCTCCCCGTCTGCGGTCTACCACGACCGAGATGAGACACCCGAACGAACATTCGCCGAAGGGCCGTGATCGCGAGGAAAATCGTGATTTTATTTTTGCAGTACGCGCATCTTGCCCCATGCGGTTCGTGGTGTTTTCCGCCCGCGGTGCGATGTAACTCATTCGTTTGAATGGCTTCGAGAGTGCAAAAATAGTAATACGAATGCAATCGAGCCGCTGCCCTGTCGCCCTGACATTAGCGGGCGACTTTGCGTGACACAAACATAAGCTCCGATGTGGGGCGATAAAAAAAGAGTCCCCGGCAGTAATGGTGGTGGCCGTTGTTATTGCAGCCGTTACAAATGACACCGAAAAGAGCCGGTATGATGTTTTATGTTGCGGCTGCCGTGCTGAAGCCGCAGCTCTCCCAGGAGCGAAGCATAAAACCATTGAAAGGTGAGAGGCCAGAGTTTGGGAAGTGGATCTGGGCAGTAGGAAAACCCAAAACCAACACCGAAGATTGTGCAACACACCCGGCGACGGCTATCCGGGAGCCAGCAGAAGGTGGTCGTAAAATTTCATGCCCGCAGTCTCGCCACGGCTCGTACTTGGTGGCCGCCCGGCAGGTCATAGTAACGGTAGTTCAAATACATTACGATCGTCTACATTACCTGATAAATTATGACGCGCTGGAATGGGCTTGCCGTGACTGGCGAGGTGCGCACGAGAAGGACTCCAAGATTCTCCACCCTTCCAGGATGCCAACTAATTTTCAGGCAAAACCGTTTCATTACAGGCCATCGTTTAATTTCCACACCTCCGCAATGGGAGAAGGCTTAAAAAAGCCAGCATAGAAGAAAAAAACAGCTCCACTTCACTTGCGCCACGAACGATGGCTTAGGACAGCCATTTTATCACCCGAACGCTTCTGCCGCATGCCGCGCAAGAGGGCGAGTGCACAAAAGTCGTTAAGGAAGATACGATCGTACAATTACCAGACCATCCTCCCGCCCCCGGCAATGGCACCAACTGTGGGATGCGTAATCCGCCGGGCAATTTATGTTCTTCAGCTGCAAATACATTTTCCAAACCATCCTCCCGCCGAAGCGGAGCGATCCGCAGGAGCTGCTCGAAAATGTGCTCATAATTTTGTAAGTTACGAGCAAACGGTACTTGGGAAGACGCGGGCGCCAAAGCACGGACGCCTGCCCGTAGCCCTCGCAAAAGGATCCCGCATCCGATAAGATGTCGCCTCTAAACGCATAGAGAAACACATTGGCTTCCAATTGCATGTGCGCTCGCGAAATCTTGAGATGCTAGCGCACCCTGGACGCGAGTAAATAGCTCGCATGTTTGCGTGTGTGTTTCCTTATATCAATAATTCATGGCTTCGTGATACGAAAACGATCCTACCGGTTTTATATATTCACGCTCCAAGGATCCTGGAAAAAAACCGTTATCTGCTTAGCATAACAACTCGCAAAGATAAACAAAAGTAATAAAAAACGCTAGTAAACATTGCTCAAAATTCTACCCTGAAAAGTCACGTCACATGTACCGAAAGCTCATCTACTGAACGGACAAAGATTCCCGGCCTCACTCCCCCCCATTATGTAGCCTCGGAGTCTAGGCAAGGATTATCGGTATTTTGGGTTTTTTTCTTCATGTTGCTCCCAGAGCCCTGTGTCCCATCCGCTCCATCGATGAGATGCGCTGAAGCGGACGTGCTCGGGATTAATTACGTCAACAAAGTCTTCGACACGGATTCGCCCGTGATTCGCGATAAAGCGCCACCCCCGAGGGGATACGTGCGTATGGATCAAAACCGCTCTTTGAAGGTGGTAAGGTGGTGCACCTGGAGCACGTTTGCATAAGCGAAGGCAGTGTCGTAAATCGATCCTTTCGTTAGCTTCACGCCCGTCCTTACGATCTGCGACGCCGCTCGGTTTTCGTTGATAAGAAGATATCTCATCCTTCATCCCGTCATCTCCGAAAGATGCAGAGCTTGCGGGCGCATCTGGTTCGCTCGGAATGAGGAAAAGGATATTGCAACACCGCGCATCCCGTGTAGCCGCACTCGAGGCGTAAGCAAGCCGGTACCTGGTTGTTTGATAAATTCACGAACAAGCAATCACGCCATCACGCTCAACTCGTACCAACCATTCGTCCTTGTTAACGTCCCTACGCCCTGAGGTAATGAAAGGAGGGGTTGTGGGGGGAGTTCTACCTACATTAAACACTTTCTCTCGACAAAGCACAGTTAAGCTGCAGAGAGCAGCGATAGAAACTATCGTCAATGTTGGCCAACTTTCGTGCGAGGTCGATTGAATCCTCCCGCGGAACCTTGAAAACCCGAGGCCCCGGCACGTTCAAGCATTGATCGCACTGTGCGATTGCTCACCTTGCCAGCTGGGTGCCGGATAATGTCACCGGTGCCAAGCTCGCTTGCAAGGCGGAAATGTGGCGGAAAAATTAGCTTTCTGCAATCTCATGTCACCAAACTAGCGATGCCGGTGACGCCAACCATGAACCGGATGAAATATCGCATTGCGATTTCAACCGATTTCCTTCCACACAGGCGAACGTGAAACCGAATAAGTCTTTCGCACGCCCAACCCTTCATCTATCTGTCCTTTCCACTGAAGGGATTCCTTTGCCAACAAAAAGGATGAAACCGACGACACGCGGTGGCATAATTCACGTGTTTCTAGCGGAAGGTGGTAGATCCCGTTGCAAAAAGGGCACCGTATCGAGAAACACGGTTGCTCCGGCAAGAGATAGATGACTATGAATGTTTGCCGAAGCGCAGATTGGAGTAAGATTGATACCATATCAAGCGGGTTCCTCAAGACCCTGCCGAAGCGTCCCGGTTGCGGCCCGTACGCTCGGTTTCCTACGGTTTCCAGAACCGGTTGATCTCTTCTCGGCATTGAAAATGATATGCGAGCACTTTTGGCGAACGAGGTAGTACCGTTTGATGGAGATTCTAACTCCATTAAAAACCCTTCCGCAAATAACCTGGCCCAAAACCTTTCCACCGTTTCACCAACCATCGCTCGGCTTTTGGCAATTTGTAAACGTCAGTCAACCAAGGATGGTGGTTCCTCCTCTTCTGAACGTCTGGAGGCGGAATCCGTTATTTTCTTCTACAATTTGACAAAGTGGCACGGTGGGGCTTACCAAGGTGGGGGAAGGTAGAAGAAAACGTGTCCGATTAGCATCGGCTAATTTTGTAAAATCTTACCAGATCACTTAACCTACGATGGCATCGACGACACCCTGTTCTCTGTTTGTTGATCTGACCGACGTTCGAAGGTGATGACGCTTTGCCAATCCCCTCAGGCATCAATGAGAAACTTACGCTGGAAATGGAACGAAACAGAGAGAACGGAGAAAGGGAAATGGATTAGATTAGAACGGTCGTAATTAAAGTCTAGGATGGATTGATTTCCTTTGACCCATTTTGGGGGGCAGAAAGAAGTGATTTGATTTTCTCCTAGCATCCGATCCAGTAGGTTGATCTCAACCAGGCCGTTAAATATAAAGCACAAATTTTAAATTGAATGTTTGATATTTAAAACAAATTGGCACCAAGAGGAAAACTAAATAATGCCAAAATTTTAGTACACATTGCGTGCTTCATTTCGAAGACCGCCTCAGGTCGTGCCTAGTGCCACTGGCATTCAGTCGCAACCATATGGTTAGACCGCAGCTTGAACTTCTTAAAATTAGCATTTCACAAATTTTGCAACAAACAAAACGAAGGAATGATGTGTGAAAAATTAACACTGTCGAAAGAAAACATCACCTTTGGCAGAAAAAAAGGGGCAGAAAACTCGAAGGACAACAACTTTAGGACCGAACTTTGCCGATATACAAACTCACCGAATCTCGAGCTACTGCAGCCGGTGCAGAGTGGTTAAAAAAACCCACACACACACGCACAATTCATTAATTGCATCCACTAAGGAAAAGCACCGACCTTCAGCCTCGCCCAACCGGTGTATGACATTTGTGCAAGAGGAAATGACGCGTGCTTGTGAAGATTTATTTATTGCCTTTTTTACCATGCCTGCACTGCCTTCCACAGTTAGGCGAAATAAAATCTAATACAGAATTTCATTCCTCCGCGCACAACACACCTAGCCATAAACCTTGATATTTTGTAGCAACATCGGCTTTACTGCTATATACGCATTTCGCTTGGGGACGTTGTCGACACTGTCAAAGAGCATGTCTGAGAAACGGTGGACATGGCGCATCGAGAGATCATAAAACTCAGACGAAATGCATGCAGACATGTTAATTGAACAGAGCCGTCCACACCGGATCGCATGCAAACCGTAGCTACATGGTGATGATGGACAGACGCTTTTTTATTACTTTTTCTTTTCCAATTTAGTGAAGCTTCCCCACGACCCCTGAGAACGTAGGACGCTGGAATTGAACTTTCGAACCGCTCGAACTGCGATGGACTTTTTTCAATGAGAAGGTGAAGGAGTTCAGCTATTCTGCGTCTGCTGACACCGATGGTAACGCAGATGACAACCGTTGGAGCAAACCCGTTGTGGCATGTATCGGGATGGGGAAATTGATTTTCTCAAAGCCGTTGTTTGTTCCCTCGTGTAGGTGAACAACCAAGGCCCTTTTTTGGCGTGTGTGCTATTTCTTTCTTTTTTGCGAACCGTTGTCGATTGATTAGTTCGAAGCAGAATATTAAACTTGAAGAAAAAAAAAACGGAAACACCACCCGTCAATATGAAGGGACGTCCATAGACGATTCCCGGTGTCCGAGAGGGTTCGACATTTTTGGCAACGATAGGCGAGATGAGATTGCAAAAATTGGCTCGTTGGAATTTTCTCTAGCTAGCTCAATCTTCCCATCCGTCAATCGCTGGAACGAAGCTTTTCCAGCCGACCTAGAGGGACAAAAAAAAATAAAACCAAAGCAACAAAAAAGTTCCTACCATATCTTCTGCCCCTCCTAACGGTGGTTGCCCAGGTCTAGGCGTCCGTCGCCCTCAACATGTGACCTGCATTTTGTTTTTATACTATCATTTAGCTGTATTCTTCTGGGTTCCCCGGTCCAGCCGGTTCGTGGTTTTCTTGTGATGCTCGTGTATGTTTTCCTTTCTGTTCGAGCTAACACTAACGGTACTTGCATGAGACGCGTACGCGGACGTCGAGCTGTACTTATTTGCCAGCTGAAAGTGGCAGAGATTACGCATGCAATTAACGGTTTTGTTAGATACCAATGTCTCGATTTAGTTTCCATACGTCGAAGAACTTTGCGTTCAAGCAAAACAAAAATCTATCGGCCCGTCAAAATTATTTGCTTTATTTGATCTAGAGTCACTGTTTAAACATATGAAATCCAAATTATTCCCTAGGAAAGCTTTGAACAAACATTTACAATGAAGTGAGGAATTTTTCCGTTACCGGATGCACACGTTTGTCGCTTCTGTGTCGGTCACAGTCGACGCACCTCGCACAGAAATCCGATTGAAGATACCACCACATGGTTTCAGCGACGAATCAAAGATATAAACTATCCTCCATGGAGCGTTATGCAAATTCATTCATTCCTCTTCTACTCCATGCATCTTTCATCGGCTCTCACCCTCCAAGATGCCAAAGCGGTTCGTACGGAAGCGCGCACGCAATCGGAGGCGTGCGAGTCCACACCGAACGAATCAATGTGCGCGACGCCACGCGCATCATACTACATCATAGGCTTTTTATGACACATGGTGTCTCGGGGGAATCCACACCGCACCGAAACGGCAACGAAGCCACACGCACAAAGGACGCCAGCAGTTGGTGAAGGGCTTTCTACGCGCCGTGTGCCGGGACGTAAGGTTCTTGCGTAAGCGAAGGTCGCGACAGACCGCGACAAGTTTCGATTACCAATGAATAAACGGTCGAGCTCGATTTTGTTTCTTTTTATTGCCACACTTTTTTTCTAGGGTGATTTCTTGAGATCGTTTTACGGAGAATTTACATCGACCTTGGACAGGCGACACGCATGTCCAGCAGGTTCCGGCGCACTGGGAATCACCTTTCCAAACGGCAACGAGATGTCCTTTACGCACCACCGGCCCAGTTCACCTTACACGACTGATAAAGCCCGCCATCGAGAGTCATGGGCCAGCATAAAGCGAACATCGATACCAGTGGGTTTCTACAACGAGATTCAATTTCCCGTCGACGCCACGATGAATGCTCGTGTTCATTTCCTGCCTCCGGCAGGCATGGGCAAGCAAGGTCTCACCAAGCTGAACTTGACTCGTGCAACCGATATCCTCGCTGGGGACGAAACTCTCTCCAGCGTTTCAAAACTGACCAACTGGCGAAGGTTAGGGTGGGAAAGCCTCGTTTGCTGGAAGGCCTCTTTTCTTCAGGACAGATTTCCATGCTCAGTGGCCTTGACGCGACGGTGTCCATTTCTTGAGCATGACATTGAAAACAGCCCATCGGGCAGGCATTGATTGTAAGGTAGAACATGTTGTAGTAACGTGAGAATATAGCCTATGTATGCTGGGCCAATTCCCTGGGGCCGCTTGGTTGACCGCGCAGAAAGCAACGCGTCTGTATTCTTTGTCTTGTGATGAATTACACAATGTAGCTTTTAGTGTACCTTAGGTAATTATTTATCTTCGGATGGCGAAAAGAAAAAAAAGCAGCACAACGACTGGTTGTGAAACCAAAGACCTTGTCACTAAAACACCAGAGCCCAGAGGCTGCCGATAATGAAGGCAAGAATTCAACTCTTATCAACCACTTTCCTTGCATCATTCGGTCAGCGTTACATTAGCAGGAAAACATCAGTCATGCGTCGCGTTTGACGCATATAAACCAATGGTAGGTCATGTATTCAACTGCTACCGAACCGAAATTAGACAAATTAGGTTGACGTGCAACAAATCACACCGCGTTGCTACTTCTTGATAAGAGTCGCTCGAATCAGATTTATAGATAACATTTATGGCGGCAACTACTACCAACTTCTATTCCTATCAATCGCCAACGCACGCCAATGATAAACTAATTCTTATCATTTTCAGGGGGTTTTCCTTTAACTACCTTGACACACTCACAAGAAGTGATTGGGCACAGCTATGAAGTAATCGTTCACGAATACGTGTTGAGGCTCTTTTAATCTATAGAAACATTTGATAATTCTAACATTCCGCTCACAATCACATCGCATAATTTAGATCCATTTAAAATACCAGGCTTAATGAGAAAAAGGTTCATCCTCCCTTTCTCTCAGCATTTCTTTCCGCTTGTTCTGCCCCAAAATTCCCAGCCCCTGTACATTCCAGCTGATAATGATGTTGGCACCTCCTACATCACCACTATGGCTATGAAAAATCCCACTCGCATTTATTCTAGTGAGATCTGTTCCGGGAGTTTTGGTTTTTGTTTGAAATGTTTCTCCCGTAAAAGAAAGCGAAGAAGATGACGAAAAGTTGCATGGGAAAACCGCGTTCTCCCAGCGTACCATTTGCGATGGCAGGCCGAAATAGCAAAGCTCATTTAAATTAATTAAAGGTTCGCCTCGATGGGAAGGGTTTTGCCGCGACGCCCCGCGGACTCCGGTCCATTCCTTCATAAAAAAAAACCACCCTCGTTCGAACGGGTCGGATCGTATCGGACTGTCCGGGTAGCTAAGGGACGGAACTGGCTGGTCATATTTTCACGTTGGCTCCTCGGGGCACACTGATTGCTTCATCATCATCGACTCCGTTCCCGGTGCCAACATCAAACGGATTTCCACCACGGCAGCCCTTCCCCGTCTTCCCGCTTCTTGTATTGTTATTCTAATATCTTAATCTGTGGCCCGCCATGCTGGCAGGCGCCCGGCCGAGTTTACGAACACCGCGTCCGTTCTAAGGCCCCGATTGATTCTCAGATTTGGCGCGAGAAAATCATGAATACAATTTAAGACTTCCTTGGGAGCCTTGTTGTTCGTTAACGCCCCCTAGGAAAAGAATAGGAAGCCGAAAGGAATGATGACCTCGCGCTGGTTTCTCTCGAACCGAAGGTCTTCCATTACCTCCACCTCCGAAGGGGCGACTAGAACCAACGAAATCTCCGGAATCCGTACATCTTCCACGTGTAGGAGGGTTTATAGAAAGGGTATTTTATTTTCCTTCGCCGGTTGCCGCGGGTATCGCTGAAGAGGTTCCTCGTGGAGGTATAAATTACAATCGCAACCTTCTCCAATATGTTCTGCTATTTAGTGATTGAGGCGTGTATAAAGCACTCGGTCGAGCGTTCGACGGGAAGAGTAAACGGATTACAAATGATGAGCTTGTCCCTTCCAATTTCCCAGCGCACCATTTAGATAGAATGGCAAACTGGCATGGATTCAGAAGTACTCAATTCTCACGCTTCGTTTAGTTCATCATCGTTCTTTGGCAAACGTAAAGACGAAAATTTTCTTAGAATTTTCTTTTATGTTTAATCTTGCTAATGAAAATACAAAACAAACTAACTCGCAATAAGAAAGCTTTTGCTGCAAATCCCGCAGCCATTGTTCATCAAGATATTTTTCTAGCATCGTTAGCCACGGCTCTATCTCTTCGTTTGTTAATGAAGTATTGGAAGTGCTGTCCCTCAAACAAAGCAAATTATTCTTGAAGTCTGACAATGCTGTTTAAACCTTCATCCCTCCTGTTGGCCTCCCTCCATACCTTCGTCAAATTATCTCCCTTCCATCCTTTACCGTTTAGCAAGTCTAGGAGGTACTTTTTCCTCCAGGAAAAACCTCATTTCACAAAGACCGTTTTCCGTCTGGCAAAGAACCTCAATAAAACGAACAATGCGGAAGCTCTCAATGCTCGCGTCGGAATTTCGTCCTCCTTCTGGTTTCGCCTGTCTCATTACGGCCAGCTTCCAAGAAGCATCGAAGGTTGATAAAGCTTTATTTGATCTTTCATCTTTTTGTTGAATCACGGATTTGATTAAATCAAACTGTTTAAAGCAAATCCTTATCCTTCGCGCACAATCTTCATCTTGGAGGATTTGATTTGCGCTCTTCATTCTGGAAAAACTTCATTTTATCCAACAAAGGAAAGCTATTGTGCAAGTGCAATCTGGCAAACGGAAAACAATTATTCTCACTTGCCGTTTCGGCTAGAAGAATCCGGTCAGTTAGACACGTGAAGAGAAAATATGTTCTTGGACGTAAAATCGTTGTTCACAAACGTCACTGAATAGAATGTTCTCTGTCTAATGCTATCGTTGTCAACATTGCAACTGAGATAATGTAAATTTTTCGTTAGCAACAGTTTAACAGATCATTACACATAACGTTGCCGTAGAAGACATTTTTAAGGAATTGTTTACCGGACACTAATAGTCAATTTACAAAGCAATAATAGGGGCATCAAAAAACTGAAACGAATGTTATTTTCTATCCGCAGCCAACCGAATCCGACCAGAGTCGAAATATATTCCTGCCTAGGACACAGACACAGCGAAGGGATTGGAAAAAAAAAATCCAACAGGAAACGCTATTTCCTCCCTCCGTTCTCAAGAGATTAGAATTCTCATCGTACTTTGCTCCCCACGTGCGTCTCATTCATCTATGCGATCCGTGGCGAGTCGCGGAGGACTGTTTCAACCTTCCAGCCGACTAATTTATGTAAAGTACGTCTAATTTACAACTCATTCCCATCCATTCCAGCATTTCTGTGCGCCTTTGCCTTAGGTTCTTCGGCGCACTAGAAAGAAGGTTGGCTTTATCGCACCCTCTCTTCGCTGTTGTACTATCATGTTTGAAGATCGACGGAAACGATTGCTCTGTGCAGAAAGCCAATCTGCGGCGGGATAAGTTCGCATCATCAGCCGTTATAGATAAACGAGTTTGTCATATTCTCAGTTCGAGCAGCTTACACCGAGATTTCGCCATAATTAAATCTAAACTAAACACTTTGTTTATGGCTTCCAAAGGAAGGGAGAGCTCAAGAAGCAAAACAGCTTGAACCATGCTACCCACTTCTTGCCGGGCTCCTGCAACCGATCGCTACAACTGCTACCGAGGATGATCGCTTCCGATCACTTTGGGCCGCTATCAAAACAGAATGAGAAACTTTGCAGCTACAATAAAGATAGAAGACGAGGCTTCTCCACTGTAGCAGCTGTGCTCGAGCGGTGCCAAGATCCATTAACGATTCTGCGCTGTTTGGGGTGCGCCGGTCAGCGCTGGTTTGCCCTCTATGCTTCGACTCCTGGAGGAGCTGACGAGTGGCTCGTTCAAACACGGGCCTACAGAAGTGCTATCATTCTGCAATCATCTATCCACCTAGCGCAACCGTCTCCTGCCCCTAGCTTGCGCCACCCTTCCCGGTGATGGTTCATTCGGAGAGGAGGTTTATCGCCAATTTCCGCTTCTACGTGGCGAAGGAAGTGTTCGCCCGGCAGATGGAGCTGATCGGACGTAAAAACAACGCTACTAAAAAAGATCGGAACGAGTTGCGCCGGTTCTAGGAGATGGATGGCTGCCGCAGAGAGGGGTGCTCTAAACTAGATCCGTAGTCTGCAACTATAACAGCTACCGGGCCTCAGTGGCAGTCTGTTCCAAACCGATGGCCAGAAGTCTTGGCGAACGTTTGAGTGCAGAATGGAGCCTCAAATGGAGCAGCAACAAAAAAACACACTCACCACCTCACCCAACAAGAACGTTCAACTTCAACAAGCAGTTTTGATTACCGCGTTGATGTTGTTGTTACCAAGTTTGTACGCGGCTCTTCGCTGTTCGCGGGCGCCAAAGCTGATGATGATTACGTTTATGATGTATAGCTGGTCCGCGGATTTACACGCCATCGATTGCGGAGAAGCAGGGGGTTTCTTGTTTCTTTCTCTTTTATTTTACTCGATCGACGCGGAGGTAACGAAATTAAAAGAATTTTAATTCTATTCTTTAAGTGAGCTATTATTAAAAAAAAAACGGTCCGGAGGAAAGGATGCTCGGAGGTAACGAGTCTGTGTGTTCATCTTCGAAAGCATCGTTGGCCATGCTAAGGGAATGAGCGTGTTTGAAAATGGGTTTGGGGTATGGCAAAGAGTTTTTTCTTCTTTCTGATCCCGCTATAACCTGAAAGGAAGCCTTAGCCAGAACGGGAACAAGGCTTGCGGGTCGGGATGAACATGGATAGACAGAAACGAACTGTTTCATTGAATGTTACCTTCGTGTATGCGTCGAACTCTACGTAGTCCCTACCTACGATCAAGTTTACGTGTGTTGCTTGTGATCTATGCCAGTGATGGGCAAGCTAATTACAATCAAAGAGCCTTAAAGAACATTACATTTCGGAAAATCATAGGTACACATTCGTTGATCTTATTTGCTGCTTGTCAAGTTCGAATGGAGTTTCGGAAGTAGTACTGTCCCTGGGTTGCATTTCCCGAAAAGCTTGCGACATTGGTTGGTTGAGGCAGACCTTTTAAGATTACCATCGATGCTCGCAATGCTTCCAGCCATCAAGCCAATTAGAGTCCTGTGTGACACGTGCTGATGTCCAGTGTTCTGGGGGGGATATATCGGTAAAGTCCGACGCGTGTTTGTTCAGCAAACAAGTGCACGCAAGCAACTGTGGGCTGCAAACTGCAGCTGCAATTGTGCCCCCGGTGCTTCCCTTGTATGTACGGATCGATCAAGGAGAATAGAGCCAGGAAGGATGCGTTAGAAAAGGAAAGGTGACGGTGGTTTTTTCCTCCATTTCCTACCTTCCATTTCCTACCATGGGCTCTCGTCAGAGGCAATCCCATGACCGAACGGCACCGTATGTTCGCAATCGTTATTGCGTTGACCATTGCGTGCCACTGCCATCAATTCTGTTGCCCTCGTCTCGCTTCTCGTCGGCAGCGCCAGGCGACGTCTGAGCGGGCAAGTCTATTTCGAGAGGTTAATGTATTCGGGCGCTGGCCGGAAAGGAACTCGTTTGGCTCCGGTGGGCCACCGGGTGCCAGTTTGGAGTCACACTCGAACGCCCCTTCGCCTTCCTCCGTTCTCTGACTCACAGCGCTGGCCAACCGACGACCGATCTATCCGGGTGATGCAGACGGCAAAAGTTGTTCAACCCTTGCCGGCAGCGAACGGAACGATTCCCAAACCGGACCGAGCGCTGGAGAATTCAATTTTTTGCACCACACTTCAGAAACCCCCCCAGAGAGAGACCTACCCTCGGTTAGGGTATTTGCTCACCCTGGCTATGGCTGGCGGATGATGATGATGATGCTGATGATTTCATGGAACTAATCTACGTTCGTTGCATCACGGGACGATTTTTGTTTTTTTTTTTTTCTTAGGCCCATTGTGCGTCATGTTTGACCAGTCGATTTCACTCCTGCGCGGGGTGTGAACGGTGGGTTGGGACGCCACGGAAAGTGGACACTCGGTGCGACAATATGAGACCGTCTGAACGAGCTCGACGAACGGCTTGTTGCTCGCTCCCGTGTCTCCAGAGGCGACCATGGTGCCGAAGAGCTATGCAGTTTAAGCTCAGTCGGAATGCATCGAACACGTTGTCGCAGCGGAGGCGGTCAGCCATGTAGTGCTGCTGGTGAGTAGATGTTTACTCTTTGCTTCCTATATATGCCCACTTCTATTTACATTGGACACATTCCGAGCACGGCACAAAGGCACGTACGAAGCCGGTACGAATAGGTTGGTTTGAACGAAGGAACGATATTGGGCTGGTCGTTTGAGACTCAAGTCACCAGCAAATCAATTGAAAACAGCGAAATAACACGAATACAGTCTGCACGTATTATTGATGAATGTTCAAGGGAAAGTATCACCTTGAAATCCACAATTTGCGGGACAACGTCAATAGAAAAAGACATACTTTGCTGAGCGTTACAAGTGGCTTGTCAACAGCATTCGAACGATCAAAGCAGCAGTACGTACGTTTGATCCTAGTACGAATACCGAGTGCTTGCAAAGAAAATCAACTCATCAACAGCAGCGACTGTTTGATCTTTGGCTACTGGCTGCTTCGTAAGGGACCATTTTTGACATTGACAGAATCACCCTGCAAATCCGTCCTATGCTACCCACGGTGTGATTTGATAATTGATTTATCACGCCTCTCGAGGGGAGCCCAAGGAGCAATCATGCGAACGGGGGAAAACAAATTGGAAACCATCAACATCAAACAAATGTGTTTGTGGTTTTGCTGCACTCCCACAATTTGCCATTGGATTGTCGACGACGGTAAAAAGGGCGGCTTATTATTAAAAGGACACGGACGATGGTAGCTTTTTTTTTCTTTTTTACTTCCAGCTAGAGCAAGCGAGTTTTCATTAGTTGTTGAAAAAAAGGCATCCCAACGAAACTGGCAGCATGGCAGACATCCATCCATTAGCGCCACGGGCCGCGAGGGTCGAACTCCACACCCAGATATATCGTGCCGGTGCTCGGTGTCTGCAGCTGACCTCGAGCCGGCGAGATTGGCTTGGCTTATGGGACTCGGGAGCTCCAAAGCCGCACCGCGCACAGCAGGACGCCAAGCGCGTGTCGGTTGCATTTTCAATTTGCATACGCGAGGCGCACCTCGTCGGTAGGAAATGTGCGCGTGCCGGCCAGCGAATCGTAAACCCTTTGGGTGCTCACCGGACAAATCATCGGACCGGTCGATCAATCTGTCACGCAAACACACACATCCGCCGATCAATCGGCAGGCATTGGGCGAAAGTCCATCAGAATGGAGAGCAGCGAGATCGGTGAATTGTTTGAAAAAAGAAAAATAATTCCGGACAGGATAATCAAGGAAGTGGACATATGCATCCAGGTACCCGACGTGCCGTAGCACTACAACAATTCAATTATTTTTGAACATACCGCCACAGAGGCCCTACCAACCCATATGTTTGAAAAAGTAAAACCAAACTCCACCCGCATCCCAAATGAACTCGGGACAGATGCCAGACTATTAAACTATTCCCAGAATAAAAACTCAATCAATCTGGCATCGATCCACCGGTGCGCCGTGGGCACCAATTTTAGCTTGAATCTGATTCGCTCATAGATCGCATGCATCCATAATTAATTAACAACCTTCAATTATGACAAACTACATAAAAAACAGGTTTATGTTTGGATTCGAACGTCGCCTGGCACCACGGACCTTGTACTCCTTTTACCTTTCGGGTGTGGTACCATTGAAGTCAGCGATCAAAAAGCGTAATGCATATGGATTTAAGTTGAGAAAAAAAAAGTGATATGCCAAAACCCAATCAAAACTGCAAATGCAGGTGCGAAAGCTCGATTGAATTGCCGTCCGAATATGCACTTTTACACATTGCGATAAAAGCACTGAAAACGGAGGATGCGTGCAAAACATGAAGATATTTTTTGTTTGTATCGGTCATGCTAACGACATCACCATATGCGGGGTACCATAATCAGGCGCCAATCCTTTTTCGAAAGAGCAGAGAATGCCACATAATCCCAACAACGGAATCGCATTAATCGGCGTTGCCTGAGCACGTGCAATTTGAATGCGTTCCTGCAGCGGACGGTTTTTACCCCTGCTTCTTTGAGTGATGGATGTTGTAAATGTGGAATCGGCTGCCATGCGATACCGGCTGGATAAGGCAAGGACAACTGCACGCGTTCCAACCTCTTGCCCAATCGGTTTTCACAGTTCAAAGAAGCGAGTGAACCCGCAAATGATACACAACCCGAAACGGCATCTATAAAACTATATTCCATTCCTTACCCTAAAATATAAGAAGAAAAACATAGCGATTGCAAAAGACTAAGAGCCAAATATATGGGAACAAATCTGGCTCGTGAGCATAAACTTCTCGTAAATCCACCACACACTAGAACAACCGTCTTTTCACCGGCAATCAAAACGGCGTCAGAAGGACCAACTCGCAATGGCACAAAACAGGGAGTGTTATTGTATTTGGAGATGTTTTCCGTTACCCTTTTCTTGTGCAACAAGATGCAATTGCCACACGCTGCAGTTGCTCATCCAAACGACACCATCGTCGGGGATCGTGCGATGCACGGTGCCAAAAGTTTTCCGATCCGTCCCATCCTCGACGACTGCGGTCGTTCGCATCTGCCTTTGATGTCGTCGGAAGAGGAAAATCGTCACTCCGGCGTAACATTTAACGCTGCCACCTTTCGGTCGTGTGGAGGAGACAGAAGACTGGGGACGCGTGAGTTCGACACTGCAAAAGACCGTTCCTCCAAGGGGCGAGAAGCAGCTGAGGCCGTCGAGTGGTTCCAAACAACAACACGCCAGAAAGCGTCTCCAGAGATCGCCGAGGATATGACTCGACGACAAAGCGAGCTGGGGACAACGGGGCATCCCTAAGCGGCGCCATGTCACACGTGAGCCATACCTGTCTTTTGGCATTCGCGTCCTAAAACCGAATTGCCCTATGGAGCATCTGTTAAATGCTGTCGTGCTGCGGGCCCAGCTGCAGCTTCTAGGAGTTCCCGGGAGCGCACTCGCTGCATCGGGCCTGCTGCACACACCTACACCGCGCACACGACCGATGCACTTCGGCGAAACGGCGAATTGAAATGTCACAGGGATCTCCGTCTGTTGCTAAAGCGAGCCAGCCCGAAGCGACGCAACGCCACGAGGGAGAGAATGAGCAGCGCGGACGATTACCTTCAGTGGTGGACGATGAAAAGTTTCACACCGCAGCCCTACGGCCCTGTCTTCCTTCAGCACCGATACCAGCTCGAACGGTTTTATAGTTCACTTATTCTCTTTTGCGGACTGCACCTTTCCCTTGGATGATGGCGATGTGTTTGTGTGTGCTGGCTGAGGTGTGTAAAGTTGAAAATGGCAATCCGACACCGAACCGAGGGCGAGAACTATCTCTGAACGGCAGAGATTTGCAGATGCAATCAACATGCAGGTAGATTTCTTCGACTAGAATCATCCTTCCAAGTGTAATTAATTCACAAAACTTGTATGGTGCAACTTTGTCATGGATTTGAATGGATCAACAGGTCAAGCGTGGTTTTTGTTAACAGTTTTGCATTTCATATGCTATCGAAATGCTTCGTCCCAAAACAAAAAGCTAAATGAGCTTGTTTGAAATAACAATAACCTAGTTTTACCAATTAAAATAACTTCGTTTATAGTGTTTTAACATGAAAACAAATTTAAATATTTAGTATTGAAACTAATTTCTGAATATTCATATTTTCTAGCCTGACTTACATTTACATATCTTTATTGTGGGTGCAGTGTTCTAACTTGCACTTCATTAGCACCTCCCGAGGCTCATTTAAATCCCCCTGCAGAGCCATCTGATAGCCATTTGTTCCAAAATAGAAGGACAATCGAATTCCTAGGCTTTGCTGGGTAATTGACAACGGTAATTAACATTGTATTGCCGCCAACTTAAACGAGCGGGTGCCCCTGTCGGAATCAGCGATGCAAATCGAGTTAATCCCACAAACTGCATTTATCGATTAGGGCGTCGAAGGCTAAGTTTGCATTGCCGGCAACGTGCGGGACGCATGGAAGGGAGCTGGCTACAAGAGCGCCGAAACCGAATGTTTGATGACAGCCGAACAAAGGATTGGCTCATTTAAAAGCAGCTTCACCAATTATCGATCCGTGTTTAGCGGGAGTCCTATTGAATACCGCTGGCAGCTTCCGGAAGTTGTGCACTATCGGATGCTGCCCGGTCGGAATCGACTGCCGGTGGCTAATGAACGATGTCAATTTAATCAACATAAAATGATCATGCTGTGCTCGTTATCGCATTATCGGTGAAGGTGGTGCAGTAAAAGTATGGCTAATAATGACAAATAAAAATTGATTGGAGCAAATTAGCGCTCATCCTCCTGCTCCTTCGTGTTGCACTTCCTTGGAAATGTTCGAGTTCGCTTCTTTGGAACCGTGGACAGGGCTCAAATAATTTGTTATCGCAATTTGAAACTATTAATTTCCGAGACAGCAGAGTAAATGCCAGAGGAGCTGAAACATATTATAGCAAATGAATGAATGCTATTCTTCATTTTCGCATATAACTCCTTCAATCATGTTATATACTTGCGAGAAGAGATAAATGAATGATTTTTTCTCCTCCTCCAGCTATCAATTTGTTTCGTATTCTTGTATGTCACCAGAAAACTATTGACCTTATCACCAGAGAGGAAGACGCTATGAATGCTTAGCCAATGTTAGGTATCAAACAGTTGTACAGCTGTTTTGCGGAGTCAAGCAGAGAACAGCAAACAAGCGGTGGTAAACGGTTGAGCCAAAAAAAAAAAACCAATGAAGCGAAGGTTCGTCGTTCGGTGGAGATTTCAATGTTCTGGGTTCGTCGCCAGTTCGTGAGATTGATGGATTGGTTTTTTTTTTTTTTTAATCCATTGCTTGTCCACTTTCCATCGTTTTTTTTTTTTTCTAGAACCTCTGTAAAAAAGGGGGCTTGCTTGCTGTGTCTGTATCTGCACCCTATACCTTCGAGAGTCATTCACGAGTTCGGCAAAGGTACGGAATAAATTGGTCTATGGCGTGTTCGGCTCGATGTGCTGCTGTCTGCGGGTAGCGAGCGTTTGAACTACTTTGTTGCCGTGCGCACTACACGACAGCACGAGAGCATGTAAAGCGGATTGAAGGAAAGCCCACACAAAAAATGTTGATCCACTTCCGTCAGCTGATTAAAGCAAGTGTACCGTTGTGACGGTCCGATCACGAATTCGTGGGCAATTTTCACATTCCCTCGAGCAATCGGTCAGCTGCTCGGCGAATGGCTGTGCCCACTAGTTCATCACTATTGTTTTATTTTGTAAACTAGATTGCAAACATTCTTACAAAATTCTGAACTTTTCTTGCAATTGAGTTTCTAATAAGTTTATTTTTACAATGCCTATGAACATATAGCTGCGCATTCATCTATCTCCGCTCTGATGTTCAATTCAAAACCTTTAGTCCGGCCAAAGTCTACCATATCTCTTATGAAACGGAAGGTCAAACCCAAGTCCAACGATTGGCAATCGAACACGATCAAAACATGTTCGCGTGTTTCCAACGTAAACTTTGAACTTTGTATGGAACACAAAACTGCTTCAACAAACTTCCCGAATACCATATGTCAACATATGGATTGGCGAAAAAGTTCAAGGAAGTCTCTCGTGTGTCATCCTCACACCTACGCTGATTTGAGAAGAAAAAAAAACCAAAGACGGACGGTGTCGAATATAAACACATGGACTGACGTTATCCGCTTTTGAACTTTGGCGATTTCTCAAAACTATTCCAAATCAAATAATGGCACTTAAAAAGCTCCATTTTATTTGCAGGAGGGTGAGATTTCATTTAAGAAATAAAAATAAACTGAAAGATCCGAAGCATTCTTCACTCAGAGACACCAGTGTCAGACAGATAACGAAACAAAAACTTTTCGTAAATGAAAAACAAAAAGTGCATACTGCTGGGCGTGCTGTTTGATTAACAGTGGAGGAAATGAAGGGAAGGATGTAGAGTCATAAGAAAAGATGCAGTGAACCCTGGTGCACTTGCCCCGGGCGATGTAATTTAAAAATACTGCAACCAACGAGAAAAAACTGGAAGAAAACAAAGGATACGAAAAACCCAACATGCAAACGAACAAGCAGTCTGCGACGCGTCGGAATCGTGTCGTCGTATAGACATAGTTAGTGGCTGGTTTTAGCATAACATAACAGCCTGTACAAGTGCTAGAGCAACCCAACGAACGCCCGGAAGCTTTCCATTTTGGGAAAAGAGCGCCATTCTTTGCGTCGATCCAGACAGAAGGAGAGAAAAAAAGACGATAAACATCGGTGAAGGTTAGCGGTCCGAAAAATTAAAAACCAGACTTATACCTCCACAACCCGCTGCCCCTGCCGGGCTGTTGTTTCGCGATGTACCTTAGTGAGAAAATGGCTCCTGGCCGGTGTGGACTTTCCCGTGGACCAGATTACACGGCGACAACTTGGACAACAACAACAACAGTGTCCCGGGAAACGAGTCTGGCTAGCCGTCCGGCGACGATTGCTCGGATGTTCTTGATTCACTTACTTCAACCCCATTATTCGTGCCCAGTTCCTGAAACCTTTTCCCTTCGATGGTCATGTCATGGCGGCGAACGAGACCGGTCCAGCCAGTGTCGGGCCTTTTGGAAGCCTTCCAATCGAGTCGACCTCGTTGCGGCGCGCTCAAGGTTTTCAAGATTCCCGTGGTTCCCGGCAACGCTACTTACTTTTATTTTGCAGTTGATCGGCCTTCCACGGAAGCTCCCCTCCGGATCCTGCTGACCGTTGTTGAACGCCCGCCCGGTGGACCGTTGGACTGTTAATAACGCGAGCTCTCAATGTCTGCCGTGGAACGTGCGCCAAGTGCCGGTAAGCTCCGTACTCTGTTTTCTGTTTAACACCGTGTGCAATATTTTGCTCCCCGTACCGCAAGCCGGTGACGCGCGAATAATTTCACTTCTTGCCCGTGCACATGCGACCAGGCGCGAGGGCAGGCTTTGACACTTCACTTCAACGAATCGCCACCAACCTCCTGAGCCTAGCTCTCACTTTTTGGTAGCCACCAACTTCAGATGGTGGCTTCCTTTGCGGAGCCTTCTGCGAGCATTCGTCGACGCCGCGCGAGTGGCGCGATTTGTTTCACACGTTTAACCACACTTTTACCTTTCGCTCGAGCCCTACTTTGCGCCCGCGACACTGTTGCACCCTCCGAGGGAGCGAACCGAAACGCAGCTGTCAACGGTTTTCCGAGGCACTTTTTCGAAAGCTGTATACGTGTGTGGGTCACGGCAGTACCGGAACGCCTCGTACCAAACGTGCTAACAAACCGATAATCGATGATCGATGATGATTTGAACTTATTTTGCTTCTTTTGCCTCAGAGCATAGAACACTCACTCGTACACCTCGAATGCGCGAGACGACATTCGTTATCGAAATCACTTGCAGAACCTATGATGAATGAAGGGAAAATTGGATTGAAAAGAAAAGTAAACACTTTTGATCGAGGACGTGGTTGTTTTAAAGTTTTAAATATACATCGAAGTAGGAGGTTTCCTATGGCAACGGGAACGTCAAAACACTGCACCACGTCGCTTCCAGAGGTCGTATCTCTTCACACACAAACTAAACGAGGGTATGTGAGAGCAGCTGCTGTTTAGCGGGATGTAATTGATTATAAACCCTCAGTTTTATGTTCTTAAATATCTTGGTGTAATGAACGATTTGTTATTTATTTTTTAAAGAACTTAGACAGCAAAACATAAAGCAATCACATACAATTTGTGCGGTTGGGGATCGTTAGTTCTGTTCACTCCAGCCACCAACATCGATCCTTAATGGTGGTTCGCATCACGCACCGCTGCTCTGCACAGATCACCAGAAGGTGAAAAAAAGAGAAAAGTGACAGCACTGCGGCGTTGCGCACGGCACGTATAACCGGGTCGTTGACGCAGACTCCACACTGATCTTTCTGCGCTCACTTTCACGAGGCAGGCCGCTGAAACTCGTCGAAATGCAAATGGGAAAATGGGCCTCGCGAAAGAGTGAACCATGAAACACAGACCGGTTACCTTGTCCGGAAGTTAAATACGAACGACAATTAGAATATGCTCCGTACATCCGAGGGATGCTGTGTCCACTTTGATTGCAACATCGATGGACTAATGTGCGAGTGAGAGCCTCATCCACTTTGCGTTCGATGCTGCGCTTAATGTTGGCCGTTGCTGAACTGCTGAGTGCACTAGAGTCGCTTTCACCGGGTCACAAACAAACGAGTCGGACGG
The DNA here is from genome assembly GCA_914969975.1 of Anopheles atroparvus. Lineage (NCBI taxonomy): Eukaryota > Metazoa > Arthropoda > Insecta > Diptera > Culicidae > Anopheles > Anopheles atroparvus. Next base: position 38,971,188 of record CAJZCY010000002.1, on the reverse strand, counting down.
ATGCTGCGGTTAGGCTTGCTGCCACTTGTAGCCTAAAACTTCAACCGAGTCGCTGTACCTTTGGACGTTTTTAGGTGGAACAGTTGGAACTTTTTTCACTGGCGGAAAATTTCCTGTGCGTTGAGAAAAACAATCGCGAAACGGGAAGTCTCTTTGCAACGCAACCGGCAACGCAGCCTGCCGTCAGACGCCGTCTGCCAAAGACTTGCTGTGCCGTGCGTACGGTTGGAGGCTTAACTCTCGACTGGCGTCGGTGGAGCACGACCGAACCGCACGAAGCGGATTGAACAACATTGGCGCTCACGCGATGAACCGGGGAGGGGAGCTCACTTATGTTTTTCGACGCCCGCGTGAACGAAATGAACACCTGCGCTGGTCAGGGTTGTAGTCTCAACACGGCGGTCTTCGAATGTTAGGCGAACGATGAACGATGGCGCTGCTCCACATTAGAAGTGTGATGAGTCTATTTTGAAACTTGAACAGCATAACCAGGGCAACATTGGGAGTATACATTCAACAATACATCATGCAATTTTTGTTTTTAATAAATGGAAAGAATAACCAACGCTGCACGTGGCGTTTCATTTTAAGCAATGATTGCCTTAAGCAAAATTTCAGCAAATATTCTGCTCAACCGTCCAAAGCGGGACGGGAGCAAGAACGGAACGGAACCTCCGCGTGGAAAACCGTCCACGCGTAACGACCGATTGCACGCCGGTTCCGGTGGTTGAGTAACTGTGTATTTTTATGCTCATCATGCATGCGTTTTGCTGGCGATAGCCTTATTACCACCGCTTTCACGTCTGGCGCGCCGCCGGTGTGTGCTTTTCGGTTCGTTCTAGCCACGCGAGGTGTGCAATGTTAATTAACACCACCACTGGCTCATAAAATACACTTTTCCGCACATTTCGTTCCAGGCCCGTACAGAGATAGCTAAGCACAAGATAGAACGAATGCCACCGTGCGCTATGCTAATGAAGCTTTAATGCATGTAGAATGTGAAAATTTGCAGCAGCAGGCTTACATTATTTTCGCAGTATTGATAAATGGAACAATCGACTGCGACTACGGGTGGGGTTTATTCTTTTCTTTCTCCCAACCCTAAACAGTCTTTTTGCATGTTTAAGGATAAGATGTTTACACTGCTTAAGCTCGGAAGGAAAAAGAAACACCTCAGACTAACAGATGAAACAGACGTTTCGCTTGCCTCTATGTATGCGCCATGGTATTGCAGCCACCGAGCTCCATCTCACGAAGCGAATTAAGTGAGTTCATTCTTCGCGCTTTCCGTGTTTCTCTCTTTCTCTCTGTCTCTCTTTCTCTTCCCCCTTCTTTCTCTCTACTTGGAACTCGTCTCTTTTATCTTTCTCGCGTCTCGGGAAGAGTCAAAAGCTTCATCTGCACATTACGCTGGCAGAATCAAGCGGTGTTTGAATTGCAGAATCACGAGGATGCATTTGAATATGCGACGGAAAGCGATGTGAAATAAAAAGATCCCCTTTCCTCCATCAGTGCAACGAAAATTAAGGCACATTTTCAGCTGGCTAAGGAAAAGCGACAGCACCGCACCGAGTATGGGTATCATCCGAGCTGCTTAGGAGAGTACAAGTCGCATGCGGCCGGTCGAGAGTACTTGAAAACCACAGAACATAATTCCACTCCACCTCTCCTGTTCCCGTATCACTTCAGGTAGACTTCAAGAAGACCCTCGCTTGCCGCGAACGGAGACTTACACCCGCCGCATCCACCCACCGAAAGGCACCGGGAGGCAGCATAGCGTTTTAGCATAAAAGAGAAATGAGAATAAATACAAATGAATTATTACCGCATCGGATCGTGTTGCCTCCGCTCCTGCCGCCGCTTCAGGGATGCTGCTCGTCGGTGTGCGTGTGTGTGTGTTTGCGTCCCTCCGCGTGAATCTCGAGACCGGCTTTGGCCCAAGACGAGCCGCGCTAAGGTAAAAAGCTGAAGTTAAAGGGCTGCCACACAGAGCGAACAGGACGACAAACGAGTCGATGCAAGCGTGTGAGAAGGGTGAGGAAAGTCAACGATACTCCAGTCGCGACGAAACGAACGAAACGAAACCTTCTCCACACACACGTAACAAGGCCGGTTGTCGGAAGGGGGCGGCCCGGAGTGGGAGACAGGAAGCAGAAGAACGAAGCGGACTCGTCGGGAAAAGCGGGCGAGCGTTGCAGCCGCGCAGTTTGCTGCAGGAAGGAGATAAGAAAACCAGTTGATTCTTGGGCCGAAGCGAAAACATAAATAAAGCAGCCCCACTCGACGCCCCTCAGCCCCAAGCGGCACGACGAACGATGGAGACGCGCGAAGGGACGCGCGTGGACGTGGAGCTTTTGAGCGTGAGCGCCGCTGCGGGAGAAAACGCGACCCGAAAGAGATCCGAAAGGAAAAGCTTTTCCTCCGCATATGCGCGGGCTTCGAAGTGAATGCATCGTGCAGGCAGCAACGGCGCGATATCATCGGGACGGGCGGGTTCGTGGAAACGTGTCGCGGTTAAGCTGTGCTGGCGTGCGTGTGTGTGTGTGTGTGTGCGTGACGAGCGAACTGTGCACAAGGTGCAAAGAAAGACGGGAAGAGAAGGAGGGAGTGGACAACAAAAGCATAAGCATCGCAATCGGAAAGGCTCACGTACTCTTCCAACGCTTCTTTCGTCGCGTTTCCTTTGCTCCACCAAACCCCATCCACTCACGTCCTGCCAACGTCTGTGAACGGTCGCCCCTCGGAAGCCCCCTCCCACCACCATCATATGCACATCCTTTCCGGTTCAATCGACACAAGCCTCACGGTACAACTTCTCACTTCCATCCGTTTCGTTCTCGGCCGATTCTCCACACACGTTTTCGCTTTTCTTCGTTTTACACATACGCCCGAACGGGTTGCCTTCCGATCTTCTGGCCCAGCGTCGGAGACGGAGACAGCGAAAGGAGCAAGAGAACCCGAACCGGAATACGGGGAACGACGGACAGGAAGCATAATTCTCGTGCAAAACTTGCAGGTCGCGAAAACCCTACTGGAAGAAACACTCTTCTTCCGTTCCATTCGGGCGGGTTTTTGAAAACAGTCACTTTATTTTCTCTTTCTCGCACTTTCGCATCCAACCCTTGCGTATGCTGCACACCTTTCGAGCAGTCGATGGCCAAATGCTTTCGTCAAGAAGAGCGCGTTTCGTCGATCGAGGGTTCGTCGCTTATGATCGATCGGGGAGCGACGATCGGAATAAAATCATTTGAAAGCAATTTCGATGCTTTCCCAAACCGGCATTCCGTGAAGGGGGGGAGTTTTTTTCTGCCCAAAACAAAGGACAGAAGTTAACAAGCAAAAAAAAACAACGTGAAGCTCAATATTCGAAAGAATGCCATAATAGTTCCCCAACAATTCCACGAGCACTCCAAATATTCCCGAATACATCAGAACACAATTGCAAAGAAGAAAAGGCGCGCACACACACACAAACAGTGGTGGTAGGAAAAAGTATCAGCAGTAAATGCCAATCCCAGCGCGGAGGATCGTCTCGAAACCGGGATTCGTACCCGCGGGGGCATCATCTTCATGTTTGGTGAAACATGAACAAACACAACCGGACACGCGGGAACCAAACAGGCACAGTGCTGCTGCTGCTGAGGTCGCACACACAAACAACGTCGGCTGAGCCATGCACTCGCTCGGTGCAGCACGGCGGGCTCGGTTGGAAAGCCTTGCGAATCGACACCATCACCCTTTCCTCTTGGCGAACCATGCAGCGAAGATGTGCACCGAAAACCAGTTCTGCGATTCTCTGCAGTCCGTCTTCCCCAGAAAGGAGAGTGTTCTTGTCGAGCAGAAGACGCGCACGAAGCCAACCACGGAAAGGGGGACGTGTGCAATGGGTGTGTGCAGCGCGCCCCGTCGAGCCTCTCGTTCCATCGATTTGCCTTTTCTTTCTGCGTGTTTTTTATTCGTCTTCAATTTTTCTTGGCTCCACCGAACCCGTCCCAGGTAGAGCCCTTGAGAAGGGTTCCAGCTTTGGGCGATTGTGTTCTGCAGCATCGGTTTTTTTTTTTCTTCCTTACGGAACGTGACGGTATCGGTCAGGTCGGCCGGCTGGAGTCGAATAACTTTCGAAAGTTCTCCAATGAAGGAGGGTATTTTGTGGTAAAGCATCCTCAATCCTAGCATTCCTTACACCTTCCGCGAAAGGCTTGCTGAAAGTTTCTAGGAACTTGCCCATGCTATTGTCACCTTCGAGCGAAGAGCACGTTCCGGGATGCTTAAAAGGAGAGTTTGAGGAAAGGAACAGGATCTTCTTGGACGTCCTATAATTTTAGTTTAAACTGATCAATATTTTTTTAATCAATTTTCAACTTTCTTCACAAGACAAAAGCAAATCATCCCGGAAATGGCCACCGCGTTGGCGAGAAATTTTAACGGCAATCTAAGTTATCTCAAAGGGCTGCTGGCGTTCTGCGAAAAACTTGCTTTCCCAAACTAAACTACCAGCAGGACCACTCGTGTCCGGTTTCCGGCAAAGTGCGCCCGGACAATGGCCCATGGCAATGCAAACAAACAGCCGGACATTCCACCCGAAACACGGTGCGAGCGCTGTGGGTTCTATTGCGTCCGGCGCAAGAGTAGCAAACTTTTTTCGTTAAACTTTTCGCCACTATAGATGCAGCCTGCGGTTCAAGTTTAATGGATGCACTTTGAGGAGCAGAGAAAGGTGTGAAACAAGCAAAAGGAAGGCCAGCATTCCTCAAGCCGCCCGGTGCGTCATAAACGGCTTGGCAAGAAGATTCGTTTTATCGCAAGGAAGCAGTCAACGACAGTCAACGTTACTGCTGAAGGTATCACATCTTCCCCATGGAGCAGGCTTAAATTGACATAAAATTTAATGAGCAAACGCGTCGAAGCAATACATCCTTCTGGGTCTCTGTGGATCTACCAGGAATGGTATCCCGAATCGACCATTATTCCTTAGGAATCATTTCATCTCCGAATCGAATGGAACCGAACGAATTCATTAGATGTATCACAGTATCAGCACTGCGCGTATAAAAGAAACACATTTACATTAAACGTGTCTGTTTCCGTGCAGTTTCCGGCGATTTCTCGGCTCTTCATATCGTTCTTCCAGATCCCGGAAGGGAGAGAGGCTGAGCAAAGACCGGTTTCTTGGAGGGCTGGAGTGAATCATCAGCGATGGCTTTTTTTAAACGATCATTAAAATGTGTGTGCTCCTTGCTGCGGGACTCCAATCGTGCGTTCTATACAGTATGAATAATAAACGGAGCATCAGATGAGCTGACGTAAAGAATTCTCTTTAAGCTAACTTTACCATTTACCATGAGTTTGGGCTTGTTGCAGCTAGATACCTGCAATCAATTTGTTAAATTGACAATTTTAATTTCTAATCAAAAATTTCCACAATCAACAATCTTTGTCAAGATATGCAAACTTCTAAAACATCCACACGCATTTTGGCACGTTCGAACATTGGTTTGAATAATGACGGTAGAAACATTTTTAAAAAAGCTCACCATTCTCTATTATTCACTCACTCGCAAACAGAGGTAACCATCAGCCCGGGAAGGTCAATAGTAGTTAGCCGCCGATAGAGCCAACCTTTTCTTTTTCTTTCCTCTCCCTCTCGACACTACAAACTACCAATGTGCTGCACAACCTAACGACGGTTGCAATTAGGAGATGCCTCGAAAGTCTAGGGCCCGGCCAAGGCGTACACGGAAAATTCGCAATCCACGCGGCAAGAAAACAACTACAAACGTTGAGCAACACGTTGGCACGGGGTTCGGTGGGGCCTGTAATTAGAAGTTAAAAAAAAGGGTGGTGGGGCGACTGAAAAGAAAACACCCAAACAAGCCTGGCAGCGCGCGTGATTGTAAGACACCGTCAAGTACCCGGCAAGCACCATCAATCCATTACATTAATCACCTGCCAGGGTGCTACCGCTTTTCCGAGCAACCGGTGGCCGGCCGCCGGCTGATGCTGCCCGTCGGTGCGGGTCGTAGCACTTTCCTACGAGTTTGCCCGAGACGGAATTGGCTTTTATTGGCACTGAATAAATTGTTTGATATTTCTCATAAGAGTCTCGAGCAGTGGACGGGAGGAAAGCGAAGGAGTGGACTGCAAGCCGGAAAGGGTGGTTAGTTTTTGCCACACTCGAGGGATACTTCTAAGATGATGTGTTTTTCTTTTCTTGCGTCGCCAGTGGCGCAAGAAGGATAAATTGATTACCACAGCGTCATTTTCCCTCGTTTTGGCTGGCGTTCTGCGCAGGAACTCATCATCATCAGCAGCGTCCGCTCCTGGCCGTGGTTAGGTACAGGTTAGTCTAAGAATCGATTATCGAGCGCGTTTCGCGTGCCTCTGTCTCTGTGTGTCCTGCCAAGGCAACCCTCACCGCTTCCTTCGCTATAAATTGCGAGGACATTTTCGCCCTTTCGCTGTGTCTGCTCAGTGGCCAATTATCAGCCATTACGCAGCTGTCTAAGCATCCGTTTCCGGCCCTGGTCGTGTCTGACGCCAACATCCGGGAGATGCATCATGGTGCTGGTTCAGTGCATGTGTTTGTTTGTTTCGTTGCATGAACGTACGACTGCAAATCTTTATAAGCGATGTAAAATATTCCTTTTTTCGATTAATTATAATTGAAGTGGCATTCATCAAATCAAAACCATGTTAATTTCAGAATGAGAGTCTTTTTTATTTTTGCTCCAAATTAAATTAAGAAATAACAGTATAGACAATATATTTTAAACAAACAAATCATAACGTATATTGTGAGGTTGTTTTATGCTTCAATAAACCAACGTTTGTGTAAATACTTCCAATGTAACTTGTTTGAATGTTGTTCAGGAAAAGAATTAAACCACATCTTAAATGGATAATAACACAACGAGCGGTGAATCTACCTTAAACAGACCATTCCAAAGCTTTCCAACTCGCTTCAGAGATCGTAAACTTATCAGCTCGTTAATCGTGTCCGGTTAAGTTTGTTGTTTTAGTGCAAGCCACCAAGGCCGAATGGAAACAATATGTTAAAGATGACCGCGTATCTTAGTAGAAGGTCGAGAGGGCGGGAGATTGAGCGTGAATTAATCGTACCTCACATCGATAGACGCAGCACGTGATGAGCAGTTCTTCGAAGGCACATGATCGAACTCGGTGTCGTCATCTTAAGTGATGAGTAGCATGGATGTTATGTTGCTTCAAACTGGCGATCCTTGCTCATCATCGTCGCTGTTGAAGGGTGATCGGCGTCACGACCGCCAAGGCAAGCCTCTCGGTCGGGGGAAAACGGTCGATCGGAAATAGCACCGTTCGCATGCCGGGGCGCACCTCGGCTAAGATAATTAAGCGCCACCGGTTACGATTGCGTGAGCACGCGGAGCGGGTAAGGTGACATTTTCCTTCCGCTCTCCCCTTCCCCTACTACCCTGATCACCACGAAACTCGGTGAGAGTGACGATCGAGTCGGAAACGACTGCGAGTCTAACCGAGATTCGCGTTTGTTTGTGTAGGATGGCTTGTGGTTGACTTATTTTTTTCCCTCCCCGAAGCGACGGAGGAGAAGGGATGGTAAGGGTAAGGGACATACGAGGAAACTCCGAGGGAAAGGGAAATGGAAATTTTCCACCTCGCTCGCATGGTTGCGCCGCTGACGAGGTTTTAATTTGGCGTGGAAACTCGAAATTAACATCGCTCGGGGCGGCGGAAAGGAGCGGACTGGAGAAACCGGTGCTGAAGGCCGCAACGACATCCTTCGACGGAAGATATGAAAAGCACCGACGGAGCTGATGGCGACAGCTTTCGTCGTTGATAATCGATTAGTTTTTCACGCTTCCCTAAGTGCAGTGACGTGCGTTCGTTTGCGCGCGCCAGTTAGCGCTTGCGCTTTTCATTTGCGGCTGCGCGGTCACCATTTTCCTCTCGTTTCGGCCAATCAGTCCATTACGCTGCTGATGACACTTTGTGGACTTGTTTTCTCTCGCTCTCTGCCCGGGGTTTCCATCCGGTAATTCAAATTCGGGGTGCAAATTTGATGACCAACTTCGTCAGATGGAAAGCACTTAGCCTGCACTATCACGCGAATTGAGGAAATGTTTAATGAAATTACTGTTTTTATCTTTTCTTACTGGAGCAGAGAAGCAGTTTCCAATCCATTCGACACTCTATTTCGTGTAAATAAAGTAAATTTATAAGGCCGGATGATTGGCACCGATTGGGAGGAAATCGTAATCTATTCTAGCCCGTCTTGGCCCCAAGAAGGGATTGATTTTCGATGGAAAGGTCTTCATTAGCAGCGGAAGGTTTAAAATATACACGCCCGTAATCATCGGGCACGAAGAAAAGCCCACCGTTCGGGGATGGACGGAAAAGTCGGCGCACGAAACCGGCGGAAAGTGAGAGTCTCAGCCGCTTAACCTTCACCGGCTACGCTTCCTCCTCCTCCTCCTCGTCCACCTCTTGCACTCCAGCAAAACCGAAAAGAGCGAAAAAAGCACGCTTACCGGATCTCGAATTCCCGGAAGGGTAGGTAGGCGCGGCCCGACCGTGAACAGCTTGACGGCACAACGCTCGTTCCGGCCGAGCTTCCCGCCACGATGATCCGATCCGTTCCGTTTGAGAAATCCGGCCAAGATCGGCGCGATCGTGAATCGCCTTGGAGTGAGGAAAAAGTTTCACTTTCAAACGGAAACCATTCATTTTCTCCGAATCCAATCGTGACGACGCTGATAATGATGATGTTCAGCATCGGAGGAGTTGGGAAGTTTATTTATGTTTTTTAACCTTTCGAAGACTTTTGGGCGGATTTTGTTGTGCCCGAGGATTGACTGAGGCGAAACGGGAAGGATGGTCCCTTGAACTAAGGCCTTATTCAAGGACCATGTGGTCCACTGAAGGAGTGTTGGTACAGCAGCTGACATGCGATATCGGGTTTAAAGTCTGTTGGAACTATGCTACAGAAGGAACATGTACTTTTATTCTCCGATGTTTGAAAAGGCTTTGAAAAACTTTTCTTCGCCGAAATGGTCGAAAGAGAAATATAAAAAAGGTGCCTAATTGACGACTTGCAGTATTTTATAACACTTTTCTTCTTGGTCCTTCTTAAAATATTCTGAATCTGAAGAATCTGAACTGATGATTCGTTACTTAATACACATAACTGATTGTTCAGCTTCATATTTCGTCTTGAATTTTAGAAGCACCTTGACCAAACTTCTAGGCAATTCCAACAAACTAGAAGTAATGCGAAACGTTTCTTTTATTCATTCGTTCCCGGGAGAATGTTCCGCTTTTTGACAATCTTCTAATCGTTGGGGGATTAGAACCTTTTTTTTCCTTTCCATCGAAATCTGAGCTTCACACGACAATCATGGGAAAGTAGTTCTGGACCACGCGGTTTCCTATCACCACGCTCTCCCCCCCCCCCCCCCCCCCCCCGTCACCCCTCCATCTCCCAGGCGGGTAGAAAAAGTGTCAGATTAAGTCATCACTACGTCACGATGTGAACGCAACCGGAGCCGTGCCCCTGTCCGCTCGCAAGCCTCCGTTCGATTCGGTTCTGCTCCACGGGGTCATTGGTCTGCCAACACCAGCGTCAACCATCTGTTTCCGAGCGTTTCCTTTCGGCCCATTGGAAAACTCCACCGAAACCGCACGGAAGCGAGCTCAAGCTGGGCCGACTGAAGGAGTGCCAAAAGTGAAAAGAACGCAAGGAGAAGCACCACTTCACAAGAACGGTGGAGACGGGCGATCAGTTCGAGGCATCGCCAACTGAACTGACGTGTCCAAGACGAGGCTTGTTGCGAGGGCCAATAAACGCGCTGCCACAGATCGTTTAACAGTAGCAGCAGCAGCAGCAGCGAAGCAGCCGAAAAGCGTTTCATATTCTGTGGTCTCCATTTATTTTCGCCCACCCAACCGTTTCCCGCACCCCCGGGCAGCCTAGCGGATTAAGCGGACATTCGCGGACAGCGCGGCCAAACATACTTAACCAGGGAGCGGCGGGAGGAATGGGGCGGGACCGGGGTCACGACACGATCGCCTCCAGATGGGCGAAAATTGGCGAAAAATTTGTTGAAAACCATGACTGCTCGGAAATTACCCGTCGCCGACGTTGCAGACGGTCACACATTTTCCCGTCCGCGATCCGCTCGCCTTGTTTGACGTTAAGCTGACTGGTTCGGGGCCCCCTCCGAATGGTTTTGCTAGCTAGGGAAAGGTCCGAAATCCCACAGGAGAAGACGAACGAGGAGGAGGAGAAGGAGGCAACACGTTCACGGCCGGTTGTTGCTCGTTCCCTGCTTTTTGGTTTCGAGAGTTTACAAGAGAGCGAACCCTCGGATGGAAAAAAAGGGAGGCCAACCGAATCCCACTGGGGAACACATCCGCTGACGAGCTTTGCCAAATTATGCAGGTGGAAGTGAACGATTTAGATAAATGTGCAAATTGTCGAAGACTCGCTTTGCCTTGCGCCTTGCAGCACGAGTTTGTGCAGTCGTCAGTATCGTCTGATGATTAGTGGATTCCGTTTCAATGTGTCTGACTTCTTTCAAAATAGATTAATCGAATTTATTGTTTCTTAGAGCATTTAGCTACATTTTTAGTCTATAAAAGTACCAAACCTAAGTGTAAGCATCATACCAAAATTCTTCTTATTGCATTCCAAAAAATTAAAAGTAAAACGATACCCATTCCTATCATTCGTGTTGCTCTAACATTGTCTGTAAAACAACGAAAGATATATTGGTTGTACAATACATTCGGGCCCGATCACACTGAGACGTAATTTATTTGCGATGCGCAGTATCCATCGTGCGCTGGCTCGATTTCCTGATTCCCATTTTGGACGCGTTTACGGATAATGACGAGCTTTTCCGATCACCAGACCCGTATCGGGGACCTTGACTGCTTTTCCCGATAAGGTGAAGTCAGCTTTGTTGAATTATGATGAAGCCCTGATAATTACACCGAAGGGGTGCAAAGGGATTGCGGCGGGAGCGAACGTGAGCGAGGATAAGGTAGACCTTAGTTGGAGCAACTTCTACGGCTGGGTGATCCGAACGGAAACTTGCTCGATCTAAAGGTTCACTTCTAACACTCTGGCACCTCTGAGCCTAACGCCGATCCGCTGGAATGCGGGGGCGACCGTACCTCTCCCCGCAACCTCGGCAACCCCGCTGAACCCCCGATTCTGATGAATGATTGGAATGACCCGCGCACAGCAGCTCGCGGCTGCTTATGATGACGATGACGCGCTGACCGCCTCGAGGAGCTCGAGCGACTGCGAAAGAATAAGTAGCCGAAGAGCTTTGCGGTCCGTGTGGCCACCCAGTCCAGTCCGTGCGGTTACCGAACATGCTCCCTACGGCTACTGACGTCAGGCATTCGGCATAGGAGCATGGGCGGCAGGGCGCGAATGAAAACAAAAGCCCACCATTACGGTCGGGCCGCGGATTGACATAGAAATTATTCAAATTGAGCCGCCGACTGGCCCCGTTCCAGCCGAGATCGGAAGCGTCGGCTGTCGGTTTGGGTGAGAGAGGCGATTGGCGAGGGACTCATGTTCGCGGGCTTGTGTTCTACACCCAGGTAGGGCCTCAGGCCGGGTCGAACAGGGCCGCCACTCGGGCCACGCGGTGAATTGTTTGATTCGATGTGGCTGCATGTCTTTTTCTCTCCTCCACCGTTTTCTTAGACCACGAAACCGCGTGCCAGTTCTTGGGTGACCGATTCTGGTGACTGCAGCCGCCAGCTATGCTCAGGCCAGCCAAGCCGATGATCGGTGGCCAGCAGCCGCGACAACGATTAATTATTACATTGCGAGGATAGAGGAGGAGAATTGGAAGGGTTAAAGCCAGCAGAACGCCATCACATGGGGTGGGGGAACCGTCGTCCGAGTTTCTTGCGCTGACGGAATAAACCAACTTTTGGATGAAGAAGTTTAAAGGCAAATTACTGTGTAAAGGAGGAAAAGCTCTTAAATTGTGTTAAGTTGCTGGACAACAAACATTCGTTAAGACGTCAGCATTTTCTTATCAAATTAATTAATGGAGATGCTCTTAATGGAACTACGATATGTTTTTCTTTTCTTCTCGAGCAATCCAAACATCAAGAATAAATTTCATTCTTTAAAAACTTGCCTTAAAGCGCACAACCTCCGTTGCTTCAGGACGTGTTATATCTCTTACCAATTTATAAAATGCCAGCCTTTTCCATGCGTCTCGCTTGTATCTACGTGCTTGACACTGCGTATACTGATGGCGCCTTGCACGATTAGAGCACGCGCGTTGCAAGCCGTACGACAACCGTCGAGCGTAATTGACTCAATTTACACCCACCACAAGCACGGCCAGACAACCGCCAAGAATATCGTGTCACTGTCAACCGGCAGCGACACCGCCAAATCCCCTTTAAGCTGAGAGTTGCAAGATTTAGAACCTTCCACGTGGTTTGTTTGGTGCTGTTTCTTTGCGGGTCGACTTAGCGATCAACGTTTTATTAATATTAATCCATCTAAATGTGGGTGAAAATATTTTAAGATGAATCTAATAACTTGCAAATCATAAAACATTTTTAACTACTATAGTTAAAAAATATTGGTCAGTTTGTTTGGATTTGTTTTAAATATTGTAAATGAGATGTTTCGATAATAGTACAATCTTCAATTGTGTTGCTTCATAAATCTGTAATTCAAACATTTCTTAGAAACGCTGCTCCTTTAGTCTGCAAATCTGCCCACTTAGACAGTGGAGTATAATAAACTCTATCAAACCAAACAGCTCTATTCCACCACTAACGACTTTATCAGCCTGACCCGACGCTTTCATCGGGTGAACCCGCATCCCGGTTATTGTCTGATGAAAATCTTCGATTAAAATCTCCGCCTAATCCTCGCGTTCCCGAAACCGAATCGCAAAATTTCAGCAAAACTGCCATAAATTCATTACCGCCCGTCGAATTCGAGCGCGGTTGGGGGCCCGCTTAAAGGTTTCCTGAGAATTTTTCGCCACCATCCACCGCACCATCTTGCCGCAGGGCGTGAAGGTGAGCAACGGGGGCGATGGGCGGAGGCATTCCTTCAAATCGTATGGCTCCCTGCCCGAAAGTGCGTTGGGGAATGTTACGCTCCCGAGCAACGCACGGCGAGACGGAAGGTGAATCATTCTTCGGGATTAGGAAGCGCACGCGGTGGAAGAAGAATTGATTTGAAGAACGGGCTGGGGCGCGTTCTTTGAGGCGGTTATAAATTTATCCCAAAATTCCATCAGTGGAAGCCAACCCTCTCCCCCTCCCTCCTGCTGCTACCTCCCTCCACCAGCAAGAGCATCCAGCAGCAGAGACAGCTTGCTTCGGCCAAGCCAGCGTTTAACCTCAATCGAACGGTACGCGGCCACAGTTCCTTCCGCACCGCCCGATCGAGCGACCCTGGGGGCGCCCGGTTGAGGCTGGATTTATCTGCAAATTGTGCCAAACCCACCCTCTCCCCACCTCCGCCCCACCCCACCGGAGGCGGTTTTGCTTACGCGCGCAGGGTGGAAAACATTTTTGCGAATTTGGCACGCCATCGCCATCGATCCGGGCCGGGCATACCTTTCGGTGCCATTATTTTACTCCTTCTGCCACTTTGGCTACCGCCTAGTCCCTAGTACCCCTCTCGATGGTAAGCCGGTTCGGGCTCCATCGGGCTCCCTGCGCTCCTTCCCTCGTTTGCAGCCGCCTTCCTCTGTTTTGGGCGAGGGCGGCTTGGAACATTGGAACCATTTTCGCTCGCAGCGAAACGTGAGCTTGAAGCCACGAAAATCCCACCATTCCGGCAACCCCGAGATCCCAAACCCTCCGCCTGCTCTCGATCTCGGTCCTCGGGCCATTTTCCCCAGCTCGCGTAAGATTAGTGAGGCGAAAGGGAGTTTTCCCTTCGCACGGGAAATGAAGCGGGAACGGAGGTAGTGCAAAACAGAGGGGGGGGGGGGGGTGAATGGTGGGTCGATTGCTTACCAAGCGGATGACGAAAATAAATGACGATTAACTTTCGTAATGTCTTCCGACCGAAAGGAATAGGAATCAATTACCGGAGGGGTTTTAATTGCGTCACAATCGTCGACCGACGGCCTTCCTCGTTTTTCCACGGGTTGAACGTCGTTTTCCACGTCTTTCCGTCGTTGGGTTTGCTTTGCTCTGCCTCGTGTTGTCTTTCCCAACGAAAGCAACACGGACAAAGGTCAATAGGGAGCAAAGAACTTTTATATCCGTGCTGTTATTTGCAACAAATATTTACCTTCATTGACGATGGTAACACATTTTTCGAAAGAGGTTTGTCAAAGAAACAGTTTCACTTAGAGGTTTCCAATGAATAACTTTCTTAAATGAAATGGTCAAATGATTTTTAAATCGATGCTTCCAATTTGATGTTTTGGTAATCCTTGTATAGAATGTTTGACTTTTCCGTAACATTTGAAGCGTCCGATCCTAAATGTGCCTTAAATGGTCCTGTGTAACCATCTTTTGCCTATCAAAACACGGGCAGATAGACATATTAATAATGATAATTATTATGATTGCATTAAGGACTATAAGCCCGTTCTATTGCACGGCGGGGAATATCAATTAGTCAGGCGCAAAAAACAAGCCGACCCATGACCCAAAACCGAACCGTTGTTCGCTGCGAATGTCTGGGTGTAATGCTACAACAAATTAAAAAAGCGAGCCCCTGCTCTTGAGCCTCTAGGATCTTTATTTATGTTATCGCTTTTTTTTCTCCATGTGCTTCTAATTTGACAATCGTCCGCGGGAGCATCGTTTTGGGTCTTTTAGGGCAACGGAAAGAAGAGGCAAATGAATCTTTTTAATGAAACTTTTCGCCAACTTTTCACAACGGGTGGGTGCAACGGATACAACGGTGACGGAGACAACAAAGAAAGGGTGGACAGATCCGAGCCGAAAGTCTGCATTCCTCGTCCTGCTTAATCGCGCTAATGGGCGATGTCGATGCCACCGGTGCGCGCACCAGGGTTCGTGGAAGCGGCCCGTTCTTCCTTCCTGGCCGAGGAAAATCCCAAAGCAACAAATAACGAGGCGAAACACCAGCAAATGCCACAAAAAAGAAGGAGAGAACAAAAAAACAAATCGCACCCGAGAACGGAAATCTCTGGCCGCGGCGTTAATTCGGCGATTTATGCGTCGTGTTTCGGATTGGCCGTCGGAGTTCGCACGGCGAATCTACCTGACATCGCTGAATCGCTGCGTGATTTTATTCCCCCAGCCTGAACACCCAGCATCTTGAGGACGTAAGGTTTGGACGAGCAGTCTTCGTTTAGTTTTTTTGCTGCCTCATTTGAAAAGAAAAACTTAAAAAGCAACACAAACGAACGAACCCAAACGATAATTGATTTTCAGTCAGCGACGTAATTAGAAGGCGGCTTAGAAAATTGGCTCATGCCGCGGTCTTTTGATGGTAATTTTTTGGTCCGAGATTTATGTTTGTATTCTTTTTTTGTTCGCTTTTTCCCCCCCTTAACCTGTCACCGTTGTCCGTCGAATTCGCGGCACGAATTGAGACTTTAACGGTCGGACGGTTTTCGACCGCTGAGCTTTTGTGCGAGCCTGTGATCCGAAACAGTTCCTCTCTGCTGCTTCCTCAAAGCACTGTTTTGGTTTCGGAACGGAAGAGGACGCTGGCCCGTACGATGCCTTGACCCCAGCAAGACTCCAGCAAATGTTCTTATTTCGTTTTGATATTCCTTGTTTGAAGGGAAAAAAAACGATAATATCACATTTCAATCAAGCATCAGCGCGACGGGAAGGGCATTAATCCGATGAAGATGTTTGCAAGGATAATTTTTAATAGCAAGCTTGTAGACAGTGCGAATGGTAGACGGCAATTATGCTTTACACGAACGGATTCAAAACAATAAATAGAAGATGGTTCAACTTAAAATGTTGTTCTTGTTGAAATGGATTAATTCGAATTGTTAAAATGCTGGGGCAATTTGGAAAAAAAACTCTTCTGAAGTAAAATCTCCCATTAAACTAAACGGAGATTCGATTTCCAGGCCCCCATGCGTGAGATAAATTATGTAACTTCCGATACCGTAATACTTATTCGAACGGTAAAGCAAACTATATCCCCCCTTTTTTACCATCTTTACAGAACAACCACGGCCTCAAAAAAGGGCAACTTTGACGGAGGGATTTGTATTCTTTGTGAAGATCGCCCTGAGCTGCAATATGTACTCCTGCGCGCTGGGAAAAGGTAGAGTACATCCTGTGTTTGTAGAGCATCGCCTTCGCGAGGGAAAAGTTCACTGACTGACAGACTACAATCCACCCCACCCTACTCCACAGGTACCCGCTCTCTGTTGTCTTGCACTGGATGAAGGCGAAATCGCACAAAAGATCGAACCGTCGATCAAGGGAGGACAAGTTTTTCTTCCTCGACCGGAGAAGTGGTAGACTGGGAAATTTCATAACACGCTGGACACCGAGGGACGAAGGATACCATTCCAGTACGTAACAAAAGATGCGGCGTATATGGCATCCCACACTGGCCATAGACCAAGACACACTGTCTGGTTGAACCGTAGGCCACTTGTAGGTCTTCCCTGATCGATTGCAGGATCGCCGATCGATCGCCTCGGAATGGTCACGTAACGGGCGTCCGGGGATAGCGGGATGGAAAAACAACAACAAAACTGCACAAACACACACACATAACCCACCCCAAAAAGGTGCTGCAAGGAGACAGGTTCTTCCGGAGGGACGAGCACGGACCGGGAGCAAACAACGCGCATCAAGAAGGTTATTGATCCATCGGACGATCTGTCCCTCTATCACGCGAGACCCCGTTGTGTCTACTTGGGGTTCTTGCATGTGCGTGTGTGTGTGTGTTTTTTGTTGTATCCTCTGTTCTCTCCTGTTGCTCTTCGACGATGGGATCTGCAGCCCATCTGCTGCACCTTGTTCTAGGCGAGCCCCGTGGAGGAAGTTACGTCTAGTTGATTGTTGTTAATAGCCGATCTCCTGGCTCCGTTCCCGGGTGACGAGGCCAGTCGAAGCTCGGTACGTGGCTCGGTCCGCACGTTTGGGGTCCCATTTTCTTCGCCAGCCTGCTGGCTCATGATGGGTGATTTATAGCGAGGCGTAGAACAAATGAAACGAGCCCATCAACCCGCAGCAACAAAGGGCAGACAACAACAGAAGACAAAAAAAACCATCCCACCGAAGATCGCTCGCCGCGTTCAGTTACGTCGACGTCGCGTCTTCTCGCTCGCTCGACCGGAATGTGCTCCAGCCCGGGAGGGAACGAGTTAAAATTATGTAAAGGCGGTAATGACTCGAGCCCGAGTTGAGCGTTGTTCTCGGCGGGACGGGACGTGGCGGCCATCAGAACACGCAACCGGATAACCCGCCACATCGCATCGCGACGACGGCAGCAACTGGCTAGGGGCCGGGACCCGAGTAGGCTATTGGAGTAAAAAATCATCTGCAGTTTATGCTGCATGCAAACGGCAAAAAAGAACACAAGCGCTGGTAATGGTAGAGAAAATACACGAACAAGAGGACCCCCTCCGGAACCGGTTGATCAACAATGTTGCACTGTGGCTTCGTGCGAGCAACGGACGGCTGAGCGAAGGGCATCCAACTAGGGCAGGGCAGATGACTCCGAGCGAGCGGGTCCCGTTTGTCGCTAGGGCGGAGAGCAGACGCCTAGCTAATTCCATGCTCCTCAAAGAAGATGCTCCTCGAGCTGGCTGGGAGACTAAAAGCAATGACTCAAACCAGCCGGGGAAAGAGCGAGCGGGAGAACTTTGTGGTAAGTCATAAAATTTAATTTATCTCAACTTCCATGGACCGTCGCATATTCTTCACCCCTCCATCACCCCCCCCCTCCCTCCTCCCTTGTGCTTATCGCTTATGCATGCTGGTCCTGGCAGCATATATTAGGGCAGGTCTGGGGTGGAACCAGTTTTCCCTGGCTGGGCTCGAGGAAAACCATTCCCCGAACACCTTCAGGTCTGTGCGCAGAACCCTCTTCGCTTGCCTTTCCTAGTATTTTCCATTCGCGCATCGCAGAATCCCTCTCAGAACCGGAGTGTAGCAAAATTAAAACGAAAAAAAACGAAACAAAATGAAATGAAGTACTCCCGCCCGTTGTACACCGAAATCCCGGTCTATGATTATCTAATCACGAGTGCCAAGGCGCTGGGCGGAACCTAGAACCCCGAGCGAGTACGTGCGGATGAGAGGGAAGGCGGAAAGTCCTAGGAGGAAAAGAAACCCCCCCGACACACAGGTCATCTCCATCATCCGAGCCGATCGTGACCTAACGGAAAGATGCCATGAACCGTAGCCTTCTAAGGGCGGTTTCGGACGAAATCATCCGGAATCGATCAGAACGTGCACTTTGCGGAAGAAGAACGATTTTCGATCGGGAACGCTCGCCCCGTATCGGATGTCGGCAATTTGTGCGTGCCTCTCCGCGACGAGAGGCGGTTCGACGTGACCTTCAACTGTCGAAAAATTGTTCACTACCCCATCTCCGGCGGCTCGTGGGAAGAGCGGCCCCAGCGCAGCATCATCGGAAATAATAACTCACTCGGATCGAATCATCGACGAATTCCATTCGATGGCACGTCAGTCAATTTTGTGGAACGATCGAGCCCAACCAAAGCCGTCAATTATGGTCCAGGATAGGAAATTCTTTAAAGAGATTCTACTCGGCGTCGGATTTGATCTTGTGATGAATCTTGGATGTTTGGTGTGCCATTAGAAAAGTTTCCAACAAGTTTTTAAGACATTATTTTGCTATGTTTTAACATAACTCTGCGAATTATCTTAATTGAATATGAAAAAATAACCAATTTTTGTATTTTAGCATAGTTTACATCAGTTGATCGTACAATCCAATCTCGATCAACAGAAAAACAAAATCTGAGACCGCACGTCATGAACGATTTCTTTTTTTTCCGTCTTGTCTTTTTATGTTTTGACTGCGGATGATTAGCCTGTGGATCTTGGCAAACGATAGGGGGGCTAGGAACATTATCGATGCTGAACGCTCGCGAACAACTTGCCACTTTTTTATGCTGTTGCTTGGCAGGCGCGGAAACTACGGAGATCGCTGGAAAACGATGCTCAACGACAAGAGGAAATGTAGCATAACGTAATACTCGAACACTAGAAAAAGGCACACGCAAACCAGCAACCCTGATCATAGGTTTCGCCGTCTTTCTAGTCTTTTTCTTTTTTCTTCTCTTCCCTGCTGAAGATGGTGGAGAACAATTTTTGCAAACCAACAAACCCTCTCACCGGACAGAAGATGTGCACAGTGCACACGAGGTACGATGTAGCTCTTTCCCTCCTCCCGCACGGTGGAGATGTCGGACGAGTCTTTATGGGTTTATGGCTGTACGCGCATAAGTACACTCGGCGGAGAGCTACGTCATCAGCGCGGTTGTTGACGTTTGTGGAGGCCGGAACATGATCATCCGCGCGATCACCGTACAGGGAAGCGAATGCGAGGGGTGGTTGATGTTGTATGTAAATGGAATAACTTCCTATACAATCATGCAGTGTTCTCAAACGTCAAGCATGTTGAAGCTCTTATCAAAATCGATTGAAAAGTCTCAGGTGATATACCTGATCGTTTTAATCCTTTGGTAATTTGCAAATCTGTTGAAATTTTAACATGTTCAAGACTGAAAACAACTTTTTCATGAAACATAAATTAGAGCAATTTGTTTGCGCTGCTTTTTTTAAGCCTTTTCTTTAGGAACAGAGCACCTTTCAATTCACTCAACATGCTTACGTGTACTGACCTAATGGCGTGACAGTTTAAGGGCAAGGGTGGTGTGCGTACCTGCAGAAAACGTTGCCCGTGGCTGAGGGAGCCCCCGGTGGAAGTGCATCGCCACAAAACACCCGACGCAAACGGCGGTTAGAAGTCAAGGTTTTTCTCCGTTCAGCCCGGGCCCGCGATTCAACCTGCCGCGGCGTGCCGATGCTCATCATCTTCGCGCTACCCCGGCCAGGGTCAATGGCAGACGGAAACACCGGGGCATAGATGTTATGAGAGACGAGCCAAGCGAAACCGTGCGCGTCGGTGATGCTTGGGACGCGGCAAGAAGCGCGGTTGGTGCACGCACGGGAGGGAAAAACTTCGCACAAGCAAACCCGACAACGATGACGATGGTGGAGCATGTAGCCGGCTGTATCCGAAGCAGGTTGAATCGGGGTTTGTTTTTTTTTTTTTGCCACAAGTCAGATGAAACGAAGAAGAGCAAGAGAGCGGTTTGTTCGAGCATGAGCACGGTCGGAAGACAGCTAGCCTGCGAATGCGAACGAATAAGGGCTGATGCTTTATTAAAATCGAAACTGAAAACGCTTCTGCTCGAGCTGGATCGTGCGCCTAAGGTTTGCGTATCCGCGTCTCTTACCACACTTGAACTCAGATGTGCTTTGAACCCTCGCTACTTTTCAACATGGTAAAATATTACCATTTGTTTCCTTTTCTGTATAGAGAAAATAATTTAGAAAGAGAGAATCACTTACGTAGCATTCTGATAATGTATTTTAAAACCAAAAAGAAAGTGTGATGCAAGTAAAATATTCAAACAGAGATTCATTTTTATAGACCAACTTATGAACAATCTACTTTAACACTGTATACGTACAGAATGCCCAGTTAACAAGTGACCCGATAGTAATTACGAAATTGTTTTGACTGTCATCATCGCTCTTGTCTATTACAGCACACACAAAAAGAGTCATTCCAGCTAGCCACGATAGTGTTTTTCACAATCATCCGCAGAGTCACGTTTTCCTTTTGCGCCCGTCCAAACACAACATCCCCTGAGTATCTTGTTTGCTGCAGTTTGCCGTGAAGAACGGAACGTGGAGAAGCTGCCATACGATGAAACACCCACGACTGTTCCTTTTTCGCAACTTTCCGATTCGCGAAACTCATCTCCCCGGTGCCGGCGAATGCGCGGAGTAATTTTTATGTAATCATATTTGATGACATGTAATCCGTGGAACACGATCCAGCCTGGCATGTTTTTCCATTGATCTCCCATTAGATTTTCCGCATCGCTCATGCGTCCATGCCGTCCGTGGAGCGCGTTGCGTTGGCAAGCTTCGCATGGTACGCACACAGCTAGATGGCCCATGTGCACAGCATGGCACGATGGTGCTGGTCGATAGAACGGACGGGTCCGATATGTTACGGGCTTTAGGTACGTAAGACGACGCTGATAATGTTCTGGTTGCCTCGTGCGGCTTGCCATGGGCCGGAGGAATCACAGTCACGTCCGATGCACTTTGACGCCTTTAACATTTTGCACTCGCTCGCACGAAGGGTAATTGATTTTGCCTTCCCCGAAAGCGAGATAACATAGAGGAAAGATGTGGAGATGAAAACATCTTTGCTTTACCGTCACGTAGCGAGGTGCGGTCAAATTCACTAAAGGTTTCCCTGAAGGTAAACGAAGTACAGACAACTGCATACAAGTGCAAACGCTAAAGCTGCTTTCCTCTTGTTGCATATTAATATTATACATAAAATGATGGTAAACGTATTATTATTAAATCAATTTTGAATATTCGTTGCTTTTTTCATTCAATCTTTTTCAAACCAATTTGAATATGTTCTAAACGACTTTGACGAGCAGGTTCATCTAAACATTTTAGTATTTTGAACAACATTCAAGGCAATACAAATAGCTCAGTGTTTCATTCAACCATTTTACTTCAAAAATTAATTTATAAATAGATTGAAACAATTTTATTCGCCACTTTGAATGGCCAACACTATCATTGAGAAATACAGGAGGAACTAGGAGTGAAATATTCCACGTGTTTAAATGCGTATCGCCAGCAGGAAACGATTCTGCGAACGGATACAAGGCACTGAACACACTGACACTTAAGTTCACGCTGGTCTTTTTTTTATTATTAATAAAAGGCAACGTTCCACCAGAACAAAGGTGTTCAATGCGCGGAGAAGCGACGAACCCTTTGCGACGAACAAAATTGACAACGAGAACAGCGAGATGAGGTGAGATAGAAAGATGGCGAGAGGGAGCAAGGGGGAAAGGATGGCATAAAAGAGCAGGAGAGCATGCGATTGCGAGACGGGGAAGTAAAGAAAATGGTATCCGATTGTAATGAAAATTGAAACGAGTGCAATAAACAACATTTCAATTTATGACGACTGTTTGCGTAAATAATGGGTTCTACACGGATCGGCTGACAGGTTCATAATGATCCATCGTCCAGTCGAGAAAAAAAGAAGAAGAGTGAAGGACAGAAAGGTATAGAGAGAAAAAGAGAGAACAAGAGGGATCCCAGTCCGTTCGGGGAAAGAGGTCTGTCCAACGGATTCCACCACCTACGGTGCTGCGCCGGCCATCGCTGCAGTTGACAGGAAAACACATCCGTTGGCACCTTTCCTTCTTCCGTTGCGTGCCTGGCAGTGCACCAAACTGCACCGAACTGCAGGCGTTCGGAAGGTGGAAGAAAATAATTTAACGTCACCCTCGACAGGAACTACCTCTTTCCATCCTGGTGTCGGCGCTCTTTCTCTTCCTCTCTTCCAGGTGCATTCAGCATCTTTGGTGGCAGAAAGCCCGCAGGGCGTGAGTCATTTGCATTGTTTGTTTGACGACGGTTCAAAGAAAATACTGCACCGGTGGCAAACGATCGCCGCTGTTGTCGTTGTCGTCGTTTTGTTTTGTTTGTCGCTCGAACGGTCGTTGAACTCGCGACACGCTCCATCTTGCCTCCGTTCTGCTCCTCTTGCGCGCGCGTCGAGCGATTAATCATCTTCAAGGCAGATCGAACCAAGCGCACGCAAGAGTCACACAATCGTGGGGCTCGATCGGATCGAAGCGATCTTAAACGATTGTGCTTCTTGTGGTGGCCGTCGCCATCCATCCATATTGCACGGAGAACATTTACGCAAACACGACCATTTCGCACGGTGTGATCCTTTTCCCCATTCGCACTTCAACAATGTCCTATCGGTGTCAGACAAACAAACAAACAGTGTTGCTCGATCGCCTCCGCGGCTGGTGAGAAAGAAGACTGCGAAGAAATAATTCTCCGCCGGTCGGCTTCGGCCTCCGGGAGTGGCGGATTAAATTAATATTCCGTGAGCGGTACCGTCATTTTAGTATTGTTTTGCAACAAACGTGAACGAACGCAAATAAAAAGTAACAGCTTGTCGCCGAGGAGCCCGTCCCTTCGACACCGGCACACCGAAGACATCCGTCAATCTTTTGCTTCGCTTCGATCGTCCTCGTGTTTTGCATGTCAAGTCCGCTGTCTCGACAAGCAAAAAAACGCATAGCTCTTGATCGCTTTGAACATCAGCGTCAGCTGAACAGCGCGAAAAGATATTCTTGAAAGAAAGACTTCTGATTCCGCTGGCAGTTTTTGCAAATGGACGAATTGTGTTTACACATTTACATAGAATTCGCTTCCGTTCTTGCTTATATAAGTATAATCTCTTACACATCAAAATCTTATCTTCTCTGCCAAGGTTTCGCCATGACAGAATTCATTGTTTCACCAAGTTGAATCTAAAAGGTTGTGCAAACATTTCCTTAGTGTAAGCCTTTGGCCTACAAACTACCGTTCTAACGGAATCGATCATCGACGAAAACATCCGAGTACAGTGTGATCTTAAACTTAGTTTTCTTTGCTAGTTCCCGCAGGGTCTAATAAGGGTAAGGGCCCACTGCGCATTTTCGAAACAGTTAAACCATCAGCCGGCCAGTATCGTTAGCCCTAACCTATGATTAGGGAGCTCCAGCTGAGGTGAGCTTGACCGCGTCCCTCGTCAATTGGATAAGCCTCCTCGCAGGCAAATCATCAAAATCATAGCGTTCGCGTTCGCAACGAAACGGTAGTGGACGCAGCCGTGCAGAATTTCCTCAACACGGCTTCGTCGCTAGCTGAACTACTCACTGAGGGGTGCATGTATTCTTTCCCGCAAAACCAGTGGAACCGTCAAAAATGGAACAAGCAGGCTAATCTGCACTGACCGTCCAATGGCTTTCAATTTAATATCTCATATTCATTACGAAATCCCGTTCGGACGCGCTGACCGGCATCTTTCGATTGCAGGGTTTGAAGAGACAGATCACCCCGGGCACCATTGGAAGTTCCAGAATTTGGATCAATTACGTCGTTGTTCTAGCCATTTCGAACTGATTTTACGGCGTTCGGCGGAGCACTTGCTTATTAAACCTGGCTGTTTGGATTCCAAATTCTATGTTCCCCAACTCTCCCACCTCCTTTCCTGCTTTTCTCCTGCTCGAATTGTGACCCGATGCATACGTAAACCTAGCACAGACATCGCAGTTGTTGTCGACGCCGCGAACTGACTGACGGGTAACCCGTGCCTCTTAACGAACGTTACCTCCCTTTCTTGATGGCCTCCCATCTCCACTGGTGCCCTTCTCCTCCTGCTCCGTCGCCTCCTTTTTGTTCACGTGTCAGAACACGAACACACGGCACCCGGAAGCAATCTTCCTACCCATCACTCAGACCGAAGCGGGGAATACCAACCTGATGTGGGCTTGCATTTCTTCAGCCGCATGTGCCCTTAAGTCTCAAGAACGTTTTTGAACAGTCCTCCCCCGTAAACTGCGATGGACGCGAATCGGGCGGAGAGCAGCCACAACGAGACCGATGCCGCTACCCGGTGTGTGTCTTCAGTTCTTGCCTACAACAACAGCGAAAAACGTACTCCTCACCCATTCCCCGGTGCAGCACGGTTCAATTTCATTTGCAAATACGTTCACCGGCCTCGTTCTTGTGCGCAAGTGGGTAAAATGGGGTGACTCCGGCGCGCAGCCCCACCCACCAGTACGGTGTCTATCGAACGGGAAAAGCACATCGCGATCATCATACCGTGGGCCATCATTATCATTCACCGTTTGCGGGATCCCGCGTGGATGTCAAAAACGAAGAAGACTGATCCCCGCCTTTGTGGGGTGAAGTTTTAACCCAATCTATTCAATTTGTCCGCCGTACGCTTGTTGGCGTTTAATTTTCTTTCCCTATGCCTATTCCCCGACAGGCCGGCGAGCGTCATCCGAGCAAAACCCATTCACCCGCCTCCGCCGGGACGGATCACTTTTAGCCCTGAGAAGCCCGAGGCCGGGACGGCCGTGGAGGGGTTATTTAGGGATGCAAAGGAATCTCAGAAAATGAAGACAGCGTAGAACATTAGACAGCGTTACCTTAACAGGCCTCTGGAATAAAAAAATCCCTCCCCGTGACAAACTCAGCACAATTAGCTTTGTGGTTAAAAATCTTAAATTGAGCCTGTTTATTTTTGGAAGCGAGGTAGCTGGATTCTTTACCACCGTCTAGGAAGCACATAAAGAAAACATAATATTCCGTACGATCCTACGCTCTCTCAAAAGAGCGGGGGGGGGGGGGGACCTTATGTGGGGTAAACGGTAAATGTCAACATCCATTCTGCCCAAACAAGACCGAACGAAGCTTGCCCCCCACAAAAAGGGTCGCCCAACAAAACATTCAGCTCCAGTTCAATCATCTCCGGCGGAGAACTAATTCCCGCAACCACCGCTAATCACGCACCATTTTTGGATGCCTAATTTGGAAGCAGCGGCGGGTCGGGTCCACCGACCTTCACGGTGGCTAAATGGTTAAGGGTAAGAAAAAAGCTCCAATCATCACCAGCCATCTTGCATCTGATAACTGGCTTGTTTTTTTCTTTTTAGCTCCTTTAGAACTTCCACCCCATTCTAACGTGCAAAGAGCGTGAAGTGAAGCTTCAAACAGCCGATGGAAGATGGGCGAGATGAGATAACAACTTTTTTCCCTTCCTACGACGTTTCTTCGCCGGTCTTGGCTCGTCAGTCATAAATAGAAGGGCACGAAAAATCAACAAATCTTTTCCGGGACTTTGGCGGCGGGTGAAGAAAGTTGATGTCTATAGCCTTTTTGTTCGATTTTCTAAATAGAAATCAATTTTGGCTAGGGAAAAGATGAACACGAGATGTTTCAACCGTTGCGTTTGGTCTGCAGTTCCTCTGGTGCATCCAATTGTAACTGCTTCGCAATCGAACGGTGATGAAGAACTATTTCGGTGACAATCAGCTAGCAGAATACACGCACAGTAACGATAATCGGCGGAATTCATTACCATAAGTCGTATTTGCACAAACCAAGCTGTCACCGCGAAACCGGTTCGTTGGTTAGTAGTCGGCCAGTGTGCATTGATCGATACCGTTGATTAGAACGGGCATAGAACTAAAAAATAACTGCAACAACAGCAAACTGCCCACAATCACACACTCTGCGCGGTGCAGTCAAGTAGCGGTAAACGAACTTGGCGATAATCTGAGCAGCGCATGCCGGCTACTGCCGGAACCGGTCATCATGGGGGACGGCCGGAAAAGCCTTTCGAGGCCCGCCTACCCCTAACGTACGTGACGTCCCGTCGTGTTCGGTTGCATAATGGGTTGCGCTCGGAAACGCAGGGAAATGACCTTTCCCCAGAAGGCGAGACGCGTGCGTCGGAGGGGAAGTTGGAAGAACAATTTATTGTTTTGGAACCGATTAGAATCGCACCGCGTGTCGGATGCAGCCACGCGGTGGAGCCGGGTCGGAGGTGTACGCGCGT
The DNA here is from genome assembly GCA_914969975.1 of Anopheles atroparvus. Taxonomy (NCBI): domain Eukaryota; kingdom Metazoa; phylum Arthropoda; class Insecta; order Diptera; family Culicidae; genus Anopheles; species Anopheles atroparvus. Next base: position 38,944,511 of record CAJZCY010000002.1, on the reverse strand, counting down.
GCCACCGCCCTTTCCCGTCGTTAAAATGTTATTATGTTGGCGCGTGGTGGATTATGTTTCCGTGGAAATAACGGAATTCCGTAATTTGCCAGCCTGGCCGGTTCCGAAGAACGCCCCGGTGCACCGCCGTGTTAGGGCAGCCCGGACCGGTCTTGCGCCTTTATATGGCACGTATGGCCGTTTACACGATTGTCCTTTTCCGTTTGCGCGTCACTGCGGAAGGTGAATGTTTGACCAAGTGACGGACTGTGCAAATTCTCCCGTCCCTCACCGTGCGTCCGCTTCTAATTTGTATTCGTCAACCGAAAGTCGCGCCGAGGTACGAAGGGAAAGCCCATCGTGCAACTGGTGGTGCGAGAAAGGTGGAAGATTGTACGGCGGAAATTGCGATGCAACGAATCCTTTGTGCTCTTCCCCCGAACAACCCCTTTCCCCTTCGCTAGGTACCGTTTGCGAACTAACTTGGTGACAACGCATCGTCGTATCGTAATCCCCTTCCTCGCAGAAGCGAAGCCACGCCACTCGAGAACATGGTAAAGCCCTTCAACAAAGCTTCGTTCGATTGTGTGCCTGATTGGTGGCGAGCCTTCCTGAAGTGGACTCTGCGGACACAGTTCACTTGACAGCTGAAGAAGCTTCACGGGCCTGACGGTATGGGTAGAAACGCTTATCTTTCTTTTATTCTAATGCCTCAACCACCGTAACTGCATGGTGGATTAGCGAACGAAGCTGCGCTCAGTGGTCAAAATATGATCAAATTGTGATTCCATCGTAGGTTTCTCAAATCACCTTGAATCATGATATTATGTCTACTTGTTATACTATTTGTGTGATTAACTTTCACAGTGTTAAATGAAAACAGTTTTAACAGGCTCTTCAAACGATGGTAGTTGAAAACAAAATCCCCGCTTTCACTGCGCCACATCTGCATTCTTCACAGGGTACTTTCAGCGCGACAGAAAAATACCCTTAAGCGGTACTAACACTCCAGTACTGCACCGGCCACTCCGCCAGTAGCGGTTGGCTACACGCGAAGGCCGGGACTTCTTTCTCCTCATGTTTATGCATGACGGCCTGCACACCAACGGTGTAGGGCAACGGTGGAATGGCAAATGAGGCGACGGTAGATAGAACTACCCTGATGCTACTTTGCCCTGCCTGGAAACTACTGGACGGTAAAGATTTCGCTTGACCGAGTCTGGAATTCTGTTTCTGACCATCGGTCCCCCCATCGATCCGTCGGCCGTCGTTTCGTGGAAGGTTTGTGCCAGTCAGCGCACGTTTGACATTCGGATAATCGGCCTTTTTTTTGTCGTCCATGTTACATAGCGATGTCGACCACGACCACGACCTAGGGTCGCGTTCCAATGTGCGGGAAGAACCGCGTGCGGCTAGAACATCTTAAACAGCACTGCCCAGTTGCATCGCATAACCGCGGCTCGATAATGTCGCAGAGTTTGAAGAAGAAGCCCATCCCAAGGAAAAAGGAAACACCGGCAAGAAGTGCGCGAATGTGAGGAAGAATAACAATGGTTCCAATATCCGCAATCTTACGCGAAATAATCTTTGCGGAATCTTGTTTCTTTTCTGAATATCAATGGAAAGTTCAACTCCTAGCTGTTCCATTAGCGTAACACAGAGACTAGTATAGGAAATTGCTATAAAAACTATTTTAAAAAAAATATAAGCGATGCTGTTTGACATCTTTCATCCACGTGGTTATTGGCTCGACAACTTTTGATGGCTAGTTTTGCCATAAATCCACGAATTGTCATACAGAACGTGGAAAACCTTTTGCTTGGGATGCATTTCCACTAACCTAAACGACGCTGTAAGAACCACTGATAGCGTCTATCGGTCACCTTTATTAATCTCATTGTCTTTTAACTGTCTATATGACGCTTAATACCAAACAGGATGACGCGAGCATAAGAACATCATATTTCTGATCTTCATGGTTCAGTTCATGCATTTGACCGGAACATAAACCCCTTGCTTAACAGCACACAGCATAACCTTCGATCGCCCGTCGATCAATCACTCAGTCAACCCAACACATCCTTGGTTCCCTTTGACCCTTGCGCCCGGCCAGATAGAACATCTCATCATCTCCACGGTGAAACATGAATGCGCAGAGCATTCCCCTTGAGCGCACAAAAATAGGGTTATGATCTCACAAATTCTCTACCGTCAACAAACCAGTGTCCTTCAAAACGCGCCCGATCCGCACGATCCGGAACACCATCGCACACCACAGGTGCACAGGGTGAATCATAAATCATGACCGCGCGTTAAAAAAAACCACATCTCGCCCGAACAGAACGGAACATTCCTGCCTGATCATCGGATGACCTGGTCGGTGCGCGAATTCTTGCGCATCCGAGACCACCTCTCGGTAGCGTTCAATTTTCGCGTTGGTCCACAAAGATCCGGGCTGACGAACGGATCCTCGCTAAAAAACGTGCCGAGGCTTCGTTTGGGATGGCGTCATCCGTTCGTTGGTCATTAAAAATAGTACTAAAAATTAATCAACACCCGTGCGTCCCCTTTCCCGCGCTGGAGCCCGGCCAACGATGGTCACGATGGCACGACATCCCTGGACGTGTCCTACCTGCATCACTCGAAGACATGTCAGCGTGAATCACGTGATTCACTCAGGGAGACAGTGCTTGGCACAGGGATAGAGTTCAAGGACTCCCGGGAGACTTCCGTGACGCGCCAACCGAGTGTACTTGTGCACCGTTGGGTCAGAGATTATCAAAACAACTTTACCGAAGCTTCAATTAGTACGCACCCGGTTGTGAAGAGCCATGCACTGTGCGCATCGACGCATAATGGTAACGGAAAATGGGATTTCACACCACACGCTAAGCGGTGTCCGGATCCAATCCGGAATGACCAGAACGAGCCTCAACAAAAATAAAAACAAAAAAGAAACAAATACAGTGGACGTGATCCAGCCTCTCGAGCCCGTTCCTGAGCCCGAAAGGAAACCGGTGGTAATAGTAATAACAATCATTATCATTGATTTCGCTCAATTACTGATCGTGTTTACTTACTCGTCAACTGACTCGTTTTCCAGACGGACGGTCGGTGTTGAGACATCGCTTGGCATTACCCGGACTTCACCAGGAGGGTGCTGGCCAGACGATCGACACCAGTGCGTAAATGTGTTCGGCAGGGGCGCGTTTTACCCCATTCGCGGTCCGTATAGGTGTAACCGCCATCAGGGTGAACCATTGATTATTATTATCGATACATCCGGAGGCTAGCCCATGGCAGCGGACGCGATCCGGGAGTCCCAAGTGGCCCCCACCAAGCAATGTTGACTTCAGGAGTCGACAGAAACAGTGCAGTGCCGATCCTTCCTGTCCGCTTCGGCATCCCCGTGACCTTAACGGCGACGTTCGATAATGATATAATCGATTATTGCCGCACCGAACCGGGAGACGATTATCGTGCCACCCGGCTTAAACCCGTCCTGTCCGTTTTGGCACCCTCTTTTTTGTTTGTAGGCAGGTGCTTCTGTGTGTCCTTGAATTATTCAGCATAATCGACTCCCGATCGTGATAGCGCAGCCAGTCCCTCGCGTCTCTCGTGAACCCTTGCGAGATTAAATAGCATGACTCTCACGAGTCCCAGAAAGATTCGTCGAACGGTCGAGTCAGTCGTTCGAGTTGGAACTGTAGATGATTTCAATGCCTCGACCCCCGGCAAAACCTTTGCCGGGAGGAATGGGGAGGAAAAAAAGGGACTAATTGATTCATGGCCAAATTTGGGTGGTGGCCATGAAATCCGCAAATCGTTTTGGCCGTTTGCGTTCGGCACGCAATAGTCCTGCGGGGAAGGTGCAGGGAGAGCTGAGGGGAGTCTTCGAATGCGGAAATGGTCGTTCAAATTACCGACATAAACAGACGGGCTCGCAATTTCTCGCCGCTGGGTCGCTGGCCGACCCCGTCAAGGCAGGCAGACATTAGCTAAGGTTTCATCCCTTCATTTCATCTTCAACATTTGCCAAGATTAAGTGGGGGGGGGGGGGGGAGGGAATAAAATGGCAGAAAACTAGACTCCTTCGTTCGTGGAGTTTGCTTTCGTGCCATTAAAATGGGAGCACCATTCTGCACCGGGATGCAGGAGTGTCAGGGCCGCGCAAGACCGTTTCAGTTTTTATGGCCCATTAGGATGGGAGCGCATTTTGGTTTCGTTTGCAGCGAGCTTTTCGACGTCGATCCGTGGCCGTCCGTTCGCGCTAACGTACATCACGGCTGCATCGGCCCTGCATCGGCGTACCACATCTTCTTCACGACCCGGCGGCCATCGGCCAGCCCCTGGGCTGCGATAATTAAAAGCGCCCGCTGCAGTTAATCTGCATCATTTGTCATCAATTATCCGCGAATTCACGCGAAATCACCTTCCCCCTGGGGCACATCACTGGGTGGACCTTCGACGATTTAATGTTTCTACCATTTCCTCTTGGAACTTGGAAGGTTTACAAACAAAAAATCAGGGTTTCTATATAAGCCTAGAAAAAAAAAAACCATGAAAGGTCAAAGCCAAAACATGTCACCATTGATCTAAATGTTTTTAAGAGGGGATAACAATTGATATAAAAAGGTTTGACATTCTGTTATATCTCTTTTCAGATGATGGGTGTGATAAAATCTTCAATTTATTTGTGTGTGACTAAGCCATCTTACGCCACATGAGAGAACCATTTTATGAACATACCGTCCATACAAATGCAGCAAATACTGCACTTCACCATACGCATTACATCGTTAAAAGCGCACGATTCGACCATTCTTCCTTCGAGCGTCGACGTGTCATAGACCTTTGTTCGAGCGAGATCCGCAAGATAGTTTGCAAGATTAAGAAAACTAAAAGACACACACACACACGAACACATTCTAGGAATCGTGGAACGCTACTCCCCACACACAAAAGAAGTGTGCTATCGATCAGCGGCAACATTGTGCTTGGCGGTGGTGGCTGGCAAGATCGATCAGTTGGTCAACCACCGCGGTTCACCCAGCCAAGTGGGTGCCGATGACTGCAAGGGCCCCCTTCAGCAAGTACCACTTGATGTCCGCGTGGCGCACGTCAAGAACGGCACGAACCGATCGGTAGAAGACAAGAAAAAAAAAAGCTCGACCCTTCCTCTTTACGCCTGCCATGTGATTTTTTTTTTCTCCCTACCGTACCGCGCATCGATCTGCTTTTGTTACGTTTCCATCGACTATTCGTGCTGAGCGGGAAAAGGACCACAAAAAAACCAAAAACCTTCAGCCTATAGCTACGGACCCTCGCATGGAGTGTGTTATTTGTAGCTACCATAGGAGGTGCCTGCACCGCCCTTACTTCGCCGGTCTAGCCCTTTTCCGATTCGCATTTCTTCCTCGCAGATTAACGCTGTGCCGCGAACGGGTGGATAAGATAGTTATGCTGCCCATGCACATACTACGAGAGGAGGCAAGCGGGAGTCAAACAGCGCGCATGAGGTGCCGGACAAAAAGCATATGTCACAGCACCGCGCAGGCCGGTCCGTGGAGTGTGGAGCCGGTTGAAGTGTCACTAGCACGTGTCCCTATGTGCGCTTAGAACCTGGGAGCGTGCCTCCCCCCTACGCCTCCCCAATTGTCCCCCCTCAATTGAGTTTGATTGGTGCATAGAAATAAATAAAACCACTGCGACTGTCCGAACGGATTTTCGTGGCGATGGATTGCATTGTGCGATTTGCAAACAATATCGATCGGTCCAGTCGCTGCAGGCCGTGGTGGAAAAGGTAGAACGGGAAAGGGGCTGGGAGACGGGTGGCAATGTTTGCGAGCATTTGCCGAAGAATGAATTATGCGATACAACATTTGTAGGATACCGTAGAGTTAAGGATACTTTTTTCCTAGAACTTACTGCTTCCACAGGGTGATGAGGGTATATTTTTATGCTTAGATTATTTCAGAATCATTTTAACAGAAACGAAAAAATGACTACAGAATATTATGAAAGTAGATTGGAGGGAGATTGCTTTTCCTATGTTTTGTTCAAAATAATCGAATCTTTCCTCGCTATGTATTTTGAACTTAATGTTCAAATATAATTATTCACAATTTAATTTTCATCTTGATTATAACTTTGCCAAATTTAACCAAACATTGTTTCTTCGTTTGAGCCACCCTTTAACTGCATGACCCATGCTTGCGAAATATCAATCCACACTTTCCTGCAACTGCATAACGGCGAGGTGAACAACACTTCAAACGAAAAAGTTAACTGTGCATTAAAAAAACAACACCATTAGCCTTGTACCCTTTGGCCTGCCCGTGGTTTGATCGCGAAATTCTGCAAATGATTGAACACTGAGTCACGGGTGTGGGATTAGTCACTCGGGGCGGGCGTACCACAAAGCCAAACCGTTGCCCTCCGGGAGAGAGTCACCCGGGTCGGGATCACAATAAGTCCCCGTGAACACCTTTTCGCCATTCGCAGGCGCCGGGGTCAAACCCGTTACAGATGAACTATCAATTTTACCCAATCGAAGGTCACTAGAGCCCACCCACCGCGGTTGGGAGGGCTTCAATTTGGAAAAACTGGCCCAAGCCGCCCCCAATTCTGCTGGGAGGAACGTGGAATTTGTTTCGTTGCAAATTGTGGTTTTAAGTTCGGACTCCTGTTTACTGTCATTAACATTCCTGGAACCCTTTTTGCGTTTCTGCTGCCCGTGTTGCGAGATTTCGGGGGCACAAATATTGGTTCAGGAGATAAGCTGACCTATCGATTTCGACATTGGACCTCAATTGAACGTCCCGAGCCGCGATGGTTCGTTAAACAACCACCCTGTTCGCCCTGTTGACCAATACCGTCCCTGTTGGTCAACTGCTCGGGAAGGATCGCCATTGGAAGCAAAGCCAAAAGCCCTCATCATCATCAGCATCATCATCAGTTCTCGCGCCTTTCATCCATCGCGCAAGTACAACTAGCAGCCGACATCTTTGCGCTCAAACCAAACCGTCACCACCCACCGGGCAGCTCCGTTTTCTCCGTTCCCACCCCACGAAAATGAAAGCTCGTAGAAAAAGATAGCGGTGTGGTTACCGCGAGGATTACAATCGAAAAACAAACTATAGCCGAACAAGAATGGTTCATTCAATGGTAGCTAACGAGAAGAAGCAGACGACAAGAAAAAACAAACCGAGCAACTTGCAATCTTGCGCCATTTCAGCACCGTCGGTCGACCGATCTTGGAAAAGATCGACTTTTCTCCGCGATGAGGAGAAGCGTGACAAAACTGTGGCCGATGAATAGCACGAGCGAAGGGTCCGTTGTCGTTGTTGATGTTGTTCTTTCATCTTATAATATTGACTAGTTTTTTTTCTTGCTTTTTTTCGTCCCTACCTTCCCCGCTGCACTCAACACTTTCCCCCTCTGAAGCTCTCTCTGTCTGTTCCTCTGCAAATATTCCTTTTTTGATTGACTGTACGGTTTTCGTTCTCGTTTTGTTTTTGTTTCCCTTCAGCTGTCCCCTCCCGAGCCTAGATGCAGCCACACAAACGGCCTCTATCTATCAACTAGGTTGCAGGGGCTCGTTACGTCACCAAATCGCGACAACCCGGCCTGGAAAACAGAAACATGGAACAAAAAAAGGAGTGGGGGAGAATGGGGGGGGGGGAGTTAAACATACACTTCACCTTCCCGATGCTCCCGGTGTTGGATCATCGTCATCATCATGTTGGCCCTTCGTTGGGGTACGATCATGTCCAATTCCGCCAAACAAGTTCACGCCGCGCAGACGACGTAGATGATGGTCGGGCAGGGGCAAAGGGACCACTCCCCCCACAGAACTCACCCTTGTAAGGGGAGCGCGTTACCAATTGCGAGAAAAACAGCCATCCATTTTCTCGCCTGATTCTGTTCGCGAGACGAAGGTGAGGATCATTAGCGAGGTACGCTCGGGGAACGCAATGTGGCATAACCCCAACGACGACGAAGGTCCAATGACCGGCTCAGAGCCGCGGGTTGGAAGTGTGTACACGCCACACTATCTGCAGACGGACTGGTTCAACCGGAGCCTAGAACGGACAACCTTGGGCCAGACGGAATCCTCCCGTGGGACCCTTCCGGGCGCACGGGCTCCGGCTCCAAATCAATCAGGAGTAATCCAGTTACCCCCTATAAAACGTCGTAAAAGTTTATTTTTATTGCCGAAACTCATTAAAGTTACATGGCTCTTAATTACCGCCACTCGGTTGCGTTCGTTCTTTCACGTAGAGAAGTCGGACGTTCTAGCTTCCTTTTTGGAGCCGGGAGTTGCTGGAGCTTCGGTTCGTTCCGCCGGCCATTAGCATACTCCACAACGATTGCGCGTCGATTCCTACGGCTTCATTTCCCTTTTTTGGTGCAGATTGTGCAACAATGTTGCACTAATATGCTTCTCCCACCGAGCTAATAAGCAAGCAATCCCGGGGGAGAAAACACCCAGGGAACCGAACCGGGTGTGGTCCGAACGCTGGTTAGTTTTCCAAATAGACTCGGTCGGAGTCGTATAAGTGTGCAATAAATTTCGCGCCTTCCTTTCCCCGTTCCGCTCGGACCGACCTCTTCTGTTCGATTGTTTTAGGATTATACGACACCCCGTTGAACGCTCCTACGCCACATTGGTTGATCATTGAGGAGTCCCTAAGCGGCTCAAGCAATGGAAGAAGGTGCCCGGTTGGATCCCTGGAGGAGAAAGAAGCCCGTATTAATCATCGTCGTCTTAAAGAACAGCGCAAGAGTGCTACTGCGAACACGTAAACCTGGCTGGTGGATGCGATTTCGTCATAGGAATCAGCATTGATCATTGAGCAAGCCGTTGGTGCTTTCGCCCGCGTGGCTTGCTTCACGCAGGAGCGGCCCGCGAAGGGTGCGTACGGCGCGATCGCGATCGCTCCTTATGGATTGGTAGGTTTTTTTTTCTATCTTCTTTCTGCACACTCACCCGTGCTTTCCGTTGCGTAACAAACGATCACAATCTTTGCAGTATACGCAAGCGTTTAGGAGACACTCGCGAGGGTAAAGATTCGACTTGGCGGTGGAACCGAAGACACCGGGAATCAGTTACAGTGGGTGAGGCCAATTATTATTCCAAATTTGTCATTTCATTGTAGGAAAGCAACATCCAACTCGCGCGTATCGAGTGGGATGCATTCAAGCTGTTCTGCGCCTGGTCGGAAATATGTTGTCAATTCAATCCGTCCATCCACAGAAGCGCAACCTTAAACCCGATACATTCACCCTATCTCCAAGCTCTTTTAAAGCGGTAAATATCGGATTGTTTGGTTCGACGCGCTGCATCACCGTTGCAACATTTCGACCCACCGCAGCTTCCATCCAGGAAAGTGGATGCATTTCACCATTTTTCAGCTCCTTCTAGTTGCTACCTACACTGGGGCTTCTAGTATTTTCATTCTGATGCCCTTTCTTTCTCTTCACATCGGCGCAAAGTTTGACACACTATCGCAACGTGGCGGAAAAGCGCGGACTAGCTGGTGATGGTAATTTTGCGAATCTGATCTCCCTGATCTTCGCGCTGCGAACGAATGGGAGTGCCTTTCCACCTTTCGGAGGTGCAGTCGGTTCGTTACGCAATCTAAACCAACGAAAGGCGCATCGAAAAGCAGCAAATTGCAAACGCAAAAGGAGACCTCATCGAAAAGAGTGGAGGAAAGATTGTTTAAAATGAATGCCTAAACGCTGATTAGATGATCTCTTGCTGTACGGCTTTCAGGGATAAAAGCATGAACTTCTTTTGTGAGCACTTTGGAAAGCCATCGGTACCGAATCATGACCCAACGCTACTCGTGGGCGAACGGACACTGGCCTAAACAGGTTGTCAGATTCTTTGCAAACCCATCGTCAATGTTGGGTATCGATTTCATGCCACCCCGTTGATCGTCGGTAGTTGTACAGTATTGGCATTGTTACAGTGTGATTTTTCTGCTTCCAAAGTGTATAATTGTTGGGCAGGATTTTTCATCTCCCCTTTTTGTACAACATAAGCCGTCCATCCGTTGAAGAAAGCAAACATATTAAAAATTTTTTCTTCAACTAACCTTTGCTATTCCATTTCAAACAAACAAAAAGTAATACCCCGATGTTAGAAAGGATTTACATTTCTTCTATCTGGTAAACTCTCAATCTGAAATATTCATTTGAGCCTGGTTGTAAAGTCTAAACATGTTCGAGAATCACAATCAATACCAATTCTTTTTGGAGACATCGTGCAATTAACATTGGCATTGAAGCTCTGTTAAATAAATTTCGCCATGCCGTGGGTTTATGTATCGCTCGGGCAAAATCTCCCGTGAAAAATCGTGCCAGATGTGCGCGCGGGAAGAGCGTGCAGAGCGTGCCGGCACCCCCGCCGGCCGCCTTCGGTAGTAGAGAGAGATAAAATCTACCCGGCAAAACACGAATCATATTCACGATCCTTTCGCGACACGGAAAGCCTCCCGCCGGAAAGCCTCGAGTAGGCGAATCCGTGGAAAATCGGGCTCAAGCAACAGTGCACCTGGAAGGTGACGGGAACAACGTGACAGTAATGTGTCGTCGTGTGCAGGTCGTACTAATAAAAATCGATTTTTATGCAACGCCTTTTTCCGCCTGCGACTGTGACTCGATCGGTTGGTTGGGGGAAGCCGTAGGGGTGGATGTCCGAGGGGCGAGAAAGCAGTGCACCACTCCCCGGTGACATCTCCTAAAGACAGATCTCGCCAAGAAGCAGAGGCGAGGGGGAAGCATTGCGAACCTTTACCTTTCCTTCGTGGTAGGTTCCCGTTAGCTAGACGCAACGCTGGGATACGGTAATTTCCGTAGGAAAAGGGAATGAAGGGTTGGCTTGAAGCCCTCGAGCTGCAGCCCAAAGTCTCCTGCAAACATCGTTCCCCAAAAGGCGATCGAATGAGAGCACCGCGGGATACAAACAAAATAGAAGCAATAGAACCCTCCTTGCGCTAAGGAAGCGGAAACCTTACTGGACCAGAGATGCATGGAAAACTGGACGGGTTGCGAGGAAAAACATTGTCACGATTGTCACGCGCCGTTTGGAAGTGCGAAGGCGTCGTTCGATTTGATTGATACGTTTGTGGTTTTCTGTGGGCTTCGCACCCAAACGGTAGGCTGTCTCCGTTTTACTGTCTCCGGCATGCTTGCTTTTTTTTTTTTTTTGCTAACCTTTGCCGATTGTCGCGAGATGCTTTCGTTTGTGGGAACAGTTTAGGGGCATGCTGTTAGAATTGCCGTAATGGCAGCTCACGGGATACTTTCCTACCGTTTCTGCGTTTGATTGCGCCAGAGGAATTGAATTATGGAAAAAATCGAACTGGCGGTAACCAAACGAGCCGGGCTTAGCCAAAGGTTGTGGGATTTGAGAATGCTAAATGGCAAACACTCAAACAAGCCTCCAATAACCTCGGAACGGATCTTTCATAGAGTTCATTCCACTGCAGCAGCTGAGCTCGTGAGCCGTAGCCATAAGAGTAATGGGCATCATGTGCCCGTGCGTGTGCAGCATCTAGCACCGGCAAGCCCACATATGCTGGCTAGCGCAAGCCAGTACATAAATTGCCGCTCGGGAAACAATGGCAATAATGAGCAGACGCGGGCGAACCACACACAACCGGAAGAGGAATTGATAATTCACGTACGTGCGGGAGCGAAAAAAAAGCGACGAACTACATACGAAAAACCGAAGACCCTGCGGCCACGGAATGCACCGCCAGGAAGCTTGGAGAAGGGTGAGAAAATAATTATCGTCCCCCGCACCATGAGAACGCCGACAGGGTGGCTCTTGGGAGCCATGTTTCTCCCTGATCGAACGGGAGTTTTCTTTTTCTCACACATCAAGTTGAAGGTCAGCCTACGGCAACGTTTGGTGGGTGGGCTGGCTTGGCGTGTCTCGTCTTATCTGGGGAAGTTTTCCATCCGTGAAACACCTGGAAATCGTATTTCGCAACATACGCAGCCCGGTGAACATGCGCTTGTAAGCCTCGTAGCAGTAATAGCGAAAATCATATTATTTTGTTTTCGAAGAGCGGGGAGTAAGCAAATTGTCGGTTGTAACAGAAATAAACTTTCTGATCAAGCCGAAGCAACAACATAAAAATGCATGGTAAATTGGCTGCCCGATAGATGAAAACGGGTACATAGCCTATATGGGGCCAGAAAAGATTTTTTTTTTTAAATAGCACAAACCAAGATCGGGTCACAAATGTCCCGCTCTCAAAAACATTGATAAACTACAATCAATATCGTAATTGATGACGGCGATCACCTGAATAAATAAATTTATAAATTTTTGGGTTCCTAAACGGCTAGCCAAATTTTTTACGCGAACGTACTTTTGCGTACAAACTGCTTCAACCGTTAACAACATAGCGTTTCAACCGTTTCAGTTCGCAACCAAACGATAAATGCTGGAGTTTTCCGTAGGGTTGGAAATATAATGTGGAACCAGCTAGAACTAGGTCCTCACAGTATGCGGAACTGTTGCTAAATCATTGGGAGCAAGCACTGCACGGCTGAACTCGCCAGCCTAACTCCTCGAGTCCGTTCCTTTACAAAAGAACCTGCTTGAAAATTGTGCGCTATAAATGATTGCTATAAACATTTCTGTATACTTTTTAGCACACTATAAACTTTACTTTTATAACAAAATCTCAAAAAAGTGCCATAAAACTGTTTGTCGTGCAATCCGTTAGAAACGGATGCAGCTGATTGATTTAATGGAACAAATCAAAATTACACATTTTATCGTGTTCATATCGAGCCCTCCTATGAACGCCAAAAACAAGGACAGAAAAGGAAAATATTGTAAAATTATTATCTTCATCATTTATCATGATCTCTATCAAAACTATCTGTTCGAAAATGATCGCAAAATCATGCTGCTACAGCTGGACTCCTTTCAACCTGGCCGCAGCATGGTTCAATGAGAACTGCAGTGATCAACTAAGAACGTTTCGCGTAAATGTAATTTACGGGCCCCATCAGAGACAATTGGCGGTTGAGCAGATTATGCTTGCGATATCAAGAAGCATCAGTGTTGCCGGTTGTGCATCGTAAACACGACACTTGATCGTACGGACAAGCGCCAACCGGTCAATGCCACAGCCAGTCCAAAGTATGTCCACATGTGAGTGCGTTTGGGTCATTGTCAAGCAGAGCGAGGAACGATAGCAAACCGTGCAATGAAATTGAATTGATGGCGTCCACTCAGCAATTGCACCAAAGGCAATAACACGAGTTCATGGATGCGATTTCGTCGTTTTATGAGCTCAACTTGCTAAGAGAGGATAATTTAGGGACTACAAATTAAACTATGTCATGTTTAGGGGTTATATTTCTTTTTAGTTGATATAAGGAAATGGTAAAACTTATATGATTTCAAAACATCCTATTAATTATGACTAATTAATCTTATCATTGCACTAATTGTCGCTTACGCTACCTAGTAGTTAGTCGATAATCCTAATTAAAATGCGCCGTTCAAGAGCTAATGAACGAGTAGTACAAAAGATTCATAAACCGAACGATCACTTCCGGCCACACCGGTTACTTCTTCCCCTCGTAGTGGATGTGCTTGACGATGCGGCTGACGAACTCGCCGAGCGTCTTCTCCCGGTTCTTGCCGACACCGACAATACTTTCGTGGCAGTGTTCCTCCTCCTCGTCGTAGCTCATCGTGCACATGTTGGTGATGAGGCTGAAGGCGAAGCAGGTCATACCGCAGTGCCGGGCGGTGATGATCTCGTGCACGGTGGACATGCCGATCGCGTCCACGCCGAGCATGGCCAGCATTTTAACCTCGGCCACGGTCTCGAAGTTGGGGCCACCCAGGCAGGTGTACACACCCTCGCGCAGCTCGTTCTCGATGCCGATCTGGCGGCCGATCTCCTTGGCCTTCTGCACCAGCTTCGGCTCGTAGGTGTTGGCCATGCCGAAGAAACGCGGCCCGAAGCGCTCGTCGTTGGGGCCCTGGAGCGGGTTGTTACCGGCGAAGCCCATCAGATTGATGTGGTCCCGGATGAGCATGATGTCGCCGACGCGGAATTTCGGGTTGGCGCCACCGGCCGCGTTCGTTGCGATCAGATGCGTGCAGCCGATCAGGTGCATCACCCGAACTGGCATCGAACACTAAAAAGTAACCAAAGTTTACTATTGTAAGCAGAGAACTTCCCGCCCTTCTTCGACACACCGCAATCGTTCTTACCTTGGCCAGTGGATATCCTTCGTAATGGTGGAAGCGGCCCTGCATGCAGACAACCGGCACGCCGGCAAGGTAACCGAACACGAGCCTTCCTACATGACCTGCAACCGTCGAGACGGGGAAGTGCGGTATCGTCTCATAGTCAAAGCTGTCCACGTCGGTCAGCTGGTCGGCCAGCGTGCCCAATCCTGAGCCGCAAATGATGCCCACCTTCGGACGGAGTTCTGTACGCTCCATCAAGTGCTTAGCGATCTCCTGCAGCGTGTCGTAGGTGTACCTGTGAGGTGAGGAGAGCAGAATGCAAAAAAGAGTGGTGATTAACAGTTGCTTTGCACAGCAATTAAACATGGCCTAGGTGTGTTTGAAATTGACGCTTGTAACATGGCATTATGACATTGACAATTATTAAAAGTTGAAGCTTTAAAAACGGGACCTTTCACCTAACTACCATGATCAAGAAAATTAGCCAATTTGGCACCCTTTTTATCTTTGCCCGCTCGCAAAGACGTTTTGCCGCACGGGCGGTTAAAATTATGCAGATTACTTGGCCCATTGATAGCTTAACAATCATCCCCGTCTGCATTCACCTGCTGAGAGCCGGAGGGCCCCCGGAATCAGTAATTGCGGAGTGTCGTTCATTATCGGAAAACGAGGCGCACCATGAGGAGCACCAAGCTCCAGACAAAACTACCCACTTTTGCATTGGTTGCATTCTCGCCGTGTTGGCAACGTGTTGGAGAGAAATGTGGTGCCTCAATCTCACAGCTGACCTGCCATGACCCTGACCGGGGGCGCGATTGCAACGAACCTCTTTGGAGTCAAGCGACAACAAACGAATAATCGGCACGCCTCCATTGAACTGTGGCCTTACGAAACAGCGCCCAAACATGATTTAGAGCTTGCTGTTTATTGCGATGTCCCGTGGCCCTGCAAGGTGATAAGAATCGGGCGAGGAGTCGAAGGACGAAGACGGTGATTTTGTTTCGTGCTGTTCTGAACTCTTCCCGAGTTCTACAGAACATGGCTGATAACTGATAATCGGGTCGTTGACAGATTTGGTTGTGTTCGACCGAGTGGGAATTTGATGGAAACGTAATAACATCGTTGTTGATTCAATTTTTCGCTTGCGATAAGAAGTTTAGTAAAAACAATATGTGACGTAGAGAATTTGTGTTCCTTGTGTAGAAGGTAATCAGGTAGGTATCAAAACTGAGTCTAAATACTTGCAAAAATGTTTCGTAAATAATATAGCAATATCATTCTAATATCTTTGAAGGCACCCAAAACGCATTCCACCTCAAAAACCACTTCATCTTTCACCAGTGAGCCACCAACACCACCGTGCACTTGAATGTTTTCCACCGGATTTGGACGGATCCGCGGGCTTTCCAGTTTTTTCCACCTACCACCGGCCGGCGCTAGTTCGGTACGGTAGATGGGAGCAAACAGCACCTTGAAGAAGCCATTCGTCGTCACTCCTGGCCAGACGATCAACTTACCCAGCGTGTTCCGTTCGGGGCATGTGGAACGGTCCACCGGTGGTGCCACTGTTGGACGGCTGCCGGTAATCGGCCGGCGGCGGAGACGTGGTGTCGCCATTCCGGTTGTCAGCCGAATGCCCATTTTGATAATGACCATTGCTAAAGCCGTTCTTCGTTGTTCCGTTTTGCAGGTGGCTGAATTTACTCATTTTAGAAATGGGCTAAAGGTCTTTCTGTTTCGACTTTTTTAAAGGTGACTGGCAGTAAGTTTTCTTAGACTCAACAATTTCAACTTTCAGAATGTTTTTTTTTTTAGAACAAATTGTCACACTTTATATCGATCGCCGTGTATGTGCTATTCAAAAACACGCCACTGTTGCAGTTTCCCCGTGCACTGCAATTACTCAACTGCTACTTTCTCCGTTCGTGTCCTTTTTAGGTACAGTCCAGGCATAAGACACACGTATTCGATTTTCCAGAGACTTCAGATCACTGCACTTTTCTCTACAAGTAATGTAGTGAACCTTCAAACGGGCACACACAACATGCAACAGAGCCACCACCTCAAAAGGACAGTAAAAGCGAGGTACAACTCGGTACGATTCAATGGCTTTCCGATGGTGACTGTGGGGCGTTTTTTTTAGGGAAAAGTCGACTGTTCCTAGTGCTTCCTGCAACTGGACCGTTCACTGTCGCACTTCGATCAGTACTGACCAGTCGCAGCTCGGCGTAGTGGCATTAAAGCTCTGCCCCGCCAACGTCGCCAAAAGGAAAGCTTCCAAGGCACGCGGACGGACACTGATTACGCGGCTCCGTGGTCGCGTTCGCTTCGGTTCGATGGTGTTGGTAGTGGAAGACCGGTGGCAGGGCCGCCACGCACCATCGAGATGGACCGGCGTTGATGGCAGTAAACATAAGGTGGACGGGGCGCGACTCGAAAACAAAAACATAGCCTACCAGTCGAGACCGGCGGAGAACGAGACACAGCCAAGTGGAAAGGGACGGATGGGAAGCCGATGAATGAATGTGCACGGTGAAAGGGGACAGTATGCACGAGGGAGGAGTGTGGTGGCGGTACGTAGTTAATTTTAAAATGACCGGTCCACTCTACAGTAAAATCATTGCCACTGGGGACGGGCACGCAAAGTTCCCTTCCATACATCTCCCAACAGCTAGTACTCGGTTTAGAACACTCGGTGCAACATTTAGTATTCGCAGAAACGCGGACCCCCGACAAAGCCGTTACAAACGAGATCTTTGATAGTGTATGTAACAGTGTCGAAACGCAACACCCGAAGCCACTGAAGATTAAGAATTCGGTACATTTTTGCCACACGCCACAGAACGGCAAGCGTTTCCGTTTTAATTGCGTGAAGCCGCCAAACTTTCGGCACGACCGAGTTTGTTCAAAACACCAAAGGTGATGCGTAGACGGTCAAACCGCCTGTGCCACCTCTTGCTTAATACGCTGTGTAATATGTGCGACATTTTAATTTGTGTTTTATAACGCTCTTTGTTCTGGTTGTGGACCAGTTTTCCGAACACCTGACGTTTCTTGTGGCTGCAGAGAATGCAATCGACGTTGACGGCGCGTAATGAGATTCCTTTGCACCTCAATGAGCCCGCGATGATCTGAAAGGCACTTCGAGGTGCTTTGTCCTAGGACTGCTGGATATGGAGGCATTCTCAGTCACCAACCAAGCGGCGGCATTTGGTGGAACGGGACGGGTGACTTTTTTTTCGCCGACGGCGTGGTAATATTTCACGATTCAAATGGGTGTTTATCAGCATGCGGAAATCCTAACCAGCGCCTGTTCGCTTCCAGAACACGCTTCGTCGTGTATGTCAAGTGAAAAACAACAAGTCATTAAAAACTCGTCCATAATCTGGCTGCGGAATATCGAGAAGAAAAGGGCTCAATTTTTTTTTGTCAATGCTATACCAACTCGGTAGTAAATGCCGCTTACGCGAGGAACGTCTACACAACAACATGTTTTGGTCCTGGCTCCGGTCTGACGTCACGAAATCTAAACAAATAACTTTTCGCTTGATAATGGGCTGCGTCTCTCGTATGATGAACAAAGGCCGCAGGACGCCGACCCGATCCTTGCCCGAAGCAGGTCAAGGCTACATAAATACCAGGGAACCGTACCTAAATAAATACTAGGGATTGATCTGTGGTTATATTCCAAACATGCAGTTCGTATGCCTCGCATGGATGAGGGGTACATGTTAAGGTGCAAAATGTTTTTGCAAAAACGGACTAGCGGAGGCACGTTGCTCGTAACATCACGTGGTTCTGGTGTGAAAAAATACACCTGATTTGTGATGTCTTCGCGGCGTCCTCTATGGCTGACACTTAATCTATCGAGGATCGGAGGATCGACGAATAAAAAATACAGCCATTCTAATAACGTGCTTTTTGTCGATCGCACACTGCTCAACGGTTACCAACGAGGGGTACGCTTATCGATCAACTTGATCGACTGATCGACTGATTAGCTTAGACGAGTCGGTAAACACAACCCCAGCCGGGGGGTCTCCATGCGGGCAGCGTTTTCCGCAGGCTGTTTATTAAACAGAATCAACTTGAACATGTACAATCTATGATCATAATATGCAAAAACAGACTGATGCAATTAGCAGAACGCTTTTCACACCCTGCAGCATCTTACAGTGGATTATCATTCAAAAGGTAGGTCATCTTCCATATCATACCGTTTGTTTTTTTTTTTTTTTGCGAAGGATTCTCAAAGGAGTGCCTAGTAACTACAAAGTGCATACGCAGCTTACTATTGCTTGTGCTTGTTCAACATACAAATGTAAATTTGTGGTAAAATACACAGGACGATAGAAGAGGTACATTTCGTACATATGACTGGCGAGTTGAAACAAAAACATGTCTTCACCCGGACACGCCAGAGTGAAGATTTGTCTAGCTAACCAGAGACTGTTCCAGAATGTTGAACCCTGATAGTGAACATGGGCGCGTATTTTTGTTTACACAAATTTGTATGTTTGCCAAGCGACGAGAACAGTTGTTTTTAAGTTCTGACCTTCGCGAAGCAGCTCAGATTCATTCAGTGTCCACTTCCCCATTGGCGTGGTGGCATCATTTTATTCGCTTGTCACTGCGGAAACCGGTGAGGAAATGTTTCCTTATTTTCCTGCCATGTAGCTCGCGTTGCTTCTTCTCTAGCCCTTCTCGTCATGGTTGCCTGCAACGCGTCAGTATACGGTGCACGCTCATGTTGCCAAGCCCTTCCCGTGGTGTGTTATTTGCGCCACGTACAGGCGGGCGCGACCAAGAAAATGACCATGATTGGCCTTGTCCGTGTAGCGGACGGCGTTCGATTGCACGGGCTCGCGAGGGATGCTGACCAGATTGGTCTTTATTACAGCATCGCGCAAAACAAGTACGCAGCCACGGTGCATCGGCGTCGATCGCCTCGGCCAGTGACAATTTGCGGAGGCCCGGTAGCGGAAGGACACACCGCATATGACGATGATTGATTGCAATGCATTGCGAATGTCGCGCCAATTGATTGCAGCTACGATTGGCCCATCGGCTGACTCGGCATGCGCGCGGGAAACTCATTTGCAATGAAGCTAATTGCCATCAAGTGTAAAGTGCATCAATCACCTCGGATGTAGAGGTTACTGAAGACTTTTCACAACAATATATTTTGTTTCTTTTTTTTTTAAATAGGTCACAGTTAAGATTTAAGGCTATGCAATTTATATCACTGATAGATGATTTCTACATTTTTTTTACTTACATTCGGCTGACACCTTGTTTGCTATCGATGTAGGCAGTCATCGTGAGTTTTTTTTTGTCCGTTAATCACACTCAAATAAATTAACTGCGCTTAGTATTTTTCTTACAACACTCCTTGTGTACGATTTCTGATAAATATTTTTCACTTAAATTTTGGGGTTTTGAATCACAAAAACATACACTTGCACCACACGTTTCGACTTGCTGCTTGGGCAGTTGGGAGGCGAGTTCTATTCGGCCGGCACTTTCTAGAAGCGCAAACGATCGGCCAGATTATCAGGAGCTTATTGCAATCACTTTCTCGATTGATCGGCTATTTATAAGAAGGCCATGTAGGTTAGAACCGGAATCCGCGATCGTTTACAAAAATCGGTTAACCATCCGATGAATGGGACAGTATGTGTGTGTGTACAGGAGCCTTTTCTTATTTTTTTTTTTTTGCTCGTGTTTAATGCTGTTTATTTCGCTGCGATTACACCAACATCGCATCGCTCGCATCGAAGTAGGCAAGCGATCGCGTCTCTAGGCGGGGCAGGCAAAGAAGGTAATGGTTGCGCATCTGGCGGGTGGAATAGGTGGGGGGTGGGGGTTGTGTTGCGCCGAGGGTTCGAATTCGACAAACAATCCTCCCGATCCTCCCCGTCATGGTTCGGTGGAAGCGTGGTGGCCGCCGCCATCGGTTGCCATCGACGACACCGTCGTACGATCGGGGCATAGCAAGGCAGGTCCCTATACAGAGCCTACGTCAGCAACGGCGGCAACCGGGCAGTATCACGGCCGTAGTTGCCGTACGGGCGACTCCACTGATAAGTTTAGCGCGTCTTCTAGATGTCCAAGCCTCATCTTGCACGGTGTGTTTGTGTGTGCCCTAATCGAAAAACGGAAAGACGAGGGGTCCGCCGACTGAGATCGGATGGTTGCGCAGGAAACCGTGCTGCAAACACGTTACAGTCTCGCGACTTGTTGATACCGCGGTTTGTTGACGTACATATGTGTGTGTGTGTGTGTGTGTGTGTGTGTAAAGGAAGTGGCTTAATCTAGCGGGATTTTAGTAAGAAAACAGATCCCGAACCAGAACAGAACCGATTCCTGGAAGAAATTGCTTCGGGTTTTCGCGATTGTGTGGGGTTTTAAAAAAAATAATTTATTACAACCTCTTTCTCCTGATTACATTTCTTCGCTAGATGGCCTATTAAACATTCGAGTACATCAAAGGATCTTCCGATCCGAATGAAAAAATCAAAGGTATTTTACCTTCCTAGTTCATTCTCTCGTCCGTCGGAGGATACATAATATAAAGTACGAAAATCTAACAGCATTGCAATGGAAGCTGTTCGACCAAAGCTTATCAAAAAACATATCAAAAACCATCTGGCAAAGCATAGAAATAACGAAAAATGGAGCTAAATGTTTTTAGACGCTGCACGGTCAGTGTTTCAATGGCTTAATCCTCAATCACGCGCTGGTCACGGGAGTCAGTGGTAATCAAAACATTGACCACGGGTTGCCATGCTGCCTGTC
Organism: Anopheles atroparvus; assembly: GCA_914969975.1. Taxonomy (NCBI): domain Eukaryota; kingdom Metazoa; phylum Arthropoda; class Insecta; order Diptera; family Culicidae; genus Anopheles; species Anopheles atroparvus. The sequence goes on along the minus strand of CAJZCY010000002.1, from coordinate 38,923,492 downwards.
GCCGGTGGGTTTGCGAACATTTTCGTGTTATTTTTTAAATCATCAATTTCATCGAGGAAGGTACTGAAAGGATAGGATCCCCTTTTTGACTGTCGCACCCCTCCCGGTGGCTCAGCGGCAAAACCGATGTAAACAAGTGTTTTGAGAGTGTGGAAAACCGTTGTAATAGCGGCGCGGCACTGCCATCCTACTATCTCTCCGTAGTTTGAGGGTATCGCGATTACGATGTCCGCCGTACGCTTTCTGCCGTAAACAAGATGACGCATAAGGAACTGACGTCGATTGGAGAAATGGGGCTCCTCCCAGGATTTCGCGCTGCACCATCGTGGGAAAGGGAGATCGATCGCGGGGGCATGTCAAGTGAAAGTGATTGGCGCTCTGCACGATGATAAGACACATTTGCGTGTGGTTTTGTTTTTGCTCGACTGCCTGAATATTTATCTTCAGATGTTCAGCGTAAGCGCGACCTTGACGTGTGTATCTTATCGGTGCACTTGATCGCTGTTTCATACATAAAAAAAACCAGGGGTGAGCAACCCTTTCCTCCGAAGAGACTAGCGAAAACTTAAACTCAGGCCTTTAGAAAATGGTTGAATGCTTCTTTGCCAGATATTTAGGTTTGGCACGCAAGGAGAAAATAGGGATCTCAAGCCACTCCAAGTCGACAGGACATTCGATGGTTACTCACCGCTGCTGCAGGGCGTGTTTGTAGCACTATCTACATCTAGGGCAGAATAAATCCTGTATGTGAGGCTTAGAAGCATTTTTCCAGGTCAGATAAGAGTCTTCACCCATCTTAATGTTGTGTTTTCAGTTACCATTAATGAATTGAAATAGGACATCGTTATTCTGCCTGAGAAAATAAATGTGTCCCATTTCATTTATATTGCATTCTGTCATGTGTGTTAAACAGGTTATTATTTCAACAAATATATTTACTTGTGACGGTTTCTTTCAAAATAGTGGAAACCAACGTGCAGGAAGTAACGTGTTTATGCTAAACCACTGTGTACTGCACAGTAGCATTCAACATGAGGGGCCTAATGGAGTCCCATTCATCTTTATTAGAGAGCTACGGTTGTCTTTTGATTGCGTGTCTATGAAAATATAAGCGTGCGCATGTCGGTGCTAGGTGTTTGCCGGGTGTGCCGGGTGTATGAGTGCTTGGTACACTACAGTTCCTACTGCCTTGATGCCTACTTTCTCTGGCGTTTCCAACAAGGCGTTAAGGGGGAGGATGACGAAATCTATCCTTCGTTCCGTCGCTTGCGTCACAGCTCCAATCGTTCTCTTGCCTTCTTTCCGGGACTCACCCCCAATTGCTATATCATTATCTTTCGTATCGGTTCACATGTTAACAGTACACTACTATGACTATCATTAGTGTTAATTTGTTTCTATATAAAGTGATGGGACACAGTGACATCCTATGAAGTAACATCGACACAGGCGAAGTAAAATGAGTAAAACTGGAACGGTTGGTATGAGATCACACTTTGCGGTTTGCACTCGGTTGGGCGAGTGGAAAATGTTACGAAAGAGCATGCGGTTCCTAGCGGTGCTTGCCGGCATCGGACACAGGACCCTCGGTGGCCGTCGGTGCGTAGAGCTTCGGGAGCTCCGATTCGAGCCGCAGCAGCTGCACGTAGGTCTTCAGCTTCATCGTGGCCCCCGGTCCAACGCCCACCCCGGCCCCCATCCCGTCCGCGTCACCGGTGGCCGACTTGACGAAGGTCGAGTAGTACGACACCAGCTCCTGGGAGCCATCGTCGTCGAGGTCGGCGATGAGCAGCGAGTTTTCCTGGTAGTTCAGGTCCGGCTGGCAGAGTCCGTCCGCCGGGTCGGCCCCACCGATCGGCTCGCGGCAGAACTGGATCACGTTGCTCTGGCTGGTGTTCTCGATCTTGATGTAGGTGGAGTTGAACACGATCAGCTTGATTGTCTCCTTGAGGAAGCGCATTCGCGTACGGAAGCCCCCGGCCGGTCGGGCGGAAGGCGCCGACTGATTTTGACCTCGCGCCGACGACGACGTCTTCGAGATGGCGTCCAGCCCCGGTGGACCAATCCAGGGCTGCTGGTGGGTGAACTGCTGACGGTGGCGGTGAGCCGAGTCGTCCCCACCGTGGCCGAGTGCGACGCGCCGAAACCGCGAGCTCCGGTTGTCCGGATCGCGCTGGCTCCACTCCCAGAACTTGATCACGAAGCCGTACATTGTGGAGCGGTTGTCGGCGCCGAAGCTGGCGAAGGTTAGCCGGACCGGCTGCATGCCGTACAGCTGCCGGCCGGACACGTTCCACAGCAGCTCGCCCGTCGCCTCCTCCGTGAGCAGGACCGAGGTGGAGCAGTTCTCCGGGCACTTGCCGCGGTTCTCCACCATCAGCTGCTTGCCGCCCACGTTGGTGAGCGTGCGCTGCTTCTCCGTGTTGCGGCGCTGGCCGAAGAACTTGTGCTGCGGCAGGACGGTGGGCATGCGGCGCACCACGCGCATGTCGAGTGCCTTCCGGTGGATCAGTTTGTACAGCTCCGGCAGCGACTTGGCTTTCTGCTGCTCGGACTTTTCGCGCACGCAGTTGAACTTCACGTTCAGCTCCTCGTCTAGCATCAGCTTGTGCACGTACAGACACTCTTTGACGGCGTACGCGTCGCCGATGGTGAGCCCCTTCCGGCCGGATATCATCACCAGCCGGTTGTGCTTGGTCTCGCTGGAGCTCGTCACGAACAGGAGATCGTACACGCCGTCTCCGTCGACGTCCGGTATGAGCAGAGGGAAGTCGAGCATGTCGTTCTGCCGGCCGCTACTACTACGCCGGTTGTAGCCCTCCGCGTGCCAAAGCCACTCCCCGGACAGTGGGTCGATGCACTCCAGCTGGCCGTACTCGTCCAGCACCAGGCAGTCCGGGGCGCCGCTCCGGTCGGCGTCGAGCAGCGTGCAGTCGATGCTTTTCGGCTCGTTGATCATCTGATCGTACCAGGCCACCTTGCCCGAGCTGCCCACCAGCGAGATGATACCGTTCCGCCGTCGGTACGAGTCGTCGAACTCCGGGAACAGCTTGTCGCCCCGGTACATGAAGACGAGGTTCTTGCTCTTACCGTGCACGCCCTCGACCACGTTGATCACACCCTTCAGTTCGATCTTTTCGTAGTTCCGTATCCAGTTCTGTGTCTTGACGCGTTCCGCCCTATGGGGTAAAACGATACAACGCAGAGGTTAGTCAGCAGAACGAAGCCACCCGCAACCGATTATTGTTGGCCAAGTACCTCGCTGGACAGGACAAATCATCCGAGCACGGTATGACCCAAAGGAAAACCACCAGCGCCAGAAAGCACACTGCTAGGGACGCAACGAAGCAGCACTTTCTCGGGAAGGACATTTTGTGATCAGGTATGTGGCCGGCCTCGTGCAGGATAGCCACGTTGTCCGCATGAAACACCCCGCTCGCATCTTCCACGTCGCTCGGACTCGGCGGATAGCCGCCGTTGTACAGGGCCGCTCCTCCATTCTCGGCCCCAGAAGGGGACCGTATTTCGGCCACGGCACAACCCTTCATGCCGTTCATCATGATTGCAGTCGCTACACCACCACCACCACCACTGCCGCTGCCACTGATTCCACCGATCGGTCGTCCTGTTGCCCGACGGACAGAAATCGTACGCCGCAGCAGCTCTTCTTCGCTCTCCGAGTCGGTCAGTGTCGTCTGTGGAAGAGGGGAGTATATACCACCGGACGAATCACTATTGGGCATACTATGAGAAGAAACTGAAACGCGCACACGGTGGCGCAACCGTAATTAATCGTTTTGCATCGACCCACGACGCTGAAGCTGCTCCAATTACCGTGTTGGGTCAGGTGGATTGTTTTTGGGGAATTTCTTCCAATTCCTCACAACTAGCTGCTGTAGTGGATACTTATGGATAGCAAGCAAAGGCCGGGTGATACTCGGCGACCCCGTGTTGCTGCACCATCCGCGTTGCCGCCTGCGACATACTGGGTGCAATCGAAATTAATCAAATTTACGCTTTTGCACAAATGATGTTGTTTATTATTCAATGCATCGTTGGCACCAACTGAACGGAGGGAGGGTTGTTTTGCTATTTTATATTTTTCTCTTTTTCGCATTCTCCGGAGCATGCGTGTTGCATGTTGAATCAATTTTTAACAGGAAATGTTTAACGCACCTTATGGATCTCAAGCAAATGAATTTTAAAGAAGCTCGATTCGTCATGCAATTGTGGAATGTAATGTACCACGTGGTATTTATTTTTTTATTACAATTCACAGTATTCAGATAGACATTTAATTTCAGTTGCAAGTTGCTATGAAGGGCCTTTTATTTAAAAATACCTTTGAAGCGACATCTAGATGTGAAACGTTTTACTACATATGACATCTGCGAAACCAATCATTTTCGATAAACGATCCGGAACTAAATGCTTTTCGAACCAATTCGGAAGCACTAGGTTCTAAAGAAATTCATTTAAATAGTTTTGCATTGTAATCAAGAAGAAATGAAACATACTCACGCAAAGCGATAAAAGGTTTTTCCTATTTAAATAGCTCATACTGAAGATTTATAGATTAAATGAGCTCCATTTTTGCACACAATGTTTGACAATTTCACCGCAGGAACGGTGCGGACCTGTTGGGTGCAAATCGGAAATGTCAACACTAGTTGATTGTGCTGTGCTGTCATGATTTGACGTTTGCCTCCATCTTTCTTGTGCGAACTTTCGGTGAATTAACACGCGGTGCGAAGGCACGAATAAAAATATCGAAAAATGGGTCGTATGCACGCTCCTGGCAAGGGTATTTCCCAATCCGCGCTGCCTTATCGTCGTTCCGTGCCGTCGTGGCTGAAGTTGAACGCCGATGATGTGAAGGAGCAGATCAAGAAGCTCGGCAAAAAGGGCATGACTCCGTCGCAGATCGGCATCATCCTGCGCGATTCGCACGGTGTCGCCCAAGTGCGCTTCGTGAATGGCAACAAGGTTAGTTTTTGGCTCACGGCCTGGGCTGAGTGCGCCGGCAAGTGACATTGGGTGTTGATCGGTGATTAATCGATGCCTTCGGTGCATTGTTGTGTTTTTCCATTGTAGGTGCTGCGTATTATGAAGGCTGTCGGCCTGAAGCCTGACATTCCGGAGGATCTGTACTTCCTGATCAAGAAGGCCGTGGCCATCCGCAAGCATTTGGAGCGCAACCGCAAGGACATCGACAGCAAGTTCCGTCTGATTCTGATCGAGTCCCGTATCCACCGCCTTGCCCGGTACTACAAGATCAAGGCAGTCCTGCCCCCGAACTGGAAGTACGAATCGAGCACCGCTTCCGCTCTGGTCGCTTAAGGAGGAAAGTGGTGTACAGCTTGGTGTGACCAAGTGAATGAGTTGGTCTATCTTCAACATCGGAAGTGGAATGTTGGAAATACATTAATACAAATGCAGCTGGTGTCTGGATGGTGCCAGGTTCTCTAAAAAGAAGCTTTGTTATTTGTTAAGGCCGAAATTACACTTCAGTTGCCCGCCATCTGGATTCAAACATTGTTCAACACAGTCGCAGGTTGTTTTGATAGCAGGTTCGTTGCTTGGAAGCTTCTAAACAATCTGTTATATGAAGTTAACTTACAAAATCATTTAAATCGGACATAGTTGTGCTGGGTGAGTACGATACAACGGTGCATATTTTGGGGTACAAAGCTTTATCAATGTTAGTGAAAGTGGGGAGATGTTCGAAAGGCACAGGCCGATAAAATTGTCCCCTTATCCCATCATGATTGGGTTGTTTGAGTTACGACGCACGTATGAAGCAGAAGCTATAAATGCTTATGAAGCATCAAGCGAGAATTATAGAGTTAATATAAAGTAAAGAACGATTCAATCACGATTAAATTGCACTGTTCGCCAGAAAAGAACGGTTCTGGTTTCCGAGCAAATGCAGTACTAGACAAAATCGAGCAGTGTACGACGACTGTCAAAGAGGTTAAATATTTTTCGAGCAGTTTTTGAAAAAAATGAGCGCGCACATTTTCGTTGCACGTGGTCGGCTTTTCATCGGTGACTTTATACTTACTTTTCCGTTTTCGCTCAATTATTTAATTCGATAAATCAAGCTACATAAGGATTCAATGGTTACTGGTGACACCTGCTAATTATGGTTTGATAATATTTTACATCATTATAAGGAAAAAACATCTGAATTTACTTAGGGTTTATGCTGCAAAAACCCTAATCTGCTCATTTGGAAATTCAGCAAACATTTGGCTGATGCATGGCACATAGCAGTATGTGACCAAGATAAGATCGCTCAGACGAACAGCTATCAGCACGAAGCTGAAGTAATAATGGGATCTTGATCGCTGTAGTTCAGTGAACCATATCAATTCTCTTCCGGAATGTAGGACCCATCCATTGATAACGTCCAAGCTTTTCATGAAGCATCTTTGAGATTCATAACGAATACAAGGTGATGAGTAAGCCGAAAGGAGATTAGGACGCGATCAGTTCCATGTTAGCCCAGCTCAAATCTTGCCAACTGCGGACACTTCCCAAGATTTGAGTACAGTTTGTGCCGCTGCGGATAAGTCCACCTTTTGAGACAGCCCTATATACTTTAGGAAGGTTGAGTGTGCTAAATTTTAGTGATCTTACACATTTTGCAGCGTTTTGGTAACCACAAATTAATTTAAAAAAAACTCTTGTATTCCGAATTCGCCGTCAGACCATGGTGACGCGCTATGAAGTGTTTTGGCTAATCTTTGCAGATTCCAGAATGATGCCAGACGTGCGCCAGACTCAACAACCAACAGGCGAAGATTTATTTCACCTGTTTCGCGAAATTTTGTTACCCTGTTGCTGACTGCAGTGGTTGGTTCATGGATTTGAACAAGCGTTCAAATATTTCGTTTTATGACTACTTGCATTGTGCTTCTAGTAGCAGATGCAGTGTATTTGCTAGAGTTTTATTTTCATGTTATCATCGGAACGACAGTGTGCTCCTTGAAACCAAGCCCGCGCGGTAAGAGGTGTATTTAAAACAAACTTAACAAATCCACTAGATCTTCCGGCCACAAGTGTTCACATGGGGGTAAATAAATGGTTTAAAAGGTTTTACAATGCTCAAGCACCAACTTCAATAATGTTCACGTTTCCTCTAACGAATGAATTGCAGCCTCAAATCAGAACAACATATATTTTTGTTGGGATGTTCCTTATAAAAATTATCCAATCCAATACAAACTCAATTACAAATGAGTTAGTGTCCTGGAGATTGTTCCTCAAGAAATTTCCGAACAACCTAGTTGATGTGTTCTTTTATTCTTCAGAGAGAATATAATTTGTCAGACTGAATCGAATCTAAAATACACTTCTCGGTGGGACCTTTTGCCTTGATAGCACTCTAGCCACAATATTGCCGTTGTTAGTTGTGAGTTTTATTTTTTTTTTTTGTTAATTAAATCTTGCCTTGAGATTAACATTAACTTTTGTTTCCAAATTTAAAAAAAAATATCTATCTCTCTAAAACGCTAAATGAACAAAAAAGGTTTGTTTTTGCAATCTTTTGTGTTGCTTTTGGTCGTGAAGAAACCAGTTTCAAAATATGGTGAAACTCGGAATGAATCCGTACGAAAAGTGCATTTTCGTTGAATTTGCTTGCCGATTACTTTTTCTATTGAACGCATTGCGATTCACTGATAGGCCTGTGGTTTCCTTCTGGAAGGAAACCTTCGGTCAATCTTGTGACCAATCTAAGCCGTTTCCGCCTCGGAGCAGCCGCCGTGAAATGCCCAGGATCGTATTTCCCTTCGTGTACAGACATTGTTCAGCGTAGGACGCGGGGAACAGGAAAGCGCAAATACCGAGACAACAAAAAAAGCGGCTTGGAAAGGTGATAACGTCCCATATACAACACTACAAACGAACGAATGGAACGCAATGAAGCATCCATGGAAAAGTTGTGGAAGAGATAGGCGAAGTGTATGGTGAGGGGCAAGCGAACGAACTCTTTTGGATTCTTTTTCCGATGGGCATGCCCTGCGTCTGGTTCAGTTCCGTGCCGACGCTTGACCGTGCCAGTTCGTGGCTTTCTGGAGCGCCCTTCTTAACACCGACTTTGCCTGTACAGCGCTCCCAAGGGTTTCGGATAGTTTACCATAAATTGGCCAATCAGTGTTATTTGGTGTTGAAATCTGTACGAGCGGCGAGAAGTTGTTGAACGAGGAAAAAAAAGGAAATAATTAAGATGGCAACTAAAAGTGGACAGTATGTGCGAACAAATACCAACGGCACGCAAAACCAACCATTGGATGTAGCCATCGTTGGGGGTGGATTGGTAAGTTACTCGGTTTATTATCTCGTGCAGCAAAGTATTCTCATGTTTTATCATGTAAGATATCGTCAGTTGAAGTTTCATTAAAGGATGCGAAATAATATAGATATACAGATAGGTCATGCGTAAGTAAATTGCAACTGCACAAATGTTTAGAGAATAAATTACAGTCCTCAAGCCGACAAGCACTTCAACGTACTTGCGGCCAGACAAGAAAAGTGCTTGCTACCTTCTCAAGTGTCACTAAGAACTGATAGTGAAAGTGGAAAATGTTGCAGGACTGCTCAACACGAATCATTTACGAATGGCGAGAATACCAGCTTCTTTCATCTGCCACTCGCATGGTTAGAGGCTTCTCATAATTAACGTGGCTTATCATCACGATGTTGTGGTAATCATCCTCATATTCGGTTCTAGAAAATAAATTAGCCTCTTCCGCTTTATTCGATGGCGGCGGTGGTATGCCAATTTATTTTCGTTCGGTCTCACTGACCATGCACAATAATGAAATGATTACGTGTGGTAGACTACAGGAATTATCATCTGAAAGTTGTTTATTACGTTTCGTATATTTTAATTTAAGGAAAAATCCTTGTTTCATAAGAATTGAAGAATGATCTTGTTGTCTTACGTTCTGTTTTGTTCTTTCTCGACAGGTTGGTTCCCTACTAGCACTGCATCTGGGAAAGAAAGGCCATGAAGTAAATTTGTACGAATACCGAGAAGGTAATGATTGTGAAAGGCAGAACTCAAATTAAAATATGTTGCGGTGTGAGGCAACCACAAATGATGCATGATTTCATGTATGCTCCACAGACATACGCACGGCCGAGCTGGTAATTGGACGCAGTATCAACTTGGCCCTGTCGGCGCGTGGTCGGCGTGCGCTGGCCGAGGTGGGCCTGGAGGAAGCCCTGCTCGGGCACGGCATTCCGATGGCGGGCCGGATGCTACACGATCTGAACGGCAACCGGAAGGTCGTCCCGTACGACGCCAACACGAACCAGTGCATCTATTCCGTTGGCCGTAAACACCTGAACGAGGTGTTGCTGAACGGTAAGTGTGGGCTGCAGTATGGTGTGGTGGAAATGGCAACCGCCGGGCTTCATCGCGAGCTTCCTCAACCGGTGTAGGATTACAGAGCATTCGACCACGTTACTAAGGTTTCTTCCCGCTTTTCCGTCTCATTCGTCTCACAGCCGCCGAAAAGTACCCGAACATTCACCTACACTTCAACCACAAGCTGGTCAGTGCGAACTTGGACGAGGGAAATTTATCGATGGTCGAGTAAGTATCACTATCGTTGCTGGTGCCCAGTAAGGCGAAGCGGCGCCTGTAAGACAAAAAAAGCACATTAATCAGAAGTCGGAAGTCATGTAGGTTACGGAAAGTTTTTTCCAAATAATGCCAACATCGAATCCAACTAAAGCCAGCTATCCCCGAAAAGGAATTGAAACTCATCACAACGGTTGACGGAGACCCTGCCTTGATAGTAGCGGTGACGAAACATGTAACTCGTGTTTCAACCATTCACATCGATTGTTCGAGAGATATGATCGCTATCGCTCGCTGATGCGTGCGAGTTATTTCCTGAAGAACGGCACTGTTTCTAGAAAATGTCGTTCGTTTCCTATACATGCCCATCCGTATCACACGAAGAGAACTAGGCGCGCGCACCAGTTTGTCGCCCAGATTACCTGGATGATTTATGGTGTGGAATGCCACTTCTCGATGAATTTATTTCTTTCCTTTCCAACAGCGGCACCTTCTTGAAATGTTTGCTCGCTTATTCGTTATTTATTTCCAAGGCCGCCTCTCATCTTCATCTGTTATCTGTTTATCTGAAGTATTGTTAGAAGGTGGTAGAAAATATTATCAGTAACCCCTGCGGTGTTTAGTGGCTGAGCCTAGTTAAAGATCATACTTATCGTGGGAAGAAGTGGCAACAGCTGTTTATTTTGGAATTGCCTATACCATGCCCTCCAGCTCTGTAAATCTATTTCTGTTATGAAGTGCTTACAGGCACCCGGCAACAGCGCTTGTTCATGATACCAGATCCAGAAGATCCTTATTATTTTGTTTTTTTTTTTCTTTCATGTACAGTCCGGCGACAAAAGAAGTCAAGGCCGCCATAGCAGATCTGATAGTCGGGTGCGATGGAGCGTTTAGTGCCGTCCGGAAGGAAATCGTCAAGCGCCCCCGGTACGACTTCAGCCAGACATACATCGAGCACGGTTACCTGGAGCTCTGCATTCCACCGACGGCCGACGGCGAGTTTGCGATGCCGCACAACTACCTGCACATCTGGCCGCGTGGACAGTTCATGATGATCGCCTTGCCGAACCAGGACCGCACCTGGACGGTGACGCTGTTCATGCCGTTCACCCAGTTCCACAGTATTACCGATGCGGACGGACTGCTGGACTTCTTCCGGCAGTACTTCCCGGACGCGATCGATCTGATTGGGCGGGAGCGGCTGATCAAGGACTTCTTCAAAATCAAACCCCAATCGCTGGTGATGATTAAGTGCAACCCGTACCACGTCGGCTCGAAGGCGCTCATCATCGGCGATGCGGCCCACGCCATGGTACCGTTTTACGGGCAGGGCATGAACGCCGGCTTCGAGGACTGTACGGTGCTGTCGGAGCTGTTCAACAAGCACGGCAGCGATCTGACCCGGATTCTGCCGGAGTTCAGCGAAAAGCGCTGGGAGGATGCGCACGCCATCTGTGACCTGGCGATGTACAACTACATCGAGGTACGGAATCGCATCGGTGAATCAAACAAAACAAATCTCTCACTTATCCTGTTTATTGCAGATGCGAGATTTAGTCAACAAACGATCCTACCTGCTGCGAAAGAAGCTGGACGAGCTGCTGTTCTGGCTGATGCCGAATACTTGGGTCCCGCTGTACAATTCCGTTTCGTTCTCCCACATGCGCTACAGCAAGTGCATCGCCAATCGGGCCTGGCAGGATAAGGTTGGTTTTCGCTTCCGTACCAGCATTCTTCCTTCCTTGCCACAATTATTCTGGAAAGGTCAAACATGATACGCTGCAATTGTTATTTCGTGGTTATCGCCAAGCAGGGGTAGTAGCCTGGACTTTACTACGGCGCTCCGGGTGGGAAAACTACAAACGATCCGTGCAATTTGCACTGTCACTTTAATCTTTTTTTCTCGTTCGGAAGGTTCTCAGTGATGCAGTGCAAACGGGAAATAACAAGACTAACACACATTAATTCACTGCAATGCAATGGATGCACATTCGTAAATGCAATTATCACGTACTATTCATGTCTCCACTACTTTGTATGCTTTCAGATTCTCACCCGCGTCATGCACGGTGCCACCGTCGCGTCGATCGCAACCATCGGTACACTCTGCTACCGACATGTGACCATGGGCCATCTCGAACGGCTATCGACGTCGATTTTGTCTGCCTTCCAGCTGCTGAAACCGAAAGCGATCGTCTAATAACCCTTATGCTACTCAACCGCTACCGTTAGATGGACAGTCAGTAAACATTTACACTTTTTCAAATTTGCTGTATCAAGTTTATTCCAACAATCACGCTATAGCTACCAATTAGCTACGCGTCCTTACATTAGATAACATTTAACATGAAAGAAAACAAATGAAGTGGATACTTTCGTCGTTCGTGTCGGTACTCTAGCATGCACATGCTTGTATGAAACAAAATGGAGAGAAAACACGAAAGAAAGGTTTAACCGAATCTTTTGACAACCACAACCTGAATTTTAAAATTCAACATAAACAAAATTTATGGGACGAAAATTAAATGCAAACAATTACAGCTAAGTTTGGCGCTACCGTTCCCTTATGTATCTAGTGTTTTGCTGACAAACAGTGTTCTTCATCCTTTTTTTTTTTTTCTTAGGTCACCGCAAAAAGGGAGGCAATTTATGCAGTCCTGTGTAGATAATTGGTCCAGGTAGTCCGTTTTTCAATTTCAGTCCAAACTCTGTGCTCGCATTGGCGTGTTTCAAATACGGCTTGTGCCTTGTCTACGAACCTTACGAGCCAGCGTAAGATAGGTCGTAATGGAGCATGTGTTTGCTTTTTTTTCTGTGGAGTCTTGTGTCATTTAGACTTTTCTTAATTTTGTCCATTAACTAGTCGAACTCAGATGCTTTGGTCTTTAACGGTTACTCGATAACAAGCTTCACGTTTTTGTGGTCAGCGATGAAGCGGGATTTGTGCGTTTCGAACAGCATGTCCAGCTCCCGGCAGAATCGTTCGTGCACTTCGTCGATCTGCTCGTTGGTCGGTTCGTCCACCTGAGACACCTCCACGGGGGCACCGACTGGGGAGAATTGGAAAAGAAACCATGTAATGGAAGATGTCTTCAAGTCATGTGGAAATTCCGGACGAGCGTAACTTACCGACTGTGTTCAGCGGTTTCCGGCGGGGAATCAAACCGTAGCTGTACTGGAAGAAGCCACGCCCGACGAACGCAGCCGGTGCGATGCCGGTCGTGTTCTTGACAAACTCCTGGAAGCGCCGCAGCTTGGAACCGGGCGGATTCGGTGGCTGATCGAACAGGTCCACCTCGCCGAACGTCATGACCGGCACGATCGGCGTGCCGGTCTTAAGCGCCAGCTTGCAGAAGCCCTTCCGCTTGCGCAGCACCAACGTGTAGTTGTTCGGTCGGCAATGGAGCGATTCGGCCGCGCCACCAACCACGATGACGACGGCATTCGCCGTGAATCCATCGTCGTTCAACGGATGCTCCGGTTTGTTCGATGCCCTCAGCAGGCTCATAATGCTGTTCTGATTTGCCGAGACGAGCCCCCAGCTCAGCAGGAGCTCTCGGAAGAACGGGATCGTGAAGTGGAAATTCAGCGTCACGGGCCGTGAGCGTATCTTGGGGAATTTTTCGTGGAATCCGGTTGCATTGGTGGCAAAGTTTATAAAGGCGCCAAGTCTGCAAAGTAAGAGAACCATTGATTAGAGGGAACGTTGTTGGATTTCGATCTAATCCACCAACAGGCAAATTACTTAAAGCAAGCATTTGTGTGGAATGTCTCATATCTTCCACCGATAATTTATTGCAAAAGGAATTTTACAGCCACCCATGCGATAGCAGCAGTCCTAGCTTGCTTATCATATCACGCTGCTATCTGGCAGGTGAATCTTTCAATTCACGAACAGGGCTTAACTCGCTTATCATCTGATACCGCATCAAAAGGAAATCTATTTGACTTAAATTAAAACTGTAAACCATGTTTTTCATTGCGATTTTTTGTTTTGCATATAACATAGCGCTCATATCGCGATTTTGTTTGTGCCCTGCTATTTGCTGTTATCTGAAAGTATGGAATTGAGAAACAACCATTCGTGATATGATGTACAGATATGGTGACATTGCCAAATCACGTTTTTCGATCGTTAACCTGTTTAGATAAGGGTAAGCCAGCTAGTAAAACAAGGGGAAAAAATCTAATCCTCCAAACAAACGGGCGGTTTTCAGTGCACTCTCGCACGCGTTATCAAACCCGGTTGCCTAAGTACACGTGTATAGTTGTAAACAAAGTTGAAAGTTTGATACTTTGGACCTCGCGTCCCCTTAACACGTCCGCGCTGCCGAAAATCGGTCCAGTTCAGCAAAGGCATTCGTGGCTCGAGTCGTATCTTATCAGCGTTCGATTCCGACTGGTGCCTCATGGTTCTCGCTCAGCCCGCTCGAGTGTTGCGGCAATTGTCGCTGCGTAATATCAACCCCGAAGGGGGCAGAGATGTTACCGCGCCGAGGGTTTTGGTTTGCTTTCCAGAACGTGCGCTTTCTTTCCGAATGCGGCTTAATGCCTACTTACCCGAGAACGCCATGGGGAAAGGCGGCAAACAGGTAGTTCCGGTTGGGATCTAGATCGACCGTCTTGTGGAGCTTGGCCGGGAAGTAGCTCTGGTACAGCTTCCACCAGAACAGATCGCGCCACCATTTTACGCTGCGAACAAAGAGGAGAAAACAAAAGCACGTTGCTTGAGTGCACTCCACGCCAGACAGATGGATGATGTCACGGGCGTTTCACTTACCCTTGACCGCGACCTCCGTTGAGTGTAATTTTACGATCGGTGTAGATGAAATATCCGTAGATAACGCACAGTGTTTTGATGAATAAATTGCCATAGATCTGCACACGAAGCAATGGAAAACGTTAGAGTCGCCGAAACTTCAACGCACCGGCACCGGTGCCTGCAAGGATCAGTTACCAGTAGGACGAAGTAAGATATCAGCATTCCCAGCTCACCGAACAGAATCAACCACATCCACAATGCAGTCGATAGGGTTTCCAGGCGTCGCCGCATCGGCACGTTCAGTGGTGCCCACTCGATTTTCCCCATGATGGACCTGCGCACACCTGCGTGTGGTTCGAAAACAATCAAACCATGTGATTAGCTCGTTGTGGGCGCTGCACGCGGCGCACGGCTCGGTGCAAACTGGTTGCAAAGGGTTCGCGGTGCGAGATGCTTTGTTCCCTAACACTTACTACTGCTCGGGCACGCCGGCACACAGAACAACTAGCTTTTACAGCAACCGAACGAGACACACCACCTTTCGTATCTGGGTGAACATTAACTACAGCAAAACGACGTCCCTACATCCGGGGTGTGTGCTAGTCCACCGGAGTGCACGCGCTCAGCACGGGTGTAAGGTTAAACAGTGACTGGACCCTCCCGAGTCGGGCCCCGTTCGTGTAGTAACCGTATCAGGATCACGCAGCGAACTGTATCAGCTCCCGGTGCCGAAGCCGGGGGACCTTCAATCGAATCGAATCGGCTGGGGTGTCGGCAAAGATTTTCGGCGCTGCATGCGGGCCCCAAGAGGAGCGTTGCGGTACGCACACACACAAAAACACTTCCGTCGTTCAATTGCCGCTAAGCCCTGGCGTTATCGCAGGAGGCCCACAGCTGGCCGAGGTGACCTGTTCCAATGGTAGTACCCCGCGGGTCTCCCCCTTGCTCGACCTGTGCCTGTGACAGTGTGGAGAATAACTGCAGGTACTCGGCAGCCGATAAGGGCGCCTGAACTATCGAGGATCGATCGAGGCAGAGGTGCGACAGGGAGGAAGATGCAAACGGCTATGATAAGACGGCAGTGTGGATGCCTCCTAGGGGACACATTTGATACGGTTCTGATGACGCAGGGCATTGCACGTTGGTGCATTATCATGCAATCAGCGATCAATCTCCACGACATGTAGGGTCACATTCCCGAACTGTGCACCCTCACATACAGATTGTATTAAATTAAGTTACAAACTAATGTTTGCTCAACTGTGGAGTTGTTGAAAGCGGAAGAAGCATCCACCTGTTGAATAATACCATTGCATGGAGGACTAAAAATAATCAGTTTTGCTTTCAAAACAAGCAAATTCCTACCATCAATCGCCACTTGAGTAAACACCTCGCAACCGGTGCAGGTCCGGCGGCAATCAAGAGGCTGTTATAATCAAAAGTAAATTAGATAAGAGTTCAACGGTTAAAACAATCGCACAATCGCTCCCAATATCGATATTGCCGTCTGCTCCATAACGCGCAGGGACCGCTCGAAATCATTTATTTGCTAAATCAGCGATAAAACGCGTAACGTTGGACTTTGCTTGTTTGCGTTCCCGGTTTCGTCTCAGCGTAAACGTCTCACGTATAAACTTCTGCCCTTCTCCGAGAGGTGGGGGGGGGGGGGGGGGATTGGTGAGGTGTAACAGCGAAGGGAGGATTTAATATGACTGATTGGTTTATGAAGCGTTTTAACGTCGGCATTTTATCGCACATCTTGTGAGCTTAGCTGAGGGAACATTAATGCTGCTTGCCCCTTTACGCCTCATCGCCAACAGCATCCCGAGAAGAAGAAAAAATACGTGCGTAATATGGAGGACGCACGCAGAAGCGTTGTGGAAGATGAGTAAATATATCTCAATTGTCTTATCGCAGCAGAACGCCAATAAGCCACACTCATTATATGACCTTCGATAGCTCAGTTGGTAGAGCGGTGGACTGTAGAGAGTGGAAAATAGTAATCCATAGGTCGCTGGTTCAAATCCGGCTCGAAGGAGAATGTGACGTGTGGCGTCATTAGTCGCATCAACAATTTTTATACATATACTTGTACGAACCCAGTAACGAACTATGACTTATTTCGTGATTGAAACAATTTAAACTTTTTTATAGTTCTATGCACTCAAAGTATACAAAGCAGTGCAGATTGTTTATTCTTCTGAAAATGTGTGAACATTCGTTCTAGTTATGATGTTTACTTTTTGTGGTCTCGCAAGATGCCGTTCTGAACACCAAACAAACGCAGGCGACTCGCGACCCGCACATTTCTCCCACCGTTTAATCATGTTTATTTACGCGTCTCTTTATTGCTCTTGCTTTCGACCGCCAAATCTTAACCATCATATACGCCGTTACGAGCGTTTCGTCGCGAGAATTCACTCTCCGGTCACTTGAAATGTTTAATATTTGTCACTGCGCGGTCACCGCTGATGAGATGAGATTATCTTCGCCATATTAACGCATGCGCACCACTAAAAATGAACCTGTACCACGGCTGAGCGAACTAGATTATAATCTTACCGCCGAAAAAACATGTAAAATGTCGGTATAAGTAACGCGATACACCTGCACCAAATCCATGAACAGTTCACACGAAGCTTACCTCGTTTGATCTGGCGAAAATTATATCAGTTTAACGATGCAATTCAGAAGTCAAGCTCTAACTATTATCACACTTCTTTTAAAACTGACCGCTCGTAGAGCCAAAGCAACCGAGCGTATCACAAACCTGTGACTCAGGATACACGTTTCACCAGGAAATCAAGATCAACAAAGGCGCCAAAGTTGAGACTGTCGCTCACTCGATATAGGACCTCCTTTGTTCTTGCCACCATCGATCATGACTAACTTTCAAACGAGATCAACCCGACACGATGGCAGGGGCGCTTGCTTGCTTGGCGACAATTTTCCTCGGCGATAATAACAACGTCGCACAAAGGGCATGCAAATGAACACTCTCGCGTTTTATATGCCGCATACACGAGCACAACGACTGCTGGCGCGCGCACTCTGTCTCTTGAACGGCAGTTAAAATCTCCTACCGCCAGATTTTCTACTGACGGAACAGTACTCGCGTGCTTGGAAGGAAAACTCGGAGGAAAATTGACACCGTGATTGAATGCGATGATCGTGAGCGTCGGTCAGTGTACTCTCGCGTCGGATAGAACGCGCGGGGTAAACATGTGTGTTTTTGTTTTCTCGTGGAAGGTTTTTCTTGAATCGGAAACACGATGTATTTCGTGCCTGTCGCGTGTATTTGCATGCTCGAAAAATCACGTGGCAATGATGAAGGTTGATGGTGAATGCAATTGAGCGAAGCCAGGGACAATATGACTTACTTTGGAAAGCATTGATAAAACTGAAGTCAGCGTTGGGGCCTCAGTTAAACGATTCGTTTTACTCAAAAGTCACGGACTGTTGCATTATTAAAATTCCTAAATTATTCCAATTATCAGTAACCACGGTTAACGATGAGTATATTACGTCATTCATCTTTTCCCACAACTTCTTTTCGATCGTTCGAACATTTGAAAACGCCGGCGAAATGAATAACAGCATTCATTCGTCGTTACCGGCTTTCGCGTGAATTGCGTTGGGATACGATCGTTCGCGTCTCCGGAGCGATTTGTTGAACAAAATAATCTGCAACCCCAGGACGTTTGTATGCGTTTAGGCGCCGCACATTACCTGTTAACCTTTCAGACAGCAGTGGACATAAATGCATATTTTATTTTTTTAACAAAATGTTTTTACACGCAAGAGTACGTACTATTGATGACATTATCTTAGCAGGGATACGATGAAAATGGCGATAATACCACTGCCGGATCCGAATGCAACAGGGACGAAATGGCGGATTTCTGACATCCTGAGCCAAGCACTTGACATTCATTTTATTCAATGAATCATCTTCCTAGTTCCTTTTCTTATCCATTCTTTACGACAATTTTAAGCTCCTGTTATAGCCAGCGCAACGTTTGCCTCGCGCGCATCACCTGAGATGCTTGAAATTCTCACGAATCTTTAAGATCCCGCATTCTTAATTAGGTCGTGCAATACGCGGGAACCATTATTTGTTTTATCTTTTACCATCGGTTCGCAATGCACCATTACACGTAAGTCGTATTCGTAAGGTTAATTTCCATCGCTAACCTAACGCGCGAAAGGTTAGCACCAGCTGCTTCTTTGGCACGATCGATTCAACGCGGTTCTGTTGTCATTAGATGAAGCAAAAAAAAAACTACCAACGATCGGCAGAGGCCGATGCTTAGAACGAGCGAACGGGCATGGGCAACCGGTTCGCAAATGAGGTAATTAAATGTAGCCACATATATCCACGCTCTTTAATAAGAGCAGTAATAACAGGATCGTAAAAGAATAAACCGCCATCATGCCGACCGCTGGAAGTGACGGTTCTTGATCGTGAACAGAACAGAACATAGCTCTAACCCCTTTCGATGGTTGACATACAGTAACCGCATTAGCAATTGCAAAGTACAGACAAATAATCGCCATCGGGTTTGACATTCTTCCCACGAACCGGGCTCCCGGGGTGTCGGCTCATCGCCCATCGGCATCCTTTCACATCGGTTCCCCCCGAATGTGCGCCAACGTATTATATGCGTGTGTAAGAAGCTCGATGTGCAAATCAAACACCAACCCTCGTACCCCAAATCCGTCCGTTGGACATGCTCATGCCGTTTCGGGTGGCCATGATCATAAGCACCCGAACTGGCACCTTCACCGTTTCCCTCTCCCACGAATCTGCTTTCAGCGCCTTTTCTCACACACCGTTGGCTAATATTGATAAATGACAGGTAATAGCTGCTTGAAAATGTCAACTGATTTTTTTTTTTGCTTGTAAACCTGTGTATGGTTTATTTTGCCGCTTTTTCTCCACCCTTACGCAGCCGGATGGATTGTGAGAGGTAAGGTGAGGGTGGTTGGTTTTCCGCATCTCGAAGATTTTTTTCTGGCACAATATACTGTTATGACGATGTTTGGCAAATATTCTAACAAAAACACCACGCTTCAAAGCTTCTTCCGGTTTCTTTTACGAAGCTTTAAACCCCAAACGAGTGGATTTGGCACTTTTTTCCTGTGACACCCAAAGGATTCTCCACACCCTCCGAAAGTATTCAATAACGAGAAACTAATGGAAATTAGAACATACCGTCCGTTTTCGGAACTCACAGATGAACTGCTACATTTGAATAATCAAATTCAATTCTCACAGAATGGAATCAGCAAATCAAACATGATTACTAACCGATCGGTTGAAAATGGAAGTAGAAAAGAAAATCAAGTAGAGTAGTGGAATGTAGGGTACGATGTAAAATTTGCACGATTTGATTTGATGTGTATGCAAACTGCAACATCTTCAATTGAGAATTGAAATTTCTTTTGCATGCATTTTCGATCATTTAATTTTTCTATTGTACATGTGAGTTTTCTCTAAGGTACGTGCCAAGAGATTTGAATAAATCAATAGCTTTTAAAAAGTCCGCTCTGCCCCAAGTTACCCTAACAGTTCTCGCGAACGCACACGATGGCTACGATACATCCACGAAAGCTGTAGCCATGAAAACGAACTACTAATGGGTCGTGCAAATTTCCTAACAAAACCGCCGTCACACTTCCTGGTGGGTTTGGAAATTTGAATACTCAGCGAAAAATAGAGACGGTTTAGGCAACGAGGAAGAATGCTTTCGAACATTTGACCTCCCGCGGTTTTCGGTTTGTTGACGCGGTGTGAACTGTGGTAGAAGATTTGATTTGTTTGTGTAAATAATTTTTATCCACGACGCTCACAATCTACTTTTTCTATCGGATGGACTACACAAAATGACAGCAAAGAAAGATGTTTAGCCTGTTCAAATACTGTGGTTTAGTCGACCCATCGATTGCAGTGTTCCTCTGAACCGTTGTGGGCTGGTCACGGTTCACCGTGCAGCCTTAACCTTTCCCCTTACCCTAATGATGCCGCCGAAAGCCGGATACATGTGAACAATCGCGCACGATCGCTTCTTGAAATCAACGCGCCTTAACAAAAGTACATCTGATTGCGGATCTTCCATGTTCCCACCCATTCCGGTTGCGATGCGAGTCCGTTTTCGGCGAAATCTATTTTCTGCTCACATGTTTGGGGAATCCCCGACCCGTTGAATATTCTTGTCATGCACGTACAGACGGATCCTATCTAAGTGCCGTGACGAGTGGATGGAGTAATTCTTGTGGTCCCTGAAACAGCCCTCGCCCCCTCCCTTCTTTGCTGTGAAGTGCTGCGATATGTTAGAAGTCTTTATGTGCGTTCGGGTGTTCTCGCGCGGTTCGTGCCATCCGGCAAGCAAATATGATCACCTCGCGCGAACCCACCGAACGAGCCGTATGATGCAATTTGTTTAATTAATCAACTTTCCGGTAGGCCAACCGGGTACGACCGGGCCCGTGCCAGCATTCGACCTGTTCTGTGTCCGTCTGTCCGTGCACGTCGCACGTACAGCACACGGGTCGTCCAGGTTCCGTATCGGCTGCGATCGATTATCGCACAACTCGATGGGGGTTCTACTGGTAAGGTAAGACGGGTCCAAGACGTTTCCACCGCTTTGATTGATCGACCGCCGGATGCTTTGGACGTGAACCGTAACGGAGCGACTTGCGGATGTGGTGCCTTGGGGCTCCGGCAAGGATCCCGCCGTGGCTCCTAATGGCCGTTGAATGAGGTCAAGTTGAGAGGGTCACTGGCGCTGGGTCACACAGGCTGGTGCGCACCTTTGGTTTGAACAAAAGCCGATATACACTGGGCTATTTTTGGAACAACATATTCCCGACTGCGAACGTGCACAGGTATGTCTTCGTTTGTTTGTTAGTGACATCTGTATATTTTGATGTAAAGATTATTTTTTCAAAACTATTCACTATGATTTGACGATGGCGTAGGTTCGAATCCATATCGGAACCTCCCGGGTACGATCCAATCAACGAACATTAAAAAGGGAAAAAGTCTCACGAACCCTAAAAATCTGTAGACATGACCGAATTTTTCGTTTATTCAATATCCAACTATCCATTGTTTGAACTCCCTTCAGCACACACACACACACACACACACACAAAAAGGGCTTAAAAACTTTAGAAGCTAGAACGTAATTTGTGTTCGAGTATTATTGGCTGCCTTATCAAAGAAAAAATCACTCCACAAATCCTTGACATTTAGTAAATTCATGCCTGAAGCACAGAAGCAAATCAAATTCGAATTCCAGGCAACAAGCATTCTTCTCGAAATTGAATCCACCCACCCCTGAGCGGTGGAGCGGTGGAGGAGACAAAGAAGATCTATGTTGTCACACCGCTGCAGAATCAGATAATCAATCAGAATGGGCGTCTCCTTTCTTGACGTTATTAGCGTGGCTAATAAATTGCTCATTTGTGCCACCCCAACGATGCGGGTGAACAGAATAACCTGAAAGGACCTTTGAAGAGCAGTGAATGGCTCATTTCCGAGTCGTCATAATTAACCCGTTAAGACGCTGGCAGTCCCCGCACAGAATCCAGCACATTGGAAGCTGATAGCTGAAAAGCGACCCTCGTGGGGATGTTCTGGACAAATGCCACCGTCGGATAGACGTTGCGCGAGAAAGGCTGCAGCCACCCAGCAGGAGGATAACGTCTTCCAAGCACCCATGGGGAGCACAAAAGATGTGATTGTAGTCGACGGCGTCGGCGTTGGATTCCGTGCCGGTTCGTGCACGGACGGCAAGATTGCATGGTTCTGCGCGAAATGTCGTACGATTGCGCAGTTGCACTTCGCAGCGTGCTATTAGCCTGGCCGAGCAGCCAGCACCTGAGAGGCAGCTAACATTTAATTTCCACCTTCCAGCTGATCGACCGAATCCGACTCCTAAATCTCGCACATGTCGGCCGGTCCCTGCACCAATGACAGCACCGGACGACGGACACGGGCAGTACCGGGGGCGGGCTGAATTTATTAACTCTCGTGCTTTCGGCAGCTTTCCGGCGTCGAGGCTGATGACAATGATGTCCCTCTCTGCGATTGCACACTACGATTTACTAGGTGACCTATTGACATTTGCGCTTTGCGCCACGGCACATTGTTGGAACAATCTGTCATATTCAATTGTCAACGAAATTGTGGTTAGGCCCCGCCGAGGTGGTGAGGAAATGATTTGTTTTCTTTTTTTGTTAACCCCTCTCCCAACAAAGTGGCCCGAAAACACAGCGTGACCTCCAGCTCGGATGTGAGTTTGCGTGTTTAAGCTTCAAACAGTTTAAATAATCAACAACAGCGCAGTGGCCATTCGGACACGGATTCCACTTTGCTGGTCGATTGCTGTGCAGTCAGGCCCACATGCTGTCCTTCGTGAGAAATTACTCATTAAAACGAGCCTGCCGGCATCGATCGATCTGTTTGGTCTCCCGGCAGCCTACCAGACTGCTACTGCTCAAACAACTACTTAACTTGACCCCATGCACCAATCAACAGAAGTCGTAAATCCGCGAGCACCTCCTATGCGCAGCGCTCGAGCATGGAAGACAATAAAACGGAGAAGATTATTACCAATTGACCACCGGCCGTCGGTGGCCGTTTGGCGGGCAGAGACTTTTGATTTGTTGCTTCGTTTCCGGTGCTATTGACCGTCAGGCAATGTGAGGTAGCGGCCAAAAATAGCTCCCGATGATATCTACTAATGATCGTTTAAGAGATTTGCAATCTTGTGCCTTCGATGTTTTTTCTCTGTAGCCTGTTCGATGCTTTTAATCGATATATGCCGATATGTCATACAGAATTCCCTGTTTTGTTAACTCTTCGGCACTGGTTTAACTCTAAGGGATGGGACATCATTAAACTATCTTATCTAAATGAGTACACTACACTTAATAAGATAAATAAATCAAAACTCCGGCAAATCCCCAAAAACGGAATTCAATCCGTGAATAATCGACCACCATTATTAGAGGCGTGGTTTTAGATAAGAAAAACTTTAGCTTTGTTTCCTCCACGCATCACTGTTCACGACGTGACGATCGTCTAAACCGCATTGTAAGCCGGCATAGTTTTTCCCCCACCCTTCGTTTGATGGATTTACGAGCTTGGAGGTTGCCCAGCTGTCAGCTAATGATAGCCCATTTCGCGTTAATCTCACCATAATTCACTCAAAATGCTTCCCACTTTGGTTCGGTTTCGGTTTGATGAACGTTCGTCGAGGGATCGATCGATCGATCGTCGATTGTTGGGATGATCGATGTGCGATCGGATTAAACGGTAGCAGCAAATATTGAACAATCAACGCCAGCCATAATCTTAAAGTTGATTGCATTTTTATTGTCCTCCCATCGTGCACAGAGCGTGGCATTCAAATGATGGGATATATGGCTTAGACGACGATAGTAACTGTTTCGATTTGTTCACGAAACTCTTAGAAGCAACCGCAGTCTCTCGTGAGATGATTGAACTCATCTTTTTGAACGTGGGAACCTTTCGTTTGTCTTATGCTGGCTATTTTTTCTTCCCCTTGAAGCAAACATCGCTGCCCTTTTACGATGAATTAGCATTCGTAAATAAGTTGCTCCTATCGCAGCATAAAATCCCATTAAACACCTCAAATATATTGCATCTCAAACGATATGTCTAGATTAACCCACACCACTGCCCGGGCGTTGTTTGCTTCGAACGTCTCATTCGTGAACCCCGAAACTGATGGGATTTTGTTTGGCCCAACCAAACTTTCGCGACCCTTCCGCGGATCGAAACGAAACACCTAAACCCCTAACAAAACAGCGGTGGAAGGAATGCTGGCATCGCAACGAAAGACAAACACTATTGACACCAATACCACTACCGCGGTTGGAAAGAATTAACCGACTCGTCGTGTAATAATTATGAATTCCCTCTTTCATTAGCAACCTGCGGGCAAACAATAAATCCAGCAAAACCAATAGCTGGCCACCGATGCAAAGGGTCCCAGGAAGACCTTGCGCCATCCAACCGGTTGGGACGCAAGTTCGTCCACGCCAGAGTCGGTAAGTCCGCAAGCCTTAGCTTCAGGGGAGCCTGAGTTTGAGGCCTGTACCTTGGTGGCCATCAGGTATCTCGAGCCACCTCACGTGGGTAAGGTTTTATCGATTGATGAAGGTGTTCGCCCATGGTACGCACTTAGAAACGCCTCAACTGAGCTGCACCCGTGCGGGCAGTGAACTCGACGACGAATCCAGCATTGGGTAGCCAAATTTTCAGTTAAGCATGCGTCATTCGTGATCGTCCAATCGGCCAGCCGAGTCTTCTAGCCTCTGTACAGATCAAATAAATGTTATTCAATAATCGTACCTATCCCATTCCAAGTCGTGGCCGACAAAAATTGTTACCGAAAGATCAATACAGAAAAAAAAACGCAACGAAGTTACCCAATATGGATGGACAAAATAAAGGTGAATTGTGGTGAAATTTGAAATATGCACATTTTCTTTTTTTATTGCTCGAGTAGAACGCTTGAAAGTAAAGGAGTGAATTTTTGAAATCGTCAAAATGCATTCAATTTGAAAATGTGCACCCCTCAAAAGATGCTGATAAAAAAATACCGATAAATTTCAAACCATCAAACACTAATGGGAGCGTCAAATGCAAACATTTGAATTTGAACAATCTATTAGCAAACCAGCTATTTATCTTTCAGGGACGTATGGAATAGAGCTTGGATATTTTTCGTGAAGTTTCGGTTTCGGTCAATTGCAAATTTTGGAGGTCGCTGGCTAAATATGTAAATTAGAAAAAAAAAGTTTCATGCTGATATTTTCCTGTTGACCGGTTTGATGAGAAGATCAATCAAAATCGGTTAATGAACATGATTCTTGGCAAATTGTAGCTCTCGACTACAAATCCATACGCCCATTGTTGTGGCTAGATGACACGATTATCCACGCAAAATTGTACCCAGTGATCTTTGACATTTTTTTCCACCTTATAATGAATTCGTTTCAGCCCAAGATGACACGCATTAGAAGGGTAGCACCCGCATAATCTGATTTATGCCACCAGGCACAAGATTAATCGTGCTCATGACATTTCTGCCACGATTTTGCGATTGTGCGCGTCGTGAGCAACACCGTAGCTTGAAAGTCAGGGGCTTTGCATTATGCTCGCCCCACGAAATGGCACACCATGCACCGCAGATGATTCGATTGGCATTTCCGGCCGGGTTCCGAGCCTCGGTGAAGAGGAAATCCCCCAAAATACAGTGCCGCAGTATCGTACGCTATCTTCATCCCCCCATCAGAATGCATCACGCTTCCGGTAGATCGCCTCCATGCAGCTTCTTACCGAGGACTTCCGGCCAATTTTTGGTGAATCTGGCCCGACATTTGCAATTGCTTTTGTGTGTGGCAAGTGCGCCAGCCTGCAAACGACAGCTTGCTGACGGTGCACCGAGGGCAAGGTTGGCCTTCCAAAAGTCAGCCCAACTGCGGGACGGTGCGTTCGGTTGCCCTTTCACCGGCCGAACGGTTTCACGGGATTGATTAATTTTCCTCCCACCAATCTCCGATCAACCGCAGCCGGATGGCGGGAACGATTTGGATCTTTTGCGAGCCGCATTTGGTGCTCTTGAACTTTGGGAAGCTGGCGAGAAACATGCGAATTCGAACCGCGGGAACGACTGCGCGGTGCATTTGACGAGGAGCGATTCGCAATACCACGCAACGAACGCAGCCCGCGATTGTCAACGATTCGTTAATCGATCACCTCGATCGAGCCCATTACTGCCGATGAGCCACCGACATGCGTGTGAGAGTTGGCTAGAATGGTTGGCTACAGCACATCGTCGTTTCACGCAAATTAAAAAATACGAACCAAGTCGCTCGCGAGAAGAGCACGTAAGAAAAACGATCACCTACCCGAAGGACGCTGGGGGGCCGATAATGGACGAATGTTTTCATGTCTTTCACGCGGTTGAGATGAGCTCATCTTTTTCATGAACCTAAATCTCCAGAGCGACAGATGGTTGAACGTTGCAATAGGGGATTTGTGACTTGCATTTATCAGCGCGGTCGATTTGTCCTCGATCAGTACGTTGAAATGAAAGCGGTTAAATTCACACGCCTTGAATTTAGATCCAATTTTATAAATTCTAATAGACGTAAGGTATGAGTGTGCCATACTTTTTTTGTTGTCGAATTGTTTCGTCGAAGGACACACATCGAGTTTATCAAAGGATAACTCATCGTTCAGTTCTTTCTATTACCCAGCATCGATAAAAAGAAGATGATAAATTACATTCAATGTCATTCAATGAGGGATCATGGAGAAATAAATCAATCGATCAGCAATCAAACCGAATCGGGTGACCGCTGATGATCCGTAGCGAATGTAATTAATTTATGGACGCTGCATTAATTAGTGACTTTTTATACTGAAAGGATCAATGCAGGCTTCCACATTGTTGCAGCACGGTGCCGCGCCAAGCAATTAAAAGTGCATTCGATTGGCGATAGTTTAAAGGTGCATCATCCGACCGGATCCTCCCTGATGGGAAATTCCACGGGCAAGAGTCTCGATCTGGCACACCTCGCATGACTGAGACTGCACACTTTTATCGCATGGATCGTCATCCTTGCTGCAGATGTCACCGTATTAAATACGACAGGAGCCACACATCGACCCGGTGGCATTGCTACGCTGGGGACCACGAGGGCCGGGTGCGTGGGCGTGCTGATGCATGGATCCGGTCTCGGGTTGGTCAGCCTGCTGGATTCCCTCGATCAATCCGACCCGTGCAGTTTCGTGCAGTCATAAGCGCCTCCATAATAACGTGCTAATTGAAACGATGAATGGCACAGAACGGCGTCTGTGGACGGCAGATGGCTGGCTGGGATGGTGAGAACTGGTTTTGAAGGTTGTTGTGGTCGGCAAAGGGGTTAGACAAGGTGAGATAGTTCCGCTAGAAGGAGGACGAGTTGGTTCTAAGGTGTGTATCACCCTATCGATATTCTAGCTTCATGCTGGTGCAAATTGGAACACTCCAAAATGTCTAGGTTTAAGGAATTATAAGCAGAGACTGTAATTTGACGAATGCTTAATTGAAAGATGTACCTTGTCATGTCACCTTTACGTTTTCCTTCCAACGATCGTGAAAGAAGGAAAACATGACAGTCCGTTACGCCATCGCACACGAATTTAGACCTTCAGTGGTGTTAAAGACAACCTGCAGTCATTAGTAGCCTTAGCCTTCGGACGTGGGAACGTTGGTAAAAAGCATCTACTCCGAAGGGCCGAGCAGAACACCTGGGGTGTGAGAGCAAACCAGAAGCTACCGGGAAGTTCATTAAGAACCGTCGGTGTTTAAGTTTTTTTTTATTTTTATTTTTTATTAGCTGTGACATGTTCACAATGTTTCAATATGCGAACATCAGTCGGCTGGTAGGAGTTCACCTGCAAGCTTCCCTTCCTAATCTATAATCTTCGCTGGTGTCTCGCAGCATCAAAGGTACAAACAAACGGGCGAAACAAATGGACAAAAGAAGAAGCATAAGAAACACACAACAACACAAGGTAAGTGGAATGAAAAACGCAATGTTTCGCACCTACCGCGCCATGCTTTATGATTGCCTCCTTCGCTACCTATCCCCTCCCAAAAAGGCACCTTGCTTATTTTGAGCGTTGTTAAACGCACAGCAAACAGCACTAAACGGCACATCATTACCGAACGCGCAGTTGGACGATGGAAGTGTGCGGGGGAAAAGGACCGAACCCCCGCATCCAGGGCGCTTCCTGAACGCCTCACGCATGGTTGTATGCAGAGGGTAACTTACGACGAAGAAGGCGATTATGTCACTTTTTGTCAATACAAGCAGACCAGCATTTCGTTGGCAGCCGCGCGCGTGCTGCATCGTTTGCGTATCGTGATGCAAGAGCACGTCACCAAGTGACCAGGTGGATGGCGGGACGATCACTTAAGCATTCCCGGAATCCCCCGAAAACGTACGCGCTTCCGAATGAGAGAAAAGGACGACAAAAACGACCAGGTGGGATCCTCCCGAGCCGATAAGCGGATCGATTGATCTGGTCGAACACCGGGCGTCGTTTACAACACGAGTTGAGTAACGTCTTCCATCTAGTGACATTTACCGATGCGTTACACAGCAAATCCCGCCAGCTATTGGTACCATTTGGATATGGTAATTGTAATTAACCCACCAACACGGTTAATTATGCTTTATTTTATATTAAAACTAACCAGTTGAATTGCAATTAGTATGTAATAAAAAAAAAAAAAGATATCGTAATATTTAACATGAAACAAAAAATTATCAATCAATAGTCAATTATCAATCAATCAATAGTAACAGAATAGTGAAAAGATACAAAAATACTTATCTGATTTATGTTTAAATTAAGTCATGTTTTTCATGATCAACGATGCCTTTTCTAACGGAACCCTAAGAAGTCTATCCTTGTCATGCTGTGTTCTACCATCCAAAGCTTTGACCACAATTAGATTTACAATTAAGGTATATAAAAGCAAGAGAAACAGGTCGTCGAACGTGCGCTTGTGTCGCTGTTGCCTCACAGTGGCTAGCAGCGTGGAACAAAAAGTGTGCCATATGAATACCGTGATTCGTGTCCACGTACGCGGCTAATCGTATGCGGCTTCCAGCATTGGGGACGGCTTTGCTGAAGAGTAGCGCCAGAAATGGGAGAGAAATGTGTTCATCTGCAATCACAGAAAATGGTTATAAAAGAACCCGCGCGCTAAACCAGAAACGACCCGTCGAATGACCTGCGCCTCGCGCCCGTGGTTTTTGTGACTTATCCACCTGCCCAACCGGTTGTAGGGACCGTGCGACATCCGTGGCTAAGAGGGTGACGAATTGACGCACGTACAGCAGCTGAGCTTCGTCCGAGATGGTACGAAAGCGAAAGGGAAGGTCATCCGCGGGTGTCGCTAGGTCGGAGCCCTACTTCGCTGCGGTCCGTTTCAGAGGGTAGTGCAGCGAAATAGTGCATCGCACGATAGTGAAGTGCATTTGCAGCACGATGTGTTTGACCTTTTCCTCTTGTAGAGACGTTTCTTTCCGTGCCTGATGCGTTTCCTGTAATAAGGAAATATGTTTTATGCAGACAGACATGCCCCAATACAGACGCTTGGAACATGTTAACGGCTCGTTTACAAAATGTTTACGATCAACACGACAAAGATAGTGTAACTTTTTTCAAAGAAAAACATACAACTTCGATCGAAACGGCTTTCAATACGTTTTACCAGAGTGATTTTCCGATGTAAATGTTCTTTTTGTTGGGGTAGCAAAAGGAAGAAGAAGTAAATAAACGAACACCGATGCATTCCCACCAATGCTTAGCAATGCGTCTTCGGGCTAAACTGCCCAAAAATGACGTGCTTAACGCTTTATGCACATTTTATAATGATCAGAAGTACACTTGGATTCGAACATTAACTTTATGGGTACATTTAGCGCAAGCTTTAAGAGGTACTCGAGTAAGATATTCACGATTCTTTATGGCATCACCATCTTAAAATCAGCCACAGTGGGAAGGTTTCTACGCTGGGTCTCGGGACGATTGCACTTCACATAAACCAGCCGGATTCTTCTGCATCGAATTCGCTGTTCGGCAGGGAGAAGGTCCGCATCCAACAGGCCCCATATTCGGGGGTGGCCTCACACGTTCCAAAAATACCTGCCTATACTTGGCACCCCTTGGGACAGCGTGACGCACACTTGACTCAAGGCCAACGCTTGAACGGGTGCCCAAAACTTCTCGCACCGTTGTTACTGAAGCCGCTGCAGAAGAAGAGGAGTAGGGAAATGAACATTTGTTTGTGTCAAAACCGTGTCCATCAAGGCGGGTAAATCGCACAAACGGAAGTGTCGGACGGCGATCGGGTCACACCTCGATCAACACCAAGTGTCGATTCTAATCATCCATCTTCGTCTTCGGTTCAGTCGGGCCCAGATCACGAGCGCTAGCGACCGAAGTCGATCGTCCAACGTGCCACTTACGCTGCCCCGGGAGTCTCTAATCAAACGCCATCAAACTCGGCTACGGCTACGGTGGACGAGAAAAACGAGATTCCTTCGAAATCGTGGTAGCGCTCGGTGTTGCCCAGCGGCGGGACAGTCCGCTTCTAGAGCCCCTACCTCACCAACCAGCGAACACAAGCGGTGCTATACATCCATAGGGCACGCGGTAAAGGGCTCACCTACTGGCCACCAGATAATCTATTCCACCCTTTTTTTTTTTTTGGTGTCTACTATCCACCGTGAAACCGCAAATGTTTGCTTTTATCACGCCGCCACCACCGCCCGCCTTCATACTCGTACCGCGTAACCCAATGGCTTGCCGACAAGTTTTTAAGCTTAAACGCCGCCCGACGTGACTCTTCTTCGAGCGGACGCATAACTGCCCAGAAGACTGCCGACAAGTCCGAGGGATACGAGCCACGGTCCGGAGGGGTTTATTATTGAAGCCTGAATTTACATAACCAAAGTTACCGATCCGTCGAACAACATTGTCGTGATCTTTACGACCGGGAACGCGCGCTGAGGTGCAGGTTCGTCGCTTGCTGCCAGTCTTGCCCTGCCCTGGCAGAGGTCGCCCTGCTGCACCGGTATTAAAACGCTGCTTGGCTCGGCCGGTCGTCAGAAAGGCACCTGCAAGCCCCACGAGCCAGGTAGACTCGCCTGTGATCGGAAAATAAAAGTAACGCCAATCATTCGCCAATTCTCGGACCGTCCGTATGACCGCCATCAAGTGCATCCTCATCATCGAGATAGCCATCGGTTGGCATTGGTCCATGAAATGGTGAGCGAGTTAGCGTCGAGTAAGCACACGGGCCGCTTTACCTCTTGCCTGCCGCTGCTTCGACCCTATGGCATGGCGTTTTCTTCTGCTTTCCGTGCACAATTGCATCTCACCGGCAATGGAAGCCCCATCGTTTCGTTGATACCAAGGGCTAGGCAGGACAGTAAAGGTTTCTCTAGCCCCTTCTTTCTTCTGCTAATATGATTAACCGTGACCTACTCGTGCAGTGTACAAAAGCTTCTGTAACTGCACGGTCCGATCGATAGGTTAAAATTTCACTTTCAACTGAACTCGGAATTACATTCATTGCTTTATGTAAAAAAAAGCTGTAGTTCAAGAAAGAATTGTCATTTTACTTTTCAATATGTTCAACAATTTAAAGCGAGAATCGCTGGATGAATTCGCTGGAATCAATAAGCCAAATCCATTCACGTCGAACATTTGAAATCTACGAGCTCACGAACAAAACGACTCCTGACACCAAACCGGGTTTCAACTTGTGTCGTTAGGAATGGAACTGGATCTCCCAGATTTGCGCCATTTTCTGCTCTGTCAAGGTTAAGATCAGCGTCGGTTTGTCATTTTGGTTTTTTTTTATCTTTCTCCTTTTTTCTGACCACATCCCAGTCTTCAGACCGAACTAGTTTTTCGTCCCTCCTCAACCAACCCCGAGAGCATCTGCGCTGTGATCTTTGATGTTTCGCGATCGGCGAGTGTCCCATTCGAGATTTGCATTTTCGCCGGAGCTGGCTCGCTTTGGCAAGATTTCTTCAAGGTCGCACGGATTTGGACCGCTCGCGTCGGTTTCGCGCGGTTTCCGATGGCACATCCGAGCATTCCGGTTCACTGGCGGACCGTGATGATGAAAGTCTGCCGAACGTGCCGTGCGTGCATCAGCCTAGTCGGGCGCATTTGCATAAAAGTTTGACGGCGGAGTTGCCCCAACATCGCCCAACAGTTTCACCCAAGTGGGTGTATTTTATGATGGGTTTTAGTGGTCTACCGATTGTTGGCGGATGCTGGGTCGCCTGGAGCGAAGCAGAGTGGATAAACTGAAGCCATCGCGAAGAAATGGAGAAAAAATAGAAAAAATGGATAACAAATTAAAACGATCGGTTGATCAACAACAGGGTTCTTGTGTCTGTCGTTCGCTGTCTGTTGCAAAAGGAGTAAAGATCATATAAGTTGCAAATATGAAAGTGAATAGGAAAGCTTTAAAAGTTTAGAAAGATAATAACGGTGACCTTAAAATAATCTTAAGATTTATTCCAGGAACAATGCTTCGGGAAGACGAGCTACAAATAGTTCTTCGAGAAAAATGCATCCATGGGTAAATCGAAAGCAATTATGATTCGTACTCTTCCACACACTCGGAAGACTCATCACATCCTCTCGCCCAATCCAGAAGCAAAAACAACTCGACCATTGCCAAACAATCGCGACCGGTTTCACACATCACGCGTGCGCTCGCATTCCCCGACGAATACCAGCGCAGGAAAATCGCGAGATGGTGAAAAACCAAAAATTTCCAAACGTTGGAAACAGCTGCAGAACAAAACGACTGGCCCACGTCCAGATTCAAATGAGGGCTAACGAGCTGATGGCGAAATTTCTGGCACGTGCCGCATAAATCTCCATCTCCGGTGCATAGCGTGGAAGAATGGAAAGATGGAAAAAAATGCTAGACGAACTGTATCTTCCTCTGGCGAAATGCCTTCGCCGATGCCACGACGTTCATCGGTTTCGGCAATGCATAAATGGACCGTATGGAAAAGGGCACCGTTGGGGCTATATCATTTTTCACGATTCCCAGGCGCAGCAAGTGGCAGCATGCGAAAGGTGAGAAGTGTGTTGTAGTTTATGGTGCGAGCATAAAGCGCTCGCGTCGATTCGAATCTTCAAGCTAGTCTGGCGCTTTTTGAAATGCTCACGCTTGCACCGGCCACTATGAGATTCGCCGGTGGGAGAACGGAGAGGCAGCCCAGGTTGGTTGGCCACAACAAAAAAGGCTAGGGTTCCCTAAACGAAGGTCAATCGGTGGGAGGCCAGCGCTGTTTTGTTTTATTCAATTTTTCGTTTCGCTCATAAGCCCTCGTCTATCCGATCTATTAGGTACGGACTATTAAAGCCGGACCCATTGAACTCATTAAGTACCTAAATGATGAAGACCTTCTTTGACACGGTCAGGGGGCAGAAGGGAGATGTCGTTCCGCAGGGCCAACCCGGAGATTCCTTGAAAAGGCACCATTTACCGGGCATCTAGCGTGAGAAACGTGGCGATAAGAAGGTTGTTGGCACATCTTCATCATTTCAAGTTAAAGCTCGAATGGCCTGCGGTAATAACACTTTCGGTAGCTAATCGGAAGCACGGATGAAACTCACCGGTATTGCAGTAGAGAGCAATGACGTTAATATCGTAGAACCAAACCAATTTTTCATGGATAGCGATAGGATTGTTCGGTTTCACGCGTCAGTGCAAAGATGTGGGTCAATATTTCATCGAAATCCATTACCGGAGCGGTTTCGATCGTTGTGTTAAAATTGGGTCAAGACATAATTGATCTTTTTTTTTTCTCCTCGCTTCTTGTCTTTAGCCTTTCATCTTGAATGCTGGATGAAGGTGTGGAAAGAAACATTGCATTAAAACTAGCCTTGGTATAAAGTAAAACTGACGCTTAGAGCAAAAGAAAATTAAGCAAACTAACCTCCTGGCACAGTATAACTTAATCAACTAGTTCCCGATTAAATGTTGAAGAACAAAAATCATCCCGAGATAAATTATCGCAATTACAATCATCATATTTTATTACGCAGAATGAACAGCAAAACTAAAATAAGTTTGCCAAAACCAATTTTGTCAAAACTTAATTTTTATTCGAACACCATCGTCAAGCAAACGGATCACGTCGCGTACGAATCTCACGCCCCTTTCCAGGTCCACACACAGCTGGATGAAAAAACTCATAATGGGTGCTGCCGCCAAAAATCTGCATCGAAAATCGTGGGTCAGAGGATCACGGTAATGAGATGGTCCGCGAACCAACACGAAAACAAGGGTCGCTCGATCAACGATCACCGATTGCGTGCAGGCGGATGCTGTTCGTATGTTCTTTCGGCCGTTTGTTTCTTCGTCTGTTTATGTTTTCTTCTTACCTTTCCGGGGCCGTGCGGATAACGATCTACTGTTTTTTTTTTTTACCAGAGCCTACAAGACAGATCACAAGAGGGTCGGCATGTCTGTGTAGGGCGATAGATGGGCAAGATAGAGGCACATAATGGTTGCCCTCAGCTCGTCAATTTTCGTCAAATCTCCCACAAGCGAACGAACACATCGGTCCGGTGTGTCCTTCGAGTCGGTGATGTTTTGATTCGTATGATTTTTGTTTTTTGTTTTTGCAGTTAAAGCAATGTTAATACTTACTTGTAGCCAAAAAAGCCGGTGATTGAAGTGGAGTGTGTATCTGCTTCGTTCTACTTCAGATTCCACACCAAGGTTCATCTTATGCGAACGAGTGCGAGTACATTTTAATACCGTCTACCAGGCGTTGGACCTAATATACGGTTCCGGCCGTTGCATGATGAGTCTCGTAGCGAATCGCAACACTAATGATGGCGGTGCACACCGAGTGAACAAGACTACTGGTTTAACCATGCTAAAAATAGGGAGTGACACACAAAACTAGCTTGTGTAGAACGATGGAAAAAAAACCTTATGGCATTTTCGACCTCGAAATTCGCAAATCTGTCGTGTTACCGGCCCGGCATGCTCTCGCTGGTGATGAAAATTCTGCACGCTCGACGCAGCGCTGTGCAGAAACGTGTTTCGTCACCGAAGAATTTCCAACAAAATTCAACCATGCGTTCGAAGTAACCCGCGGGGAGTTACTGAGCTAATGAGCCCTGTTGGTGGCGACGGCTTGCAGATGCATAGTGTCTTTCCTCTTGCGTTCGCCCATTGATTGACGGAACCGGTAATTACGGATTAGCAAAGTGAAGCCTTCGATCGCATGCACTATTTTATTAACTTGCGCACTGGAAATACGCTCGAGTCGAAGTTTCGATCAAGTTTACGTGTCCAACCTTTGTCAGGGGTTTCCCTACTGACAAGGATTCGCTACAGTAGTTCAAGGTAAATGTTTGCCGGAAATAAATTCAGGGGGATGATAGTTTATGCCCGCAAGGTGATACCTTTCATTGAGTTTATCAAGTGCTGAAGTTGATGCATTTCGTAATAATGCAAATTCCTTGAATTTTCTCATGAAGTTTACCCATTCCCATTGGTGATTGTGAAGCCCACACATGGGATGTGTAGCGTGAAGAGGCCTTGTGTAACTCCTGGAATGAACGGTAGGGGTAGAGTTTACATTTAAATTGCCGCTTAAAGCGGGAGCTTAAATTTCGTGGTTTGAAAAACTGTTACACAACGGATTTGGCCGATGATCCAGATCTTCTTCCAGAAAGGTACCGAACCGCCTCTGAACGAATGATGATATTACATCTCAGTAAAAGTCAGTAGAAGCCAATTCGATTATATCTTGTGTCGTAAATAGTTGGTTTATGTGAGACATGATGTATCATATTTTCCACCACAGGTTTCAAAGTGGCCACATGACATCGAGCCATTGAAGACCCTGTCTGGTTACTGACAGTGCTATTACTGGTAATCGTTCTTTATTGAACCATTGAGCTTCGGCCAGCTCTTTTCCGGGCGCTGCGCAGATAATGCCGGGAGGCTCAGCTCCGTGGCTACACCGAAGCGCCTAATCCGTCACGTCACGAGTCACGGAATCGAGCCACGACGATCGGTCTTCGGTCGATCTGATGAGTAGCACGGATACGAGGATCCGCGCGGACCGGGATTGTTTGAAGACGCCACCGCGAGGCACCGTCCATCGATTTTGTCTGGCGTGGTAACTGGCAACAAATTAGCAGACCTGCCAAAGCAACGGTGAAGATATCGGTGGGCCCTATGACCTTTAAACTCTGCACAATGAGTAAAAACTATTGCCGTACTGTTGCGCGTCGGTTGTCGCAAGGAAAACCTACCTCCTGATTAATTGTTGCGACATTCAATGACCGCGTACCGTGTCACTCTAAAGGCAGAATGTTATTCGGGCCATCGATTTGACCAAGGTGTTGATTCTTCGGTGACGGATTTTCTATTATTGCTTCGTTCAATTACAGTTGAAACAACAACAATGTATTTTTTTGTCTAAATTTCATTCAGCGATATAACTGAGTTCGGTAGATTTCGTCGGACCAACTATACAGTCAAACTACTTTATCCCTAAATTTTGTTGGTCTAGAATATGACCGAATAGAATCAAAATCGAAGGAAGAGCAACTTGAATTAACCTAACCCGTAATTAAATTTCACCTAAGCGTAATGAAAAAGACATTCAAAATTGTTCTCATTTCTATTAAAGGCTGTGAAATGATTTAATGCTCAAACAACAGTTGTTGACACTTTTTAATTAATTCTCGTCCCATCTGGCACGGCGGAACAAACATTCATTTATTTACATATACCATTCTTACACGATAAGGAACGATTTCTAGCCTAGAAAATAACCGCCTCATCGCCATACTTGTAGTAGAATCCGTGTTCACAATTCGTTCCCTCACACTGGTTCGATCCTGCGACGGAAGCTGGTCGGACTGGAGCTCGGTTGGAGAAATCACCGCTGAGTCCCTGACGCTGGGGAGCTGGTGCTTGGGGTCGAGGGCTTTGCTGTCTGGCTGGTGCAGGTGTTGCCTGAGGACGTTGGGTTACCGGTTGCTGTCTGGGCGGAGATGCTGTAGTAGGACGCGGTGGCTGTGGTCTTGGCTGAGCATTTTGGTTCCTTGTAGGAGAAGCTGGCCGCTGCGCCTGAGGAGTTGGCTGCGGTCGTGGCTGCGTGTTTTGATTCCTAGGCGGAGCAGCGGGTCGCGATGGCTGAGGTGTTGGTTGCGGTCGAGACTGAGGTGTCGGCTGCGGCTGCCTTTGCTGCGGTGCTGGCTGCGGCTGCCTTTGCTGGGGTGCTGGCTGCGGTTGCCTTTGCTGCGGTGCTGGCTGCGGCTGCCGTTGCTGCGGTGCTGGCTGCGGTCGAGGAGTCACCGGGGTAGCTGAAAATGATCCGGCGGACGACTGGGCAAATCCGTTATCTCCCTGGACGCGAGAACCTACGAAGAATGGAGCGGCAGTGGAGCTGGGCTGGATGGTCACACTAGGCTGGGGACGATAGGCACCGTAACTGGGGGTATTGATCGGTCTTTGCGGTTGGTACTGCTGCTGAGGCTGGTATTGCTGCTGCGGTTGGTATTGCTGCTGCGGTTGGTATTGCTGCTGCAGCTGGTACTGCTGCTGTGGCTGGTACTGCTGTTGTGGAATTTGGAACTGCTGCTGTTGTGGAATTTGGAACTGCTGCTGTTGCGGCAACGGAGCCTGCCCAAATACCGCTCCATCACCCTGCGTTACGACAATCGGACCCGGTTGTAACAGGTCACAGTTTGGCGGGATTCCTCCGTTTGCACACAAGGCTGATGCCGGGAACGTTTGTGGTGCCCCAGTAGTGTAGTAGATTGATGTCGGCGGACGAATCTCTATGGCCTGCTGAATCTCGACGCAGTACGGTCCGACTCCACCGTTCGTGCAGCAATACGGTGGCTGGCCGCCGTTGTCGCACGTTTGGTAGGGTGGACCCTGTGGTATCTCACATTTTGGACCTACTCCTCCGTTCGTGCAGCAGTATGGCCCAACACCTCCGTTCGGGCATCCAAGGAATACAACTGGTGGCTGCGTTACGGGAACGAACGGATATGGCGTCGTTGGCTGCGGTGGTGGTGGCGGTGGTCTCGTTGTTGGCGGAGGTCTTGGACGAGTGGTCGTTGGTGGAGGTCGTGGCCGGGTAGTGGTCGGCGGAGGTTTCGGCCTCGTCGTCGTTGGCGGTGGTCTAGGACGAGTGGTAGTTGGTGGAGGTCTTGGCCGGGTAGTGGTTGGCGGAGGTTTCGGCCTCGTTGTCGTTGGCGGTGGTCTAGGACGAGTGGTAGTTGGTGGAGGTCTTGGCCGGGTAGTGGTTGGCGGAGGTTTCGGCCTCGTTGTCGTTGGCGGAGGTCTTGGACGAGTAGTGGTTGGCGGAGGTCGTGGCCGTGTGGTAGTTGGCGGAGGCTTCGGCCTCGTGGTCGTTGGCGGAGGCCGTGGCCGAGTTGTAGTTGGAGGAGGTCTTGGACGAGTGGTGGTTGGCGGAGGCTTCGGCCTCGTGGTCGTAGGTGGAGGTCGTGGCCGAGTTGTAGTTGGCGGAGGTCTTGGCCGTGTGGTAGTTGGCGGAGGCTTCGGCCTTGTGGTCGTAGGTGGAGGTCTTGGACGAGTGGTGGTTGGCGGAGGTCTTGGACGAGTGGTAGTTGGCGGAGGTCGTGGCCGAGTTGTAGTTGGCGGAGGTCTAGGACGAGTGGTCGTTGGCGGAGGCTTCGGCCTCGTGGTCGTAGGTGGAGGTCTTGGACGAGTAGTGGTTGGCGGAGGTCTTGGACGAGTGGTAGTTGGCGGAGGTCGTGGCCGAGTTGTAGTTGGCGGAGGACGCGGGCGTGTAGTGGTTGGCGGAGGTCGTGGCCGAGTTGTAGTTGGCGGAGGACGTGGTCTAGTAGTAGTTGGAGGAGGACGCGGGCGTGTAGTAGTTGGCGGAGGTGGCGGTCTCGTAGTTGGCGGCGGTCTCGGCCTCGTGGTCGTTGGTGGTGGAGGTGGCCTTGTAGTTGGCGGTGGTCTCGGGCGCGTGGTTGTTGGCGGTGGAGGAGGCCTCGTAGTTGGCGGAGGTCTTGGCCTCGTGGTCGTCGGCGGCGGAGGCGGTGGTCTCGTTGTCGGCGGTGGTGGAGGAGGCCTCGTTGGTGGAGGCTGCGGTGGAGCAGGAATCACAATTGGAGGAATGTTCAGAACACAATCTGGGGTGTTGGCTCCGTTTGTGCAACAGTACGGTCCAGCGCCACCGTTCGTGCATGCTCCGAAGACAAACGTTTGCACCTGCACCACCGGATTTCCTGTATGACCCGGATGAATAACGATCGGCGGAAGGGGTACATCTGGAAGAACACAGCTCGGTCCGTTTCCTCCATTGGAGCAGCAGTACGGCGGTGTCCCGCCCTGGGGACAAGCCGGTGCTACCGGAGTGCAGTGTGGTCCATTACTTCCCGGGGAGCAAGGTGGCAGGTATCCGTTGTCCGGCTTCGTTTGCTGACAATGAGGTCCATCACTCAGCAAGCATAGCGGATCCTGCGGGCGGTCGTAGTGGTATCCATCTTCATCCTTATTACCGTTACCACGCGGAGAAAAGTTCGGCTCGGAAGCTTCCTGCTGCAGCAAGGCTTTCAGCAGGTTTTGCTTATTCACGGAAGTAATCAGGAAGGTTTCATCTGGGACGGCATCACCCCGGGCGGGACTGACAAGTGCCCCGAGGAAGAATAGGAAAACAATCTACAAGGGAAACAGGAACAAAACCAACATCCGTTTATTGAACACTCTGCGTAGAATCACAAATCCCAGCATTGCTTCACTAGGGCCTACTGGTAACAGACAAAACAAGAACCGCGCTAGAATACCTTGCTTCCCATCTTCTTCCTGGACGGAATAACTAATGCTTCTGCTAGATCCTTGCGCACTCCCAATCGTTCGTTTATTTTCCACCACAAGAGAAAACCACAAAACCACTTGCTGCACCTTGCCACACAGAACTGAGACTAGTTAGGAAGATCCTTCGAGTGGACATATTTATACCGTGCCGAGCCTTGGCTCGTCCCGCTTGGCAGTCCAGTTTTACTGCCCGAAGATGTCTCCATCCACGCGCTGATAGTGAACCGAATTCTTGCCCAAACAGCTTCACTGAGTTGAGACTCATTTGAATATGCAGCTATCGTTTTTAGTTTTTTGCAACTTCCTTTTTTTTTTGCTACTTCTGGTTGTTGCTCTTTTTCTGTCCGATTCAAGACACGCCAGGCCGCTGGAGAGGATCCATTCACACACAAAACACTTTCCAACTGCCATCAACAGGCCGCCGGTGACCTTCGACTGGAGGATCACCCGGAATGGTCGTATCATATCGTCTCGCGCGGTGAAAGAAATTTGGCAAAACACCGGTTGAACTTTGGTAACCCATCGGAAAAAATGGAGCCCCATCCTAAGCATACGAGCGAAAGGGAACAGCACGTCGCAAGCAAAACGGCAACACGAAGAAAAAGGACGGGCTGGCCCGTTGCTTGCCCGTGAACCGGCCGAAAGTGAAACTGGTTCTGGCTTCGTGGGAGAGGGCATAGTGATAAAGTTCGGAGGATCCATAGTTGGGGTCCAGCCAGCTAGCACCAGATACCCGGCCAAAGTTTCACGACAGTTCATTATGCATCCAACTGGTTGTGGAAGGCCTAGGAAGCCGGCCCGATGCTACCTGGTTGGCTAATCTGCGTTGCTCGGATGTCTCGGCACGTTATTTGAGATTTGCAGGTGAACTAGACGGTGGATCGAGATAATCAATATCCGAGGATAGGGGCCCACTCGCATAGGCACACTCCGGCGTTTTGAACTCGGGCTGGGTCGAGCGTTTAGTTAGGCAGTTTGCAATCCAAAGACTGCTGTCATTTTCTACGGAGTCATTAAAAGTCAAGGCTATCATTATCCTTGACCGATGACAACGATGTTGTTATATGGATGAAAAGATGTTTATCACACTGAACGTTTCTGGTCCATTCAGAATGTTGTAAATCGCAGGGTGATAAAACTAAAAAATTGAATTATTTTAAATCGTGTTCACTAGTATCATTTTATGGCTGCTTCCTTACACTAGACTCCTCAAGGAATGTGGATTTCCACTAAAAATGGTATGTTAAGTTGACAGAACAATTACAACGCACTACAGTTAAAAACAGAAACAAAATATATCCGAAAATGGCGTTCAAACCCTAAGGGCATCCTTGAAACAAAAAATCACATTATAAGAATACATGCTTCGAAAAAAGTCTTATCTAAAGCATCTCTATCTTTTGTTGCTGAATACAAGATTATACTTTAAGAAACCAGTTCTCAATGCGGTTCGTTATTCCATGCTTCTTATTTACCAGCAGAGGTTAACATGAACCCAACTGCCTATGAACTTTTGACATTTAGCTCTGACAGAATCTGGAAAGGAAAAGGAATAGAAATCTGTTTTCATTCTAAACGCTCCATCTACCCGTCTCGGCGGAGTTGAAGAGGTGAACTGGCTTCTTTTAGGAGATTTTGTATTCTTTTTTTGGCTGCCACAACTTATACGATTTTTTATTTGCATTTTTAATTCAGCATGCATAAATTCTTTACCTTTAGAGTTCCGGAATCGCAAAGTTTTAGATACTGGTTGTTTCAGGTGTTTTATTCAGCAAGACGGATGAGACTTTGTGTATTCTTAGGTTGAAAACGTGCCAAAAATGTATACGCCACAGAATAAGAAACCGGATTTCACCTGTTCTAAATGTGTGTTGTGTAGGCTGCCTGTTCCGATAAATAGAGATCAGTTTTAAAGTGTATCCATCTGTTTCTATAATAGGAATCTCTCAGGTATATGAAAAGAGAGTTTTCATACTGCCTTACATAATTCAACGGTTTGATGCCAGGTATTAAATGGTATTGGTATTATGGTATTATTAAATTAGCATTTTTTTTTTCTTCTTATTTCTAGAATCAAACACAATATTTGTAATTTAAAACATTACCAGAAGTGTCTTAATGCACTAATTGATTACTTTGAAATTGAGCTGTATTTATCCCCTTTATGTAGCACCAAGTATTGCCAACAGATCATAAATTTCATAGATTTATTCAGCACAAAATAGACAGTTTTGATAAACAACATGTGACATTTAACACTTTAAGTGAAATACTGTCCACAGATAAACCTGCCGTTGAAATCATTTTTTGCTCCACGAATAGAGCAATAAAATTGGTCCGATGCGCTGATGGATCGAACATTTAAACATCCTCTTTTTGCAAGACTGTTGTCACTCGAGAAAAAGAAAACATTTGAATGTTTGAATTGAAATGCATCTACATTCATTGAATTGATAGCAGGTCTATTGCTCAACGCGGTCGGCATTTGAACAACCGCCAACGGGTTGAGGCAGTTCCAAATGCTCTGATACCAGCGTGCTTCCACAAATCGCGATACGCCGACGAAGCCGAACGAATACCTCGCGCTTCTATTTAAACCGAACCAGTCGGATGCTTAGCGTCAAGGCGAGAGGATGTGCCATCTTCATCGTTTTATCTCGTGCCACTAGAATAAATGCGTGAGTCTGGCTTAAACGTAGCTAGCAAATTTGTGAATTTTGTTGCGGTTATTAGCAAAAGTGTTTTAATCA
Source organism: Anopheles atroparvus (assembly GCA_914969975.1). Classification (NCBI taxonomy): domain Eukaryota; kingdom Metazoa; phylum Arthropoda; class Insecta; order Diptera; family Culicidae; genus Anopheles; species Anopheles atroparvus. The sequence continues at coordinate 38,880,916 of CAJZCY010000002.1, read as the reverse complement.
ATACAAAGAATTAAAACTTTTCAGTTACATCATTTTCACATTCATTGTGTGTAAAATTCAACCAAGAACAAAAAAAGCCGTAAAATTCTAATTTTTATTAGACTTTGTTCGAAAAACTATTTTCAAAGCCTCAATAAATGTTAGAACATTAAAAAACAATTCCTATCCAATCAAATTTTATTATCGGTCATCAATTCGTTCTAATTCCAACTGATTCAGGTATTGTTGTGTTAGACTTTAACTCGCTATAAAATCTATAGCAAACTCTCCTAGCATATGTCTAGGAAATGTCCAGGCTATCCGCAACTGTTTGGTTATTAAGATAAACAGACTTTCGTAACCTTTTGCCAACAGGGATCATGCAATGAAAACCTAAAGAAGATCGACCAACGACGACGATCATTTTACGACAGATGGTATAAATAATATATCAATGATACATTTTTTAGATTTCCTATTTGGTTTGACCATAGCCAATTTTGCCTCAACTTGATACTGATGCCGCTTAATATGATATATTTTATGATGTAGAAATTTAAATGAAAATATAATACGACGTTTTTATAAACCCATTTATTTTGCATGATTTGACCACCTTAGATAACAGTATGTATTCGTTTCGTACGCATACTTTCTTCTTGACGCTCAATACTCATCACCAGAGTTCCAAAATCCATTTGACTTTGTTGATCCACCGAAGGATTACATCAATCACAAATCGCGATGAAAAGTTACGCATGAAAATGTCGAAATTAATCATTATCAATTTTCAATCGGTCAGCGGCGACGTAATCACAGTCGAAGCATAAATCGTCAAAACTAGCATTGGAAAACGGCAGCAGGAAAGCTTATACTTTCGTACGACCATATGGCTAAATTTGTCGTACGCAATGGCCAACGTAAAAGAGACTGTCGGTAAAGTTCGAGAGGGAAGAAAAAACAAATCCGAATTGAAATGGCGTAAAATTGTCATGTTTACCATAAACTGCTTGTGCCTGACGAACGGTGAAGGCCCATCTGTGAATCTGGACAGCCAAAAACTTCTACCTGATAACCTTTTCAGTGTCCTCGCAGTTTGCACAAAGTTTGTGGTTTAAATCTATTAATATTCAGCGGTGGAAAGTCTCGAGGATCGAGAATGTTGCGACCGAAAGAGACTGAACTGAAAAAAAGCCCAGCGCCAGCTGTTGAGCAAACACAAACACACGCCAGCATGTCAAGCATGTTGGCCATTTCCAGCTTAAAAAACAAATCTTAACAATGGGTGACAAAAAATGCAGCACAAACAAAACAGTTGATGCATTTCTACCAATTTCCCCGGGTGTGTCTTCAAAACGGAAACAATTGGCTGATTAACTTTGCTCAAGCTCTTCGTCCACCGGCTTTCGTACACTTCCTTCCTTCCAATTGCATAGAAAGCTCCACGGATTGCGAGTTTTCCTTTGTTGCGTTATCACGCGAGCGCGACCCATGCTCATGCTACTTTATGCACACACGCGCCATCTCGATCCCCCAAACATATTCAAATTTACGCCGAGTGTGACCTTGCGCCAAAAAGATCCCCTCGCTCCTGACCCTAAGAGGGGACGGCGCTAAAAAGCAACCGCCCGTCAATAACAGCAACACATGAATTGACTTAAAAAAAACTGACATCGGAAAAGTCATATTACTATTCGTTGGCTCGTTCCGATTAGCAATGCTGATGAGGTGGAAGAGGACCATTTCTCTGCTTTGATCGGATTATGATTTGGCGGAGACCATAACTATGATTGAGAATCAGTGAACAGCGACGCAAGGGAGTCGTCGACTCATGGTTCGAGGCTACTGAAAGCTTTAGGATTTTGGAAACGCAAAAACCGGTGTTTCTGCTACCGCTGGAATTATATTAATTTAGAGCTGTAAACATAGGATAAAGCTTTGGTACAATATTTGAATTGAGAAAGCAGTGTATGAATATACTTCATGGTTTATTATGTACCATGAACTCAAAACAAATAAAATTTTCCTAAAATTGAATTTTGATGCAAACATTTACTGGGAATAACCGTTTCCAACATTCGATGTAGTCATCAGATAAGCAATGATAAATCCTTCATCGCCTGCCACTGTAACCTGATCGGCGCGCAGGTTCAAGCCAAGCCGATATTAATTTGACAAATTGCAATACCTTTTCAATACACTATGATCATATATCAGCGCGACCGTAGTCCATCGAATCGATCGATAACTCCCTTGACTGCTCTAGCCACGCATCTTCTCAGACGACTTTTTTTCTCCCCTCGTTTTCATAATTTTTCTCGAGTTTTTTTATGCTTGCCTGTCACAAAAAAAATTGTCTACACAAACTTTACCTACTTGCAAATTGTTGTCGCTCGAGAAAGTGTTTGATTTCGCAAAAGACGCCACCGCGTCAAGGTCAGTAGCTTTGAATCGATGCTAATAAAATCTTTTAACCTTGCCATAATCAACGACGAAGCGGGAAAAAAATGAATCCTCATGTTGCATGATCGATATGTTTGAATTTTACCGCGGGAAAACATGCACACCCGGTGTTGCTCAACAGTGATATTTACGCCCACCAATTGGCGTAACGATAATCAGCGTAACACGGTGGCGCCGTACGGAAAGTTTGAAGTTAAGAAATGGCGCTTCCTATATTTATTTCTAGTTGCTCCAACATTCGTAAGCATTCGTTTTTAGATGCATAAAGTATTTAGTAATCACGCTATAAAACACAGAGACATTATGTCCCATAATAATCAGACAACATCCGAATGTCTATTTAATTCTGCCGTTAAGTGATTTTCATAAATTTCTTTCGCACCTAACCGACAACCGTTTGCTGCAACGTGCTTGCAAGCCGGATTGGATTGAGCTCATCCCGCTTGTCTACGACGTCACACACTAAGCTGTCTAGAGCAAGCATAGGAGTGTGTTTTTTTTCCTGGCTTGCATTAGCCGGTTCAAGCAAGGTGTGGTCGAAGCCTTGAAAACCCGATCGGTTCGTTTCATAAATTAGATGCAGTCGATGGCCGCTGACTGAAAAAAAACACCAGCCAGGCGTAATCAAAGTGAGTCCAAATGCCACCTCATCGAATGCCGTCCAGTGTGTCCGGATCAGGTAAATTATGTCCTCCTGCGTGATACATCTAAGAGTTTGCGGTTGAAGGTTTCGTTGCAAAACACTCACTCAAGGAGTCAGAACCTGCAAATCTCCCAATATGTATGTTAACACACATCGGTGGAAACGGAACTATTTCCTTCCCGAGCTTCCAAAAGCCGCACTTAATGCACAGCACTCCACGGAATCTGATGCCTGATTCACACATCCGGGCCAGTGTAAAATGAAAAAAAAAAAAACTAAACGGCTCCATCGAAACAAATCCTTGGGTGGTTCTGCCAAGTACGCTACCACTTGCAAACTACCGGACATTCTACTCAGTCCAGGGACCACCACTCGAGTAAAGATGATCCCAGAGATCGGCGACGAACAGCGGTCCGGCATCGGTTAGAGTCTGTCTAGGATGACGTCGCGTGCTGCTGACCTTTTTTCCCTGAGCAAACGACTCCATTCCGGGGAAGGGCCTGAAGGGGGAAGGACCGGCATAATCAACACCCTGGAGGGATTGCATAGACGACCATTTCTAGCTACATGGATGATAACATGCTCTCTTTCTCCCTCTCTTCCACTGCCAGCTTTCTGTCTCACTTTGGTTGCCGCTCTTTCGTTTCCCTTGGATCACTCTCACTCTCTATGGTATGCCGCCGCCGCAGTGAGAAGATCCGTCTCACGAGATCAACAGATTGCCGTAGGCTCAAAGGTATTGTCCTCCCCTCCTGTTACGCGCAGGCTCCGGATCTCTCGCGCTCTTATGTCGAAGCGCGAGCTATTCGCAGATCTGGCCGCAAGAGAACCGCTGAGATAAAGAGAGAGGGAGAGCGAGATGTACAGTGCATCCCTTGCAGTTGCGTGAATCAGTACTTAGGAGGTAGGGGTGGGCACGATGGTCCTACTAAGATTGCACGCCCGTACGCACCCCCGGAACCTGTGCCTACGCGAAGGTGCACTAGACAGCACCGCGTACTAATTCTCGACGTCTCGCTCTGGCACGGCCAGACGGTGGCCCAGCGAAGGGGGAAAACCCCACCGTTGGTAAGATGACATCCATGGGCGCCGTCGCGTCCCTCCCGCGCCGTTGCATTGGAAGGAAGATGAGTACCGTCTCCTTGCCACTCCTTGCCACCCTGCGCCTTACCGCGTGGGGCTCGCTGAAAAGGCGGCATGGACGGACGGCTCCACCGTGCACCGCCCAAAACCGACGATATAAATAAACCGTGCCGCACGAAGCGATCGTTCAGTCGTGTGAACCTACGACGGGTGCTAGTTTTCGGTCCGACCCGACCGAGGTCCTCGACACGGTGACACACGGTGCACGTGTCCTACGAACAGTGGGTTGGTGATCAACAAAAAAAAAAACACATTCACTACAAGTGGTTTGCCCGGAGTGTTGCCATCCTTCCCGAGCTCAAAGGGGCAGGATCCGAAGGATATTCGAAGCAGTTGCAAACAAGGACTCGGTGAATTCGGTGTATCGGTAAAGATCAGAGTGAATTGATTGGTGCTTGAGCCGTGGGCGATCGTTTTCAAAAATGGTGAGATTTACAGTCTAATTCGCTTTCATTTAGTTTAACAAGAGTTGTGATTAAATACAAGATTCTAACATAAACATGCCACCTCGGCATAGGCAAATTAAATAATAGCTCCAAGATCCGGCATCCGGTATTTCTCCATCTTAAACCGGTGCCTTATAATGTTGTAATATCGTTGAGTGTGCTTGCGTTCGTGCGTGTTGTGTTGTGCATGCGATGTGATTAGGAAAACAATCATTTATGTGCCGCACGTGCGACAACCGATGTCGTGACTGGAACGAATGGTGTCCTTTGCCATTTTTGTTACCGCTTGTTTTAGTTTTTGCAATCCTTTCTCACGTCGTTTTGTTGTGTCGGACCTTTTTTTTTTTCTCCCCGTCCCGTCTTTATTGTCGTTTTTAAGTGCTGCATTATTAATTGAACATTAACATAAGCCATGCCGGGCCGGGAGACTACGCTGACCATCTGACTTTTGCCGTCTGACCCAACTTTGCCTTGCCCTGCGCCAGGGTGCACCACACTTTGTTGCAAATGGACGCAAAAAATAGGGTCGTGAGAGATTTTCGCTCGTTTCGCGTACGAGATGCGCCCGCGGCAAGTGCATGGATTCCGAACGGCAAGCAAACCAAATCTTGCTACCGAATGCCTAACCGCTGCAGCCGGTGCTGGCCGCACAAGACATCCTCATCGAGAGCACACACGAATAAAAAAGCCATTCCCAGCAGAGAGACAAAAAGGTGTACAACACATTTTAGCTTGTTCACTCTTTTTTCTTGCGTTTCAACGAAACGGTTTTTTTTTTTTTGCACGTGTCTTGATTTGATCATGTCCACCCAGTGGCAGCGCTTGGGAACGAAGCTCCATTCCTCCCGTTTTGGCCGGTGGTGTCAATGAAAATCTACTGGCCTGTGCTCTTTCAGTGCAAGTGATCGCGGCGCTTCCTAACCTTTGCCTGCGCTGCAGAGGATTATTAGTTTTTATTGCATTCGGTTCGATCGATCGCCGTTATGCAATCCGTGACGCCCTCAACATAGGCGACTTTTCAGTTCGGTTCATCTTTGGACCATGCAATTTCGTGTTGCACCCTCCCAGTCGATTGAGTACATTTTTTTTCGGTGCGTTGGACGGCTTTTTCTTCTATTTTGTGATATTATTATTTACTTGCAATTTTCATGAATAATAAAAAAAACGTTGGTCAATTTTGCAAAAACCTTTGGGAACGTTGGGGAAACTGTGGTAGCACGGATGAGAAAAAAAAATGGCACAATACAAATCTCCCTCGGTGTAGCAGGACGGTCATTGGTCACTCTTTTTTCTTAACCCTTTGTTGGTTATGCGGGTACGTCTCGTCCCTTACTTTTGACCCCATGCTCTGACATTTCAATCAACGAGAAAATGTTCGTTTAACCACCGCGTGAGTTTTGCAACCCAATTCAGCCTTTAGTTAGCAAGCAGCGGGAGATGAAGTTTTCGTGTTTATTTATTTTTTTTTTTTGCAAACCAGAAACTAGCAAGATTTGCACGCCAAATTTGAATTATTTCTGCACAACCATCTTCGCCCTCGCTCATGAATAATACTGAGAAATAGCAATGCCGAGAGGAATCCGAAGAGGAACCGTATGGACAGGGCAGCGCCTGAACACGGGAACCGCGCCTGAATGTGTGAAACATTTGTCAAATAGGTTGCCTTTTTTTCTCTCGCATCGCTCGCTCTACGTTGGACATGATCTAACTAGCCCAACGACGCATCCCGCACCGCCAACACGCAGCCAAAGGTCGTCCCACCCTGCGGGTGATGCTCGGGGATGAACAAGATGGAGATAAACCACAAGGGAAGGCATTACGGTTCCGAAAGGATGGATGATTTAATGACCGTACATACACAATCACATAGACCGTGTGTTATGACACCACACGGATATGTAGAACCATGATGCCATAATGACAAATATGTCGAAACTGCTCAGGCGACGTTGGGGATGATGCCGATGGTTAGGTGGTTTATGCTTCTTGTCTTTATTTTCTTCATGATATTTGGCAAGCAAAAATGTTTGTCTACACCCCCCATGTCGTCTCTCCTTTGGTCGTTCACCGAAGAGGTCACGGAAGCTATTTTTAGCTTCATCACGGAACACATTTCCTGGTCAACTTCTTCTTGCGCGTCGTGGCATCGGTTGTATACGCGTGTTTCTTGTGATGTGAAAATATTCATGCTTGTCACATTTAGATCTCCTTGCTAATAAATTGTTCTTTTCGGGAGCATTTGCCAAGTCTAAGAACATGACGAAAAATTAATGTAGCAGATCAAGAACGAAAAACTGGTACCTAAACAGATGTTTTTCTAGAATATGGGTTGGCAAAAGGCAGACAAGAAATAAAAATCATCTATGTTGGTTTGTGATTTACTCCTCGACCCTGCAACCTTTCATGTTTCTTCAATATCTTACACTTGGCTAGCATAGTAGGAACACTAATTGCTACTTAGCTTCATCACTTTAAATCACTTAGCACACTTCAAGTACAGGAACGTTTGTTACTCCGTTGTTTCCATCCTTCAACTGTGTTACTTCTAAAAGGCCGCTAGAGCTAAGACTCTGGGTTGGTTGCAATTTCAACTCCACACCTTGCCAACTTTCGCAGAAGCCATAAAAACGGTGCACAAACACACACCCTAAGATTTCCTACTTGTCGTGGGCGTTTGGAATACACCTTTTCGGCGGTGCAGTGTTCTCCGTCCATGCTTCATCTGCTTGTTGCAGCTAACAGTTTCCCCGATGGACAGCATCTAACGTGCTACGAGCAGCCACCAGCTTTGAGCGTTAATGCTCGTTCGTTAGCCCCCACACCACATACCGCATATCGGTCAGAGGACCACAGAATAGAACTGCAGCACCGCCCGACGAGCAACCACCAATAACCATAAACGGCGCTGGTGATTAATGATGCGCTGAAAAGTTCACCCGATTCCAACTCGCGAACCGGAGCAACGGCGTCGCCAAACAAGGGGGCCGCATTGACTTTTGCTCTGCTCAAAGCACACTATTGCAAATTCGCATTAACAACAGTTCGAATAAAGTTCAATGTGCCTGCTTTATTTTTTATCGAACCACTCTAGAATACTTTTGTTGTCCGAACGAAATTGAATTGGATGTTTTTATGTCCCGGTTTGGCGGTGGAAAATAGCAACAGCCGCGTCGTTATGAAGACCGCAAATTTCAAGCTGCTATGATCTCTAGTAACCTATTCTACAAAACAAAAAAAAACGCTTCACATCAGCCAACTTGGGACATCGAACCAAAGCCCGAAGAGCCTTGTCCGTTGCTCGGTTGACGTTGCGACAACCCTGTTTTTTTTCCAATACCCAGCCGATAATTGAAAGTGCTAACCTATTTGTGAAAAGGGAACTATGTCAGGAGAACTGCTGGTGGGGGAAGATGTTACACAAACCCATGCTACTCCCTGTTTCCTCCACAACATGGCTGGTTACGTTACGTGTACTGTGTGAGACCCTCTGAAGCACTGTGCCGGAGAATTGAACCGGGAAAGGACGGGAAGATGCACTTTCGATTTCAATTCCACCATGAATCGTGTATCATCATAGGCTTCCCTTTCCTGTAATATCTGTTCGAACTATTCGGTCGTGAAAAGGGAGTTTTTCTCAGGAGGCTTCTGACGGGAAGGGAAATAAACAGGGAGTTTTAATATTTCAATGCAAGAGAGAGATTATGAGATTGGTTACCGTTGCCAAAATGTGCATATTGATGAATATGGATGTCCAAGCGTTGATTTCTAGACAATATTACTCCTTACAAAATCCTTCACGACCTTCTCAAGGCTCTCCATAATCAGCCAACTTGAGTCACAGTGAGCCGGTCATCATCTGTTTCCATCGATTATTTAACGACCGGTAGTGCGCCCGCGACAACGATATCCGTGCGTAAGATATTCGACAGCAGGACACACCTTTATTCCCCTAAAATAAATCAAAAATAAAATAAAGTTGTACCACGGAAGGTAGATCGCCGCAGGCCAAACGAGGAAGAAGAAGGAATTGCCAAAACCATGCCTTCTTCCCTTCGATCACCATCGTGCGTGCCAGATGATGATCTTCGACATTTAATTTTGCTTAAAAACACATTAATTTCGTGGAAACAGCAACGAATGAAAAAAATGCAAAACAACTTTGTTTAAATTGCCAAATTGCCGCTTCGGAGGGCTTGGAGGGTTGGGCGTGAATTTCAAAATAACCGGTCCTTATTGATAGTTGCTGGCGATACTGGCAACTGATTTTTTTTTCTGCAGAGGAATGATAAATTGACCCTGTTCCCGGCTCAACATATTTATTACAAAACATTGCCACAGGCATAACTCTCACCGAACATCTGGTATGTTAGGCATTGGGGAGGTATGTTATAGCATAGATGCATCTACTAATTTCAAGGTGAAGTCATAAATGCAAATGTGTGTTATGAAATCCTTACCCGGGTCCGATTTAAAACGGTGCGGGGCTTCCGAAATCGTAATCTTCTGAGGAGTGGACAGAAAAAAAGGCGTCGATTAGAAATGCAAATTTTTCGTGGCCATACCATTCGGTAACCTGGAGGGAACAAAGTCTATTTCAAGTGGAGTATGCAAATACCGCCTCAATGTCAACGAAAATTGCGGGATGGCAGATGAAATGTGCGTAAATGTGTTTCGAAATGCAAACCGCGGATCGATGGACTCGTCCGGTTGCATAGATTTTCTTGGACCTCCATCGTGATGGTTCGTATTTTTTCACCTGCAGATAGAGAGAATGCAAGCTACCTGCCTCGACAGGCTAGCGCTTTTTCTGATGTATCTGTTTTTGGTGGCTTCAAAATTTCTCTCTTTATGTTTTCTTTAAAACGGTGCCATGCGAACAGTAAATGTTTTTATATTTTTTCGCGGTACTTCGTAACCATCCAACCCGTTCAGCTTGAGACGGTGACCCGTCCCTTCAGTTCATGATCCCATGATGAACTTTGGCAGGCTGCAGCATCTTCGCCTTACGTACCCTTTAGCATTTAGCCGATAAAGTTATGTCATGCAGCTGCGATAAACCGCAACAATACAAAGCGCCCGTATATGCAACATGGTACGTTGCAAACAGCCGCCACAATCCTGAGGGGAATCGTCGCCGGTTGGCGCCACTTGTCACCGCTTGGATGCCTTTTTCAAACATTGAAAACCTCACATACATGCACATAAAAGCATACGATTAAGCACACATGCACCACACGGATGGAATCGAGATTTCACGATACGAAAGAACGCTACGACGAACAGCGGAACAATGCGCTTCTGTTCAACGAAGCAAAGGAAAGGAAAGACTTCAACGGGAGAGATGAGACGAACCCGGATACAAGTGTTAAGAATAAAAAACGTAGGCGTTTAGACCCTTTACTCGGTACGCAGAAGTTATGCTCAGAATTGTGACATTTTTGGCGAATTTGTTTAATTTACATGATCATTGTTACATAACACTTTGATAATAATATGTAAATACGTACGTATGCAACAACGCTGCTTTGAAACTGGGTCCATACACCGGGAGCTCCCAAAGCGTATGCAATGCTGGAAATATTTCCCAATAATTGAGCACTTGACATTCAACGACATATTAGCAGTGTCCTCTTGCTCTCCTCAGTGTAAGCGGCAATTGCGAAAATTCATCGTTCGCGCATTTCGCTCAGTTTCATCGTAACTGGCACACAACATCTTCACTGAGGTGTGGACTCACCGAAAATAAATAGGCCCTCCCAAATCGCACGACCTTCAGCCGTCGGCGTAAATAGGCACATAAATCCCACCAAAATAAAGTAAAAAAGTTTTTATGGTTGTCTCTCACCCAGAATGTAAAGCCGTATGGAAGGAAAGATGAAATCGATCGCCAATCGCCGACACAAGCACAACTAAAAAAAAACACACACGCATTACCACGCTAGATGCCCGACGATGAAAGTAAAAGTTCCAAAACCGTGCGTGGGCATGGCGTCAGCTGTTCCTTTTTAATGAATGAAGTGTTTCATCCGACCTGCGCGGGAAGTAGGCCGTGGGTTGGCACTAGGCTAGGGAGCCTGCGACTCTTTTTTGTGCCTGCAACAAATCCCGCAAGTTCATTAACTACCCGCCCGTACATGCCCAGCCGGATTGGCTTTCCCATGGATGCCGCGTGCGCATCGCTTTGCCCGCGAAGGCCACCACAATCAATCTCTTTCCAATTACCGATCGAATCGGATTCGGGCACTAGAGGCCGGTAGATAGAGCCGTCGACGCGAGCGTCGCAAAGGTGATCGTAATTACGGTCGCCAACGTGAGTGCGTCGGATCGTCCAGCGGTCGCCAACGCTCACAAAGGTTGCCCCTTTGTTGGGTGCATCGTGGTGATTGTTAAACTGCTCGGTGCCTTCTAACTGTGCGAAGGATCCTCCTGATCCGTCTGTGACTTGCCCCTTTTCTAGCGAGCAGCTGCCGCAACTTTGGCGCCCATGCAATCCATTATGACACCTTACAATTCCTGACCGATTGCCTAACCCTACTCCTCCCTCACAGAGTCGGCAAAGCGCCCGACGGAGGCCACCCGAGTGGAACACGTCTCGTAATGGAGAGATGAGTTATTTTGCTTAATCCAACACGATCGGATACCGCATATTGTTCTAGGGATGCAATAAATCCCCAACATTCATCACGCCCTGCCGTCAACGTGTTGCGTGCGCTGACCGAGGCGTTGCAAACACGTTAACACGTTTGATTTGTGGAAGGAGGCTTATGCGTAGAGTTGTTCACATTGATCGAACGCTTCTGAGAAGGGAGATCAACTCGCTCTTCGAGATACAATGTTGCGCGTTAGTTTCACGGAGGAAAGAAGTTCTGGAACTGCTTTTAAGCGTGCAGTATCTCTTATCTCTGTCTATTTGCTCTCTCATTTCTTCCAGCGATTGCTGCTGCTGCTCGGCTGCCTACTAGCGGCATCCAGTAGCAATGCTGAGATTACGACGGTCCTAGGTCAGAACGGGTACGACTACACTCCTCCTAAAGTTCCCTTTCCGCCACCACCGAGCTGCCCGTCCGGAGGAGTTCCCCCCTACTGTTGCACAAATGGCGGACAAGGACCTAACTGCGTAGTTCCTACACCTCCTCCACCCCCTCCGCCACCGAGCTGTCCGGCCGGTGGGGTTCCACCTTACTGCTGTACTAACGGCGGATCGGGACCAAACTGTTATGTCCCTCCACCTCCAACTCCTCCCCCCACGAGGCCTCCTCCACCACCGCCTCCAAGCTGTCCAGCCGGTGGAGTCCCACCGTACTGCTGTACCAATGGAGGATCCGGACCTAACTGCTACGTCCCTCCGCCACCAACTCCACCTCCGACGAGACCTCCGCCGCCACCACCACCAAGCTGCCCGGCCGGTGGAGTTCCACCATACTGTTGCACTAACGGTGGATCAGGACCAAACTGTTACGTGCCTCCGCCGCCAACACCGCCGCCGACGCGACCTCCTCCCCCACCGCCACCATCATGCCCTGCTGGAGGAGTTCCTCCTTACTGCTGCACTAACGGAGGATCCGGTCCTAACTGTTACGTGCCACCGCCGCCGACCCCACCGCCAACGAGGCCACCTCCTCCATCTTGCCCATCTGGAGGAGTTCCTCCCTACTGCTGTACCAATGGAGGATCTGGTCCGAACTGCTACGTCCCCCCGCCACCAACTCCTCCTCCGACGCGACCACCCCCACCATCTTGCCCATCTGGCGGTGTCCCACCGTACTGTTGTACCAACGGAGGATCCGGTCCGAACTGCTATGTACCGCCACCACCGACACCGCCGCCGACGCGACCACCTCCGACTCGTCCCCCAAGCTGCCCGGCAGGAGGTGTACCACCCTACTGCTGCACGAATGGCGGCCAAGGACCGAACTGCGTCGTTCCGACGCGCCCACCGAAAGGAGACGAGTACCTTCCGCCTTGCCCGAACGGAGGTCAGGGACCGAATTGTGTAGTGCCCACGCGCCCTCCCGTAACTCCAGCTCCAAGGTGAGTGTTTTGTGCAGTATACAAATGATCAAAAAATTTACCTCTCCTCACTTGAAATCTTTTTTTTCCAGACCTCCATTTGGATGTCCTAATGGAGGAGTTCCGCCAAACTGCTGCACAAACGGTGGACAAGGACCGAACTGTGTTATTCCACGGCCTCCTCCTCCTCCAAGCTGCCCTGCCGGAGGTGTTCCTCCTTATTGCTGTACGAATGGAGGCTCTGGCCCGAACTGCTACGTGCCACCGCCACCCACCCCACCGCCTACACGTCCGCCACCTCCTCCGACTCGTCCACCGAGCTGCCCTTCCGGAGGTGTCCCGCCTTATTGCTGCACTAACGGAGGGTCCGGTCCTAACTGTTACGTGCCTCCGCCACCGACTCCACCACCTACACGTCCGCCACCTCCCCCCACTCGTCCACCGAGCTGCCCTTCCGGAGGTGTCCCGCCTTATTGCTGCACTAACGGAGGATCCGGTCCAAACTGTTACGTGCCTCCGCCGCCGACTCCGCCACCGACGCGTCCTCCTCCTCCACCCCCAACGCGACCACCAAGCTGCCCTGCAGGAGGTGTTCCTCCCTACTGCTGTACTAACGGAGGGTCTGGACCGAACTGCTACGTGCCACCACCTCCAACCCCACCACCCACTCGGCCACCACCACCGCCACCAACGCGGCCACCAAGCTGCCCGGCCGGAGGTGTCCCTCCTTACTGTTGCACAAACGGAGGAAGTGGCCCTAACTGTTACGTTCCTCCACCGCCCACTCCACCGCCCACTCGTCCGCCACCACCACCCCCAACTCGTCCACCGAGTTGCCCGGCGGGCGGAGTTCCTCCTTACTGCTGCACGAACGGAGGTTCTGGTCCGAACTGCTACGTTCCACCGCCACCGACTCCTCCACCCACTCGCCCACCACCCCCACCAACGCGCCCTCCAAGCTGCCCCTCGGGAGGAGTACCTCCGTACTGCTGCACGAACGGTGGCTCGGGACCGAATTGCTATGTTCCACCACCGCCCACTCCTCCCCCTACTCGTCCACCACCGACTCGTCCACCAAGTTGCCCGGCCGGTGGTGTTCCACCGTATTGCTGCACTAACGGAGGATCAGGACCGAACTGCGTCGTACCGACGAGGCCACCGCCACCAACGACCCAAAGCAACGAGTATCTGCCTCCATGCCCGAATGGTGGTGTCGGTAAGTAATGGCGGGAACGGGAATATAAACTAAATAGCATTCATTTGTTGAATAAAAAAACACCCTTTACTTTTCACTCAGGACCGAACTGCCAAGTTCCACCAACGCGTCCTCCATCTTGTCCATCCGGAGGAGTTCCTCCCTACTGCTGTACCAATGGAGGAACAGGACCGAATTGTTACGTGCCACCACCACCAACACGTCCACCAACACGTCCTCCACCTCCACCAACACGTCCACCAAGCTGCCCAGCCGGGGGAGTCCCACCGTATTGTTGCACTAACGGAGGATCTGGTCCTAATTGTTATGTTCCTCCACCCCCAACTCCTCCTCCGACGCGTCCTCCATCTTGCCCATCTGGAGGAGTTCCTCCCTACTGCTGTACTAATGGAGGATCGGGACCTAACTGCTACGTACCACCGCCACCAACTCCGCCTCCAACAAGACCTCCCCCACCTCCTCCAACTCGTCCACCAGGCTGCCCTGCCGGAGGAGTTCCTCCTTACTGCTGCACTAACGGAGGATCCGGTCCTAATTGTTACGTGCCACCGCCACCGACCCCACCGCCAACGAGGCCACCTCCTCCACCGACACGTCCACCATCGTGCCCATCCGGTGGTGTTCCACCGTACTGTTGCACTAATGGAGGATCCGGTCCTAACTGTTACGTGCCTCCACCGCCAACCCCACCGCCAACGAGGCCACCTCCTCCACCGACACGTCCACCATCGTGCCCATCCGGTGGTGTTCCACCGTACTGTTGCACTAATGGAGGATCCGGTCCTAACTGTTACGTGCCTCCACCGCCAACCCCACCGCCAACGAGGCCACCTCCTCCACCGACACGTCCACCATCGTGCCCATCCGGTGGTGTTCCACCGTACTGTTGCACTAATGGAGGATCCGGTCCTAACTGTTACGTGCCTCCACCGCCGACCCCACCGCCAACGCGGCCACCTCCTCCACCGACACGTCCACCATCGTGCCCATCCGGTGGTGTTCCACCGTACTGTTGTACGAATGGAGGAACTGGCCCCAACTGCTATGTTCCACCTCCACCAACACCTCCACCAACGCGACCACCTCCACCACCGCCAACCCCCGGCAAGGAAAATGAATACCTTCCACCGTGCAAGAATGGAGGAGTCGGTTAGTACCTTGACAAATCTGAAAGACGGAACGATTGTGATTGTTAACTGGTTTATTTATCCTTTGTAGGACCGAATTGTGCCGTTCCAACGCGTCCACCACCGCCGCCAACGCGTCCTCCAAGTTGCCCGGCCGGTGGAGTGCCACCATATTGCTGCACGAACGGCGGATCCGGGCCAAACTGCTACGTTCCTCCACCTCCACCACCACCGCCAACGCGTCCACCAAGCTGTCCTGCGGGAGGTGTACCGCCTTACTGCTGTACTAACGGTGGATCGGGACCAAACTGTTATGTCCCTCCACCTCCAACTCCTCCCCCCACGAGGCCTCCTCCACCACCGCCGCCAAGCTGTCCAGCCGGTGGAGTCCCACCGTACTGCTGTACTAATGGAGGATCAGGACCAAACTGTTATGTCCCTCCGCCACCAACTCCGCCTCCGACGAGACCTCCGCCGCCACCACCACCAACCTGCCCGGCCGGTGGAGTCCCGCCATACTGTTGCACTAACGGTGGATCAGGACCAAACTGTTACGTGCCCCCGCCGCCGACACCGCCGCCGACGCGACCTCCTCCCCCACCACCACCAACCTGTCCGGCCGGTGGAGTCCCGCCATATTGTTGCACTAACGGTGGATCGGGACCGAATTGTTATGTCCCGCCGCCACCAACTCCACCACCAACGAGACCTCCACCACCACTTACTCCTGCACCTGGTTGTTCTAATGGCGGTGTGCTTCCTTTCTGCTGCACCAATGGAGGCCAGGGACCGCAGTGCGAAGTGCCGTCACACACGCTGGAAGAGGACGGCTATCACTACAAACGGCCTAATAAGCCATTTACGTTCTAGTTTTAAAATTTTGGCAAATGTCGCATTGCTTTGATATCTGTATCGTTCGTCCATTGAAATTGCTAAACTAATTGTTTAAGATTCGTTCATCTGTGAATAGCAATAATAAAACACAAAACTCATGTAAACATAATTTGTTTTTATGCTCATAGCATACCTTATGTTATGATCGAACAATGTCCCAAAGGTTTTGGAATATGCGTACAATATGTGCGGCTCCAAACATATTCGTCGTTTGTCTTTACGCGCGTGCTTAGCAACAGAATTCAACCCTACGATATAAATGGAACGCAAGACGACATCCGAATCAACAGATCATTTGGCAGTCGTACCCGCAACACTGGTGGTTTTTCATGACGGAGCTGTCAAACTAGTACATGGCGTCTTTTTTCACGGTCCGGACGATTCGTCGATCGAGCGAAAATAGTTAAAAAAGAGCCTTTTCCCAAGTGAAAGTGTCGGTGGTTCTCGCATCGGAAGAAACCTTGGCCAATGAAGGGTGGCTGGTGCGGTAGTTAGGTTTTTGTTTTTTCTTTTGTTATCTTTTTTTCGCCGGTTTTTGTTAGACGATGGAAATATCACCCCCAGCACCAAATGGTAAGTCAGTAAAATCAATTCGGTCGATATATGATCACGGTGTTTTGTCAATGATTGAAGACACTTGTTCCGAGTCCTTGTCCTTGTGGTTGTGGAAATCGCCGCATGCAATATCTTTATGTACGAACTTTTTTTTTTCCAGATATCGAACTGCGGAACATTATCGATAAGCTTGCCGACTTTGTGGCCCGTAATGGACCAGAGTTTGAGTCGATGACCAAGTCCAAACAACGAGGCAATCCAAAGTTTGCATTTCTTTACGGAGGCGAATACTACAATTATTATCAGTACAAAGTGATAACAAAACAAAACAGTAAGTTTCAACGGTACCTCTGGCGAGTGTTGTCCTTGGCTAGTTCACAATCACGTTCCCGTCATTTGCTTTTATTCAGTGATGAAACAGCAACAACAGCAGCCGCAACCAAATATGTCCTTGCCTCCTTTGATGGGGCAGCATGGTATTCCTCCGTTACTAGCTGGATTTGCACAGCAACCTCCGCCACAAGCACAACTACCGCCGGCTGTTCTACAGCAGCATCAGCAGCAAACGCAAGTGCAGCATCCTTCACAACTCCCGCCAACATCCAACCCAAACGGTAGCGGGTCAACCAACACAATGCCCCAAATCTGGTCGAATCCGCCACCGGTAAATGCTGGCCCTCCGAACGCCGCCATGCCCATGGGGCCGAACACCCTCAACAGTCAGCTTACGACACAACTAGAAGCGCTCACTAAACAGCAGCAAGCCCTTAGCGAGCAAATACGACAGTCGGAAATGAATCTCACGGCGCAGCATGGGGTAATCGTCTGGAAACAAACGGCACCACCTCATGGCAAGTTTAATAACTCGTACACTACGCCCTTACCTTCTTTAGGTTCTGCTTCAACAGCAACAAGTACAGATAGATGAATCCTTGTCGAGAGCTCAGGAGGAAATGTTACTCGCACAGGCGAAGGATAACAATATTTCACTGCTGGAATTTGACAGCAAATTGCAACCGATTATCGATTCCTGCACGAAAGACAGTATCTCCAATGGTAAGTTGTTCGTTCGCTGTCTAGTTTGTGTCCTTCCGGTTTACATTCGCAAAAAAAGAAACAAACTACGAAAATCCCCATTGTGCCTGCACGACGAGCTTGAAATCTATTCGTTATCTTTGCGCACTTTACCTTGCAGCGTGAAATCCCTTTTAGTCCATTTCCCATCCCGTTATCCTTTTTGATCGCACTTACTGTTTAATATTGTTTTCGTTACATGCGTCTTTTATCTACTGTTGCTATACATCCAAAGCAAAGTTTTAAAATTTAATTGGCAAAGTTTCATCTATTTCTGTTTAATAATGAATATAGAACAAAATCGATTAATAGATTATTTTAAAAATTAAACAGTATTGCTAAAATCCACGACAATCGTAAAAAGTTGCATAATTCGTAAGATAAGCATACACATTATGCTACATTTTGTGAGTACATAACTTCGTTTTCCGGCGAAAAAAAAAGTCAGGCCGAATCTAAATTTAATGATAACGCACGTTTTCCATTATTTCCCTGCAAAGTGATAAAGTAAATATTGCGCAATAATTTACTGTTTCCAATACCTTCCCACCTTCCCCCGCAAAGAAAATCCCCGTCATATTTTCACTAGATTATGAATTTCCCCAAAAACCAAACACAATATTCATTACCAAAACTAACATCCCATGTTTCTAATGGCAAATTTCAATCTACATATATTTTTTTGTTAATTACAATTTTAGGAAAAGGCTGGATTTTACAGCATTGTACCGATTCGGGAAAATGTCAAATTATTTCGCAGTATCTTTTGAGAAAGTAATCATCATATACCGTTTATTGCCCTTTATTAAATGTCCTTCGTTTTATTTCTATATATATTTTGTGTGATTTTGGTTTTGCGTTCAAAATCTGCATCCGTTTCACACGCGGATTTGATTGGGTTTGCTTGTGTTCGAAAGGGGAACGAAACAGACGGACCGACGATTGCTTGTGACAGGAAGGTACTCTACGCCTAACCACCCGATCAGCCCTGATAACATGATTAAACATCATCAACAAATCAGAAAAAAAGCCCATGGTGTTGATTTTTGCTCTTAAAACACTTATAATTGCACTGCAAACTATGGATACTGCTTTAGTAAGAAAAATGACAGTGATATGTAACTCGAATCAAAAAGAAAAGACGATTACGACAATGATTCGGACATGAATGTAGCATGGAACTCCTCAATGTTACACGTTTAAAATTAGCAAAGATTACTTGTAACGCTTAGCTTCAATTACTTTAACATAGTTCTACCCTTTCGAACCATGGCCCCAACTAGGATGATGATTTTTGATGAAAGCTGGACAGCAAAAAGACTTTTGCGAACTTTCGTTTTTCCGATCTTTATCTATCTACTTATAGGGCGTTAATAGCTGGAGTTTTATTTACTCAAAAATTGCACCTGATATATTTAGTAAATGATGTTATACATCATTGGTAAGTGCTCATGCTTCCATTTTCTTTGAATCCTTTCTTTCCCGTACGTATATCTAGTGTTTGTTTTCGGTTTAGTGTGAGAAAATAGTTAAATTTAGTGCCTTAACATAAACAGTGCAAGCGAAAACTATTGTTATTTATAATGCTGTTGATTTGCATCACGGTTGTTCCAAAACTGAAGATAATATTTTTAAATTCTATGCTTATCTTTATTTAAAAAAACCCTGATTGCCAGAAGTTTGTCATATCACACGACATACGAATTTGTATCATTGAGCCTTAGTTTTTTAAAGTATTTTATGTAAAAATAACATTTTTTTTTCCTGCCAACACTCAGAAGTAAAGATTATTGAAAAAAAATAGCTTACGATGCACATTTTCCGCGATCTAGGACTAACAAAAGTTGACCATAGAATAACCTAGTCGCACGCGCTCTCCTCGAACCTCATGTTTCCCTACTACGTGCATTGGCTTGCGATGCTTTCCTAGTGCAGATTGTCAAAAAAAGAACACATACTTAGTAACAAATCTTACAGCATCCGGAAAAACGCCGACGAGCTGAAAAAGTGTCTGGAAAGTGCGGTAATACCGATGTTCTGCAATGCAAAAATTAGTAAGTATTCGTATTAGAAAGGCTCTATCCTTGTTGTTTACTTATTGTGTCCATTTTTCTTTTATTTTCCATCAGCCGCCAACGAGGAGCAAAGAGGAAAACTGACCAAACTGCTGTCCCTTTGGGAATCGAAAGGGAATTTTTTCGACGCTTGTGTCATATCGAAGCTGAAATCTCCTCCTTCATCGCTGCAAGAATATCAAACCAGTCTTATGACGCAGCACGCGAACGTCGTTGCTGCGATCCACCAGGCCACGAAGACGACGTTTGAAAAGTGGGTAGCAAAATGGCAGATGTGGGATGAGACCTTTTGTAACGAGCCTTATAACGTCGTTGTCTTCCTGTTCTTCACTTTAGTTATCAACAACAACATCAAGCATTCGTGCAGCATGCAACTCAACAGATTGCGCTGCTGGAGAAACAAAAGCAACAACATCTCGAACAGCACGCCCGTAAGGCGGGTCTATCGCAGGCACCGCCACCTCTCCTGCCCGAGCTGATGGCGGCCGTAGTCGGGGCCAACAGCGTCAATCCCACCAACGGTGGCGGAATCGGGGGCCCGGGAGGAGTGTTGACGTCTGCTGCATCGTCGGTAACCCAACAGCTTCCAGTCGGTGATCGCGGTGGACCGGGAGTTGCTGTTGTTGGCGTTGGCGCTGGTGGTGGCGGTGCCGGTGGAGGGCAGATACCATCTCTTCTGGACCAGAACATCAACTTCGGTCTGCTATCGGCAGCGTTGCAAAAGTTGAAAAATATTCAGGACAACGGTCCGCCGCCGGGTGTCACCGGTGGCCCGGGGGGAGTACCTGGCAGTGGGAATAGCATTCCACCGCCACCGCCTCCATCATCTGGACGGGATGCGGACGGCGGTGGCGATTACACGCAGCCACCGCCGAACTTTCCGATACCGGATATGTCGCGCCCTCCACCCAACTTTCAGTACGGTCCGGGCGATGGGTTGAACAATAGCAACAGCAATAGCAGCGGCGATCATCATCAGCACCATTCGCAGCAACAGCAACATCTGCACCCAGTGCTCGAAGGATGCCATGAGGAGCGACACGATCGTCCACCAGTATCGACCGGTCTGATGCACGATGATCGCGACCGAGACGAATACGAGCAGCACCATCACCAGCTTCAGCCACCACCCGATCACCAGCCGGATCAGCAGACTGTTCCGCAGCAGATACAGGAAGGCTCCGACGGTGGTGATACGCCAGCTGCTGCGCCACAACCGGTGAAAATTCCCTACTTTGAACTACCGGCCGGCCTGATGGTTCCATTGATTCGGCTGGAAGACTTTAACTACCATCCACTAGATCCGGATGAGATTCGTCTCCCGCCACCAACGCCAACAAACGACCGGCTGATGAGTGCCGTCGAAGCGTTCTACGCCCCTCCAAGTCACGAGCGGCCACGCGATGGGTATGTACAATGGGAAAAAGAAATAATCTGCTTTGGTTGGCATACGTCCTTTCCTCGGTCGTTTTGTCACTAAGTTGATTGATTGTTAACTATCAACAATTTAATGACTCTCCTTTTTTTCCTCGTTGCTCTCATCCATACAGGGAAGGATGGGAAAAGCTGGCACTGTACGAATACTTCAAGGTAAAGAATGCTTCCCGCAAGCAGAAGGAGGACGAACTCGAACGGGGCGTGCGCGATCGATCCCGCTCGCCCTCGCCGATCGATCCCGACCTGCTGAAGGCCACCAAGAAGCAGAAAAAGCGCACCTATCGATCAAAAAGCCGTTCGCGATCGCGTTCACGTTCACGTTCACCCGCCGACGGTGCGTCAGGAGTGCTGGGTGGTCTGCAGCAGCAACCGCCGCACAGTGGAATTAGTGGAACCGTGCGGAACAATAACCAGCGCCACCATCGGAACCATCGGTCCGGTAGTAGATCTCGGTCTCGATCGCGTTCTCGTTCGCCATCGCGGCGTTCCCCATCATCCGGTGCGTCTCTACCATCCTCAACCGGGCGTAGAGCGCGAAGTCGGTCACCGGTACGTCGCGGCTTCGGTGGTGGTGGTGGCGGTGGTGGTATGGATCGGGACCATCGGGAGCGCGTTGGACGCGAAGTCAGACGATCACCGACACCGCCTAGCTTCGGTGGTGGCGGATACATGAAGGCGGCTAGTAGTTTCCTCGAGGAAAGCAGTAAACCCGCCGGCAGTGGCCAGCAAATACATCACCTTATGAAGGGTGGCGGTGGTGGTGGTGGTGGTGGCGGTGGCGGTGGCGGTGGCGGTGGCGGTGGCGGTGGCGGTGGCGGTGGCGGTGGCGGTGGAGTCGGAACAGGTGGATCCGGGGGAAGTATGGGAGGCGATCGAATTGGCCTGGGGGCAACGATTGAGCCATTCCGGCACGAGGCGCACAATTCGGCGGATCCGTACGAGAGTTTTCGTAAAAACAAAGGTGCTGCTTTCATCACCCGCATGAAAGCACGCGCTGACGAGCGCAACTAAGGAATACGTAGAACCTGCCGCGGAAAATTGGTTTGTAGTAGAAAAAAAAGAAAGGGTAGTCTCCTTCTTCCTAAGTTCAATTGATATATCCAACGTACCGTGCGTAAAGGTGAAACAATATATATATATTGCAATATATATATAAATATACTATTTTAAGACCAGTAAAAAGAAAGTAAATAAAATTATAAAAATATTCTGCACATTGCTAACGCGGTTCCTGTGTACACTAACATTTTTATTACTAGCTCGAGTTTTCGGAACAGTTCCATGCTATGATTTTTTTTTTTTTTGCTCAGCAGCAAATTTTTTTAGGTAGAAAGAACAAAAACGAACTTATAGTATGTAAACTTCATTCTGCTCCACAAGAGCGGACAACGAACGCGACTCTTTGTTGGATCCGTATTATCACTAGTATCGGTTTATTGAATTTTCAAATAAATACTGCATACTGACAAAATTAACATCGTTTTCCTACAGTCTTGAACGGTAGTAGTGTTAATTTTTCTTCACCTCGATGATTTTCAAACATAAGCGTGGCGACCTCTCGCCTTCCACGCGGGCTCACTCCGAGTAGCAGTTGCAGCAGACGTTGAAATGTTTTTCTGTTAAAAATGTCTTGTCACAAAAACGACGAATGTTTGCTCAACTGTTTACTACTCCACATGAAGTATTACTTTGCTTTCTTTTTTTTTTATTGATACCGATGAATCGGTCGATACAGATGCTTTTCATTAGAATTTTCTCCTTTAAGAGCACAGCCACACCAAAACAAAGACTCAATCCGTAACCCTATGGCCTTACACTCCTGTTGCATTTTGCACCCTTAGCTTTTATCTGCGGATTTGGTTATTTAGGTTCTCGCATCGATCCTCGGCTGAATGAACCGTTACAAAGCAGCGGATACCTGCTGGGGGAAATTGTTGGTTAAAAGGGGAAAAAGGTTATTTTACAAAATGTTGGCTCTCCGGGACAGCAACCGTTTATTTTCTGCTCGCTTTTGCCACTGCCGACTATTTAAAGTCTTCCGCATACCTCGAACTTCGGAATTTGGTTTCCATTGATTACTTTTAGTTTGGTATTTGTAACTGTTTGGAGTTCACAGGGAAACTTCCTTCATGAAATTCGGGTGAATTAACTTTACCGAATGATAATTTTTAGATTTTCCGAAGCCTCTTGGAGGACCTTTTGTGTGAGGAATAAAAGCTGTCACTAGTTTAAGGTAGGCAAAGAACACGCTCTACACTACACGCCACAAGGGAAGCGAGCGTGTCGAACCGGTTGCCTCTGGGAAGGCGGTTGTTTTTGCGACCAACGTATACTACACGCAACGGCCCAGACGTTGACCATTATTAAATGTTCATAGTTTTGATGACGTAATGCACAACAAACGCAAACGCTGCAAAGCCAACCAAAAGAATCAAGTTGGTATACAGCGAGTGCCAGATGTTGCTGTCGTCCGTACCGGATTGCGCTGGCACAAAAACGCCTCCGTCCACCGTCTCTCCGCCTCCGGTAGCAGCCTCGCTGCTGTTGACGCTTTCACCGGCGATGGCCGCCTGTCTCCGTTGCTCTTCGATTTTTTGCAACCGCTCGCTGATCTCTTCGCAAATCTCCGGAAACAGCTCCTGAAAGACTTCGTTTTTCATGTTGAACTCTAGCGACTGCTGCGCGTAGCGGCGCTTTTCGTACGTCGTCGACTCGCACGAGCCCATCGTCGGTGTCGTCTCGAGCATGAAGCTCAGCAATCCCGTCAGAATGGTCGCCACCGACCAGGCCGGATTCCAGGTGTCCGGATGGAAATCCGATATGCTCAAGCAAAGTCGTTTGTTAGTTTTGAAGCGTCCGTTCGGTGTGGTCATGTAGATCGACGGCGGTTTGAAGGGGAACTCTTTCGTGAACAGAAGTGTCCCGTGATAGTAGCCTCCGTGGTACGGTGAATCTTCTGGGCCTTTGATCACGTAATGCCATTCGAGGATGTTTGACGGCAACGGTTCTGCTGTAATGTATGGTACTGCGAACGACATACACAATGGTAAAATTTTTGGTTGGAATACTTGGAGCACTCTTGGCTTACCCGGGTCCCGCTTCAATCGCATATAGTCCTGTTTCAGCCGGCAAGTAGCCGTCGGTTTCTGGTTTGTCATCGTGGAGCACTGTTTTCTGTGTCACACTACAACTGGTATCACAGTGAGAGCGCAGTTCGTTCTGCTTTGTATCGAAAGAAACGGAAGTCGTCTTCTATTTCAAAATTTAGTTTTCAATTCGTGGTCGTTAAGTTCCTTTTCACTGGCCCTTCTGGTGACCAAAGCTGTATCGTTGATTTGGTTGAAGCACAACAATGCCCGTTGTGTGTGCTGTTTTCGATTGCTTGGATTGCTTAAACTGCATCCAGCATACAGCCTAATGGACACAGATAACAAGATTATCGGGGAATCTGTGTTAGTTGCTCTAGTGATCGACCTGCTATTAAATCATCGTCTAGTACTAGTATTTGATGGAATATTGTTTTAATGCAACAGAAAAAAGCAAATTCACAGGACAAGATAACAATAGGCCCTGATGCGCGTTGATTTTGGTCGTCTATGGTTTAGAAAAAATCTCTAGACTGATATTGCTACACGTCAGCGCTAATCATCCGTGAGCTCACCCCGTCGTTAACGACTTGTGGGTGATATTGTCACAGTCTTCCAGAAGCGATAAAGTAAATAAAGATGGTACGTAACAACACACCGCCGGAATACACAGCCCACAAGTGTACCTGCCGAAAACAATCAAGGATTTCCCTAAACCACACGAAAGTGGCTCGTTGCCCGACAAAAAATAACACCTAGACTGTAGGAGAAAAACAAATTTGACATTTAAACCACACGCAGTGACAGGTACCATATTCCTTGAACATATTTTTTGTGATTTTTGTACAAGTCTCAATCGTCATGCATTTAATTGAAACCATTTACATTTGCAATCTAAAGCTACTTCGTTATCCTTCTAGTTCGGTAAATCAACTCCAAACACAAAGGTAATTTTATTTCGGAATACTTTCGTGTCCTCCAAGCGACTTCTAGCTTATAAGCGAGCGTTCCGAGTGACATTATTGCTGTCATCACCCGAAGTGTACTGCGCCCATGGTCGATGCAAAACAGTGTTTTGTTTTCGTCAGACAAAATGAGTGAAAACCTTTCCTTCTGGTTAAACGAACGGCATCATCAGTAAATGGAATACCTGCAGGAGGTGGTGCTGCTTGGCATCGATCTCTTAGTGCTGGGAATCTGTAGCAATCAATACTTCAAGCTTAAGAAAAACTGCCTTGCGCTCAAGGTAAACCAAAAGATAGAAGGTTTGATGGGCCCCTGCACACATTGCTCATACGCCTCATTATGTCATAACCTTCTTCGATCACTTTTAGGATGCACCGCAATTGCAAATCGATGATCAGTTGACCGAACGTATAGCGAAGGAACCGCAGCAGAAGCTTAAATATGCTGTTATCAGAGGAAGCGTCAAGCCAATCGGGACGGCACTACACAGTGCCATGTCGCCCTCCGTTACTGGTGTGCTGCAAACGATGACGCTTACGTGAGTAAACATAGGTTGAACCCTAGTTGAAGGGGCTGTCGGAAGCATTTGCTTTCTCCTCTTGTGGTGATTACTCTTTTCAGCGAACACCGGGTAGCGCGTGCCATGTTCGGATTCTGGCAAGAGGAAAAACAAGTGATTCATGTATCAGCCAACGAGATTCCGTTCATGCTCGTAAACGGCAAATATGGGGTAGAGATCGTGAACGGCCTATCGGCCGAAATGCTCGACATGGACACGGTGTACGAGCACTACGAGCCATCGTCGCTGAGCGTCTTCGATCATTTGTTCGGATTGTTTTCTGGCGTGCGCCAAAAAGGCTTGCAGACGACGGAAGAGATGCTTCGCGATGGTAGTTTTATAACAGCTGTCGGTGAACTTGAACTAGACGATACCGGCATCCGGCTGCACCCACCCTCCAATGGCTCTCCAATGTTTCTCACGACAGCGACCAAAAGCACACTTCTGAAACGTTTGCAGGAAGCGAAAGCGTCTACACTGCTGAAGGTATTCGTTTGCAGTACCATATCGGCAGTGCTGGTAGGTTTGATAGCCAGGAAATTCTACAAACGCAAAAAGGATGAATGGGAGGCGCAGAGGATACGCAAACAGTTAGACGAGTCCCGTGCAACACGGCGGGCTCGCATGCGTCCGGGTGATCTTAGCGAAGATCAAACATGCGTCGTATGTGTTGTCAATCCGAAGGAAGTGATCTGCTTGCCGTGCGGTCACGTATGCATGTGTGAAAATTGTGCACAAAGAATCAATGATTTTTGCCCGGTATGTAGAGCAGTGATAGCAACGAAAGCTGCTGCATTTATTGCCTAAATGTATGTCTCACAAATTTACCAAAAACTAAGGTGAGCAAAATGTCTGGAATGTAACGACCTCTGCGATTTTCTTTAATAATATATGATAACAACAGACCGCTGACTATGAGCTGAAATGAATAATGTGATAGTTAACCGAAATAAGAATGAACGAACGCTGTGTGTGCATTCTTCCCTCATCCTTTCATGATTCGCTCGTAGCCGCGTTGGTCGAGATACATCCTCTGGAAGACACGATACTTCCGTTCATGATAATCGCGATTCTCCTCGCTCAAGTCCGGCTTTACAACCGTTGCGTTGCCGCCCATGCTTGCTGCTGCCATCTGGTAAAAGACAAGGGAAACGAACATAGAATAACACAAATTCGGCACCATGCATCCATACTCTACATACCGCCAAGCTTGCGTATAACCCTGCAGCATGCGCTCCCATCATAGCGGATCCAAGCAGAACCGCTTCCGTTTCGGCAGGAAGCAGCACCGGTACCGAGCAAACATCGGCATGCGTTTGCACGAACAGAGAATTCTTGCTCAATCCACCACACAGCAAAATTGTAGTAATCGGTTCTCTACCAGACGCTTCCAGTACCTGCAATATGTGTCGCGTGCCGTACTAGCAGGAAATAAAGGACACAGTCAGAAGAGTCGGAATTCATAAAAAAACTATCACACTTACGGCAAGTGCTTGTATAAGCGCCAAATAGAGCAGAGCTAAATTTTGTACGTCCTTGGTCATCGTTAATCCGCATATCATGCCCTTCAGATTGGGATCGGCCAACGGAGAACGATTTCCGTGGAAGTCTGGCCAGATGTGCAAATCGTTGGTTAAGCGATGCAGAGATAATTCGCCACGTTTGGTCGCTAGTTCTAGAAGAAATTCATTCAGGAAAGCATATATTTTTCCGTTGGAGCCATGATCCTTTAGCAGCTCGCTATAGCATGGATGCGTCTGGAGTACGTGGTCGATCAAAATTCCGGTTGCGCTCTGTCCTGCTTCGTGCAGATAAAGCCCTGGAATGATGGCATGCTTGTACGGTCCCCAAATTCCGGGCGCTAAGAGTGCGTTTTCAGTAAGACTCATGTGGCAAGAAGATGTCCCACATATGATGGCCATTTTTGTTGTTAGTTTGCGTCCTTCCCCGCCCTCCCCAGGGCCCTGGCAGCCTAGCAGTGCGAGAGCGCCAGCGTGGGCATCAATCATCGAGCTGGCTACAGCTGTTCCTGCACGTAGCCCCAACTCACGAGCTGCAACCTCCGACAGACCACCCTCAATCGAAGTTCCAGGATTGAGCACACGCGTCCCAATAGACTTCCAGTTGTTACAACTCAACTCATCCGCTAGGCCGATCGATTCCAGAAAGTCCTCACACCAAGAACGGCTCTCGGCGTCATAGTTCCATTTGCATACAGTGGAACAAATCGATCGTACATCGGAGCCCGTCGCCCGGAACGTTAGATAGTCGGGCAGGTCGAAAAATGTACTGCCCTTTATCCACATGTGTCGCTTTAGCCACAGCAGCTTGGGTATTTCCATCTCCAACGAAACACTACCACCGACGTAGGTGAGCATCTTGTGGCGCGTGGCGTTGATAAAGCGGGCTTCCTCTTCAGCACGATGGTCCATCCAGAGGATAATGTTGCGTTGATTATCTTTCGAGGAAGGGCTTACGGTCAAAGGCTGCATATCTTCATCCAGGACCACCAACGAACAGGTAGCGTCAAAGCCGATACCTTTAATGTCCTCTTTACGGATTTTGGATGTAACATTCTGCAAAATTAACAAACAGAAAAAGTTAATAAAAAAAGTTAGAAATGTTACCTTACAACGGTTGCAATATTTGTCTCATTTTTTTTGTTTGATGTTTCTTTTAATAAGTTTGTCTGCAATTGCCTGATACGTACATTAAGGGTAATCTTATTTTTCCACCCCCCTTTTTTAATTCGAGCATTTTTATAATCTCATCCACTTGAAATATGTTCCCTTGTCTAGAGGTCAACCAATGTGAGCTTATCTCCTTGGCGTCTTTCTATCGGTACTCAGTGGTGTGGTTGTAAACTAATTAGAGGCTTTATTTCCGCGCCAAATATGGGTGCACAAAATTTGAGTAAAATAGTCATCAGGAGCAATAGAAATTCCCCTTTTTGTCACATCGTCCATTACGAGAACGAGCTCGGTATCACCTTGACACATTCGCAAACGGCCGACCAAATATCCTCCGACGATTGCTCGTAGTAATTGGGCTGGCTGTTCCACGTCCGGATAGATTTCACGTATGTTTCCAGTACTTGTCCACTGCTGTTTACTAAGGCGGCTCTTGCGCTGCCGGTACCTACGTCAACCCCAACTAGGAACGCGCGATTGGCCATGCCTCGGCCGAATAAACTTTCACCTTTCTTTTATTTTATGCCCACCCAAATGTACAACGACCAGGCCTGGAGTGAAAGGGGCGCGATCTTCCTTTCACGGAAGTCTGGAATCATACTGAAGTGTGTCCGACCCATTATTGACCTCGGGCCGCTTGCTTGAGCTTGGCTGGGAGAACCTGATGGGTGAGCGGCTTGTTATTATTTGATAATAAAATTTGTAATCCCTTTACAGGGTGTTTCGAGTGTGGCAGGTATTTTGGTTTTTTTCTTCATTGTTTTGCAGCACCGAAAGTACATTGAGTATCTTGTATAGAAGGAAATGTAACCGAGCTTAGAAAAACAAAATTCAAAATTTACAATTTTCCCGCCCAACTATTGTATGTTGCTTAGCAACCACGTGGTGCGTACGCGGATGGGAAGCACTTTTGCTCGAATTCTGATTCCGGTAGACCGCCATTTTTCGAGCATTTCTAAATGACAGACAGACCGGTGTGATTGTAAACAAGCGTGAATTTTCGTTCGCGAGCAACAAAAACAAAACAAAACGTGTCGCAGCAAACAAACTTCTTTCATGGTAGAACCATTAAAACGATAGAATTCATTTAATCAGCGTATACACGAAAAGTCTTTTCATTTCAAGCAGCAGTTGATTGAAATCAAGCTAATTGAAAATGGTTCGAGTTAAGAATAGGTATTTATATTATTGCATTCGCAACGTACTATCACGCACATGTTTGTTCAAACCTTTCAATTTATCATCAAACAGATACATTTTGGTACAGCTCAGAAGCAACGATAAGCCTGAAGAGGAGGAACTTTTCGTTACGTCCAGGCCGATTTGTAAATATCTAGAACACCAGTTGGAAAAATACTACGGAACGTTCGGGGCAGCTAGCATGCTTCGGTTGTATGTGATCTACTTTAACGCTAAAACTCACTTATGCATCATACAATGCAGCCATGGTCCGCATAGGTTTATCACTAGCATACTTCCGCTGCTAACGACGGTAAGATTCGACCATCGGGCGGATAACTGAAAGCGCATTATCTTTTCAATTTTATTCTGTTTTTCTTTCATCTAGGCTGATACAGAATCGGCTCGATTTCGCACACTTTACGTTGGGGCAACGTTGCGCCAGTGCCACAAGTTTATTGTGAAATATCAACAACGATATATAAACAAGACGATCGGAAACTATCGGGGCAATATGCAGAAGAAGAAACTAGTTGAAGCTGTGACCAAAGTGGTCAAGATGTAGTGTATGTGTTAAAAAAAAGTTTTATTAGGCAAAGCACTTCTTGGCTTCTTTACAAATTGTCTAATAAATAATTGCATGAGGTCCGGGTAGATGAGAACACGTCAAGGAAATGCGTCGCCTAGTCGTTAGGTATCGTCGTCTAGTCCAGGTCAGTCCAGTATAAATTGTTAGTTGCACTTACATATCACAGTGTTCGTTTGGTCGTGGTCTAGTAGCAGTCTGATTGTGGGTCTTGTGGTCGCAATAACATCACCATGCTCTATCCGGTCCGCTGCAGCAGTGCACATTACCACGTCAATAGCAATCATCGTCGCACTCCTTGCAAACGTACTTCAAACGCGTTGAAGCACCACCAACTCCCGACGTGTTGTTCAGAAAATCTCCCAAATTCGAAGACAAGCTAAGCAGATGCTCGTTCTTGCCCACACAAACGTGCGTCGAAAGCCGGCACTCGTCGGCGTTCTGAACCAGCACAAAGTTGCACTCACGGTACGGCTGCTCGGTATCCCAGATGTAGAGCTTGGCCTCACCGCGGTATCGCAGCACCACACCATTACCGCCGTTGTGTCCGAGCAGGACGGAATGCTTCCGCTTCGTGCCCATCTCGACGATCGCACTGGAACCTTTGCCGCTGCGCAGATGCTCCGACTTGATCGAGTACACCTTCTGCCCACAAAGGTAGCTGAAGATCACCAAACTCTGGCCCTTCGGTTTGGATATCAGTATCAGATAGAGCACATCCGAATCCCCACATCCGGCCGAGATCGCGCGAGGCAGCACGACCCGGAATATTTTGTTGCCTTGAACATCAATCACAATGAGGGCGCCATCACCATCCGACACGTATCTGCAATTCGGATGAGGTAAATTTGATTAAAATAAAACACAACCGACATTCTTACATTGAAGCATAGAACTTACACGAACGGGCGACCGTTTTCATCGTAGTCCGTCACCAAATATTGCAAACGCGAGGTAGATTTCACGACCTCCGACAGATCGATCGTTTTCAGCGTCTTGTCGTTGTTCAAATTGAACGCGTACACCTTCGGTGGACAGCGTTTAATAGGCTGCTCTAGGAAGTTAGTAATGCCGCTATCCAAAGCCCAGAGAATGTGCTAAAAGGAGCAAAAAAAAGTGAGGTGAGGGATTATTTTTAAGGTAGGGACATATTGCAACATCTTGAAGCAGAGCAGATTTTCCTTTCAAGTACCTTTACGTCGGTGAAAATATCAATGACCGATTGGAGTGAATTGCAGTTACCCTCTTCCTGGTAGGCCCAACAGGGGAACGGTTTGATGTGGGCATAGCAGTTTGGTTTGTTCAGATCGATTTGGCCGAGCGTAACCGGAACACCGGTTTTCAGTCTGGGCAGCGCAAGCAGGGCCCGATGATGATCGTACTGGCATCTCACCGGCATCACGTTCCGGGGAATGTAACGTTGCGTGGAGTAGTAGATGTTCTTCGTCGATTCACAGGGGAAATCGACTGAATTCCCATTGATGCGGTAGATTTTGTCGCAGTACTCATGCTCTTCGTTGCTGGCAAAAACCGACAGCAGGAGGCAGCATACCGCCAGAGAAAGCCCAGTCGCACGGTAGCCCATCTCGTATAAACTTTTCAGCGAGCGAGCGAGCGACACGTCAACGATCCTGGGAATAACGTTCCAATCGTAGTTCCACCAACACTGTTTGTCTGTGCAAATGTAACTAATTGCTGCCACTGGCTTGAGCGGCCATATATACACTCTGCCAGTCCGGCACCATCCAGGTGGTACGGAATAACAGTTTCCAAGGCCATGCGAACCCACAGCGGTACGTGCATTGGCGGTCTGATGAAATGCATGCCACGGGGGGACGTTGGAATGTGTGTTGTCTTCATCTGCAGACGATCAAACAGCCACGTTAACACGTTAAAAAAGGGCAGAAGTTTTGTATAACCTGCCAACGCATGTCCGCTGGCCCGTTGTAAGATACAACAGTGGAAAACTGTGAAATTTTAGTTTATCTTTTACCAAAATATTCGTGCCTTTACCATTTTACATTCCAAAGTGTATTTTCTTATTATCACGTTCCTTTCGTATGTGCGTTGAGCGACAAAAATGGCTCTTAATTAATTTTTTTTTAATGCCATGCCACGAGTTTTTCAAAAAATTACAGCCATACATGCTTATTTCTGTGAGTTAAAATTACGTTCAAATTTTTTACTAATTACTACCTCATTAGATTGTTTCAAAATGTTCATACTGATCTTTCA
This sequence comes from Anopheles atroparvus, assembly GCA_914969975.1. NCBI lineage: Eukaryota > Metazoa > Arthropoda > Insecta > Diptera > Culicidae > Anopheles > Anopheles atroparvus. The sequence goes on along the minus strand of CAJZCY010000002.1, from coordinate 38,848,553 downwards.
GGTCAAAAAAAAATTGAGCCGTGAAATAGGTTTGGCCATAAGATGGCAGTTAGTTTGAAAGTTCTTAGAGCATCTTGAGAAAAGCATGTTCATTGCAGTCAAATTATTGCACATGCAGAACTAGAAAGCTCCCGGAAGGTACGTTGTTGACTGCACGATCCTTCACAAAACGTGACTGCATCGCGAATTTCCCTGACCTTGCACACGTTCTTTCAGTGGAAACCAGACCGCTTCGGGGTTCCGGGACAGCCACTACGATCGTTATAGATTTTCTCGATTTTCATACAATAAAACAAATGCAGCTATGCTGGTAATTTTAAAATAATAGAGCTAGCATGTTGAGAGGACAATCGTTGATGTTATAGACCAGTGCATTTATACACCAGTGCGCACAGTACGTGATTACCTCGTTATGGTCGGGTCTACAGAAATTCTACAATTAAGTTCAGTGTACGAATTACACACGTAGTCTTTGTTTAAAAGAAAAAAATAAACATTCAAAAGGTACTTTCTTACCCATCCTACGCCTTCTGCCTTCCAGGAACACACCTGAGGCACATTTGCGCTGGGCCGTCCGTGCTCGGTGCACTTTCATCAACATTTGCGAATTGCTAAACAAGATAAAATAAACATCATGCGGTGCGCTAGCCCACGTCGGCTGGTGGCTCTTGACATTGAGCTCGGACCAACGACCGTTGGTATCACCAGCCGTCGTCGTCCCCTTGCCCTCTCTTTGCCCTGAGATTTGCTGTCTGCACCAGAGTTATGTGGCAGCCCTAGTCAAAATTGTGAACCGACTGGCCAGCGGAAGCTATAAAACCATCCGTACACGATCGTCGAGGGAACAGTAAGCCGGAGAGTGTTGCAGCCGGGTACACGCACAGTGCGACACAGACGATAAATAGTCCTTGTTCCTGCCAAAAGCATCTGTGGGCCGAGCGAGGCTGTGATTCAGGAGCTAGATATTCGGTTAGCACATTTTTCGTGGTGTCGATATCCGTTGGGAATGCGATCGACAGCAATGCGGTGCCGGCTGGTGCCGGTAGTGTTGGCACTTTTTGCTTACATTTTGAGCGTTGGCGCCGACAGAGGGTCCTGTACGTCGGAGAACTGCACCCGCGCAATCTACACCTGGGAAGGTGGCCGCATCGTGTGGCCATGTCCGACCACAAAGCGGCTCATCACGAGCACAGGCAAGTATACGCCACGTGACCTGATCGCGATGCGTTGTCAGAGAGCTGGGACGAGCACGCTGTGCGCTTTCCCGCGCTACAAGAACAGCAATCCGATCACGCTGAGCAGGATATACGCAACGAAGAAGGGATGCGACGTAAAGTTCGAACCGTTCCCGTGCTGGTCCGAGCAGGAGGAAGGCAACTGTAATGCGCTCCAGTCCGTGACCGATTTGTACAGCGACAATGACTACCTGTGGGTGCTGGACGTGGGAGTCACACAATCGCTGCGCACCCCGGTGCAGCGCTGTCCACCGAAAATAGTGGTGTACGACGTGAAGAGCGGCAAGAAGTTGAAGACGATCAACCTGGCCCGATTTGTAACGGAAAAGTCGCGCCTCCAGTACCTTCAGGTCGAGTGTCTGAAGGGCGGCCGCTGTTACGTGTACGTCAGCGACGCGGGTAACAATGCGATCATCGTGTACGATGTGTACGGTGGCCGCGGGTATCGGGTGATACTGCCGAAGGCGGTTCATCTGGGATGCCGGTATCGCGATGTGCTGTATATCTTTCTCTCCAAGCACAAGGAAGGCACGCGGCTTTACTTCACCTATCTTGGCGGCTCCCACTTGTTCGCTATTAAAACAGAGCATCTGCGGAAGGGACACGGTGGTAATATAATAGGTAAGCTTTGGCGCACAAGAAACCGGGTCTCAACCAAAAAACGAGAAGCAAAGATGTTTAATTGTGCCTTTTTCCATCTACCAATACAGATATCGGAGAGAAATCGAACGTTCCCGTGTGTCTCGGCACCGACGGTAATCACGGCATGTTCTTCCGGGAGGAAGGCGAATCGGACATCCACTACTGGGACACGAACACCTGCTACAAAAAGTCCAACTTCAAGCTCGTCTACAAGAGCGTTCTGGGGCTGTACGCGACGCACGTGTTCCCCGATCTGAGGCTGAATCGCATGTTGGTGCTGGAGAACGATTTCCCCAGCTACGTGAAGGATCATGCCGGTTGCGGTACGTTGCATCAAATCTCGATCCTAGATGGAAGCTGCAAGTGCCAATCCAGCTCCGGGTAGTCTGGATGTAGCTCGTTCCAATGTATTTATGCAAACATGTGATACGCCGTAGAGAATGCAGGATAGAGCGGAAGCCAACTGAAACCAACGATGGAAGCTAATTAGTTAGTTAATCATTTAAATTAAAACCGTGCAATCTCCAACGTTTGCTGCAGAATGGAGCAAAGAAATTTGAATATGAAATAAAGGATTTTATCTATAGTAAAAAAAAAGGTGTCGTCAATCATGTTGTTTTCAGCTGTACATCAATTACGAATGAAGCGAGTGTGTGAAATACAAAAACATGAGTCAATTTTTTCGCCGTTTTCAGAATCTTAATTTATTACCAAATCTATGCAGACCTGCATTTACTCGATAAATGTACGAATGTTGCTGCTCAGGCGGACTTCTGCGTAATGGCTTCACGGGCCTTGGCGCGCTCCAGTTTAGCGATGCGTGCCATACTCTTCGGTCCCAGCAGACCTCCTCCCCAGTGACGGCGGATCTCATCGTAACGATCGTTGAAGTTCGTCTTGATCGTCTCGACCAGCTTGGCCAGATTGGCACGATCCGAGTTGTCCACCTGAGTAAGGGCGACGCAAGTGCACGTCTTACGGTACACCAGCGTTCCCAGGCGCGACTTACCCTTGATCACGCAGTACGGGACACCCATCTTGCGGCAGAGTGCCGGCAGGTAGATGACCAGCTCGATCGGATCAACGTCGTGCGAGATCACCACCAGCTGTGCCTTCTTCTGCTCCACCAGCTTCACCACGGTGTTCACACCCTGGCGCAGAGTGTTGGGCTTCTTCGCTGGGACATCCTCCTTGCCGGCCGCCTTCGCCTCGGCCTTGGCCTTCAGACGCTGGATCTTGGCGATCGGGTTCTCCGGGCGGTACTTCTCGAGCAGCTTCAGCAGCTGCTGGGCGGTGGGCTTATCCAGGGCCTGCGAAAACTGATTGATCGGCGGCGGAATCTTCAGACGCTTCTGCAGAATAGCCCGCTGCCGCTGAATGCGAATGTACTTCGGCCAGCGAACGAAACGCGACAGGTCACGCTTCGGCTGCACATTCTGGCCGATGCCGAAGTTCTTAACACGTTTCTCGAACAACGGGTTAACCACCTTCTTAACCTCAACTTTTTTCTGGGCCAGCGGGGCGGCAGCAATCTTCTTGCTGCTCACCACCTTCTTCTTCATGGACTTCTTATTAACCATGGTGGATGAAACCTGCGATAAAAATGCACTAAATTAGCACTATTGTCGCAAAATCGACGGAGAATATTTTGGTAGTACCTCCTCTTCCACTAGCCGATATTGAAAGGAAGAATGTCCACATTCGCAAACGTCAAGCCCAAGCACTTGGACACAGGGTGACTCGGACGTGGTTGTCAATCCGCCATGTTATTTAATTGACAGTGCAAGAGAACTGTCTAAACACCACACAGATGAAATATTTCTGATTAACAATTATTTAAATGCACATGGGATACTTCATAGTATTATGCTTTGTGGAAATAAAAATGAAACAACTAATGAATACGTAATAAAAGATGAACTAAAAGATTAAACCAACATAAATAGTCCAGTGTTTCAGACTAGTTATCAAAATACTTCACATGATTGCACCTTCCTGTATATAAAGACGTTGGTCACACGCTCTTCCTATTGCTGTTTGTGTTTGTTGACAACATCTGCTTCCCGTCTTTGGCTCATATCGTTTTGATATGCCATACTGGGCTACTTTCGATTTTTATAGCAATGGAAACATTTGCCGTAAGATGATAGAGATGCAGGCAAACTTTGCATTAAAAATATTCTTTCATCAGTATCAGCATGCTATCCAATGTTGGGGGCCAATCAAGTTTAAAATGTTCCACGATAATGTCTAGCTGCTATAAACTGATCGTTTTGGGCAATTATAGAAAGAGCTCAGTCCACGTGCGAAGCCGGGGCCGAAATTTAGTTTTGAAATACCAACACTTGGATTTCCCGACAATGTTGGGTTACTTAATTTATTTATTATCTTATTTGTCGCAGCTAAGTGTGCATAGCTGTATTTTGGTCCTGCTCTTGACAAAGCTGGCTCGAAGGATGCCTCAATTTTGCAGCCTATTTCGGTCCCGGTTTCGCAGTGTGGACGCCGCTCTTAAAAATCCCGTTTACGTTGGGAAAGCAGCGAATGACCAGCCGAGGCATTTGACAGTTACCTCAGCCCATTTCCCTCCTCCTATCCATACCATAGTTGCAGAGTCAAGGCTTGAAAGTGTCGTCATCTGGTCCGACGGTCGTGCTCCCGTAGTGAAGATTTGCAAAATAGTGAAACACATTGCCATTCCGTCGACAGGTGATTGGAGTTATTATGTTTCTAGTTAGGGCATGAGCTTGATTCGTGGCGTTCCAAAAGATATACAAATCAAATCGACATGGAATAGGTGGATAGTTGCACCACGAATATTCTCGATGCGGAAGTGGTGCAGAACATTTTTTTTTTTGCGTTGTGAAATGAAACAACATCTGACACTCGAGGCGTGTGTTTGTGATTCTTTTTGTACCCATGAGCACGGGAAGCAGGTTTTTTTTGTGTATATGTGCCGCTGGCTCGTAGAGCACTAAAAAAGGATGCATCTGGCCGTGGCGATGGTGTCTATTTGCGTAGTTACGGTAGCAAAATAACATGTGTTCTCGGTGTTGACGGTCACAGGAACGGGCTGCTCCAATGTGTGCCCGACGATGACCTGGGTGAGGATAGAGAAAATGAAAAATAAGCAGAGGCAGCAGCCTTGTTTGTCGAATTCGCGTGCAGTGGGGAGATACCTCAAGGTCGCCCCGAGGGGGAGCACCACGAGCCTATCGTTTTCGACGAGTGAGAAGGTGGCAGGAAGTGGTAGTCGCAGTTCCTGCTACAGATGCTCAATCGCAACAGCTGGTTCGTTGATTCTAGCTCGAAAATATCAACTGCGTGGCACACAGGGCATTTGCTAAAGTTCGAGGTAAATTACTGCAGTGGCATTGAGATTATGTGATCTTACGTCGACGTGTGTGTACATGCAGCGAGACGGTATTCCTTCTTTTTTAAACTTCGGTAAGCAGCGACAGGAATAGCAGAAAAATCAACCTATTTTTAGCTTTTCCGAATTCATGCCTTACGCTGCTTCTACGATGGCTCTATGTCTCCCGCCCCTTCGGTACCGAATGTTTTGTCCGATCGTCCATTTAACCAACCAAGAAAAGTTGTTGAGAAGCAGTGTTGTGTTTATTAATGAATTCCTTTTGAGAATGAGCTGACAAAACAAATTATCTAAACGTCAGTTAAAATGTAAGTGATACCTTGCGAACGATGTGTGTGTGTTTTTAGGGTGCACCAGGACAGGTTGTCGAAGATACACATGCAATTCAGCTAGTGCATTTTTTTCGCTTCATACCAGGTGGATCAGATGATTGCAGGATAATGACGCTCAGTAGGAATGTTTTGTTTTGATAATGACCAGCAGCGCCTTCTGTGTCTGTGAATTACATTGTGTTAGAGCATACATCTTGGCTGGATATCTCCCCCCACCAATGAATGGATGGCAATCGATGGCATTCATCCTTCATTGCATCAAAAGTGGATTTGCATATTGAATCAATGCGAGCGTTTCCAGAGGTTTGAAGGTTACTACCTACGGCATACGATCGGTACAAGGGGTTGCGGGGAAGGGGGTAGACCTACGGCGGTAAACGTCAACAGTGCGAGCGAGTCAAGCAGGCACCAGAAGGGTTCACACGAATTCTCAGCATCTCGCTGTACGCGCAACTGTCAGTCGCAGTTTCCAGAACGGGAGCACAATAGCAGCTAGACGTAACGGGACCCCGTACCGATGGCGGCATATGTCCTCACGTGTGCTAGAGGGAGTGAAAGATAGTCGCCTATCAGCAGCAATAACCACGGTAGCAGCAGCATTCGCCTTCTCGCTCATTCGCTCTTTGTTTGTGATCACAGTACGACGGTGCGGCGGGTTTGTTTATGTTACGACGTCACATCTACCAGCCCCCCCCCCCCCTCCCCCTCCCATGGGCCAAACAGGCCAACAGCTCTAGGAGGACGCAGCAGGACGGTAACGCTATGTCGGTCCCTTTCAGTGTCGAACGTAGTGGTAGAAGGTGTCGTAGTTGCGACTCGTGGTAAAGTAGTTTGTGCAAAGTGTCGTCGTCGTTGCCCGATCGATGTGCCCTAAATACGTAGCCATTCTTTATCGTTTTGCAGCGTTTGGTTTTAGGCAGCGCGTAACTTGCTAGAGGAACCTTTCCTCCCCAGGACCATAACTACGAATGGTGGTGTATCGTCGAACGGTGGTGTAGCAAACTGAATGACCCGCCGTCTTGGTCGCGTCACGACGAGGCAATCATTATCTTCCATTAGTGTGTGTCGGCAGCCCGTACCACATCGTTAATCGGGATGTTCCGTTTTGGGAAAAAGTAATGCGTTTTCAAGCTAGCGGATAGTGGAAAAGTAAAGTAAAGAAAAAACAAAAGCAAGAGAACAACCGAACGTGCGTAAAGCTGCAAACGCACCCAAAAGGGAGCTTCATTCCTTCAAACACAAAGTAATCATTTCTTGTACACATTGATAGTGCTTGGACGCAGGAGATAGCAGAGTTGCTGAAGCAGCAGTTTAACCACAATTGTGCGTCGCAGTTGGCTGTGGTTGGCTGGGAAAACAAAGAGTGCTTTGCTGGTGAACGCGCGCAATAGCGCAGAGCAAGTGTGCGGATCGAAGTGGTTGGAAAAGCGAGCAGTGGTGGCAAAAAGGATCAGTGGAGTAGGGAAAGCCTGCAATCAAACATCCTCCGAGTGATAAAAAGAAACACCTACTGCTGCTCGGTTGGTCAAATCGGTTCTCTTTCACTGTTGGTTGGTTTGTTGTGATAGTGAAGCGGTGAAAAGCGATCGTGGCGAAGCAGCAGCAGCAGCAGCAGCAGTAATAGGAAAATGCTGGGCCGAGTGAGACTCAAAGAGAGCGGCATCATGGACGAGGAGCTACCGACGCTGCTCGAGACGACCATCCGGTTCCTGGCGAAAAATCTCAACGTCATGTGCAACACCGACCCCGTCACGCATCAGCTGGAGCTGAAGGACGACGTTATCATACCGAACGAGATCTGCGATCGGTGAGTCACTCGGTTGGAACTGCTCGTATGCTCCGTGTCTTGCTGTGTCTTGCTGTGTGTTGTCCCGCTGGCCTATTTTCGACCGGTGATAATCACTGTTTTATCGAATCGCCTTTTGTTTAGGCGCAGTGCCACGGTGAAGTGAAAGCTCTGCATGAGGAAAGGCCAACTTTCCAGCCCGAGCGCGGCACCACCCCAACCCTTAGGGATGACATTCGGAAGAGTTGATTCGTCTCGCTCACTCCATCGCTAAACATCATCCTCATCCCGGGCCAGGGCCCTCCTCGGCAACTCTCACTCTTGGCACTGTCAGTCCGCGGGGCGAATGACGTATGTTATCAGGCTAAAAGCGCACATCGCGGGGAACCGTGCTGCTGCTGTTCCCGTTCATAACCTCTACTATGGCCCAGTGTAGGCCTATTGCGACGCACGTTCCTCCCTGCACGGTGCTCCACGGAAAACCAGTCTCGCGCCACCCCCGGGGCCAATCTATCGGGGCCGTTTCCCGAACAAAGAGTGGAACATAGTAGCCAACTTTCTTACACGACGACACGCGCTCCAACACACGCCGTCGCATGCTTGGATAGTATGGTGTCACAAGGGGGTGATGTACGGGCGTTATATAATTCTATCCTGTTCTAGTACTTCATTCTCAGTAGTCGGCGAGCGTTTTTCATCTTCTTCTACTTCCGATGATCACCACGGCGGCTAATCAGCTGTTTTCATTGTGGCGGTGTGTCGAGGTTCGGCTGCATCGGCTTTGGTGTTCTGGTGCACGCAGCCGCCTGACCGCCCGACCTTTCCATTCCGGCATCGCCTTACAACATTCTTGCACGGCTGCTGGTCGGTAGATGCGTGTTTGATTGCGATGCCCCTGCTATCATCTGACTATTGATGGAAGGGCAGTTGCTACCCAGCAGTGGGTTTATCGTTGTTTGTGCTTCTGTTGTGCCGCTCGGAAGTGAACGGAATAGCGGCGTAACGACACGGTCATTCAAGTTGCAGCACTATCTGCTTCGAGTACTTCACCATCACATCGCTGACTGGACGGAGAACAGGTTTTCTTTATCATACAATGTCGATGCCACCGAACCCCCCCCCAGCTCCCGGCAGTAGCCTTCGATTCGAAGCGTGTGCTCCCTTACCCGAGGGCTGCACGGCTTTATTTTCCTCACCGTCATCACGGTTTGGTGCATGCTTTGCATCGAAAGTAACCCAAACCATACCCAAACACCGTCCCTATCCAGCTGATGACATCCAAGCAAGCAGCTGGTGCGTTTGTTGTTGGTTCGACGGAGCGCAGCCAACTTGAGTGAAACTCGAGCCTCGCGGCTTTCAGGTTCTGAGCCCTGTATAGTTCTTTGTTACGGTGCGCTGGCTTTCCGTAGGCAGGTGATCTAACGCAGCTATTCCGATTTCACCAACACGAAACGTTATGCTGCCCTCTGGAAAGCTCTACAACCCGTTTAACCACTGAATTTTCTAAATGCTTTTCATGTGCTTGATGTAAAACCAGGGTTTAAAAATTAATTTACACGTAATTAAAAAAAGTAATCGTAGTCAGGTGGTGCTTTTTTCATTTGCTTTTTCTTTTTGTTGAATTTTTTAAACGCCCCTTCTGATTAAGCCAGGTCAGGGCAAACCAATTCTGCGTCGATGTGTGCAATGTGCTGGTGAAAACTGCATTTGCATTCACTGCATTCTCACACACATACACACACACACCCACGGGCGCGAACACAGCTGGTGCAGGTTGAAACGAGCGCACCAGCTACTCCAAAGCGAACGAAATAGTGATGGTAGTTGCAGTAGTTGAGCTGAGCGAGCGTTTTTCCCTTTTTCAAATTGCTCATGGTCGCGTGTCAGTCGATGCAATGGTTTGGTACGTTCTTGATTTGAGAATGTTGTACTTGTACTGCCTTTACTATGTTTTACCAATACACTTGTTGCATTAAAAAAAAAAAACAAACAAATTTGTGCCATCGTAAAAATACATTTTTTTTTAAATGAGCAGCTTACCAATTGTTAGAATTTGAAAATAGGGGTGATTACGATTCTCTAAGCATCCTTTATTCAATTATTAAAACATTTACTGTGCACAGGATGAGAAAGAAATAGAAATAACGTTCGCCATTTGTGGATTTAATCACTAGAAACAAAATTCATTCCCCGTTTTCAGTGCTATCAGCAACAGTTGTGCGCAGAAATAAGAATTTTAGTTTTTTATGTCAAGAGGATTCTTATCTTCGTTTCATTTTTGAATGCCAGTGACAATCCAGCAAGAGCAACAGCAATAATGGTGATAATGCATATCGAAGGACAAAAATTCTAATGATGGTGTTTCAGCCCGACAGAACATAATCGCCAAGGTTCCACTTTCTAATGATGATAAGCGATTTGAATAAACGAACGGCATGGTTCGTGGACGATAATGAGCTCACTTTAATGTACCATGTGCCAAGTCATTGCACCAATACTGCGATCATCGTGCGTTAATGGCTGCAGCTGTTACCTATCTTGGCTAGAAAGCATGGCGAAGAATCCAACAACTCAACAAGTCAACAACGTGTAGAAGCCCCCCAATATAAAGAGAGACGGCGACATTGTAGATCAAATCAGATCAACCTTCAAACAAAAACGTTGACGATCGTCGAATCGGAGAAGGAAAGAGCTACGTACTTACTTGCGCGGCAGTTGGTGTTGAGTTACGTACGCAATCTGGTGGTTACCTGTTCCACCGCGCGTTGGGCTGCTGAATGCCACGACATTGTCCTTCCACGTGTGTCCCATTACATGACACTTGCTCGTGCACAACATTACCTTACATTAAGGCACTGATTTGAGCAACCATTACACATTGTTTTTTTCCCATCTCAAGCGTTTTTTTTTAATTATTAGAGTTAATACCCCTCACGTGAAAAATGGTGGAACCATCTTATCTACTTTTGCTGTTCTTTCAATGGAATTTTGGATGATAAGATAGCCCTTGAGAAACGGTCTACAAACGTAAAAAATACATACACACTCTGCTTCGCTTCCTTCAAGCCTGCAAGCCTTCAAGCTCATTCAAGTCAGCTCGGGAGCACACGTGGCACGTGGTTGTATTGTCGCAGTCATTTCACCCGAAAAGCTGAGCTTTCGATACCCATGTGACGTTCACGTGCCGCGTTGGGCTTGTCCTTATTACGTGCTTTAACGGGGCCATTAATAGACGCGCCCGGCATTTGAACGTAAAGTTTGGGAACAAACTCAAAAGCATTTTGCGACGTTTTGTCATTGCAACGGATTGCAGCAAACATTTGGGAGGTTAGGAGCGCGATGCTGTCTTCACTAAAAGTGGCACGTTTTTGGAGGAAGAGGAAGCACTAGGATGGTTAGTGAATTAACCTTTTATTCGCCGAATGGCATTGAAAGTGAAGAGCGGGAAAGGAAAAGATAAAGTAGACGACAACTTTAACGCACAGCGGATTGGCTGTGGATCTTCCATTTCATTTCATTTCTGTTTTTTTTTCTTCAAGGGCTCCATTTGTGCACATTGCGAAAGATTGTGGAATTTCTAGGGATTTGGTTATCAGCTGGCTGGAAGGGGAGGGAGGGGGGGGGGGTTAGTTGCCCCTTGCGGATGTTTTGGAAAGTTTTAACGGTCGCAAAGATTAGAATTGGATGATGATGACGAACGGCAGCAGAAAGGTTTTCTGTTGTAATTGAATATCGCTTAACGATTTAATTTCATACCAATCTCCCCCGGTCAATTTGGCCGGACCTTGCCTTCTTGGTTCACCCAAGAGACAGCACCATCATCATCACCATAAGTCTTCTTTTCTTTCCCTTTCGTCTTAATTACCACCATCAGCGACTACCGCCACCCAATAAAAGCCTTTAGATCACCGAAGAGCCCGGTTAGCCAGCCCGCGCGAGCCTCGAGGCTTCTTCCGTTGTTTTGTGTGGCACGTTTGAGATTGTATTTTAGTTTTGTTGGTCCGTTTATTGCATTTTTCGTGGGCAAGGTCATGGGAAATGAATCATGATTATGGCGGACGCGAATGTGCTGCTGGTTTGGTTGCGCGATGAGCCATTTTTGGACGTTGGTTGTGACTTTTCTTCTGCGTTTGCCTTTTTCTCTCCGGGCTCGGCTCCGCTCCGGACGCTGAAACTGAGCTTGAGACGATTTATGACGGTTCGGTTTGTTAAACGATGCGTTGAACAATATTTTGGGCCGGTCCTTGTGCAGGGGTGCCATTGTGGAAACCGGTGGCTGGAGTTTAAGGCTGCCTGGCTGGCTGCGAATTTTCCGCACATCGCCCAGACAAGCATTCGATGCGTATGTTAGACTTTGTCCCACTTCAAATTGAATCGAGATGGTATTTTTTTAAATTTCTTTTGTTTGATGATATTATTTTTCCAAAAAATCTTTCATTCCCATAATTGTATCATATTCACCTTTTCTTGGCGAGCCAGTTCTCCAGTGGAAAACAATACGCATACGGAGATGGTACCGCTTGGTTGTTTCGAAGAACCTTTTTCGTTTTGTATGCGTTCTACGTTAACCGATTTGCGTCGCTATTTTAAAAATAAACAGTCGCTTCTGGATTCTCGCGGAATGTTGGTAGGTAGTACTATTTTTACAGCGTTCTACGCCGTCGGCGTCTGGAAATGTAGCGAATCGCGTGAATGTTCTGTACGAAAAAGCCATAACTTATGTCGGAAAGGGGGAGCATGGGCTGGAGAAGAGGAGAATCACAAATCGTCTGTAGGACGGTTCAGCGGCAGACAGTACCACAGTTGTTTGGCATCCTTTTAAGGGGAAAGAAAGAAAAAAGACAGTGTGAGAGTATATTTAAAATTAGATACAACAGTAACCGCCGATCTTTTCTGGTTGTCCATCACAGGTTCCTCCGCTACCAGCAGGACTGCGGGCAGGACATCAATGACCGGTTCATCCAGATATTCCGCGACACGGAGAAGACGCCGCTGCGCCACGTCAGCCTGCGCAACAGCACCATCACGAACGAGGGCATGCGCATCCTGCTGCGGCACCAGCTGAGCTCGCTGTCGATGTGGTACTGCAACAAGATCACGACCGCGTCCTGGAACATCCTGATCGAGCACTGCCGGCAGCTGCGCTCGCTCGAGCTCGGCCGTTTCGTGGACATGCTGAAGCACAGCGAGCCGAACGAGAAGACGCCGATCTACTTCCAGCTGCAGCTGCCACGCCTGCAGCGGCTGAAGCTGAACGGCGTCGTCCTGCAGCCCTCGATCCAGTTCGGTCATCTGACCGACCTGCACCATCTCGACCTGACGGCGTGCATCTTCGCCGACTTCAGCCTGAAGGCGCTGCTCGAGCTGCCGAACCTGCGCACGCTGATCCTGTTCAACGTTTGGCCGCTGGAGCACGAGTTCCCCACGCTCTGCAAGCTGCAAAATCTCGAAACGCTCGATCTGTCCGTATCGCGAGCAAACGTCGACGGCAACTATCTAACACCTAACAAAGTGCGTTAAACAGGGTGGGACGAAGGCGCAAGGCTAATATTCTAATGTTGTTGGGTTCTGCATCTTCTATTTACACAGTTACTAGCAAATTTAGTAGAAAACCTAACGAAATTGCGCCACCTGGACATTTCCGGCACGAACCTGCCCGGTGACGGGGTGGCCGAGCGGGCGGGATCCTGCACCGGCAGCAGCTCGGACATCCCGGGGCTCGCCAGCCGCGTCGAGCGGCCGCTGGATTTCCTCGGCATCTACTACACGTCGCACTCGGCCTGCAAGTGGCACGACATACCGGCGTTGCGGGTAAGCATTGCGGGGATAATGTGAGGCGCATGTGAGCTCAGCAGCTCACCAGTCTTTCGTTTCGTTCCGCTCCACAGATCGCCGGCGAGGGCACGGAGGAGCAGATCCTGGTGGCGGCCGTCGCCTACCAGGACCGGCACGAGCTGCTGACGAAGGTGTTGAACGACCTGTACCATCTGCTGCGGTTCGAGACGTGCAAGCAGATCCACAAGGCGCTGGACGTCGTCCTGTCGGCAATGGACAAGCACATACGCGTGAAGAACATTCAAATCAGTGGCAGGTAGGAAAGGAGAAAGAGGCAAAGAAGCATCAGTCCTAGCCAGGGGTTCAAAGTTCATCACTAACTGATGGCCGCACTTTTTCCCCCACCGCACGTAGTGCCACCCTGTTCTACATCGTGAAGGGCCGGGAAAAGATGAAGTTTGGCGTGCCGCTGAAGAACCACATCATTCACACGCTGCTGAACGGCATGTCGACGCACCTGACGGACGATACAATGATGCGGAACGGATGCCTAACGCTGTGTCAGTTCAACATACCGATCGATGTGGTCAGTAGGAAGCGGCGGACGATGGTATGATGTCGAAGAACAATTTTAATAAACCTTTTCTTCCTCCTCTTCTGCAGATGTTCGAATACGAGCGGCTGGTGCAGATTCTGCTCCACGGCGTATCGTACCGCGAGCAGGAAGGATTCGTGCAGCGCATCGCGATCTACTTGCTGAACTCGCTCGCCTGCCAGGTGGACGGCAGCCAGAAGCTGTTCCTGGGTGATCTGGGTGCTATATCGGTAGGGGAAGCACCGTGACCGGCGGTCTCGGCAAGCACTCACTCTAGTCCGCCTTCTGCTGATCATTGAACCTTTCCTTTTTGTGTGTGTGTGCCTGTCTCCTTCAGACCATGCTCAACCTGATCAACGATCGCCTGTCGAGACGCATGTTCGACGACGTGATGGAGGTGGCCTGGTCGACGATGTGGAACGTGACGGACGAGACGGCGAAGAACTGCGAGCGGTTCCTCGACGGTCGCGGGATGGAGTACTTCATCGGTTGTCTGAAGGTGAGCTGGCAGAATTGGTCGCGACGGGACCACGTTGTCGCCGTTGACAGTGGCAGCTTATTGTGGGTTTTCTTTCCGTTCCGTTTTGCGCGTGCCATCCTTCTTCCCGGACACTTTTGGCGTTGCAGCTATTTCCGGACCGGGACGACCTGCTGCGGAACATGATGGGCCTGCTCGGGAACGTGGCGGAGGTGAAGGAGCTGCGGCCGCGCCTCATGACGCCCGTCTTCATTACCGAGTTTTCCAACCTGCTCGACTCTTCCAGCGACGGAATTGAGGTAAGCGTTCAGCGGCGGTAAACACCATCGAGAGATCCACCGTTTCCCTATTGTGATCTCGTTTTGCAGGTGAGCTACAATGCCGCCGGTGTCCTGGCGCACATCGCATCGGACGGTGAGGCGGCGTGGACGATTACCAGCCCGACGCGGTACAGCGTGCTGGTGCGCATGGTGGAGGCGATCGAACGGTGGGACTTGTCGGCCGAGCGCAACATCAACTACCGCAGTTTCGAGCCCATCCTCGGTCTGATCCGTTGCTACCACACGCCCCAGTGCCAGCATTGGGCCGTGTGGGCGTTAGCGAATTTAACCAAAGTAAGTGAACTCTCGCAGTTATTGCAAAACACCGAGCTGTCAGAGCTGTCAAAAATCTCGACGAAACAACTCATCTTAGTAGGCAGAACATGGAATTATTTCAAACGGTTACCAGACCAAACTTACCTGGCGTATACGTTTCCTTGCTATCAATGCATCCTTTGATGAAGGATTTTCTGTTAAAATTTGATGGAATTGTGTCACGTCGTCCCTGTACCTTACACTGTTTGTTCCCAGCGAAAATGATGAATTTGAGAGATTTTAAGCTTCTATTGAGTTCTGCTTCTTCTCCATTTGCTGCTTTGGGTCATTCGGTCCCTCCATATCGATATTTTTAATGCCCATGGAAGAAATGTGTAATATTGGTTCCGTTCCATGCGGTGCAAAAGATTGTTTGAAGAGATTCAATGCGGAGCCTGCTAAGAAATCAAATTGGTTGTTCGATAGCTGCACGGTTGTTTGGCAATGGAACGACAGACAACCAGACAGGCAGACACTTTGGCTGGAAGAAGATGGCCTAGTATCTTTAAACTTCTTTATCGTTTTAGGTCTACCCAACCAAGTACTGCCGGGTGGTGGAGCAGGAGCGAGGCATCGAGCTGCTCCAGGAGTTGATCGAGCATCCGGCACCGTACCCGCGCCTCAAGGAGCTGGCCCAGATCGTGCTGACGCACTGTCGGAACCTGAGCGAACCGATGGGTGCCGGCGGTGGTGGTGGTGGTGATGGTGGAGCGGACGGTTCCGGGTCGAACACGGATCCTGCCGTCATGGAGCTGGACGGTTGAAATTAGGAGAAAAGAACAGTAATTCAATCGCCCCAGGAAACAAAAAAACTATACACACACACACAACCCAAGTCTACGTACTGTAGAACAGCATCACCTAGCCTAGATAGAGCCTCATACTAACACACACGCTTACGCGAGGCAACGACGCACATGCAATCACGAAATCCCACGAAACCGTATCCTCCCGAGGCCACCACGCCACCATCACAGCCTATTGGTTGAGTGTTGCATTGAAGGGTGGCTTTTGAAATTATTTGATTTTTTTTTACAAACTTGTCGGATAATTAAAAAGGTTGAAACGGAACGTATCGAGTGATAATCTAACGAATATGTTGTGATTGCAATCTGGAACGCATTATCATCCGAGCCTGCAGCACCATGGAGTGAGTTTCTTTTCTCCCCTTCAGCCCGTCTCGCGCAACCTTCGGCACAGCTTTCCATGGTTCGCGTTTGATGTCCCTTTGCCGCCCAGCCGTCCCTTCGCCGCCTGCCGGGACGTTTTCCAACGCGTGCGAAGGGCAGTGTGTGCGTGTGTGTCTATCTGTTGCTGGAAGGGGAAAGAGGGGGGGAGGGGTGTGGTAGTTTAGTTAGTGGAGAATGGCTGGAGATGTTAGGAAGGGGGTGTCGACCTGTACAGGAACCGGATGAGACATTGAAGAGTGAGAGATGTGTCAGCTGAGGTTGACAAATACAGAACCAGAAAGAGAACGAGAGAGAGAGGGAGAGTGAAAGACAGCGAGGAAGAGAAGAAAACGAGTAATGATTATTTGCGCTTAGTCGTCAGGTTTAAGTTAATTCGTTTGTTTGTTAGCTAGTGTTTTCCTCATGTACATAGCATAACGTCGTGTGATGATGAGGTTGATGATGATGATGATGATGACGATGATACTGTAGTGTGGTGCCACGTGGCCAAGCCGATTATGCAAGTTGCTTGTGTGTGTGTGTCCGTGTGTGTGTATGATGGCGTAGATGTGCAGGAGCGGTACGGGGGGTGCAAGTGATAAAGGAGTGGTTAGAAACAAGCAGCATGATATGTGTACAGCGCAGTCTGGTATTGTGAGTAAAGTGATAGTTCTCGACAGCCACACAGAAACTTGTTACCCGACTTTTTCCTTTGTTTTCATCTTCCGCGCGAGATTGTTTGGTAATTAGTACTAAATTATTACAGAGATTTTCTGTAAGTTTCGCCCTCCCCGCTGTACCTTGTCGATGGGTTTTCGTTTCGCCGCCTTCTTCGATCCTTTTTCCCGTGTTTTGGGTCTTAGAGATTTTGGGCCTGTTGAAGAATGTTGGTAAAGTGGGCGACAACATTGGATGGTTGGATGTCATGGAGGAGATATTCTGTATTACTTTTCTCGTTCTGTGTCTCTCCCTTCCGCTCTATCTCTCTCTCTCTCTCTCTTTCTCTCGCGCGCGCTCCTTCAGGATTGGTTTTGGATTATATTTTAGAAGTCAATTTCCGATCACAAAGATCACTAGGATTGGCCGTAATCCTTCATAATTCTCCGTAGCGTTATGTTGTATATTCCCTACACGTTTAAATAATTTAACACAAGCCCCGGATTTCTTCGGGCGTAGGTCTCCGATGTTTGTTTTTTTTTAAATGATTATGTCTAAGTTGCAACTCACACAGTTCACGAAATAACACCATCAGTTCACACAAACTGTGAATTCCACCAGCCACCATTTTGTTTGGTCACCTTTGTTTCCGTTGTTCCTTAGGGATTGCGAAGCTGGGAGGCTTTAGGCAACCAAATGGATACAGTCCTGAGGTGTAATGTAATAGCGCCTCAGTATGGTAGGGATGTTACTAGTAAAAAAATAAAAAAATAAAAAATAAACACTAGAATCCGACCGCTGTGGTAGATTGTCGCACGGCTCAGCCACCCAGCATCTGACTGCATTACCGAGCAAACTGCTGACTTCGACGAAACTAAATGGAAACATTGTGCAGAAGCGCGCACACTGGGTAACGTTTGTCAAAAAGGCATAAGATAATAACGAAAAGCAACATAATAAATTGAAAGCAATTTTCGAAAGAACTGAAAAATTAAACGTTTTTACTAATTAAACAACCGAAATTTACTTTGCAGATTTCTTTTTTGCATTGAAATTGCATTCTTTCAGCATAGGTTTATGTCGCGACTACGTGACCAGCGCCATCTAGCTGCATTGACGGGAAACACTAGCGGAGCCACGATCCAGTTTCCCATTGATAGATACTTTTTGTTACGTATTCGTATTCCTTGTTCAACGTCTAACCACCCGATGATCAATTTCTATCGATCGCAATTCTAAACTTGATACAGTGCTAGTTTATTTTTTTCTTCTATTTTACAGCTATTGAAAACATTCCGTAACCACCTTGGAAGTTTTAATTTTCTTCAGTTTTATTTGCAATTCAATTCACTCTAATCGAAGAAGCAATACATATTGGAGAACCGCAGCACGTGGCGGTTGTTTTTTTGGGACGCTCGTATTGACAGCACAGGTCACGAGTTTAATCCATATTATATTCTTGAATAATTGTTCATTTCTCTGAATGCTTGACTTTCAATACTATACCTATTCAAACGAACTACTAAAGGCTTTCTGGCTGTTTTGGGAAGCAAACGTTCCCCTGTTTCTACGCGTAACAAAGTTTCAAACGCTCGAAAATAATGAATATTTATTACTGTTTTTTTTTTCTTTCTCTCTGCACCGTGTGTGTCATCGTCTTTGCTACACAACATTTCCTCCTACATTCTGAACTTATTGTTGTTTCATTACCAACGATCGTTCGAACACGTTTCAGGGTTCGTCCTTCCCGTGCGGCATTTTCCGCGCGTGCATCTGTTGCCTTAGGAATCGCCTTTCCCTCCTTTAGATTCTGTTTCATCCAAAACACACACAATTCCTCTTGGTTTTGTTGTTGTTGTTGTTTCGTGTTGTATGTATTTTCCACCCTGCTTATTTATATTAACTCTACCTTTAGTGTTGCTACTATTTGCATTACGTTTATCCTGTATAAAACATGTTTACCTTCACTATCATAGTCACTACGTATCCTACCAGAAATATGACTAACTTTTAAATGTTTAATATGTTCAATTCAAACTGGGGCCTTCCAATGTCCATTGCAATTGTTGAGTGCATCTTACTTATTCTTCTTTCGTTTCTCATCACATTGTATCGCATCATCGCTCAAGTTCAGTTGCGACATGCGTTCGATTTCAGCAGGAAGGAAGCGATTTTAGTACATTGATCATTCATCATCAGTGCTTCGGATGTGATGTGAGGTGCTCCAAATCAATCGTTCGCTTCCAGCAAACGTTTCCCTTGGGGTTAATTAACTCCCTGTAAACATACAAGAGTTCATTTCTCCCATTTTATCAACCTCCATCCGACATCATTGACTTTAGCTTCAGAAAAATCTCATCTGAATCATATAAAGTCAATAGTGAAAACCTAACGTCGATCGATTTTGAGCTCCTGCCAATCCTTTTCCATCCGCGGCTGGTGGGAAAAGGTAAAGCACAACTATTGAAAGAAAACCTTCTCGAATCAAACAAGCAACGGGTTACCTACTATCCACTAAGTATGGCCTCGCGTCTTACATGGCAAGCACAAAGCATCAACAAAAAAAAATAAAAAAAAAACTCAATCAAATGGCACATCCAACGGTTTTCGGGACTGACGAAATAGGGAAAATAAAAATAAAACCATTCTGGAGTTCATGGAGCAACAAATAAACCCCAATCCGACCTACGGGTGGCATTGGAGAAAGCACCTAAAAGCTAACATAATTCAACAATCAGACAAAAATGTGCTTGCGAAATCTTCGGATTTTTTTCCCCCCTTCTTCTACGTGTCCTTTTGCTTCCGTTCCGTTGCCCATTCCAATGCACACACATACGCACACACACACACAGACACACATACAAACATTCCTCGCTCGCTCTCTCTCTCTCTCTTTCTGTCGCACAATACAAACGCCGAGTTCACCAGGTGCACTTATTTCAATGCGCAAGTCATGTCGTTCGTTAGATGAATTAGAAGAAGTTTTACTCCGCGTGTCCATTGATCATCCGCTGGTAGCTAAAAGATCCAACGAGGATTCTTCTCCACAGAGTAAAATAGAAGGGGGGGGGGGGGGGGGGGGGAACCAACTGGCGAAACCGTTCAGTCATACATGTCCTCGTCCATCGTTCAATCGTCCCCCAGAGCTCTACCCCCGTCGTTTTCGTTTCATCTCTCTCTCTCACTTACTCTCTCTATCTTTCTTTAACCTGGTACACATACAGTACACATACGCCACGTGTTCACCGTGCTCATTGCAGATCGCCCAGATCGACGCTCGATTGGTCCTGCTGCGTTTCCGGTGGCTCCTCTTCCGGCTCCGTCGAGAGACCCTGCGCCTTGTCGAGCGGAAGGGGCAGCACCTCGGGCGGTAGCACCAGCATCGTGCCGCCAGTTGAACCGCCCACGTAGCTGGTGCTGCCGCTGTCGTGGATGAGATTCTTAAACTCCAGTATCGTCTGCATGGTGGTGGTGGTTGGGCCGGAAGCAGGTGATGCACCGTCGCCCGAGAGCATCGACCGGGCCACGTCGTTGTTGTCGTCGTCGGACGCGTGGCCCAGCAGGAGCGTCGTGTGCGTCGGTGGACTGGACGGGTCGCGTGGATCCGGCTCCGGTGCGGCGTCGTACTTCAGCTCGTCGTACGGCTGCTGCTGGGGAATGGTGAGCACGCCCATGCCGTTCAGTTCATCGTCGTCGTCGTCCGGGTCGAGGATGGTGGTGCCGTCGGGAGCCGCCGGTTCGATCGTTTGCGGGATGCTGTTCGGAAGTGCGGACCCTCCGCTGGCTTCTACGCCTCCCGGTGGAAGGGCAGCCGGAGCGGGGACGGGTGCGTGCGTCGTTGGCTCGAAGAGGATCGGAATGGGCGCAACGGTGGCGAGTGCCAATGGGACTGCTGGGAGGAGCGGAGCGATCGGGACGTGTGATGGGACGCCAGGAACGGCTGGAAGCGGCAGAACCGAAGGGGATGCTACTGGTGGGACCAGAGCCGCTACCGCCGCCGGCGCAACCGGTTGCGGCTGCATGACGAGCGTCGACGGTACGAGAATCTGCACGATCGAGGGCGGTTGGATCATGACGTTGGAGGGCACGAGCGGCGTGGGTGGCTTGATCAACGGTTGCAGCATGGCGATCGGCGGCTGAATGAAGATTGGTGTCTCCACGGGCATCTGCTGGGGCACGATACAGTGCGCCACGCCGTTCAGGCGCGTATGGTAGAACTCCATCTGGTTGATCAGCTCCGGAAGCGTTTCATTGCAGAGCACAGGGTTTTCTGCGTACCGGAAATGAAAGCGCACAGTAATTAAACATTGCAAAGGGCGCATGGTAAAAGGAGGATGGCTTACCGTCGAGGAAGATTTCCAACCGGTTCGGGACGCCATGGTTGCTGCAGCGCGTGTTCGACACCAAATCGATCGACAGCTCGCGGATCATGTTCTTGGAGAGATCGGCCACGCAGAGAACCGGCAGCCCGTGGAAGTCCTTGTGCATCGTCGTCAGCTGGTTGTAGGAAGCATTCAGCGACTCCAGCGAGGGTAGGAACGTCTATGAAAGCAAAGGAGAACAAAAAAAAAACACATCGAAAGCTCAGTAGTTCTCCTCGACCTCGATCTTTCCTCCTTATTACCTTGGAGAGTTCCTCGAGTGTTTTGAGCTGGTTAAAGGACAGATCCAGTCGCTCCAGCTCTTCCATGCCGATCAGATCGTTTGGCGTGATCGTCTGCAGCTGGTTGTGGGCCACGTTCAGCACGCGCAGATTGTTCAGCCCCATCAGCGCACCGTCGAGCGACTGCAGCCGGTTGTTGTTCAGCCGCAGCTCGTTGATGATCAGGCCCGAGTCGATCAGGTTCTCCATGCGCCCGGTCAGCACCTCGATGCGGTTGTGCGAAAGGTCGAGCATGCGCAGCTTGCGCAGACCGGCCACCTCCTGCAGCGAGAACTCACGCAGCCGGTTCTCGCTGAAGTTCGCATTGATCAGGCCCTTGCAGCTGAGCAGCGAGCCGTTCAGGTGCGTCAGCCAGTTGCCAGCCAGGTTGATCTCCTCCAGCCGCTCCGCCTCGAGGAACTCGTCCCGGCGCAGCTCTCCGATCTGGTTGTGCTGAGCGGTCAGCTTGGTGAGGTGCGTCGCGCGCCCCAGCAGACCGTCGAGCGAGCGCAGCCGGTTGCCGATGACGTTCAGGCTGTCGAGGTTCTTCAGGTAGCGCACCTCCGTCGGCAGGTGCTCGAGCTGGTTGTCCTGGGCGTTGATCATGATAAGGGCCGGCGAACCGTGCGGCAGCTCGCCCTCGAGCGTCGTCAGATTGTTCTCGCTGATGAAAAGCATCTTCAGCTCGTCCAGATGCCGGATGCTGCCGTTCAGCGAGCGAAGCTGGTTCATTCCGATCTGTAGCGTCTGGATCGTCTTGGGCAGCGCATCGGAGTCGATACGCTGCAGGTGGTTCATGGCCATAAACAGGTGCCGCAGGTTCTGCAGATGCCGAAAGGTGTCGCTCGCGATGTACCGGATCCGGCTGTTCGAGAGGTCCAGCGTGCCCAGGTTCGGCATGTGCTCGAACATATCCGGCGGAATCTCCTCGAGCAGGTTGTCCGCCGCGCTGAACAGATCCAATCGGGGTAAGTTTTGGAACGTCGATACCGGAAGTTGGCTGCAATGTAAACGGTATGCAAAGAACAATATTATTTCCTTCTTATCAACGTGTCCACGTAACGACAATCGTGAGAGAACGGTCCAACCTCTTCTTGTGTATCCCTTAGCCCATCGCTGCCAACTCCACACGCATCCTTATCCTAACATCTTAAACGATTCCTGCTAATGATATTCTCAAGGTTTACACGGTGCAGCATGCGGCAAACGGCATGCGAAAGGTTTCTACCAACCGTGCAAAACCCAGCCTGCCAATGAACTGTGGCTGTGGCGTTAATCTGTTGCGTTGCGCGTCCTCCAGTACCGATCGCGATTGCACGAGCAGTTCGAACGTTCGGCGGAATTATCAAAGCGGCAGCACATGCATGTTTGGATGCGCCGTAAGCCAACCGAAAGAAAAACACACACTCGACGTGGTCGCGCGTTGGTGCAGCCGGATGGCTGTTATGTCGTGGCCGAAGGCGCCACCGATCTCCTGTTGTTGTGCAAATGCATCGGTGCACAACACAAAACACCTCGACAGTTGTCACCGGAAGGCACCTCCGTCCCCTCTCGTCCTGCCCTTAACGCTGACCTTCAGGTGAAGCGAACCGCGTGCCGGAGCGCTGATGATGCACGAGGACACATGGTGCGCGCTCGGGGAAGGTAGGTGGTAAAGGAAAAGAAGAAACCCCGACCGCACCTTGGGGCTGATGGAGGAAAACTAGTACCGCCCGGTAGTCCCTTCTCCTTCTCTGGTCGCTTTTGGTTGTTTGGTGGACAACTTCCATGAATGGATGAATGGTGTGACCGTAGGGTCAGCATAAATCAAGTCATCTCCGAACATCGAAACTGTTGCCCCGTCGCTCCCGACCTCCCCTACCCTTCTCTTCGATCGCATCAGCTTGCAACGGTCGGCGTCATCCGCTCGCTCGCCAGCAACCGTGGCCGCCATATGTCAAGCTGGTGTTAAATGGCTTCATAAGTTCTGATTTAATTAATTAATATAGCGACGTATGTTTCGTCGCCTTCAAGCTCCCCTCTCCTGCCATTTGCAATTCGCAAAATGTGCAACAAACTCCCGGCCGCGTTGATGCATTTAAAGGGCGAGTGAGAGCCTTCCGGCGGGTGTGGTGTGTATGCACGCGTGTGACGCTGGTGTTGGTTGTGCCGGACGGACTCGTTCGCTCGCTCGACCGGCCGGATCAGGCCACCAGGCCACGAGCAGTGAATGAGCCACTATACTAGCCCGCCATACTGAGGCTGAGGGACGAGCGCGAAGTGGAGCAGCCAGGCCAGGCGCGACCAGCGCGAAAGGTGGCCTGAACCAATTAACACGGTCGTAAATCAGTGCTGAAATTATTAAACATTATTGTTATTGCCACTGGCTGCGGTAGCGCTGAATTGATAACGCTCGATTTTTCCCGTCAGAACGCGTCGATGCTCCACACCATCGATCGTTGTCGCCGGTTGGATCGTAAAATTTGACGCCATCCCCCGAACGGGTAACGGTAACTGGCGGACGGTGGTGGTTCTGGATCCCTGCCATTCACTTCGCGTCCGCAGATAACCGGGCGAGGGGTTGCCTGCATCCGTCATTCACAACCGCGCGCCGATCGAATCGAAGTCAATCATGGCGGGATTTCTGCGGGTGCTTGACTTTATGCAGAATTTGGTTCCCCGCTCTGCGCAGCGGATCGAACCGGAGTCGCACGCCGCCCTGACACCACCGGGACCGCCGGCGCCAGTGATTTAACCCCGCGAAAGTGAACCCAATTCTCGCGACCGCGGGATCAATCGGTGTTGACCGACACGGTCGTATTTTAATCAGCCGCAGACTGGCCGCCCCGACCGCACGGCGGAGTTGACCGATCGGATGCGGCTGAGAAAGCGGCTGATACTCGTGTTCCCGTGTTCGAAACGGCAGCGTAGCTTCCTCGAATGCTTCTCGCAGCGTTGCAATGGACGTAGAAGGGAACAAATGGCACGTGGCACGATCGTGGTGTATCAATGTCGAGCCGCCTTCCAATGGATCGATAAAGGTTTGATGCATTGCTTCGTTCGTTTCCTAGTTTAAAAAGGTTTGTTAAAGAAACAAATATCCAAGAACGGACATGAATCATTCACTACAAAACGGTTTGAATGTTGTGACCTATTTGGCCGTGAATTATCATCTTAAACATGTAAATTACGTTCCACTCCGATTTCATTCGATAGCAAGCTCCTCTTCGAATAGATCTCACGATGCTGGTCGCATAAAAAAAAGACTAAACATACGACTAAACACTGTTAACGGACGAGGGCGCAAAATCTTCTCGTGAAAGATTACTGCAAATCGCGCATCGTGCGGGGTAAAAGGAGAGAAACCACGAATAGTGTGCCGAATGTTGCAAGATTTCCCGCAAAGATTCAACACGTTCCACGCGGCAGCGACAACCAGCGGACGTGCCGGCGGCATCGTAAACCTCCTGCCGTCCATCATCAGCTGATCGCAGCGTGCCGAAAGTTGATAAGTCACACCCCGGCGGAAGGCACCTTCTACAAGGCAGGGTCCTTCGTGGGCTTCGTTACATTTTATTCCATTTTGTTCCATCCTGTGGCCCGCCCTTGCTAACCGCCCCCCGATGGGAAGCTAAAAGCCCAGACTCGTGCCTAGGAGACATGGGCGCGAGGCGTAAGAAGGCGAGCACTCTCAAATTTGAATGCCCCGTTTTTGTGCCTAGCTCGCCAGGGCCGTGGCTTTAGGGACGGCGGGGCAACAAACGCCAGTAGGGTGGAGAACCGATCGATCGATAAACGCCATCATTCGTGCGTCAGCATTACGAAGCACCAATGGGAAGGCGCTGGCATCTAAGGCCTTTCCAGTGAGACAGCCCGCAAGGATAGCCCGCGCCGTTGGACAGGTGGACAGGATGATTTCGAAAGGAGTGTGCCGCTTAGATCTCTATCGAAAGTACCAATGCCCGGCATTGACGTAAGCAATTCGTGGTCGAAAAAAAGGTGGTCTTTTTAGTCGTGGACGGTTTCTAAAGCGTTCAACAAGCCAACGGATATTTATCTCCACTTTTCAAAAAAGGCTGAAATGGTGCACTTACACTTTCTCCTAGGAAGGCAGTAGTGCTAACATTTGAATACGCTGATTTCTAGTGCCAGCTTACCACCCTAAGGTCATCGATTTGATCTAAGCTAGTTGAAACCATCCGTCACTAAAGCCAGAGTGGACTCAGACGGTTGTTGATCGGTGATCAAACCCTACAGAATTTTCCCCCCACCCTTTCGAGACATCATGAGAGATGGGTCGACTGCTGAAAGCACGTTGATCAGAGTATCTGCCGAGCAGGGTTTTTGTTTCCATCTGGCGAACATAAAAAGACTCTTTGTCGTCACACTGTCGATCGTGGTCGAATGTGCGCCGCAATGGGGAGGGAAAAATTCCTGGGAAAACTCTGGACCTCCGAATAGGGTAATAGCGTCCGGATTCGTCGCTCGTGCACGGGTGCACACGCGGGTCAAATAAGAAGATGCGACATACAGTTAAACAAATAACCGCACACGGCAACAAATCCACCAGCTTTGACCGATGGCGGCGATTGCACCGACATCGACTGCAGAGAATCGTCGCACATTCCCGGCGGCATTCCCGATCCGCGGTACGGTTGAATGGGGTACGATTGTTTTGGGCCGCTCGTGGTTCTTCAATCTCCGGACGATCTGGGGAGGTGCCCCAGGCAGACCTTCGGACCGGAGCCGCGACCGGCTGCCCGTGCAATGGTAATGGACGACGACGGGGCTTGATATGATTTGATTGGAGTCGGTCGATAATTGAAATCAATCAATGATAATTCAATTAAACTCTGTCCCGCACGGTGTCAACTCGGTTGCGGAGTTGCTACTGCGCCAGAGGCGAAAGCGTGTACGAGGCTGTGTTTGCTTTTTCCTCCCCGCAGCAGTGGTTTTTTCCATGGGAAAACGTTGCCCAGGAGGCTGTTCCGATCTGTGAACTGGTCTTTATGCAAGCAAAGCACGAACTTAATCTTTTTTTTTTAAGACACGATAAAAGCCATACGATCAAAAACGTAGATTGCCGGATAAACATTTGTTGATTTTGTAAGTTAAACCAGTCAAGAAAAGCGGACGCCTGGTAGTCCGTAACGCGATCACAGTATGTTCATTATGACAGGCAGAAAATTGATCCTTCCAACGACGAATCAACAGTTTGAATTAATAACTGCAATGAATTGCTTCTCACGATCTCTACTCAAATCACTTCCAAGGGCTAGGGCACATTGAGAGCGATAAACTGCCATGCGGTGACGATGAAAGACATTTTTTTTGGTAGACCTACGATGTGGGTTTTCCCTCGACTTCGAGCGATGTCAATTTAGGTTGCCATCCTTGGTTGTGAATTTCCAATTTCCAACAAGCGTCAGCTATTAACGTTACCCACCAAAATCCGTTTGTGTGTGTGGCCGGGCGACCATATCAGGCTATTGTTTGTTTTGCTGCACCCATTTCCGAGCAGTTAAGGCCAGTGTCAAATTTCCCTCGGTTCAGGTAATGCGGTTGCGGGCAGAAGTCGTCCAGAAGTCAAGCAAGGAGTCATCGAGTCTAAAATGTGCCTGTGCCCTGTCCTGGCTATCAACTGTTCCCCGGGTTTATCTGCTGCTTGCACAGCTGAACAAACAACTGGCACTTTCCTCCAAACTCGGGACAAGGCGACCGCACCCACACGGTGAAAGGTTGTGTGAGTTGTCAGCAGCAGGGTAGTGTCGTTTAACCACCCGCAAGGACATCTCACCACCGGGAAGAAATATGGCCTTTGCCCGAGCAGTCAGTCAAGAATTATCGAACATCATCCCACAGAATTCGGGTACGGTTCGGCCAAAGTGGCACGTAAAGTATAAAATTTCCTCCCAAATGTTCATCTCCTTGCGTTCTCCTCCTCTAGATTCCAGGTCGGCAAGCTGTGAATGGGAAATCCCGACCGAGTTTTGTCGGCATGGATCGGCACTGATAAGCGCGCAAATTGGTGCTTAATTAATTCAACGTTTGACGTTTATTTACAAACTATGGTTGCTCGCCCCCGGATCGGTCCGGGTCGGCTCTCCCCGGGGGTGCAAGGATTTAGACGCGATTTGTTTGACGTTTTCCCGAGTGCTGAGACGGGGAATTCCTTTTGTATCCCGTGTAGTGTTACCATCTCGGCCGTTGTTGGAGGTAATCCCATCTGAGAGATGCCCCTTTCGAACTATTGTACATCATGGTTTCAAGAGAGAACGAGCCTTTCGTTTTCAATCAATTAAAGTCCATATTGAATAACCAAATCTAACTAAGATAACACAAGGAAACAAAAGGAAAACATTTAGAATCATAATGATCTATCGTATTGCCGAGCTCCGATGACCTTGTCAGGACATTGATTCTACAATAACGATTCCCTCAAAGCACGAGATAAGTTCTACATAATTCTACAGCCAAATGACAATACAATACGCGACTTTTAGATTATCCCGAGCTATTTCTTTACTCTAGCCATACCTTTTTCAAGACAAGCAAGTTTTCCTAGCATATACAGACTCTTGAAAATAATTGTTTGAACTCTCTACTAAACCGTTGATCATATTACGTCAGGTGAGGTGATTCCTAGGATCTGACTTCCATCGTTCTTATTGGCTCTTTTGTAACAGCAGGATTCCACACTAGCTTCTACTCAAGATCGGATTACCTATACGAATAGCGACACTACTGGCAGCTTCACGCTTCACAAACTTGTATTATAACATCGCAGAATGCTCCTGTTGCGAGGAACATGAACTCGGGTTCGCCGAGGAAGGCAACGAATGAAAGTAGCGTCGTCGGAGTTGAAGCATTTTTGTTTGGTTTTTTTTTTCTTACAAGCTGTTCCTCCTGTGTTTGTTATTGTTTACTAGCGCCGCGATTAATCCACAGCTTCCACGTCGCCGAGTGATGATGATGGCGCCGCCCAGAATTGTAGTGGAGAACCCAGACAAGTGCCGCGAGGGGTTTGTCCGATATTACAAGTACCAGCAAAAGCACGCACATACCCACATACACACACACAGAATAAAGTTATGGCAGTAGGAGCCTCATCATCAATAGGGCACAGACTACGACGCATGGACAACCTTTGCTTCCACAGCGGCTACGGTCAGGACATCGGCTATCATCAATCATATAGCCGGGGGATTGCTTCAGACGAAGGTGGAGGAGATAAGCGGTGGACCGATCCTATCGTGTACTATCTCCTCACATACACGATGGTCTGAAAGTGCCCCTCCACAAGCATGCCGTTCATGCGTTGGTGCGTTGATCGACCGACGCGGGTAAAAGTAGTGTGTTATCGATCGATTGCAATCGATCCGATCGAGTAATGCCGTATGTACGTCATTCGAACGTCAGTTAGATTTAGAGATTTTCCAAAACAGTAGGGAAGTACATTCGAACCGGGGAAACATAGTTGACTCAGAGCGATAACTGTATATTGGAAATACATAGCGATGTCCATAGGATAGGCTCATTTCGTCTTGATCCCTACGTAGTCTAAGGACTAAAAAAAGGCTTCCCCAAAGCCACTCCGAGGGAAAAGACCCGCGCTTGTTCCTGGCGCACTTACCTTAGGTTGTCATAGTTTATCCGCAGCGATTTGATGTTCATGTTCATCTCCCAGAACGACAGTGCGGCCAAATCGAGCAGCTGCGAGTGCGAAATCGTCAGCCAGATGTTGTGATCCTCGGTGAAGCGGTCCTGCAGCGCGTTGACGACCTGCCCGAACGACTCCATCTGCTCGCACTTGACGTCGATGTTGTTCGCGAACAGGCGGGGTGAGCAGGTGCAGGGCGAGATCTCGCGCCGAACCGCGCAGTTCAGCGACGCGCTCGCCGTCATGCCGATGATGGTGTACAGTAGTGTGGCCATGGTGGCGTTACACTATTGCCCCCGGTACAACGGACAAACAACACAGCACAGTACCACCGATCAAAGGGATGTTCCTTTGAAGGGGTTCTCCCAGCTCTCTACCGTCACGCTTCCCTTGGTGGGGCTTAGTATGGTCGTTTCGTTTTTGTTTCCGTTCACTTCCTTTCTCACTTTATGTCAAAGCACTTCCACTGGAATCCGGAAGCTAAAAGCACAAGAATGGTAACCTAAAACACTCCTATATCACTGGGGATATATTTGCTATAAATTAATCAATCGCACGCTGAACCGACCCTGAATAGTTTGCAATTTATACAGAAATCCAGTAAGGTCTACGTCAGATAAAATATTAAGCAAATGCGAAACTCCTTCCAACTTATCTTCAAACATTCCTTACTGTATCTATGGTTTTCTTGAACACTTTACATCAAGCGTATCGAGTCAACTTGTTGGAAACATCTGTTTGGTGATCTCGCCGCCATTTCTCTCCAGCAGATCGGGCTGCCGGAAAACGATAGTTCTGGCTCCTTCCGGAAGCGCGCAGGAAGGTTCGCTTGTCTGCTTGTTCTGCCTGATCGTACACCGTACGCGGCTCGGTTTCATTTCGTTTGCGGTTCGCCGTTCCTTCGGCCGTTGCTCGATGACTCGCCGCTGTCAATCAATGCGAGCCCACCGCACTGCTTCACTCACCCCAGCTAGTCGGGCGGTGGGTTCGCACAATCTGTCTCGGACCCTTTGCCCTGGACGATCCACCGTACCTTCGTCTCGTCGGTCCTGCGTGCGAGTGTGTTTACGTTCCGTGCGCTACTTGCGATAATGCGAACGTAATAACGTTGCCGGCAATCTAGTAGCGCCACCAACACCAAAGCGCCTAGCGCCACCAGGAGTCGGTTCCCCTAGCTAGGAGGGAATTTCGATGCTGTTTATTATATATGTTGGTATGTTGTTGTT
Organism: Anopheles atroparvus; assembly: GCA_914969975.1. Lineage (NCBI taxonomy): Eukaryota > Metazoa > Arthropoda > Insecta > Diptera > Culicidae > Anopheles > Anopheles atroparvus. The sequence continues at coordinate 38,818,369 of CAJZCY010000002.1, read as the reverse complement.
GCTTTCTTTTCCAACCTGTTGGATGGATTTCTTTTTGCGTGGCCGTTGTCGTTCAGCAAAGCCCCGTTGAAAACAAGCACCAGAGGGCGAGAAGGTACCCCGTTGTTCGGTCAGCAAATTATTGCGAACCAACCGAAACCCGCGCAACCGTCACCCCCTCGGGATAGTTTGAATTTCAACGGTGGATCGCGAAATCTAACACCCGAACCGCCACCGGACCCGACGGTAAAACGGGAAATTCTAACACTTTCGTTTCCTTTTTCGCTCCAACTTTCGAACCGTTTGCGGTGCACTCAACTGTTGCCGTTGTTTGACGAATCTTTTGTGCCTAACCGTGCCCACAGCCCAACCGTCACCCTGCCGTCAAGGGCCATCGAACACTGGGCGCCTATAGACTCTAAACCGACCGTACAGTCCGAAAAAAAAAACCGATCGACTCCGGATCGCTGCGGATCGAAAAATCGCTCTCGAAACTCAATATGTCACTGACGGCTGATAAGAACGTGAACGAACGACGCCCGTGACTTGAATATAAGTCCGCCGCCGCCGGCTTGAATGCTGGACGCGGTGTTGGGAATCTCACTCGCTCACTCGCACCAGTGATCTCCTCTCGTGGGTGAGATGTGCCTGGGGAAAATCCAACCTAATCCAACGAAATCCAACGTACACGTAAAGATGGAAATGTTACCCACGACAGGTTCCGTCCTATGACGGCAGATCGAGGCAAAGGGAAAATCTGTTCACTCGCAAAAACTCGATCGCAAATTGCAAACACCGCAAACGAAGACTACCGCAGCTCAGGAAGGCTCGGACCGACCGATCCGTCTGATAAGACGGTACGCGTGCTAATGAAGCCCGAGAGCAGGTCGCGGCTCGGAGCGCGATCGCGAGATCCGGGCACATGCATGCATGCATGCATGCAGGATCTCTCTGGCACGATCACTCACTCGCGATCCGCAGCGCGCGGACAAAACGCTCACGCTGGCGCTCGCACCGATAAAGCCTGCACCGCGAACCGCGGGGTTGTACGGTGACGTAACGTACCGTAACGCGGCTACTAATGCGGCACGACACGACACTTATATGATGAAGATGCTGCTGCTGTTGCTGCTCCGGGACCGGACTGATGTGTTCATCCTACCGCGGTCTCGCATCGACTGAGCGCGGAGCGAAGCGGTCTGTTTCCTTTTATGAAAAGGTGGAAAAACAAAACGCGCGTCAGTCGCGTGCACACCCGCGCAGCCACACACAGGCGCACACAAATATGCTAGGGAGCGGTATGTATGTCCTGACGGGCTGGACCGGGGCATGTGAGTAGTCCCGAACGGCCCGGATCGATCGCCGCTCCAGCCTCCGCCGGCCGGCTCTCCCGATGAAACGATGAGATGAAGATGATGGACCTCCGCGCCTCGTTACCTCCTGTCTCAAGACTTCGGTCGCCAGTTCTCGCTCACCATCGGGTGCTTTGCTGCGATGTCGGACGTTCTCTTCCTTTTTCTTGTCACACCTGCCGGTCCATTCGGTGCCATTCGATTCCTTTCTCGGTATACTGGTAGGGAAAAAATGATAGCAGATTTTTGAAAGCGTTATGTGGTTTTGCATATTGCAGTTTTATGGGAAAGTTAATTAAGTTTTGTTTTAAACTCACCCACGTGGTTCTTTTTTGATGAAATTCAGTTGATAAATTTCACGACGGTTTCGGCAAAAGAAGGGCGGCTGCTATACTGCTCTAAGGATGCCTCAAATGTCCGGCAAATAAACTTTAAGCTAAAATAAATAAATGTTATACATTTTAAACTGAATAACATTATTAATAACCGCATTTCTGAGAGAAATCAAATCCATGAGAAATCATAACAATCTTGAATGATTCCGATTGTGAATATTGACTAATCCTCTTACAGGTGTTTTAAGCAGGAAAAACGGCCACAACCAGGGCAGGCGAAGGGAAATGTGAGGAATTCGAGAGCGAGCGTGAGGAATTCGAAACGGTGCCAATCGCGACACCCCGTGCGATAAAAAAAGAAACAAACAGAACTTTATGCAATAAATTCATCGCGAATCGCAAAATCCGGCAGTCCGTGATAGCTGGTGGCGCCTGCCTCGCGGGGTGATTAACTCCGCGGGGGCGATTTGCGTCGTGGTGAAGCAGAAGAGGAAAAAAAAATACCCCCAACCTGATGCTTGTGGCGCACATATTTCGCATAATTCGCATTCCATCTCCGGGTGCGACGACAAACAAAAGGAAACATTCTAACCGAGTGCACACGCCTGGCATCCGTCGGCGACGGGCCAATGTCCCAAAAGCAATAGCCGATCCTTCGTCAGAATAAAAAAATAAATAATACTTCTCGCTCGTTTCTGTCCCGGTTCGTTGGACGAAAAGTATGTGCGAATGGTTGGGGTGAAAAGGTGCCTATGTTTTGTTGCTCTACACTTGTTCCTGCATCCACTCCTTTCACACACAAAAAAAAAAACTCCAGAAAAAGGTCAGACGACATGAGCCCGAACGGAACGAGTGGTCCAGCCGCCATCCTTTCGCGAGAAACGGCGGCCGTTCCCTATCGGCATGCAAATTAATTACCATGACGGTGGGGCTTATGATGGTTGTGATAAATAAAATTAATTCGATATCATCTCCGCGGGTAAGTATCCTGGCTACTGTTGGGGCAATTCACAAATCCCCCGGTGGGACGAGGGCGTGTTCCTAAAAAGAAAAAGAAATAAGCCCTCTTCGGCATGCACTTTTTAGGATTTTTTGCTTCCTTCCTCTTGAACTCAAAACAAGCAAAAGATGCATTTATGATTCGATGTGCAGTGGCGCCAGCTCGAGTTTAGCGTTTCGACTGTGATCTATAGGCACAAAGCAATCCCTTATAAAGCCGGTTGCGATTTAAAAAGTAGACAAATGGTAGGATCGAAAATTGGTGAAGATCCTTAAAGAATGTTTAAAGTGGAAAAAGTTTAACAATGAGAAGCAATTCGGCAGAAGGCGATTAAGATAAGGCGTTTGAATCACAATAAACATAGCATCAAAATGCGTTGAAACAAGTCAAGCGCTAATAGGTTACAGAAAAACATTTGACTGCAAATTTATTACAAACCACACCTGGTGAGTTTGTAGTTATGCAAAAATGTGTGATTCATCCACCATCTTCTGCGGAAGCCTCCTCCAGCCAACAAGGGGCAAGTGTTTGACACATAATTATATTTAAAAAAAAAAAATCTTCCACACCAAAACCGGCTCCGCCGTGGACTCCTCGAAATTGGCCCCAAGCAAAAAACACAAAAATTAAAAGAGTTGACAGTGGAAAATAAGCTCGTAAACCTGTCATAACAAATGTAGCCGGTGGCGCCAGCAAACGTGCCCCGCCGAATCCGATCAGGAAGGATTCGAGCGAAGGGCGTCTATGCGGAAAGGGAAAGCAGGGAACCGATTGGTCAGAAGAAATGTTTAACATTCTTTGCATTTCGCAGGTTCCGATTCCAAATTTAGCCTGCGACGGGCGCGTTGTCCATGAAGAAATGAAGGTGGTAGTTTAATTTTAGCCGTGATTGTACCTTTCTATCGCGAGGAAGGGTATTGGGGAGAGTGGAAGTTGGATATTTTGTCGTCCAATTGATCGTTTTTTTTTCTACGTTCATCTTATGCCGTTGTGATAAACACGTTAAAAATAAACGTGTCCTCTTTCCGGTGTGGTGAAATAGGAACACCCGATGATCATGTCGATTGCAGCGTCAATGCGGTGGAGAGGCGGCAAGCGAGCGACTATCCATCTGCCGGAGACATACCGGAGACGGAGACGGCCGGTATATCGATGACAACCACTAGAGATCGTAAAACATGTCTATAAGTATGTGGCAAGAAAAAATAGCAAATAGCAACCAGCAGGGATTTTTTCTGTGACGTGCTAACTATATTTTTATGGGTCCCGATTACACCTTAACCAATTGAGAAATGATTTAGAATAGCAACCATGTAGAATGTGAATGGATAGGGACTTGGGCTATTGTTGTAACAGACAGGTTAGTTTTTGGCGATCCGGCGAACGGCAGGGAACGTTGAAAATCATTTCACTTACCTCCACTTGACGCGCTTCCCGGAGAACGTCATCGGCAGCGTATTCGGCACATTCAATCACGGGATTTGCGAACACAGGAATGGGGAGCAAGGACGGACAGGGTTCCTTCTCCCTAAACCAGCGGTCAAGTTTGGTTGCGTACAATCGAAGTAAACCAGTGAATCCCGAAGACGATTTCGCTGCTCGAGAAGCAGCACGAATTAACATTCTTCGCATTCCGCGGGTGCTCCAGAAGCGGAATCTCCTCCCGCAACAACGTCGTAGCGACCGTTGCAAGACCGATCACATCACATGATCGCTGCCGGCGATTTTTCCCTTTTTCCTGGCACCGGAGAAGACGGGAAAGATGAAGTGATAGCAGCAGTACAAACCGTCCGAGAAAGTATGAATGAAAACCGATTGAGTTGACTTCTCCGCGAAGATCGCGGTTGTGCGGACGAAGAAAGAGCCATCGGTCCGGTGGCGTCACTGGACGAATTTTCTACTCCCCCGTCCGCGAATTACGTCATCACATAAACTACACGCGGCGAACACAGTTCTCGTACGGGCCATACCAAATCCGGAGGGACGGGGGACACGGCTTTTCAAGTGGAATTCCATCGATGCCAGGTTGGCATTTTAATTGTCCACATGTTTTCAATCGCTTCATTTGAACCGACTCGGATGTCTGTCCGAAAGTTAGGTTTAGTGCGCATTTCGAGGAGCTCCTAAATAGACATTCGGACGCCAACTGCGCCAGACCGTAGCGCATGCAGATTAGTACTCGATGCTGTCGCCAAAAGCCGTTTGTTGGAAATATGTTAGCAACTTACATGTCATCTATACGCAATGGTGGCAAAACGAGCGTCCCCTTTAGGCTAACTTGATTTATTTGTAACTTCCTATTAGCTTGAGTAGATTATAAGATGTGTTTTTCTCTCTCTGTTTCTTTTTTTGTGTGTATTTCTTCCATCTTCTCCAACATTTCGATTCCTCCTTTGCCCGAAGTTGTGAGGTAACACTGAAAGTGTGAACTGAAATCGCGACAGGAAATACAAAAGCCTCGTCCAAAGCCTACTCAGCCAAATGAAAGCCGTAACTCACTTAATGGATCGTGGCAGCTGGATGCTTTTTTTTTTGGAGTCGTTAATTACCATAAGTTAAGTGAAAACTAAATGTAGTGGAACGCTACCGAGCACAAAAGCGAACAATGAAAATGACATAAAAATGAAAAGAAAAAACTCACTTTCTGAATCCATGGTAACCTACTAAAATCATCGTAGGCTGGAGGAATATTTCTTGAAAAATATTTTTTTTATCTGTGCCAATCAGAAAATCAATTCGCTAACTCTGGTCTTACTTGTTGCAAAAATCACACATCGGTGTGGAGTAGAAGTTGGATTTAGTTCAATCATCGCCGGCCGTCGTGTTTCAGGTTATTTTGCATCCATATGGATCAGCGTGCGCGCACGCGAAACAAGTGCATCATCTCATCTAGCTAGTAGGCTCCAGGTTGTGCCCTAGCCTACTTTTCCTTCGTTACCCTGCGTATTTAAACATTGTCCAGTTTATCCTCATTATTCTTCTTTCGATGCAGTCTCTGTTTACTTAACTATACAGTTTCTTGCCCTACCTTCACCGCCACTCTTTTCATCGAGTGGCTTCATCCGATGGCAAATTAGTAATTCCGTTCTACATTTTATTTTCCCTTTGATAGAACGTCCTTTTCTCTACAGCTGGCAACGTCGTCGTCATCGCTGTGGGCTGCAACAGCCCACTCTTCTTTGCTTATTCGCTTTAAATATGTACTTGCTTCTCTGCACCTTCGTCTTTTTTCGCATCCTTCTGCAAAACGACACCTCACGCAACGCTTGCAATAAGATTTAAATTATTGTACGTGCGTGTGTGAGTGTGTAGAATATCAAACATTGAATTAAAAAAAAAAAACAAGAAAAGCACGAACCGGATAGAAATTACACCCCGTTCCCAGACCGAACAGGACCATTCGCGGGCGTCAAACAAACCGGTCAATGGGAGGAAAGTGTACGCACCGCACCGAAGAAGTACCAGTGGTTTCCAAGCAAAGCGATACGCTGCGGGTGGTACTATTCTCCTTCCTTGTGCCCCTTTATCCCCTGCAAACCGTTCCGAACGCACAAGTGTTCGTTGCAAAGGTTGATGCAACAAAAACCATAACGCAACACATCCGGCTGTTCCGGAGTTGAAACAAACGGGACTGGTTGAAAAGAGAAATGCACGCGAGGCAACAGAGCGGGGTTGCCGAGGGGTTGGGGTGGGATGGCTTCTACTGTTTCTCGAAAAATTTGGAGCAATTCGGGAACCGGGTAGCATCGTAGTTGGGATCTTTCGCGAGTCGTTCGCGTATGCTGGCCCGCATCGTTTCGCAGTACGACATCTGTAGGGCACCGTCGTGGGCGATACTGTTGGCCAGCTCGTCCAGCGTTCGGAACCGGTTGGGGGCACTTCCGCTACCGCTGGCGCTCACGGCACTAGCGCGACTGTTGCTACCACTACTACTGCTGCTTGTCCCGGGCGCTCCAGCACCAGTGGAAGCAGCGGAAGCCAAGGAAGAAGCACCTGTTCGCAGGCGTCCAGCGGCGTTGGCGCCGGCACCGGACGGCGTGATGGCGGTTGTGGATGGACCCACGTTGGTAGGGGTGATGCCCGTGCCGAGGAAGGACCGCCGAATACCGTCCGATATCAGTGAGTGCATGTCGCTCGGTGGCTTCGATTCCGTGATCACCTTCCGGCGCTTCGATGCCATACTGGAGATGTATGCGTCCGAGAATGGTGCCTGAGGGTTCTGAGGGGAGAGACAAACATCATATAAACATCAGCGCTAGCTCCACGGGTGGCTTGTTCACGTTCGTCCTACCTGTCGCCGTTGCCTGCCGAGATCACGTGTGATGACCGGTATCCAGTTGGATGGGAAATGCCGATGCCACGATTCCGCCCCGATGTTAACCGTCGGCAACTCCTCGTCATCATCGGTCGGTCGTGGCGGTGGAATCGGTGGGTCCTCTAGCGATGCAGCCCGTAACGCGACAGCGGCAGCGGCCGCCGCAACGACACTCAATGCCGGTTGCTGATCGCTGGGGACGCTTGGGCCAGGTGTGGTGCTATCGCTCGACTGTTGCTGGCCCGTGGCACTGGTCGAAGTGGCACCCGCTGTTTCGTCGGAACCGGAGGATTCTACTGTGGGCGGACTAGTTGTGATTACGATCGCTGCAGACTGATCGACGCTCGTGACGGGTGGTTCGATTGATATCGAAATTTCCGCAATGTCCGATACCAGCTCCGGCGTGGACGTGCTCTCCACGTCGTCGACGTCCATTGGCTGTGGATTTAAAAAATCACGAGAGATGTTTTGTTTGAAAAAAAAACTGTGAATCCCTAAATGTTCATCGCTCCGCTTGCAAGCAACAATGCAGGTCTCGGACAAATAATACTATATCTAAGCAGGCTGCGCTTAAGCATGTTCATCTGTAAACATGCGCCGAATGGATATTTCACTCCATCCGATTTTTTAGGTTAAAGTTTTTTAAGTAAACGAACGCTTGGAGCGGATAATTTAACTCGTAATACTACTATTTTTACTTCCTTCTTAAGGAAACATCTACCGCTCTACTGCTGTACTGCTGTTCAGATTCAGAATTCTACTTTGTTTTCGATCATCTACTACTCACACTAGACTCGCGCTGACCGATGCCGGTGCTCGAGGACATACTGGAAGAACGACTGTCGACTCCAGTCGCTTCCACCAGCGAACAGGCAATCGCCTCCGGGGCAGCCTCATCCGCCTCCGGTGGCATCAGTTCGGACGCAGCATCACTTCCCGGTGGCCCCGGCAGTCGAATGACCAGCAATGAATCGATATCGTGGAGCTGCCCCCGAGCGGCGGCGGTCAGATGACGCTCCACCGATGGCTGCAGAATCATGACCAGTTCGGAGCTTGTTTGGCCCTGTCGCAGCGTGGCTCGCAGCAGGTCCGTGACGATGGTACGTGCATTATCGGAACCCACCCCATTGACCAGAATAATGAAGAATCGGCGTACAACCTCGGTGACGTACCGCGCCAACTGGACGCCGTAGTAGGGCGACCTGTCCTCACGGATCAGTCGGAGGCAGTCCGGGAAGGCGTTGCGTACGAGATTGACCAGCGAGGCACGCGTGTCGTACTGCGTCCGATCATGCTGTGTCACCGGGGCCAGCACGGGCATCATCCATTCGATGATTTCATTCGTCGCCTACGCGGAGGGAAGGGAAATGGAAACGGGATTATTTCCTACCGGACCAATGCACTGCATGATCCTAAACTTACATCCTGTATCGCTTCCGGGTCGTCACTAGAGCGGCCGTTGAAGAGTGTCCGATTGATATACGTCTGTAGTTGCCTGCGTATGCGATTGAACGTATTCGGGCTCGGTACGAGACCGAAGAAATCGGCCAACGTAAAATGGCATCCTAACAGGATAACTGGATAACGACCAAACCTCTCACGAACTGCAAAACAGAAAGTACAGTACAGTGGGGCCCAAATGATCAAAACTGAAAAAAATAAGCAGCCTAAAGGAGTCCCTCCTTCCATTTCGACCACCACTTACCGTGCATCGACTCTACTTCGTGCCGTATTTGCGATTCCGTTTCGTCGGCTGGTGGATTTCTCGCGGAAGCTCGTTCCCTACTGGCGGTGCCGCTGGCTCCACTGTTTTGCTGGGTTCTTTCCCCAGCAGTGCCACCGGTACTACTGTTCTGCTGGGTCCTTTCGGGTGCGTCTTCGGCCCTACTGGAGGCTCCATCGCCAGGGCGGTCGGAGTTACTGCTACCGCTGCCGCTGTTAGATTCCCGTATGTGATGACTGTTGCACGGTAAAAACCTGAACCAAACGGCAAGAAAAAGAAACAAAAACAACACCCAACACGTTACAACGATGCGTGAAAAAGTACAAATTCATAAGACACAACCACAACCCGGTTACATATCCAAGCCGATGCGTACGCGCTTCTAATCAGAAATTGATAAGCATTAATCTACTTCAATGGGCAATCAGAGGAAAACACGTTACTTTTGCGTGGAACTTAATTGACGTCTTCACTGCCACTAAAATTGGTTTCAGCTTGAATGAATTGCAGTTCAGCATCAACTTAAAGTTTTAAAATTCAACCGCTGTTTCAAGTCACCAAAACTATGAGGAATCAGTAAGCTTTTTTGAAAAATGCACTCTGAGTTCATATTTAGGGAAGCAAAACCATCTCACCGATCAAACGTGGACAGGATATTGGCCGGCATGGGCCGAAGGTTACGAATGTGAGATGCTGCCGGTGGAGGTATGCTGTGCACATGCGGGCGGGACGTCGAACGCGTCTGCGTTGAAGTGGTCGGAAGCGTGACGGTAGCGAAGCGTGGCACAAAAGCCACCCCCGATGCTTCCATCACAGTCGGAGCCGCCCCAGCCGCCGTGGACCCTCCGTTGCTGTTGGTATTGGTAGTGGTCGTATTGGTCGGGTTGCCACCCTGCGGTGCGGCGGTAGCCGTCGTTTCCGATGGCGTTCTTCCGTTAGCGGTGGAGGACGCACCGGTAGCGCCTGGCGCGGGGCCACCGGTAGTGTTGATCTGCACGTGAATGTCCGACAGGATGGGGGCAGCATTTACCACCGCTTGAATCAGACGGGCCACCTGCATGTGCGTGTTGTTGCTGGGGTATTGGGCTGCGTTCGCATTACCGGCGGATGCTCCAGTGGTGCTGTTATTGTTGGCCGTGGCTCTACCGGCTGCTGCTGCTGCTGCGGCTGTATCATCCCCGTTGGCGGTGACGCGTTTTCGAATCATGCAAAGAAAGATGGGGGTTAAGATGGAAGGCAACATGTTAAGTTCGAAACATTCACTTGAGTGATCATTTCCTTCCGTTTATTCCAGCTGAACTTTTCAAGCAAAAAAAACGCACACGCATTATTAACAAGGCTTCGTCGTCGTCCGAACGGTGCGTTGCTATATGCATTAGAACAAACATTAGGTACTCTTTAAAAGGTGAACCTTCGGTTACCTTCTCTTTCCCTAAAAGTGTATCGCTTTGTGTGTGAGTGTGTGCAATAAGTACACGCAAGTTAAAACAATCAATAAGTTCCAATTAACACTTGAACTCGTCCCGCCGTAAAACTCAATCAATGTGAAAGTCAAACGAATTGATGTTCGTCTTGGGCACAGTGACCGTATCCATGTGTTCCCTCGGATATCTTCGGAGAGTAGAACACAAAATTTATTTGTTTGCTAGCTACAATGTATAAGTTAACCAATTACATTTAAGAAAAAAACTATATGTTGCGTTTTCGATCCCTTTTAAGGACGACAAGTGTGTTTCCACTGTTATTTTTTCGATGTGCCATAGATTACGAGTAAAATAAAACCACAATTTGGAATTGAACGGGTGTAGCTCGTCAACTATTACCCCAAGGTGCAAATGATTTGTTATGTGTAACAGATAAGGTCAATCGAAAGGAATGGCTGTGTTGGGGAGGGCGAAAAATATAAGACATAAAAATTAGAACGTACAGTTGGTGTTGGCCGTTGGTTGGTTGCGGGATGGCGGGTTGTTCGCACCCGCCGCTGTTGACGATGGCGGTTGCAATCGACCATCGGCTGACGCTGTCCGTGGGGCCCTCGGGAGCAATAGGTCGCGGACCAACACCACGGGATTGTCTCTTCTTCCTAGAAGAGCGTGTGGAAAGTGGGAGGATGGGTGAGCAGGTTAGTATATATGTGCAATGTAGTGTAGCACCCACATGCGTAGTATTGTTAGTACACATTTATTGTTATAAATAAATTCAAAACGAAACAGCTGCCATTAGTTGCAGCTACAGAGACTGGGCATCTAAGCCAAAGTCGTTCATATGAAACGCATCCTATGTTGCGATCCACTACTATAGGACACAACTGGGTTAACCGAAGCAGTTGGCCGTAAAGATTCCGTGATCTCTTCTATGTTTATTCTAGCGAAGCAAAGCATTACCGATTCACTCGCGTATGCGTGGCAGGTAGGAAGACCAGCCGGATGAAACTAACCCATTCGAGACGGCCAGTTCCGAACGGATTGGGAGCACACAACGCGCGAACGCGGGTTAGTTAAAACAAGCGGGCGTAGCGGGTAGGAGTATGGATTGGAATGCTCCTACTGGCGCGCGCGCGCGATCACACACACAGTATGTTTGCTAACCTGCCGCCGCCGCCGGAGGAGGCACCTCGTTGAGGATGTTCTGCATCTGTCGGACGCTGTCCAAGTCGTACAGCGGGATGTACACTGAGGTAACAATGTCGTCATCACGACTCCCACCCTGTTGTGGCCTGGTTGTAGTGGTTGTTGTTGTGGACTGACCTATTGTCGGTGGTTGCTGGGACGGAGAAGCGGTGGTAGTAGTGGTGGTGGTCGTTCCTGGCGCGGTTGTGGCCGCACCTTCGGACGCACCAGCATGACGTCCCCCTCCGGCTGCTGCCGTTCCACCAGGCCCACCGGGGCCAGCGTTCGCTGGTGGACGCAGAGAGGTTGCCGCCGATCCTCCACCAACGCCTGTGAAGAACGCGGGTTGAGGTGTTATGCCTATATTGATGACCGGTGCGCTGATGTTGTTATTTCCCACTTCCGGATTGTTATTATTGTTGTTGTTCATGTTGTTGCGCAACAAACTGGCCAGATTGATGTTGTGCTGCTGATGATACGCAATGAAACGGGTAGAAATATTAATTATTATCTTTCCAAACTCGGGATTCCTCTCAGGCAAAAGAAGCTTCCCCGAAGACAGAACAGTAGGCGTTAATATTACTAGGCGTTATTACGCTAAATTACTTTCTCCGAACGCGTTATTATGCTTACCGGCACAGCAGCCATTCCGGAGCTAACGTAAGCGTTCTGTTCGACCAAAATTGGCCGACAGCAGAGGTGGCGCGGTGCGGCCATCTGCAGGTCCAGCATCAGATCGCTAATGGCGTGCTGGGCGTGCGACATGTAGTGCATCGCCTCCGACACCCGGTCGAACACACGCTGTGCATTTTCGCGCCCCACCGTGTCCGACTCCTCGAATGCCGGGTCCTCCTGCAGGATGTCGACGTACTGCTGCATAAACGGTTCCATTCGGCGCTGCACGTTCCGCATGTGCTGCACGACTTCACCGAGCGTCTGAGTGCTGGTCGTTTGATTGTTGAACGGACCGGGGCGCGCTTGGCGGCGACTTTCCGCGCTAGACTCCGACGTGCTCGAGGACGCACTGCTCGATGAACTGCTCGAGCTTGCACCGGCCCCGCCACTTCCGCTGCTGCTGCTGGTGCTGCTGCTAGTGCTCGCATTGCTGCTGCTTCTGCTGCTGGCCGAGGCCGGAGACGTGCCGGATCCCTCGTGGGCCGGTGTGGCGGTTGCGCTCGTGTTCGGTGGCGTGAGGACGGCAAAGTCCGGCACCGTTCCGAACACCTGCACCGACCCGTTCAACCCATCCGGCTGCTGCACGGTCACGTTCGACATGCCGTTCTGGCGGAAGGCGGCGCTAACCGCGCCCTGGAACGCGTTCACGAAGTTCTGCATCTGGCTATGCGGAATGTCCATGTCACCGACGGCCGAGATGCCCACCTCGAACACGGTCGACTCCATCGTCTGCTGCGAGAGGTAGTCCATGGCGCTGTAGTTGAGCCCCCTGGACGGATTCTCGAGGTAGCTCAGTATGCTATCGGCACAGTCGAGCATGTGCCGGGCCACGGTGATCCGGTTATTGCACAGCGTCGATGACGAGCTGACCGACGGAATCTGTGTGACATTCTGAAGGCAAATCGGAAACAGAGCATCGGAAATTGCAGTTCAATACTTATGGAAGACCGGAGCAAACAAAAAAACTTACAGTTGCACTCACGTTCAACGGTATCGAAGTCATCGAGCCGAAGTACATCGTGTCCAGTCCGTCGAATCCGCGGAACACATTCCCTTGGCCATCGAAACCACGAAACAGATTACCTTGGCCCTCAAACCCTCGGAACCCGGCGTTACGTGAAGCGTTGTCACTGCTTCGCGATCGACGCGAAGCACGCGAAGCTTCATCGCCACCGCGGCCACTGGATTCGGGACCTCCGCCACCGCTCAGGCTAGTGCCGCGGGCCGACGGCGGGGCACGCTGCACCAGATGCACCACCTTCCCGTTCAGATCGTAGTCCTTCAGCGACCGATCGTCCGCCAGCACGCGGCCACAGTAGATGAGCCGCTGCAGCTCCACGGACACGTTTATCTTTTGCGCGATCTGTTCCTTAAACTGTCGGACAGTGATCTGGAAGCAAAGCGAACCATTTAATTACAGATCTCAGCAACCAGTGGATGATTATTTACTTACCTCATCATCTACCGCAAAATCGTGGTTCTGGGAATCCAAGGTTTTTACTTTTAAATTTATCATCTTTAGTTTTCTCGTGTGATGTTGCCGTTCCTCAAAACCTCCAGTTTTGCTGCCCTTCTCCCTCAGGTGCCGTTCTCCTAATACAATAGGGAAAAACTTCATCAGAAATTGCAACAATGCAATGGAAATGTCGGGCTCATTCCAGTCATGAGCGAAAGGAAATCGGATGACGCAAATGTCAAAGGCAACTGGTGCAGAAACTTCCACTTGCAGCAAATGCTCTTAATTTTACGGAGCAATGTTATGACGGCTTGTGTCATTTGATCGCTTTCGGTAAAATCTCCAAGTACTTTCGTGCACTGAATGAAATGAACCCGGGGAGCACACCTTTCGATGATCATTAGTTTTCGTACCTTTTCACCTGATGTTTTAAAACTGTACAGTACTCGAACTTCTTGGGAAAATTCACAGGCTACCGCAAGATGCGCACAAGCTGCGGATAACAGACGAAGGCGATGATTTTCTGCCTGACTCTGTCTCCCTCTTTCGCACGGTAGCTGGAAGATAAATATAATCACAGTCACGCTACATAGAAGAGGAAACACGGTACGCCTTCGTTACGAAGTACAGTCGAAACTTTTCGAATGCGGTGCATTCGCCGCCAGCGGAAACGGGAAATATCGATCAGGTAGCACAAGCGACCACGGTCCCGACAAACATACCAAAGTAGGCGCTCCCTCTCGGTGGCTGCTGCGATTGGTGCTGCCTACGTCGACTGCGCTTCCCGCTGTGCGTGGCTCGCGGAAACATGCAATTCTTAAGACGCTGACAACGCAATTACATCACAATTCGCGATATTCACCGATCAACGACTACGCACAACGCTGCAATCCTAGTTTTCCGCGAGCGGTCCAGAATGTTCCGATACACCTCTGATTTTCGTTCTGACAAAACCGCACGACGTTTCGCTTCGCAGAGATGGTGTGACTAGAGTGGTGCGCTCGTAGAGAGATTGATGAAGGAGCACAATCACTGATGCACCTCTTCGATAAACACTCACATTGATCCACAACGCAGGAACAGTAGATAACTGTCAAATCCAAAGAGATAATCGACCTATATGGGGTCATAGGTTTATATTCGATTGTTTGAGAAATTAAAGCAATTGAGTTGAAAGCTGCTTGCTAAAGTATGCGCTTATCTTTCTTCACTGAAAGCTGTTATGCCTAACGGATCCGCTCCCATGTCGGAGTATAGGTAGTCCGATCCCTTCAAAGGACTCGTATATTCCATCACTTGCAACTAGGTTTTCAAGTTTGACAGCAAACGTCAAGGTGGTTTTGTTCGTGTCATACGAAACATACGGTACACATCAGTTCTGTTCGAGTCGAACACTCTGTTTTTGAAATTGTTTGGAAATGGAGACCGTTGATGTCCTGTTCCAACATTAAATTATTTCATATTTTGCTATTGTTTTTATCCCGAGCCACGATATGTGGACGATTCACTATCACCTTTGAAGCTAGTAGCAACAAAATATAAAATTGTCATCAATCCACATGCCACTCAAAAAGAGAAACATTCCACAATTTACTTTCTTCTTTTATTCCATGCCGCAAATTTACTCATTCCATAGTTTTCAGCTTCGATTTTTGACTTAAAAGCTAAATGTGAGTGTGTTCTGTTTTCTTTTCCTCATTTTTCGTTTCTCTTAGCAACTAAAGGTTTTCCACTTTCAACACCATCTTACAGCTACAACGGTTCAATCTGCATTTTGTTCTACTACATTTCCTTTTTTTCATTCATGTGTTTTTTTTGTGTGTGGCATTTTCTTCATCCTTTTTTTTTTATGCTACTCATCGCTTACAACAGGTTGCGATGTTTTGCTTCCATCTATGAGGGGGGCCAGCGCTCTTTTCGCCGACCACGCGTAAGTTGGCGAGCTCGCTTTCCTTTCTAAATGTTTTGGATTTATTTTCATCGATTCAGCAGGGTATCCCTTGCATCGCATTCATCTCTAAATCATTCCTTCATCATCATTTGCTCTCCCGCGACTAGTTTTTGTAAATCAGTTTCAATAGTGAATTCTTTTCGCTTCATTTTAGTCGCATGATAGCGATTTTTCTCATTTATTTCATTCTAACGATTCCACATAATGCATTCTACCACACGCGCTCCCGTGTCTTTGGGTTTCCTCTGACCCTTACTACTACAGTGTGTTTGTTTTTTTTTTGTTTCTTCAACATTCTCCCCATGTTTCAGGGGAGAACGTGATCAGTTTTTGTTACTTTGTTCATTTACTTCTACTTTCATTTAACATCCTTAACACTAGGCGATCGAAAATAAGACCAAAAATAAGTTTTCTGTTCATTTCCAGGATCGCTGGATTCTACTGGCGCAACATTTAGCATTTTTTTTCTTCTTTTCTGAACATGCACTACTCCTCCATAAATCTCGGGTTTCCCTTCCTTCCGGCAACAGGCCGGAAACACGTTTCATCGCAGTCGCAAAGCACGAATAGTAGTGGTGTGAGAAGTGGAAACAAAAAAACAAAACTAAACTCAGTTCCATTTTTTTTTCTGCCGCTCTTTCTGTCTCTCCTGTGATCGTACGGATTTCTAGATCGAGAACAATTTTTGACACTAGTGTTGCATTTGCTTCTCAAAAAACTCCTTAATCTTTATACGCCCTTGCCCTCGTCCGATCGATCCGGCAGCCATGCCCCGCGGACACGTGCCGTGCTCCTCGGCCCGTCCGCCGACTTTCTTTCTTTCTTCTTCTAATAAAACAGAACCGAAGGTGGAAGCCCCGTTCGCGTTTAATTTCGTTCTAGTATGGTAATGGTGAATTGTTTGTCAGCGTTTTCCCTCCGCTTTTTCGGTTATCCCGCTTCCTGTGTGGGTGAGTGTGTGCTTTTTTTACACTATAATCTTTTCTCGCATCCTGCACATTCGGTCACGCGTCTAACAAGAGAGTCCGGACGTGCCACGAGCTAGCTACTGGGGAAATGTGTGTTTTCTTCCAAACGCGGATGGTGGTGGGAAGAGATGGAAGAGTGGATTCTGAATATTTCGTTTCTTTTCGCCCCCGTAATATCTATACTTCGTCTCGCTAGTGCGAACAGATAAAGAAACAAGAAAAACTGATTTTTATATTGCACCAGCACACCTTCTCCTGCCTCTCTCATTCGTGAGTTTGCCTTTCTTTGGGTTTGTGTATGAAAAATTCCTGATTCGGTTATCTTCACCGTTCGTTTCGTATCTTGCATTGTTAGGAGCAGGAAGATTTGCGATTGTTGAAGGACGACTCTGCACCCTCTAATATCTTTTCTTTTTTTTATAAATTAAATACCGTTCGTTTATGATTTTTTCCCTTCATTTAATCTTTACTGCCAACGCCATTCCGAAGCAATAGTTCTTTTCCATGCATCGTCTCTTTCGACTTCGCGATTCTTCAAAATACGTTTAAGCTTCAATCAAAAGATAACGAACATAGCAAACGCGTGCGGTGAATAGATATAGTTTTGTGTTTGTGGGTTTGACTTTTTTTTCTCCTAATTTGCAATGATTACATCAGCCGAGGTGCGGCCAAAAAAGTGCTAAAACAAACTCAACCGGAATGATCTAGAAGAAGCGGGGTTCAATAAACAAATTCAACAAATTTTATCATCTCCTAAAAAGCCTAAAAAGCCTCCTCATCTTCGCCAATGACCCCCTGGGTTTCCGGGGAATGATTCCGTTCGTCCGCGCTTATCTTCACTTTTCCACCGGAGTGTGTTCGTTGGGGTACGGAGAGGTTTCCGGAAAAATGTCGTGAGCTCATGCGTGATCTGGTACGGACGACGCACGTGGCGTGCGTTTCGGCTCCCGTTTCATTCGCATTCTTTTAAATCGTTCCATTTCACTTGTTTTTTGTTGTTGTTTTTGTTCTTTGTAACTCTAAACAATTTTTTATCCTAAATATTTCCTTACGCACTAGCAAAAATTTCATTCATTTTCTTAATCCTAAGCCATTCGTCCTAAACCGCCCTGTCGCGCCCGTCGTGTCCTAGCATTTCTGATCCTCGCCGTAAGTCCCACTATCCGATGCGCTTCCTTCTTCCTCACGGCGGGCTCGTGACCGCTTCTCTCCTTTTTTTTCTAACATCGGGGAAAAACGGAACCGCCGCTCCATATTTCGACGTTTCGCGCACCGCAAGTTTTGTTTGTTTGCTTTGTTTGCTGTTGCTTTTTTTTTTTTAAATCATTACTATTCATCAAGCCATTCTGAGTGAGTTGCAGGTTGCATTTTCACATTCCACATCTACCTTAAATTTATAACCTATATAAATACGCCTAAGAGTGTCTGCTGTTTCCTCTCAAGTTCTAGTAAAACTACTACACGGTTTCAGCGTTCCATTTCATTTCAGCTACTTATTCCTGTGGTGCCCTCCAGCTCTACTACCGCTGCTTGCCCAGCGCGAATCCTGCGCCCCATGCTCCCCTCTTCCCTTTCCGGCAACACGCAAGTACGATCGAGTGGTATTTTTTTTTTGCTTCCTTCTTTGTCGGTTGTGCTTTCCTATTCTACAAGAGCGTCAACATTTAGTTCTCTCCATGGGGTGCCGCGTTCGCCACGGTTCAATTAATTTTCTACCTTTAAATTAACACGTTTCTGTGTCCCGTGCTGCGATGAGATGCGGCTCGGGCAAATGAGAATTTCTCCCGTCGGTTCCAATGGTTTGCGTTCTGCGTACTTGGGTTTTTCATATTTTGTTTCACTTTTAAATTCTTTTTCAACCGAGATATCCTAGGTGTCTGTAGAAGAATGAAACAGTAACATAAAGAACTAAAACACGGTGAGATTGAACGGCCAAACTGCCACATTCGTTCCTCAATCTGTTGCCACTCAGACACGCTTTGATGAGCGCAACAAGAGTGTCGTAAAGGAGGAAAAGTTTATGGAAAACGGAAAACACGCATAAGCCTATGCAAACGGTCGGCTTCGCACGTTGACCGCTCCACGTGACTACGCTACCACCTTGGATCATTAACAACAACTTGCGCTACTCGCAATACCTTTCAAGTCCACCACTACCGTCAAGTGTCTAGTACAACTATACCAAGATGGCCAATGGGCTAGAAAAAAATCAGACTAACACGTCCTGATAAGTGTTTTGCTTTCGTCGACCCCTCCTACAACACCTCTCCCAACGGTGGAATAGAGAAGATGGATGGGGGGGTGGATGCCCTCTACTGCCTACTGCCTATGCTACTACTGGCGTCTACTACCCTACCCTACTGTTGCTGCTTCTGCTTCTGCTTCTGCTGCTGCTGCGATAGGTGCTGGCTACTGCGGCCGTTCGACTACTATACTTGACAAGTACCTACGAGTACCACTACGACGTTCGGTTCTACCCTCTATGGCGCTCTAATAAAAATTCAAAAAACCACGAAAAACCCTAGGTGCGCACGCCGGCTGGCATCGTTCGTCCTGGCCCGTCCTGCTCCTGCTGGAACTTCTCAAAATTTGTAACCTGTGTGTAAGGTGAGTGTGAGGGTGTGAATGTGGAGCCATGTGATCGCAGGCTAAATATATGTTTATCTACGTACGCCGGTGTTGCCATTTCAGTTTCCCTCCCTCACCCAAAGATGTTCCAGTGCAGCCGGTCTGATAAACCGTCGCCACACGGCGTCCTCTACTGCTTACACCCTCTCTACCTGGATGGCTGGCGTGCTGATGTTGCACCACGCCGCACGCAGCACACGGGTGAGAAGTGATACCTGGGGATCGCGCATTCTCGTAACGCGCCCACCACCGACGTTCTAGGTTAAGGGTAAAAATGGTTCGAAAAAATCACCGTGCAAGAAACCGTGCCACTGCTGTAATGTATTACATCATTTGTTTGTGTTTTTTTTTGTAATTTTTTTCTCTCTCATCTTCGTACGTACATTTGTAGCGTTGTATGCTTTACCTTTCTTCTTCTTTACGATCAACGATTTGCAAGAAAGATGTTTTGCCCTCCCTCGAAAAGATGACCCATATGTGCAGTTATTGCTAGCAGCGAAACAGCCCACAACAGCGCATGCACTTCAACATGCAACGCAGAGCACTGGAATGAAGGTGAGGTCCATGCGCTCCTGTCGAATTCGATTCGTCATCCCCATTTTTGCTATTTTTCTACAAGACTATTTTCCATCGGGACACTTCTGAAATGTAGATCTACACATGAATTGCCTGAATGGCTCAACGGTACGGCGTGGTACAATACTACGAAACATGCTGTTTCTACATTTCCGTTATCGTTTTCCCCACGGTTTGGCTTCGCTCTCTGTGAATCAACTGGGAAGATTGCAACCAGGAAGCAAGTTTTTGGAAAAATGTGTCAAGAACATCCGCCCTCAAGAGAATAATCCTCTAAATTTACCATTCGAATTTCCATCATGGTTGTTTTTATGCACGTTTGGTTTTAGGGAAAAAGTGTCCTTGGAAAGAAGGCTGTTGAATGACATCTTGAGTTTTTTTTTTCTACTATCGTTCGTAAACTCACCGTGTTCCGTCCCATCGGTTTAAAGACAGATCAGTTTTCAGCCGCCCTCCATACACCAACGAATGCAACCCGCCAACATTAAACCTATGGTATTGTTTCCTCCTAATCTGTGTGATTGTTTCTCCAAGTTCTCCAGGATTTTGTGTTTCATTGACAGCTGCACGTAATATACTTTTTTCCGGTAAACGTTTATCTCATCTGTTGCGTAGTTTAGTTCTTTTCCTCTCGTTTTACTCGTCAGGTTTTTGTATACACCGCTTTGTTGTTTCATTGTTTGAATTTCCTCGTTATCTCTGATTGATTTGCATGTTTGCTTTAGTAGTTTCTTTTTTCTTGTTTTGTTTTGTGGTAGAGGTTTTAACACCGACGCTGATATTTTATGTGTTGGTTTTGTACACTTTTTTTGCGATATTATTTTTTTGGGCGCATTTGAAGTGGAATCGTGTTTGCAAAAGCTTTCCAATGTTATGTACTTTCATCTTTTGTTACCTTGCTTAAACAGGTTACGATACGGAACGGAACGAAACTGTGGGTGAAGGAGACGGAGGGCAAAGCGCGATAGGACTGTTTTGTTCAACCGAAATGATGTACTAAAACGATCATCTTGCACTGTCGTCGAATACTTGTGGAAGTAAATTTGCCGATATAAATTGGAAGGGAAAAAAGGGCTTTCTTACAAACACGAGAAAAATATCATCATCTATGCGGTGAGTGTGCTGTGGTTTCCCTTTCCTCCTGTTCCGTTCACCTTGAGAACTCGAGAACTCGTGACTGGTAAAATACTACGCGATTATAGACTTTGTACAGTAGTATTCATATGGTATACGTGTCGTTTTAATTTTTGCCAATCTCGGTGTGGCGCCGTGCCGTAAAACGAGCCAATGGCGACTGCTCGGTTGAAGACGGTTTGCAAAGTTTAAAAAATAGTTTTTTTTATCTTTCCTGCTTCCCTATCTATGTTTCCCTTCTCACGCCATTTTACACCAAAAACGACCGCGTAACGGTACAGCTTTTTCGTAGTGGCCAATGTCGGGCATGCACTTATGCATTATCATCTTCATCATCATCATCATCGAACACCACATCGGAGAGGCCTTTATTGGCAGCGGCGTGCAAGGGAATCAGTCTTTCCGTTCAATATACGTACGACAGTGATTAAACTAGTGGATGATGAATAATATGTGAGGGTGATCTGGTAAAATGATGAAATGTTAGGACGAAAGAAAAGCTTCCGACTGAATTTCACAATTTTACACATCTCCTTTCCAACACTGATTGGCGTTATTGCCGCCGTGTTGAAGCCAACAAGGAGAATATAACGCTTAAGGAAAAAACGAACAAATCAGCTAAAACAGTTGGATTTCAAAATTGCCCTGTTGTACATAATGTTGAAAGCAGCAAACAAGAGAGACTATTATTCTGTATCACAGCATGAAACATATTATCACATAGCTTTTTTTTTTTGCGCTGGATGCACCTTCAGTGTTATAATGCTCCGGTGCTCTCCAGGCAGTCGGCAGGCAAAGTGTCAATTTGTGTTCTAAAAATAAGCATAATCTCTTTCTTCTTCTGCTCCCCTTCCTTCCTTTCTTAGCTATGTATTGCTCACAAGACTCTTTACTTTCCTCAGGACGCCTCAATCCGATTCGACCCAAGCCCATTATCCTATACGTGATTACATAGTATATGTGAGTGTATGTGATTATAAGTGTCATTACCGCGGAAGTTACACCTGATGATCATCGACGCTCTCTGCTGCTATTCTAGTGCAAAAACAAAACGAAAGATAAACGATATTACAAGAGAGGTTTAGTACAATCATTTCGGCACAAAAAGAACCTAACCTGCAGGAGAAATTCACCTTGGGGAATAAGCACTGCAATGCTGCCAGTGTTTCGGAAAGGTACGCAGTTTCTATTGGAGAAGGGACAGGAGACTGAAGGAGAAGGAACTGGAGACACGCGTCTAGAGGTTGGGATTATTGTAACATCGCGCATTGAGTACGTACATTGAGTTGTTATTATTGCATGCTGCCATTTAGTTTTAAAGTTCCTCTACGAGCTATCCGATCCTACGCACCATGTGCGCATATGTTAAATATTTTTTCTCACAATTTAACATGAAGAAATGTGATTGGTTGTCAAGCGTAGCGATTTTTCTATCAATACAGATTGTTGTACATGCGAGTGTGTAATGCGCGTTTGCTTCTCGATTGAATTTCCCATTTCCATTAATCCCTATGCTTATTGTTGTCCACGAAAAATCCTCTTCAATTGCCCGTTGTGACTCGACTTAGTTCGCTCTTTCCTGCTCTCTGTGGTTGATAATTCTCGTAAATCGAACTCCTTTGCGTCCCCCTTCAGCTTTTGTTTTCGATGCAAATTCAACAACTGGAAAAAGGGATTTTCAAAAATATTTGTGTAGAAAAAGTTATTATTTATTTGGTTGCTGCTCGCTTGCCTGCCTGCTCATTTCGCCGCTTCGTTTGTAGTTTGTGTTGTTATCTTTTTTTGTTTATTGCAATGGCGTGCGGTTGCTACGTGCTCTCGATCTTGTGGGTTATTGGTATTATTGTGCAACATGTTTCCTCTTATGTGGAATGCCTTGCGTATCTTTACAGCTACCTTCTTTTCACCACACCGATAGAGACGACTTGTACTGCGAATGGTTGCTGCCGCTGTGTTGCTGCTTTGCTGCCGGTTAAAACCATGGTTGACGTATAGTCTCCCTCCTTCCCCTCAATCTAAGGCGGAATATGCCTGAAGATGGCGCACCCTACGATCTACCGAACGGACACACTCAATCGACATTGGATCTACAGGAATAGTCGCGGCCAACTCCGCGCAGTGTCGTGGGAAATAAAAAATTGTGGAAAAGGCACAATTTCTTTTTGTTTCGCCAATTTGCTAAGCGTCAGGTCACGCGCAATTCATATTCGATGTTGTTAAATTAATGGTTGGTAAAATGTGAGGACTGCAAAAAAAAAAAAAAACACTTGTCGCAGCGTAGTGCTTGTTCGAACCGGTCAGCCGGGGCCTGGGGTTTTTTTTTGTTTAGCTACGTGTCGTAAAGCACTGGAACTGAAAAAAAAATGTCGAAAGAATGAAAAGGTAGGACAAAATAAAGAAACGAATAAATTAACATAAGTTTAATTTGCTAGACTTGGAAGTTTAAGATAAATAATATGCATGAAACATGTGATTTTGATTACCAGGCATAACTCTATAATAACGGTAAGATGACAGTGAAACAAACCAGGAAACTTAAAGAGGAACAAACCAAAACTCACCAAAAAAGATTCATATGTCGCTTGCTTTTGCTCAATGGCCCACCATTTCTCACCGATACACTCTAAATAAGGACCATTCGGGCAGGATACGCCAACTGCGGGTAATTTCGGTCTCGTTCTACTCATGATCGTTTATTTTCCGCCTTCTTTACGCCGCTCCAAAAATAGCGCACTGGTTGGCGCAAACGTTCGCTCATGGAAGCGCCCCTGCATGTTCACAACAAATCAAAATTCACTGTTCTGCGAAGTGATCTTATCTATTCGAACGCAGATGGTAGTTTATTAACGTGGAGAGCGCAACGTGTAATAAGAAAAAAAAAAACGAAAACGAAAGTAAACCATTCATTGACACGAGAGATAAACAAGTGAAAGTTCAACTTCAGATTGCAATAGTAGGAGTAGTAGCAGTAGTAGAATTAGTCGGTAGAGTTCCTCATTGTGTCATTAGTAAAGCCTAAAAATTGGGAAATGTTTTGAAAGTTTTCACCTTGATTCATTTTCATGCACAGTTCGCCCGCAATCTTAAACCAGCCATTTACGTTACATGTGCTTGCAAGTCTGCACCGATTCTTGCTCTCTCTTTCTCTCTCTCTCTCTCTTTTTCTCTCTTACTACCTTTCTCTAGTTTTGCTAGCTCATTTAATCATGCATATCTTCCCCAAATCGTCGTCAATGCACTATCACAATCACACCAAAGATATAGGAAAATAAATTCAACAGAGCAGGAAAAAAATGGGGAAGGAAACGACCAAGATCGACTGCAAAAAGTTGCAGCTTCTCTCATGCCGATGGAGACAATGCAAGTAACTAGAACAATCGTTCGAAAAGGCGGAACGAATGTGAACGAACACAAAAAGGAGGACATAAACAAAACAAAAATACAGTTACAAAAAAGAGCGCGGGCGGAAAAAGTCCTTCGAAAAAAGTCCTACTTAACGTACTAAACACACTAAAAACTAGTCTTATCGAGCTAGGATGATCGGCGCCACTTCTAGTGCCGGGCTGACTCCAGTTTCGAGTTCTAATTTCTTTTGATCTGCTAGTTGTCCTGCTGCCGCACTTTCTTATGAGCAAGCCTTTTTACGCCACCGTTTGTTGGATAGATCCTCACAAGTACGTTTCTTTTTTCTTTCCTGTGCATCCATCTTTTCACCTTCATTTCTGCAATTCTTCTCAAGAAAATCATTCATTCTAGAAGACTAAAACTATAAACTAGCATTTTTCCGCTTTACAGCGTTTCGTTCGCTCCGATCCTACTGATCCACTGCTAACGTCGTCCCATACCCTGGCTCGGGCCGAATAACGTCAAATAAACCCATTCCTACGAATCCACTGCCCAACTTGTCTTACTCTACTACGCTTACGCCCTGTCGGGTTTAAATTAACAAAAAAAAAGTAAAAAAAAACATATTTATCGGGGGAAAACAAGGGAAACAATAAATTAAAATTAACTCTACTAAAATCGAGCGACACATCCGAGAGGGAAAGAAACAAACCATGTTGGCATGGCAGAATGTCACACGCAGAGGGCGGGAATAGATTTTCACGAGGAAAACCTATCATAAATAAAAAAAATTAATCAACGAAAACGAATAAGAACATGCTAACTTTTCATTCACTCTCTCGCAATCTCTTAATCCCACAATTACTTTTGCCAACGGATTTTTGCTCAAGCGAACGTCCCTCGACCCTGTGACGATGCCTGTGCAACGGAGATTTATTAGATGCAGGGCCCCTTTCGATAAAACAGCCACCAGTTCCGGACTATGACGCTGCAGTATTGGCGCGCTTTCCCTCTACTCTTTGGATGATCGGAATCGGTGCTCTATCGGAACGCAATCTACGCTACTCCGGTTGTGATGTTCAGTCGTTTTTTTTTTTGCAAACATTCCTCTCTGTAATCCCCATGTCCCGTTGGAACTGTAGGATGAATTGATTCCATATGCCATTTAAATTTTGTCTCCAATTCTACATTTTGTGTACTCCATGTATCCTGATCTGCAACGGGTTGTGCTGTTGTCTCTCATCGGTGATTGATCAAACAATGCTTCATAGGTTTTTGATAATAAGATACAGCTTTCCCTAAATACAACGCAGAGTTTGATAATCGCACACATCATGACTATATTGCATCCTGTAAACCACCGGGAGCAACAATAAAATAGGTGACAGCAAAAACTAGTGGCAAAAATTCAATAGAATTTTTCTTAAATATTGCCATTCGTTTGCAAATTTTAACCAATCGCCCAATAGATGGACAGGATGATTCAAAAACATCTCTCGATACTAGACCTCTCCTTCTTCCTTCTAGCCTTTCCTCTTTGACGGTGCTACGGAAGAGGAACGATGGATAGACTTTTCCCCTTTCAATAAAAGTTAAAAATATCGAGCACCAATCCAGAGGCTACTCTCAGACCATAAAGGCTTCCCTTCAGACCCATTACAATGTATATTTTAGTTTCGCTACTACACGAATCCAAAATATCTTCCATCAGTCGTTCGTCGTGTTTGTCGCCTACAAGACGGTCACTTCTGTCTATCTCTCTCTTCGTGTATCGTATCTCGTTAGCTCTCTTTCCTGAACATCTCGTTTTTTCAGTTTTCGTTCGAAGTGTTTGTTTTAGTATCTACGGATCGCGGGATCATGCAACGTCCTTTTCAGTTTTGCAGTGCGTCCTTTACGCTCTCTCTCTACTTTTCAATCTCTCTGCGCAGAGCGATACAAGAGATCGCCGTCGCAACGACAACATTCGTTTGAGGTATCATTTTTTTTTCTTATTTGGCCTACCTTCACGAGGGAAACAATATGCAGATGGGAGGGTTATCTGAGGGGTGGTCTTCCAGCTTCCGCAAGACGCGTTCGATCAAAGGATACACTTCAATTGGATTTGGCCTTCGCCGCGTGTTCCAGTCGATTCAATTCATTCTAGTTTGTGTGTGTGTGTGTTTATTTTAGTCTCTTTGCTGCTGATTCTGGGCTGCTCGGAACCAGTCTGGAAGATCGATCTGATGGTTGTAATCTTCCTCCCCGCACATTGTTGCGCTCTCGTTATCGTTTTCTCTATCTACTCCTCGATGGTGTACCACATCACGGCACTTCCGCGGAAGGCGCCATTATCATTTGACGGTTCTGATTCGATCGAGCATGCACTCCCTACCGATCGTTCCGGTAGAGTACTGCTCGGTACGTTCTCTATCTCTCCTGACCTCGATTCATGTGATGTTGCGTGTTGGGTGATGGTTTTGGGTGATGCTATATGAAACACCTCGTCGGCTCTCCTGGTTGAGGGAAATAATCTTATTTTTGTTTTTGCTCGGATCGTCGTTGTGTAGGTTGGGGAGGCGCTGCTGTGGGTTTGTGAGATGTTACTGCTGCTGTCGCCACTGATGGTATCGGCAGCACGGGTTGTTGTTGCTACTGCTGCTGCTGCTGCTGCTGCTGCAGGGTTTGCTGCTGCTGTTCTTCCTTTTCGTCCTATAGCTCGTGCGGTGTGTCTCGACTCGAATACGGAAGGGCGGCTGCTGGCACCGGGTGTGCACGGATCTACTTCGGAGCATGCTGATACTGCGTGGTGTAGGCTTCGTCCGGCGAAGCGGCATTGCTCGCCTGCTCCGTGTCGCCCATCTGCAGCGTGTGAATCACGGACGTCGGATGGGTCGGGTAGTACGGGTAGGTCGGGCTGATGTACTGCTGTTGCGGGAGAGATAGGATGGGCTGAAGGCAAGTAAGAGGGATCGAGAGAAAGAAGAGAAGACGCCGAATGCGCACAGGATGTAGTAAGGGTCATGCCTCAGGTGTTACATGCGCATGATCGCACACGGCGCACACTTACCGATGAGCCGATCTGCAGTGTAGCTAACTGTGGCATCATGCCGTACTGGACAGCCGCCGGGTTATCACTGGACATGATCATCGAGACGCCACGCGGCTGCACCGGCGTCACACCGTCCGTCTTGTACGGTGTGCCGACACTCAGGTGCGATGCGGGGACCTGCACGTATTGCTGCGAAGGTGGACGAGAGAGACCAAATGTATGAAACATCTGTCACGAGATGTGTTCAGCAACGATCAATCAGTAAGTTTGATAATGGATTTAAACGACATAAGATAAGGTTTGCTTTAGGAAACCCGACTCGTGATTTTAATGCACTTAAAATGTCCAACATTAATAAAGATTTAACTTAGACTGAAAAAAATATCAAGTTTAAGAATAATTGTTCACAGAAGTTTTCCACTATTCATGAATTCAAAATATTCTTCAAAGAAAATTTCAAGAAGCTTTATTCTAAAGGACACGGGAAACGAAGCGTAATGGCCAGTGTAATATTGAAATATTTCACTAAATCCGTCAAAAGGAATTTTCGCTCTCCAACCCAATCATCGATACACGATGGACCGAAATATTTCAAGATTACACTTGTGATTACGCTTCGCTTCCCGTCCCCTTAACTGCTTAACACGCTGGGTGACAATGCAAGACTGACTTATAAGTTTGTCTTAAAATGGAAATTAATCGTTTGTACGGCACTTCATCATACCTGCTCTTCGACCGGTGCAATCGCTTGAGTCATCATGTAGCTCGGCACCCACTGGGAACCGGGAACGGCGTAGCCTCCCACCTGGGGAGTACTGAACCCTCTGTACGGCATGTTGATGTGTGTGCCGACGTTCACGCTCATGCCATTCTGCTGCATGCTAGGATCGTAGGTCACCGGGATACCTTCGGCCCCCTCGCGCCAGGTTCGCGTGTTCGGGTCCGGGCTCTTGAACGGGTTCTTCTTCTTCGAGCCACCGTCGGCGAACTTCACTAGCAGCGGTTCCTTCGCACCGGGCAGCTGATTACCGTTGAACATCTGGATGATCTGTTCGCACTTGTCCCGCGATTCCATTCGCGCAAAACCAACACCTAAGGCACGCGGAGACGCAGGATAGATTCGGAGTTAAGAAAAGATTAAAAACATTCGTGTGCAACCATTCCACTCACCTTTCGACTGTGCATTTTGATCGCGCAGAATTCGGGTCGAGATGACCTGGCCGTACTTGGACAGCAGGTTCTCCACGTCCGTCTCTTTGTAGTTCAAGGGAAGATTCGCAATGTATAGATTGGTTGGATCCTGCTCCTGTTGCTGCTCAGCCGGCACCACCACGGCGGGGTCCAACAATTCCGTGCGTGTTTGGGAACGAACGCGATTGATTGAGTTTACGCCACGGTACGTTTATGTTTACGGTGGTGGAGATGTGCATAATTTAGGTGGTTTTTTTTAAGATAATGGAAAATATTTGTTCACACCATAACATAGACCGGGGAGGAAGGAGAAAAGAAAATTCATTAGTACGGTTTTGTGTTGATCGCGTGCCTGCGCGAAACTCTCTCGTTTGTAAATTTTAATCTTTTCTGTTTCTCGGTTCATTGGCGGGAAGTCTGTTTTTTTTTTTTGCTCTATTGGTCTGCGTTGGGATAGTACAAAAACAAAAATAGACTCACGGGCAGGCGGACGGAGGAAAAATTACGAGACTGAGTAGCGACCGTACGGACCGAACGGCGATCGACAGGGTAAAGGGACACAGATGATTGAAACAAAGGGATTTCCTTTCCTCTATCTGATGCTTAGTTTTGAATCTAAACCACAAGGATCGACCGGGCAGTGAAACGGTGAGTAGTGAAAGCACAAATAGCTGCACTGTGCCTTGACATCCAGAGGAAGGAACAGGGATATGGGAGAGGTTAACAGACGATAAACTGGAATTGCTCGATAAGTATTACTTCTTGTAAGAACGGGAGGAGTACAATTAGATACGAATACAAAAGTAAGAAATGGATACGAACGATTCGCCCTTTCGCGAGGAGACTAGGTGAACAAAGAAGGAGGTTTATATTACGTACGACATCTTCCAGATCGGTGGTGAATTACATTAGCAACTTGTTGGGGGTGGGAGAACTTCACCGAGTTTTTCAACTGTTGGTAGCACCTGCATGTAGCCTCAACATACCGGATGGATCGAAGATAACGATAGCAGTAGATGACGGTTGCAATAATGAGATGAGGGAGTGGACAAGTCTGCACTTGACGAATAAACTAAGCACGAATCAGGGGTTAGAAAAAAGATGGGGAAAACACCTTTCTCTTTACTGTGATGACAAAATCAATTTTAAGACACGTGCCCTATGAAGTAGTCCTCCTTACAAAAAAGATCATGCTGCGATTCTTGGCGAAGAAATACAGCTACTTGCAATCTCTACTCTCTCTCGAAATACAACCGATTTTATAACACAATCGTAACGCGGCCCGAATGCATAAATTGAAGTGCTAGCGCATCATATTCATGTGCCTCAAAATTGTTAACCCTCCATCTAATCTAATGGAGATGATTTCCCAATGAAGTGTCTTTTTTTTACCTCAACTAGACCAAAAAACAACTTGCCTTGCATCTCGCGTGAAAATTAGGAACGACTAGCCACGAATGTCCCTTTCCTCCTGCACATGCCTACGCTTTCGTTTGTACCGAATACTTTCTTAATTGTAATAGGTGTGTGATTTGGCCGGCTCACTATGCACGTTTTGATTGTTTGTTGGTAAATGGTATTTTTTAAACAAATGGTAGCAAACAAATGCCGCTAGCTAGCTAGTTTACAAAAGATTTTATGGGTTAAAACAAGGGCAGTATTATACAGAGATAAGAAGAAGAGAAAAAGAAACATAACAGTTTTTGCTATTCACAACAGGTATGTACGATGTAATTAGTTCTTTCGCTCGTATTAAATTCTATTTGGCTCTATTTATGAAAGTAATGGTTTCTAGTGGAAATAGAAACTTTTGTTTTTTTTTTAGGTTTGCAAAAAGAAAAAAAGCAACACGTTAACAAAGAGACTTAAAACCCACTATGTCTATGAACAAAACTATATCTATTATTCATCGAAAGGAAATTTGTGGCCTTATTTATTTTTTTAAAATGTTTTTGTAATCGACAAGTCATGGAATTCGTAATTAAGAGAGAATGAATGATCCAATAAAGTATATGTTAGAACATACAAGATCGAAGTTTTTGCACATCCCGACTAACTAGTAAATACAAAGTTCGTACAACGTGAAAAGGCTTGCTTGAGTGGGCGTGTGCGAAGTGTGAACCTAAACTAGCATTCGATTAGACGGTTAATACACTTATGGGCCGTTGGTTGGTTGGTTGCATTTTCTCGCTGACTTGGTTTAGTAAGAGCGACCCGAAGGACTTCGTGTTAGCAGCTAGTCAGTTGCAACGGTGCTAGCGACAATCACACTTGCTTTCATTAGTTTTCCGCTAGAGCGAGCTGGCGAGCGAGCGAACTTTAACATACATTTCTTTTTAACTATACACTATGATAGGATAGATGTAGATTGTGTTTCAGTTTCTAGGGAGCTTCGATTGGTCGATTCTATTTACAACAGTTCGATGGCGAAAACGTAACTTTGCAAATGCTTAGGCAATATTTCAAGAACAACAAAGGGCGGACGATATGATAACTATGCACGGGATATCGAAGGCAGGCGATAAGAAACCACTACCGCTCGACCAACACGCACACACACACACACAACCCAACAAGGATAAGCGCAGTACGGGTGATACGAGAGTGGTATCGTTGGTTGAGGAAATACGGAACAGGAGAGCGATAAAAACAACATAATCACAAACAATCAACCGGAGAGCAACGTGGAAAACCGGTGAGATTTCCATAATTTAATTTCATTTTACTATACATCAGCGATTCGTTTGTACTACCGCCCTAGTTGCTACCATCAGAAAGTGGGAAAAAGAGAGTAGAAACGGAGAGGCATAAAGATAGCGAGGACCAACGGGCATACTGTTTTTATCATAAAAGGAATGAACATGTAAAGACAACAATTGTCTAAGGAAAACATGGAAAATTGTCCGCATTAATCTTTACTTTAGTGGTAATAAACCTGCAACATTATTGAAGAAAAAAAAATGATTGCGTCGGCCCACGCTTTTTTTCTCTTCTTGCCAGCAAAAGGATTATGGAAGGCGTAAAAATGGAAACCCCGTTTATGCATGTGCCGCTTGTAAAAACGTTTGTAAATCATTTTCCGGTTTAACTACTTTACGTTCCCATCATTTCCATTTTATGGGAATAAAATTGATACAGCCGTTCGCAGTTTCTACCGTCGTTTGATCAACATAGTTTGTCGTTTGATCAACATTTATTGTCGCTTGATCAACATTTACTGTCGTTTGATCAACCGTACCGTCGTTTGCGCGAACTCTACTAGCTTCTTTGCAAGCAGTACCGTCTTTTCAAGCAGAGGCGGATCTGTCAAAAAGACGGTAGTGCTTGCAAAGAAGCTAGTAGAGTTTGCTCAAATGACGGTACGTTTGATCAAACGACAGTAAATGTTGGGCAAACGACAATAAATGTTGATCAAATGACAAAATATGTTGATCAAACGACGGTAGCAACTGCGAACGGCTGTAAATAAACCGTTGATGTCGTAAACCGGCAGAGACCAACGGGAGGCCACGAAACGCATTCAAACTATTCGGCTCAGCTTCAGCTTCAGCTCGAACTGAAATGTTACGGATTGTGCCGTAACTCGGATCAGAGCCAAAAGCCATCGTAAGCGGTGAATGGACATACATCTCTGTGCGTTTTACAGTGACATTTACCGATGCTTTTTTGGCAGGCTGGTGCGA
Organism: Anopheles atroparvus; assembly: GCA_914969975.1. NCBI lineage: Eukaryota > Metazoa > Arthropoda > Insecta > Diptera > Culicidae > Anopheles > Anopheles atroparvus. The sequence goes on along the minus strand of CAJZCY010000002.1, from coordinate 38,786,418 downwards.
ATTCAAGAGAAAATTGGGCCATCAAGTATGGGATAAGATCTATTTCTGTGGTACTTTACTGACAAAATCACACTCAGGAACGTATGGTCTGACGATCATTGGAACATTTTTCAGCCTTTTTACATCGTAGCTGTAAAAGGACAGCTTTATGGCGAAAAAGGCAAAGGCTTTAATCCACACAATAAAGTAAACATGATGGTTACATTTCGTTGTCGTAGTTGAAATCATTGATGTATCATAAAATAGATCTAATCTGCAAATGAACAATTTGTCTTGGTATGCGGTATGCACATACCACTAGAACTAAAATAGCTTAAAACACTGGAAGCAGAACTTCAACTGGAAGCAGAACTTTCTAACACAGTACGGAATGTAAAGAACAGTTTACTAAGGTATATTGACAAGAAGAACTCACTCAATCAAAATCGATAAAAATCAAATTAAATACCAAATACGAGAAACGCATTTGAGTCCACTCTATCACTGTGGACCGATTTGGACACAGATTGAGGTAGATTGAACACAGGACTGAGCCTACCGGAAAAGAACTATAAAACTACGAAGAGGCCTGTAAAAGTTTAGAGGTTTCTGGGCGGCGGGATCTGGGGGGATGGTAACGGAACGGGGTTGACAACGGTACGTACGGCTATCAAGAGGACAACAACTATCAGTGTCCGCTAATTGTGAACGCTTCTAGTTGTACTTATGAATGTACTAAGAGACTAGGGAACCTTAGGAAATCCGATCTCTATTCTAGCGCAAGGATGTCTATGGTCTATGGGATCGATTGAAAAAAGACAAGAAACCAAACTGGGAGCAGAACGGGGGCAAACAGGTACTTCGTATATACTCTAACATTTCGTTCGGAGTACGACACACCCGTTTGTGGGTGTGAGTGTTAGGAGGTGGAAGTGGGGTTCCTCCCGAAGGAAGAACGCGTCTTGGAAGGCGACTCAAGGCGTTTTGTAACATCCACGGAAGCGCCGGTTTGGTTTGGAGCTTCAGGTAGAGTTTTGCCAGTGGTGTCCGTGTACTGTCTCGTGCTTCTCACGAATCGTTCGTGTTTCGCGTGGTCCGGTATTCGAATGGGAGGCGGATTTCGTCAGTCATGATTGAGGGTTATTTAACAAAACGAAACATTGTGGGCCAAGACGGAAAAAGAACTTTTGCGAACAAAACATCTTTAAACAAAAAACACGATGATGAAAAACAAGAACAATCTACATAGGTTTTTAGAGGTTAGTTGTTTTTCAAACGCATAGTGACAAAAGGGGACGCATTGATGTGAGTTAATTCTGCAAATTATTCTGTTATCAGTGGTGCGCATACATTCGTATTTTTCATGTTGTAGCTTAAATTAAGGACCATCCACTTGATCGTTTAACAACAAAGTGGGGGGATACAATATCCTTAGTTAGATGGGAATTACAACAGTAGTGTTGTTTGTTAGTTTGCCAATCACCCGCATTCCAAATTTGGCAATTGTTAGTTGGTGTATGACATCAATCGGATTTGATGCCGATTCACAAAATGTACAAGCTGGGATTTCGATTTTTTTTATTGATAGGCTGTGTGTCAGTGTGGTTTGTTTGGTGTGTAAGTGTCACGTAGACCGTTGTTCAAGGAATACAGACGGTGAAGTAAGAGAAAAGTGGTGAAACTGGCTTGACAATAACCAGTTGATTCGAAGGATATTTCAAACTTGTTCTAATTGTTGCAACAATGATTCTTTTTGCTAACAATTTAAGGCTATAGAGGAAGTTTTATATTCTTTTTGCGTGTACATGGTTCACATCTACTTTAAATTGTATTGTAATGTTATTTTGTTATATCTCATTTATGTTTCCACAAGGACTTTTCAAACGATAGAAAAGAAAATTCATTATATGACATTAGTATGTGTACCAAGAAACCCCAGGAAGGTTTTCATCACCTTAAAAAAATTTATGAAATGTGTGCACCGGCCAGCCTTGTCGAAGTTTTCTTTTTTTGTGAGATAAAACTTTTTGTGGCCCTTTAAAAATACGGATCAAGAACGAAACACTGAACTCCCCACACACAAAAAAAAACCTAACTTGTAGGAAAGAAAAAGTTGTTGCTTCTGCACCATTCTATGAGGTAACTCTAAAGAAGCACAACTCCCGAGAATTCTACTTCTACTACTGCTAGCATATTTTGGGGCTAGGCGAGGTAGTGTTCCTCACAACGAAAACTTGGTGATAATTAACTTACGGACAAAACAAACAAAAACCTTCCGGTTGTTTTGTTCTAGTTGTTAATTTTTTGCTCTACATTTTGTGATGGTTTTTGCGCAGCTTTCCCTTTTAATTTATGCTTAAGCTATCGGTAAGCATGGCATTTCAATCCGCCCCAGTGCTGGCTGCCAAAGCAACAATTTACGGTTGTGTTTACCGAGGCCGTAACTTGGCAAAGAAAATGTGTGTGGGTGTTTCTTTTCTAGTTTTGCCACCTTCGAGAAGCAAGGTGAGCTTTTGAAAAACAGGAAACAAACATCGAATTTTCTTTCCAACCGATTGTTTGCGATTTCGAAGAGAAAAGATCAAAACAGTTATTCAAACTTCAAAGAAAATTGGTAAATACATAATAGAAATTTAATAAAATGTTGCACCAATGATTGAAGGAAGGCCCAAACAAGGATCAGGCAGGAAAACGAAACTCGAAATAAAACGGAAAGTAAAGAAGTTCTCACAAGAAGAAATCGTCATAAAGTAACGTCTGTCATTAGCAGTGTTGTTTGTTGTGTGAATGAGCATTGTGGTTTGTGGTTTTAAACGGTCACCAACGGTTTGTGTGTACGTGTGTTTTTCCTTTAGTTCGTCTCTTTGCGTGGCTGTGTACGTGAGTGTGTGCTTGTAAGTGTACGGTTTTTAGTAGCTTCAACATTCGAACTTCAAGTTTGGTTAGATGTTACATGTGGTGGCAGGTAGATGAGACGGGTTGGTTGGTAGGTTGTTGTATTTTGTTGTTGGTTTAGCTAGAGAAACGGGTTGTCTTCTAACAAGAGAGAAATAGGGGGTGTAAGTATTACTTGCATGCAAACAAACGTACAATGGCCGGCCTATGTAGCACCCAGATACCCACTTTGGCCATCTGAGCTTGGATGCCCTTTGCTTGCAGCCCTTTGACGGCACCCTCGGCACACGACGGCGACTCGAAGTCAACAAATCCATATCCTGGCGGTGGGGTTGCGGTGGACGTAGTTGAGGGTGAAAAGAAAGTAAAGGGAAATAATCGATTAGTGTTGTTTACCCCATTTGTTGGTTATAAAATTATGATGTTTATTGGATTGATCAATGAGGTAGCTGGATGAGCGTACTGTTATTTAAACATTATCAAAGTAAATATAACATGACAAGCTTGGTTACGACAAGCGAAACGATTTGTAAATATGATGAATATGCTGATGGATGTTAGTATGAACCCTCTTTAGGTAACTGTAAGCTTTTCTAACTGCCTAAGCTCAACTTACCTTTACATTTGTTTGTTGTTTTATCTAATATTGCCTTTGTTGAGATGATGTTTCCGTACCTGAAAGTGAAACGAAAGGCAAGTTGTAATGTATGTATATTCCTTATTTTTTCTTGTGACCATTTTCTCCCTCTATGCCACTATCCCACCCTATCCCATCCTTAAAACGGATAATCATTATCATGGATAACTATTAACTCTGTAACTGAACGGCGTAAATAGAGTGTTCTGTTTCTGTAGTGGTAGAAATAATTTAATTTCATCGCATTCGCATGCGACGGATTTTTCAACGATGAACATAAATATTTATCCACGGAAGGAAAATCGTATCGCGCATTAATTTATCGAATGTCGAGCGGAGCAATAATTAATGGCAAACAGTTTCCGGTTTTGGTACCTCTGGCTCACACGCCACCTCCCGCTCAGGAATTCACCTAGGAACTCTTGGTACTACTCCCTAGTGCTTTCAGGTTTAAGCGACATTTTGGAAATGGAACCACATGTACCGTAGAGCGGAAAATGTATTTTATTTAACGTGTCCTCTGTCTCTCGAACATGTAGTGCACGGTATTTTTCACGTCGCCGCTTCGTGGTCGAGTAAAACCGTTGCAATCGTTAAACACGTGTGCAGAAGGACGGGGAAAAAAACATAAAATAAAATAATGAATTTCCACTAGGTGGCGAGGTGTCGGCAAAAGCCCGAAAACATTCAACCAGCGAGCACACAGCGGCTCGAAGAAAATGTGTGCAGCTGACGGACCGGAAGAGTACAGCACTCACCGATGGAGGCTCTATTAAATGGGAAATTAATTTTCGAGTGGTGCACTTGAAAGAGTAAACAGTTTCCGTTACAAAAAGCACGAGGAAATGCGCACGAATTGCTTGTGCCTTCAATCTAGATAGAGGTAGATGGGAAGCTGCGCCATTTGGAAAGCTCGTTTGGGAAGTGGTCCACACTTTCGTAAAAAGGGTGGGTCCATAACCAGCAGAACGTTACTGAAAAGCGGGGGTTGGGTTGATAATTAAGCGTATCCTATCTCGGCAAAAGGATCGGATGGGAGATCAGACTGGCGTGGTGGATGCAGCATCCCCAAAATGCATCACCGTTGTTGCACTCCAACACATTATCATTTAGGTTGAACGAAAAATAAAACCAAAACCCATTCTGCTCGACAGTGAGTGAAGTATAAAAATGACCGGTTCCGGTGGAAACTAGCAAAAAAGGGTCTATATGTAAAGTGCAAGGGTTGTTTAGGGCAGAGAAAATGGATGGGAAAAAGAAACAATATCATGCAGTCTGTTCGGTTTAGAAATAATGCAAATTAGTCAGAATACTAAACTAGCGCAACCAGAAGTGATAAACATCGCAAAAACGTGCACGAGTTTGGCAAAAAAGGGTGATTAACGAACGTCAGCTATCCTACAGAACGCATTCGCGCAATTTTCCCATCCACGACTGCAACCTGCAAATCCCTCGACACTTGTTAGTGCTGGCTGGTGTTAAATAATGCACAAATTGTTTTTCCATGGACAGAAGCGACGTTTGAAAAATGTTTCAAAGCCAACACAGACTGCAAACGATGCCATAGCGATCCATAGTCATTCTTTTTTTTTACGCCATGAATATTATTAATCGTGATGCTGTTAAAAAGAACCGACCGTAGCGTTTTTAACCATTCAGGAAATTGAGGTATTTAGTAAATATATAAAAATGGTCAATTGGCAATTTCGGGTATTGAATTTCAGGAGCTTTTCCAATATTCATTGCTTGGCTTTGTCCATGCAAAACGCGCTCATTTAAACGCACTTCTGACCCTCAAAATAACTAATTATGTTCGCTGTATTTATTGATCATTCGTTCCGCGCGTGGGTTTGGCTTCCATCCGTCATTGACTTGCCATTTGCCCGGCCACCAGAGGTTTATCGTGAATCTTGACGGCGGATAGAAGCAACCTAAACTAGCCATCACAAACGACGTCTTTGGCAGCTTCTAATTATAGCTCGCGGCCTACAAACGCGAATGCCACAGCCACGTTCTTCTCTATCATATCCTATCCCGTGATTAAGGAGCGGCGGTATCCGCCGGGGAAGAGATGCCACGGTACCGGCGTTACCCATTTCGATCATTTTTGACGCGAACGCTTATCGAAAGTGACAAACACGTACATAAGTGATGGTTCCTTCCAATCGTCGCCTTCTTCTACGCAAGTGATTGACTTCTTCTAGGAACCGTTGCTAGATTGCGCAAGAGGAGGATGTTGCTTGCTGGGAGGGAAGATACGGTAGGATTTAGAAGGACACGTGTGGGGCGTACTAAACGCTGCGAGATGCGAATGGTTGCCAAGGACTCGTCGCCCATTTTCTTCCGCTACGGTTGTTTGTGCAAGTCAGCCAGTCATCTCTGCTCGTATTGGTGCTCTTCTTCTGTTTCATCATCTGTTTCTCTTCCTCCTCTGTGCCACGTTTCGCATAGACAACACACCAAACAGAACCGTCGGCGCACGTGTCTTATTTTCTTCGGAGCTTCTGTGAGCCTAAAGTCTAGCACGTTACAGACATCGGCGGTCCGTTAAACCGCAAAACTTATCACCTTTTCTCGGGTGATCGTGGAAAAATGGAGCTTAATAAAAAAAATGAAAGAAAACAAGAAATGATGGACGTAAAGATATCCGTTCAATTTATCTTTCCAGCACCAGCAAAAGGGCTTTCGAAGACGCTATTATGAGGGACATCCCTGCATAATTTTGCTCCTGTCTCCGGTAAATTCTGTGGAGCCCTCGCCCATTACAATACCATCAGCATGGGTGTTATGGAGCATAATAATGGAATATTTGTTCTCCTCCTCCTTTATTAATACCACTGACTAGTCGCGAACGCATTGACGTGCGTGCGTGCGCGGACTTTGTAAAAGTCCGTCAACCGTTTGCAATTTAGCGTTTGGTGGCGAGGTTCATTTCTATGCTAACAAGCATAGAAAAAAAAAACAGCTAACAAAATGTTGTTTATTGAACGATTTTGAGTGATTTTGCTATCGTCCGATGCCACGGAGGTCATATTTCGGTTTGGTGGGTGTGAAGTAACGATGGCTCTCAGCTAGATGCTCAAGGACACATAATGGACAGTTATGCAGTCTCTCCATTCCCTCTCCCCCCTTCTTGCCATGGAAAATATGTAACGAATATTCTGCCCATACATTGTGTGCAATCTTTAGCGCGAGACGATGTTTCTGGTGTGCGGTTCAGCTTCACGATCCTTCTCCTTCCTAACCTTATAGGCTTTACACCATGAGTTGGGACTTCCATCGGAGCAATCTTCCCTCCTCTTACACTCTCCCACCGCTCCATACATTGCTTATACTTCGTTCGCCAAAAGAGAACCGTACGGCTAGATCGGGCCCGAAGAGGCGGTAGCATCGGTGAAGGCATAATTTCCATGCTGCGCATGAATAAAAGATTGATTGTGGGATTTGTGGGCAAACACACGTGCAGGAACAGACACACACATACACCAACACAGAATCTCTTAGGACACGGATAGGCTTCGTGGGGGTTTCTCCTCGATGCTCTTCCACTCCACGTCTCATTATGCTCCGGCTGTCCTGCCACCACATGCCTAGACGGAGTGCAAATATATTAACGGCAAAACTGCGAAAGCGACCCTTTGCGACGTGGGTAGGAAAATCGCGGCGAGGGTAGGAAACTCATTTAGAGTTATTGTTCCCAAAAAAAGGCAGAAGGGCAATGGAGCTGAGTGGAGTCGCCAATATATGTATATATATATATAAATTGGGACGAAGGGGGCCTCCGCTAGAAAGCTCTTCGGTGCAAATGCACGGGCCTACTTCTTCCCGCTCGAAAATCTCATCGGAACGCGTTCGAGGTGCGCATCCATTAGCACAAAGGATGCGGAGCGGTGAGCGACAGTGACAGGGACGGTGGGTTGGAGCCAGATTGATGACATTTATGCGCAATCGTTCGAGGCGTAAGCTTAAAGATAGGCCCTGGTGGGGAGGAAGCAAAAACGAAGACTATGCCCATACTACTCTAGGAGTCACCTCCACCATCAGCGCTAGGCAGAGTAATAACGAACAGCCAGTAAAGCTGGCACCAATGCGTGCGTGGCATGGAGTACTAATAAAATTTGAGATGATTTTGATTTTGCTAAGATGAGCACCTTGTGTTGTTTTTTGGGCTGCGCAAGGGCTGTTCGATGCTCGTGGTAAGGTACTACTAAGACTTCGGGAAAATTGCACGGAGAGATTAGATCTACAATCCCGGCAAGGCCCATCTATTTTTGATGAACTATAATAGCCTCAGTAGAGCCTGCGTCGGTTACATGCTGGTGTACGGTGATAAATTATGCTCTGAAAATTTAACGCTGCACGGCAGATGGCAAATAACAGACAGAGGCAAAAAGGCATCGCATAAATCTGTGCAATTTAAGTGAAATAGCACATGGTATAAGGAGAACCAAAGGATACAATTAAATTTGTTTGAAAAATAAGAATCGATTCTTTTAATGCTCAGTGTAGAAAATAATCTTTCAACGGGCTTCTTTGGAAAACTGTGACTGCCAGATGACTCGTTAGCTGACGAAAAATAATACCTTGGAAAATAGAATCACAAACAAACAGCCTTATGATAATCCAATCGCTTTAGGAGCGTTCCACGAGTTGCTCGACTAAGGCTTCTTCAAGGATACTTTCTTACACCACCCGACCCGGGAGGCTTGATAGATCCACCCTGACGCTAAACATCCTCCCCGCTTGCTCCCACCCGTACTTACTGTGCACACATGTTGACAAGATCTTTATCGGTCGTGCCCTGCTGCAGGCCGCGGATGTAGAGGTTCGTTTTCGACAGCTGCTCCGTCTGCTGTGGCGTGTTGCTAGGACCCATCGTGTTGTTTGTGTTGGTCGTGTTGCTCAGACTCGTGCTCAGCGTGCCGCTCTGGGAGCCGGTGTTCGAGGAGCTGCTCGAGTTCGTGTTGCTGGGCGACGCTGCTGTCGGCACACGCTGTCCGTACTGCATGTGGAAAGGATCAAACGAGAAACGCATCATTAGTCGAGTGTTACTTGCTATGCGGAGGCGCGAAGCTATGCGATGGGCTTCGGTGGCTCCGTTGGAAATCTTCGTATAATATGTATCGCGTTACAAAACGGGGAGGGATCCCTTCGCGAGCAAGCTTTTGGCGCCCCTCCCCCACCCATCCACGGTTGGTGAAATTTAATGCAATCATAAAATTTCATAATTGAACAGGGTGAAATACGACCGGCGCAATGCTCGCCAATGTGCTTTCGTTTTGTGCAAGCGCAACGAAGACCGGGATAATGGTAGCAGTTTTCCTTCGACCTCCTTCGTTAGTCGGTACTACAAACGAAGTGCAATTTCGAATTTTCTTTAGACCGGAAAACAAAACTCTTAGAGCTTTCCGATCGTTCCATAAATAGGGGTTGGTTTTGTGTTACACTGTGGCGCCTTGTTCTCAAAGCCTGAGGGCGTGCTGTAGGAAGACCATCGGAAGACGCACATGCAAGCGGAAATAAAGCGCGACTGGTTAATATGGATGATACTTTCGCTGCAAGCGAAACGGCACTACTGAATTTTGCATCAGTTGATAATGTGCTTTGAAGTTTTCCCATTCACACAATATCGCTCGCAGGAACGGAGGACACAATTGGTGGGGTGATTCGATGCTGATCAAAAGATATTCATTCAAAATCCGCAGACGCTGCTTCTCTCGTTCTCTTCTATCTCTCTCGCAATGGCCAAACAAGTTACTAGCTAGAAAAAAATAAATATTATAAAAATGTTGTTGCATCTCGAAGGCCAGGGCCGACTAGATCCTCAACTTGGTCCATGAACGCCCAGTTCAACGTCCGCATTTCGGGGACGATAAACCCCCAAAGAAACATTCAGTACGTTTGGAACGGAGAAAGGCTCTTGGGTGCTATCGTCCATGCCTTTTTGTACGGTACGCTTCCTTGTCAACCCGCCGTTCGCTGGTCGTCGCGATTAATTCGAAAATTTTAATAAAACATTTTTCCACCGCACACTATTTTCCCGTCGCACAGGGTCTTCTTCGGCTGAATGGAAGGCCGGTCCAGTGTCCGTGGTTCATCCCTTCGAATTGGATTTCCTTGAATGCCGGAAGTTGATCTTATATTATCAAATACTAACCAAACCGAAAAAAATAAAATCTCCTGCACAAGATACGGAAACTTGCAAACTCCGTTGCTCTCGCTCCTTCTGTTTCTCAATTTCTCCTTGTCCCGGCTCTCGAGTACCAAAAGCACAGTGTCTGTGCCGAACAAAACAAACTCGAAAGAAAAAATCGAGAGAATGTAAAATTGCTGCAGGAAAATGTGGAAAAAATCGAATAATATACATTTTCCCCCCTTTACAGATGCTCTTTCCTTTCATCCATGATTTCGTTGCGGTGCAAGGGAGGAAACAACACTGTTGCAGTATTGGGAAAATCTGGAAAAGCAACGAGGAGCCCTTCATTCCCTTTTGATAAGTTGTCCAACCTTGCCTTCGGCGTTGGGTTGATGCGATGCTTGATGTGCCTTTTGCTAAGAAAATGCACACATACTGCATGTATCCCGAATCCCCTTTTGCCATTCAGCGGGGTTTTGGATATGTTCGTACATTCCAAAAAGCTTCTACAGTTTCCTCAACTAGACCGGTAGAGTTTTTCTCGCTGACGGAAAATGTCGCCCAAATACAGCTGGCGAATTGGCCGTTCTTCTTTTCGCATCTTCCTGTGCTTCGAAGGATCAAATATACGGAAGGAGACCTCAACCGCGTGAGACAGGTTCGGTCCCTTCAGCTCCGTTCTATTAGGGCTGGATTAAGCTATGGCCGTTGCAACCGGCTTCTGCGGAGAAAAATTCCCTGCCAAAGGTGGTGTTAAAGTTTCCCCAATGCGCTACAGCTGTTCTCCATCGCATCAGTATGCAGCAGGCAGTCGGAGCCGGCTCAAGCTGGTACCCTTAACAAGAAGAAAAGGAAAACACCGTTGCCACCGAACCGCTGCATTTGATGCTAGGTGTTGAAATATTTATTCGATTGTGTTTGTCCCTTTCGTTTCACCCGGCGTGCATTTATTTTCGTCGTCGATGCGATTACCGATTTTCTTCAAGTCCGAGCAGCAGTAAGGCTTTCGTCAAGCTTCTCCTGCAATCGAAAAGAAAACAAAAACATTCCATTCGAGCATGGGCCCAAACGGGTCGTAAGTGCACTGAATATGTTTCGCTTCGGTAACATGTGTGAAAGAACCAAACTGTTTCCTTCCTGGAAAGGGGATGGAAAGGTTCATCGGCAATTCGGGAACGAGATTATGCATCTGTTGGATAGCTTAAAACGAGGATATTGGATAACCTCGAATTGCAAAGCGTACTCTATTTTCCATTACTAAGAACTTCCCAATCAAACTGTAGCATAAATTTGCTGTTTGTGCGCCTTGAAAAGGCAGCTATAGTACAAGAACCAGCTGTTTAAATTTTTTTTTGAAACCTTACTGTTATTAAACTGTTATTTTCAACTTTACTAATATACCATTTCAAATCGGAACATTTGCGACTGATTTCTTCTACACACTTTTCTAAAGTGTTAATTAAACTTTCAAAGATCGCCTTTGAAGGCTTCATTTGCTCGAGACAGCAAACTCGTTAAAAGAAAATGACATCTGCATATCAAGCATGCTAAGATCCTGACGCCTGTCATTATCAGCGACAGCACAAAGCTACGGGAGAATACTTGGCCCCGTCGCCTTTTCGCCGGACGTGCAGCATTCTGAACTGACAGCCAAGGAAGCAGAATCCACGGCCGGAACGGACGCATATTCAAAAGTGCGAACAGACGCCTTTCTTTGACTATTTCTTGGCAGTTCGGACGTGTTATGCTCGCTGCTGTTCTTTACGCAACCAACAGAAAGCTGGTCGATGATTGTGTATGAATGGATGATTTATGAGATAGTCAATGTACAAAGCTACGTTACACAATGGAGGCTTATATAGGAATAAGCAAGGAAAATGAAGCCGCAAATATTAGCGTGAATTTGTCTGGGGTAAGTAAGCAGAACTTTTAAAACACCGATCTTCTTTTGTTCCACTTGTGACAAAATTAAAATTAAAAACATTATCTCTTATAACAATTTTAAGATCCACTGTAGAGTAGGCGCAAAAATAAAGTGCTCCAGGCGATAAGAAACTCTTAAAGTAGCCAGTCATCATCATTATGACGAATTTAATAGCTAAAGCTTTTTTTTGGGTTTATTTTAATTGTTCCACTTGCTGTAAGTTTCCCATGGGATGGCATTTTGAATTGATAAGGCGAAAAATGTAGAGCAAATGACCCAAATCCCCAAATCTCACCAGGTTGATTGCCGCTACGGTATGTGTAATGTTTAACCGAAGCGATCGGTTGGCCTAGCCAGTAAAAATCATCAAAAACGCCAACTGATGAAAGACGTTAGATAGGAACGTTTGAAAAATCCTTGACCTCAAACGTTTCGTTCAATTACAAGTTTCTTGTACCATGTAAGTGTCTATTTTTGTAGTTCTCTCCGGATGGCTACATGGCTAGATAAACGAGAAGGTTTGTCTAGCGTCCATGCTGGTTTCATACCTATGCTGGTTTCAAAATGCGAAGCCTTGCCATTCCATCACCTTATTTGTGCGTGAATGGCCCTTTCTCGCGACTTTACCACACGCAGCGATAACAACACTCTTTTTCCTCCATCAGCCTCGCTTTGATATTGAAATCAATTCCAATGCACACACCATTAAAACGTCATTAAACATTCGGGACAGAGAGGAAAGAAAAAAAAAACCGAAAAGAAATCCCGAAAAGTTAATCTTCACGAAGCACCAAACCATATCATCGAATCGAGCCCAACGGCCTGGGGTGAATGGGGAGTACAAAGGACGTCATTTAGAATCGATTTGCGTGGGCGAGTTCCCCACCCCCGCCCAAGGGCGTAACGGTCGATAACAGTGCACACAGACACACACACACATACACACACGCATACAACAGGGCCGTGGCACATGACGCACGATGGTACAATGCTGGAGGAATACCGCGCACATCGACTGACGGAACTGCCATGAGGCCGTGAGGTATTATGGTCCTTATCATATTTCCCTTCTACTTATCAGTTCGTTTGACGGTGCTTCTATTAAAAGGAAAGAAAAAACAAAAAACATGACAGTTGTGGTCAACGGAAATCCGAAAAATGATATTTGTATAAGCCTCCAAATAATATTTCCAGCAACCGACGTTTATAAAAAAAAAAAAACCAACCTGGAAACATTGACTCGCTCCTAGAGTGGAACATAAAAGGCTGTTTAATCGAACGTTCGATTATTATTACACACGGAAGCCGGAAAGTAGACAATCGCTGACGAAAGCGAAGGAACCCCGGAGGGACTAGGACAGCGGAAGTACCGAAACCAACCATCATTGTACATGTCTGAAGGCACCGAACAGGGCGGGCGAGGTAAATAACCGAACGTTGGCCGCCCAGCAGTGCAGTGGTGGAATTTAACGTCCCTGCCGAAAGGGTGGCATTTCTAACTACCCTTTCGGAAGCCTCTATTAATGTGCCGGCCGTGCCGCTACACTACCCATCCGTTGGCCATCCCTCACTTATTGAATCGGTGAGCGCTGGCAAGCTTCATGTTCCGATAATGGCCCGTCGTTTCATTGGTGACCCCCCCTGCCCTTTTGGCAGGCGAAATCCGAAACTTAGGGTTGCAAATATACAAGAACGCTCACACACCCATGGACGAATGGTTAACGGTTATGATGACGACAATCGGCCATCGATGTCGCTGGCAGTCATAATCGTAAATGATTCATGAGAATCGTGCGTGAAACCAAAGCCAACACTACTCCCACACTACGCATTCGGGGCGCTGTTATCCGGGTTCCGATATCGTAGGAATGCCAGCACCGCACTGATACTCGCTCCAACACCGGAAGGGCAAACTGAACGCTGATGGTGCCATTTATGCACGTTGGGGCGCCGGCGGCGACTCGGTGCAACGAATTCAAGCTTCATTTACTGCCGGCAGAATTTACTACTATCAACCCCCATGGCGTGACGACCATTTCACCCGACTTCCCACATGGCTGCTCCTTGCCTTCGGTGACAATTTCTTCCGCTCCGTGCCGATCAAGATGGGTGTTACTAGAGATGGCTTTTTGCGGGCTGCATTTGGGCAGTGACTCCATTTCCATCGGATGTTTATGCTTCCGAATCACGGGTAGCTTCCGGGCTGGATAGGAACATACGTTGTTTGTATCGAGACACAAAGATTAAAAATGAAAGGATATCTCAATAGCTGTGGGAAGCTGTCTGAATGAATTATTTTTCCTAAAGGCTTGATCGACAAGTTACTTTTCAAAGTCAATCTATTAACTTTCAATCTCTGACATTTGCACTATGTTGAAAAGAATTCGACCTTTGAAATTCCGTACAGCTTTAAACAACTGCGTTCGGGTAAAAAGAAACAAATTATCCTTCTCTTTGTCGTGCTTAATAATTGTTCAAAGACCCAACTACATTATCCCGAAAATGTTAGATATCCATAGATCCATTAAAATTACGGTCGCGTGTCATTGAACTTTCAGTTTGGCGGAAGTTTGCAACCCCTCAGAGTTCCGGGGAACCGCAACAGGGTGCCGAAACCTTTGGATCCCATTTTAATAGTGCCCTCAAACATCTTCTTCGGAAGGAAGGGAAATTTATGGGAAATTTATCACAATTATCTTTCACCTTGCCCGACGAGGCACTTAAAATGCCTGTTTCTCCCCGTCTGCAAGCTACTCTTTTCTCCTGACTACAGAAGGTGCACGCTGATTCGCTAGCGTGTCCCATGGAAATCCCTCACCAACGAGGGTGGATACCTGTTGGCCATTTTATTCTACCGTTTTCGCAAAGTGTCGAAGGGCTTGTGTTTTTTTATTGGCTCCAAGGACAGCTTGGGAGGGAGTGGTGGGGCCGACACTGCCGGGAATTGCTTTGCCGCGTCCGCCTTAAAACGAATGTTTGTTAACCCAGCTCGCTCTTCCCGGAAATGACACGACCCTTGTCGACCTCGACACCGCGAGGGGCTAACTCGGATGACCTAAAGTCCATTTCAAACAAAATACGTCGGCTTTCAACCAACCCCACCTCCTGTATTTCACCCCGAAGGGCGAAGAAAGGGATTATGAACAAGCGGGAAAGCAGGTGGGCCACTTGTAAATCTGGCATCGTTTATTTAAAAAGCTTCTACTTTGGCGAACTTTTATTGCTTCGGTGTTGTGATTAAATTAATCGATTACACCATTTTTTCTACGAGAACATTGGGACAGGGGTATGCGTCGAGAGAAAACCATGGTGAAAAGGGGTAAAATTTTGAGCCAACCTCCTTTCCTCTGCTCCTTGATAAGAATATTCCGTCCAAACAGTTGCTTTGATCCCTCGTTGAACAAAACAAAAAATCTTGAACGAACCCGTAAAAAATTAGGACAGTTGTTTTCGTTTCAATTCAATCGTCTTAGGAGGAGGGGCGATATTTTCATCAGCCACCAAAGGCCTAAGGATGAAACAAAATTGTTAGAACGAGGAAACCTCACCTCCCAGAACTTCCAATCGCCAAAGAAAATTACGGAAAAGACATTAGAAAGTGCCTGCCGTCTCTCTCGAGGAAATATTGTTTCGTGTCTTTGCAAACCAGAGTGCTTGCGATCGACCGTTCTGCGGAGGGTTAGAAATTTCACCTTGTTCGACTACCGGAACTGCGACAGAAATGAAAGTAATTAAAATTTGTAATCGTATTACCATCCGCGGCCGGAGGGGCTGGTCTTGGGCTGAATACAGCCGCGTCGGGGTTCAGTAGGGATAGAAGTAAGCAAACCAGCATACGGCACACCGACAAGCTGGAGCTTTGCTTGCAACCACCAAAAACAAGACAAACGGAAAGGATGTAAGAGGATGGACCGAACCGGTAAAAAAAAAGATGGACCGGATGTTCGGGTGACTTCTTGTCAGCCGTTGCCAACAATGTCCATCGTTATGAGTTGGCCTTCGTCCGTTGGTTTTCGTGTTGTCTGCCGGCGCCCGGACCATTCCCCTGGCCTGAACTTGTCAGCGGCAAATGACGGAGGTCAAAAGGCCGCGATCCTTTATTTCCTTCTTCGTCCAATTTTGTCCTGCTTAGTTTTTTTGGTAATTGCTTGTGCTGCGGATAAGCAACCACAAACACCGAAAAAGCTCTCGACAAAGAAGCTCCTGCTACGCTACGTTCGATAGCCTGGAGGTGAAATGAATGCGGAAAAAGTCAAATTAGTTCCGCAATTCTAATTTTTCCGGAGCGTTGAAAAAATCAGAGGACAGTAAACAAAGCGAAATAAAAGGAAGCTGCGCCTCGTGTGCGCCGAAAAATGATAAGTATCGACCCCATGAAGAGGGAAATCTCGATGGTATAAAGAGATAGAGAGAGAGAGGAAAAAAAAGACCGGGAATTCTGTTAAATGCTGCTCAATCAAATTGGATGCTTTCAATCAATTAAACGGTCATAGCAGCTCGCCGTGGTTCCTGAGAGGATGGTTGCGGCTCGTTTGATTGTAGAGAGAACTCTAGGAGAGTCGGTTAATTGAATATTGGAATGGATTGATCGGAAAGATCCTCTTTTCGTGATGTTTTGTTTTGCTTTTCCAAAAGTACGCGTTTTTTGTCAATTTGTTCATCGACAAGATATCATCAAAGCATCCAGTGATTGGAAGCGGAAGCTGGAATTGGAAAATGGATACCGGTTTCTTACGTCTTTTTTGTCCTCCTTCCTGCCCTTCCTGAGTGGTGCGAAGAACGTTCCTTCTCTACGGTTGGCTTTCGAGTCCCTTTTGCATTCGTAAACAACAGCTGAGTGCTGGCTGCCCTTTTATCTCGCCAGATTATGACAGCTAAATGAATATTTACGGCTTGACGCTAGTGCTTCGTGCCGGCAGCAGTACGCTACCACGTGCAGAGAAAGGAATATCCTGGCGGTCCCGAATGGATGCTGTGATCCGGCGATGCTCTTCATTTACATACCCATCCTTAGCTCGGCGGTACTTTGCCGATTCTGGAAGACTTCCCCCATGCGTGCCTGTGTTCGAGTTCACGGTGTGGTTTTCAAACGCCTTTTTTACGTGTGTTAGTTATTGTTCAGCGTTTTCGCCGTCTTTTGCAGCACAGCCATCCGGAACAAACATTTGTTCCTTGCCATTGTTTTCGATGGCGATGTTCGCTGGTTGTTTTGTTTTGTTTGACTTCACGTTTAAAAAAAAACTAAAAAACAAAGGACTCCTTTGATTCATTCAATCCCCACTTCCCTTCATCTCCACGAGAGGAACGTCACGAGCGGCAAATTTTCTTCGTGTTCTTTTTTCTTGTCGGAAAAATTTCTCTTCCTTTACTATTCATGACATTCGCGTAGGCTGTGCGCCAGGCAGCTATCTTACACGCATAATCTTATCAGCCAAAGCAAGCGTAAAAAAGACCGGTTTCCCTCGCAACCACTCCTCCTTTTCATATCCGCGCCAATGCGGCTCCTTCGATGCGTATCCCGAATCAACGCGAGGACGTGTTCACATTTGCTCCTTTCGCTTTTGCATTTAACTTTTTTTTCGGATCTTTTCCTCCCGCGCGCGTCCTTCCCGGAAGCG
Organism: Anopheles atroparvus; assembly: GCA_914969975.1. Lineage (NCBI taxonomy): Eukaryota > Metazoa > Arthropoda > Insecta > Diptera > Culicidae > Anopheles > Anopheles atroparvus. The sequence goes on along the minus strand of CAJZCY010000002.1, from coordinate 38,769,229 downwards.
AAAGTTTTTCGCACAGGGAAGAGCACCGAAAACTGAAAAGGAAGCGCCAACAGATAAAATCAGCACATTGTCGGAGAGATAGGCTCGGAATGTTCATCGAAGCCGTCGAATATCGGCTTCCCAGAATAGGTGACTGATTTGGGGAAACGTATCACACACGCTTCAGCTCCCCTCTTGCCTCCTTTCCGAACGTTTCCTGCATCCCGTGTGAGTTTTCTGTCGTATATGAATAAACTAACTGAATTCGAAATCGAATCAAAAACATACGCGATTCGAACGCGTGAACGTATGACGCGTAAAATGCACGAAAAAATGTCCCCCGGTCCCGCGCTCGTGTCGTACAATCTCATCGCCCAACCGTCAGAAATATAATATAACACAGCGCGAAGCGAATGACGACAATCAGCGGCCTCTTTCAGCGGATCCGGAAAGAAAGACACGAACGTTTAGGCGGATAGGATTACGACTCGATGGAGGCGCAAGGTGACAATGAAGCAGCTGGAATGCGGAGGTGGCGGAAACGTTGCATAAAAAGAAGAATTTTCCTCCTCCTTCAGCGAACGTGCAGAGCCGAACTTCTTTGGGTGGGAGGAGGAGGATGATTCCCGGAACAAATTCACACCCGGCGGCCGGATGTGTTCGCACACTGATTCACACCGAAAGAAATGTTGTGCCCCACAAATCCGCACCCGTTCCGTGCAGACCTTTGCCTGTGCCGGATGCCGAGTATTTCGCAGGAATCATTGTCCTTTGATACTCGCAAGGGATAAAAATGCAAGGAACGAGGAGATGAAGAAGGTAGTTCCAGAAATTGAAATAAAGAAGAAACCTAAAGGGGATGGTGGCCGGCCGTGGGGGCTTTAAGAAAGGAAATTTATTCCATACAATAAAGATCCTACGTCCGGATCGCTCCCCGAGTTGGTTCCCGATTTCCTGAACCCACTGTCTTTTCTTTTTTGTTTTTTGTTCTTCGACTCGAAATGGTTGCAAACGAAACCGTGTCGCCCAAGGCAGCGGAGGTCTCTGCTGTCGCCTTGAGGGACACCGCTTACTGCTTCATTTTGGACCCTTTGTCTTGACGTTGTACCTCCCGTGAGAAGAGGCATAGTGGTGATGCGGGTATCAACATAATCATCAATGCAAAAGCGGGCAAACGTGCCCACAACACCACGCCCTGTCTCTTCCTCCAGCCTTTCGCTATCTTGCTCTATCGGTGGATCTACTAGGAAGGAAATTGTCACGTTATGATTATCCCTTCCGGCCCGCATTCGAAACGGCACGTTCAAAGACAGAGGCCTTGGGTAGCCCGAGGCTCATCGGGAAGTGCGAAGGAGGAAGAGATGGATAAATGAAAGCTGAGAAAATTTTCATTAAATTCTTCTGCCATTTTGCACTCTTTCCCACTGACGTTGTTTGTTTTCAAACAGGCTTTTTTTTCTTCTTCTAGACACTATTGTCTTTACCGTGGAGTCCTCGAGGAGCCCTCATATTGGACGGAAAGCGTTCCTCTCGGATTTAACCGTCATCTTACCGCTCGATTCATCCATCTAATTCGTCCGTTTGCCTGCTGCCCAGGTCGAGCCATGGCGGTATCATTTCGAGGGAAATGGCGAAAAATGGGACATTCTCTTTTTTCGGAATGTTCCCGCGCTCGATGGAGAAACTCCAGGCGGGTGTTTGGGTGGAATTGTAAGATCGCCAAATTAGAATTAACAGGATCTACGTGCGGAGAGTGTTGAGCTAAAAAGAGAAAACCGGAGTGCTGTGGTGGGTGAAGATAAAACCCGTTGTGGGATGTTTGCCGACGGTAGGTTCTCGTGAATATTATGAGATTGCTTCTGATGTGGCCTCCCGCCTCCCGGTCGGTCGCGCTTATGCTGCCTTTCGAAAGGTCAGATCAGCTCTATCTAGAACCCGGACGCCACCCGCGTTGAAAGACCCGCGACCTTTGCTCTTCAGGCGAGCGGTTATCTCTTCGACTGCGTTTGAAGATCTGACATCTATGTAGGTAGTCGGGGATTATTCACAAGCATTCGACGGGGATTCCTTCCTGCACAAGGCTATGCGCAAGTACACGCGGGCACTGTGGGGAACGGCAATTGCAATGGGGAAATTTGGATCGTCTCCACACGTGTCTTCTTGGCTTAAGAATTAGTGAATCTCTTGACCTCTCAACTGAATACCGAACGTGCCATGTGTTTTTGGCGTCCGTGGGGCATAGAATGGAAAAATCTTTGAGAAGGTCTTTTTATCGCTAGGATCAAATTGACATAGACCTAAAGTATCTCATAAGCTACACACTTGCCCCTCCGGTAGCGTCGTGAATCGCATTCAAACCGACAGGGCAACGAAGACGCCACCCGAATACGAAGGTTCTTCCCTCCAGTTTGCACCGTTCCATCCATTCTTTTCCTCCGGGTCGAGGTTGCGCATAAAGTTCTGCATAAAATATGATAAAAATGAGATTAGCGCCGTACGAGGGTGGAAAATATAATTTTGAAAACTTTATCATAATAATTCGATAGCAGGAGAAGCGAAAGGAAAGAAGCACCCGGCGATTGTAGGCACCCCAAAGCAGCGCGCCTCGGTTGCCGACGGAGAAATAAGAAAAGACGGAAAGCTTCTGCTTGCCCGTGCAGAAGTCCGTAGCAGTGTCCGGATGGTCAAAAAATGACGCCAAGGTTTTCATTTTTAGTTTTTCTCACACTTTTTTTCGTTTTTCTGAAGCACAAACATCCATCCACCATCTCCTGTTGCCATTGGGTTGCCCAACCAGAATTTTCGGCTTTCGTGTTGAGGGGTTTTCGAGGAAGGATTTTTCGCTCCCTCACGCCATGCTAAAGCTTCCTTCCGTCCGTCACGTAGGGTTTGAATTTTCGAACCAGCTACAGCGAAAACACAAAAACTCTAGCCAGCGCGGCGACAGTTGAACCGAGATTGAGCACTACTTTATTTTCATTATACTTCACAACATTATAAATAATGGAATATCGCGATAGCAAGCGGGTACAGAAAGGCGCGGAGTAACCCACGTAAAAACCGCCCAACTCGGGATGTTAAATAAATCGCCCCCTTTCCTGAGGGATAGTGGCACAACCAGTGTTTTAATCCTTTCCGTGGTGGCGGTGGCCTTGGTTGGCATTTAACGAGACGGACTAACTTTGCAGTAAGCATCCTTTTCAGCCTCCAAATCGGCCCGGGTAATTTGTAGATTTTATCAGTAATTATCGGTCAACGGGAAGGCCACCCTGCTCCTTGCTCCCAGAGTACCTTTCCCCTACGCTATGTTGGCCCTTTTCAACGTTTCGCCTCGGATTTGCCATCTTCCATGGGATGGACTTTTACGCTACATTAATTTTCAATTGTTAATCTGCATCTCCGCGCGATTTGCGTACATCGCAAACATTGGGTTGAGTGGAAGAAGCTTTGCTTGCCATGGGGGGGTGAAAGCAGCTAATTTTACCCTTACGCTGCGGGTGACTTAAGAGCGAGCGTTTCAAGGAGATGGAGTATTTGAGTGATTCATCTTACCAACCCGTTGGGGCCTTGCTGGCCAGTACGTGCCGAACGTTCGGTTTAAAAGCTTACCTGGAACGAGAGGGTGATGAGAAAAAGAAAATTTAATAACGTCCGCGGGTTAGTGCGCATGCATTTGGTGGGTCATTTAAATTGATTCATCTCCGAGCATAAAAGTACGAACATATATAATAAGACACGTCTATGCGAGGAATCGGCTCGCCTTTAATGGCTTCGCTTATGCATACAAATACCATACAATTAGAGATCCGACAAGGAAACAGCAATTTAACGTATTAAAAGTCGATTTAAGTCCAAGGGGCATTGACGCTTTATCATATATGTATGCTAAACCAGTGCAAGAAGGATGCACTAGTTTGCAAGATCACGTGAAGCAATGTATTTTCGTCGGCCCTTAAACAAACTATGGAAACGAGAAAATGGCACTATTTTCACTTGCTCATCTTAAATCACGTCGGATGAGAGTAGCACGTAGAGCTCTGGTAGATATAGTTTGCATTGATTACGTTTTGCTTGGGCGTTACATGGATAAAACTGATGTTTTTCCTTCCATATTGAGTGATAAGAAATCCGTTCCGTACCTTCGGCATGAAGCAGTAGAAGAGAATTTTGCTACCTAGATTTCTTATTTGTTTTTTTTTTTACTGTCCGTCCACACTGTCATCCGTGGGTATGCCCATACGGATCCTTGACATCCGCATGATGGCAAAGCGGCGGTGTAATGACAGTATCGCATAAACCGATTTGGAAGCAATACGCTACACTCTACGAATGCCATCAGCGTAATGTGCCCTGCTCGGTTCCGTCGTTCGACGACACATGCGAAAACTACACAACTGGTAGCAGTCGGTTGTGTTAGCTTCGATTTTCTAAGCCCGACCGAAGGAGCAACTTTCCGGCCCGGCGTTAACGGGGATCGGGATGAGACAGGTTTACGGACGAAGCGGTTGAAGTTGCGAAGAGAAATTCGATACCGGCAACATATGGTACTTTCATCAAGCGCTCTCCCTCGAAGACGGGGGCGCTTTGGCGTGGCGTTTAGGACGGTACGCTTTTCGAGTTGTGTCTGCATGGAAGTAAGGATGTGCCAGCTCGATAGATAGCAGCCCGTGTGTGTCAATCGCCACTGTACATGGCTAGCGCTTGATGACATTCGATGTTATAGCCTTCGCCATCGTGGAGGATTGAGTTTGTAAGAGCAATGCACCCGCACACGAAACTACCGATTCTTTTCGACCTTCTCTTCTTCACTCTTTTTTTCGGGTTCTGGGATTTTACATCACGCGTGTGTGTGTTTGTGTGAGTTGATCACTATACCAGTAACACCCTACCGTCGTCAACTCGCGCTCCGCGAAGACTCTCAGGAAAGTAAGTTACCAAAATCGCTCCCATAGTTAGAGTGCCAGCGTACGGTGGAATCGGATTGGAGGGCATCATACACATGGCTGCGGTTGCAATTAGCCACGTTGTCAACGCCTCTGCTCAATGTTAGAGAGAATATTCAATACGCATTCCACCAGCGAACATTTTCTCGTCATCAACCGAAGATCGTAAACAAACTTTCCATACAAAGATCACACCGGTAACGGTGTCGTTACCGCAGGTATCTGTCACAAGTGATGTAAACATGCATCATTTAATCACTGTCGGTGTTACCGTCGTACAGGTCCCGCGTGAGCCCGTTCCAGCAAGATAGCAATCTTCTTTTTAATGAAGCGTTTACCAGATTTTGTAATCGCGAAACAACGCCTGTTGCGCGTTTGGCAGGTAATGGAGGTTCACAATCATCCGTTTCTGATTACGGTTACGTTTTACTTCCACTTTACATCCCTCCTCCGTCCCCAGACATCCATCAACAAGTCGAGAGGGGGTTTTTCTGCGTTGCTCTGCGTATGGCAGCGTTCCAATTTATCTGATTATCTGTTGAGTTCTGCCGACAGCAGATCACAGCCGGCACATATGATGACGTACGCACACGAGATATGAGGGAACGCGAAAACCATGCGAAACCGTAAAAATCGTGGAACAAAAATGAATAGATTGAAAGAAACAAAAAACCGCTAGATTGCACACGCAAGTGCACGCGTTATCTTGCGCTTTCTACCTTCACTGGACACTAAATCGAAACAGCTCACACACCAGCCGCCCTTTGATCGGTGGCTGCGCTGATGAGCTCTCTCGGCTCACCTTGCGGAAAACGCTTTCTGTGCGGTGCTGTTTCCGTTTTAGGTTTTGATTGATTACACAGCATACATCAATCATCATATACCGCAAGAACGACGCACAATATGACGCGTTTGCTAGAGTTTGTGCCGATGGGACGCTTCCACAGTTATTTCGTACTACAGTGGATCCTGTCTTTCCTGAGGCTAAGCTCTTGGAAAAATTGTAACTCGGAGTAAAAACGCGAATTTTTAAGCAGAAATAAGCGGGGTGATAATACCGAGAGAGAGTAGCAAGACCAAACGATACCGTCGTTGGGAGGACGTGCGTAGTGCAATTAATAATCCGGAAGATGGCCTTCTCGAACCATTTTCCGGTCGATACATCACGTCCGTCGCTAGTTATTGAGATAGGTCTTCAAATTATTATCGTTGCCGTATTGGACGTATCAGCCTGAAAAAGAGCCACTCCGCCCTATCGATTCCCTCTCCTGTAAACTTTCGATGGCGAAGATGTGAGCATTCGTACATTCAATTCACCAGCTATTCCGCACGGAATACACACAGGGAAAGCGACCGGCAGCGGCGCGAAACAGCACGAGAAGCTTACGGTCGAGAAACGGAGCGATTGTCACGTAGTGATTAATCGAATTAAACATCGGCACAGCGGAAGTTGCAGCGGGATGAATGAAACTACAAGCTGTCGCTGGGTAGGGCAAAGAAGAAGAATGGGAATGAAGCGTGCTCGAGCCCTACACGGAGATTGCAGAGCCCTGTTGTGGCATTTTAGAACGGAATATGACTCAGCCGTCGGTCGAAAGACGCAAAGACCTTCACTGTTCACAGGTCGCATCATAGAAACCGAGTTTGGTTCACGGTGCATTTCAGGCGATGACTTTCACTGAGGAAGGGAATAAGGAAGCGACGGTCTCAGTTCTTCGAGAAATTGAAACTTGTATTGCGAAATCCAAAAACCGCCTGTTCGATTATCGAAGAGGTGTGTCGTTGGCGGCCAATATAGAGTTCGTCCTTGGTCCTAGGCCTTCGCTCTGGGGTTACCTAACACCTGTGCAAGATTGAGTGGATCTAAAGAGTCCACAAATCAAACGTAAAAATGCTGTACAAGCTTCACACGTAGCCGAGTGTGCAAATTATTGACGTGTGGTGCCAAGAAGTTTCAGGAACACTTCATAATCGTCCGAAGAATCGAGGCAAAACCGAAAGCGGCATTAATAGTACTTAAGCAAAGTTCCACCTCCACGAGGAGGATCTCTGAGAAACAGCAAAGCTAGGCGATGGGCTTCCTTAAATATCCTAGCAAGAAGCGGAAGGGGAAAAGTGCATAAAACCAAACACACGCAAAGGATAGAGTGGATGTCAGCAGCATCAAGTGACTGTCAACCAATACGGACCCGCACTTCGCAAATCGCTCACTTGGTAAATTGTTTAGAACTACTACTAGAAGACGCTAGAGTGCCGAGCGGTTCTTAACTCTTTTCGATAGATAGATAGAATGATAGATGTTTGAGGAAGTGGCAACCGCACAGCAATTACAGCCGTTGATTTCGATTTATTGATTCCCGTTTTATGTTTGCACCTTTATATACCACAACCTCCACCTGATATTGTACGGAAAACCCGTAGATGACACTCCATTAGCCCCTCCTTATAAATCGGCTAGTGCCATGCTAGGCGTGTGTCTGTGATTGCTTTCACAAACGCCTAACAGCGTCACTGCCTCTAACCCTTGGCCTTTTCCTGGCAAAACCGAACCCGAAATATTCCGGTTGAATAGCAAAGTTCTTCAAATTTATTCATCCGCTTTCACCCTGGAAGAGAATCCTTCGGATATTATCGCTTGTACTAATTGTTTCCTGCAAAAACCGCTGGCTCAGAAGAAGAATGCGTGTTGCCGGTGCTCAATTTTTCATCTCCAATTCCCGGCGGGCGTCGGGCGAGGAGGGATGAATAATTTTCGCACTTTACCGCAACGGCCAACGCAGAAGAAATAGCATCGAAACCGCAAATAAATGAATTCTGATAGCGAATGATTTCTGATCATAATGATTGAAAATGGAGTTTTGCCGGTACGAAAACCCCGTTTGCGTTGGGAATGAAACGGCGTGCGGCTGTGGTTTTCCAGCAATTCGGGCAAAAGTGCGGGTATTTTGCGCTCCCCAGCGTCGTCATGTAGGTTGTGCTGAAGAAGAGTAAATTTTATGGCGAAGATTAATGATGTTCAGGGAGCGCATTCATTTTCTAAGCCGCCCGTCGCCAGTGGAGAACTGGGTGCTTTGGGGAAAAAGGAGAAAAGGTCATTGAAAGATCCTAGATTCCTTACTAATGGCAGTTGATAGACACCCAGCCCGCCCATCCATGTCAGCCTAAGCCACGTTACCGGCCAGACCGCTACCGGGTGTCATGATGGGTGTATGTATGACGGCGCGATGATAACGGTGCCTTTACCGGGTGGCGTTTTCCGGCGATGTGAAATTACGCATAAAAGGATGCACGCACACAAATACATAAACACACACATACACACACTATGGTGCGTTGTCTGCGGTAGGTAGGATTCGCTCCGCTGGAAAGCTAATGATTTTTCGGAATCTTTGGCCCGCTTCCCCCATTAGCTCTGGGGAAAAAATGTTTCGCTATTTTGCCACAATGGAGGAATTGGTTTTTTGTGTGCCATTTTGACATGAAATAGGAGTGAAAAGAATTAATGCTTAACTGCTTTTTTTAGGAATAATTTTTCCGCTACAATTAGTAGAAGAAATTCTGTTTCATCGGGATGCACAAGAACCAAATGTGGCTTTCGTTGCCCACACCCGATTTCAGCACGCTCCCACATATGTTTTTGAATATTGAAGATTGATTATCATTACAAATCCAGAAGAGTGGCAATGTGGGACCGTATATGCACGATAGGAAATGGGACTTCATCTCATATTAGCAACATCCAAACGCATCATCTGAACATGATTTAAAGTAAGGTTTGTTTTTGTTAACAATTCTTCAATATGGTACCATCTGTTGGTCTCGAGGAATACTGTCGTAGGGGAAGAAACGAGATTGCTGAAGGTCCTTAGTGCTGTGGTTCTGCTGCTATTTTGATTTGGTATCGGGATTGTTTTAGGCAAATTGAATCGACCTGCCTTTCGCATTGTGAGATTGGATGATTACTTTCGTATCTAAACTAGCTAGCTCACGTTGATCGGATCGATTGCGATTCCTGATCTGCTTTGAACGTCGGTCTTTGCCATTGCCCTGCTTATGCAACCCCGCACCTTACTTCAAAGACCTGCTTCTACTCCGACCGGTTTTTCCAGGACCAAACGGGCAACAGCGGAGACCATTGAAATTCCGAAACTCCCGCTTACTCGACCCAAGAAGAAACTTGCCCAACTTGGGCCATAGGTGAGACGAACGAGTCAAAGAAATTCCGTCAGGTACAGAATGCAGAGTCGCTATATTGCCCGGAGGCTAGCAACGAGAACCTGCGCACCTCAACGCCACCACACTACATAGACGTGCCGAGAGTTTGTGAGACAGTCACGACCGAGAACGGTTTATATCGCTCGCTGGCTTGGCATGTTCATCGATTATATGGGGACAACTATTTCTCTCATTTCCTCTGCATTTTTTAAGCTTTTCTACATTCGTTGCAGCATACGACGATCGATGGATGGCTGGACAGGATGCCACCTTATCGGCTTGGCTGCTTGTGAGCTTTGGAGTGATTATATTCGAGCCACGTGTACCCTCCTCCACCCTGAGGATTTTAATCGAGTTTCTTCGGCAACGCCCGACAGTTGCACCATCCCTTCATACCTAAAACCGGTGGGACCTTTTCTATGTACAAGACATTTTCTGTCGAAGCAAGTGAAAAGTGCTAAGTCCCACAATATTGTGAGGTCCCCATTCCGCCTGGGCGAGCCAGCAAAAGAAGTTTATCCACTCGGTTTCGGTAAACAGCCTCAGGCCTCCGGAGGGAACAAGAGTTGAATGCTTTCTCGATGCACAACGGTGAATCATCCAAGAGCGCGCTGGTGAACAAAAAAAGACACCCCACGTTTCAACCCTTGAATGCCTCCGAGTTTGCAGCGGAAAAGTTTTGGATAATTGAGTTTAACAACCAAGCCGCACGGGCCAGACAGAGCAGCACCCAACCCCAAGCCTGCTCGGAACGCTTGCGACCCCGGAAATGTTGGTGGTGTTTCGGGAGCATTCAGGGATTTTGCTTGGAAAGGCCTGGCACGTCAAATTTAAATTTGACAAAATGTCATGCGGTTTGCATTTAATTAAACTTCCCCATTTTCGTAAGAACTACCTTCGCGTTCTTTCAACCAGCGGTGATGCCGACATATCCGGAATAGGACCCGGTCGGTACCAAATCAGGAAGAAACTTTAAAAGTAAAAGCAGTACAACGATTTGATGGATAACCGACAAGCATTGTGTCCTGGTAGTAAGACATTGTTTTTTTCTTATCCTTTTTTTTCTTTTTTTTTCTTATCCTGATAGAGATTTGTTTGACACTAGGCGATTGTTTTACTTTCAATTCATCATTAAAGAACTGCTTCGTGTTTGCCATATTTTGCGAATAAATTTTCTGCATAGCTCGTGCCATATGGTAGACACAACTGCACTGCACGGATCTGAAAAGCCCGCGTTCCGCTGGTACACGTAAGCAACAAGCTTGAGTTAATAATGTGTAAACGGGTGTCATGACATGTGCGTAACGGAAAGTCACGGTTATAACTTGCAGCGTTGGATTTTTTTTCAGCGGTTTAAACTGTCTCGTCGATTGATTTGGCTCCATCTGCTTCCTGCTTTTACCGTATATTTTTGACATGCGTTTAATTTCTTTTTTGAAATTCAGTATAGAGGACAACAGTGCGAAAAGATTGATGTAACAACTTTCATCCGTGTCCTCGCATCGAATAAGGTGGCAACAACAGGCTGTGGTGTTTGGTTCTTTTTTGTTCGTAATAATGTTATAGTAAGGATAAGACCGTAGAAAGGGAAAACACACACGCGGACGAATGCGGGCAGCGAATATAAAACACTTACTTCCGGAAATTGCTGGCACACGCTGTTGTTGGATCCACACAGAAAAAAAAAAACTGGATGGAAGTTCACACCCTTCGCGATTCGTGTCCGCGTCACTCCTGGCAGCGCGTTTGTTCCTGCCACCTTTTCCCCGGTGACACCTAGACACGATGATGGCGATGTAATGCGTGACAAGTGTGATTGCAAAGTTGCGGTGTCAGAGAGCCGAGTAACCAAATAATGTTGTTTGAGGAAAAAGGGATCACAAAAACACCGTCCTACAGCACTCGGCACACAAACAATATGGTATGCCACAGTGTGGCGCAGTTGCTCATCACGCACACCCGAGCCCACGGCGAACCATCGACACTGGCACTACGGAAGGGTGGGTTGGTGTGAAGCAATTGGTGTAAAGGCACAACCAACACACTACGCCACTTGAGAATCGTTCCCCGTATCGCCCCTCCGGTGGAACACAACGGCAGCGAACAATATGGTACCAGCGATGAGTCGCCGTACGATGGAGGTTGCCGGCGGCGGAGTTCGGTCCCGTATGGTGCAGAGTTACTGATACGACCACGCTCGATGGCGGCTTCAAACGGACCTCTACGGTGGAGGAGTGCTACGCCCCGAAAAAAGATTCGTACGCAATCTCTACGTGTGATAACGCACCGTGGTTACTGCCTTAAGCACCGATCACTTGTGGCGTTGGTTATCCTCCGGCGGTTGCCTTCTGGAGCAAGAAACCAAAGGTGTAACAGAATGTAGCTTGTCAGAGGCCTTTGGCGGTAAATGGCCGCAGATTCTTGCCTGTTGGTCGCCAGCTATCGGAGTTCGTCACAGTACCATATGTTATCACTTTGGCCCCTCTGCACGACGCACACTTCTAGCGACCTCGAGATGATGTTTGCACTGGTTTATCAGGGTCCACGGCAATGTCCATCGGATGGAGCACAGTGACTCAGCGACACCAACAACTCGGCCGGAAGTACCTCCGGTAACGGTCGGAGATTACACGTTCGCGCGGCACTTGCGTAGCGTTGGCGAGTGAATGAGCCGCGCGGCTACGTTGACAACGACGACGACCGCAAAAGACGGACACAGCAGCCTCTAGCAGGGCCGGAGAAGAGTGGTAGTATGCGAGTGACGCCCTCAAGCGGCTAGACGAGCGCGAGATGACGAGGTGGTGCGTTTGCTAACAACGAGAGCGCGGACTACACGGTGTTGATGGCGACCGTGCTGCGTGACATATGCGTTCCATGAACTTCGGTAAAGTAAAGGGAGAAGAACAAAAAAACTCCTCTCGCAGTTTGTTGGTAGTCGCTGTGGTGGCGGTGGTAGCATGCGACCGACTGTACACACAACAACAGCCGGCACCGACCGTGTGCACGATGATGACGATAATGGGCCCAGAAGGCATCCCAGCAGCAGGCGAACTCTCGCGGGGCGTTTACTTGCCCTATCAGTGGTCATGCGCGCGCACGAGCCCTTGGTAGTAGTGGTTCGTTGATTCCACCACGAACCGGTACACGCGTCCGAACGAACGAACCAACGAACAAACGAACCGACGAAAGAACGAACCAGCGATATATCTCACCGCGCGGGAGAGATTTCCTGCAGAACACGCTTTCCTCGGAATGATGAGAGTAATTTCATTCCAAACACTCTCACTCTCGGCGCGCTCAATAGCGGCCAAAAAAGAAATTCCAGCATACGGAGATCGGATGCTGTGTCCGTCGTTCCTTTTCCCTCGCTCAGACGTCATCTGGTTCTTCACTTACTTTCCCCCGCAACGTCTCCTCCTGCCCAGACCAGCAGCATCGCAGCATCCGATTCCGTTTTCCACACGCTCCTTCTTATCGCCGTACCACGCCCTCGTCCGTCGTTTCTTTGCCGCTTCGCTACCAGGATCCGATCCTCGCAAGTGTCACTCGACATTTGACAGTTCGATTTCGAGCAGCACCCCGCGCGGGAAAAGGGCGATTGTGGATTTTTAATTTGCTCTCTCCATTTTTTTTTCTCACTTCTCCTTACTTTCACCCACCCACGATGGGTCTTCTGGGAAGAATTTTAATCTGTGCAGCAAGCGGAGGAGAAATTGGGTGAAACCTGCGTGAATGTCTCGTAAGCGAGGGAGGCGAAGATCGTGTTTTTTTTTTCATCCAACATTCCAGAAGGTTTTAACAGCTTTTTGGTGCGTTATTGTTTTTTTTTTGTTCATCCCGAAAAGTTTCCCATCGTCAGACCATCGTCCGTGACTGATTTGAGTATTCCGATAACGGCACGCAATCGGACAAGGCTAACGATGCAGGAGAAGGAGCGGCCATTCGTGATCGTGATGGCAGTATCTTCAGCGGTACGTGCTTATGATGCGTTAGGCAGATTGTTAATATGAGCCGGAAGAAAAGCATTCAGAAATAACTTGTCGGAGGAAACTGTTGTTCCTTCTTTCGCTTTGTTTTCCAAATAACAAATAAGAAAAATTATTACAAATCATCCTTTAGAGATAGTGGTATCGGGTTCAAGCTAAAATTTCTTGGATTGGACCTTACTGTTTATACCATTACTTAGAAGACCCTCTTCCGGCTTGAAATACTTCTAGTTTCAGCCGGCTCCTTCGCTTGGACCGTGTAACGCATATTTATGCAGCTATGCTGTGACATGCTGATGCCGGCATATCTCCGGCAGCATTGTTACGCGCGTCATCGTGCGCACAATGCAAATACGTTGTGGCATAATCCCACGCGTATGGGATTTATCACTGTTCGGCATTCGGGCTGGCTCTCTCACTGCATCAATTCTCTCGCTTCCTTACGCCCTGCCACAGTCGATCTTTTGCCACCCCTCCTTACCGGCAGCAGTCACGTTCGGTCGGCCAGAGCTGTCAACGGTTCTGTCTAACGGGATGACAATAATGTTACCACTTCCTGTTCTTTTACCGCTTCCGTTTCCTTTCATGCTGTTTCTTTTGACTTTTTTACATTTATTTGACATGATGCATTTTTATGCGCTCGATTGGGCATGCCATGCTGAGTGCCGGTGCATGCGTCCTCCACTGCCATTTGTCAAACTTCGAGCGAACCACTAGGAACCTGGTAGCCAGATGTTGGGTTGCCGAGAAGGGCAATTAAAATAAGATAAAACAATCGCGAATTGGTATCGGACCGTGGCGCGAAAGCTGTGTATGCAGAATATGAAACCCGGTATCAAAAAGAGAACATACAATGATTGTCCAACCTAAAAGAGACTCTCCGAATAAAAAGTATAAGTATAGAATTACTATCGGGTAAAAGGATTCAAGATTATACTTTCATGAAATTTAAGGTTTTGGCCTTACTGGGTGGTTTTGAAGACAAGATGAGAAATGTTTTCGAAATCGGACACCGTCGGTCATGGGAAAAGTTGCCACCATATATTGCACCGAAATGTGAGTCCAGGAAAGCTTAAAATTAAAAGGGAAATCTTGTCGTTAAATTAAGCCGATTCCAAACGCTCCCTGTTTCCGGTCCGTTAGACAAATTCGTACCACCTCCACCACGACCGAGGCAGTTTTTGGTGGGCAACAAGGAAGTCCTGATATTTTCTGTGCACTATTCTCTTGAGCTCTCGCGAAGACAAGGTCAGGGGTCAGGAGGGGCCGAAAAAGAATCCCCCCGATCATTCCCTTTTGCTACACCCTTTGTGCCCGTTTTTGCACGACACCGCATGGACAAACACAACCATCTCCATGTGGTTTCTGCTCGAAGATAAGGCAGTGTTCCACCGTCGTGCATATCGCCCGTGCCCGTGAGCTTAATTACAGTTATCTTGCCAGAATCTTACGGGAAAATTCTCCGTAAATTCACCCACAGACCCGTCATCATCACCATCGCTATCATCTTCATCATCATCAGCATGATCATAGGCTTTTACGTCGTTCCGTGCCTTGTTTCTCGCTGTCATCTGAGGCCTGTTTTAGCCGATTGTCCTTTTCCGGAAAAACCACAGCCTACTACTAGGCACGACCACGAACAAGTTCGGAGTACATTCCGCAAAGGCCAGACGTTCCCACACAAGCACACATGCACACGCACACTCTACCACACGCCATCGTCCTCAAACCGATGCGATGTTGTCTGATTTTGGCAGCGCAGCTCCAACGTGCTGAAAGAGTCCTGGACTCTGGCCCATTCTCTTTTCGCTTTTTGTCTTCGTTTTGCTTCACCGAGCGATGCTGGCGGCTTGGATGTATGTGTGGTTTTCCGGAAGCGGAATTGCCGGAGGCAGGGCGTAGGGATGCAAAATGCAAACAGGAAAACGTCCTAGCATACCCAAAAACCTGCCCGACGCAGACCTCCACCCAACCCAGAAGGCTTCCGGTTCCGGTTGGAATCCTTCAAAAGACTGCGGTCGGTGGGGTTGAAAACTTGCTCGCTTCTCGTTCCTATCCTTCCTATGTTCTTCCCATCCTTCTCTTTTTCGTTCCCTCCGTTTATTACGGCTGTTTGAGGCTGGATTCGTGCACACGCTAGATACGGTAGGTTTTAGGAGCGAATCTCGGATGCGATGGCATCTTTAGGGACGCACCATCGTTTCTTTTGCGTAGGAAAATCAAGCGATTGTTTCAGCAGACCATGTGCGCTTCTATTCTTTGGCTTTCCTCGGGATCTGAAGGGAACACAACAAGAACCCTAAGCGACATGACGCAGTAATGGGTGCGGAAAAGGCGTCCTGAAATCACTCGTAATGAAATATATTGCTCGTTTTTGGATTTCAATCGCTACAGAGAATCGCATCTGCAGTTTAGTCGAATGGTATCTGCAGTTTTCTATCAAGCGACTCCTTGCTAACGGAAGCAAGGAAATGGCTTACAAATGGTTAGCGTTTTCGCAGTTTCTTAGTTAACGGATGGTATTTTATCATTTTTAAGGGGAAAAAATTAAACAATACTATGAGGATGTAAAGCAACATATTGTTTTCTCAATGTTTTATCATCCTTTAAAAAAAACCGATGTAAGCCACGAACAACTTTTACAACTGTAAAAAGTTAATCGTAGCTGTACCAACCACTTAAACATTTAATTCTTGCATTTAGAACTTTACTTTCAACTCCACAGTGTACTCCACAGTGTATCAGCCGCATGTACCGGGTTTCCCGTTTGAATCTGTTGATCGAAACGTAGGAAACTTCTCTCCACACGCAATCATGCTACGAGGAGTCGACAAAGTTGCATCGCGAGCATCAACCAGAAGCCAAAGTTTGTGAGTGGTTCGAGGCGACCACACATGGGTGATGACGATGACTCGCTGGGAGGTCAGTCAATATTTGCTATCGAAACCGCGCAAAGTCAAAGTGAAATCTGGTGCTTTTCCACCAGGGCTTGTGGAAAGGAAAAAAGAAAAGAACAAATAACGACACTCCCGTTCCGTATCTGTTCGTACCCGGGCACGAAATGCAGGCCGTCGGCAGCGATGCAATCAGGACCACAATCATCAGTCACTGGCGTAGTCGGTAGTCGTAGACGGAAACAGCTTGGCAAACAGTTCTACTGTGCACATTTCGAGTGGACATCGCCATCATGGGTTACATGGTAAACTCGTTCCGTTTAACTTGACATCGATCTTTACATCCTGCACAATCGATGGACATCAACCGAATGCAGTGCGCGTTGGATGGACCAAGCGGGTCGTTTTCGTGCAACAATGAAATTCAGTGCTTACCCAGCTATGTTCATTTCGAGTCCTTTTTCGTGCTCGGAAGCTTATTGGGACACATTTCCACCAAGTTATTACTTTCTTCTCATTGGAGCTTGATAACAGCTATCGAAAGACAACACAGAAAGCAAAAACAGAAAACACGTACTCTTAAGTGGTCTTTCCTTTTTTCAAGATTAAGATATTTTTGCTAGCCCTCATCTATCTCAGCTTGTGAACTCCAAAATCCTTAAAGCAAAAATGCAACAATGACATAGAGTGCAAAAGTTGTCTTCTGAAAACTACGGGATGTGGGAATGTGCAGAAACAATGTTACAATGACGTCATCAAGCAGATGTTCAACGACATTCTTCAACAATTTGCTTCTTCTGTATCGTGATGTAGCTTCTCTCGTCAACTGCCAGCTAGTCGCGAAACATAGATTTCAAGGTTTCATTACATTTTTTTTCTTCATCCACTTGTATGCCCTAAACCTGCTGATGTGGCACGTGGCCAACCATTGAAGCTGTCGATGGATGCTGAAGTTGGCAGTAGGGGGAAATCACTCAAAATGTGCAAACATATACGCACATACATTCACGCAAACGCGTGGGCTTTTCCATGCTCTGAGAGAATCGTTATTCCAGATGCCCGATACAAGACTTTTACTCCCGCTGTTTTTACGTGGAGTAAACTTGTAAAATCGACAAGCTATCTCACATATACCACCATAAATTAAATCCCAGAAATATGAGGCACACCAATACAGAATTAAGTAAGTGAAGGAATTGTGCCGCGCTTTTATGTGCTTTCGATGACGTCGATGAAGCGTGCGATGCTGTATTGCCGGCGAGAAGAGCATAATGACGTCAAAAGTGCCTTGCTAACTAGCATTAATAACGAATATGACTCTGAAGAGTTCCGAGCTTTATTCCAAAAGTTAATATGGGATGCATTTTGTTCCAGGAAAATATCTGTGCACAACGTGGCAGTCAGCTTATACATTTACCCAGATTGCCATCTAATTTAAAGGTGGCATCAAACATTCACATACATCAAGACCTCTTGAGAAGGAAGGACCCAGCGGACCGTACTGAAGCACGGCATGTGGCGAGGGCTACCACAGTTTGAGCATTTACATCACGTGGCCATCGAAAAAGTTCCACTCGCTCCGCGGGAGTATGTTACCGTATACGTAGCGGTTGAGACATGCTGCGAATGTGCGACGCCTAAGAGACCAACGGCAATGTTTCCAAGCTATGCAAGTATTTCAAAACATTCCTTCGCGTCTGTTATGCTGGCCATGCCGCCATAGCGATGTCCTTTTTCCAAAGACTGCTCGAAGGAGTACGCCTCGAGCACGTTTTCAGTCCCTCTGGAAGAATATATCCTTTGAAAATGTTGTCATCAGGCAACGAGGAAGGTTGTGGCTACGCTGAAAGACGTGGACCGTGGGGCTCCGTCGTGGCTGAAAAGTAAATTATTGGGCCCTTATTTCACTTCCAAAGGCGCCGCTGTGTGTGACTTTCGGTAGAAGGACCCTTATGATGAACCCTTCGCCAATGCTTCCGTCCGCGTGGAGCATCCAGCTTCAAGTGTGGCGAAACATGCCGTGAGGTTTTCTTCTGGTTGCTAATGTTTCCATATGCTTGCAGGCTTGCGAGGGAAATTTGCAGAGCGCATTCATTGCAAGACGATAAACGCGTGCTTTCTCTTTGCGGGATTTTGGTGCGTGGGTTTGGATCGTCCCCTTTCAACATCACATTCCGTGCGGAACGTCCTTTGATCTTGGTTGTCGACCTACCGGGAACAATCTTTCGTGAACATGTGATAAAACTAAACCAGAGAATATATAAAGTTTTCGTACATATTAAAGTATAAACATGTACATAAATTGCGAGAATGGAGCATCCCTACGATGTACCGCTTTCTCCGCTTACGTATAACTAAAAATCATAGAGAGAAATGTGCAGAAAACATCATTATATATACAGCATAAATCCGTGAGCCGATTTAAGCAAAGAACTTCGGATTTTATTTTGCCAATTTATGAACAGTAAACATTTTGCTTGCACACAAATCAAGGAATTAAATATACGAAGTCTAGGATAACTCCTCGCCCTGAAGCCTGCGACGGAATCCAGTGCAAACCCGAGCTCGTCGCTCCATCGATTCGGAAAATATTCATTCCTTCCTCCTGTTTCTCCTCTTTGTATCCACCCGTGCCTACACCGCAACGATTCGGAAAGTTCGTATTTTTCCGCTCAACCGGAAGTTTGGACCGTTCAATAAAATTCCGATTTTTTCGCCGACGGCCTCGGCCTCCTCGGGTAGGGTTTCAAAAAGGATGGGTGGGGGAAAAAAGCAAACTCGTAGACTAAATCAGGCACGGTGAGACGGAAAGCCGGCACGGATCGGTCCGAACGTCCGAGACGTCATTTGCGTTGCAAAAACCCGCAAGCTTTGCATAATTTTATGAGAGTATGCGGCAACCCGTTACGGTTTGCGGTATTGCGGAAAAATGTGTTTGAAGACGATTTCAACCTTCGATTTCAGCGAGGAAAAACTGGCATACACAGGTGCTGGATTTTCTTCTGCGATTTTATAAAGCAGCAATAGGTTTCTGAAAATATACTCTTTATTTGTATATGTTCACAGCGTTCACTGTGTAAGCGTAAGCATTCACAATTGACTGGGTAAACATCGCCAAATGTGAAGTTGTTTCTACCAAACACTTGATAATATTTACAACGAAAGGGATGCATTAAATCGTTCTGGAAGTTTTTTAAGTGATTAATTTAATGTGGACAGCTTTGCGGCAGTATCTTTCCCGTTGAAAGACGGTGAAATCTATGAAATTGGAAAATAAAATAGATTCTCTCGAAACATGTTGGTATGTTATGTTTGAACACAAACAAATCGTCGGGTTGTGGATAAGGCCGGTGGGTCGTTTCTCGAACCTAGTCGGAACGGTACCAAAAAGAGATAAAAGCCATAAAAATCGACTGAATGTGAGGCAGCAAATTTTTACGGCACAATCGTTTACCACTTTTGGGAGGCCATTCCGGAGAACATTATGCTCAATTCAAAAACATGTAAATTTCAACTCCCCTACTGGGAGGTACCAAACAAACGTTACCCCCAACATCCCCGAAGGCGAAAGTCGCGTACGCTGGTATTCCCTGGAGCCTGAGCCGAGAGCGCGTGTTCACTCGGGCGATCTTAACTGCATTCAAATGAACTGTCGTGTGGGAGTGGATGGGGCGAGGAGCTGCCGCAAGAAAGGAGGGCCAATGGTAAACCTGTTTTTAGGCGTTATTAGAGACACAGACCATCGAAGAACTAAATAAAAACGAAACTGCACCCAACGACGAAAACATTACCTCAAATCCACAAAAGAATCCATGGGGCACCAGGCGGCTCCATCGGTATCGATATTAAATAGAGCGCGATGGAACGCCCGGACCGGACCGCCGGGTAAGAAAAGCGTGGAAGATAACACGATTGCAAATTTCCATACGCAGCGCCGGAGGGGTTTCCGGCGGTGTGAACGATGGCGATGAGCACAGCCAGGGGGCACCGTGTACGTAAAACGGAAGGATCCTGGCAGCTAAGCCCCAAGGAGCCCACTGCGGAGTTCACTACAATACCACGAACAACGCCACCGGGCAGAAAATGTACACAAGCGGTAGCAAGAGCTCCATCATGATTTGTTTGCATGTAAATGTGTCGTTCAAAAGAAAGAAGATAAGGGTGAGATTTTTCTACCGTTAACCTTCGAGAAGCCCTGAGAGGCTGGATGTCCTGCCCCAGGATCACACGCGTGTTTGTCCATATGTGATCCCAACCCTCACCCATTCGCTAGTAGCTTTTTTTATCTCCTTTGGAAATAGTACCACCACGTACCCACAGCAGCACAATCCGATGCCAAAGCGGGAAACGTAAAATGGAAAACGAGCCCAACACAATGCGGGAGTTGTTTTCACAGTGTTACCCCTTAAAACCAACTCGGGTATCTATCCGAACTGACCGAACATAGTTTCCTGGTCCAGCGGCAGGAAAATTCTATTTTACATACTCCAACTTCCCGCTCCGGGCGTCGACTTCCTATTTCATTCAAATGAACTCCTCACACTTCCCATTTGGGCCACCTTTTCTTCGATTACACTCGTGTGCTAGTTGCACCTTGTGTGTCTTTCGCCTTGTTGACATTTTGGACAAGATCGTTTATTGGATTTGTGGTTCACCCGGAAACGGGAAGCGTTCGGCTAAAGTTGGAAGGGAATTCAATCGAAAAGTTGTCAACAGACAGACACATCCACATTTCCGGCTCCCGTTTAACATAGCACTGGCAAGCGCTTGCTTTCGGGTAAAAGGACTATTTGCTCGTTGGACCTCAAAAAAGTTTGATCAACGAACCAAAGCAATCGAAAGGCACAGGACACGCCTCATTCCTTCGAAAGGATTGCCGGAAATAAATCAATAAAACATGTAACGATGGTACTTTTGTATCTTTTGTCATGTTATGTGCCAAGAATCACGTAGGTCACCGATTTCCGGTCAAATCTGGCTACCATCCACTGGGACAAGAGCGAATAGGTACATATTAGTTTTTCATTACATTTTCGAACTAGATGTCTCACAAAGTTCAACACCATAGCAAACTCCTCTCCAAATATATATACACACACACATACACGCACACACGCATATACATTTTGCTTCCTTTGGCATCAAATTGGGTCCTTCATAAGCCGTCTCCATCCGGAAACGGTGCTTCTTTTACGGACATTTTCGATTTCCAAGCATTACGCAAATGAATGACACTAGAAGAAATTGAAAATATCATTGGTGAGGGAAGCTTCAAGTCAATCCCTTGCTCGGAACGTGCCGGAGCTCTCCGGAGATTGATTGATAAACATTCTTGCAAGTTCTTAATCTTCGTCACTCCATCCTGGGATGAAACTTTGCGCAGAAATCATTTGGAAGAAAATTACTAACGGTTGGGGCCGCCTTGACCAGTTTATTTTTCACTTGTACAGATTGAAGTGAACCGGCACTCCTAGCACCGAAATTGTTTGCGAATTGGTTCCGTTCTCCTTGCGAGACAAACGGGAGGACAGAGAATTTCGTTTCCAATTCCAGCACTTGCTCGGTTTGGATCGGTTCCAGCCCCGTGGTGCCGGTAGGAATGATGAATTGGCTGTACAATCCTGTGCCTGAACTCCGTACGGGATTAATCAAAATCCTTTTTCTTCATCCATAAAAACCCATCAGTGAGGGATTTTAGTAAACGATGCTGCCCAAGCGACGACCCTCGCCCTCCTACTGGCCAGTGAACACAGCATAACGATATCCCTTCGGTTCCGTAGGTTGCTTCGGTTGGTTGTCGTTTTTTTTTACCGTCCTTTTTCAATCGTGTCCACTTTTAAAGAAAGATACACGAGTATCCTAAGACGTACCCTTCCGCATTTTGAGCCAACCAAGTAAAAGGAAAACCACAGGATGTTTTCTTTGGGATACGGTAGGCAAAGGGAGCACAGGGTCAATAAAAACCTTGTGGTCATCGGTGCTAGGAGCGTCGAGGAAAGTCTGTAAAGGCTAGCGTATATTGCTACTGAAAACATCGTTCTACGAATAGCCACGGAGGGTTTGTGGTGAGAACGGCACGTGGAAACGGGAGAGGCGAGTGCAGGATATCCTTAAATGAAAATCTCACATCCTGCTAGGGAAAGAAAAAGGAGCGTGTGGACGTACCCGGTCACTTGCTAGCATGTTGTAAAGGGATACCAAAAAGGTAAAATTTTCAGAACGGCTCGTAGCGGCCGCTGCTAGCCGACCATCACCGACGCTGACCGTTTCATAAGATTTCCAGGAAATTTCCAGAAAAGGAAGAGAAAAACAACTGCTGAAACACGCCAAACGTGATCCATCTTTTGGCCGTTTTACTATGAGGGCCGACAGCAAAAACTCAAGTGGCATCAGCACATGAAAGTTTTGTTTTTATAGGTTTAGGATTGAATTGAATTGAAGAACAGGCTTACAGGCAGCTCTGCAATTTCAACACATTCCAGCTTGTCTTCAAATGTTTTTAGTAAGCATTTTATTTCACTAACAAAGATTATTTTAACATATTTCAATAAACATAGCTTGAACATAGCTTAGCATGGAGCTTCCTTGTCCATGGTGTTTGACAACATGGGACGTAGCCAAACAAATGGGTTTCTCCGTTAAGGTGGTTTCCATTGTTGTCCTCTGCAAAAAGTTTAAGGCCACAGGGGGCAAACAATCTGAGGAGAAAAATCTAATGAACGTTGCGATGTACTGTAGGTATCAAAGTGATTTATTTATTTTAATCCACCTTTATAGTTATCAACCCTAAAACCTTTGATCAAGATTCTTGTTAAGATCAATCCACCTTTGATCAAGATTCTTGTTAAGATCAATCCATTATTCATTAAAACACGTCTAACAGCTGTTTTCTAACAAAGTTGTACTTGAGATGCTCTTCTGCCTGTCGACTCAACTTGTGCTTCTAATGAATCACTCGGAAGATCAATCATAAACGTCGGCCGCATGCAATGCAGTTCATAAATATGTGCGCAAGAGGGAAAACTAGTTTACAATCGTTTTTTTTTTTAAATTGTGTTTTCAATCGAATTGAAATAAAATATTACTGTTCAAGCATGCCAGATGCCAGACTGGACCTCAATGATCGCTGCTAGTCTTTCTACGGCAAAACTTTGATAGGGCTACAAACCCGATCTCTTGTAACTTTTGTGTTATCACGAGTTCAGGCGTGTGGAATTTTCACAAGTTCTGTGTACTTCTCTCATTTTCTGTCGGTAGTATTACTGATGGTAAAATGTTATCTTTTATTAAAATTAAATCAAATCCCCATGACCGGGGTAAAACCCAACTTTCCCCACAGCGTCACCCCTTTTCGCAGGATAAGCTTTGCCACACAGACAGCGGATGCCATTAATCCGGTGCTTAATCATAATTGCAGCAACAGAAAACTCTGCCATGGTCGGAATCAATTAGCATTGAACTGCGCGCTGAGTTACCGGTATAGCAGGTTAACCGAACGCATAGCGACCGTTCATCGTCCTTCCTGATCTCATGACAGTGGGGACCATGGGTCGCAAGCTGGCATACATTAATCCGCAAGACGATGGGACATTTCCGATAATCCTCACCCCTGGTCAAACAGCACACCGCCATCGACTGCGGCCGACCATGCGTAGCAGTAGGTTTGTTGAGTAGCTTATCTATTGATTGGTCATAAACGTTTGGTCACATCCTAATCACTACCGTAACGGGTCGGTGGATACCTCAATGCGTCGGTCCATCCCAACGATATACCTCCGGACTTCCTCGTTAATGCTGACTCGCTCTCATCCGCGGTTCGCCAGCAAACGGGCGAATGGTGTGCACGCATGGGACGTGAATGGAGGATGAATCGTTTTCGGATATCATTTGGTAATGCTCCTGGCACGTGATGCGCGCTTCCCAAACTCTCCGCGGCGACACTGAGCCTCCGGTTTTCGGTTCCGGCACTCCCAAAGACCGGCGGTCCTCAGCAAGCGCGTGCATAACAGACCGGGAGGCAAAACTGGATTAATACTACGTGCGAAAAGAGGGCACAAGGGTTCCATGGCCGACCAAAGCCAAAAATTTACTTCAAGCTTACGGGGTGGGGCTTTGCTTTGAGCGAACATTCGAATAGAGTCCTATAAGGATATTCGGGGCTACAGAGGATGGGAAAAATGGGGACACGTAGCAACAGCAACGCTGGGAGCAGCACGTCAAAAACAGTCTTATTTATTTAGGACCGCCGATAAAGGCACCATTCGCATTACCATTAGCACCAAACATTAGGAACAACGTGACAGGTAGACCGGATAAAGTATATACCGGGAGTTTACCGGATAAAGTATACCGCCGCAGCTGCACGACAAATTTCTCACTCCATTAGCCGAATGATGAGAGCTGTCCTTTGGTTCGACAACTTTCAGGTTCCCTTTGAACAGAAGACGTTTGTTTTTTTCGTTCGTTTGACACATGCTACGAAGACGTCCACTGTTTGGAATAGGGATTCCATTGAAATAGAAGTAAAGACAGATTTTGTTAACAATCATTGCTTCCGTAGTAATGAAAATTCTTCTTTGAAGTATGATAGCCATAGAAAGTTTTCCATCATTCCAAAGATAGTTCTTCATTAGATCCACCGCTTCGACTTTTGCGTCGAGGAAAAATTTGCACAAATACAAAACTGCCAATCGCGTGAAATTCCTCCCAGGATTCGAAAACCAAACCCTAACTCTAGGTGTCCCATGTCGACGTAAGCGTTTTTCATTACAAAAACAACAAGATTCACTTTATGCTTGTTTTCACAGAAGCAGCTGAAGAGAAAATTGACACGATCGATGTGGACGTGGAAAAAGAGTATTAAAGTAAAATTCCGACGAGTTCGTTTTTCTTTCCCGTGCGTTCGCATCGCGCTAGGTCTCTTGCGAAAACTTTGCGCGGTGGGGAGAATGAAAAGAAATTTCATTTAAAAAAAGACTAGCCCACGAAATGCAGGGTGCAAAACTTTAATCGAGTGTCGTCCTCCCTTCCGAACTAATCTGTCTTTTCAAACAGATTCACGCTCTTTGCTTTCGTCGCGGCTTTCCTGAGAACTGTATAAAACCAGTGGTAAAAAAAACGGAATCATGCATTGGGAAAGTTTTTGTCAGCTTTCCAACACCGAACTTCCCGTTGCGCCTCGCTCATTCACGTTGACACTTGCTTAGAATACAGATTCGCTAAATAGTTGGACTGTGTTTCTTCATTCGCATTTCACTCGCCATACTTTTCTCGTTCTTTTAACTTGCACCGTTTCTTTGTCTATCTCTATCTATTTATTACTCACTAAAGAAATGCTCCTATTGGCTTTATCCTTAAGAAATAAAGCATCGAATAGAAAGGGGTGGCTCGAAAGAGAATCGAAATGATAGATGGGAAAATTGTATTAACTTCCACTCTATCTGTATAAAGATTGGTAGCTATTTGCTCCCAAAAGGAAAGAGCTTGATTTGTTGGTAGAAACAACAAACGCACACAAGTACAGCAAAAAAGAAAAAAAAAACCCTGGCACTTACTGCCAAGTTTGCACGCCGTCGAGGTCTTCTATTCACCCGTTCATCGATTCAATCGGACAAGCTTTACCTCGTCTCAAATTAAGCCAAAAACTTAGCCAAGCTGCGTTTTTGCTTCGTCGTCGGACGGATAAAGTTTATACGTTGCCGACCGCGCAAGGAGGGATGTGCGCGGTTTTTCCGAAAACTCGATTTTCGCAAAAGTTTGCACCGTCACGCTTTCGCTTTTCATCAAATTTCTGCATCAACTTATAGTAGCAAATCTAATAAAGGCTTGCATTAGTTGAGTGTTTGTTTTTTTTTCTATTCCATTCCCTCCCGAGCTCCACCGCCAAGTTTTCGTCTGCACTGCGAAGCCAATATGGTAGGGATGCTGAGTTTGATGTTATTTTGTGTGTGTCTTCAATCGATCAATTTGAGAAGATTCCACTCTTCAACTTAAGAAGTTGTTCGACAAGCAAAGTCCACCACACTCCGCAGCCTTGTTCGTGGGGGTCTCGCCTTAGCCGAGACCAATATCGTAAAGCGTATCATCTTGAAAGCTTTCTTCTATCCGGCGTTCCGGCATTGCCTTCGAATACGAATTGCTTTCTTGGGAAAACCCTTGTAACGACACACCGGCAGCCTCTGGGTTGTTCCGGTGCAAAATCGTTGGAATAACAAATGTGCCAAATCGTCGTATTGTAATCGAGTGCTGAAACGAGTTTGTGCGTAGCTCTTTTCGATGCTTTTTTGAAGCATTAACCAGTGAAACCATTTCTAGACATTCACGTCGAGCAGGCAGTAGTTTTGACCAACGGCAATCCGATTCCATGATAAGAAAGACGAACAGACAAGGCCGGACAAGCGTGAGCTGATGTGTTTGTGTGCGTTAGTACGACCTCTTTGGTACGCGAGACGATCGGGACCCAAATGGAAGCGGAAAAAACCGGACGGACGATGAAGGGATGTTCCGTTTCAAGGATACAAAACGCCGGCAGCCTTAGTTGACAAAATTGAATTCATCTCTCTGCCAAATGAGATAGATAAAAGGTTCACGATATCACGCCCACGACAAGCCGCGCGGCAGTCTTGAGTCAGGATTCGTCCGGGTTCTCCTAGCAGGCGAGGCACAGAAAAAACTCAGCAGAACGAGTCGAAGGGGCTTCCCTGTCAACCGGCACGCAGCCGGGCGCCACACCACGACCTACTTTGTACGTGTACGACCCTATTTTACAGCACATAACTAATGCCATTCCGAGCCTCCTGACGTGAATGATAAAGAGCTGTACTGCTACAATGGCAAATGCTACCGACGGGAACCCGCTGTCGAGTTGTGCACGTCGATCGGCTGGCAAAGAAACGGTCTACATTTAGAGGAAACAGTATTAAATGTTAACTAGGTTTCGCTGATATGAAAATGAAGTAGGGCAACACCAGCAGACGTCCACCATCGCCACGGGGCGGATGACAGCAGAAGGCAACTTTGGACCGTACATCATTCAACCGACACGTGTCACTCTCTGATGATCGAAGGTGACGGTGGCAGAGCGTGTACACAAACGGTATAGATACCTTGTCCATGCCTAACCCTGCACCGTCTCAAGGCCGGAAAAAGGGGGAAAAATGGGTATGAAAGTATGGGATGTGGTCGTGTTTCGCCGGGCCGGTGTGGAGTTAAAGTAATGCAATAAAAGTAAAACTGAATTTGTGCACATCCATCGCAGGACGGACTCGAGTTGCCGCTCACTGCTATCCCTGAGCGAAGGCTGAAGTTTGATTGAAAAGGCAAAGACCTACCGAACCAGCTTGCTGCAGAGGGAAAGAGAGAGAAACAAACAGGGCGTCACTGGCGCCAGAAGCTAGTGTCACAGATGAGAAAATTTGCAACAGCAGTAACATGTGGACACCTCCTCCACCAACGAGCCGTAAGAGCGTCGTGTATCATGTTACTCTCAAGTGAATCCATCGCCAAGGCACGAAAGGACAAGCGAAATTTAATTTACTCCTCTTATTATCACGTGCAGCCGTAGACACACATACACACTTCCGGAGGACGTGATGGTATCGGGAAATGAGATTGCTCATTCAAATTGTACACTCGTGTATCGCGTTAGCAACTACGCAAAGCTCCAGCGTTGCCCAGCAAGGTACTGTATCATATATTTCTCCTGTAACCGGTCGGATATGGTGCAGATTAAAGCCATTAATTGCGGATCCCAAAGACGACCTCCGGAACGGAGAACCCGAGGGATACATCTGGATCAACACAGGGGTAAAAGCTCGCCGGAAGGTAGATTCGGTGAATTAACTTCGCTCGCAAGGATTCAGTACGATTACACGGTGTAACATGACCTGGATGTAACGGGATCCTGGAGGCTGGAAGGTGTATTTTTTCGTTTTTTTTCTCTCGTTCTTACTGGTGTTGCGAATATTCCAGATAGGAAAGAGTCAAAGAAAAACGACTATATTACCCGCCCCAATCTCGGGTGTAACATTATTCACGCTCCAGGATGGCTTCAACTGAGCTGTAACCACAGCGGATAACAAGGGGACCCTCCGAGAGTATCACTGAGTCAACAGAGTGTCGGGTTGTAAATAACGAGAGTACTGGCGAGTTGCTTAGCAGAAGCTCGTAGTGGCTGCGGATTACCGGCGACCCTTTGCGTAGTTCCGTCCCAGCGGAGGGGATTTGTAATCTGGCCCCAAACCAAGTTATTGCTTAGCAAATGCGCTTTCGTTCGAATGTTGGGAGGGTACCATCGGGTATCCGGACACCGGGCCGGGGTTACTCGTCGCTGGTCGTTGATCAAAACCACTCTGTTTTCTGGTTCGCCATTTTTTCTCTGGCCTTAAAGCTTTGTAAAAGGGGGTGTCGACCTCCTCGCGTGCACTTACCTGGGTCGTGGTGTGTGGTGTATATGCATAGGTCTGCCCCAGCGCCGGTGTGGTGTATCGGTAGGCTGGTTGTGTCGGGGCGTAACCCTGCGTCCAGGTTGTGCCTCTGTACGGTGCACCGGGGATGCCGCTGGCCGGACTAGTCATAGCGGGTCGCTGGGCACCCTTTAGTGTGGCCGGTGCAGGCGGTGGTGCTCCAGGGTAGGCGCTACGCGGCGCTGCTGTGGTACTTCCCTGTGGGAGAAGAGCGTAACAGAAACACAGATAAATAAATTGCAACAAACAAGGGTCAGCTTAGGGTTCCGATCGATTTCATGTCCGTTTCAAAAAAAAAAAAATGCAATAATGTGTATGAGAATTTTCCACTGGATTTTCTGGATGATAACAAAATTTATTTAGAAATATTTAAAATACAACAAAATAACGCTTTTCGTTGGAGGAAAACTACCGAAAATTTATTTATTCACCATAGAAGTTGCGGTATCAACGTTTGGAAAATCGTCTCTAATTTTTTCCTCTGAAAAAGCTATTCGAAAAAAACCATTGCGGTTCAAAGGAGAAAAGAGTAAGCTCTCTTACTAAAAAAAACGAAGGAAATGCTTCGAACACAAAGCAATTTATGGGTCCTGCAGGGCGCACTAAAACTGTGGTCCATTTTTGCAGCTTATTTACGGTATCCAATTTCCTTTTGTCGAGCCGGCCAGCCAGCAGGCCAGCTAGCGTGGGTTGTCTTTTAGTTTCGAATGCTTGCATGAATTTGCTCCAGTGGTGGCTTCACAGCCATACACGAAAATTATGCACACTTCCTAGAACACACTTCCTGCCGCAA
Source organism: Anopheles atroparvus (assembly GCA_914969975.1). Taxonomy (NCBI): domain Eukaryota; kingdom Metazoa; phylum Arthropoda; class Insecta; order Diptera; family Culicidae; genus Anopheles; species Anopheles atroparvus. The sequence continues at coordinate 38,739,955 of CAJZCY010000002.1, read as the reverse complement.
CGCTTTTATGGTCTTTTACAGACATCGAACACACTAGGTTAGTTTCAGCGCTGTTCAGGAGGAAATATTTTTAAGAACTCATCTCCTCCTTGTCAAGGTTGACAGGATAGCTGGCTTTACGAGCCGTGGAGAATGATCCCCCGTGCGGGGTGAACTGTGCGCCGACAGTTAAGTAGTTTCTTCCCGGCTTTTGCTGCTGGAACCGGAAGATAAGCGACCGGGGCCATGGTTGAATGGAGTCGGTTCTTCTTCGGAAGCTACGCGCAAACACAGACTCCCTTGTGGCCACATGGGAGGGGGGGGGGGGGGACATGAACGCACATACCGAAACACATACAACCCACGGGCACAGTTTAATATTATGTTCAGCCCAATGCTGGAGTCCGGCAGCAAGAAAACCAACTTCCTGCCAACAGGAATAGAAAATTTATGACCGCTTTGTACGCGGCGCTGCACAATAGTGCTGCGGCGTGCGGCAACAAGCTCGATGCCCGCAAAACTTGGGGACTTTCGCCGCACAAGTTCAGCCAACCGCTGCCGGCATCGTGCATCTTCTATATACTTATTTTTTTCTAACTTCGCTTAGCAAGGAGTTCGGTAGCGAGCGAACATGGTGCGCTAGCCCACCGTGTCCTGGTCGGGAAAGTATGTGTCTCGGTACGGCTCTTGTACCTCACCACAGTCGGAGTCAGTTAAATGAGTAATGTTGCCGCAATCGCGGTGAACAACAGTGAGTGCTGGCGCTTATTGCCAACGGAGTGGCGGCCCGTGCGGAGCCGGAGAAAGAATCAACCGTCCGTCGGTATATGACCGCTGGCAGTGTTGGAAAATCTTACGTAAAAACGCAAACACACACGCGCACACACAGAAACATAGCTTCGTTGTTACCCAACTTTTCGTCCACTTGAGACCGGTCTCAGGAGTAAGGTCGCGGCGTCACTGCGCTCCATCCGGCGGCCATAACCGACAACAACGACCACATGCATCCATTATTGAACTTTCTCAACTTTAGCGTCGGTCGGTCGGTCGGTCTCGTGCACAGAATTCGGCAAAAGGGAAACACTTGGCGTCGTCCTGCTGCATGCGCACTGATGCACTACGTACGTACGGAAATCAAGCGAGTAGACAAACAACACGTCTGGAAGGAAGTTTTGCTTCCCTTTTAACATACCCAGCCAAACCAAAATGACCTACGCAGATGCAGAGGAGCCATATAACATTTGTGCAAATGGTTGTGTGCAGCTACAGTGAAGGGGGTCGATCGAAACTTAATTCAGCTCGATTTCTAACTTCAAATGAGTCTTTTCATCTCTACTAGTCGCCATGGATACTCTCATTAGTGATCACGTGATCGTGAAGTTTAAAGAGGAAGACGATGAACTGTCACTGAAGTAGTCACATTCGAAGTATAAACCTGTGGGTCATGTTAAAACAACCCAATGTCGAAATATCTTACTGGGCTCGACCTGTTTCCTTACGGAACCTTTGAGACCTCTTCCCAAGTCAAGTCTACACGCGTGCGTTTCTTGGAATCTTCCAGCAAGGAGCAAGTTTGCACCGCTCGAAGTGCAACACTTTCCTGTCCCTAGTTGTTACCACATATATTCTTCGGGGGACGTCTTCTCTCGGACTTTATCAGCATGGCTGATATGCGGGGAAAACTGGTTTTAGAAAGTACCTACCGTACCAGCAGCAGCAGTAGACCAAAGTTGAAAAGTTTATAAACTAAGCAGAAGTTGCGGTGAAAAGGCATTTTTTTGAGTTGCCCCCCATTGGATGAGAGAAATACAGAGAAATACATACAGTGCAGTTAGATGCAATGATGTGCAGGGAAGAATGGTGACATCGGCCGCCTCTTGCGCGAGCTAAAGTAGCGAACGAAGTAGCGATAAAGTAGAATTCCACAGTTTATTGCGCACTAAACGGTTGAAAGAAATCCGTTATTATAATCCTTAAAACTCCATTCAAACATATTGCATTCATTGAGATCCGGAGAGCGCTGAAAAGGATGCAAGAATATCTCTTTCTTATCGGTAACCGCTTACCCTGTCCACGAATAATCTGATTGAAAGTCTCATTTGTGTCCTCCCAATAAACTTCACAAATTGGCTACAATGGAACAAGAAACTTGTTGTAAACCAATTTTTCATCTCTAATTGAATAGAATGCTGTGAATGCGCACCATAAAAGCCACAGTGCGGCGAGGGTAAAGGAAATAGACATTTTGGCTTGTTTTAGGACATTTTCCAGACGCAATCATTTCCTTTCGCCTGGCGTCTCTAGTTTCACATCACCATCGACGTGCCGCAATTTTGGCTCGGGACCAACCAATCGCTCTTGGAACAAGCTGGAAGAGCAGTCAGTGTGCGGGAAGGTTTGGGGGGGCGCCTATCAGCGTCAACATGGAATAATTGGCAGGAATTTTCACGGATCATTTGGAATTGGGGGAATGAAATGAAAATTACTTTGTTGTTGTCGAACCGTTTTCATGCCGAGGCCGGGACTTTAATCATTTCCAGCGCCGGAACGATCGAGGGACGGCGGCGTACGTCGTCACCGTCTACGGGGTCGTCTGTCGTCGACGGTTCCGGTTCGGTATTTTTTTGCCTTCACCCTGGCTGGCCTCGTTTTCTTTGCCACGGATAGGAACGGACGAGAAGGAAACCCGTCGGACGTTATTCTCGCGGCGAATTGCTCGCGCTTCTTTCGCATTTCCTTTCCTTCGTCAGTGGCGAAGCCCTTGTCGGGCGGCACTGGAAAGCTTCAATCGTCTTGGTTGATGTGGAAAATAGATGGCGAGGTTTTAATTGAACCATTCATTCATTCACCGCTCGGCGTTCATCGAATCGTTCGTTCGCTGCCAAAGGAAGAAAAAAAAACGGTGCTTCTATTTTCTTGTACAACGCCGCCACCACCGCCGGCTTGTGGTGCAATTGGTCTCATTGCTTGTACGCCCATTTACACGCCACCAGCACCCAGCAAACGAACTCCTCCGTGCTAGCTAGCACGAACATAATCGCGATTCGCTTTTCCGCTTCCACACGCCGAACGACAGCGCAATCGGTACCCCGCAAAAGGGCGTCGGTGAATTGGCAAAATCTGCCAACAACATTCTGCACAATTAATCAAGCAACACTCAACTTCATCGAGGTGAATTGGGCTCCCAGTCCGCCATGCTTCTTTTCCCCGCTCGTCCTTGACTGATTGCTGGTCTGCTGCACGTTTTCGCAACGGCGTTTTCCTCAAGTACACCGCAATCGATTTGAGGGCCAAACGTAGGATGCAAAAAAAAAAATCTACTGTACATAACAACTCAAGCTGCACTAATAAAGTGTTTAAGCGAACAAAAGAGATACTTTTCACCCCGAACCGGCATCAATATCGCTCCACTGCTTGCCCATTTTTCCGGTGGAAGTAATATAACAAAAAACGTAAAACATATCAGGATTCCATTTGGCACTTTCAGCGCTGCAGCAGCAACTTCTCAACAGCGCACGGTTAATGCTTAAGGATAAAAAAAAAAAACAAAATTTCTCACCGTTAGTTCCCAAAATTTGGAGTACGAAAAAGTAGCAACAGCAAAATCGCCGGAGAAAAATGTACCGCACTGTGAGCAAGACAGCAGCGGAAAACTTACCACAATGGAAACTCAAAGTTCACTCGGTAACAATCAAAGTGGAAAATAGAACGTGATTTACTGAGGACGAATGAAGTGGTTGCGTGAAAAATGGAGCAAGTCGCACCCGCAGATTCGGTTCTGTGGGGTAAAGCGATTGGAAGGGAAAGTGCACTCACTTCCATTTCGATCTGCCAATATTGAATAGAAGTTATTGAAGCGCCCCGAAAAAGGAATGGAGAGATAGTAGATATCCTGCAATCGTAACTCTCATCGCCAGTCCATCACCGACGGAGAAGAAGAGGTCCGTTGGTTCCACTGCTGGTGAATTTCACGTCCGGAGCTGCACTACAGCATCTCTTACGCGAGCAGGCCGGGTAACCGTCGATAATATTAATTTCATTCAACGAATTTAATCCCAAGATTATTAACTCTTCAGTCAGCTCCCCCGGTCAGCAAACTGCCGTGTCTGTGTCGACAAAGGAACGCCGGCGCTAGAAGAAAGAACATCCGAGCGTATTGAAGAAAACGTCATTAAGGTGGTCTCCTCCTACGCCGTAATCTTATGTCATTATCTCCAACGGAATCCGAAGCCACACTGCTGGAAACACTGCTGGAAACAAACGAAGTCTCGTTTGAGGGACCTCGTTTGCATGGTTCAAGCGGTAAATTTGATCAGTGTAGCTCGAGCCACGAGAACAAACTCTGTTTGATTGCATCGATTGAATTATAATATAATAACCGGCGCTAGGAGTGGGGATAATATTGAAATTAATTTTAGCACGGGAGAAAATCCTAGCAAGATCGATTGAGTGTGCAATGTATCAACGATGTGATGAAGATTGTGAATGCTTGTCTTGCAACTTATCAGGCCACACAAACCAACCAATTTAACTCTTAGACTTTTAAGCACAAAGCGATTGATTACAAACAGGGTTGAAACAAGCGATGTAGCAAGTGTGAGTTTTCCGTGGTAAGACAATCGTAGGACTAGAACGCAATTGCTCCGGGATGCCTCATTGCTTACAATAATAATGGTAGATCTAAGGAATGAAGCCGCTTTTCAGTTTTTGATGTCCCAAGTCAACCAAATCGACGACTACCGATGAATCGTGGAAAACGTTCGTTAACTTTTTTTTTCCTCCGCAGGCCGCAGTTGCGCAATATTCCCAGCGAACAGGCGGGAAAGCGACCCTAACGAGCCAGTGGCAGGCGAGAACACAAGAAAGACGCCCATCGACGGTATACCGCTAAATCATACGGCACCGGTTTTGCGGAACGCTTTCCTTTTGATCATCTCACAAGTGGACCATCGGAAGAGATCACCCGAAGCGGGTGGGTGGGAAATTGAACAAGCGCTGAGTCCAAAGATACGCAACCTGACGCGGTAGGCTTTCCTCAAAAGCGGCCCTTCGGACGATCGAGGTCAACCGAAATCGGGCTAGCAGATATTGAAATCGAAAGCCGGGAGCACTTACAGGGCAAAGGCTCGGACAGATCTCCAGTATGCTTCGAGCGGTCAAAAGAAGAAAAAAAAAGATAAGCCGACGTTCGGGAAATTCGGAAAAGCGGATTCAGACGAAGTGAACTACCAGAAAAAGCTTTTCCGCCCTCCGCCGGCGCCGTGGGGGTGTGGAAGGGGCAAAAGAAATCTTTAACAGCTTCATCCGGTAATCCGAAATGTTTCCCGAGGGGAAAAAGTCAAATGGATGCTGCCCCGACCGCTTGCTCCACTCTACCGGGAAATTCATTCAGCTTTCAGGCTTACTCGACTGTTGATTTTGAGTTACATTTCTATAGCTCGGCCCAAGGAAAAGCAGCTGTAAAAATGGCCACCGGCAAGTCACGTTTCGGTTTAATCTCTTCGAGAGTTCCGCACCGAGAGCTGCCGGTCTAGGCCACCATCGATTCGCTTCACTAAACTCAGTCGGACGATTAGCCAAAGCACTTTTTCGTCGTGCTTCTTTTCCAAAATGGTTCTCCCTCGGTGCGATGAAAAAATAAATGGTAACGAAACTCGCGGCCGAGCGATGGCGTGCGCGCACCAAAGTTCAAGTTCCGGCCTTCCCAACCAAAACCCCTCTCAGGAAAGCCGCGACTTCTTAGGCCACATTAGGACCACTTCCCATTTTCGATCTGCGATGCACACAGCCACACAAACACACACACGTTTCATCCAATTCGAGTTAGATTCCGTTCCGTAGATTGTTCCAATATCTTCACGGCGCTAAAACAGGCATCGGTTGAGTTGAACATTCTTTACTCGTTGGAGGAAGACAAAAAAAACACACACACACGAACGCCGGCGCAATCGAGCTTTCGGACGCAGCAATTGTCTGCGTCGGGATCGGGGTTTGCGTGCCCAACGGAAACCTCCTCTTTCGCCCATGACGTAATTGGTCAAATCCCAGAGAAGGGGGGGGGAGCAGTTTTGCGGCAGGGAATGGGGCCAGTTGATGCGGCGCACGAGGGATCTTTCGATTAATTGCAGCGGTAGAATGGGATAAGATAGCTGTGGCGCAGGCAGGCATTCCTCCACGGAGCGTCGATTGAAGTTGGCATCGCAGGAAAGTAGGGCACGGAAGTATGGGAGGAGGTCCTGCGAGGTGGGCAGAAATTGCATCCGCCGGTCGAATACGAAATAGTACTGCAACTGCAAACGCCACACCGACGTGACCGGAGCGCGGGTTCTTTCGCGGCCCGGCGAAATATGTTAATTGCAGGTTCGCTTATCGCAATCGTCCGCTGGGTGTTTGTGTGTGTGTGAGAGGCGGCGGTCGAGTGCATTTTTTGCATGCCATCCAAGGTCGGCCGACGGAGTGCATTCACAGAAATGGTGCATCACGTTCAGCTTTGCATGCCGCAGTTTTGATACGTGGCGTATATTTGCAGAATTTTACCGATCAGCATTTCAGTACTACTAAATCAGTGCTTGAATAATAATTTATCACTGTGGGTGTGTCAGTGTATTCACACTTTGAGGCCTGCATGAAGTTTTTAAACGACACCTAAAAAAAGAAATAAAATATATTAAAACAAAAAAAAATTAAAATCAAAACAAAAATGATCTCACGATAGCGTAACTTGACCTCAACTGCGTCAGGATATTTTCCCATACATTCCCATATAACTTTATTTTTAATGCGGTCAAAAGGCTAATACTTCCTTTATATAAGATAGAGACTTGATAGCTTGCTCAATTAAGAACTGAGTGGAGAACACTGTTTCATTTCCGCACAATAACATTACGCCCGAAACATTGTTATCATTTTGTCGAGCAAAGAATTTAAATGACACACACACACACAAATTGAATCCTATCATGCTTGAAACGCCATAATAGGTTGAAGACAATTAGCGTCCCCCCCCCCCAAACCCGCCTGCAGCCCCAGCATAATCGATGTTCCATCAACTCGCAAGCATGGTCGGATGATGCTAATTTTCGCGTCCCCCCGTTCGCGGAACACGATATTCCCGCCGCTTCCCTGGCACTCCCCCCCCCCCCCCCCCCCTGTTTCAGTGAGGTTAGGGTTGATGGGGTTTCTCAAGACCAGGCGGGGCAGGGGGTATCGGTCGACGTTCGTGACCGGCCACCCCGGAGCATCGTTTTCGGATTTGAAGCAAATTAAAATTACCGGTTTCAATGAACGGATTTTCATTCAAACAAAAATTGATACCTTCGCCCATGTGGTATGCTGGCGGTGGTGGTGGAGGTGGTGATGGTGGACAGCAGGGATGCCCGCTTGATCAGATGGCAGCACTAATTTGATGCCCGGGAGCGTGGAAACAACCCCTCGCCACCCCTTACGAGAGGAAAGCAGAGAAAAGGGAAAATTTAGAGGGCTCGAAAATCGGTCGCTTCACCCAAACGCCAATCTTCTCCCCGCGATCCCGTGGGTTTCTTCCGGAACTAGCATTAGGATGATGTCATGAATTAACTTCGACCGAGCAAGCAGTTGAACTTTCCGCACGGCAAATCGGCCGGCAGCTATTTAGTCGATCGCCGTGTTTGTTGCTGCTTGAGTGGGTGAGAAAGTCGGCAGGGAAGATGCGCTCGTTCGCTAAGTGGAAGGTTGAGTTTTCCCTCAATCCCTCGCTCCGTCAGCTCCGTCCCCTCATTTCCTCCCCACGTGTACACCCACGTCCCGGTACGTATCCCGAGGGGCTCATCCGGTTGGAACGAATGGTTTCACAACCATCTCAACTCACTCTCTTCATTCGACCCTTGCACGGTGTTGCTGTTATGACCCCGCGGAAAAGAAGCACATTCCGTAAGGCGGAAGAAGAGGTATTGTAAAGGGTACGGTCGGAGGTGGTTGTCAAACCGAAGAGTGGCCCGCGTGCCATTTAATCAAGAACATAATAATTAACTTTTATGAGTTTCATTTGATATAAACTTTTATTGAATGTTTACTGCTGCTCCTTCTGATGTTGCCCTTTCCCGCTGTCGCTTCCACTGAGTGACGAGGGAGGTACATTTCATTCCCAATTAGTGCGACCTGCATGGGCACACATTTCGAGAAAGCCCTTTTTTCAGCCGTTGCATTATGTTCGTTATCATTTAATCGGTCAGAAGGCGCCGGTGAAGCCCACTGCAATGTGAACTCGAGCAAAGAGCAAATCCCAAATTAATACATTAGTAAAACGGAACGGAAAAATATTGTAAAACCATCCGATCGGCTTGGTGTGCAACATTAAAGTAACAGTAATTGGCCACGATATGAGTCGAGTGTTTATGCTGGCAGGAGGTTTATGTTTCACCCGACCACTCATGTTTAATGGATGCCATTTAGATAAGACTAGGCGCGTGGGCGGGGCAGCGAAAATGCAACCGTTTTGAGTTTCAAAAGTTGCACGATGTGCGGCGAGGGTGAATTCATGCCGCACACCACCTGCCCGTGGAAAACTTTTAAATGATTCGACGGAAAATATTAAAATTCATCCGACTCGCGAAGAAATGAACATGTAAGGGGTAAGAGATGAAAGTTACAATGGTTTGTTAAAGTCTGTTTCTAAGGAGTTTTTTTACTGTCACACCATGCGCGTAGATGTGTGATAAGTGACATTTCAAATCACATCTCCGTCAGTTAACGACACGCTAGGATTGCTATGTACACTCAACCCTCTGGGTAAGCTCAGGAAGTAGATAAATTACCTTCCAAAATTGGCTGTAATCCCAAACGGTGACCAAGGAAGGCAATGCCAGCGATTAATGATTGCTTGCAACAAGATATGGAAAAGGCTGCCTGAGTACTACAACAACGTATCACCACCATTGCCACTACCAGGGCCATTACAACCAACGAAGGATGGCAGGACGGCTGAAACAACACACGCGCACAACCGGAACCGTTCGCCATGGGAGTTAATTAAAAAGCTGACACTTCAAATACGCCCGCCTGACGTGTTTGGGCCCAAGTTGATCAGGTTCCGGTGCGTTCGCGCGGATATTGCCGTTGTTCTCCGTGGGACCCCTCTGCAACGCCTACACACAACTACAACGACGACGACGATGATGACGATGATGAAGGGCGCCGGTTAGCGTTGGTTTGGCGGTAATTCGAGAACGAAACTCGAGGCCTAAATCGCGCACCCATCGCTGCCATCGTCGTCTCTGGATTGTAATGGGCGAGCTGGACCTGAGAAACCTGAGTGGTCATGCTACCTCGGGGTGAGAGTGGAAAAGATTAGAAGGCAAATCCCCTCGCCACCGAGGCGGAACCCCGAATTGGACTCGCGAAATTACAGTTACACTATGAAAGCGGGTCAACTGGGTTTGTCGCCGCAGAGTGGTGTTGTTGTTTGATTTCGCCAGGGCCTACGGATGGGCGAAAATGCGAAATGATGCAAAGGGGCAACCGTATCAAAGCAACTTCGTTTCCTGGAACCTTTCGCTCGGGAGGCGTTTTCCCATTGAAGATGTATTTTCTTGCCGTGGGGCGGTGGCTCTTCGCAAATTTGACCACTGAAGCTGAGGCGATCAAATTGACAGGAAGCAATAAAAGTACGAAATCAACAGACTTATAGGTTGCTCCATCCATTGGGACCTTGCTAATTATAATTAACTCGAGTCTTTCTTGAGGGTGCTTTGTTTGCTGCATCGGTTTATGCGGTCGTTTTTATTTATTTTAGGAACCGTTTTGGGCGGGATGGACAGCACGCGAAGGTTTCCGCCAAAAGTAGCAAACGGGCAAAATATTAATTAGTGTCTGCTTCTGACGGTGGCTTAGATACACGCGTGGGCCAGTTGCATGTTTGAACGAGGGTTTCACGAAGAAGTGAAAATCATGCAACTTTTCCAAACAATAGTTCCTTGGACACATGCCATGCAGGTGGCCAAACAAAGTGTGGTAGGAAGATATAATTAAACTTATAAAATAACGGAAAGCTGAACCAATTTACATTTTGCTGAACACGAAGAATGTCAGACTGACTTCCTTAAAAAAATATGTAAACCACAAAAGGCTGCTAGCCACGAAAAATGTTCATTCAAACGTCCCGCCCCAAACTGCATTGTACGGATAGTATTTATGAGCCCTTAAATCTTGTCGAATTCTTGCAGGGCCAATATGTGATCGTACGGCTTGAGCCGAAAATCCGGTGCTAATCTCGTTGCTGTGCCGTGTACGGGATGGGGCCGGTAAATCTTCCTCACAGATTTTCTCAAATTTCGGAAATACTTCATCTTAAAACTTTTCCCTAAATCATTCCACACACCGTCCAGTGACGTTCGAGTGTCTGCAAGACCCTTAACAGCTAGGGTTGATGGGAACATTGGCAGAGACACTGCTTTCACCATCGTGAGTGAGCAAAACCCACGAACCAGAGTCAAGCGATGGCGTGCAGCAGGCTTTTATGGTGAAATTTTGGTCGAACGAGATTCCAACCTCACCTCATCTTACGTGAGTCTGGCCCGGTGTCCACCATGGACACATCGTTAAGATTTTCGCGTCAGAAGTCCCCAGGTGGAGAGGTTTGCAAGAATCCGAGCGGCAACGCCATTTTATCGCCCGACTGGCGGCGGATTCGATAGAGTCGGTATTTGCTATCATCCACCCATTTTCTCACGGACTTCCCCGCGCACACGTACTGGAACAAACACACACACACACACGTGCACGGCCCCTGGTGCCTCCTAAATCAAGCCGACGCTACAATGGTGCTGACATTTTCCATTATCTTGTTAGATAGTGTCACATTATGAAAACCGTCATCGCGTTTCCCAGCCCGGCCAGCTGGCTGGTTCGCGAAAACCTTTCCGTCCCACCCGACCATCGACCCCCGCTGGGTGGTGCTCATTTATACGGGCTGCCCTTTGCTTCGGAGGATCGTTCGTCCGGTGAGATTCGTCCTTACGTCCTTTCGGAAGCTTTTCGGTGCAGACACGATGGAAAGAAGAATGCTTCCCGCCGAATACACACACATACACACGTTGTCACGAAGGGGGGGATTAGGCTGCAACGGCCATTGTATCACACCGTTACACCAGCGTACCGGCGTGGGAGCATTCTGGCACACATACGTGATTTATGGCTGCTGAATGGCTGCCACTCCCAGCGATGTCGAGGGGTTTTGACTCTGGCCGTCCAGCGGCTCGATCGATTTTGCTGCACGCCAAAAGGTAGACCACCACCACATAATCGGCCATGCCAACATGGGTACGCTGATTGCGCCGGCTTTTACGATGCCAATTGTCAGATTGTCCTGTTCGGTCACGACTGGAGCTATACTGACCGCTGCAGCAGTTTCGAGCAGTTGATAAGGGGTTAGAAGCGAGTACGGCAACGCAGTAGCATGCTGCGATGGTTAAACTGTCGTTAAAATACCAAATCATGATTTCATTACTTGATCGAATTCCTTCAAAACCCATATCCAAACATTTTCGCAGCCGGCCGCCGGCAATTTAGGTTTTCATCTACAGCGTGTTTGTGTTTAGCAAACGTCGGTTAAAGCTGAACGTAACTAATCAACTCTTAATTGAATTCACCTCCAGCTGACGGTGATTTCACACCTCCTGCATCGATAATTGGATTCTAGTAAAGCCAACCAAAAACTCACCGTTGCGTTCAGGATGACAAGCTGGTGTTCTACGCTTTGCTTTTATTTGTGCCTCCCGTGTGCTCCACCACCACCAAAACAGCCCGCTTTGCTCTTATGCTGCCCGGTAGTCTGTGGACGAGGCTGTGCATCTCCATGCAGGCATTTTCTCGATGCCTCAACGATGCAGCTACTACACGTGCTCGATGCCGATAGCTAACGGTACCATTACTCGTTACTGAGTTGCTTGAGAAAGGCTCACGGGGGATGATAAAAATACCAAACACACGCACACTCACACCACGAGAACGTAAAGCGATTGGCAAACACGTCCGCTGCACTTTTGCGTCACACCCAGGAGCTCGGTTCATTACCAGAACAACGCCGGAAGCAAGCGGGAGGGGATAATGCAAACAGTCCTTCCACAGTGAAGCCAAATCATCTTCCGGTGCCGGTGTAGAAACCCCGCGCCCATTTTCGGAAGGTGTACCAGAACGCATGCTGGCTATGTGAACGAATGGGGAATGAAAATGGCCTGTAAATGGGATGCATGAAAAACGATGTTCCTTTGCTGGTGTGTTGGTGCCGTTGCGACGTGAAACGATTTATCAACAGCCCCGGGAGCATCAGCAGCAAGGTGCGGTGAAACACGACGACGACGTGCCCGAACTGTCATTTCGGTGCATATTCAATTCTAGCCGGCTTAGAATCTCTTCGGTAAACATGCATGCGTGCGTCTTGCTAGGACTTTATGACTCAGCAGCAAAGGAAGGACAATGAATTTGGCTGCATGGAGGCTTAAAAGCAGGATAAGAACAAACGAATGGATGCGAAATGAGCGAATAACAAATAACAGGAAAGGAATTTGGCATCGTGCTTACTTTTTCCCTCCCTATTCTAAGCATTTTTAATCATGGCATTTAAACGATTGGCAGAGAGATCTTATGTGGCGTTTGCGATTCAATTGCATTTTCCAAGTGAAACCTCGACCGTAGTTTTTTTTTTATGACGCATCAATTAATTTAAAACGCTTCTGCAGAACAGTGACGTTATGGAAATGGGTTTGCTGCAATCAATCTATCTGAACGAAACGAAATGCCCAAAAATGGTAGACCAAAAAAGGGCGACAATGCAATTATTGCCGTTCAATGCTTTGTATGAAAAAACTGAACCGGGAAACTGGGAAATTAATAAGTCCAGCAAATGGAAACGGTCATTCACAATTAATGCCCCGCTTCAGGAGCACCGCAATCCAATTCGAATTTTCAAATCATTCATGTTAATCAAATCTATTTTCAAGATAATTGCATATATAAACAAAGACTAGACTGGAGAGTAGTTTCATTTTGAAATTGCTTTACTCACACTTCTTCACCAAGGATTTTCAATTCCATTTTTTGTCCGCATTCCGCTACGATCGTTTGAATTTAATATGTTGAATTTTATCGATGACACTACACTTGCACTGAGCTTGATTGCTTAATTTTTATACGAGTTTTTCCACTCCGGAGAAACTTCATGCACCCACTTTCATCGCACGCATACCGTTTGTATATCACAATAAAAGATAAATTTTATGATTTATTCATTCCGAAAAACACAAACAATCATCTGCATTTGTTCCAGCTTCTCTGGATTTCAACACCTTCAGTAAAAAAGAAAAGCAAATATAATGGTACTCAGCGGAAATGTCAAATGGCCGGAATGAATGGAAAACCAGCTTCGGCCGAAACGCACTGATAAAACATGGACACCGATAATATTGATCGTGTTATTTTTTTCTGCCCAATCAAACAGAATGCAAGAATTGCACTGTATGCGCAAATAATCGAACAAATAGCCAACAGCATAACGCAGCTGAGCCAGCGACGTGGAAGGATGTAATGAAAAAAGCAGCAGCGACTTCAAGGATTAATTTCGTTCGGCAATCCAACGGTGCAGGAACCAGCTGTGATAGACAGCGAGACGGCAGCCGGTCAGTTTTGGTGCAGGTGCACATCCGACCGCGTTGCAATAGTAAGCGACGGATGAAGAGGAACCGAAAACGCATGACACAAAGGTAAAGAAGAAGAGGTCAAGAAATAAACATGAATGAAGTTTAAAAAAGGAAGGATGAAGAAAATCGAAAATTAGAAAACAGAATGAAAATTTGTTAAAAGTTCGTAGCGGAAAGAAAGAGTAAATCAAGATAAGGAGAGGCAATTGAACAGAAACAAAAGTAAAGATCAAAAGAAACTACACTAATTGGATCATTTCGTCTGCATGCGCCATGGTTGTGCCAACTAGCTTACGGTGTGTTTTTCTTTTTAAAAGCGTTTCGCCCTTAGCTGTAATAATTAACATTTTACGGCTTAAGTTTTCTTGTTCTATTTTTTCTTGTTTTATTATATTTTTGAACATATTTTCATATATTTGAAAAAAAGGAAATCTCATGTTCGGAAGGAGTACTATTGAACTCTTCTTCAACAAAATAACGTTGAACTCTTTTTGTATCAAACTAGAAAAAAGGAAATTGAAATTGGACCAAATTTACGATCCACAACATAATTTATCATAAACCTCTAAGTCAGGCAAAATATAATTTACATGCACTTATTTAACTTATCTCTTTACCACATATTTTAATGAATAAGTAGGCTCTAAATTGAGACACATGGTTTTACTGTGTTGATAAATCAACCTGAAGTTATCGTAAATATGCCACCAACAACATCGCCATCTTCCGTTCTGACTAAAGCACATGGCCGCGAAAGCTAGTGGGCGAACGTGGAAAGTTTGCTCGGTAAACGAGCCGTGTCACGAATGTCCTCGCCCGATAATGCTTATTAAAAGCTTAGCCGTTGTTGTCGTTTAATTTTCGTCATTGCCCAAGCACGAACCAATTCAGCCTTTCCACACTGGGTCGGTTGATTGGATGCTACAATTTTAAGTTATACATTATTCTACCGCAACTCGAAGGTGTGATGGTTGAAATTTTCCTCAAGCGAAAACAGCAGACGGTCGTAAGGGCAGTCGAACTTGCCCACTTGCTACAACGACGGTAACGAAGCGAAAGAAGTATCGTTATTTTCACGGGGAAAACCCACCACGTACGCCACACGAAGAACCGAAGAATTTGGGAATGCCACCTCGTACAGCCAAATCCGTTGGAATAACATGCAAACCACTAATACCATAGCGACGCTGGCATTGTGACCCTCATTGTGCACGTGACGCTGCGAAGGTACGCGTACCGAAAATGTATGTTATGTTCCCTCAAAACCATGGGCGTGTGAATATGTGCGTGGAAATGGTGGAAGCACACGATATGGCGATAAACTTTGGCCAGCTTTGCTTGGCATCTTCTAAACAAGGAGCGTTATGCCCGCAGGACCAGCGCTTAGCCCAACACTTGGCAGAAAGTTGAGCAGACTTAGTATGTTGTGACATCGTGGCTGACGTCCTGCAGATCGCAAAGAGCGGAGATCAAAACCATTTAGTGGCGATAACCGCGAGCGATAATTTATTCACAAAAACACACAAATTCGCTTGTAATCTCTGCTGGTGGCGGTGGGGTTTACTCTCATTATACAAAGTCACACACAGTTCTGCCTCGATGCATATTGTCTCTGTAGTGCTACCGGGTACATATTCGCGAAACTTGAATTGTTCATTTCATTATAAAGAAGAACAGAGAAAAGTTAAGGAAGCATAAATTGTCATGAAAATCATTCTTTGATTACATTTTTTTGCGAGGCGAGGCAATCATATAAAAAGCCGCAAGAATATCGGAGCGATGTTGTTTGCACGATTCAGCGGGTAGAAGTTTGCACAGGCCTTTGCAACACAGATGTTCTTCTGAAGTCGGCTGCGCCCTCGAGGTGGAAAAGAATGTGGATATACAGGTTTTCTGTGCTTAGGACCAAACTGGGTAACTGAGGCCGGGGAAATGTCTGGATGATGTTGCGACTCCTGAGAGTCTGAGACTTTGTGGAGATGTGGAATGGGTCGCCACACGCCGATATGGTCGCAGAAAGTTATTTGTACCGTTGTATGATATCATCTTTGTCGTAGCCGTAGGCCGACCTCACGATGGACAAGTTGTCGTCTGGCAGATTCCCGTTTCTCGCCGGGGAAAGTATCTTGCAGTCTTACTCTTGCAGCAGGAGTTTTGTTTCTATTTGTATTGCACGTATCTATCACAGTGAATGCGCGGTAGGTGTTTTCAAAATGATTATCTATAGCTACAAACTCTTCACGAAATAATTGGCCATATGATAGAAGTTTTGACGTAAGGAATAAACATTTGGAAAACTTCTATACCACCCCTCAACTGACAAAAACGCAGGGAATCTATCTACAAATCCGTGCATCGGCCCTGTCGTCCCTTCTATTGCAGTGGTCTGGGTCAGCAATCATGTGATTATTCCAATCAACAACTTCAACCCCCGACATACATTGTTTGAAACTATGAATTAACTTATTTCGCTAATGATAGCTTTCCCGTCTCGTGTTCGCACGCCAGGTGTTTAGACGCTTCCCCGAAAATCCATAACTAAAGTCCTTCAGGTACAACTGGTCGTGCAGGAAAAATCCAAGGAGAGAGGAGTACCGGCTGGCAAGGGCTATCGGTTGATTTGATAAAGTAGGGACGACGTGGCCGGTCACGTACGCGTAACTTTTCACGACCCGTGCATTAATGGTTATGAGAACCGTTTGTACTTTTACTCCATCGCTTCCTTCTGTTTTATGTTGCGCGGTTTGTTCCACCAAGGATGCACAGGCATATGACTCGGGAAAAAAGGAAACCACCAGCCGACAGTCGGAGCTCGTGGAAAGCTGCACAACGTCTCCCGCCTGGCGTTTGTTTTATTTGCAAGTTTTAGTGGGTGCGTTTCATTGCCCCGTTGGTGTTCAGTGTCGCGTCGCGAAGCGAAGGATGGGTATTTGTGCAACGAGTCTAGCAACATAAAATTAAGTTTATTTTCACCGTTTGGCAGCAATTCCTCGGCACCTCATGGTACGTTTCTGAGATGTCCATGCTTCAGCACTGCGAACGAAAACAACAGTCACTCGTCAATGGTAGGAAGCGTTTTATGTAGTCACCTTTTTTCACCATCAGTCTGACAGCCGCTTGACAATTGTAATATTGCGTGACGCAATTCTGTAAAATGAACCGAGCGTAAACTCGCGTCATTGAATCTGTACTAAAACTGCATCCCCTCCTACGCGGGGCAAGTCACGTTGTTTTTCACGAGCATAGGGTCACAAGCTCGGAACACGCAGTATTTCAGTAACTTAAATTAAAATAAAAGAGGAGGAAATGTAAGCAAGTGAGGAGTGTAAACGAGCATGTCAATAAAGAATCAACATCCATTGTACCAAGTTTGAAGCTCTATTGTTAATAAAGATTGATCAAGAGATTTTTGGTGAATTCTGTTCCCCTTCTTTCATCCAGTATCACACAATAATCAGCTAAACACTTTTGCAACACTTCCAGTTCATTGGAAATTCCTGTAACATTTTGGAAAGCAGGCAAAGGGTGTGAATGGGTGATTGATTTGATACATATCGGCTCTAGTAAGATTGGTAAATTGTTTCCGATGAAAACAAACTGGAACGCAATCAATCGGTACATGGCAGATTGAAGCTATCCGTCATTGGAACCCATGGGTTTGCTCCAAGGGGCCGAATTGTACTAAATAGAATGGCCCGGTCAGGGATGGATGATGCTTCTCTGCTTCAAATTGATTACTTCTAACGTTCTGAGGTGCATCAACAGGGAACTGGCAGGCAACCACCGTTACTCTCACAGCAACTGTGCTGTGTGACCCCTGCGAGGAACCCTAGCAATGAAAGAAGGCTACGGGAACATCTTCGAAAATTTATCTTTCATTCGATTTCGCTTCCTACCTTTCCTGCCGGATAAATTATCCATCTGCCGGTTCCACCGGTTGGTTACGAAAATTCGCAAACTTCTCCTATTTCTCACTCGAAAAAAAAAATAACCTCCTGCGCAACCTCCCCGCCGCTCCCAGGGAGCAATCGTGCAAAAATATCTTTTTTGGGGTAGAGGGTACCGGTTTCGGTTCAGTGCCCCCGTGGAATTTTCTCGTGCGGCTCATCGCAATCATGATCACCATCAGCAGCCGCGCGTCTAGCAGTTGTAGTAGCGGAACAAATACACACATCATCCCATCGCCATGCGTTACCGTGCACGCCAGGGCAGCACATTGGCAAAAATAAAAATCGCCTACCTCGGGGCCACAAAACACCCCCCGGCCCGTGCTGGCATATTAATTCGTTTCCCCGCCGATCGGGGCCGCCAACATCGCCGGCATGATGTTTCGCAGTCATGTGCAACGGAAAAACTTAAACACACGCTCTCAATTCTGGAGCGGGCATAATGATTATCTTTGTGCTACGCTCGGTTCTGCCGGTTGCGTTGCGAGGCGAACGAGAATCCATAGGGAGGTGGGATATCTTCCAACTACGATCGGATAGATTTTGTGAGAGCCGAAAATACAACCGGACGGTTGCTGAAGACAAAAGCAAGCTTAGAGAGATCGTCCTCTAGTGCAGAGTAAAACTAAGGGGTTTGAAAAAAAAAAAACAAAACACAAAACTGCAGGAGAAACTAAAATTTGTTTCTTTCACCAAAAGATACCCAATACCAAAAACTGAGGTTCGCCCAGATGTAGGTGGTAGCAGCGGGAAACGTGACGAGACGTTTCAACTTTTGTGGATAAATCCACCCCTGCATCACTGAACATCAACCCGAGCATCGCGCCATATTATGATTGTGTGCGTCTTTTATTTGTCCTTTGCTGCCCTATACGACCATTCACAGTCAAGAAGTTCCAGTTGGTTGATTCTTGTCCCGCATTTGGGGGGCACTCCGAAGCTTTACCGACGCCATCTGCACTTGAAGAAAAAGACTTCCAATCTCGCTCCATCAAAAAATGGTCTGTGCATGGAAGTTACAGAGCGCCCAATCGAGATCGTGGGTTGTACCACGACCCACAATTGATTTTAAGTCGCAACATATAATATGAGCATGCTCATTTCCACCTTACAGAATCAAGCAAGAAAAAAAGGTAATATTCTGGCTGCTTGCCTATGGAATGGGCAAATGACACCAATATCTTTTCCGCTACATTGACCAGCAACACCGCATCACGACTTTTACACGGAGCCAAAATTGTAGAGTTGCCACGTAGGGTACCACTATCTTCAAGGGGCAAAAGGAGAGTCACCAGGAGAGAAGAAAGTAAATAATAAATTATTAAAATGCCACTTACCACCAACACCCCAGCCACCATCCACCAAGAGATTTTTGGGGAGGTCTTTGTGAACAGATCACCCCCAAAAGTGAATAATTGGTCAATATGTTACTCGCGGTGGTGGAGAAAGGGGGCTGCGGGACGGTGGAAAAGTTAAATTTATATGGTCAAAGGGAGCTCATCTTGGCGTACTTCCTGAAATTGGAGCCACCGGCAAACAACCATGTTCTTGGGATGGAAGCCAGTTTGTTCCTTCTCCACCTCCAACTTCCTCCTCCTCTAATGGGAGCCATCCGTTTTTTCCCCCTGTGAGGTTTTCCCAAGAATTTATCTGGCTTTTCTCTTTCTTCTTCTCTCACTCTCCTTTTCCTTGGCACACTCTCTATCTCTATCAAAGGAGTCCATTTATTTTCCCGCTGCGTGGTGCGGAAATGGTGGTTCCTTTTTTTCCTTCTCTTTTCCGCCGTGAATCCTCGGGCCCGAATAAATAAATTAATCGAACCAACGAATGGCCCATTAGCGCCACACACACCAGACTACGAACCGAGTGTCTGATGGAATGCAACATCCAAGCTTTCGCGCGTTCTGTGCTTCGTCGCGATTTGCCCTTAACTACATCATGTAGACGATGTGTGACCGGTGAGACGGTGGTGCGGTTTGAGTAATGGATCACCCTGCACACCGACTATGGCGGAAGGAGCTCCAAAACTAGAGGGAAACCCTGGTGTACAGGCGGGACAAATGAACCGATGCGCGGAATGGGCTTCCGAGCAGGCAGTTTACTTTCAATATTGCAACACACACCACCGTTGCCGTCCATTTTGTATGTAATTCATGTTTTTCTCTGGGTTTCTTATCCTGTTGTTTCTCATCCAGCGTATGACTTCTCTATTTCAACAGCATTTGGATCCATAAGAAACAAATAGCAACAAACAATTTTTATCTCGTTGCTGAAACTACTATGTAGAAAGTTAACTTAGAAAAGCTAGTTCGTAAGCATAAAATAATTACAATTAGTTTACGCAAAACATTAAATGAAAGTTATGCTTGGAAACGACTGTTTTTCCTCTAGCATAATCAATACAACCCATAAATGGCTTCATGCGTGTGGGGAAGCTTTTGAAGCCGTACAACTAAACATGCCAGATGATGCCAATTAAAATTAAAGGGGACTCGTTTCATGATTAGTTGGGGAAAACTTTGCGAGTTTGCCTTCTCCACAGACTGAACCACGCACTTCCGAGCGAGAAAAGGACCAACATTCTACCGCTTCCCGAGTGGACACAATGGCAATTTGACAAGATGAGTCACTTGGGTAATCGATCTGGGTGAAAAGGGAATGAATTGCGTTCCGAGGAGCCGGATGGCTGATCGGGAGCAAACGATAGCAACGGAACCGGTGGCCCCAGCTGCCGTTTGTGGAAGAAGATCTTCTTTAAATGACAGCCGCATGCCACTGGCAGCCTCTCGCGTTGAACTGGACACCGCTACATCGCCCCTTCCTCACCCACCCTCCATGTTGCTCCAATCCACTCGTAAAGTTGACGTTGAGAAATTTCCAACTTTGATGTGGGTTTTACAGGACAAACAACAAATGGGTTCCTTCTGCTACTGTTGCAGCAAGGTACGAGACGGGCGGGCGGCACAGAAGCATGAAAATCTGACGGCCCCCGGGCGGTTTCTCACTTGCCCTTTGGCCAATCGGTTTCACAGTGAGAGCGCCTCCGCAGGGATCTTCGCCCGACAAGCAGAAGTTCTTGATGATGTTGGCATCGTTGTTCGATTAAAGTCGCATCGCTGGCCACGTAACCCGACATCCTTCGACCAACACACACTAACACACGCCACCTAAGTTTGCTAGTAAAGCTCCTTCTCCTTATCCCCGTCCACCCAGCCGCAACGGGGAACACGCAGCGTGTCCAAAGTAGTAATGTCGAGGACCACAGAATGGTACCTCTTGCCGGAAAAGACGACCGTCGATGGGCAAGGAATGGTGATGGGGGGTGGGAAAACATGTTTGGTATTAAATAACTTGTTTACAGCAAACCGATCTCCACTACCACCTGCACACCTTTTAACGCAGCTTTGCTCCCCGTGCCCGGCGAAGCGTTCAGAAAATAATGAGAAAGATTCATCTGCTCCCAGCCTCGACCTAGGGGCTTGTTCGATGGCACCGGGTTGCTTCGCCATCCCGCCTCATCTGGATCGTAGAGATTGTTTCACTGTAGCCACCTAAAAGCCATTAGTACACGACCTTCGTCGGGATGCGGTAAACGGGACGGAGTGACTTTCCTGCCGGCAGGCAAGCTTTCCGACAGCAGCAACCAATGTGTATCAATTTAAGCTTTCCTGCTCACAACGACCTTTCCCATACTCACTTTCTCTTCATTACCTCGCCTCCCACCTCCTACCACAACTTTTGCTTACATTCTGTACGGAATCAATATTTTATTCGCCTGGCAGAGTGGCAGAATTATTGATGATAGTAACTCGGCCGGAGGTAGTTTGTGGCTTGTTACTCCGGGTGTTGTCTCTGCAAGCGAACCGTCACGAAGACACCGGCTGCATGGAAACGAAAGGTCGACACCGGTGGGTGTAAGGTTCGGCTGCAAAATTGATTAATCGTACGCATTTGCTTCTCACGAGTCTTTGCACAATAGGACAGTTTTTGCCCGCGATCTCACCGATAATCCCCGCGATTAGGAAAGCAACAATGCTTTTCCCCTGTACGCTTCACCACACACACACACGCTAATCGCCACGCTAATCGATGATCGATGTACGATTGCCGTGGGCCCGTGTTTCTTCCTCAACTCGTTCCTACCGAACGTGGTGCGTGACATGTGCCCATAGCAAAAACGCGATGTTTGAGGGAAGCGAAAAAATAAAATCACATGCCAACATTCTCGCACGGCGGAGGTGAACGAAAAGACGAATGGGAAAGATCCGCAGCGGGCAAAGCCACGGAAAACTTCGCTCACCAGCACACCGTCCGGAAGGAAAGCCATTGGTAAACACTTTTCGCTAGACAAACACGTCGATAAATAATTTTCTGTGAAACGTGCCGAAAAATAATGTACACTCGACACACAACGGCTTCCCCCGCCCGGTGATTGGCCTTACGCGAGGCATCGGAGAAAAATCTATTTGATGTTGATTTCACACCTTCGATAAGAAAGAAAAAAACAGGCACAAAAGAAAAACAACCGAACGGCGGCATCCTACAGGCTGCCAAAACGGATTGTGTGTTTTTTTTTTTAATATTTTTGCAACTTTCTTCAATCAACCAACGGAGAGACTGGAAACGGATGTAAAATTGCCGTGGAAGAATACACCCGCGAATCAGAGAAGCCTCCCTTATCTCACTGATACTCAACGGCAAAGGAAAACGGGCGAATGGACGCTGGGATCGGGTCAGAGGGAGAGATGGAGGAGAAGAAAACTCGGCTAGCTTCCCGTACTGCTGGTTAGAGAAGTAAATCTTTCCCTCGGCTCATCGTGATAACGAAGCGGCAAAGGAAAATTTATGGCCTCCGTTGGTGCAGTGCGCCACTCTACGCTCCTTTCCTCTTAGGGCCTTTCCTCAACATGAACTTCGCCAGGTTTAGCCAGGTCCTTCGGTTCCTTCCCATGCATTCCTCCTCTTCTTCTTCTTCACCAGCCAACCGTGTGACGTGCTAACTTTTGGACTTATTTTGAACCGGAAGAGAGAAATAAAACTGGAGTTACAGGAAAAAAAAATCCCATCGTAGAACTGGAAAATATTCCCCCCAAGCGTCGCACGCGTGCGGGATTTTCCGCTTCACCAGGGGACTTTACAGAAGATGAACAACAAGCACAAACACGAAGAAGAAAACCTCCGCTAAACGACGATCGTTCAAATCATGCTGGGGAAAACGGGTTTTGGAGCAAAGCTTCATGCAAAAGGGCAAAATCCTAAAAAACCCCCAACACCAAAAGTCAAACTGATCGATAGATGATGGTCGATAAATACGACTGCATGCGATTGGGAGCAGAGGAGAGAATAAAAAACCATCCCACTCGCGGTCGATATGGCCGCGAACCCGTCCTTTACCTAGCGAACGGATGATAATTGAATAAAGCAGCGAAAAACCCAAAGGATAAAGGCAACACACACACATACACACAAACACACAAGAAGACCAAATATATGCGCGCCGACAACCGACCGGGGTCTATTTTCACGAACTTTACGAAGCGGGGTGGGTTTCGGGAAAAAAAACCCCCGACCAACCCAAATCCGTGCGCTGGGAAATGTAAAATAGCATTACGATTCAATTAAACGTGAATTAAGTGAGGTATTAATTACGCATTCAATTGAACGTGACTGATAGAGTCTGTTCGTCGTCCGGATGTGTACAAGGGAAACCCGACCGACCAGGGACAAAGAGAGAGAGAGAGAGAAAGAGTGAGACAGAAACAGAGAGCTACACGGAATCCGAATGATGAATCGATCTGTTGGCGAAGTGTTTAAAATTATGCTCGCCTACGGTACGATTTGCGACGCGATTTGCGACAAATTATGAAGCCGGTGTGTGATCCATAAAGGCAGAACTGGTTCAAATCAACTACCGTCTTCACACTACAAGGGTAGGCAAGCATTCGACGACGACGACCTCGAGCGGCGTTTGCTGGTTGTTTTTCTTCGTGGCAAACGAAAAACGGGAACGGGTCTCCGAAAACGAAGGCATCATTAAAAATAAGTGCTCCGGCTAGTGTTTTAGACTTTCCCTGCCTCCCGCCGGTTCGGAAACCACGCGCACACAAAACGGTATGCCAATTCATTAGTTTCATTAGGGTGAAAAGCACAAAACTTCACAAATCTAATCTCGAGTGGTCCGCTCGTGAAACTTGGTGACTAAAGCTTGATGGCTATATGTGGAGTGGGAGGGAGCGAGGCGTGGTTGGGAGTCGTCGGATGGGGGCTAGCGTAAACCCGACGCTAATCCTCGGGCCAACCAACAACTACACCACCTCCAATCCAGGTGACGATTTAAATGGCCCTTCGCCAGTTTCAGCTCGCACCGGCATAAGCCGTCCGAAAGCGAATTCCCGCCGGCGTTTCTTCCACTGCCTTCCAGCCCTTAGGTGCAAACGTTTGCCTTCTGGAAGTACGTTCACACGCCCAAGTGTTTATACAGCTTTTCGCGCGCAACCACCAGCAACCGGCGCCAAAGCGACCGAATATCCACGGCGAGGCAAAGCGTAAGTAAAAGGGCTTCATTAAATTTGAATAATAATTCAAGCTGTGCCCCCTCGGTTCCCTACCGGTTCCAGCCATGCCCCGGTCGACCCCTTACGACCTGCTGTGAAAATTCTCATGCTGCGGGAAAACACTTTCACGAGTGCGGTCTCTCCCTCCGGCCCCCTTCCAAACGCTCGAGAAGCCGGTTTTTCCAGCTTTTCGCCCGATTTTGATAACTTTACCACATTGGGAAGAATTTCCGGTGCTCGACGAGTCGAAGCTGTGTAGGGGGCGCCCCCCTCCTTTTGACCCTTCAATCGAGGACTTTGGAAATTATTTCGGAGCACGACAGAAAGGGACGGAGAGAAGTAGCAAGGGCGCGTTTGATTGTGAACAGAGAAACGCTTCACTTACATGCTCCTGGTAGTAAGAATCTGCCTCCCCCAACGTTGGGCGACAACGGTTGTAACATTTTACAAGAGATTGTTCCGTTGCGGCATGAATGCGAGCATTCCTGGCCCTTCGTTCGGGCTCCGCTCACCCCACGCATCAAGCACTTCATCCCATGCCACGACGAAAGTTTCAGAGAATTGCTCGAGGGTGGTTTCGTTTAGTTTAATTTTCACCCGCATCGCAAAACGGCATGAGAGGATAATCCAAAAGGTTCATCGCCAAAGTGTGGCAGTAAACGGTAGCGGGAGGCTTGACGCAAGGTGGTTGCAGTTGGCAATCTGAAGTGAAGTGAAATGTGCTGGTCTATGCGGGCGGTGAGGGACAGAAGGTTGCTTACGTGGAAAAATAATTGAGGATTTCGAAAACGAGTGCTTGGAAAATCCGACTGGCATCTTCTGTGTTTTCTTTTTGATCCGCTACGAAGAGAACCTCAGTGTAACACTGTCAGGATTTAGATTTTACTTTGGTGAAAACGCTTGCAGCCCAGTGCAAAAACATTGGCGACCTCGAGAGAAAGAATAGAATTAATGTGACGTAAACTGTGCAGGATTGTGAAATTGCCAACCAAATGGGCTATTTCAAGTGCGTACAAAAACTATATCCTTAGGATCAGGCAAATTGATGACGAGCGCTATCTAATGCTTTTATATTAAAATCATTTTGAGATAAACTTATTGATTCAAATAAAAAAATAATAATTTTTCAGTTTTTTTAGGTTAAATTTCATTAACAAGCCTATTTGTCGTGTGAAAAATGCAACCATCCCACCTCCCAATGTTTAAAAGATGAGATGAGTAACATTATGCACCGAGGATTAAAAGGTGTCGCAGAAAACGTTTTTTTATATGTACGTACGAAATTGAATCTCTGAAACCCCACAGGAAGCTCCTAGTATTTGGTGTCGTGAAAAATGACTCATTAAAAACTTCTTCAAACCATTTACTAGCTTATCGTGAACCATTTCCTTCGTCTACTGTTGTCGACGGGGAGGAAAGAAGGAGATCTTAAAAAAACTGTAACTTTGCTCGGGCATCTGGTTTCGCGGTGTGTTCCGTACCGAAAACGGAAGCAGCAAATAAGGTGGGGCAGCAATGCAGCAACGCATTCTCGTAAGGGTCTCCTCCTACAGGACCGAGCCAACCCCCCCCCCCCCCCCCACGCTCACCACTTGTGCCAAGAACGGAACCAAAGAAACGCCCATAAAAGATGACAGATGGCGAATCATGGAAAGGACTTTACGCGTAAGCATGACAGATCGGTGGCCAAGGCCATCGCGAAGATGAGTTGTTCGGTCCAAGTGGTAGAGGGACTAGGGTCTCGATTTTACCATTTTCCATGCCCGTCCGGGGCCGAAGCATAGCACCAATGCGCAAAGAATCGGAAGAACGGCAATGACGCAAGTCACATCTAAGGCGCGAGGAAAGAGCCGTCTTTTTTTTTCGACGGTTCTGGATAACATCAGTCATCGTCCAGTCCTGACGGCAACATAAAAGCTCACCTTCGAAAGGCATCCGACCACCTCCATTCACTACTTGGGACAGCAGTACGTGGGAACAATTAATCTCAATACATAATGATTGAAGCATCTTTTTTTCATTGTGGGTGCTCTACTGCTCTTCAGGCGTGGACACAGTTTTGTCACCTTTGTGCGCACCAAATGCGTGCGAGAGACGTGCAGTGAAGGTGAGGTTATGTCTTCGGGAATCCATCCTAAGCCCGAAGACACTTTAGTTACATTGCAATAAAAAATGGCACATTAAATCATTTCTTGCTCCCACTCGTTCAGAGGGTTTTCATCTTGTCAAGTTTCTTGGTACGTCTCTTCGCCAAGGGCGCGTCTAAAAACGTTGTAACATTAGGCCAAAATTGTGGGCGATGAAAAAGAACACTTGTGCTCCATCTCCGCGGTTTCTTTTTTTATTTTTGCCCTTGTCGTATGATGTTCAGGGACAACATTTGAGCAAGAAAAAAACTATTAAAAAATAGATTCGTGCTATCTGGTAACCATCAGGAAAGGTGCCTTTTGCTGAACCCGAAACGGTGCCTGGAAGGACGATGTAAAGCCCACACTAGGGAAAATTCCATTCCGAGAGATACGGCAAGGTGAACAACGCGATAAACAAATGTATAAAGAGAACGAGGCACAAAACGTTCTTTTCTCATCGAAAGTTTCGCTTTTTGATGTTTGGAGACATCGAGCAAGTACTCTAAATATTCTCGACAATGAAGTGAAAAAGTCTAACCAACAACTTTTCCGCTTCTGCCTTCACGGAGAAAACCCGCGTAAGTAAGTTGTCAACCACTCGTTCGTGGCCACTTGGAATCGCATTCATCACGGTCAGCGCACAGCAAACCACGTTTATCTCCTTCTAGTTCAAGAACCTTTTCCAGACACTGAAATGTGAATCCACCCAAAACCGCCTTCTAAGCACCCACTTCCTACCACGGACTGTTGACGACAGAAGTGTTCGCGCTCATCCTTTCCGGTAAAAAAAAAGGGCAGCAGCATGTCCGGCTGAAGCACATCTCGACATGAAGTCGTCAGAGTCGGAGGAAGATTTTTTTGTATTTCACCCTCCACTAGAACCCAAACTGGCTGCAAAGGGAACAAAACTAATCACTTAGCTCATTATGATTGTGTCCGATGCTAGATTAACCGTAAAAAGCGTTATAAAAACACATATTGTGTGTTCCTTGCCCTCGTGTTCAATCGCTGAGGCTGGGATTTCATAGAAAGGACAATGTTCTAGCGGCAGCAGAATGTATAGGTTTATTTTTTTGAGAACCGCTCCCGTTTGCCAGGTCCACTTCCTGTCTGCCGATCGCGTTGAATCGATGGTGGAGCCTGGAGGACTTACCTAAAAATAGAAGAACAAACAAAAGTGGGAATCAGTTCGTGCTCGATATGTGCGGCATATGGCAATGAGTATCATTTCTCGAGCAGACGTATAAAACAGTGAAAAAAGGAATCAGAACATAACGCATCAAATTTGTATCCACACACAATTGGATTTTTGGGAAATTTCTTATCAGCAGTATATTGGCCCACATTCCGAACCGGAGATAGTCGTCATTCTTCAGGACGAGCGACGCCACATCGACGCCGGCGGTTGCAACACACCAGTTTCAATAAAACACGGGTTTTCGACCTCATTCCAATTCGGAACGGGAAAAATGCGAAAATAAAACGCACATTGATCAAGCAGCGACGATCTCGCAAATCTCGCATGAGTTGACGATGACGACAGATCACGAATGAGTTCGCTCGCGCTTCCCGATGAAAAGCCCCATACATCATCCGTCGGCAACGGCCGGCCACACTTTCGCGCAAGGGAAAGGAATGGGGTGAGAGAGAAGGAGATGGCAGCAGCACAGACCCTCAGATCCAGCGCGGGATCGCGCACACGCGAGAAAAAACAGGTCACGGTTCGTTAACATCCAGATGCGACTACGGAACGACGCGGCGGGGACACTCGGTGGTGAACCGAAACCCATCCGAGTGGAATATAATAAAACTTCCCCTCCCGGATAGGGGGGAAACTCTTGTACGGGGAACGTGGAAAAGTGTCGTGCAAAAAGAGGCAAGGTACACTTTGCATGAGGAACTCCAGCAAACGCCACGCCGACGTTCCACGGAGAATATGCTGGCCAAGCGCGACGTAGTTCCTCTGCTGCGAGGTGGATTCTTAAACTTTTTTTCTTTTCTCAACATCAAATATCTTAACATCTTAGAAGACCTTTGTGTTCAGTTTTTGGCTTCCACGTCCATTCACCCAGTGTCGCACATGAATCATGTGCTCGTAAAATATCCTCCGAATACACGAATTTGAATTTGAATCATCATAAATGACATGTACTGTAGCGAGCATTATGATATAAAGATGGTTACTGGAGCTTCGGGACAGTGTGCAGTGTCGCGCAAAGACGCTCCTGAGCGTGTTTGCACAACTGCATGAGCTCGCGAATGGCCATCAGTGAATAAGCCACGCATACAATAGCCTATGTGCGGCATACGATTTAAATGACCGTGAAAAATGATGCGCGGATGCAAGATTCCATCATTTGGCAGGTGCGAACTCGTCATAGAAGACTAGGCTAGATTTCGCCTATGAGGTATGAACATTTAAACTATAACTGACATGTTTTGCACAGACATTCTACGACGAAAAAGAATCAATTCTAAAAAAACAGATCGTTGTGTGGCGGAGAAAGAAACTTTAATAAATCCAAATAGCCAATACTTTAAGGTATTGGTAAATGTAGCATACACATATGAAATAAAGAATAAACAATAAATGTATCCAGATGTGGAGTCAAGGTTTTGCCTTCGTGAAAAGTTCCTCCCCAGATTCCATTTCTGCCACATATTATTCGAACGCTTGGTGACATGAATTCGGAAACATGATCTCGAAACAAAATCCGTGCACAAATGCTTCGGGCTGGCGATGTGCGTCCCAGCTGTTCCCAAAACCTTTCCCCCGACACCATCACCACAGCCACCGTTGGAGGTAAATTCCGAGCTCGATTGTATGGGAAAAGGCAGAAGCGGGCACTTACAGCGAATGATGATGATGTCACATAATGGATTTTGCCGATGTCGTTCTTTTGCATACGGTGATACAAGGGGGTTTATTTTTTGTGTCAAACCAACGCCACCATATGTGTCACGCACGTCCTACCAGGCATGACATAAACACATGAATTATGGCGTTGCGCCATGTCTTGATTTCTTGATTCTGTTCCACTTTTTTTCATTTTTTTTTGTTGCTGCTGCAAACAATCTGGAGCATTCAGGTGGAGCGTAAGAAAACGTTGCATATGAAAGAATTTAAAAAAAAAGTTTTACTCATCGGAAATATGAAAACCATCCGCACGGTCACCATATGCTGTACAAAAAGAGAATGCAGTAGCGCACACTTCTGGGTGGCGATGATAATGACACGGGTTGGTGCATTTCGACGGACCGTTTCAAGGCAGCCAGGCAGTGGGCAGTGGGCTGCACACTCCAAAAAGCACTTGATGCACCTGTTACGAGATTTGTCTTGTCGCTGGTGTGATCTGATGAATCAAACAACTATAGTGTACCAATGCCATATCCGATTCGATCTCTACGGGTCTCGCAAGGCTTGGGAGTATATTGGAGCTAATTTCGGAGACGCCGGTATTCCTTCGTAGCAAATTGATCGCGGTGTACACTGCACTGAACGTAATCAGAGCCAATTACAGCCGTGCAGTCTCCGAAATGCTCATTATCCCCTCGCATGGAGCTTTTTCCAGCCTAGTTACTTGTCTCGCTATCTTGCGCCGGTTTACCGTTTACCCGGGAAAAGCAAAAGGAAAAAAACACCATTTCGAGTTTGGCAAGAAGCAATGGATGGTATAAAACAAGTGTGAAGTATGAGAAAACCGGAAAGTCGCGGCAATTTGTAACTGCATCCAACCTGCTGCAGACCGAATGAATCTACCGATATCGTAAAATAATGCGACAGAATGGTTTCTCCAGCTACATTTCCAGCCGAAGATTAACCGAATCTCACCCAACCTCGACCGAAATCCCATAAAACCCCAATAGTTCCCGCGACACAATAGAAATGAAAGCAATAAAAACAACGCCATTAGTTTCTCTTCTTTCCCAGCGGCAACAGCGGGTCGGCCGTCTGTTGTGTCTTTTTAGCTTTATCCTGCCCGCAATTATCCACAAAAGTCAGCGAAGTGCAATCGGTACATATTGCGCTCCGAGGGTCGCTTGCTTACTGCCGAGAGGTCGGAGAAGCTGCTGGTGCAAAACGACGACAACGAGACGTTGGTTGTAGGGCTTCTCGCCATGGCGGCGATGCTGGTAATTAACGATTGAAGGAGCGAAATTAAAAGAAAACCATCTCACCCAGCTGGACCTCGGTAAATGGGTTCCTTTAAGAGCTTTGAGCTGCAAGCGTCGTAATGTGGCTGCCAAAGGGCACCCGGGTTTTTAGCAGGGCAGGAATGGCTGGAGGAAAACCAATTTCGATATCTGCAATTTATGACCTCCCTTCTCGACCTAATCGAGCGTATTGCACCGACGCACGAGTCAATGAGCCCGTGTCGGACTGGGGAGGCTAAAAGTAACAAAATAGGTGCTACTGCATCGAAAGAACTCGATTGTAACGATTATGCTTAACTTTTTCGACATTGACTGGTTAAACTGGTGCTGTTCAATTCTAGCTAACATCGCTAGAAGGATAATGTTCTATGCATGTTTCCAAGATTCTTTCGAACATACACGAGAATACTTTTGAAGCACACAAATGTAGTATCAAACGAATAGCCTAGTAAAGCACACTTATGTAATTTCAAACGATTGAGACTTTTTCTGTGAGTGCGTCCTTCCAAACGGAACCTAATGACATACAAAGCATTAGGCAGAATCCTTCAAATGCGTTAAATTAAATCCATGGCAGACGAGACATAATATAAGTTGCAACCCGTTCTGATTGAAGAGCTTACCAATGTTGAAAGCAATGAAAGAATTTCTATCCATCGATTTGCATATTGAGCAGATATCGCACACCATGGAATTTGCATGTCTGCACCTCCCTCCAAAAGCTGCTCCTGCACAAGAATGCCTAGATTGATTGCCATGGCATTCCCGAACTATAGTTTGCATCTAGACTAACATTCCTCCCAGGCATTACATCGACCGGTAACGAAGGACTGGAGTTAATCGGTGCATTAAGCATTCTTCACTTGCGCACAATGTGTGCCAACCAAACACCGGGCGGCGGCGTTCCAGCAATGCAGCCGAAGGCATCCCGTTCCCAGGGAACACCGCAACCCGTCTGTCCCGGTCTAAAGATGCTGAGCTATTAAACTGTCGAATTCGGTACACGCAAAACCAATTACGTTTGCGAGAGAGCTGGCACGAATCACGGAAAAGTGCACGTTTGCCGAAGCGTCCAACTCAACACCACCGCTAGACGCGCCAACGTTCCATCGCCAAGAGCTTGCCTTCCACGCCGTCTGCTAAAGAGAGGTTCGTGATTTATGGCCATTTCCGATACAGCCAAGTGCGATCGAAGATCAGCACACACTGCTGGACTTGGGAAAATTTCCCTGCCCAGCGGAACGATGGATTCATTACAATCGCCCTGCAAGACGCGAGCGGCAATTTCCCGGAGAAGACGCAGCGCTTGGCGTCATTTTCTCACGATGCAAAAAAGAAACCTCGGCCACCGAAAAGCGGTTGATTAGCTGTTTTGCGGTATGGTAAGCAATGTAACCGGATGAATCTGCACCGTTCGCCGAAAGCCATTGGAAAGCATTGGAACCGTTGGAAACGTAGCCGCGACGTCAATGTAATCGAGATTTTATTTACCACATGCGAACGCGCTGCAATTGTCACATTTCTTACCGCGCCGTGACGGCGACACCAGAGGAGGAAAAGTTCGACGAACCCCGTGCGGTATAATTTGCAAGCTCCATCAAACCGCTCCATCAAACCGCTACAACATCCCTCGCAGGTTTCTCTCTGGCTTTGTCCGGAGTGTAAAACGAATGGCCAATCCGAAGAATGAACGACCTCACAATCAAATCGTAGTACAGCATTGGAAAGGATGAAGCTTTCGGTTTGAAAAAGATTCATATCGATATCTAATTTAAAGTTACTATACTAAAAAGGTTCATGGTAGAGCAAACATTCCTAGGCTATTGAAACAGTGTTTAAGTCTTAAACATTCCCTTAAAATTTCCAGCTTTACTTTACGAAACCCTATCCTTATGAAAAAAAAAAAAACATTTCTTCTAGTCAAAATGTTATTAAAGCGTTCGGATATTCCATTTCATATGTGTTTTCGCTCTTTGCGTGACCACATGCGCAAGAGCATAACGTGTGACGACACGCAATCGAACGCCTCAAACCACAACGGGAAGTTGGAAAAATCATTAGAACCGCCGGCTTACAGGCCGACGTCTTCGGTTTGCGTCTGCAGCTCGTGGTTCGGATTCGGTTCGCGGTGGCTGTTTGAGGTTTTATATGTCTCGTCCAACTATCGCCCACCCTCTCGGACCTAGGCAGGGCCTCAACTCGAAGACAGCAGCCCAGCAGCATCACCCGAAAAATCTCGTCTCGCGCAAGAGTAATAGGCGTTGGTTCTCGGGGATGAATTACAAGACAAGCCCAGACGGGTGGAGCCGGCAAATGTTTAGAGACCGGAACGAACCGGAATCAAGACCGCAACATCCCTCGTCGGAAAGGAAATCGAAGGAGGTAGCAGCAGGGCTACTTCTCCCAAGCCACATTCTCCTGTCCCCAGACTCCCTGGCCAGCTGCAAAACCAAGACCATTAACATCGCCGCGTGGTGGAGAGGTGCAATGGAGGCGCAGAAGACGCAACGACATATCTATGGATTGTGTTCACCGCACACCGCATCAAACCGCACGAACAGACGCACACACACACACCGATTCCGATCGTCGATTGTGTCTCCACGGATTTCACCAAGCTCCACCGTGCACGTGTGCGGCGGATGTGACTGTCACTTGGTTGAAGCGATTGTCAGAACATCCGAAGAAAAGCCGCACCGACGAAGGAAGATTAATCTTCCCTCCGATCGAAAGGTCCACACGCGCCGTGAACAAATGAATTCTCGTACGTTAAGACCCTGGAAAAAACTGGATCAAATATAAAATTAACGGGAATAGAAAAAAAAACTTCCGAACCTAAAAAGAAAACAACCACATACTCTTTTTCTCCCAATCCGTCTAATCACCCCGGGGACCGTTTTTCGTCGTTTTGCGATCGGGGAGTTTGCCTTCCTCTTCGAATACTTTTCTTCGGTCGCCTTTCTTTTATTTTCCTTTTCGCCAAAAGAAACAGTCTGCAATAAAGAAAAGCCGATCATGAAGCGACCATCATCATCCTCTATCATGGATGGGATGGGATTTTCCTTCATTATGCCGACGACGTAGTAGGAGTTTTCTTCCGATTTGTTTTGTTTTTTGTCTCCCAGTGTCGAAAATGGATACCGCAGGCATTCCCAGCAGCGGCAGCAACAGCAGCAGCAGATCAATGTTCCACCTCGTGGCACTCCAGGGGGAAAAAAAGTGAGCTGACCGAAGGAACACCATGCCGCCGAGGTCGGCCCAGAAATGGAATTCCCGCACCGGGACCATGACTTGTAAATCTTACTTCTATTGAGATTATTTAGCACTGTTCTTGTTAGCATTCGCAACGGCCGAGCAAATCAGCGACTCTGGGACGAAAATGTTCTATACAAACCATACCAATCGCCATGAGAAAAGAAGCAAGAAGCTTCTGACGTCCACCGAATACGGTCGTTTTTTCAAAGTTTAGCTTGAAAACTGCCCAAATTTACGAGCGTAGTGTGATAAATGAAAGTTTTTTTACTTGTAAGCATAGCAAGGGGGGGGGGGGGGGGGGAGGACATGGCTAAAGCCTGAAACATAATTGAATATACAGCCAAAGAAATAAAACAAGGAAAAGCTAGCTCATCTACTCGGTAGCAAACCAAGAAGATTAAAGCCAGTAAACAAAATAGAGTTCAATAATCTTTTTAATAAATGTTCTTAAAATATCTACCATTCTTCTGAGGAGGTTTCCTCGACTCGAATCTACCAATTTTCTTGCTCATCACAGAAACAGGCCGGAATTTGAAGCCCAAAGGCCCGCAGATAATCATGCTCTCGCAGCCCAATCGTGCGGGCACATCTGTACAATTCATTAGACACGCTAAGTCGGCAAGCAACATCCGATGGCATCTACACAAACTCGCCGTATAGACGTGACCTTCTAAGCCTTGCGATTGGAGCGTCTGGAGCGGCATGAAACGCGGGATCAGTCATTTCCTTGCCATAGCGGATGTCATTTAATTTCAATGAATAAATAGTCGTTGATTATGCCCGAGGGATTATTATTAGATGAGCTGGGTGGTTCATGGTTGCGGCGACGAAGCGATCGAGAACCGGTGGGTAACAAATGAAGGAATGAGTGGAACATTTATGCTTCATAAATAATTTGTTTGAAGTTCAAAGAAGAAACATGAAAATATAGTTAAAAATGTCTTATTTTCATGTGTTTAACCCAGTTTTATTAGAAAGGGAGAGGGGTTTAGGGAAAGTATTTCGTTGGTCAGCATCGTTAAACTTTTATCGTAACCCAAACGATGCTTCCATTACAGTTTCATGGCACAGTTCGAGGAGCTCGTTACAGCATAGCAAGTAGTTTAATATTTATGAAAAAGAATTCTTTCAATGCCCTTCCGTTCCGTGGCTGCCATTGCTTCCATAACCGTGTCTTCCCTCCGATTCCTCCGCGACGATTAATCATGGCATCTGCAAACCACACTCACTTGTAGCGGTGAAGCAATTGAAGTTGCAATTAAATAGTAACCATCATTAAAAGGATGAATTTTTGTCACATAAATTATGGTCACCACGCGCATTCATCCAATCGCAGCTCGAAAAAGATAACGAATGAAATTAAAAAAAAAAATGAAACCAATCAACCACTATCATCAACATAATCTATTGCTGGCGGACAGCGGGAGGGATGGACCAAAACTGGAGAGCGGGAGAAAAAACATGGTGAGCGAAGTTCAATGCCATCAATTATGAATGCAGTTGCTGAAGCATTGGGCATGCGGCAACATTCCGTCTGCGAGGCCCGGGCGCACCGGTGCAGTTGCATGTCTGCTCCAAATAACTCGTCCAATAGTCTCCTTCCTTTTCATACCTCGCTCTTTGTCTCTGTTAGGCTCGTTTTCTCGTTTTCTCGCTTGCGTTAGTTTGACGTATGCAAAATCCGCAGGGTGTGCCGTCGCGGAATGGATATTTTTAAACCTATGGAACCCGATAGGTGTTTTCCGAGGAGCACGCGAGACAAGTTCTTAACCACCTGAAGCAGTCTATTTCGTTCTGGACTTAAGAACAAGTTTACGCACCGGCAGAGCAGGAAAATCGTGCCCGTTTAACAAGCATTCGAAGCTGGCCTTGTCACTATCAGTGAAGTGAAAAACGCATGGTACAAGGTAACGGGCTCACTTCAAACGCCATCTTCAATGATTGTTCTGGGTTGGCTGGTAGTGATCTAAGATTATTACATTCTTTCTGAAACTTTTTCTAGAAAAGCCACGCCAAAGAAAGTCCTTGCTAAGACTGGTTGAATAAAAACAAAACCAAAGATGTGTAACTCCCTTACTTATGCTTCTAGGTCTGACAGAATGAAGAGGTTCATTGGGATTATGCGCTCCACTCTTAATTATCCCTCCACCGAACGCAACGTAAATAATACAATTCTGGAGGTTCTACTGCGCCTGCGGACGCATGGATTCACCCGGCGTCGCGGCTGACGACCAGTTTTAATTGCCCCGCAATAATCCAACGCCCCGGAAAAGGGTACTCGACGTTAGAAACGACCGCTGAAGCCGCCGTACAATTGCGACTTCTTGCGTTCTACTTCAACTAATGGACCGCCGTCCCTGGGAGGGAACCAAGCACCGATCCGGACCGGACGTCAAGTATCTGTCATGTGATTCTGACGGCGAGCAGAGCAGAAAAGACAAAAACACAATCGAACGAAGAAGATGACCTAAGGTTGCCATTAGCGGTCTCGATCGATCTCCGATGCGGTAGTCTCCGGGCACTAAGCACGGTTGACTGATTCTGGAGCACGATTCTCGCAGCTGCACCCGGGACGAGACGGGGAGAAACATCAGTGAATCGGTCGGTAGGCGTGCGCTGTTGACTGCGATCATACCAAGATCGCCCGAGAATCGCGTTACACGACGCACACCGGTTGCAGCAAAGTGTGCGGTTTTGCTCCAGTGCATACTTGTCGTGCGCACTCAAACTCTTGAGGAACCAAGTTCCTTTTTCTTATAGATTCATGGAACAAAGCAAACACACCTTCCACCCACTTGCTACGGCTCGGCTCTAGTTTAACCGCAGAGCTTCATCGACGGTAACGAAAAGAACCGGCCCAAGGTAGTTGCATGGCGACGATGAGGAATTGGACATATTGAGTCGTGTAGACAACGTGTTTTGTGAATTAAGCGACCCTCCTCCGGTGGTGGATTGGTGGAAATTGATGCAAGTCTAGCGCTCCATGTATCAAAGGATACCTGTCCTAACAATATAAAATTCTGAAACATGAACAACTTTATTTATAAATACTTATGTTAAATGTCTGCAAAATAGCTACAACCCG
Organism: Anopheles atroparvus; assembly: GCA_914969975.1. Classification (NCBI taxonomy): domain Eukaryota; kingdom Metazoa; phylum Arthropoda; class Insecta; order Diptera; family Culicidae; genus Anopheles; species Anopheles atroparvus. The sequence goes on along the minus strand of CAJZCY010000002.1, from coordinate 38,703,181 downwards.
TCTCATAATTTCTTGTCGGACTTGTCTATAGCCCGCTGATGATGAAGCTTACTTGTAGCAGAAGTATCTTTCCCCAAGTGGATTAGAAATCGGCTGCTGTTATAGACGGCACACCGGATCACACGCTGGAATTGAAAAACCTGCAGCCGGCTTTTCCGTAGACAGTAGACCGAAATGGTTGCAGATGAAAACGTGCTGTTGGCTACCCCAAATGCACCACGAACACCACGCAAAACCCGCTGTGTTGTGTGGAATGCGTCGGAACAGCAGGAACTTCACTTCTCGTGCAATCCACACTCTCTTTCTCGCTCGAGCTCTGCACTACACACGGGGGACTTTCATGCGCCGGTACACTCCCACAGACATGGAATTTACTAACACGCACACGTACGCCACATACACAAGCACAAACACTTTGTCGGCGAAATGCACACCAACACTGCGCACTGCGGGTACTTCCGGTTATACTTTTGGCCTTCACTTAACTGATCCGCTGAACCGCCGCCGAAAGCTGCGCCGCTAAAACCGCGTGGGGAAAGAGAGAATGAGACAGATGCCAATGGGAGAAGGGAGGGGGGGAAGCGATAGAAAATGCGTTTGATGGTGGCGAAGAAAAATCACTTGCCGGCACGGATTTTTCATCACGTATACTCCCGACACGTGATGTACAAATACACACAACGCACACACAATCCGCTCAATAGTCGTATCTTCAGTCCCCGCTCCTCTCGTTGTGCTGTGCTGTCCGATGACCACCGACCTTCCGGGGCGTCACACTGTCGCTGTTCTGTGCGCCGATGTGTTAGAGAGGCTGGTATCGCTTTATGGAACATGCACTTTTTCTCACCGACCTAAACACTGAACTATCAGACGGAGCGTATCGAAGATCAAGGGTGGTGTTTATCCTCCTCCCCAATGCCGACACCGCCACGAGTCCCTTCCTCACTTCTGCTGTTCCCCTTCGACCCTTTCTCCACCATCGTCTTACAATGAAGCATATAACTACGCTCACGTAGACACAGCGTGAACCATCGGCAGAAACCTAAGATTCGTTTGAAAACGTTGGAGAAAACGGGAAAAGGGTGCATCGTAGAGGGGCAGGGTGAAAAAAGGAGAGACAAAAAAGACCGCTATTCCAGCACTGCTGGACACAGCCAAAATCCATCGAATCGCCAACTTCCGGTCAACGGTTATGCCGGATGCCGGATACGGGATATTCCTGTGTTCTCGCTCTACATCGCGTTCGTTCTCTATCTCTCTCTCTCTCTCTCCTCTTGCTCACTTTCAGACTGTCTGGCAGACTCTCGCAATCGAAACATAGCAACCAGGCGATGTTGGAAATGCATTTGTGCCGGTGGAAGACACTATAGACAGACGGGTAATTAATGGTTCAGCACAATGCGGCACGGCACGGGATTTGCAAAGTTTTTGCGAAAAGCTTGCACGGGTACCTTTCAAATGCATCGTCTCTAAACCGAGCGGCCATAGGGAATATGAAAAAAAAATACGCACACTTATTTATCACCCGACGGAGAGTTTGTTTCGCCGGTCAACAACAAAACGGACAAAATTCTAAAATTCCAATTGAGAAATCTTCAAAATGAGTCACCGTGTGTTTCCACTCGAGGAGATGCTAAAGAGTGCTAGGACTACACTGTTGCGGCTAGTAGCTAACCCTGATGACGGTGCTGGCTGCCACGTTTTATCTCGTACCCTGCGGAGATGGCAGTAGGACGGGGAGCCTAGGCTAGAGTCTGCTGCTGCTTCTGCTGCTGCTGCTGCTGCTGCACTTCCAAGACCGGAGAGCTTTCAACCGGCAAGACGTCCACAGTAAGACTATTAACTGAGCAGGGAAGCAATAGTTTGCGGCCACGACGTGGGTTTGCCGGCGTGCGTATATTGGTGAAAATGAGCGCAAGCGGCGCACATGGAGAGCAACCGGATGCCGCGCCGCGTAGTGGCGTACAGCGCGAGAGCTTCCAGCAGAGCAAATGGAGCAAAAAAAAACAATAAGGGTGCGACGAGTGCGAGCGAGAAGAACAGAGGGAAAATGCTCGTTGTAAAATGGCACAGAAGAGATGGAGAGCGCAGCAGAACAGCAAGGAGGGATACAGCGCACATATATGAGAAGCAGCAGAGCTGCGGAGCGATAGGGAGTAACTTGCGGGACGGTTTAGATGGGGGGCGTGAAAGGTCCGGAGGAGACGCCTTGTTAAACTTCCGGTACTCACATTCGGAAACACGCACACACCCAAGCAATCGCCCTGCAAGGAATGCACCGATGCACGTAAGGATGATGCATTCGGTATGGACCGTGACGACCACTGCACCTGCACCACGGTCAGATTTATGTGTGTGTGTTGGAGAGTGTGTTAGTGTGAGTCTTTCGTTAAATCCTTTCGACTTGGCAGGACGCGTGTGTCGAGGATTCGTTCACACTCTCTTCGTCGCGCAGGCGCATCTACACAGTTCGGCAGCAGTTCTCACCGTCGAACCGGCAGAAATTTGGCGGGGAGTTGGGAAGGACGAGACGTTGGAAAAATTGGGAGAGGCCAATGCCAACGAAAACCAGAAAAAAAAGGTACCCATGCCCACTGTGACGTCGTCTCGCAAGGAAGTAATGCTCCCGTTTTTTTGCGGGGAAGATGACATTTCGCATCAACTCCCCCAAGCAGGCGGTGCAGTGAGTGCCGTTACGGTGGGGAGGATCGCCGGGGAAAGGTGGAGCACGCGTGAAGCATGCTGCCTACCACTACAGAGTCGTGCACACGCGAAAGATATCTCGCTGGCAGCAGCATCTTTCTCGAGTATACGTCGGTATGCAGGCGCGAGAGCGAGAAACCCCTTCGGGAGATGCTTTGGAGATGTTTGCTCTTACTCGTGGATCGCGAGAGGTTTTGTTTAGGATTTGCATAGTCGTGTCACGTCGGTTTCGAACTGCTGCTGCCACTTTGCCAAAACAATCGATCAGTTCGAAAGCCGGAAAACTGCAGCTGGAAGAACTCGGTAGGCGTAGGTTGTCAAAGCTCCAGCAAAGCCCAGAGGAGGTAAACCTCTTCAAACAGGCACACATACATTTCCTCCAAGTCTTCTGTTTGCCCGAGGACGAGCAAAGGGCGATGGTAGTTTTGTGGAAAATCACTCAATCAATGATCTCCGCGAACTTCAACCCTTTCAGCCGCGAAGTTGGCTCCACCAGCGACACACATACGCCCTCTGTATCTCTCTCTCTCTCTCTCTCCCACTCTCTCTCTCTCTTTCTTCAATAAACACACACACATTCACAAACGGTATCCAGTTCGAGTCGGTTCGGAATTTGATTGCAAATCTGTTCGCGTACACTTTCTATCCATTTCCCATACAGGCTATCTCTTTCACTATCCATCTCTCAAAAACGGTCTCCCCCGGTTCTCTCGATCTCCCCGAAACTCTTCACCCTTCGGCTCTCACCCTTCACCCTTTTTTTTGTCTTTTTCCCCCGCTCTCATACGCTCGAACAGTTTTTCTTTTTTCCGTGCGTCCATTTAAACATTTCGTTCGGTGCTGTCGTCATCACCGGGACACCGACCGAGGTTCGTGGATTGCAAATATGCGACCCGATGGTCACTGCACAAGTACATCCAAAGCACAAGACAACCTCAAAACTCCCCTTTCACTCCAGCTTTCCTTCACCGTCTCCATCGTTAATCCCTGTCATAACAACACTTTTTTTTTTCTTCAATTGTGGCATGTAAGTGCCGGTCGGTGCTGTGGTTACAACGTGCATACAAATGAAGCAGAACAATACAAATGCAGGTGCCTTCAGGCGCACACACATACACATTCACACAAAGACAAGGTTAACCGCAGGCAGGAACAACAAAAGTAAGGAACGCGATGACGAAGTGGAAGTTGCAGTCAGTTCAGTTTTAGCCAGTTCTACTCTCGGCAGTTGAATCATACTTTTGCCACTTCCACAACACCAGAACACCGTCCAGAATCCACAGTTGGTGATGTTAGTTTCCACTGCGGTCATTCGATCCATTCCTAGATGGCCAAACAACCCTTAATGGAACGTGAGCACTTCCTAATACGTGCAATTGAAAACTACCGAACGGATGCACGATCCAGAGTTCAACTATAACTTCACCGAAGATGGCCCTCTCGGTTCCGTTTGAATGAGCACCGCGCTGTCTTTCGCCGCTTACGGGGGATTGTTTGATTGACCACGTCGACAACTAGTAGGAACGTTCTAGCCGCAACCGCCGTGTCGATGTGTCAACGCACTACTGGATGGGATGGAATAAATTGTACCGACACGCCAGGTGAAATCAGAACGTACGCTTCGACCGAAAGGGCGTGTATGTGTCTCGCGGCTGATGGGGCGGGTGACGTCGTCGTCGTCGTCGTCTTCGTTGCCGTTACCGTCGTCTACGTCTTCGAAACGCGCTGGCTGCCAGGAGAGTCGCGACAACACAGGGTGGTTACAAATGCAAAACCGTTCACGGGTCGTCGTTGGTTCGTCGTCGGGATGCGTTTGCGGCGAACGTTCACGGCGGACTGGCGTTTGTTGGGCAGCTCTGGAGGGCCGTCCCGTCGGTGGACCATCTTCATTTTTCTTCTCACCGTGGTCCAACGCTCTCTTGCGTTCTCACAGTCTCTCGCTCTCTGGTTCGGCTCTCCGCTTCTACGTCACCCCCCGTTTGGAGAAGACCTTCGATCGTCCTGTGTCCTGCCACCCACTTGCATCAAACATACCCCACACACCCACCATCGTCAAGCCACTTTACCACCCTCTGGCAGCAGCAGCTGGTGGTTTGAAGGTGATGTTGTGGCACTTTGCCACATCGGTGCTGGTGGATGCGAGAGTTCGTCCCTGCTACCGTCCAACATCTACGATCCATCCTGCAGCAACCCCTCTCGGTCCGGTCGAGTCGCATATGATGTCGCTGTCACTCTGGCCGGCTGACTGACCGGCCCCAAAAGCGAGCGAGTGTGTGCCGCCGTGGAGAGAGCACATAAACCAAGAACGCGTTTCCGAGAAAAGAGAACATACTGGGGATGATGTGGATGGTATCACCACCACCACCACCACCAACACAACCTGCTCACGATCGATGATTGAGTGCGAGGAAACTGGAAGATGCATCTACGACACCGCACCGGCTACCATTGCCAGAACGATGAGAGCCCACGACGAACCCTCCTCATCCTCCTGGAGAAAAAAAACAGTTGAACCGCTGGGGTTGGGGGGGCAGGAGGGGTTCCCAATGGCAGTGAAAATAAAAATGGTGGAGAGAAAACTAAAATACTGAAATTCAACAAAAAGAAATAAACCAACCAAAACTATAAAAATGGCCGTTAGATGAGTGTGCAGCTGCTGCTCCCCGTTCGCCAGAAGTGTACGCAGACGTTTGTCTGTTTGGGTGCTGCTGCTGCTGCTGCTGCTTCGGTGGATTTTTCCCTTTTTTGTTGTCTCGCTTCTTGGGTTTTGCAACGGAGCCCGCGAGAGCAAACAAAAACAGAGCGCATTGGCAGCGCGATTGCGTTAAAAACGCCACGGCGAAGGAAACCATCACCAAGTAAGCAAGAGCGCGCAGAAACCGCGAGAGAAGGCAATCTCAACGCACACGCTCGGCTGTTGTTGGGGCGCGGTGTTTCGATGTTGATCTGCACGGCCAACGAGTGTGTGTTTGTTTTGGGGAGTTCCGTTGCGAACGCACACCAGCGGGAAAGAACGGGTGTTTCCCGAGTTCGCGAGTTCAGTGCGTCGCCGCGTGGTTGTGTATCGGCACTTGGCGACGCTGGCATCAAAACCACCTCCCCTTTTCGCAGCACTTCTTCTCCTTCTATTGTCGTCTGCACAAGGACGAACAGTCGCCCACCGCAACGATGCGGGCGTGTGTGTGTGTTAGCAGCAACCGGGAAAAGCCACCGCCTGCAAGTTCGTGCGCGAACGCCCACACACAGGTACAGAGAGCTTCTACAAAACATCTCGCAACTTTGGCGAAAAAAGAAGAAGAAAATAAACACACACATGACGTACTTGCTTACAGCATCATATTCCACCTTGAATATGCCGAGAGTCTTCATCTGTTTTGGAGAATAACCAAACAAAAAACACATCCTAAAAACAAAACAAACAAAAAAAACGACCGAAAACTGAACTCCGGAAAAGCGGTTTCCGTAGCAGGATCCTGCAAAACACGAACCATTATCCCAACGGAGCGATTGCTTTTCCGGCCATTCTGTTATTCTCTTTTGCGTCTCCCCCGCCGCGAAGGGCCGGTACCGGCGCTGTCAACTCGATGGTGGTCAACTCCATCGGACCACCAGAAGGCGAGGGGGATTGAGGAAAACCCTCTCTCTCTCCCTCTCACTCTTTCTCTGGTTGGTCAGGAATGGGCAAAGTGTGTGGGTAATTTTAGAGAACGCCAATTGAAGCACAATATTGCGGCACTTGTCAGGGTATGAAAAATCTATTTCCAGCTCGTATTTGGAAATAGTATAAAAATTTCAACAACCACTGCTCATAAATCAATCTTACAACAATTTGATAGCTATTTTAAAACAACTTAAAATATATAATAAAAATCAAAAATACAATATTGTAGTATTGAAATACAGAATAAATGTTCTCTTCTCTTATTCTTGCACAGAAAAAGCAAAACATATCCCCTACCGGAGCTCTTTGCTACAAATAAGTTCCGCACTCCCCAATTGGATTTCCCAGTGTGTCTAACCCGGCAGGTCGGGCAAGTAAGGGTACACAGAGCGTAGGAAATTAAATTTGCCGCACTCGTATCACCAATTGCTGATGTTTGCATTTCGATATGTGCTCCCGGCCCACATTCCGTATCACTCGAACGATGTCGACCGCCACGACCGGATTCCTTCCGGAACACCCGCCCAGCCCCATCACGAGCACGACGCAACGCTCAGCTGCGCTTACATTCGAACCTTTTTTCCGTCGGAGAACCAGTTCCACCCATCCTCGTACAAACTCCCCCACGGAGCCTGCCGTCGTTGTCCTCGTCGTCGTCGAACGGCACCATACGGGCTGCTGTCGTGCGGCACCGGTGATTCACGCGAATTAATCTCGCCGTATCGCGTATTCGAAGAAGGCAAAAGTAAACATTGATTAATCTATCTGTGAATGGAATGCTCGTCCGCCCCGGGGTGCACATTCCATCGAAGTGATTATGTAAACAACTCAACACTGATTAATAAGAACGAAACTAATCGCGTTGATGTTTTTCGCTTGTTTGAATACACATGCTTGTTACGGTGTAGCGACACGTGGCTTCTGAAGAACATCCAGGGAAATGCAAAACATGTCCAATGACCAACAACACATTTACATAATGTTTGTTAAGCCGCTTTTTAATCGAAATTAATCGAGGATCATCATTACTATCTCAAACGCAAACATCAGGACGTTAGCAGGATGATATTCACCATCCGAGAGCTTGGCTCAATCATTAACCACGAACCGGCCTTCAAATGCATTGTGTGGGTGGATGTGTGCATTAGAAGTTATATTTTTTCCAACCCACAAATATTATTCATCGCCGAGCAACATTTTCCAAGGATGCTCTTCTATCGAAGGAAAAAAAAGGAATACAGAGTCTCCTGACATCACAATCAGAGTGAATTTCTAATTTCTTTCTCGACCGCTGCATGTGCCAAATTTCGTCAGAATTATCGAACCCTTTTTTTTATTCAATTTTCATCTCAATTGTCCTTCACGCTATAGTCGCCAAGCTATAGTCGTGCACATTGACTTTAAGTAAATCTCCGAAAATTCTGAACCAAAATCGCGAGGAAATCCTGCACATAAATTAAGCTTAATAGGATGTTATGACAATATTTAAAATTTAAAAAAGACTTACGAAGCGTAATGGAAAGCTTGCCCAACACTTGGAAAACTTTGCTCATCGTTCAACAAAAATCGACGGTTACAATTTGTAATGGAGAAAATTCGCGTGCTTACCTGTAACGAAAGAAGAGAAAATTAAAAACTTAATTAGTTTTCTTACAAAATTGGGTCGCCTTTGCCTGAGCTTACAAACGCCCGGACCGTGCCAGCCTAAGAACCGTGATTGATTACACCGAGGGCGAACGTACAAGCGTTCCTCCTACACACGCGCACACCACCACCATCGTCAGTTTATGCGAAACCTCTTCCAGTGGGAGAAAGTGTGGAAAAGTCTGAAGCAAGTTTGCTTTTGCTTGTTTTTCGGTTTGTTCTTTATTTAAAAAAAAAAAAAAGAGGTCATTGCATTTCCAACCCCGGTCGGGTAAGCTCATCGCCGGTGGAAAAACACCACAGCAAACGAAAGGTTTTCATTCAGCCACTCACAGTAAACATCCTTGAGGAAAGAGATTAAACAACAATATTTAATTTATTTATGAACAATGTCGATGGTAATACATCGCGACCGGAAGCGCAACCAACAAAGGATTTTCACCGTCTTTGCCCGAGCGGCAAACGATAAATTACGTTACCATGGTTCTCGGTGCAGCCAAGCCTCAAACAGTCGGGCAGGTGCGAACGGGTCCTCACCATGATTGCAATCGGACAGGAGAAGAAAGCGAATGCTTCAATGGAGATGAAAAATGTGTTGGAAACTGCAATTTAGTGTAGTGCCCACTCCTGGCATTTCGGACCTTGCAAGCAAAAGACAACGCTGTCGAGACAAACGTTTCCGTCCACTGAAGTTGAACAGGAACTGCATTCATTAGCAGGCGCTAGGTAAAACAACACCCTATTTGGTTTATTATCATTCACCCTTAAGTTCTTGGCAGGCGGGTATAGAATGCTGATAAAGGCGATGTTCAAACCACTTCTAACAAGTAGCTGCTATGCTATGGTGCGTTTTTCATTCACGGAAAGGCACAATATTTAGGCAATTAATATGTAAATCAACATTTTGTTATAGCGATTGAATTATTACCCCTACAACCGATATGAATCTAGCTATACGTGCCCAATGTACAGGGGGAAAATGTTCCGCTGGAATTGAGTTGCCGAAAAGTATATGTACCCAGTCTTGTCTTGACCACATTATTCAACGTTGCACATGCTGCGAACCCGATCTTGACCGATCCCTATCAACCACCCCCCGAAAACCACCTTCACAATGTCGCAACTTAACACTGCTACCAACCATACGCCTTTTGCCACGGACCCGAGTGTTTTATGGCGCGCCCCCGAGAAATCAAGATGGCGAGAATGCGCACGGTCCGGTTTTGCCACACCCCATTTGCAATGCTAATTTTATTGGACCTCCTAATTGTGTCCTGTTCGCCCTATTTACCCACTAGTACCCTGTACCGTGCGGTCACCCTTCGCGTACGCGTGTTTCCAGGTAGTGTCCATCTTCTCGCGAAGAAGAAGAAGCAAGTTCCGAAGCACAAGAACCGAGGAGCTCTAAAGGTGCAGTGTGCGATAAGAGCGTGCCGCCAAAACGTGCGGCCATGTTTAATTTGATGATTAGCAATTTTTAAGTATAAATTTTACCACAACCCCCGTACAATCCATTTTCCAATGGTCTTCCCCCGGCAACGAATGGAACGAAAAAGATTAAGCTTTCAACTACGCTGCGAGGATTCTGTGCCATTTTGTATCCACCGAAAGGTTGCACCACCTTATCAGTTCGAAGAAATCTTCACCACATTTTAATCTCTGGCACTTTATCAGCTTCAAGACGGTGGCTGGCGTCGTGCGTCCTGCGCGCAATAGAACCCGGGGCAGAAGACACCAGTCGAATGCTAAACAAGGCCGAAGAAGAAAGTAGACCCCTTGTTGACCAGGCGAGTGTTTCGAGAAAACTACATAATTCATGCACAGTTTGCCGTGCATCTGCATGTGACGAATGCATTGGATAGCACGCATGCGGTCTGGACTTCTAGACCTCTGGACAAACGGTTGCTATCTAACCAGCACAGAACAATTCCTTGGAGAGCCAGCCGCACTGGAAAGGTCTGTACGCTATCAGAGGCCACCACCACCGAACCAATAGCCTGCGGCAAGCGCTTGTGAGTTGCTGGCGATATCGCCTGCAGTTGCAGTACACTGCAGCCGCTACTGCAGAAGCGCTCACACTTAAAGAACCCGTTATCGCCGAGTGCGAAAAGTCGAATGCAATGGTGGGTGCAGTGTAGATACCAGGCGTTATATGTTGCGCTCGCACACACTCTTCACACAGCGTATCTTGCAGCGTGCATGCCTGTGGATTTCAGCGAAGACGTCTGCATCTTCCGCATTGGCCACACACCAGCAATCTGTTGATCCTCGGCTTCCTTAGTGACGGGTTTAACAAGGGGATTTTGACGTTTAAATTGCCCTAGGCCTATACGTCAGAGTCAATGGTAACTCTGTGAACAAATACTGCTGATAGCGGAGTGGGATACAAAGTGTGCGGTTCGCACAGCTTCCTAGCGCTGGCATTGTTGGCGAAGTTTCGCATCTTGGCATGGCATGGATATCGTCGCCTCGAGCTCCGTTCGTGACTCGCGTAGGGCTGCAGCGACGCTGGCAGCACCTGAATCTATGAATGACGTGTGTACTTCCACTCGGCGAACGGGAACTGAAACCTGTTATTCACTCATCATAACTTTAATATCCGGGAGTAGATTCATTGAACGGCTTCGTGTGCGGTTTTGCTATGCTACGCTATCGACGAACGCGTTTGCCACGAGGAACAAGTTAAACAGCGCGGTACCGTTCCCTGCTTGAGCAAACGACTGTGCGTCGTTTTCGAGGCATGGAAAGCTGGGGAGAAAAGGATGAATAGGAGCTGATCTCAAGCAATCTTGTTAACTGGTTCCTGATTTCATCATTTATTAATTTCAAGCAACTAAACGGGCGGCAAAATGTTCCAAATCATCACCTGCCAAAAGACGAACATTCCTCTGGGCTGGCTCAAACAAAATAAAACATTCAGGGGAACTAGCTTATTCATAAGGTATGTATGCAGGCGACCTTTCGAGAGCGAACATATCCATCCGCATGATGCGAACCATACTTGCTCAAAAAGCTTAAGCCCGGTTGATACAATCCATAACGAAAAGGCAGTTCCATATTGCATATCTCTATCCGGATACTTCATGTCTTTTTCACCAAATATTCTACTGGACGAAAATTTGGATACCTGTTCAATCGGTTTTCATCGGTAGCAGCTACAGCAAATCGGCCATTTGCGTGGTACAGCATGTCCTAGCGATACTAGAAGGTGAAAATTACCAATTACACCGTACGTGCTCAATGTTCCTCGATTAGGTCGCATGATAAGTACATTCGATAAGTAGGTAGACCAACTTCCATCGACTCGACCAGCTCGGGCATCGAGTTTGGCGGTGAAATAAAAAGCTATAGAAGAACGAACGAAAAAAGTATAACATTCCGCTGTTCCTCTTCCGTGCTAGGAAACAAATTGCCATCGACACATTTGGGCTCTTCGTCCCAGTCGCCTATCAGTGTTGCAATCACAATGGGCGTAATAATCGTAATCGTTAGGTTTTGCATATCCCACCGGAGAAACTCTCAAGCGACGTGGGCCCGAGGAAAGACCCCATCGGGATCATGGCACGCTCCAATGATCGAAGGTTCGGGTGTGACGCACAGAGAAAGGGTCACCAAGTAGGAGGACACTGAATCACGTCCGAAGAACATAGTCAGCAGTTCACGACGGCTAGCTGCCGATGAAACGGGAACCCACCTCGGTCCATAGCTTGCCGATAAAATTCGAGACTTATTCGTTTCCCTTTCGCTCCCCGCCCGTCGTCGCAAACGACAGATTATTAACAATTCCAAGGAAATAAAATCCCATACAAAAAACCCAGAGAACGGTCATCCTTAAATGAGCAAAATGTGTGTCCTGGATCCTCCTGGTTCCTGGAGAAACGCTACCCTTTGCTGATGGTTCTAACCAAACGGTGAAAAAGAAAAAAAAACAATTCAAAGCAAACCTTCTCCATGTGCGAAAATCAGGATACGCCAGAACAATTTGCTGAACGAAAAATAAATGAACATACATGGTGTGCGAGTGAATGTATACTGGGCAGCGTTGTTACCCATTTTACTACAAGGCTACGAAGGTCCAGGGAAGCGGGATTCGCCAAAGCAGAGCACGCCCGAAATTCCCTTTTTTCCTAGCTGACGAGAGAATTTTTCGCTTTGCTGTGCCGCTTTGGTACTTTCGAAAAAAAAACCCCGCCTACGTGGGACGAGGTAAGCAAAAGCTCCTCCGAATGGCACGTACACTGTACGTGTCTTTTCCCAGCCGATCATCACACTGGCATGTGAAAGGGTGCAATGTGCTGCGGATGAGGCACACGGTATATAACAAATTTCCATCCTGATTGTTTAAAGTTGGGTGTTAGACAGAAAGCCTAATGTGATTCTGCAAGGTAGATAAGTGTGGTGACAACATACATTTTCTATTTGTTAACGTTTTGACTATGAACGTTTTCAAAAGATACCAGCAACATTGAGGGGTTTGAAAGAAGTATACATTTTCCACTCAATCTCTTGGACCAGTGTTCTGAGTTTCTTTTCAATATTTGCTGATCTCTAATGTTTTACATGTTGATAATGCTCTTGGAGCTTACTTAATGACAGAAAATAAGGGTTTTGAGACGACTATGAAATTATGGAAAATCTTATCATGATTGCCGATTATTGGCCAACAAATCGAATTACCAGTGCTTGTTGGAACACCTTCTGGTCTCGCCTCCTTGATCTGGATTGCCGTTTCTCGTGCTTCTCAGTTGGAATGTTCACAATTCAACTATTATATTATGTACAAAGAACACCTTGTAAAGATAAGCAGAAGCATCATTTAAAGCACAGCCATGCTCGTCACATGTGAGGCCACAATGGTAACTCCCACACAGTGGCATTCCGAGCAGGTTTCGTCTCAGGATAGTGGTACGACATGTAGCAATATTGGTCCTTTCTACGGAAAAGAGTAAGTGGAAAATGGAAAGACATAGAACACGTGGAAGAACAACAGTGGGCACGAAGTTTAGTTAATAACACACCACATGTGGCAGTCGTCGTCGTTTTTATCAGTGACGAATGTTGCCGATGGCATAACCAACAACTCAACCGAACAAACCGTCGACAGCCGAGCTATCCTTGCCGATGTCTTGTTCCGACTGCCACTCCAACAGACGTGCGCCCGAGATACGGGTTCCCCGGCTGCGCCAAGCCGTGGCAGCAATAAATTAAAAGCATTCTTGTATCACAAGCCACCTCTGGCGCCTGATTCCGTTCAGTTATATATCATCGAACAACGCACGATCGGGGGGTCCGCGTTTGAGGCACAGCCTGCTCTAGCTTCCACGCTTGCACATCAGCACACAGCTGGAAGCAGTTGGGCTACTAAATTGGTCCGATCGGATAAGACACAACACACGCAGTGATGCTTTAAGGAAGCCACTTAAAGTCAGATTCACCGACGAAACTGACGCGGCACGTGAGCCGAAGAACCCCGGTGTCAACGCATAACTAGAAAAAAAACTTAAGCCAACTGGGAGATTGGTTCTTCTTTCCAACCCATTTCTGCACACTTCCTACCGGGCTGTGAAGAAACGCGACGTGAGTTCATATTCGCACAATTAGTTTCATGATTGGTACCACCTTGAGTATACTTCTCCTTCCAAGCGGAGACGTCTTTATATAACTGAATCGTGAAACCTCACACTACTAGCGGCGCAACGTGCTCCGTCACGATCCCTTACCGCAACACGTCTCTCGGGCGGCGTGCGTGTGTTTCGCTTCTGGCTGCAAGGAAAAGCAGTTTTCTGCGAGATGCATGAAGCCGACGGGTATAACTCAACGCTATGTCATTCAACTGTTCATCCCTTAACTGGTACAAACCGTGCCGAAAGGGGAGTTCCAAGATAGAAAGCTTCGCGTAATGCCAGTCGCGCTGGTCTCAAGGTGCTTTCCCTACGATTGCCGACTGTATCATTTTAATTAAATTTGGGTTTATAATGTCAATTCAATTACACACACCCTTGCTCGAGGAAATAAACGTGATTTAATTAATCACTGTGCAGTAAATGAGGCGCATAACTTTTACCAAGCGCCGAGCCGTAGAGTACTTGTTTTGTTTTGATCAACTCGTTATCGCAAAGTGTGTGGGAAAAACGATGGAAAACAAAAGTGAAGCCAACATTAGCTGCTTATGAAGTCATCATACACCTCCACGAGGATGCGCTACGGCGAAGCGAATGATGCCACCATCCATCTTTTAACTACGGTATCGCCATCAGGCAAATTAAATTCACATCATCTATCAATGCTGTAGCTTAAGCAGAAACGGTTGGTGCCTACATAAATTGATTGCATCTGCCCTAAGGGGTTTTTCCGAGGAAAAAGAATCCAATGCCACCCTGGTAGTCATTAATCTTTTTTTCTACAGAATATTTGCAAACATTACTCCCACGCACAGCAGAAGAAAACGAAGAGAACAGCTGCCTGTGGCTTTCTTAATAACCGCGTGTGCCGTGAAACCAATTTTTCAAACCAAAATTGTGTTGGCGGTCTGCACCCGTTATTTGCGCATTCTATGTTGCCAGCGAAAGTGGGAAGCTTTCACTGACAAAACCCAACATATAGTGGCATTCTTCTGCAGACACGCTTACGTGCTGTTGAAGTACGTTAGAGTTCGACCCCGCTTTACCATCGGAAAATGCAACCCAATGGTTCCGTAATGCTTTTCCACCGTGACGACACGGAAAACCGGGAGCGAAACGAGTGTATGAAAATGGGACATTTTTTCACTGGTATCTATTTGGCCTCGGCAACCCCAACGGATGCTAATACTTTCGAAATAATCCTTTCACCTCCAGCCCAGACCCGCAACCCTTCCAGCACGGTTGGTTCTTTTATTGTCCATCAAAGACCATCCTCTCCCTCTCTCGCTCTCTCTTCGGGCAAGATCAACCGCAGCACCTTTTCTTCCGTCTGCCCCAGAGGTTCATTTACATAAAAGAAATATCTGCCATGACGCACAATTCGCATCCGTCGAGGATTCATGTTTTCCCCGGACAGCCCAACAGACAATAGTCGAGGCCACGTCGAGAGCGCTGCTAGGAACCGCTGCGAAAGAATGCCATTCCGAAAAATCCAAAACGTCGTCCCACTGCATCTACCACGCGGCCACGATGATGGGATAGGGGGAAGGGGAAGGCGGCTAGTGGCGCAAAGGCATGACGATGAAAAAATTCCACTGACAGTGACAGTTCAGAACCGGAGGAGCAACAACCACCAATGGTTCTCCTTCGCCCAGCTCTATTCTCCGGAACCGGAAATCCTTGTGGGTGGATGGAGAATGGTTTCGTTGTGGCATTTTCTTCTCTACTCTTTCCTTTTTTTTTTTTTTTTGTTCAAAACAATCCACTGCCCAGCGTAATGGACCCGACCGCAAATGGGGCAAATATTCAACTCCTCTACCGCAGCAGTTTGACGCAACGATGGAAAATCAATTTGTTTGATGGACCACAATGGGCCACAATGGAGAGGAACCGGCACCACTCAGTGGGATGGGGGTGTGCGGTGTACAAGGGAAGGTCATGGAACATTTTATCATGTACAGAACGGAAGAAAAAAGTGTAGCCTACTGAAAGCACCACGAATACTCTCATGCCGATCTTGCTCCTTGCCTTGTTAGTTGCCCGCCGTTCCATCAAACAGATCCTATTATTCTCATCGGAACTGCGATGGGTCATCGCGTAGAAGGAGTCCGATGAATCCTCCGATAAAAGGAGAAAACACTGGTCCCTAGTTGCTCCGTTGGGAGTGTGAACTTGAAATCGATTTCCGACACCGCCCAAGAATCAAACGAACGAACTGCCACCTCGCTTGACTCCAGTGTCAGTTTCGACACGAGTTTTCCGAAGAGTTTTCGCCGCAGCAACCGGATGCCACGTGAAGCGGATGGGAAACGATGGATCGTGGCGACGGGATACACCCAGCCAAAGTATTCCACTGCTCGCTAGTTTCTTTTCACAAAACCTAGGGGGAAACCAAGCGGGGAAGCTAAAGTCGAAAACAGTAGCACGAATAATAGCATTCTATTCCATTACAGCTGGCTCCCACTACATTCGTAAACGCCAAATCCTGCGGACGCTGGCGGGCTGAAGCTTCCATACCATACGAAAAAAAAAAAACTAGAGATTCCCCGATCCTTACACGACGCCGTTACATGGAATGGAAAATTGAATGTGAAAAATGTCGGATAACGCGCGGGGAAGCATTGTGGCAGCAGGGCAGAAAGTGGGCTCTCTTCTAGGAACACACGCGCGGGAATCTCGCAAACCCGATGTGATTCATGTCCTGCCGTTGTGAGTTGGGCAAATTCTTTGCCCGGTCGGCGAAACTTCATCCATTCTCCATCACTTCCTGTATCCGCCACTTCCTGCAACCGAAGCGCCTGAGGTTGCAAAGCTAAAGGGGCCGAACTTTGGAGGAAAAAGCGCAAAACTTTCGTCAAAACGAATGCCATCGATGGCCCCGAAATGTCAGGATCGGGATGACAAACGCCAAAGGATTTTTTCTTCTCTCGCTCATGTTACACCATCCTTGTTTTCGTTTTCTTGCGCATTCACAAGGCGATAGCACGATAGAAATGGGAAAATCTTCCGAGGAGAATACAACTGTGGACAGCATCTCTTACCCATTCCTGTTTTCCCTGGATCTCGCTTTATCCCGAACCCGAATACGGAAAAGGTCACAAAGTCCAACGACCAGCCAGGAAAGGGTGTGGGAGGAGCGCCGTGGCGACTCCATAAGAATGCCAATTTGTGGCGAAGAAAGGTAATCGTTGACTTGTTTTAGGATCATGAAGTTGAAATGGGATTCTCTTCCACGAACTCGCAGAGCGCGTCGTTCACGCCGTCTTTTCGCCCAAACCCCAGCAACAAAAAAAAATAAGGAAAAAGTCGCACTGCCGGCATCATAGAAAAGCACATCGACTACGCTACCTTTTGGGGCTTCATTGCCCAGTAAAGAGTTTCGGTGACACCAAAAACAGAAAAACGGACCAAACCTCGGTGCACGTGGAAGTCAGCAAAAGAATTTGATTCACATCCATCACATCCAACGCAACGACGAATCGAATTTAGCGCGGTTCATCGTTTTGCTCATTTCTTTGACGTTAAGCCTTCTGCCTCATGAACGCCCTCTTCCGTTCCTCATCCTCTTGCTTCATCATCCCTCCAGCTTCGTCGTTTTGATTGTTGGCCACCCACCATTCGGCAAGATTTATCCGGAAAGTGTTTCCGCGCAATGGAATGGAATTGATGGCCCTTCGTCACCCACTAGGAAACCTTTCAGGCGGAGATTATACAAACAAGATAAAGTTGATCCTACTTTAGGCCATTTTTTGTTTTGTTTTTGGCTCTTCTGAGCGTGCGCCGCCCTTCCTTCGGAGGTTGTTTGTAGAGCGAACACTTGGCGAATTGTTTGCCATTTGATTGAAAGTACTTTACATAGCGCTCTCGTAGTCCGCACTCTGCTTCCGCGAAAAAGGCGTTTTTTCCGAGCGTCCGCAAACGACGCAAGGCTTTTCCGATAGAATGATAACGTCGTGTCAATTCATAATCAATTGCACGTCACAAGACATGGCGAAAGAATACAAGAGATATTAAGTCGATGACAGCAAAAAAACGGGCGTTATTGAAATTCTAGAAAGTACGAAAAGAGCTTGGTTGTCAAGTTGAAGGTGCTGAGGATTAGGAATACTCCGATGCCTCGAAAACAAGAGGTACTATCTGTTTGTTTCCATCCGAGCAACATTCAACAGTGGTACTTTCAACGAGGTTCGAAAACAATTGGTTGTTTTTCCGACAGCGACCAATTTAAATAAAAGTTAAAAAGATATTCAACTTACATCATTCTTGTTTCATGACACAGCAAGGAAAAGGCTTCCACAGCAAGGGAACAGGCAACCTTTTATTAAACAGCATAGTTGGGTTATGCATCTAAATGGGAAAACTTCCGACAGAAAACCACCCTTGTCCTAGAGAGGAAATGCTTGATTAGGTTCCAATGGCTTCCACGAAGAATGCCCTTTTTCCTGAGGTTTCAAGTATTGTTGTTTTCGTGTCGATTGCTGCAATAGCTCGACCGTTCTTGTTTTCCTTCAACTCAACTTTGCGCCATGAAGGGTTGTATTTTTCGAAATGTTGAGCGAAACGGCCCTTTGGAGTGGACCGAGGCATATCGTTGGGAAATCTCACGTGCGGGTAGAATGAACAAAAAAAAAACCCCGTACAGTTTGTGCTGGCTTGGGTAAACCATGTTTGCAGGATAATTCTCCGTAACCTGTGTGCAAACAGTAATCGCTAGTGTTCGAACTCATTCGCAGGTCCGCTTGGAAAGGCAGTTCCATATAAAGCACCGTTTCAAGATCTACCCTTCGAGTGTTTCACCGAGCGGTTGAGGGCGGATTCGCTTATTCCGGCTTCCGGACTCAAGTCAAGCATCGCAGCAAATCGGAGGAAGCCCTGGGAACAACCTTCAACAACCCGATCGAGAAAGGTGCTGCACCGCAGCGCAAAAAGCTTCATCGAGTGGATTCCCTCGGAAAACTCCCTTGACCTCTGAAACTCATCATCCGGCCACCGTTTCCCAACTCCCGGTCGGAGAATGGAGAAAAAACAAACCAACTAGAGTACGGAAACAAACAAGGATGGGCCAGCCAAGAGCATGGCGCACTGTTGGCGGTCCAAAATCCAAATGTCAACGAGCCAGAATTCGGTCGAGGTTGAGTTTGTTTGCCTACGGGGCAAATTCCACACAAACTCCGAGAATGGCACAGCGGACGCAACACAATCAGCCGGTCAGTTTGTTTGGCCAGTGACTCAATGTATTCTGCATGCATCTTGCCCTCAGGATGAGTTCGAGAGGCTCACATAGCAGGTAAAAAAAAGCATCGATGATCAATGTAACGGAAAATGTTGCCTTTTTTTATAACGGCTGTTTTTCCGAGCTATCGACCGAGGAGCGATGTTTTCTCCACGGAACCTTTTATTTTCAAATACCCTCGAGCGTTGCCACGGGAACCAACGAACGGCCAATGATGACAAAACTGTGGTGCAGAAAATTCGAAGAATTACTATGCTTTGGGACACGGTGTTTAATGTTATGCCAAACACGAACTCCTCTCATGGACCAACACAGCGTTGCCAACACTTCTTCATCAGTCATCGTCATTTTTCACAAATCCGCAATCGAATAGCCAAAGGCAAAAATGTCAGATTTAAGTCCTAAAATAAAGGAACATCCAGAAAAAAATTTAAAACAAATAAGTAAGTACAATTGACATCATACCCAATGAATCCAAGTTTCGGTCCATCCAATATGATTTTCGTCAATTTGTTCGTGGTGGTTATCATTACCCAAATGTATATCATTACACCATGCACCAATAGGTGGGAGTGGTAGAACTACATGCATAAGAGATAAGAATTCCACGGAATTATGAATACATCCCATCACGTTGCATCCGTGAACAGCGGAGCTCCGCAACGATCCTATTAGCCCTTTCAGTGCTCCATAAAGCACTCACCTGACGATGCTAGTTCGTGGATGCAGGGCATTGTGGTGCAGCAGCTTTGCAGGAGCTGCAGGCGCAATATGGTTACACACGAGGGTCGCTTTACGGTGGCTGGTTTAACCATTTTTAAATTGATGAAAAAACCTGCGAAACGCACGTCAGGAGGATGACATGCATTGGTGACGCCAGCTGTAGGGATATTTTTGAATTAATGATCAATTCGGTTGCCCTTTCGTGTTTTTCCAAATCGGTTGATTCAGAGGGCGAGTCGGCAAGGATGCTCACCATTTGGGTTAACTAGCGAACACATATTCTGCTAAAACCCTGACTACCAAGAGAGCATCCATTTTGCAAAAAAAAAAAAAGGTTCAGAAGGTTGTAGTAATTGTTTTTTTTTTTCGTCCAACGACTCCAGCAAACCACCGATTTTGTTTCCCTGTTTCATCCTTTTTTACCAAATTTTTCTGCTGGCAAGTGGTCACACAGCGTTCAGTCCTATGAAAAGTACGTAGAGCACCGCACGGGAGATAAACTGCGTCGTATGAATGAATTATGGTGCCATTTTCGGCCACTGCTGCAGCAGTTTATTTCCGGGCGAAAACTGCCCCATGAAGTGCTTGCTTCTTGCTTTGCGCACACCTCTAACGGGTGAGTGGAAATATGGCTGTGTCTGTATGCATGTAAAAATGCCACACCACGATGGGAAGTGGAGGAAGTGACCTGAATTCGGGCGAGACGAACAGAAATTGAAGCAAGTTTCGCTTCCACCCTCTCGACCGAAGGCAAAAGCGAGGCGAAAGCCATCGACGGTGGGCCAAGCGCCATTTTTCTTGCGACGTATTTATGTGTGTACGTTGACTTCCTTATTCCGTTTTTAGTTGTTGTTGCTGTTGTTGGGGTATGAGGGATGAGAAATGTAAATACAAAAAGAGATGCCGACACAACCTCCCACGGAGGAAGGACGCAAGAAGGACTTTCTTTTCCTATAGCAAGCACTGTGTAAGTGTTTCTTTCTTCAAAATGGGACAATTCATGAGTTATACCTTCTTTTCTACCCCACCCACGACGCACCAGGAAAGAACGCAGAAGGAAGGATCTTTGGCGGAACAACAGTCAAATCCCTCCACTGGTGGTAAAGGATTCAAGGATTTCTTCTAAGGGGGGAAAACACGGGAAAGTTTCACGCTAATTTACGTGCCTCTTAACGCCGCTACGTCGAGTTTATTTGCCCTTCATTGCGTTCGCGTACTAAAACTCCCACACCTAACCGCGCACACTCACACACGTGCACAGTCCCGTATGCGACAACTGTTTTATGGCGCGTAATGGAGCCAATTTTATGTGACTTCGCGTGGTAACTTGCTCTTGTCCTTTCCTTCTAACTTGGTCATACCTCCTGTATTCCTGGCCCACTGCCCCTAGCAGGGAAATAATACACTACTGTACTGCGAGCAAAATACAAAAAGAGAGATACATAAAACGAAAATATGTCCCGCGGTTGGTAGATGCGCGGAACTCCGCTCCGTGGGATCCTGTGTGTGGTTCCTTTTTGTTTTGTTTGTGTTTTGTCCCCATTTGTTTTTCCTTGCCACACGTTGACCAAGTAATGTCTTCACGTTACCGCACATAAACGCCGTGTTCTGCGGTTACCAGTGCCGTGTTTTCCTCCTGGGGACAATTAACCGAAGCAGCACAAGCGCGCTCTATCGACCACCCTATCCCCTACTTCAGTCGTGCCTGGATTTTGACAATTTCCTCAGCGTAGTCTCGGACCCTCCCTCCTTTTCCGTCCCGCCCAGCAATGGAACCAACTTCAAATATTGCACAGTCAGCATCACCGCATTTTCCTTGCAGTGGGAAATCCGTAACCGAGTTGACTATTCTGCCACACACACACACGCGCGTGTTACCGGCTGGCACCGTTGGTTAATTGCTGCTGTGTGCATTGTACTGCAGTGGACCATAAGTGGAAGCTCATTTTGATATGTACCTAACCTAATCTAAGCCTGCTCCGTTGGCCGTAACAATCCTCAAGCCCCTCTGGAACGACCCGATGGGTCAGGATGTAATTAGGTGACTGCAATTGCAACTACAACGGCCTACACATGTGTTTCCATGACACAGCCTAGCTTTTCTTGTAAATTTTAGTTACAAGGGTAACACGAATAAAACATAGTTCTAGTTACAGTTCGTGAGGAATTAAAGACATGAACGTAATAGCAACCAAGTCGAGGATAAAAAGAAAAGAAACATCAATTGCTCAGAGCTCCCTATGGAAGCAGGGTGGAGTATAATTTTTCTGTTTTCTTCTTGCATAAGAAACTATAGATTTGCCCGGCAAGCAACATTCGCACTCGCCACCGAACAAGCAACTACTAACCAGCGGCAAAGTCAATCTGACTAATTCGGTTAAATATTCAACGCCTTCATTTGTGTCCGCGACGTCTCGCGTCTCGAAAGTACAGCTTCGCACGAGAAGTCCCAATTTGCTGCGAACTAATTCAACTACTCGCCTCCGAGCGCTAGTTCGCGATGAGCGTGAAAGTTTCACCAATGTCATCAGCAGCGACAAAAATACTGTAACCAAATTGGCCCGACCTGGGAGAAAATGCCATGCTGCTCTTGGTTGCTGGCTAGCGTAAATAGAAGATTGTTTTCATCATTCATGCACACAAGAAAGGGGGGAAAAGTTCAAGCAAAAAAAACAAGAAATGTGGAGTCGAGGGAAAACAGGAGAGCGAAAATATCCTGTCGTGCGTCCAACCCCGAGACATCCAGTAGTAGATCTTTTGTACAACTTTAAAGCACTGCTAGGGTTGTACTATGAACATGTCGGCGACGCAGTACCAGACCCGACGATCCTGGCTACTGCAGCAGAACGACGGAGGGATGCCCTGCGCGCGTGTCCAACGGGGATGAAGGATGTTCGCTGTAAGCGAAACTACCCTTTACTTGTTCGGCGACTGCTGGCGACATGGTGGCGTTTGTGAAAGGATTCACTTCAACGACAAGAAAACGATGCAAAGAATTAAAAAAAAATGTGCAAAAAAACACCAAGGCTACTGGCTCCGGGACAAGGGCAGCAACAGCCCGACGGTCCGTGGAACAAGGGAACTCAGATTACGAGCGTGGAGCGTTGACGTAAAGAAGTACGCCACAAAACGCCCGTTGGGGGAAAGGATGGAAAACGCAAAGGGAAGGAGGCAATGCTGGTGGGGGTTATATTTTGACGAAGAAAAACTGCACCCATTCGCCTTCTCGGTTTCAAATGGCGGCGGCAGCACACAAAGCTCCAACACAAGGGATGTGTAAAGGCCAGCTATGCAGCGCCAATGTTTGGTTCTCTGGCACGACACACGAAGACGTTGGCCCAAACGACGACGACAATGTCTCGGGTAATGGTCTGACAGGACTTTATTTAATTGGGAAATTGGTGGAAAGTGGTTTCCCCCCTTGCAATGTGGAGCCTGTTGGAAGCGGGTAGAAGGTTGCTCTAATGGAACACAAACGATGGATTCAAATGTAATGCTGAAAAACTGTACCGTTGGCGATGGCGCGACGAGATTCTGCAATCGTGGCTATAATGCAAAACTGTGAGCGATTATTGAAATTGTGCTGTGGAAAACTGCTGTTCAAGAAAAGGAACAAGCAAAATATCATGGCAATAAAACTTTTTCCTGGCGGCAATTTTATGCTCTTTGCTGTTTTGAACGATTTTTGTATTTAAGAAGAATCGGTAACTAAATTTAATGAACAAGATAGCGTTTTGATTATGTTTATCAAAATCTCTAAGGCGATTATATGTTATTCCTGTGTGATTGCGTTCAATACTAAACCAAATTCAACAAGGAGGTTGAATTTTTTTAAATTCTACAAATCTTCTAGATGTGGCATTTGCTTGACGTAACGATGTACATCCTCAGAAAACGAACCAAATCTTCCAAAGATTAAAGAGATAATGGAATGAAGAATTACAAACACAAAATACTTCGAAAGCCTACAAGGATAATTCAAAACCGACACAGCACATCGCATGGAAAGCTCGGCGACAGATGAAGCCGGCATTGCGCAAGAAAGATTCCACCGGAAGATTGAGGCACAGTGAAAGTCTACCAGCCGGAGGCATTCGTCCAAAAACCTCGAAGGCAAGAATGAGGATTAAATTCTTCACCCTGAGGACGCAACAACCGAATCTGCACGGGCGTACGTTAGAAGAGAAGGGAAGGACCGTGCGATCGTTTCATTTAGTATTTCTGCCTACCTTTCCTGCTTTTGATATTTTAGTACCACACCAACGGCTGTTGCCCATGTTGCGATGGTTTCGAGTCTTCGGGCCACTGGGGAACATCGCAAATTAGATCTTATGCCATTTTGATTCCTCCCATATTGAAGAGCGGTCTGCGATATTTTTATCCATCGCACTGGGTCGTCTTAATTTCAGGTCGGGAAACACGCTAAGCCCTAGTAAGTTACGGAGATATTTTGCACAGAACATAATTTTCCGCACCGTTGGGTACATCAATATGTCGCTCATTTGTGATAAAAGCCAGAAAGAATTTTTAAATTTGATTTGAATAAATGAGAGCAATTTTTGTTCGCCGTAGTGAACGGTGAATCATAGCTTAAAAGGAAAGTACAAAGATTTACATCCATGTCTAACACAACAACTGCAAGCTTCAAAAAGATTTCCTCCAACCCAATTTAAACTAACTGGAATGTAAGCTAACTGGAATGATTCAAGTGTAAAATTCTCTCTGTAAACTTTTCGCCTAAGAAAAACGTACAAGCTGCATTATTCACTAGCTTGTGCAAAGCGTCGCCTTCCCCCTCGAACCATCACCCATCCCCGATGCCGGTTTGCTTTTCAGCTTGTGCTAAATAATAAACTTTCTATTGGCTCGGTCGTAGCACCGTGCCAGGCTGGCGATTTGATGGAGATTTCCTTTAATCCTATTGTGAGAACTTATCCCCAGAACGGAGGGCCAGAGCAGCGACAAACAAACAGTGGAAAATACAATGGCACAAGCCAGGCAGGCCTGTCGTCCCATTTCAGATTGGCGACCGGGAAAAACCCAACCCAAACCGGCCACGCGCGCACAGCAACGTCTGGGAAAGTAATTATTGCTATTGCGGGGGAAGCGCAAGCAAACCAGTTAAATCAATACCACCGTCCTTTAGAACTACCCAGGTTGAGCGCAGGAAAGGAGCGCAGTTGGGCAAAAGGATAGTGTTGGAAAGTCCGAAAGAAAATTTCCTTCGCACACAAAACGGTTCGTAGGCGTTATGGGTTTCCCCATTTGTTGACTTTGGGATGGAAGAACGTCTTAGTAGTTGCTGAGCTTTTCTCGATTTTATTTTCACTTGCACGAAACACAGGATGGGCAATTAATGGTTTCTGGGTCAGTTTTCAGGCCGAACGTGCGAGAATGTTGTGGGCGGCAGGATTTTACGAATGGAAAAGAAGGAGCGATGGCAATGGAAATGGTTTCCCGGCGCAGCTATCGATTTGGCTGGTAAGACCAACAATATGAAACGGAATTTATCGCCAGAAGATTGTTTGATGTACAAGCCACCCCCCTCTTGTTTCATCACTCACCACTGAGGGAAGTCAAAGTCGTACTATCGCGCTCCAGATTGGGTAAGATATTTTTCTTTTCCTTCCGAGTTTGCTTTTTTATCCGGTATCCTCCATCGTCCATCTGAGCACTTCTGTTTACACTCCCGTTCCGTTGCATGCGCCGCTTTGAATGTCTCCTAGCAGATGATTTTGCCTGCTCAATCAGAAGCGGCAGGAAAAATGTCCTGTAGAGCACAACCGCCGCCAGCCGGCTCTGGCACGAGAGGCGGGAAAGGACGTTGTCCAGGCGGACCGCATTCGCCGTAGTTTAAATACAGCATTCGAGGAAGAAATATACGAGCAAATAGAGTCCAGCAGAGCACGTTTTAGCTTCCACCATTCCATTCCAGCAGTGGCTGACGGAGCGGAGCACTAGAAGTGTGCGCTTGTTTGCTCGTACGTTCCCGTTCCTGCAAACTGCAAACAAATGCATCCGCCGTCTGCATGGCGATGCAACGGTGCTGACGGCGGCGGCGATGATGAAGATGATGACGATGATGATGCCTCGGTACTGCAACGAGTGTTCCGGCTGCAGCAGATGCTTTCTTTTTCGTCCTTCGTCCTGAAGGGGAAACAAGGTGGAATGATACGACGAGCGTAAAGATGTCTGTCTATTTTCATTGCGCTTCCGTTTGCAGTCGACATTTTTCTCCTCCTAGTGGTCGCCCCATCGCCATTCGCTAGCAACTGGCCTACTGTGGATGGCCTAGCCTATGAAGGATTGCGTGTCCCTATCTCGCACACTAGCGCAGCAGCATCGGATTGAAGTTGGGTAAAATATGTAGAGGAAAGGAAAAAAGGCCCTGCAGCCCAATCCGAAACTGGGCCCTTTCAAGAGGGAGGAGGGGGGGGGTTTGGAGGGGGTTGGATAAAACAAACTGAAATCAGAATGAGCCACTCCCTCCCTGGTGGATTGAAATGTTTGCCAGCTTATATGCACCGACGCCGAATCTCAAGTTTCTGCACGTCAGTTGAGAGATAAAAAGAATGCTGCGTCTTGGAGGCTACATTTTCCTTCTTGATGAAGATGCTTTGCATGTTCGGTGTGATTGCCGAAGGTCTATATGCGAAGTTATGTGTCGGTGTATGTGTATGTTTGTGTGAAAACTCTCATCAGGACTCGTGTCGTGGATGCATTAGCGTTCGCTGTACTCTTTAGTGTATATACACACGGCATGTCTTCGTTCACATTTGTCTTAGGATTTTTTTCCGATAAAATCCGCATCTCCGGAGGCCTCTCTCTCGCTTCTTTTTTTGGATAGAGCTAAGAAATCTTCCATACACACCAGAGCCTAGGCGAACGCCAATCATGCCATGAATAGAATAATAAAAAATAACACATACATAAACCTAACATAGCTGTGTAAGTTTTTTTCTTTCTTCTTCTTCTCTTCTCTACTCTCTTCTGAAAAAAGCTCTTCTGAAATTGCTCTTCTGTTGCTGTTCTGTCTCCGGCTGTAAGTGGAACAGATTTATCTGAAATTGACACCAGAATTTATTTTTTAGGAGAATATCATAGTTTTCTTCAAAGTCTCTTCAAAACAGTTTGAAAGAACGCTTTTAAGCATAAACGAAACATTTCCCTAAATAACACAATCATGATGAAAAACCCACTAGACTAACTTGCTTGCTTGAGCAAGTTGATCCTTTTCATATCATTTAAAAAGTGATAAAAAGAATAAAAAGCCTCGTTTCATTGTCTAACTTGCACTACATCATTACCAGCTAGTCGTTTGTACAAGCGCAAGGATGTTTAAGAGCAAAAACAAAAAACACTGCGCGTTCCCACACGACTCTAAAATAAATACGCCCACTTCTCCCAGTCCGATTGTGACACGCAGGCCTGGCTGCGGATGTCCTGAGACGAGCGTGCCTGGGACGAATGAAGCATGAGTTTGTTTAATTTGAAGTGCCTGGAAGGCGCACGTGTTCGGTTCGTGTGGAGCTCTTTCTCTCTACCTTCTGCTACTCTCCCCTTTTGGATCTTATAAAAAGTGGTAAAACGGGATGCAGGCGGGATGCTGAACGGAACGCCGGTAGGAACGCTTGTTCGCAGTCGTTC
Source organism: Anopheles atroparvus (assembly GCA_914969975.1). Lineage (NCBI taxonomy): Eukaryota > Metazoa > Arthropoda > Insecta > Diptera > Culicidae > Anopheles > Anopheles atroparvus. The sequence goes on along the minus strand of CAJZCY010000002.1, from coordinate 38,675,949 downwards.
TGCAACTGTTGTCGCTTCCGGTAATGGCATCATCAAGTTCACTGGTGTAGCTGGTGGATGAAGAGCTGGCTAATGAATATGGCGACGAGTCCGCATTCTTTCGAACTTTCACCTTGCACACACAATGAATGAAGCTTACGACACGGTTGGGAGAAAAACTAGCACCAGGAACATAAAACTAAATTAGCCACCGTTCTTCATTAAAAAGTTTTTAACATACTACGAACCAACATCTAACAACCACGTAAATACACATCCGTGGTTCTTCATAGTGTGCCCTCACACCCATATTCTCACTCACTAGTTAAACGATAATTAGTTTTAAGCTAATTAAAACATGTTTAAAACGTTCTTTACATAATCTAATTGAACTACTTCGATGGTCTAGCAAAACGAAGAATATTGGGTTTGACAAAAAGATATTATTACTCTCTATTTATGAATGTCTCTGTAGCTACAACTTCTCTGCAAATTGTCTCAGTTCGCCCCACAAACGGGCGTGTCCCACATGTTCACCCATGTAATTTCCTCCTATCAATGGCTTAAATGCGACTTACGGAAGAACTTTTTGATGCAATAAAAAGGAACCAGACTACCAAGGACCTTACATGAAGCCCATCGAACCAGAGTCGCAGCCGAGATCGATTGCGTCGAGGGAGGAGGGAAAGTAATCCAACCGAGAAGAAACGATAATCCTTGCGAGAACAGCAATAAAATGCATTCGATTTCCCTCTTCCCTCTTTCTTTAACGTCTGTTACAAAGCGGCAGTGCAGTGGCAGGGAGGAGCAGCACACGCATATAAAAACTTTTAACCACCGGTCGGCCAAAAACCGGCACATTCGCGCGACTATCCGCACAAGCTGCCGTCCGTGCGTTAGTGGTGATGAGCGGCCGATTATTGAAAAACTTTGACGTTTGCCAGCTTCGCACCGACCACATTCCATTACGCTTCTGCTGCTGGAAATCGTGTGCTAGTGTGTGGTCCTCATTTTGCCCAACCAACTTTCCACCAGAGTCGGCGGACGTCCAAGGACAGCACCGATGTGCCGATAGCACAAAAAAGGGACGAACGTGGAAAATTATGAGCGAACCGTGGTGAATTTTTAACGTGAAGCTTTTACAGGCAAGCAAAAACCAACCCACCATCCGCCGTAAGACGTGACATGTTCCACACGATTGTGATCAAGAAAATTTGCATTCAGCCGGACGCAAACACGGGCCCCGGGCTCGAAATCATCGAGAATGAGAGGAAAATATTTTATTTAGCAAAAAAAAACACTCTTTTTAAGTTTTGATATCATGGCATGGGTGGAAAATTAGGTTAAACAGCTTACAATGGGATCGGATGTGCTTGCAGGGCAGGAAAAAGTAACGAAAAATCCCCCCCGACATAAAACGATCATTAAAAAAATACGCACCCAAGAGGGAAAAGGATTCTCATCATCATCCGTTCTTATCCGCCTAGGGATTCAGGTTCATTTTTACGATCCTTCTCCCTTCGGGAAAGATTTTTGCTTGGGTCACGCCTAAAAGATGACTAGGGTAGGGAAAATCCTCTTGATCCCCCCTTCCCGCACCTCTTTGGCCCGAGGGTTTCACAGGCGGAAAACTTTCCCATCGTTATCGTTAGCTCATTAAGCACTGACCGCGGCGCCCCTGCTGCTATATTCCAGTCGTGGAAGACTCCCTCATGCTTTTTCAATATGTCTACCGCTCCGTTTGCCTTCCGACCACCCACTCTCAGGACATCCAAGGCGTTCGTGACGGAAAATACGGCGAAAATAATGCTGCCGATGGTGATGATGATGATGAACACGAAACGAAGGCGGACGGCTGGATTGGGACGCCTCTGGATTCACCCCCGCTTGAGCACTGCTCCGCCGAGCGTGATCCCATCGGTCATTTGGGGCAATTTTTAGGTGCCCAAGAGGTAGAATGGGGCAGCATTTTCCACTCTACAAAATACACACTTTTTCTCCCCGTTTCCGGCTGGAAAAAATAAAATGAAGTGTCAATTAAATTGAAACGTGCTCGTGCGGCACCAAGTGGGAAATAAAAGGTACGTTTGAGTTTGCTGAGCATGGGAATAAAATAAGAAAGGATTGAAAAAAAAGACGATTACACTGGAAGCTGCATAGTTCCACAGACCAAATTAGTGACCATTATCAGATAATTCCAGTAGATCGAATGAAGCCTGACGGCTCCAGGGTTGTCAATCTTAAAGTCAAACCTTCTGTATAATTCCATTGAAGTATAGGAAAAACAAAACACTCAACGATGATAACCGGCGATGTTATTACTATCAAACCAGTGATGCATGGCGGTTGCAGCGGATTTAATATTAATGGCAGATTCGATGCCGTATGGATCGCTCATGGCACAAGGCTAGAACATTCTCCTCATTTTTCGTCCCAAGACGCGCAATAATTCTCTGACCGAGCATTAGGCAACTGGTTGAAAGGATATGTATGACAAATCCCTACCCCTAGTTGAACTGGAGCGTGGATCTCGCCTGCATACAAGATCCACTTGCTGGCTTACCAGAGTCCACTCAGCGTCAGCGTAACATGCCGGCTTAGGCGGACGGACAAGCGCACGGGACAAATCCCTATTGTCCGATAACGCTGAAATGTAGGCTTGCATCGCGGTGGAATGGAAGACAAGGGCTTGCATCGAGGGAAAACATGGAAGCATTGTTCAGGCGAACAGGGGGGAAAAAATATACCGCCGGATATAGAACCGCTGGCTGATCTCACCAGGAAGCGGACAGTTAAACTGCTGTCGCGTCTGCTACCACTTCTACTAACACTGTTTGTTCGGTTGCAATTGCATTCCATGTCACGTAATGGAGATTCGTATCACAATGCTTTATACACATATATTCCCATGATTCTCCTTGTGCCTTCACGATCGTGGGGGCTTTTCCTTAAAAGCTTTCCTCCGCGATGGGCTGCAACGTGGGCAGATTTGATGATATAAATGCACCAGCGACCCGCAGCAGAGCGGAACCCCTTGGATTGGGATGTGATTCTGTGTGCTTTCATACTTTCTTTCTTTACTGGGCGAAACGGTAAGTAAACCGGCCAGTATGTGCACGATGCTGCGAGATTGGACTTCCCAAAATGCAACGTAAAGCTTGTTTGCATTTCGGTAGACTAGCGGTTGACAAAATTAAAAGGATTTGATATAATACTTTCGGGAAAATATCGAGCGATAAAGATGACGGAATAATGTTAAATAAAAGGTTTGATAACACAGAATGATTAATAAAAACGTTTGGAGTCATGCATTACGCAAAACTCCATCACACACAGCATGGAACGAAAGTAAATCAAAACTGTACAGCAGCGGGAAACATGCGTGATGTAATACTATTTTCATTAAACGGCCAGCGAATCACGACACAAGGATCCTAATCATAAGCGCTATCGACCAGGCTAGCGCGATAGAATCGGCACGAGAATTGCAATCAGCTCAACTGTAAATTCAATCTGATCAGAGATTATCTGCATCGACTCCGGTAACCTACTATTTCCTTAAAAGAGATTGGAGGAAACCCACGAAAAAGCTTTCCCCATAATTCCCCAAAAATAAAAATAAAATATTTGAGTTTAGGAGGCGTTTACAAGTGAAAGTGTAAACATTACCACAAACATTAAAAAGTAATTCTAGTTGCCCCATAAAAAACCCCTAAAGTTTACAATCCCGTTGTAGTAAAGCTTGTCCATTCGAAATTTACAATCGATATAAAACTGCAGCATCCGGAAATGGAAATTTTACAGCTAGTAAAAGCAAGAGTAGACCCTGCGACCGAAAGTGCCTACCGTCGCGGCGCCTAAGCTCAACCATTTCCGTTCAAGTGATCATTTGAATTTTAATTGCCGTTCAAATCATTACACTGCTAACGATGAAATCATTGCCATCGAACGGGGTAAGTCTTTCTAAGACGCGCAGGGCTTCTTGCCTTGGCTCGGCTAATGAAAGGATGAAAAGTTATCGTCGGGTTTCACCACGCCGCTGTAGAATCTGCGCGTGACGGCCCCGGCTTCGGTTGGTTTTCTGCGGAGGAAGGGTTGGGCGGCTGATGAACACTTTCCGTTTCCAGTCGATTAGCGTTCGATTTGAGAAATAATCCAACGCGAACATTACGGCCGCCATCGCAGCAACGCGGAATGGAATAGGGACGGAGGCGTTCAAGGGCGGGTCAAAACGGCCAAAAAGGATTGCGTTGGGCAAAATGTGAGTTTCTAGGAGTTTGCGAACAGCCTTTTCGGGAGTCTATTGATTTTTGCAAAGGGCACGCAGGAGCGCACACCGAACGATTGCTCGAGCGCAGGAGCGTTTCATCTGGCAATAATAATGAAGTGAAAGGAATTTGGCTGAGGTCGGGATCAAGGAATCACGGGCGTCGGTTGGCGGTGGATTCGACTCGTTTATCAGATTTTTTCCACGACCCGGTGCGGGTTATGAATTTGTTAGCAGAGATAAAATGGCACACAAGTTGCAAAGTGCTGCTCCTCGGTATGGAGTTTTCCCAGAGCCAGAAAAAAGAGAATCAGCGTTTTTGTGCTTCCATAATTTCGTAAGCAAGTCTTCGCTCAAACCGCTGCAATTGAAGCACCATTCACGTACGATCGATTCTCGTTATATCGTCATTACGGCCAAGCCATCTCCGTGGATGTGAAATCTTGCAAAGAACACGCCCGGCAGGATCCGACGGTGCAAAAGATAGTGTACAACAAATTTGAACCGATTTGCGCACATCGGTGTGGTAAGGAGAGGTTCATTTTCCTGCTTTGCCTTGCTTTATGAATGTTAGGAAAAATGTGGCTGATGAATCGGTTCGGTGAACAAGACTAAGATTTACAGACACAAGGTATAATCGATTGAAAAGCGAACGAACTCCCAAGCAAACCGTTCACTACCGTTCGAACGCCATCGGACGTCGCTAGGAATGAAAATTCTACCACTGAACCATACAGACAGCACGCGCCACAGGTTCGCACAGCCTTCTCCAGACCACACGGACCACAGGAACCCGCACATAAATCCCAGCTCGACCCCGAGAGCTCTGCCCATTTCCGGGAGTTTATGTTGCTGTGTGCCGGAGTTGCGAACTACGCTCCGACTCTGACCGCGCTGTCCTTCCGGGAGAAGCGAACAACAGCCAAAAAGAAAAACGATTCCTTTCGATACTTTTTTAAGGATAATGCGAAAAGGGAAAAACTAGTACCATCGTGAGGAAAACCCCCTTGGCATTGCATGGGGGGGAACAGTTGACCGTAGTTTTTTTGTTTCTTCATGGGAGCAGTAAAGTTTCCCGTCTACCTTTTTTTACACTTGCGTCTTATGCTTCACATTCTGCTAAACCGTTGCCGGCTGTTTTCACCACCCGCGGAGAGTTGGTTTGGAAAATTAATTCAATTTTCCATTCCCCATAATTCCCCGGTGCCGAACGTCGATATGCGTCCGAGGCCGTAAGGATACCCCCAAGTCCAAACGGCGGATACGAAAGATTAGCCGCAAGACCGCAGCAAAGGCTGACGTTCCTTCTGGAAGTGATGGGTTTTCCGCATGATGCACCGAGACTGGGAAGTAGAAAGAACAACACTTTACCAGCAAGACAGCAACAGGAGCTGTAAGAATGGACGCGGCAGCAAACGGTTTGCAATAAGCTTCTCTAAGATTCCTCTGCTCTTATATTGTGTTGATAGTGAGCTGTTGCTTATGTTTTTGTGTAAATACATGTTTTAACGGGAATAAATTATGTTGCTTTGAGTGACAAGTGTAAGGAATAAATTCATTCAGAACTCTACTAGCATCACCTTCAATGTATATATTGTTAAATGAAAATACATATGATTTTCGATAGTTTTACTTAAGCCTTCGAGGGAAGACAAGCAATACCCTCAAGACTAAGCTGCAAGGATTAGCACGCTTCAACGGGGCCAGTTTCTTCGTCGGAAGCCCTAGCCACAAGCGAAAGCTCATCGTACCATTCGTGGGAATCACGTGTAGGGCAGAAAAAAACTGTAATTATGTAGGGTTTTTTGTTTTGTTTTTGCGAACTGCACCGCCATACGTTCAGACGTGGGCGAGGTCCCTTCAAGACTCGTGTGCGAAACTAAACTCAGTAATTGACGTTTTAGCATTTCAAAGGCCCTCGCACAACGCAGAGGCTTCTTCGGATGGAAAGCCAAGGGGGCAAAAGGAACCGAAATAAAACATCCACCCAACGACGAGCACACCAACGGCGCACACCGCTCTGCCAGTTGAACCGTGTGCCGAAGGAGTTTTGGCGAAATTGCTAATAAAAATGTTAATAACCGACCAAATGCTGCCCCAAACCAGCTCTAACGAGGACCGGGAGCCACAAAACTAGCCAACAGGGTTATTAAGGGCACCCTTCTTTGAGCCGGCAACCGACCGAACAGTCTCACATTAATTGGGTTGGATGCTGTCGGGAGCGTCAATAATGAGAAATATTATTGCTTTACTTTACTAGCTTTTCTTTTGTTGTATGCTGAGCAATGTAGTAAATCCATACAAAACTGCCCACAAAAATTCTCGCGTTCAATGTGTGTGTTCTTCTTGATGTTAAAGGAGGCGTTCGAGACCATATACTGGCAAATTCTTAACGACGGAAAAGGAAACATTCGATTTATTTTTTGATCTTGTTTAAACATCCTCCAGCCGTAATTGAAAACTTGCTTTGATTCCAAAATCCGTAGCACAACGTTTCATTATTACATCTCAACCGTCAACCTTCTTTATTAAATTTGCAAACTGCATCTTTGCGGGTACAGGTTGAATTAAAACTAACCAATGCCGCTAAACCGAAATTATTTTGGCTGCGCAAAATGGGTAATAATTACATCCTATAAAAAGAAAAGTGACGGAAGCACTGTGACTAACGCAAAGCTGCAATGCAATGGTCGTGTAATTTGTGAACTCAAGCCGACCGACTATCATTCCATTCCTATCAGTTCATCCGTCTATTCAGCTTCCGTCGCTTCCCGTAAACACCGCTCGCGAGCTTCCCCGCTACTTTCCAGAAACGTTCCAACGCGCCTGCTATCGCTAGCATAATTAGCTTGTTTCATTATCAGAACAAATATTTCATAAGATAATTACACTGTTAATTATGTGCCGCGTAGCGTATCACCATCAACGGCGAGCGAGCGAGAAGCCAAACGGCGACACTGGCAGCGAGGAGAAAGATTCAGCGACTAGAAGAACACAAAAAAAATGTATATAAATATTATGTGGAAACAACAAACTTCTTCCCGTTGCACGCCCCGTTCTGCAGGGCCACGGGAAAGCTGTCGCAGAAGACGCTGTTCGATGGTCACGGGAAAAGTTGCACTCTGTTCCGCGATGGAGCGATGTTACCAGGCTGACCTGCCGTTGTTGGACGGCAGTGGAAGATGTGCCGGCCACGAAACTTTGCTGCTAACAATTTAGCGCGCCCTCCGGAGCACAGCTGAACCGAACGTTGCAGGGTGTGCTCTAGGGAGGTGCACGGCGTGCTGCGGCACGGATGAGATGCGATGGGGCTGCTTTAGCGGGACTCTTCGGGCGACGAGGCACGTCACCGTAACACCGAGAGCATCGAGTCATGCACAGCAGCTCGAGAAGAAGTTGTCTAATTTTCCTTTTCCGCTGGAAGTTTCTTGTCCGTTTGGCTAAGTGACTTCTCTTCGCCGTACGGAATGGAAAAAGTCCGTGGCATTGGGGTGGCGAGAGCGGGCGAGGAAGAGGTAGGAGGGAGTGGTTCAGGAAGCAACACTAAGAGGTCCTTTCCCCGGAACCGTGAGCGGCTTGCACCGGTTGCGCACTTCCCCCAACCGAAAAGGACATTAACACGCGAGATGCTTTTAAATAGGATTATGCAAAATTGTGAAGCTGCTTCTGGGAAAGTTTCCACCTCCAGAAGAAACCAACTCCGGTCCACATTACCACAAGAACCAACCACAAGCGGCATCAACTTACCGGCAACCCGTCCATTTCTCCAGTGACTTTTATGTCGAGTAAACTTGGCAAAAAAAAGGACAAGATGCGCCATCGTCCATCGATCGAGCGACTCGGTCCAGAGCACCAAGAACCCTTCCGTGTGAGACGAGCAGCACTGCAGAGGAACTCTATTATGCAACATCGCTTCATTCGGGAAGGGAGGACGGGCGTATGAGAGCTAAGAGGAATACTTTCCGTTACCATCTTGACACTTTCTTTTTCGGTTCGGTCGAATCGGGGACGGGGGAATAATTACAGACACGATTCGCGAAACCGAAAGGTTCGTTGGCTGGCTGCTCGCGTAAAGAATGAGTACGAGAAGATAAAATGTCCAGCTATTCTCCCCGCCCCGGACACCTAAACAACACGTGCCACCTCCCCCGTGGGTTCGCGCGCGAGAAATCGCAACCATTTTACGCCAGCGATAACGATTACGATGAAAGTGACACCATGATTGCGCTTCGCCGCCATCATCGTCCTCGTGCCGAGATGACAATTGCCAGAGGATGTTTTCTCACCCGAAACGGCGTTGAAACGCCATCGGTAAGGCGACCCATGAAGTCGCCCCGACGTCGACAGCGGGGATCCTGAGCATTCCACTTGCACCAGATTGGATACAGCCCGTTTGCAAACCGAGCGTTCGATGGGATAAACGGGAATGGGAAGGGTGAGTGTGGGACGATGTGTTGTCTTCACTTCCCGGCCTTTGCCGTACACAAACACACCAACCAGGTGACAATGTTGCCCGGCAGGTTGCTAGCGAACCCGTACAACTGCTCGGGAAAATGTTAATGACTTCAAGCAAAGCAAACGATCGTAGTGCCATCGTCCTATTCTGCCGGGGGGTTGTGAGAGCAGACGAAAGTGATGTAACTCAACGGCCCTTCTCCTCCATGTGACGACGTGGCAAGGCCATCAAGAAGGCGAACGTATTGCATGCCGCCATGCGAATGCCCGGAATGGTGTCCCGATGGTGGTTCACTTACCTGTGGAAGAGAGCAGAGCAGAAAAGGGAAAAAGAAAATGTTAGCAAATGGACAGTTAAACTGTTGCAATCAACTATTCACGTTACATAACTATTAACGTCTAATGTCGCTCGAAGTAGTTAAAAACAAGTTCAGGCACCAGTATTCATATCTAACGGGAAAGATGTACTCTAAAATGCCACCCAAACCCTTGCAGTTCCGGTTACAGCTCGAGCATAAAATACAAAAAATCGGATCGATTCAGAGTCCAAACACTGGGACGCAAGCCAACAGCAACCCCAAGTGACATCGATTCGACCAAACTGGGAACACCAATATCTCGAAACGATCATCTCTTATACATGTTATGTATACTTGGCCGTCTTATCCCGTCCGAAACCGAAAAGAAAGCACCAGAAAGTGACTCACTACGGCCAATAACTCTTATCCACCAGCAACCCATAACCCCGAACGGGTCGTCTTTTTAACCGTGTTCCTGGTTGCAAACAAAACCTATCTCAAACAAGCCGCCATCGTGTTGGAATGTATTCGTGAGATTATCGCGTATAAAATAAATCTAATTCAAATAAATGCCCACTAAAAGTAAAGGAACAGGGCGCCAAGGATACCACCAATTTCAACTACAAACAAGGACGCATCGGTTACACAAGCCGACTTTCCATAATTTAAATGCCATTGGGTTACACTAAACAACGTACACATTTTGTGTTAGTTGTTGAGGGTCCTTTATTGTGGCGTTTGGAGTAACTTAAGAAGTCTTAAACCTAGGCTGGTATAGGAAGTTCCCTGTAATGGAAAGACTCTACCATATGTCGAATATCCAGAACCAGACCAAACGTCGACAAACTGAATCCACAAAAACTCCAACAATCTTTTCGACTACCTCGATTTCTTATCCATTCTAATATGCGAAGTTTTCCACTTGCTCTATGGCTATCTCTCATTTAGATTGCAATCGTTATGCCAAGAAGAGGAAATTTCAGCCCTTCGCAACGCAAGCGCTGGAAAGTGTAAACTACGGACGTGTTTTTTGTCGGCTCTCAGCGTGTGGCTTGGTAAAATATTACCACAGCGCGTCCGATTTGATCTAACTGACCCCGGGGCCGATTTATCGCCGGCAGCCGTGATTGCTGCAAACAATTCGCGCCCGACGGAGAGCAGGCAAGCGAAGACAACATTCGCCAACCGAAAATAGTTCAATCTGGCGGCCAGATTCATCTGCACGGGGAGCCGTAAAAATTACCAATTCTTTCCATGGTTTTATTAAACTAGCCCGAGCCCGGCGGGGCATAAGTAGAACTCCCGCCCCGTCCGCATCCGGCCACTGTGCGAAAAACGCTGGCCAGAAGCACCACTTTCCCGTGCCGAACTACAGGGTTCGCAAATGATATACCACGGAGCGGTATGTTCATGTTGCTCGCCAGCAGCGAAGTTCGCGTTTTCTAAGGCTAGGTCGCCAAGTTCGCCTGCCACAAATTTCCAGCACAGGGGTCACGAGGCTGCTGAAAGTTTTACGATCCCCCCTTTGCGTTGTTTGCTTGCTTGTCGGTCTATTTGCTGCTGCTCAGGAAAAGCTCATGCACAGTTTTTGTTCCGTGGGTAAAATTGCATGTTCCAAGTGAAACGGTTTTGGAGTGTCTGTGCTAGGGGTTTCTCCAGGACTGCGCACAAGAGACCGCCCCCGCTAGCGGTGCTTATTTATCTTTCCCCCTTCAGAAATTCAGCTTTTTATTCCTACTTCAATATTTACGATAATTTATCAGCAAAATAATTCACCGAACAACCTTTACTGGACAGCGAAGGCAAACAGTGGGTCAAAGACGGTGGAAGGAGGAAGTTATGTCCTGTTTGGGGTTCCTCATTTGCAACTTCGATTTCAGGCAAGCCGCGCGAACGGCACTGTTTTGTTTGTTTGTGAACCGTCATGAACCGACCCACCAGAAGCCCGCGGCGGATTCAATCGCTTACCCGGGCAGCAGAAAGGGATCGCATCACATCCTTAGGGTCCGCCGTTTTCCACACCAGGGGAGTGATAAAGAAATAACGACCACGGGAGCCGGTGTGCGCCGCATGCAACTGTAAAATATGGCTTTTACCATATTAGGGGCACTTTAAGCGGCTTTCGGCCACCGAACCACCAGTATTTCAAAATCCAAGCTCGTAAACCTCCCTCAAGGACTCGCGGTAACCCGCCTCGAAACGTCTCCTGCCCGCGTGTTTGGCTGAATGCATGGATCAACCGCGGTTCAGAACAGGGGGGAAAATGAGGAGACTGAGCTCGGATTTTTTTCTCTCTCCTTCTGTTTTACCGCGCCACCTGAACAAAAACAAAACAAGAGTCAACAACAAAAAAAGAACACACACAAACACACCCAAAGGAAAACAAATATCCTAAGTCTAACGTCCCACCTTCGAGAAAAAGGGAAGCCCGCAAAAGCTTCCAACGCTTGCGTGGGGTTGTTTGTTTTTAATTTGATTTTTATTAGCGTCGATAAAAGGTCATCATAAAATATGCGCCATGATTGCGCGCGTCCCAGTTCTCGCATGGAAGTCCGCCGGAATGGAGAGCACACCGTGGATCATCCGCAAACAACAACGAAAACAAAATAGCAACAACAAAAAAAAAACTTTCAAACTGAAACTTACTTTTCCACTTGTTTTGACTTTAAAGTGTTCCACCGTCGAACAACCGGTTCGCGTGGTATCTTGGGAGAAATTCTGGCGTTTACTGCCCCGGCGTGAATACCTCGCTTGTGACGCTAATCATTGGCCCCAAACCGACACTTTGATCGTTTTCCTTCGCTCGGACGCCTGGTTCACCATCGGAAAAAGTTCGTCGGGATGAAAACCAACCGTTTGAAAGGATACCGGAACGGCGGACTCAATATCAAACGGTTGCTTTCTCTCTTTAGCGGTTCAATGTGAATAGTACACGCACAAGGGAAACAAAAGTTGAACATACAGAATCGTAAATAAGTAAGGTTTTTGCTAGGGAAATGCGATCACATTCACTGAAATACAGAACAGGTATCCGCAGCTTCTCTGGACACAGTTTCCAATTAAATACCCCGGATAATAATGCAGCTCAAACTAAACACATGCGATGATACACGTGGCAGAGTCACGCAGACAATAGACCCAACGGATCCTCCGATCGCCCTGTGGGTCGTCGGCACATGTCATCTGTCTTTCGACACCTCTCGCGGGACGGAACCACAAATTGGGCGTACGTTGAGGCATCTGAAAAAGGTGCAAACATGGGCCAAGTCATTTCGTAAATTGAACGGATCAGGATCCACGACTAAAGATATTCGTTCCGATAATAGATGCGAGTATTTTAATTACTTAAATTATTCTCCCCAGATGGATTCTGTCACGAGATGAGTGCATCGGTTCCACTTCCGTCAACCTCGTTTTGACCTTCATGATGTATGCTGCTTTAATAGTTCTGTTAAACGTGTACAAGGAAATTTTTCTATTATTTCTTTTTAAATTAAAAAAATAAAACTCATTTTCATAAGCATACCTTGTCTAAACCACAAAAAAAACACTGTCTAACAAAAAAAAAAACACTTCCATCAGGGCAGTTGGAAAAACAGCATTAGGAGCAAAAAAAAGGGAAACATTATTCACACATTAGCATAATTCCCTGAGCCAGGTGTTTGATGTGCTAATGGAGTGAAATATGTTAAAGGCAACCTATAGCAAACAAAAAATCACTTCACTCCCCCTATCGCTTCACAGGGAGCGTGCAATGGAGGTGTCCGGACGCAGACTGTCACAGTTTGACACCGATTTATTCAAATTTATTTGAAACATACCCTGGAAGCATCATCTGCTGTATCGATTTTCGAACCAATCCAGCATGTTAAAAAAAAAACTCCCCCCGGGAACCCGACAAAAACACATTTGATCTAAGAATGCTATCAACATCGAGGCCATAATCAATCAGTCATTGGACGCACGCAACGCAGCACACGCCGCGGGACCAAACCAACAGCCACATCAACCGCACTACTTTCACTCCCCTTTCTGCTAATGCAGGGGACACCCCGCCCAGAGTCCATTAATCAAATCGTCACCACGCGGTGGACAAACGAACCGCCACGAAAAGCAGGAGAGAAAGGTTGGAGAACTTATTCTGAAGCCGTTGTCTCCACTCAACGGTCTCCATCGTGGTGGGTGCTGTATTCTTCGTCAACATTTGGATGTGACGGGGGGCTTAGGGCTTTGGTACGATTTGCTGCTCATACCATCTATTTTTCCTGCCTGGCACTCATCAAACCTTCTTCACCTTCGTCAGCTTGTCCATATGTTACGACCGTTAATGTTGTGGGATTGGTGAGTCCCTAACTCAACGCGCGTCGTTTGTGTACTCGGCGTTTCACGTCCAAGGACAAGTTCCTGTTTCTTTTATTGTGCTATTTTCTCTTCTAGTCCTTATCACGCCTACTGAGTGGCAAAATGGATACAGATTCCAGTGAAACCGAACGTGGCAGTAAAACCAGGGTTCTCTGTCCGTCTCGCTAATCGTATCATCCCCATTACTGGTCCAACTTACACCCACTGCCCAGTCTGGCGAAGAAGGAGTGTTATGCAAGCAAGGAAATACATTTAATGGTGTGAAAGATAAACTATATACCGTACCAGGCGCAGCTATCGCTCCATCGTACGTGCCGGTCTGAGCATGCATGCGCAGTGGACGGTACATTTTTCTTCAATTTGATAACAATTTGCTTAACACAATCAATTGACACCACGGGCGAAGGAATGCGCACAGAAGAGGGATGGTGTTGCCCCTACCGGTGTCCCTATCTGCTGCTGCTGCTGCTACATGTTTCAACGAGAACACGACACCCACCCATTAGGACGCCGTTTTTTTTTCAAGTCTAAAGGCTTAATACTATTTGCATGCTGTACAGCATTGGAAAGGCTAGCAAGTATTCACCGTTTGACGCACATTCTAGGCACGTTCACATTAATTGCGAACATACACCCAACCTTCACCCAGCTATCCATGATGCTCGCCCTGCGGCAGTGCAAACTTTGTATGCCACACAAACGGGAGCTCATCCTTGCCGACATGGAAACGACCCATGATCGATCCAGGGTGGTGCCATCGCCGGCGATGCGAATCGATCGATCTTTCAATTAAGCGCAAACATCCTCTCACCACCTATTACCACCCGCAAAGCGCTCCCACCATCGGGGTGGAGAAGATGGAAACACAATTTCTTGGGTGAGCATTTGGGAGTGATGTAAATTAGAATTAATATCCCATTGTTGTCGGTCCGTGGCGCGCGCGCTGCTGCTCGTCAACCGCTCGAGAGATTTCCTAGACGGACGATGCTGGGTGCTGGGCTCGAAGACGAAGTTCGGAGGGAGTGGTGTCATTCTTTCCATTCCGAGAAACGAGCGAACGGACGTCTTCCCGACAGCGCCAACCAAAGCTCCACTCGATGGTGAATGGTTGTGGCGCGTTTCTAATGCCCAATGGTTCCGTAATGGGTCCGGTCTTCCCAGCGAAGAGAACATTTCACGGTGAAGGATATTTACCAAGTGCATTATTGTTGTACCGCCATGAACGAGCTTCTTTAATTACGCTGATAGTACACTTAAAACGCGGGCAAGAAGCAAGAAGCAGTTTCAAATGCTTTGGCGCAATGTGATTCGAAGTCGAACGATTCGTTTTTAAGAGTTTGAGAACTACTTTAGAAAACGTGACGTTCGCACCATCTAAAGCAAACGTAACAGTTGATTTTAACGGGTGCAGTTAATTCATTCCATTTCGTAAAGTTAAAACACATCTTCAACACACTTCAAAACATCTTTTAAACTTTTTTACATCCCAATGTAAAGAATATCACGTACAATACCACTAATTGCATTCGGCATTCAGCAACGATACGAACCATACAACGAAGTTCACATCTGACATCTACTATACAAAAAAAGGTTGAATAGTGTTGTTCCTACATCAAAGCACGTAAAAACGGACGTAGCATAGCGACATATTCATGCAAAGGATTTTCCGACGCACCAGAATGGCCTCTGTTTTTGCACCAAAAACCCAAAGTCAACCGAGTCGATTTTCCTATCTGATACCACACGCAATTGTACGCCGGTCCTGTTACCTGTCACACCGGCAAGTACTACCGTACTAAGTCCTCGGAACGGTGCTGGTAAAAAAGGCCTTTAAACAACGTATGTAACACCGCGTATCCATGCACACTGCATGCCACCAACCGGCGGACGCTGGTGAACGAGGTTTTCCGAACAAACGGGAAAGTGTCAGAGTTCAGACGACAGACCACGGCAGCAGTCTCTCCATCAACCGCGCGGAATGTGACGGAACTCTCTCCTTCATCCTCTCTCCTTCACCCGTCAATGTAGCGCAAACATAATAGAAACGGGAGCTGGAAGCGATCGCGATCTATTTTAGGTACTGAAAAATAAAAGAAACTACTGGTCATTCTGCACTACGGCCAACACATCCCAACTCGACTGTTGCCATGGCATTCGGTAGATGAAAGCATATTTGGATTTTTCCGAACCTTGCAGAGGAGGTTGTTCAGATATCTACATAAACCGAATCTCTCGGCTTCCGCCGATATCAGTTTACTGTAACAGTGCGTCCACACTGTAATTCATGTGATCTCTCACCTTCTACTTCACTGCTTTTTCAGCTACGTTTTTTATATTCTATGCCACAGGAATCAATTCTCCAGGCAGCAGATTCGGGGATCAATTGGTTAATTTCATCTTTTAAAAAACACCAACACCAGAGGAAGTATGGAAGGCGTCATTGGAAACAACATTGCTTTCCGTTATCTTCGTATGTTCACTGGGAAAAATCGCCAGCATTTTGTCAAAAAAATATTGCGACCATCGAAATGGGAAATACAACATAATGAAAAGCGGTCACTCTACATTGCTTGCTATTTCATTTATTTGCAATTGTTAATGAGCCAGCTTGCGACATATGGGAAATTATTATACCCAAAAGAATTGGCACTTAATTGAAATATTGATTGACACAAACGATTGGAAATAAATGTTTCGAATAAAACAATCAAAAGATCCATGTCAGGTCGCATGCCCATGTTGGCGCGATGAAGTCCGGTTACTACCAATTCAATATTATAGGGTTCAATCTTCTTTAACCCTGCTTATTATCATAGAAATATACTTTAATTACATGATGTTTCGTTATTCCAGGCATGAGCACTATAACATCATACCTGATCACATGCAATAATCCAAACTTTATTTTCAACAATGATTTAAGGAATAAATGATTGGTATAAATATTTCAATTGCGACTGCCAATCGAAAAACAATCAAACGCAATTATACGTCCAAATATGCGCTAAGCTACTCTAAGCGATTTTTAATGCATTGCTCTATAATAAAACAACTACGTGGTGTGTTGTGCAACCAACTGGAAGTAAAATACTAACGGATTGAACACGGCGCCTGCAGATGCACAAGTGTTTTATAGCATTGCACCCGGCGCAGATGGCACTTCACATGAACGTTTCTGAAAAAAAAAGAAACCTCAGGAATGGTCCTGTCGAATTTCCCAGAACCTCTCTACGAGTAATGAAATAAAGATAGACATGTTAGTGCAGCACGAAAGTCGGTGAACACTCCAATCCACTGGCAGTCAAAAAAGCCAAATGCGCCATATGCATTTTGCATTCATTGCATTTGCATCGCCAGGACAGCAACAGATAAAAAAAAAGTTGGCGGACAACGAGAGAAATTGGGTGGTGCAATCTAACGGCATTAAGATACCACTTCGCGAATAGGACGAGCAATCTGCTGCACATCTGATTTCAAATCAAATAACATGCATGTTCCAACAGTATTATAGAATCCGAAACAACATTGGTTCAGTTGGTTTTAAAGAATGTTACCAGAAAATGTTATGTTTTCTGTTAATATCATAAGAAAATGTGTATACTTTCCAAGCACGAATCGAAGCACTTTCGATATACTTTCCAATCGGTATATGGTTCCAATTTCCGGTATACTTTCCAAGCACGAATCGAGGCAAAGAAACTCAATGATTAAGTAATGCGTATGCTTCTATCCCTCAGCTCGCCCACATTTCCTTTAAGATTCTTTCCAAATTTAATCCTCACATCGCTCACGGGCACCAACGCTGGCTCTCTCAAATAGGTCCCAAAACGAAAATTGCAAGCGAACTAATCCAACGAAGACTGAACCTGAGTGGCTCAATTCTATCCGCAGCGCTCCGCAACCGCTCCAACCCACAACTTCAATATGGCGTCGAAGATTGTCTACGTCACGGGCCAATAATGGCGGCGTCCGCTCCCGTGACTCGATTAATAATGAAAAGTAATTTTGATTGGAAACATTAAAAATGCATCGCCAAACTTTCCATCACCGGTCGCCCGGACTATGCTCGTCCCTAAATTATCACAAAACCAAGCACCGACGGTAGACTTGGCGGAAGAATGCTTCCGGGAACGGTGCTGTAGAGAGGATACATAAGCGTCAGGATTGAAGGGCGCAACCCGGGAAGGCGGAAGAATGTTGCCGATCGATACCTTTTTTTTTTTCTTTCATGTTCGGTTCCAGCTTAATTGACATTCTTCTCGACACTGCCCTGAATACATCATCGAACAAAATTAATAAAAAGAGATAAAGTGCAAAGTTCGCACCACAACCCAGCACTCAGGAGCATCTGTCGAACCGTCTGCCATGGCGGAGGGCTAAACAGCCACCAGCGGACGATTCCCAGCAAGCACACCAAAAGGGTGAACCTCGATAAAGCGCGTCCCGTTGAAAATTGCAACCAAAGAGCAACCACGAACGCGGTGAGATTGGAGGGAAAGCGCCACCAGGGTCCCGACAGGATAGCGCAACATTAGGATGATACATTTGCATTGTTTGCCGGCGGCCAATGCTTGCATATACTTGCATACATTTGGTCCCGACTGATCCCGGTCAGGTTGCAGGGTGCTGTACCGCGAATTGCCCACCGTGATGCCGAACCGCGGGATGAGCATGATGTATAATGCAATTCATATACATCAACATCCCCCGTTTGGGGGCTTCCTCCAGCTAGTCGGTGAGGTAGATCAGCACAACGGCAACAAACTTGCAAACGGAGCATCCCCGACGACAGGTGCAGTGGATTGCGCCATCGAGGGAACGTTTTCTAATAAGCTATGGCGCCGCGCGTGCCTTCCCGTAGCTTGTCGGAGGTCGCGTGTATAAAGGATTCCGAGAGCTGATCTATTTCGTTATGGCAATTCCACGTGCACCAAAGACGAGGGTGGTTAAAGTTTTGTTTTCACAAGCCCAATGCAACCCGGAGCACCGCGGGAGGGCGACGTGTGCAGAACAGAAGAAAACAAAAATGGGTAAATAGACTACACGGCAAACGGCAACGATGGCTGCATCGTCCAGGTGCAGGGTGAGGAAATTCCCCCAACCTGCCACACTGTGACAGAACCGAATGTCCCGGTGTAGTTTATTCATGCACGTGCACCGTGAACCTGGTGGAAGCAAACACTTCCGGGAATAAACATTGTACCTGGGGACTCATCGAAAGCAGTCCCGCTGTCCTCCTCTCTGCTGCCAGGGATGCTGCTGCTGCACTCGAAACTGTTTTATGCAAGTCTAATGAGAGCCGACACTGCCGAATCGCCCTTAACGAACCATCCTCCACGGTGGAGACGGTGACGGGGCATGCAAACTGCTACAAATGAGCACATCGGTCACACACACACATTTGCCGATGGATGTTGGCAAATTTGTGTATAAACGAATCTAGTTATAAAAGTGTTTCGGGGAAAAGAAAATTAAGTTTCCGTTTTTCCAGGGGCACACACAGGTTTTCACACACTGGAAAACATCCGGATTGCTGGCGGCTTCCCTTCGCCCCCCGAGTTACCGGGTGGAAACATTTGAATACACTAATTGGGGTGACCGAAAAGTTTGTGCACTTCCCATTTGCACCCTCCAGCTGCTGCCCGGGGGGTGCAACAACGACAAAATCAGGTGTCGGGTCGTATGGCACAACATATGTCAAACATTGTCGCTTTTTTAACCCTGGAGCGCCTGAAGGGAACGCCTTTGTGCTGCATCAGCGCAAATAGTTTTGATGCAGTTTGCAGTTTGAAAATTTCTAAACTCCAATTTGCTGTCCACGACTGAAGCCATGCAGCCTTTTGCCCCTCGACATCACTGCAAATTATAACCTCTTTTTGCTAAAATCGTCCATCCACGAATTATTTTATTTTTTACACGTCCTTCCTTGGAAGGGAAAGTAACGTTGTGATTCCTTCGCAGTAAAGGATGCGGCAGCTAGTGAGAAGTCAACGAACTCGGGCTGAACTCCTCTGAACTCCAAAAGACCATACGATAGTGGCTATCATAAATTTCCAATCAAATACCACCATCGTCAAGTTTCAAATGCGCTATCTCCGTGGTTTCCTCTCCCTTTCTGCCTTGGGACTGCCCGGATTTTCCAACCCTTATCCTGTGCTCATAAAGTGCACAAACGCTTCGTGTCTCCCTTCTCGCGAGTCGCGGAAGAATGGACAACCAGCTCTGGCGATGCACTTTCAAAGCTGTTCCCTGTCGAAAGCTTTCCCGCAGATGAACCAACTGGCTGTCAGCAAGGAAGTAATCCAGCTCCCGGACGACGTCGGAAGGGAACAGCCGCACCCATCATTTCTTGTTTTCGAGCATAGTTCCAGTCAAGGACGCTCCCTAGAAGACGGTCCCCGTGGAAAAAAAAAACCAGCGACGCACTAAACAATTCATTGAATGGCAGACTGACGATGAACGCGACGTAAAACCCCACTCATCCTGGCCATTGTCACCGATGTCGCGGAACAAAGGAACAAAGGTTCATTGTGATGCCAGTCGTGTTCCCGTCAAGCCATCCTCCGACGAACGGAGCCAACTACAGCGCTTAGTCGAGTGAGTTTTCTTGCTCCTATTAGCTTTCACCTGTGCAGAACGATCCCTTTTCATTCCAAAATTTTTTTTTCATCTTCACCAAAAGACATTGATAAACATTGATTGCACAGTTAAACATACTTGACAAACAAAATAGGAAATTGCACGATCCAGTAGGAAAAAACCAAGTCAATTTCGTTTAAAATGTAAATACTAGCTTTCCATCGCCAACGCAATGTAAGGAAGGTTTTTCTTATGAACATCGAATAGCCTCAGGCAAACAAGCCAAAAAATATTGAATCTTCTTGAATACAAATAACAGTAAATAAGAAACCACAACGGCCAAACTTTCGCTTCATTTCGTTTGTGTGAGAAAATAAAACGCTAGAAACTAGTTGAAGCGAGAAAAATCGAACTACAGGCTTGTTAAAAGTTTCTGCCTCCACGTCCCGCGGTACGCTGATTCCGGCTTTCCTTCTTCCGTCCAACGGTTCCATTTCGAGCCCCGAGCGCAGCGGAAGTAAGTTTCCTCCGGCTTTTCGGCGCCCCTCCCCATTTGCTCCACTCGAAAGTTGCAATTTGTTGTATTGCTTCCATCACAGAAATACCGAGTTTTCGACGTTTTCCAATACGGAGCCAAAAGGATGGTGTCGCTCTCGGCTGCGGCCGGTCACGGGGAATGGCATTTCGGTGAAAGATACGATTAGAAGCTACGATTCATTTTTTTACCAAATCCCCTACCCTGCCACTACGCCTCCGCGGTTGTCCGCGAGACAACGCGCCATCGAAAGGGTCGTGCACGGAGCAATAAAGAACGGAAAAGGCGTAAAGCGGCTTCTTTCGCTTCCGTTACCCGTTGCTACGGGCTGTTAGGCGAGGAAAAAATTGACAAGCAGCCGAAGCAGTAAAAGCTTCTCTAAGTGGATTGTACTGGCGTTTGTATTGGAGGGAGGTTCCATCGCCTGCCGTTCCCCGCTTTGGCGGAATCTTACTGCGCCGGAGATCGATCGAACCAAGCAGAGATCACACCCCGGCCAGGTTCAACATCCCCCCCCCCCCCCCCCCCACCACCACTCGACATGACGACACGCAACGGTCGCAACCGAAGCGCCACGGCGGAGTTGGAGAAATTATTATTAACGAAAGTGCACCGAAGCGTACGATTTATATGTCTCCGCGTGTGTTGCGGTTTAACTGCTCCGGGAAAAGGCTCACAAACTGAGAAGCAAGAAAAAGGCCAAAGAGAAAGGATAATGCTCCTCCAACGGTCCGGATTAGGTAATATGTATGTCTCCACTTGGCGGTGGTATTTATTTTTGCCATCACTTTACCGAAGAAGTGACCTTCCAGGGGAAAAAAAAATACTACACATCCCATCTCACGCTCCGCAGGTTGCAATCTCGCAAATGGTGTTGTTTTACTCGCACACGTCGCCCAGAAAAAACCCGGCCGAACAGATAGCGGTTTCCCGGAACCCCGGTGCCAAACGCCACTTACCATCATCGTGTAGGTTGGGCGACTTCCGTCCAGCAGTACTACCATCACACACAGGAACGGGCACCGAATTTATCTACCACACTATATTGGATAGCTCACTGCCAAGAATCCGCTGCAAGGTGGACGGGTGGATCGAATTTCGTCCGTGGCGCTCTGAATTAAGCGGCTTTCGTATCAAAACGGTTAAACTGTTATTGTTCGTGCGTCGTTTTTTTCACCAAGACACCGACACTTCTCGCGCAGATTGACAAACGATTACAATTAATTAGATTCTGTTTATCTGTACAATTAAACAACAAGAAATCGAAACGATTAACATGAAAGTTCAAGTTCAACGATAGACATGAATATGAGTTCTCTTTCTTGATTACAAATCGCTTTGTAAGTGAAACAAATTTGATAGAACTGAAGGGATGCAACAAACTATTTGTAATGGGGTGTGGGTTTAAATGAGTTTGTAAAAGCCACAAAAATTACACCCCAATACTGAGATAAGTACATTTATACAAAAACTGGTATCATTTATCGCTGTCCTACAGATAACATGTCCATGGAATTCTAACGTTCGGATTTTAAGTAAAATTTTGCTCTTCTTACACACGTGCACAATTTATACTCGCACTTCGCTTTTAGCATAAAAGATTTTGATAAATATTTTCCACCACGTTCCATACATTAGCTCCTACACCTGCACACGTTGCATTAGGCAACTCCAATTTCCTTGTCGAACAGCTTTCGGCGAAAATCCGATACGTAGCATCACAAATGTTCCTTATTGAATGCGCGTGCAATCAACGTGCATAGAATTGTAGGTCGAATGGGATAATGCAACGTGATTACATCAAGGCAAACGGCAGGAGACAGAGGATAGGTTGGGGAATTGTTTTTTATCTTAAGGTAAAGTTCATAAAAAAAATACACCAACTATGACACTTTCTTCTTCAATTGTCTGTGCCGCGTGTTGTGCGATGGTTGGTTTCGGGAAAATGGGGTAGAAGGGAGGGAGGAGAGGAGTGTTGTGTCAGGTCAAGCGGTTCGAACGCAGCTTTTCCTCACTCACAGCCCGGCGAAAGGTGGTGCACCGAAGCGAAACGAATGCACCGGAGAAACGTGGCCTCCCACTTCACGCCTGCACGACTTTCACACCGCGTTCCCGCAAGTACAAGTGTCCATCGAAAAACGAACAAAAAACACTCACACACACACACAACTGCACCCGTGCACACGCCGGCACACGGACAGGAGCGGAGTTGACGTGCACGTGGTGGCGTGGTATTCGCGCAATCGGTTTATTCGTCCATTTTCCCGGTACCCGGATCGATCCGCGGGCTGGCTAATTATACGAGTTCAGATAGAACCACCGTCCGTTCCCAATCGAAACGATTGCCTCTCACACATACGTCTGATGTGTTGTCCGTTTGCTCTTTATTTTCGTCGGTTTTGTTTTTCGTTTTCCCGCAGCACGCAGTTCAGGAAAACGCCGGTATCGATTAACGAGATCGATTTCTAAGCACGACCGGAAGAATGAATTTTGGTTGTTCAAAGGGGTGGGGAGGGGAGGGGAGGGGGTAGAGTCGGACACGTGAAAATCGCGGTATCCAGGAAGCAAAAATGCACCCGCCGATCGCACACACGCACAAACACGGGCCGGTATTGTAACCTCGACCCTCAAGGGGCGCCGGAATGTTTTGCACGCTGCGGGAATGCCATTTTCGCGAAAGACCGAGACCAAGGAGTAAGAAAGTAAAAAGGAAAACAGAGAAAAAGCACCAACAACAACCTGGAAGTGCAAGAAATGGACACAACTCGAACGAACGGCTCAGAGAATGGCACCAAACTGCAGCACGAAAGTACGCAACACACACTACCACCGGCAACCGAATCGGGACACTTTCTGACGTTGGGCTTTTCGGTGAATTTTCCACCGAGCAAGAGAGAGTTCGCCCTCGACTCCAACCGCGCCCATCCCCCGACCCTTTCCAGTCAGCCGCGACGGCGCGCACGCGGCTTCGTGCGACAACACGATTTTTTTTTCTCCCATTATTGATTATTTTCCCCGCTACATACAACACTTACAACTACCACCATCCGGAACCGGTCGGGGAGGGGTGGGAGAGTGAGGGGAAACAGTGATGTGGATTTTCCTTTTCCCTTTTGCCTTTCGCATTCCTTTCGATCTGTTTATCTCGCCCGCATAAATGCGTGCCCTTGCGTTCTCTTTCGCTCTCGTGGCACATCTTGTCGTTAGATTTTCCTATGCCTATAGGTTTCGGTCGTGTGAGCGCTGTGGTCGTTGTGTGGCACAGCCACACGTGGTGTAGCTGCACGCTACGACGGTGTTAGTGTAACACGGACTGTCCACCGGAATGACGGCTTTTATCCATCGCATTCCAGCTCTCCGCCTTCCATTTCTCTCGCGAAATTCCGCGAAGAGAATCCGCGAATCGCACACATCAAACGGAGTTTGGGGCGAGCAGCAATGGCGCTAACGCCTCGCCAGGAGACGCCCGGTTATGGTTGTGTGTGCACAATTTCTTCCCATTTGGCGCACACCTGCGCACCAACCAACAGGCCAAACACGGACACCACGGGGGCAAATTGGGAAGTTGGAAGTCCGTGCGTGCATTCAGAGAGAAAAAGAAGGGCGATAGAACGAGAGCAGGAGCGATGAAGAGCGGCACAGAGAGCTGCTGATCAACCGATGCATTCTCAAGACGATGGTTCTTCTAACACTCTGTCAAACGCATAATACGAAAGAACGAGCGTATTATTATGATCGAAGGAAGATCGCGTTTCGAGAGAGTTGAAAAGAAGAGAAATTTGGAGATCTCACCAGATGAGCTCGGAACAACAAAACCTTCCCATCGCGACAAGTGCAACGGAACGAGATGTGCGTTGTTGTCTCGCTCACACATCCCAGCTGCGCCTCTAAGTGTGCATTCCACCGCGGGCCGTCCACCCACACCAAGCATAACTGCTCTTCTGGACCAAAACTCGCCGCCCCCGAAAGAACGAATAAGCTGACGGGAGACGAACGCGATGTGTATGCGCGTATGCGAATCATTGCCGACCGAACGAACACCAGCTCGCTCACGTGGACAGCACAAGTGGTGAGATGAGAAAGGGCAGTGAAATGTGCGGATTTCCGATCCTCAAACACCCCCCATACATACGGCTAACATACGTACGGCGAAACATATTCGCAAAAGCTGCGCGAGAAACATTCATCGCCAGACGGAGATGGATTTTTAATGCAGCCGGTTTATGGTCGAACTCGTCGGTCGGAAACGTTTTTAGCACTGGTAGAGAACATGTTTATTGTTATTTGAAAAAATGCTTTAGTAAAATGAAACCGTGAATAAAAATGTAAATCTTTCGTAACATTCGATAACATTTAGTAGACTTCAGGGGCGAGAAATGTGAATCCAGTTTTTCCACCGAAAAACTTCTGATGCCAGGAAGTAACCAGGAAGTTCATTCCCTCCTCCACCTGCGACGGTGCTACGGCGCCAGCGCACTGCCAACACCGGAAAGGGTAAGGCCTTTTGCTCCCGGTTTCTGTGGTTGACGACACCGGCTGGCTGAACGAACCGTCGCCTAATGTTTCTTCGCCCACCGCGCACTATCGAAAATTTGTGGAACGCACGCACGGCGATAGATGGCGAATGCTGGAAAGCTAGGGCTGGCACCACAAATACCCACATGGAGACCACTCGACCCCTTGGCCGGTCCAAGATAAGCCCGCCGTCGCAATCGCAAAATGCCACATCCACAACACACCCAACGACACGACGCACAAGAGACCCCGATGTTGCGGGTGTACCACCGCGAGCCGATAGCCATTAGTGGGTGGATTTTTTGTCATGCTGATAACGACGACGGTACATGGGTACGGCCCGATTGTGTAAAACATGTTCACTCAGTCTTTTTTTTTTCGGTGTGTGAATCGTTTCAGGTTCTCGACCGCAAAAGGGCCAACAAAATCCAGCAGCCAACATACATTAGCTCTATTAGCATTGGCTTAGCGGGGAATTGATTTTAACATTAGATTGTAACGACCATAATACCACGGATTGCGTCTAGTGTAAATCTAAAAATAGCCATTATTTACTACCAGCTCAGAACCACAATAACTGTAAACTTAACAGACAAAACAAACCACCTTTCCGTAAATGGTTTAAAATCAGACATTTTTGTTAACTTCCTGACACTTGTACTACGAGATGGATACATTAAAAAGATAGTTCCTAAAACCAGTAAATCAACAACCGTAGCATTCTTAAATTAACAGTTTAGATAATTATTTCAATTTGCCAACCTTTTTGAAGATTACACCATCTCCACAATCATTGTGCTAAACAAGACAAGCAAATTCAACTCAACTCAGCAAACCGTTTGAGTTGTTGAATAAATTCCCTCAACTTTACATTCCCTTCGAGGGGAAACAGAAAAATAATTATGAGGTAAGGCTGGTGCTTAAAACTATGGAGAAAATTTGTCGAACCGGCTT
The DNA here is from genome assembly GCA_914969975.1 of Anopheles atroparvus. Lineage (NCBI taxonomy): Eukaryota > Metazoa > Arthropoda > Insecta > Diptera > Culicidae > Anopheles > Anopheles atroparvus. Next base: position 38,650,001 of record CAJZCY010000002.1, on the reverse strand, counting down.
TGACAGACATTACCAGCACCCTTATGAGATAAAAGTTTTTATTACATTCCTTTTCATTTCCCTTTCCTTTCTGGGTAATTGAGCATTTTTTTATGAGCATCCTATGTAGGAGCTTTTTCTACGTTGTGTGGCAGCTTGTGAAAGCAATTGTAATGTTAGACACTTTTCAAAAAGTACAAATGAAGTTTTTTTTTTAAACTCTACTCGAAAGGGTATTTGGAAAAGTTATAAATGGATATTGCAATTTGTAGAGCCGGCTTTGCAAGGTGCTTGCTGTGATTGCGGAGTATTTGCATTTATCTCGAAAGTGGTTCAAATTTTCCAACGCTCAAATTCAACGAAAACAAGTTTTGTCCAAAACATCAACATCCAACTCATGGAGAAGAACGACAATTTGTCTCGCCATAAATCAGACATCCCGACGAAGAATGTCGGAGCGGTGAAACAACCGGACGAGATTTTCACGATGCCCTATCAGTCGGCTGAAGGAAGGAAGTTGGATTTGAACCAACGTTAGCCGTCCACGGGAAGTGGCTATTTCGTGCAACTGCAATGCCCGTTCCGATGAGTACGGTCAGTCAGTACGGCCGGAGGGAAGCGAACCGCTCCACCGGAACAGATGCAATCTAATTTTGCACTTTTCCGGTTTCCTTGCGGCATGTTTGTTGCACCTTCGTGACGCGGTGGCGGACGACGGGAAGCATGAAGGACATTATAAAAAAACAGAAACACAAAACCGCAAACACGATGATGCTTCCACCTAACCGACGGACCGATGTGAGTGAGTGTGACATTACACACTGATTCGATTAAAAGTGAGAAGTTAGCTGGCTGACTGACTGATACCCTTGCTGGTCCCGTTAGACTCCGAGCTACTCGTTTACGCGGTACCGGTTGTTTTGCTTCCTCCTTGTTGGGGGGTCCTTAGGAAAGCAGACGCAACGCGGGAACGCTGGAGACGTTTGGTGCAGGCCGCAAGGAAGTTCGTCATGTCCGGAAGCGAACGGAAAGGAACAAGACTCATCAGTTAGATTGAATTGGTTGGCTCCGGTTCGGGCCTTGCGGCTTAGTTAGTTTCGCATTCCCGTGCACTTCAAAGTGCGATTGAATTAAAAACCAACAGCACACGGCTGCACAGGGAACGCAAAACCGATAGCAATAGTTGCTTGCGATGTGCGGAGAAACATTCTCTGCTCGGTGGATATGGTTTTTTTTACCACGAATTTCTGAACAACATTTCATTTTCAACTAACGAAATTATTTACGCAACGAAACATTGTCAAGCCCAATCACAAATAATAAATGGCACCATTTGTTAGCAAAAGTTGTTCATGTTGGGTTGGTTCGAGAAAATTATCCTTCATTAAAAAATAGTTTTTACAAATCCGTCATTAAATTTCGTTAAAGAAGAGACAACATTGTAGGTGCGCTCGTGTGGACCAAGAAATAGATGTCGACATAATTCTCATAATGTCGCAATCAGTTGAATTATACAGGAACAGCTCACAAACACAAACACACTACGATTGGTTCTGCATAGATTTGTTGTGGTCGATGAAATTCCTTCGCCCGCATTTTCCCATCAATGTTACATGAACTGACATCCGTCTTGCGTGCTAGCTCCCGCTGGAAATCAAATCAAGATGTTTATCGATTCCATTCCGGGGGTGACCATAAATTTTTCTGGAACTCCCAGGCCGATTGGGTGGCGGCGGTGGGGTGATGAAGATGATGATGGGATGAAATGCTAGCTAGTAAGCTAGTGAAAAACTGAAAAAAATAGGCCCCCAGCAAAAAAACTTCTCGGCTCTGGGTACCCGCCGAGGAGGTCAAACCGAGGCCCGATTGCCAATGGGATCTATAAATTTGGCCTACAGGAGACAAAACCCGGATAGACCTTTTTTTTTCTTTCTTTAGTGGACGCCAATATGTCCAGCCGTCCACACGCGTGATACGAAATTTCGTACCACTTGAGATTTGGGACGTTATGGGATTTCAAGGTAAATTATTGATGACATAACTGAAACATACACGAGGAGTAATATAATCTTAAATAATAGAGAGTGTTTGATTTTATAGGAAGTGATAAAGAGTCCATTTGCTTAACTCACTTAAAAATTGTTGTAGTGTACAACAAGATGAATACAGCGGGAAAGTAGCTTAAAGTATGAGACGCTGGCCCTTTTTGCAATTATGCTTGTTCCCTTCCACGTTGCCACGTTGTGAGTAGCAAGTACCATTCGGCTCCAATAGCTTTATATCGTCTCTCGGCATCAAACTACCGATTAGGAATACGTTGGATTGGTTTTTTTTTTTTGCATGCAAATTAATAGCCGGCCGGTGGCAAGCTCACTCACCTGCCCGCCACACAAACACAAATACTCCCCAGGGGACGACGGGAAGGGTTCAAATTTTTGCACAATTTTACATCATTCGTTTTCGCTTCAACCTTGAAGCCTCTCAATCAAAGCAAGCCGCGGTGTTGGTGGAAGCCCGGAGAATAGTTAGTGACGGAGCACAGTACCACCAACTGAACTGTGGACAACGCGCGCACGATGGTGTAAGTGTAGGGAAAAGGGTAGCATAAGTAAACGTGTAAAGTTACCACAAACGAACGCCCGTGTTCATCTAGCTACCCGTCTCGCTTACTCGCTCCGACTAATTCGCTCTGCTTTGCCTCACTTGGATCTCCAAAGCCTGCTATCTAATGGAAGAAACACAGGCTCGCAGAGCAACACCACCGCTCGGTACCAATAACCGACCAAACCGCGGAGACGCGGCACTACGCGCGCTGTGGTTTGTTTATTTACGCATACTTTAAGAGTTGTCATAGTGAAGCACAGCAGTTACCACCGTAATCGGCCGGGGAAGCACCGGCAAGGTTTCGCGTGAACCCGGCAGCCAGTTTTCCATGCATGGAAGGAAAACGCCACCTCACCTAACAACGGGACGAAGGAAAAGTGAACAAAATTAAGCTAATGCTGTCAAGAATTTCGTCGATTTGTGTCCCAACAGCAGAGATATCGCGACAACAGAGTTGTGGGTGTAGAATGGTGCCAAAGCGACGCGTTTTGATTCGTTTGCCATATGGCAAGCAGGCACACACTTCCCAAACCATTTCCCCCTTGTACCATTGCAGAAATAATATTCAATTCGTTGTGTGCGTGTGTTCCCAAAATGTAATCTGTGTAATGATCAATTTTGCGACCACGGTTCGGTACAACAGCCTCAAACCCTCAAAAGTATATCTTAAATATTCCATCTGCAATGCTAAGCGTAGTAAATATTCAACCGCACCCGGAATACAAGCTGATTAGGTTACAGTGATAACAAAGGGATACCATTTAGGAATAATTATCACAACAAAGGGTTAGTACGATAATGAGCATTTAAAAACAGCATTCGGCTAATTGCAAAGGAAAATAAATAAATTCAGTTCACAATGTGCTGACTGAGGAGGATGTGAAGCAAACAAGTCAGTAGAAAATTGGCAGACGGGTGGGGTCTCGATTAGATCGCAGAGGGTTCAAGTGGTTGCATGAAAGTAGTCAAACCCAACAACGGCAACCAAGCGTTTCGAACTTGCAAAAAAACCGAAACACTTCACAGACGAGAAATTTCAATTACACTTCCAGTCCATAACCTAGCTTGAAAACACACACACACACCCCATAACGACTGCACCCCGCTGAAATCGCCCGATTCGGAACAGGCAGACCTTGACCTTAACGCATGTTTTGCATACTCAGACAATGATTTTATTAACTAGGAACTTTCGACTCGCGCATTGATCATTGATTAGTTGAACTTCTTCAGCTTGCTGTAGCTGTATCCGTGGCCATATCCGTAACCTCCGCCGATTCCTCCCTGGCCACCTCCGAACGAGCCACTCTCCTCCTGCAGACCTCCCTTGCCGATGTTCTTGACGATGGCCTCAAATCCGTTCTTGCTGTCGGCGTGGTACTTCACGATGCGGGTGGAACCGTCGGGCTCATCCAGGGTGTACTCTCCCTTCACGACATCTCCGTCGCGCACCTCCCACTGGCTCTTGTGGTCGCCGGTGTGGTAGTCCTTAACTCCGTACTCGAACTTGTACTTCGGATAGGCGTAGTACTCCTTGTCCTCGTAGCCACCTTCGCTGCCTCCGCCGATGCTTCCGCCAAATCCACCCTGTGTTTGTAATATACAAGCAACAAATCACATGAAAACACATGTTCAAGATCCTCTGCTAATTCTTCAAAACTAATTTTACAGCTCATCATCTTCATACCTGCTCTTCGCCGATCTCTTCACCGATGCCACCACCGCCGTAAAACTTGTACGGGATATGTTTCACCTCGCTTACGAAACCGTGATGTTCGTAGGCCAAACAGGCGCCAGCTAGGGCCAGGACGACTATCGTAAACTTCATCATTTCGATGGTTGCTTTTCTGCTAATGAAGCTAACTGTAGAACTGTTGTATCTCCACTGATATCCTCACTTGGTTCAAGAGTCGCTTTTATATATGATACACCCCGTTCCACCCCTTCATTCTTTATTCTACCTACTCTCTAACGGCGCAACTGTGCAAAATTTGCACATTAGGATGCATCCTCGTGGGAGGATACAAGAACTAACGTTCGTTTTTTTTTACAGTCGCTGCCGATGGGGCGGTTCATTTCTTCACCCATTCTTCGCCCAAGGTTTTCCTCGGATGACCGCATCCGCATACCACGCAAGCCCAATCACATTGCCCTGATTGGCCCCCCCCTAACGGCTTAATTGAATTAACTGCCAGCTACTCCACCCCTGTCTACAATGGCAACGTGCAGGGCAAGGCTCGTCAAGCTGCTCTTCTTCTAGTGTAATTTGTGTACATGCGGTTTATTGAAGGATGAAGGAAACTCTGATTTTCGTTTTTGCCACCATGCGCCATCAAGAACCGCATAAGCGCTGTGCGTTGTTTGTTTTCTTGCCACACGCAATGCTGACCATACCTTCTCTTAACCCGATGTGGGTTGCGATGAGTTCGATTTCATTTTTTTTATTTTTTGTTCGTGCTAATTTATGCACAATCGAGCCCTTTCCTAACCAGGGGCTGTTCTTTTGTGCCATCGAGAAAAAAAACCACGACGTACAATATCGATAGCACCTTGATTTCATAATAATTCGTTTCAGACTCACACGCATGCAATGAAGCGGGCTTTGACACTTTCGTGCAAGTTGACCAAATGAAACCGTGGAAAGCGTTGTTTGCAGACCATTAAGGGCGGTTCTTTGCGTTTTCGACTTTGCCAAACTAATGTTCACATGCACGCTGAAGGTTAAAGCCTATAGGGTTTTGGTGAGGTATGGTTTTGTATATAAACCTATCAGTAACCAGCAATGATCAACAGTTGCAATTCAGCATTAGTTCTGACCGGTTCAGTGCAAGCAAATCAAACCACTTGGTTTATTCTTTTCCAAAATGTTCAAATTGTCCTTTGCCTTGCTCGCTCTTTGCGGAGCTGCCCTAGCCTACGAGCATCACGGTTTTGTCAGCGAAGTCAAACACATTCCGTATAAATATTTCGGCGGTGGTGGCATCGGAGGTGGACAGGTAAGATGGGACATAGCATCGGAAGTTTTTGCAGTATTCTAAACGCCTAAATCTTAATTCTCATGTACAGGGTGGCTTTGAGGGTGGATTTGGCGGAGGCATCGGCGGAGGCAGCGAAGGTGGCTACGAGGACAAGGAGTATTACGCCTATCCGAAGTACAAGTTCGAGTACGGAGTTAAGGACTACCACACCGGCGACCACAAGAGCCAGTGGGAGGTGCGCGACGGAGATGTCGTGAAGGGAGAGTACACTCTGGATGAGCCCGACGGTTCCACCCGCATCGTGAAGTACCACGCCGACAGCAAGAACGGATTTGAGGCCATCGTCAAGAACATCGGCAAGGGAGGTCTGCAGGAGGAGAGTGGCTCGTTCGGAGGTGGCCAGGGAGGAATCGGCGGAGGTTACGGATATGGCCACGGATACAGCTACAGCAAGCTGAAGAAGTTCGACTAAGAAGCAGGCAGATTCCAACATTAAGCATAATTGATATCGACTAAGGCAGAAAAAGAATAACTATAATGAAGCAATCAAATAAAATAACACAGTTTCTATGAAATTGTAAACAAAAAAAAACATTGTATGATGATTACTCCCCGGAGGTTAATAGAGATTGGTGAAGGGCAGAACAGAAAGGTGTTATCCAAGAATTCATACCATCGGCTATCCCGAACCCCTTACAACTACACACTATAATTATTACAAAATTGATTGCGTTTTCAAACACACGTAAACTAAACAAATAACCTTCATCAAAATATGGATGGTAGCATACACAATATTGAGCCTTGCTCTAAATAATGATCATACATTTGCCCTCGACAAACTTATTGTATTGATAGTTCCATGATATCAAAAGCCCAACCAAAACAACAAACACATGAGCATTTATTTAAATGCCAAATAAGCTGGCTTTCCCAATAAAACATAAATATTGTTTGCTGAGCAACTGTTCATGCGCCATTAAGGAGTTAAACACACAAAAAAACCCAATTAAAAGGATAAGAATGGTTGATTGAACAGTTCAGTTAAATTAAAGAAAACCAATAAAAAACAAAATATACTTCCTATTTAGGCAAATTTGAGGGCAATATAGTTATGTTAGACGAACTCTCTCTTCACTCATCCTTGTGGGTGTGAAAATTAAAATTACATAAATATCTTGACATTCGAAGGTTTATTAAAACAGGATTGTCAGAAGATAATTCAATTTTCACAGTGCGTTTAAACCAATGTCGTACTCAAGGATCTCTGAATTATAATAAAATTTTATGGAAACCGAGTCAAATAAAAAATTTGGATTTGAAATGTTATGGAAGAATTTCAAAACTAAGGACAAATTTGCCTTAAGGTGATACATTCAATGACAAATGTGTAACATCTTTTCAAAAGTAATCTATTATAAACCAAATCATGCATGAATTGAGGATGTTTATTTTAAAAGTTGCTATTCCATTGTGCCATCTAGAAAATAAAACGCGACGTACAATTTCGATAGCACCTTGATTTCCTAAAAGTTCGTTGCAGACTCGAACGCATGCAATGAAGCGGGCTTTGACACTTTCGTGCAAGTTGACCAAATGAAACCGTCGAAAGCGTTGTTTGCAGACCATAAAGGGCGGTTCTTTGCGTTTTAGACTTTGCCAAACTAATGTTTACATGCAAACATGCCACGCTGAAGGTTAAAGCCTATAGAGTTTTGGTGAGGTATGGTTTTGTATATAAACCTAGCAGTAACCAGCAATGATCAACAGTTGCAGTTCAGCATTAGTTCTGATCGGTTCAGTGCAAGCAAATCAAACCACTTGGTTTATACTTTTCCAAAATGTTCAAATTGTCCTTTGCCTTGCTCGCTCTTTGCGGAGCTGCCCTAGCCTACGAGCATCACGGTTTTGTCAGCGAAGTCAAACACATTCCGTATAAATATTTCGGCGGTGGAGGCATCGGAGGTGGACAGGTAAGATGGGACATAGCATCAGAAGTTTTTGCAGTATTCTAAACGCCTAAATCTTAATTCTCATGTACAGGGTGGCTTTGAGGGTGGATTTGGCGGAAGCATTGGCGGAGGCAGCGAAGGTGGCTACGAGGACAAGGAGTATTACGCCTATCCGAAGTACAAGTTCGAGTACGGAGTTAAGGACTACCACACCGGCGACCACAAGAGCCAGTGGGAGGTGCGCGACGGAGATGTCGTGAAGGGAGAGTACACTCTGGATGAGCCCGACGGTTCCACCCGCATCGTGAAGTACCACGCCGACAGCAAGAACGGCTTCGAAGCCATCGTCAAGAACATCGGCAAGGGAGGTCTGCAGGAGGAGAGTGGCTCGTTCGGAGGTGGCCAGGGAGGAATCGGCGGAGGTTACGGATATGGCCACGGATACAGCTACAGCAAGCTGAAGAAGTTCGACTAAGAAGCAGGCAGATTCCAACATTAAGCATAATTGATATCGACTAAAGCAGAAAAAGAATAACTATAATGAAGCAATCAAATAAAATAACACAGTTTCTATGAAATTGTAAACAAAAAAAACCATTGTATGATGATTACTCCGCGTAGGTTAATAGATATTGGTGAAGGGCAGGACAGAAAGGTGTTATCCAAGAATTCATACCATCGGCTATCCCGAACCCCTGACAACTACACACTACAATAATTACAAAATTGATTGCGTTTTCAAACACACGTAAACTAAACAAATAACCTTCATCAAAATATGCATTGTAGCATACACAATATTGAGCCTTGCCCTAAATGATGATCATACATTTGTCCTCGACAAACTTATTGTATTGATATTTCCATGATATCAAAAGCCCAACCAAAACAAAAAAACACATGAGCATTGGTTTAAATGCCAAATAAGCCGGCTTTCCCAATAAAACATAATATTTTTTTCTGAGAAACTGTTTATCCGCCATTAAGGATTTTAACACCCAAAAAAATCTATTAAATGGATAAAAAGGGTCGATTGAAGAGCCTCAGTTGCTAGAAGCAATTGTGACATTAGAGATTAACCAATACAATAGGAATGAGCATACTTCGTATTTATGATAATTTTATTGCAATGTAAATCTATTAGACGAACTCGCTCCTCACAAAGATGAGGGTGTGAAATATAACATGACATCAATATCTTGACATTTGAAGATTTAATACAACAGGATTGGCAGCAAAGAATTTCATTTTTCACAGCGTGTATAAACAAATGTTGTGCTCAGGGATCTCCCAATAATAATAAAGCTTCATGGAATTCATAGGCATTTAATTAAAACAATATTTGAAATTTGACATGTTCTGAATGAATATGAAAAGACAGGATAAATTTGTCTTAAGGTGATATTTTCAATGGTGAATACGTAATATCATTGCAAAAGTAATCTTCTATAAACCAAATTATGCATGAATTGAGGATGTTTATTTTAAAAGCATTGTTCAATCGTCATCTACGTAATGATATGTAATAGTGTTCAGTCGAACTTCTTCAGCTTGCTGTAGCTGTATCCGTGGCCATATCCGTAACCTCCGCCGATTCCTCCCTGGCCACCTCCGAACGAGCCACTCTCCTCCTGCAGACCTCCCTTGCCGATGTTCTTGACGATGGCCTCAAATCCGTTCTTGCTGTCGGCATGGTACTTCACGATGCGGGTGGAACCGTCGGGCTCATCCAGAGTGTACTCTCCCTTCACGACATCTCCGTCGCGCACCTCCCACTGGCTCTTGTGGTCGCCGGTGTGGTAGTCCTTAACTCCGTACTCGAACTTGTACTTCGGATAGGCGTAATACTCCTTGTCCTCGTAGCCACCTTCGCTGCCTCCGCCAATGCCTCCGCCAAATCCTTCCTCCTGGACAGGAAGTGATTCAAATTATCACAGGTCATTGATCTCATACAGTCTTCCCGAGACTCCTTACTGCTTTCTGAGTTGACTACTCACCTGTTCTCCTCCGAAGTACTTGTACGGAATGTGCTTGACTTCGCTGACGAATCCGTGATGTTCGTAGGCCAGGGCGACTCCTGCCAATGCCAATGCAACCACCGCTAATTTGAACATTTTTGTTAACGCGTTGTGCGTGGTTCCCACTAAACTGTAGCTGTAGAACGCTGACTTGAAACTGATACTGTCCTAGGGTAAATTCTTGCTTATTTATACCCACCCATCCAATGCATTCGTTTAAGGCTGCCACAACAAACGATGTCCAATTTCTTGCAATAAACTGCCTGCCACAACCTTCTCAAGGCCGTCCAAGGAAAGGCGGGCTGCCCAATTTCGCTACCGTTAAATCATCCACTTTCGCGTGGCTCATCGGTGCAACGTGCAAACCAACCGTGCGATTCAATGGGCACTTACATTGTGCCGGGCGTCATCGAGAATCGTTTTCGAGCATTTTCACACCTGCTAGAAACGATGTCTGAATTTATGCGCGCAAGTACGTTACGAGTGCACCCCCCATATCGCCAAAGCCCAGTCGCAGCCTATCGTCACTGTTTTCACGCATCGCGTGCTGGACGGAAAAGAAGAAAGGGCCCTCGTTGGGCGTTCAAATACATCCGATTGCACTCCGATCGGTACGGTCTTTCGTAAAGCACCGGCCAGTAGGACACGTTTCCCAAGGACGTTGGCGAATAGAGCAGGTGTATATAAGCTCAAGCGCATCGGCAAGAATGCATCACACAGCTCTCACCAGCAGTAGCATCAAGAGAGGTAAAAGAAACCGTTACAAAGAACCACCACCCAGTAGCAAAATGCAGAAGCTTCTACTCGTCTCGTTGACCCTGCTTGCCGTCGCTCTGGCGTACGAACATCACGGATTCGTCAGCGAAGTCAAACACATCCCCTACAAGTATTACGGTGGTGGCGGAATTGGCGGTGGACAGGTAAGTTATGGAGCGCTGTGCAGTGTAGCGCGTTTGAAACAGGAATGCACGAAGTATTTCCTCCATCTTTGAATCTTACGCTTGCAGGGCGGATTTGAAGAGAGCATCGGAGGTTACGAAGGCAAGGACTACTACGCCTACCCGAAGTACAAGTTCGAGTACGGAGTTAAGGACTACCACACCGGCGACCACAAGAGCCAGTGGGAAGTGCGCGACGGGGACGTAGTGAAGGGAGAGTACACGCTCCAGGAGCCCGACGGTTCAACCCGCATCGTGAAGTATCACGCCGACAGCAAGAACGGCTTCGAAGCCATCGTGAAGAACATCGGCAAAGGCTACGAGGGTGGCCAGTAGAGATCGCCGGCCAATCACCTGTGAACATCCCCCATCCCAAGCGCATCCAAGACCCGTTTCCGATTTCAGCACATTTTCTTTGATCTGACCTAAGCGAACGATTTCCCACTCCGTCCAATACCGTCGACCAAACAAACTGTGCTATTCCTACATAAAAAAATATGAATGCAGAATGAAAAAATCCACAAAAATGCGTGTTTCTAAGCGTATCACATGAGAAACGACATTTGTTAATAAGAAAAGTAATTAAGAACTCACGGCAGTGTGACATAACAGTCTGCAGGCAGAAAACCCTGGGAGCCAGCCAAGAAGAAATGTAATGTTTAAATTTCAGGGTAATTTGCAGCAGAGGCAAAGGTGTCGGTCACGACCATGCAAGGATTGAGATGAAAGCGAGGATAATTAACGGAGAAAAACGACAAATCCATAGCCATAGAATATACCGTTATCCATATCTTCAGCTATATAAGCCATGGCCATGGTCCCATCGTCCACAGGCAATTAATTCGTTGAACAAAAACGTGCTTATTTATAATCCTTCGGCGCACGTCCACCATTTGCAGCAAGCAGCTACCGAATGGTAACATATTCAAACCGCCCGGACCGGAGACATGTTTGTTTCTATTACTATAATTTCAACTAATCTCCCAACTATGGCCCAAACCACGTAACGAGTGTCATTCACGGGGGCCATATGTGTGCAACCATATGTTGTAAACCCATAGGGTTTACAAACGACAGGACATATGAAAGTTGCAAGTAGCTGCATCCTCGCCGCGTGCAGTGAGATACGAAAACATTTATGGCACGGTGTGGCCTTATTTCGGGGTCTTTGGGAAATAGCTCGGATGCACTTTGATAAAGCTCAAGCTTGCTGTAAAGTGCCCTACTAATCTATAGGGTATGTGCATAATTCCCAAACCACAATCTTATCGTGCACACACGTTAGGACCCAAACAACCAATTAGACGAAAGGATTGTTTGTTTCTCTTTTTGATTTGTAGCAATAAGGTTTCGATGTCGGAAAGCTGCTGTTTTGCGGGGGAAAAAGTATCCACCTGCTGTATCCACCTGCTGTGCAAGATCCTTCGCAAGGGTGCGGTTAGATCTTCAACAGACCCCCACGGTAGACTGGTTGGTCGCACCGTCGTTTTTGGTTCGCTGTAAAGCAGCACCAAGAACTTGCAGTTGCATACATTGGTCACGTTGCTGGTGCGCAATGGTATGCACGAAACCGGATGGCCGCCCAGTCCTACCTTTGCTGCCTATTTGGAGTGTGCTAATCTCAAATGTGGAGCCGACCCGGAGCCTCACCGCAATCCAATCCAGACATTCTTAGCTCGAGCCGGGCGATGGTATGTGTGTGTTTTTTTTCTTTCTGGTCCGTGCAATCCAGTTGTTCGCCGAATACCGTTGTGAATTCAAATCAAGCTCCCGGAGACAACCATCGAAGGTACATTTGTTGGGGGCAAGAGTTGCCAGTAATACGTTTGGACCGAAGGAAAAGATGAGGTATTCTATTTTCGTTGGAATCGTCGTACAGGATTGCATTAGCAGCGCTTCCGCTCGACGGTGAATAGCAAAGGAAAAAAAAGTGCACTGGAATCTGTCCCCACATTCTCGCTGCTTGGTGAACGAATTCAGATACCCTTTCGGTATTACATTTTTAAGCCTTGTACCAGACCGGACAGTGCGGTCAATATACCGCCGGCGATCCAACCATTGCTCTCACTCACCTTTTCCGCCCGTTGCAGAGATGAACACTGCTCGCAAATGCACGTCCGGCAGGCAGTAAGCACGTACTTCATTCGCACTTTGCTACACCACAAGCACGGGACCTGCCTGCATGCCAAGGCGCACGATTTCCGAGGGCGTGTAACGTCACCACAGCACGGAGTACAGAGCGAAATCATTATCGGAGAATTTGGAAACAACCCGGAAAAGCTTGTAATGAATTTTGGACCCACAAAACCCAAGGACGGGGAGCATGGGAAAGTTGCTCGAGCCATTAGGCCATCCGACGCCTACTAGCTGAAAAGAGAGGAAGCGGCCCCAACGAATGCCGGAAGTAGAGAGCTCTTTGAATTTTCATTTTTGAGGTTTTATTGGGATACAAAGTTTCTGCTTCGGGCATGACATAATTTACTTAAATTTAAATGACGATATATATAAATGATATGTTTTATTTGAGAGGTGACCAAGAATTTCCAAGAAAAAAATGTAACTAAGAAAATTACTCTATATTTATACATAAAATACGTAGGCAATATTATCATTCCAAGTCCGAGTATGATCGTTCAGCATAATCGAAAATTTAATCTTGAAACCCACACCCGCGTTCCGAAGAAAGTATTCCGCCTAAATGGAAATGTTTCGCAACGATTTCCAGATCGAACACAACGAGAGAGGATGGAGCCGCACAGAAAGAATTCCATCATTTTGAAAACAAAAATCCCCATCGCCCATTCTCTCCAACGCGCTTTAACGCCGCGTGGACGGGCAACCGAGCGAAGGATTCTTGTCGAAAGAATTTTGCGCGGTATTTCTCATGCTTGCGGGCGAATCTAACCCCACCCATTTTTTTTTTTTACTGGCTAAAAATAAGATTTTTGTAAAAACAAAACCGAACTACATGGAATGAGCTGAGCGTCGGCAAAGCTCATCCTTTGCGAAGCTTGCATTCGTTTTCCAGTTCCATCCGAGCGACCGAGCGCCGAACGTAAAGAAAACTGTTTTGACAGTTTTCCAAACCTGGACACTTTCTTCGCATTGCTCGTGCTAAGGCGGCGGCAACGGATGTTCCTACCGGTGGTTTGTGTGACGAATAGAGCGTCAATTGGGAGTGGCATGGCGAGCGAAAAGAAGTGGATTCGATCCGCTCGCTAACCACATTAGGAAAAAAAAAATCGAATAGAAAGCCAGAAACATTTAGAAACAAACGGAAAAGGGAAAAGAAGCATTCGTACTTACGTTCGGTATTGTCTGATGTCTCGGAGCCATCTGCGGACGTATCGTGACCGGTGGCGGCGGTGCCGGGCTGTACCGTGGCTGCTGCATGTTGGTCTGAAAAGCAAGAATGGCCAGAAAACGGGGGGAAAAACAAATAAGTAAATAATGATGTAACGGATACCCATCGGATGAGCATTTCAATTGTGACACCAGCAGCCGACTGACCGATTTTTGCGAGCCACAAATTCGATACATCCCCTTCGTAAGCTGAAGTGAAAAGTAATCAACCACAACCTTCAATTGCGATCGTGCCAACATGGTATAACTCGAAGCGATAGTAGATCGATAAGGTTGCAAAAGTTGTGCGATTTAAATTTTGAACAGCCGCAACTGTCCCTTGCGTGAAACTGTATCCCGCTCTACGCGACCAATCTGGTCGCACACCATAACCAATTTCCCACTTGAACTTTGAACTTTATTTTTACCTCCCAATCAACGCGATGACGACGGCGGCTGCGGAGGAGCAAGGGCGGGCGCAAAGATAAATCAGTCGAATGGTAGAGAGAACCCGAACCAGGCCGTACAGTGATAGTTGGAGAAATTGTTCAATATCAACGACAAAACATTATGAAACACCATAAAGCATTGGCAGCATTGGCAGCAGCAGTGTGTTGGTCGGGGAAAAGAAGAAATTTATTGCATCCCTATGCAAATGAAAGGCAGCCATGCAAATTGGCACACAATGATCTAAGGAAGGACCAAAGGACGGAGCAAGTGGAAACGAGGTGCAAAGCTTTTCCAGAACCCCTCCGCTCTTCAAATGCAACCATGGGCCCCCTCCCCTGATGGTGGCCACCGACGAGTCCTGGAACGGAACGGTACGACCAATTATGCTTCCAACTTTTGTTGTCTGATCCCAACGGTCACACCACAGCGCGCTGGTGTCCAGACACGTGCAAAGAGGGTTGGCGATGCTGTCCGTTGCGGGGTTGCGGAACTCTATCACCAACCATCCTTCTCTGGCTGTAGAGAATCCCCCGTGAGGTCCTTGGCTGCTGCAGAAAAACGCCACTGCTGGTAGATGAAAAACAGAAAGAGTCCTGTGCAACGGAAACCATTCGTGCAAGGGGAACGCACGAGAAGAGGAAACCATAGAACGGCAGCATCCCGCAGGATTTCGAAGCCCTTATCCGCAGCAACACCGCCACCCGCCGTCGACAACTAAATCACACACACACACACACACACATGTCCAGGACCAGGAATGGGCAGAAACAATGTACCGAAAGTGGCCACGGCTCGGCAAATCAGGCGGGAAAAGGCGGGCTTGGCGAATGGGCAGCGGGAACGGAGAAAATGGTAAAATGAGCATGAGAGCTGCTGGTGCTTTTTGCCCTGCTGTTCCAGGAAACCTCACAGATGAGGCTAGCTAAAAATAGTTGTCCTTTTGCGCGCTAGTAAATGTTACACTGCTCTTGCCTGCCTTCCTTCCCGCAATACCGCAGCAGCCGGTGCCCCGACAATGGCAGAAACGGGAGGATATGGCCTCATTTCCGATCAGGGCCGGGGTGGTGGTTTTGTGGACCCACCACACACACACACCCACACGCACACCCACATATTTAAGAGCGGAACGCTTTGGACAAAGTTGTCGCCATTGGAGGGTCCAGTCGCCACCACCGACCATCGGTTGTCGCCTGAGCTATTTTTACCCACCCTGCCAATCCCCCACACCGGGAAGAATGTGCCTCGTGCTCCTATTCTTCCACGTCTGCTCCGAGATGTTTCGGATGCCGGTTCCTGTGGGAGATAATTTCTTGGCTGCCCGATAGCAGAGAGCCCATCGATATCCGATCTATTTTGGAGCAAATGCGATACATTTTCTTTCCGCTGATTTTTTTTGTTTCTTTCTTTATCGTTCGGTCAAACCTTGGAATTTTAGCTGGGTATGTCCGGCTTTGGCTGGGAATGGGACATTGTGCAGCGGGGAATATGGAAGAAATGCATCATGAAACATTCTCGTTTTCGTACCGGATAAAACTGTCCATATTCTGTTAGATTTAATGTAAATTTAATGAATTCGTGTAAATGTTTTGTATACAAATGTCTATAAAAGGGATAATGCTAGGATTAGAAGACCGTTTATGCTCTCATGTGGCGCTGTTCTCTTTTTTTTATTTTTCTTTTTTTATCACAGCTTTTAATTTCTATCATTTCTGTAACCGTTAAAGACTGTGGAGTACTGTCAACTTGCAGAATAACGCGTGCAATATTTATTAAAAGCATCGACCGATCGCAAAACCCGTCTCCCGTGTCCATTTTGGTCATGTCATCCGAAAGATGAATTTGCCCAAAAGCTACCTTCCGGTGCGGGTTCAATTCGTCAGCACTGAGCATGATTGATATTGATTGGTTCACATTCGGTGCACCATTTATAACCGACCGATTGCCGTGTGTGCGCACACACAGGACACGAAGCCCTACGAAGGAGCGCACTCTAGCGGGACGGGCTGCCATTACCTTCCGCTGTGCTTCCGGTGAGACTTGCTCCTCCCGGCAAACGTTCTACAAATAGTCCTGCTGCCTGCCAACGCCCCGGGGCGAACTTCCCTTCCGGCACACGTGTATTTACGCATTCACCAGCAGCAAGTCCCAGAAGTGAGCCCCATTTCCGCTGCTCCATTACTTCATTACTTTCCCAATCGTTCTCCAGCACAGCACACTACCTGCACTTTCCCACTCGGCTTTTCCGCTGCCTGCCCGCGATGTGACCAGGATTCCCGCAGCCTAACCCTTGTGATAACTCGTCGTGGTTTCACGGTACTTCAGATAAGTGAGATTGACAAGTGGAGCGTAAAGCCATTATACCCGCTCCGATTGTGTGTGCGAGGGGCAGTTGGACGGAAAAAAAGGAACGAATGTTCCAAAATTTTCACCAAAACCTTCGCAGTACCTGTACCGTAGTAGCACTTTCTCTCTCTCTCTCTCGAACATGCGCTTTTCATTTCCACGGCGCGGTTCTTCGCCGTGGAAAAACGGTCCGAATGTGACGTTCCTCAATTCTGGCCAAATTCGGGAGTAATCGGTTGTTCAGTCGTCCACTATGATTTTGTTTTATCTTGCTGTCTCTGCTTCCCACGCTGTTACCTTCTCTAGCTTTCTCCTCCTCTCTCTTGAATCCGTTTTCACAAACGTCAATGATAAATTTATCAAATTTTTGTGTTTCTACCCGATTAAAGATAACTCATACACGCCATGCTTCATCGACGGCTCCGAATCAGTAACTAGCCAAAATCTGCAGCGGTATCAAGCAGTATTTGTCCCATTTTTTTTTTTTTTCTTGGGTGATAGGGGGATGGTTTGAATGATCCTGAGGGAACAGAACGGAAGCAGTTGGAGCGAATTGAATTTGGCTGGCCTAGTTATTGGTACTGCAAGACTATAAATAGACCTGATCAGCAGCCTGATCTATTTTAAGAAAATCCTTTGGACAAGCAATACCGCAATTCGAACTGTCTATATACTAGCATTGGGCTTCGACAAAATGTCAAATGATTTTATTTTCTGTGATTGACATAGGAGTTTTTACTTGTTCCAGCTAGGCCTAGCATGCTATATAGCTTGAAATTATTAGCTTCTTTTTCAAAAGCCTACAATGCACCACACCAACCGCTCTGAGCTCTGAGGGCATGCAATTATTTGCGACAGCTCTCGAGCACATCGATGAGATTAAAACCAATTATTTGAAGACTCCATCCAGAACTAGACAAAGTCCTCAACTTTACCTGGCATTCGCCGTGAGCACGTCAGAACCTAGCGGTCCTTGGATGACACGATTCCAAATCGGTAGCGCCATGAAGTTTAGTATTTTCACGCTAGCCCGTTTTGCCGAACAACCAACGTCCAATCGATGAAATATGCTTCACAAAACGTACCACAAAGCGAGTCCTCATGAGTACCCGGTCTTTGCGATAACACAGGGTGGAAAAAGGCAGAACCAATCTAGATTATGACAGATTTCCCGGCTACAAATGATGGGCGCAGGACACAGGATGATTGCAGGGATAAGGCGCACCAGCGATGCGTTCTCTATCGAGTGTGTTTTGTACAACTCCTTCACGGGCCCATTTTGTAGAAGATGATATAGCAATTGCACTCTGCAACCCAATCAACTGCTATGTTGGAGAAACCCTACGACAAACCACAATGGATAATGATGGTAGCGCAATAGGAATTATTTCATTCGTATTTGAAAGCACGTACATCCATTCCGACCGGAACAACTTCCAACAGCAGCGAAAGGCGGTTCTAATCTCGGCCAAGTATTACCGAACTCTTGAGCACTTTAGGCCACAAACTTTCGTTTACCCGAGCACACTGAAGAGCAGAAGACTGTAAAGGATGCCGACAACTTTCATGCTCCATGATTTCAAGTTTTGGGCGAAGCGAAGTAAAAGTTGGGGAGCTGGCACAAAATGGCTACTCCTTGTCCCTCCCCCCTGGCCGACCAAAACCGACAGACATTCCACAGCGGAAAAGTTTCGCAAGAGACGCAATCCGATCGCTTCCGCGTTGTCTTGATTGTATTGCTTCGAATTGCCTCCAACAATGAATGTGAACGTTCGCACAACTGTATTTGACGCTTTTATTGGAAGGTTTTTGTTTGCCAATTTAATTATACTTTCCTCCGGGAGAGAAACGGTAGAATACATTAAAAGGACCCGTCGAAAAACTTTAATAGCATCGAGGGCCCGAACAGCAAGAAAATGGCCACGAAGAAACGATGCACTATGCTTCGGGAATCGCTTGGTGCCGGTCGCAAAGTTTACTTTCCACAATCTGTTATTTCCTCGGTTGGACGCCCAGCCACCTCCTGGGTGGAGGAGTTTGCATACTGTCGTTCTTGATAAAGCCTTAGTCGGACTTCTTCTGAAGCTTCACAAAGATTACTATTGTTTTAGTCAACCGTCAGCTTGAAAGAGGTTTTAAGGCACGTTGATGTTTCCGGCTATTGTGGTATAAGCAGCTAAAAAAAAGGATAAACAACATGAATTGAACAAAATATAATTGCATATGCATATTTTTGTAGAATTTAACAGAAGAAAATGACGAAAGAGCGTGAAGAAAGTATCGCCCGCAGTTATTCTAATATTCAGGAATATATCAAATCTATTAATATCGATCGACCGGATGAGCCAGCGTCCTGTCGAGTTTTCGCTTGTGAAAACTTAAGGGAAGGCCGACGAACATAAAGCTGAGGGCCACGCCAAAGTCAATACCATTGAACGGATGTGTGGGTTGGGCGAAGGGTGGTGGATACTTCTCGAGAAGTATAACCCCCCCGGAAGAAACGGACGTAAAAGCTCCAACACCAACAGCATCCTGTTTAACCACAATCAACATCGAACGACGAGGAGGATCGTGCAATATCTTAACGTTTTGGCATTACGATGAGGGCGCAGGAATTATCTTGAGATGCTTTTCCCGAAACGGGCCATTGCAAACATGAAGGCGGTGACGGCGGCAAGATGCTTGCGTGTGGCGCGAAATGGCGAACTGAGATGTGACTTTATGGTGCTTGAAAATTATCGACTCTTGAATGCAACTTTTAGCTAGTTAAAATTTACGTTTATGACCAAGCTTTCCGTTGCCATTAGGGCGATTCTTCCTTTCCCTTTCCGCTGGCAGGGAAATCGATGAAAATATTTTGTAGACAATTTAAAATTCTAAACCTTTTCCGTAAACCTTTTACAAAAACGTTTGAAGCGAACAATGAAACGGATTAAAATTACATATTTTTATGGGGAAACATTTTCACACAACGGTGGTTAACAAACTCGATAAAAAAAAAATGGTGATACATATTTTATTATTACAAGCCCAAACGGGATTGCGCAAACAATAGACTAATCTCCATATAAATAACATGAGCGCAGTAAATGTAAACATAATTTCTTCCATAATGTACCGAGCGGTCCATTGCACCCCCAAGGACCCTTTCCCCATTATCCTCGCCATTGCCAGTGACTGTAAATTAGCATTTGGTAGGTACACCATGCTATGAGGCACAATGTTTACGGCCGCAAACCGCAAACAAACGCTGCCGGATGATAATTGCACCGGGCAGCTCGGGGTCAAGTGTGCAGCAAGTGGAATAGTGCTCAAGCTATTTTAAGCGTTTAAAGTCCACAACCATCACTGCGGTAGCAGCAGAAAGAAACGGCTCATACGGTTAGAGTCGTCGAAATTAGTTTGTTTTAACGCCGGCTACAAAAATCGAGCTGACGGTGTTTAAACATACAAACAAAAAACAAGCCAGATAAATTATTACTAAATAATTAAATTTGTTTCAAATATTAAACTTAGTTTTTGCTACAGCGTTCTCATTTTAGCTTATTTTCATAGGGACTCTGGCACATTTCTCCTGATACTAATCCGACACTCCTTATCCGAAAACAACCCATGCCTGACGCTTGAAAAGCAACAAAGTTCTAAGTGTTTTAAAGATTACAAACATGAACTGTAGTCCGCTTGAAAAAAGGCCAACCCATGTCCTATGCAGGGAAAAATAAGCTGAGCCTGACAGAAGGGAAACATTTACCGTGGAAACTCGTTCGCACCTTCCCGGTTGTATCGTCGTTGATGCTTGCGCTGCTTGCGGTCCTCGGCGTTGTCGTTACGATGCACTTGCACACACTTGCAGTTGCACTACGCAAACTTGCACCTAGGAATTTCTAGTCACACACGCGCGCGCACAAACAAGTACACACACACACACGCGCGCGCACACACACACACAAACACAAGATGGGGCGCGTGCCGTTCCCACAGTCACTTCTCACTTCACTGCACTTGTCAAACCGTCAAGCTTCTATCGTCACACACGAATGGTGACGACGATTAGAGGTTGTCGCTTACTCTGATCCTGCTTGCTGCTATAATGCTGCTCCTGCTGCTGGCTGCTTGTGCTGCTGCTACAAACGATCGAATACACAAAAATGCATTTATAATTTCTACAGTATCTGACACCAGGTCTTCCTACAGAAACGCATCAGCAATGTGCATGCACTCAACCGTGGCTATCACTAAACCAATTCACGTTCAAAAGCACCTTATCTGAATTTGCGTCCCTTATCCACGCGTCAGCTGACCCTTCGCAGGCTTTTGACACCGGAGGCAATATTGAACCGAGAGGTTAGCGGAGCCAATATCTTCTATTTTCACAGCACAGCTAGCTGCCGTTTGTTTGGGTGCAACTTGCGTCCACAGGAAATTCTTTTCGCTTTTTTCTTCTCTCAATTAATGGCCGATAGATGACAGCTAGTGAAAATCGCGTTAACAGAACGACCCTCGCTGCACTGATGCGCTGTGTGGATGCGATCGATCGATAGCAATCCTTCGTTGCATACGAATGGAGAAAAAAAACACTTTACTTGTATCGTTCCTGTTCGTTTTGTTTTGTTTTTTTTTTTTTCCTAATGCATCCTACATCACACGGACAGAAAGCGCAGAGGCTGCACTTCGTGAACCTAGACTTTTGTGCTCTGACGCTTCTTCTTCTATTCAGCGAGTTGGCTCTGACGCGACGTGAGCCGACAGTTCTTTTGTTTACACTTTTAAGTGGAACAATAGTAAACAGAGAACGGACTGCATCATTATGCCGGCGGTGCAATAATTCAAGTGTTATGATTCGTTTTCAAACCAGTTTTTACGATTGCCAGGTTATTATAAACATGTCCTGCAGCGACCTTAGATAATGACGTCTGCCGGCAACTTAAACATTGCCACGATTACACTGGGCTGTATGAGCTGTCATAAAAAGCGACATTGTTTTCATTTCGGAAATCGACCAAAATCGTGCGTGCAGTTGGTTGTCAACAAAATTTCAGGTTTCAAAGGTTGATGTAGCCACGTGATATCGTGTTGAAAAAGTTTACCATCGAAGCGGTCCATTTAATTGACTGCCCCGTGGTTCCACCGAATTGACAACGCACTGCTGTCAGTCGCGTTTATCTCACAACACCGCTATTCACAACTACACGGGCGTCGTGGATAAAACTGACAGCGAGAGAGACGACCGAGCGCGAGCTACTCTGTTAATTAAAGGATGCTGCACAAAAGCAGTGCGTCTCCGTCGCACCCGCTCCGCGCTATCATATCGGATGTTGGTACTCACGTCGGCTGATTACGAGGATTATCAATTTATCAAACAACCCGCATAGCCGCGTAAGCGGTCCGGTGTGCGGCTGATGGACGCATAAGATAACTGCGCGTATGACCAAATTTGATTAGATAGCACCGTTGTCTCTGCTGTTACATACGGGCGGCAGATGCTGGCTGGTTAAATGTACGGTGGAAAATGTTTCCATCACTTGTACAGATTCACCTCGAAAACGCATGCATGCACGCAGGCGCATGACTTTTTTTTTAAATGTATGCGTAATATCCATGCGGAAGGGTGCGGTGGAGTTGGTAAGGGGGATTGAATGGCACGGCAAATGCCCTTCCTCAGAAATACACTATGAATTCCCTTTTTTGAATAACTTATTGTGCAATTTTTGTGCAGCGGTAGTATTTCAACGGTAACCCGGTCCAGTTTTGGCCACTTTCCGTAGAGTTTTCACATGATTTTCACGGCGTGTACAAGCGCGAAACAAAGTGGGCAAATTAGATTTGCCCGGCAGCAACGAGTCCACTTTTGATCGGATAACGTTTTGCCCTCCATCGCCTTCTGTAATCGATGGACCCTACCGATTGATTCAGATATGCACTCCAAACTGCTTTCTATCGTCGCTTCACGGCTGTTGTCGTCTTCGTTTTCGTTTTCAACGTCGCCGTGTACTTTCGTTTTACGGTCCGTCGTACGTCGACGTTTACTGCCAAAAATCCTAAAACTGCACTTCTATGCCAAGTGCGCTAGAACATCGCGGGGCGAGCTGGCACTCACATACACGCAAATACCCACGAACGCAGCTAATCAGCGGTGCGACGATCCGTTTGTCTCGCTCACTCTACCGTCGTCGATGGGGCCAACGAAATGAAAACAGTGGCGACGAGAAAAACACGGTTGAATCAGAGCCAGCTAGTGATGAGAATTTGTGTATTTTTTTTTTTTCAGAAACGATCCGGAACTGGGCTCTTGTGTAACCGGAGCGGACTCCAGCAGCTGAGTTTGCGGGGTTCGGCCGTTGAAGTGGTTGGTCGCCCTTTAACTCTCGAAGTCCGGATGTACAGTTCCCCTTACAGTAAAGACCCAGCTCATATGTGACTCCTAAATCACCCACATAATCAAAAAACTTATCGTTTTGTTGACAACTGCAACGAACGGTAAATGGAACGGTTGAAACGAAAACACTTCCGTAGTGATTACAAAGCTGTTGTTATGCTGCAAATTTCGGATGTGTTTCTTTCGACAGGACTAAAACAACAGAAATACGGTTTCGTGATTTTGCATTGTTGCGTCATAAGTTAAGTGAACATTTTCGTTTAAAAAGCGCATTTCCCGGGTCAAAAGACTTGGGTCCAGCGGATTAACTATTGCATCTAAAGTTGCAAAAATCTTAGGTGAGTCAGTTTCGTCGAGGCACATTAAATTTACTATTCACTGCTAGGAAGACCATAGTGATTGTTGAAGAGAAAGGTCTGAATAATTGAACTCTACTGACGATTATTGCAGCATCACAGATAAGGTAAATTGGCTAATTTTCTATTTTTGTTTTTAGCTCCCAGGCTGACCCATCATATCCAAGCCCATTCGGGAGAGATATGCTCAAAATCCCACACGTCCGGATGACCCTGGTGACGCACTTCGAACGGTAGTATACGGCTCCAGTCGAACGGCTGCGATGCTACGGAGACGGTGGCTGTATAAGGTTCAACAGAGGCTGCTCCTTCGATGGCCGACGATTGTTCTTGCTGGCGACCGAGGACACTGCGTTTGGTGGCTTGCCCTGTCGTGCTGCCGGTCATTCGCCCTCCGGCAGGATCGTACAGCGGTCCCGAGTACGCACGGAACTGTCGAACCCCATCACTGGACTGTTTGTAAAGCTTCAAATCGATGTTTCCGTACGCCACCGGTCGATCCTTGTCCAGATCTCCCCGGTAAGCCGACTGGCGAATAAACTTGGCCAACGTGTCCAGATCTGTGATGTTGCTCAGGATCTTCGCGATCGGTTGCGTGATGTTGGGTCCGGTGGTCTTAATCTGCCCGATATCAAGCACCTCCTTGAAGTAGGGCACTCCGTTCGTGAGCCAGTAGCCGTCGGCACTGATCTTCTCCGTGATGTCTTCCGCGTGCAGACGTCCAGGCAGCTGATCGATCACCCAGAACATACCTGCCCGGAAAGGGTTCCCCTCGGTACCGATTGTACTTGTTCGCACGTCCACAGGAATCGTTACCATCCGCTCCTGGTGTGCCAGAGACTGGGGTTCCTTGAAATCGTCGTCCACGTAATCGTCCATTCGCTTGGTGACCACACGCGGATGTTCAGCGTCCGCTTGTTCCTGCTCCAGCGTGGTTGGGATTTCGTTCTCTTCCACCGATCGTTCCTCTTCTACCACGAACGACGAGGGCGTCGTGTTCCGTTGGTCCGGCTCGCTTGCGTTGCTCGTCTCGAAACGCGCCATGTCGATCAACAGCCACTGCTTGACCCCGGTCGAAGGATTGCGAGCAAAATAACGGGACCAGGTGCGCCCATTGTAACCCAACCGGTTCGCAGCCATCACTCGGGGGGCAAGCGAAACCGATCGTACCAGATCGATCTTACGCCATAGGCTGACGTGATCATTTTCCATCTTTACCCCGGCAGCGACCAGGTGATGCTGGGAACCACCTGTGATGACGTAGAAATCATCCAACGATGCCAACACACCCGGATATCCGGTGAACACAATGTGCGTGCCCGGGACGACGCGTGGATCCTCCTCCTCCTTGCCGTCAACCTTTGGAACGGAAGCCACACGCGACAGCTCCGAGGAAAAATGATACCGCAGCGTGTACTTCTTCACCATGCGCATCATGGACGAATAGCTTCCGTCGGACGTATGGCCGAGCAGTATCTTCGACAAGCCGTTCGGCTGCCGGAGCAGCTTCAGCAGCATCATGCCCTTCGCCGGTTCCGGCTCGAGCCCACTCCCCTCCATGAGGAAGTTTGTGTAGTACACCTTCAGGTCGCGAATGTCCACCGCGGCGTTCATGAGCAGAAAGTCCTGCTTGGGGATTTCGTAGTCCAGCCGCGACCGTTTCACGCCCTTCCGAAAGCCAATCTCGAGCCCCTCGAGCTGATCGTAGAACAGCGCTATCTGGTACCAGTAGTAGTCGTGCTTGCCTTTCATATCCGCCATCTTCTTCACCGTGTCGACGTTGGTCGTTATCAAGCCGCGCAACCATTCGCAAAACTCTTCCGATTCAGGATCCCGCGAGCAAACCGCATCGATCGTACTGCACAACAAAAGAGGGAGGAGGGGGAACAAAGGTTTACATTATATTGCACATGTGGGCTTCAGAAAGGGGCAAATCATTCTGCCACTCCGACGGAATACCTACTTCAACCAGTGCATGTAAATGTTATGCCAGGTCAGGGCACCTTCCATCATACCGGCCGAGTACGCCTGGATGGAATCGGTGTAGGAAGACTGGGATTCTAGTTCCAGCTGTGACCATCCATTCGTCAGGACGCTGTCGCGGAAGCAGGCACGCACGACTCCTTTCGGCACGTGGTCGAGATCGTTCCGCTGGCCCCAGAACTCCATCCGATAGCCGGAGTTCCGAGCCCAGTAAGTCGTGGCACAGTACGTGCCATTGTAGTTGGGTCTGAAAGTGAAACGAAACGACAAAATGAATTACAATCTGTAACATAGTTGTGGCATACTTTGCGAGGTTTTGCGATCGATCGACCTACCGCTCCATATCGGCCAGGAAAAGGGCAGCGATGGCTAGCAGTAGTGCACCGGCTAGAATGTACGTCCCTATGCGGGTTTTATGCCAAGACGCTCCTACTACCTTCAACATGATGACGGCCGTTTCCGTGCAGACACGAAACACGCACTAACACAAGATGGAAATGGGTTTGCCGCTGCGAAGAACGCTCTTGCTCTTCCTCTTAGTCGCGTGGGCCAATGATCGGGTGCTCGAAGATCTATGGCTGCCGGCAGCAGCGCGGTACACTATAGTTGAGGTCCGCGATGACCAACGGCAGGACCGCGAACAGGTGCAGCAGAATGGTTGACACGGCGTAGTAGCTGTAGCAGAACAGTTCCCCCAGCCCGCGGATTGATGGAACACCGGATGGGCACACGGTTGCCGGTTGGGACGCCGCTGGTAGATGCCACGAGCGCTGGACTACTCTCATTGGAAATCGGTAGGTGTGGAACTGGGTGGCCTGGCGGGATGCGAAATGCTGCACGCTAACGTGCGTATACTCCGGACCCCAGGGAGTGATTTTTTTCCTTTTTTCACGTTCCGGAAACTCGCACGACGAACTTTCGGGGAATGGACGACAACTGATGCAATCTGGGAACGATAAAATGAACGCACAATCAGTACAGGTCCCGCCCACCGGGTTCAATGGATTTTTGCGCTGAGGGCCCAAAACAACTGATGCTATTTTAACGTATTGAAAGTTTTGCCACTCCCGCTAATGAGCTTTCTTGTGGAACACAAATGACTTCCGCTTGAAAAACAGCTGCCGTCTATGGAGTTGTGTCTAGCACTGACCAACAAAATAGATCATTTCCTAACGATAATCCTCTCCTCTTTTTCAGAGGATGTCTCTTATCCCCCTTCCAACATCACCTTTGCCGATCATCGATGCCATACAGCTCTCAGTTGGCCCAGCCATTTGTCGAACACGAGCGAACGACAATATAATGTGCCAAAATCTACCGAAGTGGAACGAGCCCGAGGTTACCCCGTCCCGTCGTTTCGAGGATACATTCCATCGTTTACATCGCGCAAAGCATGACTTCGAGCCCCAACGAAACCGTTGTCGGCAGCATGTTGTAACACTGAAAGCGTGTAAATCGAAACAAATTTGCATCTGTCGGATGTTTTATCTGGCAATCGCAAAAAAAAAAAACACGATACTCAGTAAAAAGCTTGGTGGACTGGATGATAATGAACCGCAGTGACACCATATTGTCACCGTACGGCACCATAGTCTCTTATCGTCACCTTGCGGCACGTTTCGATCTTGTGCCACTTTGGCGAACATTGGCGAAGGTGTTAAATGACGATCCGGAAATGTGTGAAATGGTTGGTCCAATCGATCGATGATTCATCGAAAACCGGCGGAAATTTTGTCTATTATCGCCCCGTCCCTCCAGCATTCGTAGCGTCCGATGAGTCAGGTGGGGATTTACACAAACCCGTGTTGTTGGTACTTGAGTCCAATGTCGTCATGTACGCAGAGCAAACATAAGATATGGCTGCTGTCGGAAGATGATAATGAAGTGCACACAAATTTATTTAAAACAAACCGATTGTACGAACGGGAAAAAGCATCTCTTGAGTTAGGGCAAATCTTCTGCTTCCACCTACAAAATTCTGGTAAAGAGATCTGCGTGAAATCCGTTTTATTGATGACGCAAAAACACCTGCAGATTAGTTTCCTGGGGTCTACAAACTCACAACACCCCCGGTCTGTGTTTTGGCACACATATCCTAGGAATGATGCCAACATTTCCCCTACGGTGCCAATCATCGCAATCTCTCACCCCGGTGGGTTCGGTAGACAACAAAGTCCACAAGAGCGCATCTGTTAAGAATCGTTTGCGTTCGGCAACCACAAGCCACGACGCAAAACCCCGGTTCCACTGATCGGTCGGGACTGTGATCAGTCAAAAATGGTTCCCGCAAGGTGTGAAAATCGATCGATCGTGTTCGATCAACATGTTAGTGTCTCTCTGCCTCTCCGTCTTGCTCCGCTACACTTACATATGGTTGCAGTAAATTGAATACAAATAGATCCTTAAATCATCGTTTGGATAGAAACGCGGGCCCGAGAACTGAGCAATTGAGCGGGAACATCATCATCGTCCGCCCTCACTGTCTCGTGACGCTCCACCTACTCAAGGGCAATCGTCATTCAGATTTCTCGCAGTGGCGCGTGTAGCACACGCCTCAACCACAAGCACGGTACGGTTGATAGAACCCCCGCTCCAGTGCCGACCCAATCATCACAGGGTAACACTGGGGAGCTTGCTTATCAGCTTGCAATTTCAAAGAACGGCGTGTCGTTCGTTCCGACCGTCCTTCAGGCGCTAGGTAAAGCACATGAAGGTCTCAAATAGGATTGGACGGAGAAAGATAATGTTTGTAATCGGGAGAGGAGTAAGGGGGAGGGAGGTGAGGCATCAAAATGAACACAAGTGAAACAGAGGTGACGTTGGAAAGATGCACACTCGGCACTACCTGCTACCGGAACCGCTGGAAGAACTCTGGGGACGGTAGGTTCCTCTGCGCTCCGGGGGACAACAATGGATCCTCTGTTCGTAGGGATACTTCTGCTCGATCTGCTGGCGGCCCAAACTCACGTGCGTTCGTGGACGTATCAACCCATTGGAATGAGGCGTGTGGATAGCGGTCGTGCACTGTGGAGCCCTGCAAGAAAAATGTTGATCCGAAAGGTGTTGTTGAGGTGTGGAATGTGGTAACGTAGGAAGCTGGAATACATTTAGTTATCACAGAATTACATATCGACTGCATGAAAGAAGG
The DNA here is from genome assembly GCA_914969975.1 of Anopheles atroparvus. Classification (NCBI taxonomy): domain Eukaryota; kingdom Metazoa; phylum Arthropoda; class Insecta; order Diptera; family Culicidae; genus Anopheles; species Anopheles atroparvus. Next base: position 38,621,534 of record CAJZCY010000002.1, on the reverse strand, counting down.
ATGCACTCGGATGGAAATCCAGACTGTCAGAAGGTATACAGATAGAGACTGCAGAGCGGTCCAATTTATCATTCTCCACCAAGGGGAGCTGTTGCTGACATGGCAGCTACATCTGGTCTTCGCTTGGCACGTTGTTACCAAGTGTCCCGGAGCTCTCAGAGGCGCGAAATAGGCGCATGCGTGCGTGAACAATTGCCGTTTGTTGCACAAGTCGCCTCTCTTACTCCCCATACCGTACTCGATCGCGCGATAAACAAGCGATAACAAACAACATTGTTGAAAAGAGGGGGACACCCAGCAACAACGGTTAGGCCATGGTCCAAGGTATGATCTCGGGGCATGGAAACTGCCGCGAAGATTTGTAGTGTAAACAGACTGGAACGGTACAATCGAAAAGTTTGTAACCAGCAGTCTTCTGTCGCTCGCTTTCGAACACGTGCTCGATCGCAAGGCTGTCGCTTGCTCCAACACGGAATCGTAGGATTCTCAGGTTCCGCATGATAGACAAAATGAATCCGATTCGTTGTGGAGTCGCGTGTCTCCTCCAGATCAAACACGATCGTCGGCGCGACATTTGATACACAGTCGCGACGACAAAGGCGTATGCTTTTTTTTTTCTTCTTGAATGTAGTTTTTCCTAGCAAAAAAAGGTCGCCTTTGCATAAAGTTCAAACCCGTCACGCTCCCCTGATTTATCGCTGTAATACCATCACTGATATTTTATTATTGTCAGAGTTTAATGGTCAGCTATCTTTAAAGAGACTTGTAACGATGGCTTTGGAACAGCACGTTTTTGAAGTTATAAGTTAAAAATTATGAGCTGATTGAAGCATCATCAGTCAAGTCTAGCTACTTTAATCCGATATTTAAAATCATAAAATACCCTGACGCACATTTTGCCCGGTAAACACACCTGTACGATCAAGCACGATCGTTTTCGCCAATGGATGAAATTCAATGCCTCTTAGCCATGCATTGCTGTTGCACCTCTCTTTTTGCGTTCAAAATAAATCACTTGGGCTATCAGCTTTGACCTCTGCACAGCCGCCGTAGCAGAGAAATCACTCTTTGTGTCCAATGTAAAAACACACACATACGATCACTTCTTAAAATGCTCAAGAACTTCTGTAGAGCATCTGGTAGATGCGTTCAACAACATATGCTTTCGTGGTTTAAGACAACAGCAACGGTTTGCTTGAGAACGTTTTTATTTGTTTTCACTTCCTTTTTCGCTTTACTTTAATAATTTCTCGATATTTCACGATAATTTCTCCATGGATAGTTGGTAGATCGAGCTTTTTTTTCAAACGAAAATCGCGGACACTTTTTGTTCAGAGTTTGAGTTCTAAGTTTCAAGATTGGTCCGGTGCACTTTCTGTATGATCGATACGGGCCAACACCGTCGAGATGGAAATGAACTGCTACCACCGGCCACCGAACGAGAACGACTGATGGCGTTGTTGCACATTCGCCGGGTATCCGGGTCCCCATTGATACGCCGTTGGGTCCGGTGGTGGCAGCGGGAAAAACACCCGCCCCGCACCCCACAAAAGAACGAAGCCGAACGAGCATGAAAACGGCCACCGTCCTCCCCCTTCGCGTCGGCGAGACGCGTCGAGGGCACTTTTCTAAAATTAAACAAAAACAATCTTCCGAACTCGCTAGTCCCCTGACGGCGGCCCGCCTACCACGGGCGTGATCGTGATCGGTCGTTCGGTGATACGGCGGCACACAACACATCCCCCACCACCAGGGCCGGACCAGGCGTAGGGAAAGGGAGGAAACAATTTGGCGGAAGGATCCGACGCCGAGCGACTGGTGGGACGATGTTAAAAGTGAAAATTAATCTATCCTCATCCGTCTTCCTTGTAACATCCGTTTATTTTTTTTTTCACCCGGTACACTTGTGGCGCTCCCTAATCGAAGCAGTATTAATGGGACGAAAAGCAGCATTTTCTGAGGAATTTTTCATCATCAACCCATGACCTACTTGGACTGGATCTGGTTGCACCAGTCATCAGCATCTCCTAGCAATGGCCGGAAAACCGGAAGTTGTTTGCAAGAACCGTTTCATTCAACAGTTCCACGCCTGTACGTTCGTCAAGTAGCTACTTCCTCACACAATCCATCCAAGTTCCATCACAAGTGGCAAAATACAAACTGTTGATTAATTTCCGCTTCCCGCAAACCACTGGCACTTACTGCACCGTGTGCGGGAACACGGAAGTGTTTTCCGCCAACATGGCGCCCTTTTTTCGCACGACTGACCGATTCGACACACGCGACTGCAGCCGCCGGTCTTGTTGAATCAAGTTTCGAGGTTTGCCATATCGATGCCAAGAGAGGCTAAGCGATTTGATCGGCGCTCCGCGTGGAGGGTTGAAAGGAGCGTGTAGAACCTCCTTCCCGCTTCACTGTTAAAAAAAGACGTTACAGACTGCATGCTGCTGCCGATGTTGAATCATTCCCGCCAAAAACCCGTGCACTAGTGGGTTCTTGGGCACGCGCGAACGGTACCAAAGGTGTTCGGTACGGGTCACGGGCCACGGGAGGAATGGATGCCAGTTCAAGGACCGGAAATGGATTTGGTAAAATCGAAACATTACACCTACATGCCACTGCGCCGTGTGGAATTTACGGAATCAACAAATAAAGTATTGAGAGGTAGAGAGCTTTGAAAGGGTGTGATTACGTAAGTAATTGTTTCGTTCCCATCAGTCTCGTTACAAATAGGTGATGATTAGAACTTCACGAACAATCGTTTAATAGCTGCAATTATTTGTAGGCCAGTAATCGCTTGACAGCTCACTAATTTATCCTGGAGCCAGAATATCAAGATCAGTTGAAACCTTCATACGATTCGAGCTCTGGAATTCGTCGTGATCTCTATGGATTTAAGAAACAGATGCAACAAGGCTGCTTCATGGCATCAATTATTAAATCAACTTAGAACCTACCTCAAACTCATAAAAATTTGCAGAAATGTTGACCTCTAGTAAGTAACACCACTAGGGGACACCCAGAAATCGCTGCCACGATTTTAAAAAAAATACTGCCAGAATAAGTATCTTACAACAAAATTAGCTGTTGAGCTCTACTCAACAAATTGACCTTTAACGAAACCACAAAACAAAACTTTGTTAACAATTTACATTTTATGAGAACTAAAAGAATGTCGTTAGTAGCATGGTTGCTATGTGATTACTTGTTCTACCTTCTTGTGTTGCTAAGCAACGGTGGGGTAAATTGAACTGCAACAACTTCGCTCAGCATTCGCCCTCATAATAGAAATGATGGATTATAATCAACAGGAAGTCTATGTCATGGCACGTATCCCTTTATATGTTTGCCTCGTGCCTCAGATATAGAACTCCTGATAACTCCATGCAGGCAACGTGTGATGCACACCCTCCATAGTGCATTTCATCTTAGTAAAAACAACATTGCAACTACAACTATTGTAGTGGAAGGAAATTGTTACTTTCATGAGTTTTTTTGTGGACTAGCACTTCAACGATGGATGCCGCTAGCGTCCACTAGAGGACTTCCGCCACAGATCATCGAATTGGGATCACTTCGATCGCCAACTCTACTCCAGCTCACAGAACCCGTGGAGTTTTGCAAGCCCACACTCCATTCCATTCCAGGTTTACCATGGACACATGTTTAGGGTGTCGGTTGAGACGTAGAGTGCACCCAGACTTGAGAATGAATTATTCAAGAGTGGAAACTTCCCGCTGGCGGAGCAATTAACATGGCAGTCGGAGCGGCTTTTACACAGACAGAACTTAACGATCGGGCGTGAAAGCCGCCATGTTGTCCAATTTGACCAGCGAGACGTAACGGTCAACGTGACCAACTGATGACGCCTGTCCGCACGAATGATTTCATTTCTATTGGCGCAATCGATCAGGCAATCGGTCCGTTTATTGCGTGTGATTGATAATTCAAATGAACATCAACAGTTTGGTTCAATTGTCCATTGGTTGATCAACTGGAATAACCAATAACTTATGCAATTTGGAATTTGTTTCGTTTCAGTATACTTTAAAGAAATTCATACGTGGTCTATTAAAACTTCCATCACACAATATTGGTGGAAGTGTTGCAAAAGATAAGCTTTTCACCCTTTAGTTCCAACTCCATGGTCGACAGATTGGCGCCACACTACTTAGCGGAACCACGTTAATTGAGCCCGTATCGCAACGAAAGGATCTACGATAGGGCATAGGTTCGATTCGCTGATAAGCATTCCTGTTTGTCAATGGAGAAAGCTTTCCCACAGCGGCAAGGCAATCAACGTGACATGGAAAGTTCAACGTAAGAAGTTTCCAGATAGATCCAGATTCTTCGTTTCGGCAGCTCTGAAGATAGAAACAATGTCTGCACGAGGAACACATCTGAATAAGCATGTTTCGCACATGTGGAAAAGGGGCTTGACGTCTCGTCTTCCGAGGAGGCGCGTGGTTACAACGTGGCTTGTGTATATGTACATTAAATAAGCCATTCTTGTGTCCGTTGTAGACTCTAGCCGCACATGTGTTAGTCTTGGCACGATAATATAGGACCGCGTGTTGGCAACCACGCAGCCACTGCAGGGAACTGATAATCGCGGTTAGCCAGAAAAGGAAGGCGTTTAAATTCAATACAAACACACATGTCTGAACGAAAGGTTGAGTTATGCTCAAAATCAATCGATAGCGCGAAGCATGCAGTTCAAGTGGCACACATGCAACAGCTCAGCAAACCGATTTTTCTTTGGGAGGTTAATCTACCTACCTCGTCCATTCTGCTCTCATTAAGATTCCACATACGCTATGCTTCCATCAGTCTGAACTATCCCGACCGTTATCCTGCAGTTGATATGTAATTACCTTTGAACATTATGTACTTACCAGTGTAGATGAGGTGATGGATTACCGTTCGGTACGGCCAACGAACTTCCGCCGATTCTAGTGTGAGGTGTTCCTTGCAAGGAGCACACACGCAGCTCGCGAAGTAGCACGATCGTCAAACCAGAGCTGCCACTGTCGACCTGATGCTTCTTTGCTCTCTTTTCCCGGAATTGGTGCACGGATTGATCGGTCGAATGATGACACGGCTGTAGGCAGCGCGCGGGACACTTTCTCTATTTCACTGCTCACTAACGCACTTTCTTCAGCGTGAAGCAATATATATGAGGGGCAGCAATTTCCTAGTGATTTTTTTTTTTCCTATTTTAATTTATTATGCAAACACACAATCTCACACACCAGAGCGACGGTGAACGGTAAAGACGTTAAAAGAAAAGGCCCGACACAAGCACGAGAGATTCGCGAACGCGGATAACTGCAGCCAGGGCAGTTAAAAAAAACTTGATGCAACTTTCACGGTCGAACCTCACTGAAAGCGGATGCCTCGAGGCTGCAAGAGTGAACGGCGAACTGTAATATGCTGGCACAGCGGATGGAGTGAAACCATAGAATTAAAATAACGTAACCCGAACAGCATAAAACTACGGATACACCCCGTGGGACTACATCTGTAACAGTCAGGGAGGGTTTTTTTTTCGTGGATGTTCGGTCGCTTGTGTAATAACCGCGTGGTTTTACCGCACTGAATCCGTGGGTTGGGTAGAGATAGGAAACGCTAGCTCGCGATTTTTGCTGTCACGAGGACATGCTACGAGGGCAATCGACGTTGGTAGAATGAATCATGACCGCGGCGGTCGTGGTGCTCGCAGTGGCGTTTCCATGATTTTACATCGCTTTCGAACACGCACACCACGGTCTACCTTTGGCTAGCGTTCAAGTGCCACAACGACCAACACTGTACCTTCATTTAAGCCGACTTGCACAACACACTTAAGGCAGAAAAAGAAGAAAACGTGCGCGCGCACACGCTGTGTTAACGGACTTTTGAAGTGTGCGTCACGTCACGCGTACCACGCTTATGCCGGTTGTGATCGGTCGGGAGAAAGTGATATCGAAGGAGAATCGAAAAAAAAGAAAGAGAAACAAGGACCCTTTCTCTTTAAAAAAGGATCTGAGAAGGGTGAGAATACTTGCTCTCGAGAACGGGAAAGAGAGGAAAACAAAGCGAGAACGATCGGATTTGAAACCATGGAAACGGTATTCTCTGTTGCATACGTTGCAGGCGCACTCGATTTCGAAACCTGATTACGCACAGCATCCGAACACGTGGTCTAGTTTGAAATTGTATTTTTCATTTCACAACTAACCAAGATAACTGCTGCTTCCTACAATCGGCTCACGCAGAATTCGTACAGAGCACAGCTGGAAGAGTTCTGAACAAGAGTTGTTTGGGTGGAAAAGTCCGTGTTTTCACTACAGGGCACAACCAGTTCACTTGTTCGTCTCCTTTCCTACTGTGCCTGGTAGAACAACCTTGGCGTCATATACCTTGAGACGATGGCCCATTATTGACCAAGTTTGTTGGTGCAACTGTGAATCGGCGGCAGAACTCTGAACGGTGGTGACGTATTTCTGTTTGCTCAAGTGCAGCAAAGATTCACGTCACAAAAATGATGTCTATCTTCAGAATAAAGAGGAGAAAACACTCCAACGCCAAATAATGATGTGTGTGAAAACGCTAACAAATGAAAAAAAAAACAAGTCGCAATCCCAAAAATATTTCATGCCAAGGATAGTCTTTGCACTTAAGACTAAATTTAAATTACATACAAGTTTGGACTTCTCATATCTCCATCAATTGTATTCTATTTGTTTGCTTAAGAAATTGTCTAAAAAGGCCTTGTGGTAAGCAGTGTTTCAGACAACAAAGTCTGGCAATGGAATCTGGTCTGGCATGTCGGCAGACAAGGAATAATAATCTTTTCTTCAAGCTAGGTACATATGGTAGCAACAGATTGAAATGAGTAGTGGCTCATTACTCGAATGTAGTGACATACAAATCACTCGCGTAAAAACATTTTTTTTATTTATGGCCAAAACCACAAAACAAACAAATCAGCTCGTTACATGCAATCACGATGCAAAACAAGCCCCCGGGAGACAGCAGAAAGCATACAACATAGAAACAGTCCCAAGGCGCCGAAAGCGTGGGGCTCCCGGAGGGGAAAGAAAAAGGCTTGTCGGTGGAGGATGCCCCAAAATCAATTGACATAGCAATTGAGTCTGATTGCGCATCAATGATAGTGTTCGCATCGGCAATCGGGCTGCCGCGTCGTGTGACCACCGCAGCTTCCTCCTCGTTCCATCGTGCCATGCACGGAAAATAAGATGGATGTGTTTGGACGCGCGCCGCCAGTCACTCCATGGCCCTCCCCACAATGGCACAACGAAGGGGTGAAGATTAATTCTTCGCCCTCCTTCCGGCACTGCGATTGAATTCCAGAGCGTCGTTGCCAATCGCGGGGCCGCTTGCGCGGTTGTTACGAGGAAACAACCGTACATCCCTGAGTCGCCCTGAAAGTGTGTGCGCGTCAAAATGTTCAACATTCGGTTCTGTTTCCTCTTTTATCAATTTTTGGCTTTGCGATCATTTTACCGACTGTTAGCCGGCATACAGGGACATGCGCAGCTGTTGCTAATATTAGGATTTTCTTTTTTTTTTCCAACCGGCATCCGACTTTCCACGTGAACCGAAGGTCACACCACCGCCTTCTGGTCACCGATGCACCGGTTACTCCTCGTCCTAGCATTCATCAGCCCAAACAAACGCTGAGAGTAGCCAGCCAGACTTCCTCCATGCCACACGGTAATGGCTCTCAGATAGTGTCTGTGTACTGACCGAGTCGGTCGACAATCGGTCGGAGCTGCCACGGTTTTATTTGCCTTGGAAGTAGTTGCACCCCATAGCCCCGGGGAACAAGTTGCGCTTATCACGCTACAGGTGAGCTTCAGCTTCTGGATACGGTAGGTAGTAGTAATTAAATGTTTGTGCCGAAAGGACACGACCGGCAGTGCATTGGCTCAAGTGCAGTGATAACAATATCTAACGTCAAATATTGGGACGAAAATTCCAGTTAAGAATTAAACATGCAGTAAGGTAGTGCTAAAACCATGTGTTACAAAATGCAAAAAAGTGCGACAATTGCATTGTGGCATTCAAAAAGGTGCACAATATTTTCTGCCGTTATTTTTAAATACGAATTCGAGTGGAATTTACATTGGTGTTTGGGAAGCAAGCAGTTTCGACCGTAGAAACGAAGGTTAATTTGCGGTCAACGTATCCTTTGGATACGTCAAGGGTCATTACATAACTTGTATCCAATATTTTTTTTCCCCATTTTCCTAACCTGTTAGTTTTCGGCAAATACAATCAACCATACTACATCAATTGAGGACATGAGGTAGAACAGCATTATAAAAGCTTTTTTGTGCTTTACGCTTTGCTTTTTAATATTCCGACGTCAGCCACTTAATCTAGACTAATTATCTGAATTAGTACAGAATTTACCTAGTAAGCAGGATTTTGACAGGTGAGACGGTGAAGATGAAGGAGCTTCCAGTTTGGAAGAAATGCTGAGTAATGTACCCGCCGAACAGTTCGTAGCCTCGTGCAGTCGTAGGGTACAGTCGCAGTGTGGTGTCGCTTGTTATTTTTAATTTTTGTGCTCGTGCTTGCTTTGTCTTATACTCTTTTGCTACTTTCGGATACTGTTTCGTGGAGTAATTAAACTATACACTTTTTTTTCTCAATTCATCCCTTCAAGCACTACATAACATTCTTTTGTTTCAGTGTTCAGAACTATAAATCGTTGCGTGTGGGTGAACCGTGTGGAAAATTCAATGGAGAACAACAACATCAAGCACATCCTGCAGCTGTCGAAGGAGGAGAAGCGGAAGTTTCTCGATTCCTTCGACATGCTCATGTCCGACTGCGACGGGGTGGTGTGGAACTTTACCGGTCCAATTGCCGGGGTGGATAAGGCGTTGCAGCTGCTGCGGGCCGATGGCAAGAAGCTCGCGTTCATCTCCAACAACGGCATGCGCACGATGGAGGAGTACCAGAAGAAATTTCAGTCACTTGGAATCGTGGCGCAGGAGGATGACATCGTGCATCCTGCGCTGACGACGGTTCACTATCTTAAGTCCGTCAATATGCAGGATGCCGTCTATTGCATTGCGACGGAGGTTTTTAAGGACTATCTTCGCAATGAGGGTTTGCAGGTTATGGACGGGGTGAGTATCGGTCAAACGATTGTTTGTAGGAAAATAGTAAGCCATGTTTTAACTTTTTTTTTTATGTTTTCAAGCCCAAGGAAAGATTTCCCGATACCAGGGAGGAAAATCAGGTTCGCGTATACTCGGAATACTTTGATCACAAGGATCCGAAGGTCGGTGCCGTTGTGATCGATATCGACGTGAATCTTTCGCTGGCACATCTGATGAAGGCGAAGTGCTACCTGGAACGGAATCCGAACTGTCTGTTCATTGCCGGTGCAACTGATCACATCATTCCGCTGGGCTCGAGCATGGACGTGATAGGGCCTGGATATTTCATCGAGATCCTCGAGCGTGCCACCGGTCGAACCGCGCTCGTTCTTGGCAAACCGGGTAAAGCACTAGCGCAGGTTGTTCAAAAACGGTTCCACATCACGGCACCGAAGCGCGTTCTATTTGTTGGTGACATGTAAGTATTAAAAGCCGGCCAGCTTATTCGGCAGGTTACTTCCCAATGCAGTCGAATGCATAAAGGACTCGATTTTCTTCTTGCAGGCTCCCGCAAGACATGGGCTTTGGCTCACGATGCGGTTTTCAGAAACTGTTGATGCTGAGCGGTGGCACTTCGAAGGATGCTCTGATGGCCCATAACGAACCTGATCAGCTTCCGGACTACTACGCGGACAGTTTTGCTGATTTCATCGAGCTATATAATGAAAGCATTCGCAGCGAAGAATAGCCAGCGCAGGAAGCGGGCTCATGCATACGACCCATTCAAAAATGTGCATTATTTTACCATAGTACACGTTCTCATAAATTTAGTATTTAGGTTTTAGAATAGCAAATAAATGGAAAAAATGGCTACATGTTAGTTACCGGGTAAAAATTTAATCCGCACAAGGTTTACGAAACTTAACCTGCACCCATACGCGATACATTTTAATCATCTTGCCACGGTTCACCTGCAATCGGCGATCGACGATGTTCTGCTCCTCGATCAGTCCCGCCTCCACAAACAGTTTCCTCAGGTCTTCTTGGGTAAAGAAATATACCAGTGTCCCATCCCCACGGACGTAGAAGTTGTCCTTTACGCATTTGCCGGGCTTGAAGCGTAACTGGGCCAGATCGTACCGGCCGTAGTCGCGAAGTAGCACCAAACCGCCCGGTTTTAGGTAGCGTGCAATTTGATTGGCAATGTGCTGCATACTATAAACGAGAACATTTTTTTGACTGTGTTAGAAAGTCAATCGAAGACATTGGAAACTGCCCCAAGATCTTTACATACCGATCCGGATCGATGGCGGATAAAACGAAAATCAGCACCACAATATCGATGCTGTTCTCAGCGAAGGGCACCTCCCAATTTTCCGCAGTAGCATCGAGCACAAACGCTTGGCAACGCTGCGGGTCGTATTCGGGATTTTGTCGTAAAATGTCGATGGCTTGTTGAGAAAAATCACTTGCGTAGACCATCAGGTTGTCTTCGTGGCTGTATTTCAGGATCGGAAACACTGTGTTTCCCACGCCACAACCTATTTCAAAAATTGTCCTCGGCTGGTTGGCAGCTGACGTGGCTTCCACGTGTCTCACAGTTCCTCCATCCGGCAGTACTCGTTCAGGGACGTCGGATGTGTTTTTAAATGGCGCTAGTTCAGGAAATTCCGTGAACAGCCAATGACGATCTTTGAAAAACCGGTTTTGATGGATACCGTAAAAACGGTCCCAGTTCTTATCGGCCTCCGTTGCAAGACGATCGACTTCCGTACCGGGCAGTTTGACGGACGAATTCTTCTTCACTCCTTCCAGTGCAGCCTGCTCCTGCTCTTCATCCCACTGGATGTTATCCCTGTGGAAACGGAGAGATAAAACAAAGAAGAATATCAATCAGACCTCTCGCAATGCCAGCAATCATTTAACGAACCATGAGTTGAAACTGAACACTTGTGAAGGATCGCGCAGAAAACGATCTCCTCCACCGGCCGGTTTCTTCCGGTGCCGTGTGTGCTCGTAACCGCATGACCGATTCGAAATGAGAAACGCGGTCGGTAATCTGCGAGCAGTGTTAAAAAATATCCTACCAAGCGTTGTGCTGGAATACATCGTCGTCTGCGGAAAGGAACCGATTACCAAACTGAGGACGGACGCAAGCCGAACCACACTCTTGCACGGTGGAGCCGGTCGTTTCACTTCCCGCTTGCATTTGTGTTTTCGTTTCCAGTTTGGAATTGTTTCTGTACACATTCAGCTGAATGTCATTCGAACTGCTGGCCATATTTGACAGCTCCCTATGAAAAAGTTATGTGAATATTAAGACAAAATGTCGATGAACAATCAGCCAACTTTGTTGCGCATTGGTTTCATTTTATTGCTAAAATTTAACTCATATAACCACAAAAATACCAACAATTACAGAATAAACTGGTCTTTGTACATGAAACTCAACGTCGATTCGCAACCACGCAGGCAACGACAAATCGAGCAGTGTCCAGCGCGCTGGGTTCAAATTGATCCGGTCACATTTTAAAAGTCGAGCAGTAGCCCGTCTTCTCGAGACGGCACAATTGTGCCGTAGGTGATCTGAGATAGCACTAATCCACCCGACTATCCTGCTCTCGCAACGAAATCGGATCCATGTTTCGTTTATCTCGCCAGTTTGAGTTCGATCGTCGCAGTTGTAGGGTGCGGTTGCTCGTCGTTCAATCGGCTTGTTAAAAAAGAAAAAAAAATCTAACCATTAAACCGTTCACAATTTAGCAATTTCTGCCTCTCGGGGGCTATTGTGGTGTGTGGATTTATCTTATTACCATTTTTTAAGTGCACTTGCAAGATGTGGCTCATTTACAGCATTTAAATTATAAAAAATGAAGCGACAGCTTCTCACCCCCTAACATAGGCGTGCAATGCCACGGTGTTCGGAAAAGAAGAAGAACAGGAAATTACTACGAAGCATAGACTACATAGAGACGCGCTGCTGACTCCTCACAAGCCCTTGCAACATCGTGTGTGCGTGTGTTCGACCCTATTACTCATCGAGAAGCTGCTTTCGGCATGCCGTGGAAGTGCGACACCGTGTACTTTGTAATTGTTGCTATCTAGAGAATTATCAACAAAGCGATGAAGGGTGCTTCCTCCAGTTGTACGGTGCACGTAGTGTGACCGCTGACGCGCGTGTGTGCGTGTGTGTGTGTGTGCGCGGTGCGTTCTTGCTGTGTGCTGTCATTTGTCAAGCAATCGCCCGCTGCAGCAGTGGAAAACATTGTTATCGCAGTTTTGCAGCGATGCTGTCTCCCTGAGCCTTCGCCTCGATTGCAATCGATCGTATCGCCACGGTGTGCTGTTCATTTGTCGTCCGTCTAGAGCTGCTTACGGCAGATTATCAATCGCTGTGAGTCAAAGGGACGACATTGCATTTTGCATCGAAATCGCGTTTACAGCAGGAACTGCAAGGTGCAGCTTACAGCTGCTACGAGAACGAACACCGCGAAGCAGCAGCCGTCGTACCCCGCGGACTGTACATTAGCGGAACCAGCTAGAAGGAGCGAAAAGCGTCCCGGTGCGAATGCTGGAGCGCAGGAGTAATTGGAGTGGAAAAAGAGAAAGAAAACATCAACGTGTAAACGTGTTTTCCTTCCTCCTCTCGAGCCTGTTCGCTTCGTTTTCGCGTGCGCCTTTCATCGTTCCTCCTCGCGGGCACTTCAGCTTGAAAAGAAGGGGGGGACTGTTAGAAGTGTGGTTCGGAGAATCGCGAAGGTGGAAGAGTGGGCGAAACACACACACAAACCCACACATACGATCTCCAATGTCTAGCATCTCTTAGCAATCGCAGCAATCCATTCAGTTTGCTGAATCACCTGAAGGAGGCTTTGGGAAGAAAAGAAAATCCATACTTCAAACCCCCCAAATCAGGCGCCTAGAGTAACCCCCCAGACGTTGGTATGCGTGTGCGCACGGCTGCTTGTGAAATCTGCGAAGCAAAGTAGAAAAAACCAACCCCAAAAAAGGAATCCTGTTTTTTTAAGTCCTTCTCGTACTTTATAGTAAAAAAACGAGGACCAATAAACAACTTATTCCGCTAATCCGTCTGATCTTATTCCGTCTGATCGCAACGTTTGCTCCGTGACTTTGATTAAAAAGTTATTCTTCAGCAAGCAACGAGCGATAAGGATTCGTACAGAACGACAAGAACGACGGAGTAAACCAGTAAAACATCACTTCAGACAGTGTTTTCCATTTCCGGTCCAAAGAATATGCTCTGATTCATTTCTTACCTTGCAGCTCCATTCCGGCAATCTATCTGGTGTAAAGTGTTTTCCCCCCTGTGTGTGAAGAGAAAAGAGTAGTGCAAGCAAATCGACGAGCGAAAAGTGAAAAGTATTAAACCGGAGAAAGTGGAGTCCTGGGCCGTGTAGTGGAGTTCTGGGCCGGTAAGGGTGCCTCCCAGGGAGGTGGTAGCGATAGGCACTTTTCCTACGTTCATTCTGTTTTCTTCAGTACGTCGAATTCAGTGCAGTGAAAATCGCATTGTTGAGCGGTTGCTGTTAGGTATGTAACCGGCTGTGCATGCAAAGTGAGTGTAACATTCTGCAGTGGCCTTGCAAGGCAAGATCGTTAAAGGATAACCTTCATTCCGTGCATGTGTGTATGTAATCGAAAGTAAGGAAGAAAAAACCTCTCCTATTGCATTTCGAACCAAAACCATAAGCTACTTGGAGGTTCTAGGAGAAACAATACTCTTGGCGGATCTAATCACCTGATCAACGGCTATCCAACACAGACGGCACAAGTGTACAGCAGTCACAGCAACCATGGCGGTGCAGGAGCTAGAAATCGGCACGACATGGGGCAAGGAGTTATGGGTGAGTTTACCGTCTAAATTAATGGCTTCTAATAAGTTATTTGTGTCAATCGTTGGCGAAGTCTCTTGCTTAACGTCATGTTGACTCTCTTTGGTTTTTAAATCGTACTTCTTGCCACAATCTAAATCGAAGAAAGCCAGGCATCGTCAAGCAATCTGAAAAACAACTTAGTTTGTGATTTAAGTCTTTTTCACCATTCGAAAAATCCTTAATTACGTGCCACGGCAACATTGCAAGCTGCCGTTAGTCATGGAATTTGAATCGCAATATTTGTGATTCACACACACACCCAACCAAACTTCAACGCCAAATGCATCCTTCACGTGGTAGCAGGCCTATCTGGAGATCAAGTTTCAGGTCTGTACACCTCCGTGTGTTGGTGCCAAGAGTAGACCGATAAGTAAAGAAAAAGAAAAAAACTCCATGTGGACATTCGTCGTCGCAGTTTACCTTGTCTCATGCTAACCGAGCGAAGACAACGCCGCCTCGCGTCTGTTTAGAATGTACCCGCTAATAGAGGCAGCGTTCTCGACAAAGGCGAGCGCCGGTTTTGTGACAAACACTGAGACACGAATGAAAAAAAAAAAAACCCCTCATCATGAGGCGCTGTAGGAAGGTATTTAAGCGGGGCGAAGGAATACCACGAGCAAAAAGGGAATGGAAGAGGGCGAGGGAATGGAATGCAAATTCGCTGCCTCGAAACACCTGTAATAACCGGATTCTTGTGGACGAAGGGCGGGACGGAACGGGACGGGGATTGGGGCAGAGGGCCGTGTAAATGGCGGCGACAGAATAGAGGAATAGAGTTTTTTTTTTATGTCAGCCCCGGCAATGCCGCGCAATTCGGTTTACCGTGGCTTGGTTTTTTTTCCAATAGACTTTTCACATTTATGTCGAGGGCTTCGCGAAGCTGCTGGATGTATTGGTGGGTCACTCCGGAAAAAAAGAAACGCGCGAACACACACACCGGCAACCGATTGCACTGCACCCCTAGCATGCCGAAGCAACCCCATTCCATAACGAGAGCAAGGTGCGCCGCGAGATGTGGACGGACGCTTCGGTGGAAAAACAAAAAGAACCCGTTTAATAAGCATTCCCTCTCCTCCGTGTTTAATTCGATCTCGCAGCCCGTTGGTTCTAAGATATGTCGCTGTTAGAGGTGTACAGCTTCGATGTTTGCCCGAGTAGTAGGAATATGAAGGAAATATGTTTCGAATGCCGTTCGACATAGGAGTCCGACGGCGGTCGGTCGTTCGAACTGGAGTTTTGTTTGGATTATTGAATGCAAAAGCAAAGGGACGGGGCAGAACCAGAGTGAGTGAGACGGTGACCAAGGGAGAGAGGGAGGAACGCCATGGTGGAAGAACGTTAGGTAAACAAACAACAACTACAAACCCTTCCATGCACACTTCCGGAACCGACGACCCCCAACGCGTCGTGTGGTAGTTGGAAGGTTGGATTTTGTTAGAGCACTCTTTTGGGGACGGAACTCAACCATGCTTGGGGGGGGGGGGGGGGGGGGACTCGCCTTCTGACCGGCTGGTAGTTCATTCACCAGTGTTTTAATGGACCCCCTTCCTTCCCCTTCGTCTTCGTTCGTGCACGCCCCAGTTCCATCGCCAGCATATAGTGGTACGATAACAACATGAAATCGAAACCGACCCGGTTTGCTGGCTGCTGCTACCCTTGGCCCTTTGTCACCAGCACCAGTTTCGACCGGAAGTGTCCGCAGAAGAGGGGGCAAGGGAAGGCGGGTGACAGGCGGGGTAACGCATCGGGCTCGCCCCCTCCCGCTGCCCGTGCATCTTGAGTTTGCTTTCTTTTCCATCGGGCGGAAAACAGTGATGCATCGATTCCGCTGTGCAACTTCTCTACGGAGCGGGGATGAAGTGTGCATAAACACAAACGAGGGACGATACCATTAACCCGACCCCCGGAGGGAAGACAACACACACACCTTGTTCATCTTAGATTTCAGCATTAAAGTTTGAGCTTCAAATAATTTTTCAATTTCCGCTCAACCTTGTTAGGTTTCTAGTGCGACAAAAAAAATAGCAGATTTTCCTCACGAAAGAAAAGACTTTTTAAAGAAATGAGGATAATAAAATAATATTAAACTTTATCTTAGTACTTGGGTTTAATTGTTATATTCAAGAAGTAAAAATAACACGACTTAGACTGTAAGACATAAATAACATATAGCTCAGGTTTAAAACCGAGGATCGATCAGCAATAGCAGAAAAGCAGCAGCAGGGCTCAAGTTCATGTGCTCTTTAGTAAATAAATAGCAAACCCATCCCAACCGTAGGTAAACTTAAACATTTTTATCGTCTTTTATCGTGTTTCCTTTTTCTTTCCGCTCGTGCGCTTATCTTTGTATGCACAAGACACACAGTCCTTATCAACCCATGATACTGTCGCTATCGGGTTGTATGTTGGTAGATTCATTTGGCCTAGATGTACTGAAAGCAGTTCCCTTTGCCCAACCGGCTTATCTGGGTTGTGAAACAGGAAAAAATTAAATCTAGGAAAGAAATGGCAACACCCAACGAACACCCAACATTGGTGACTCCTTAGGCAACCGTGATCATTGGTGAAATTTTCCTCTCCCGCCCTTTCGCCGGCATCGTAAATTCCTTTCCTTACTGGGTATATTTACGACAATGAGATCACAGAGAGATTCGGGACGGTTGCTAATTTTGAATGCGCTCCAATGTTGATTTCCTTGAATTTGAAAATAGATATAAATAACTGCGGAAATCATTTCTTGTGCATGGGTTAAGTTTTTGTCATAATTGGGATTGTATCAAACTGGTAATATAGAAACATAATCTCAGGTTTCTCAGCTGCGTAAAGTTCCAAGTTTTTCGACTAAAAAACTGATGGTATATGTACAGCTCGGGAGTCGAGTGAGGGAAGCCTCTGTGGCAGCAATGCATAAGCCAACATTTATCATGCAGCAGTTTCTATAGATTTTTTGGATAAAGGCTATTGACACATCCGGGGGCGACCTGTGCGACAAAGGCTCTGTTGACTTTTTTCCTATAAAGGCTTTAAGAGACCGGTCGGGTTCGGATACGGCAGTAATGAACGCATTAACAACGCCATATTGCTGTAGTTGTAAGATGTGCTCGTACAGTTTTCGGGGCTCGTGTTTATTTTACTATGTTTTAGTCACCTTGCACGGTGCGTTGCCACTGGTATTGGGATGCTTTGGGAAGCTGGTCCGTACACCTCGGCGAACAAAATGAAGGTACCTTTGGGTTGAAGCGACGAAACTCCCCCCGTAGGTGTAACCAACCCTACTTGCGAACGCGGGTTTAACCCCATTGTTGCCAATTGTTGTTGTAATTGTTGTTGTAATTGTTGTTGTTGTTCTGACCACAGCCGAAGGCGCCTGGCGGGCACGGGTTCGGGCGGCACTCGATGCGAGGATCGCAGCAAGCCTGGAACGGCCAGTCGCAGATCTGCTCGCGCTGGTTGAAGTGCAGTCCAGCCGGGCAGTTCATCGGGCAGGCGCGTCCGGACTCGCACTTCAGGTAGCGATCGCAAGACTGTCCCGGAAGGAGCAGCGGCTTCTTACCGTTGAACGCCGGGCAACGATTGTCCAGGGGGCAGTTGAGGGCGCAAATGCCGCCTCCGCTGCATGGGGCTGGCGGTGTGGGATAGGTTGGTGGTGGGGTCACTGGTGGGACTCCCGGGGAATCGCAACCGCTGCCGGGACGGCACGGATCCGGACGGCACTCGATGCTAGGATCGCAGCAGGCCTGGTGCGGCCAGTCGCAGGTTTGCTCCTTCTGGTTGAAGTGCGTACCGCTCGGGCACTGCATCTCGCAGGCACGGCCAGATTCGCACTTGTAGAAGCGATCGCAGGAGCGTCCGGGGAGCAGGATCGGCTTGGCCGGGTTGAACGCCGGGCAGCGCGAATCGACGACACAGTTGAGCAGACAGATCGAACCGCCGCTGCACGGTGGCACCACGACTGGGGGAATGGGCTGTACTGGTGGTGGGGGGGTCACTGGCGGGACGCCCGGTGAATCGCAACCGCTGCCGGGACGGCACGGGTCCGGACGGCACTCGATGCTAGGATCGCAGCAGGCCTGGTGCGGCCAGTCGCAGGTTTGCTCCTTCTGGTTGAAGTGCGTACCGCTTGGGCACTGCATCTCGCAGGCACGGCCAGATTCGCACTTGTAGAAGCGATCGCAGGAGCGTCCAGGGAGCAGGATCGGCTTGGCCGGGTTGAACGCCGGGCAGCGCGAATCGACGACACAGTTGAGCAGACAGATCGAACCGCCGCTGCACGGTGGCACCGGGATTGGGGGTTGGGGATACGTTGGCGGCTGAGGAACTGGTGGGACCGGGACGATCGGCGTATCGCAACCGCTGCCGGGGCGGCACGGGTCCGGGCGGCACTCGATGCTAGGATCGCAGCAGGCCTGGTGCGGCCAGTCGCAGGCTTCCTTGGCTAGGTTGAAGTGCAGCCCGACCGGGCACTCCATCTCGCAGGCGCGGCCCGACTCGCACTTGAAGAAGCGGCTGCACGAGGTGCCGGCCAGGAAGGTGGGCTTGGCCAGGTTGAACACCGGGCAGCGCGAGTCCAGCACGCAGTTGATCAGGCAAACGGTGGATCCCGAGCATGGCGCATTCTGCGGCACCATATAGGCTTGGGAGGCCGTCGCCAGGACGACCAACAGGAGTAAACTTCTCATCGTCGTTCGGTTGCGCACTCTATGCTGTTCCTGGTGCTTACTGCAAGGTTCGTCGGAAACTCGACAACGAGAACTGATGACTGACTGACGACCCGCTAAGGTCTTTTATACAGGTGCTCGCTGTTCGCGAGTGTCAGGTGCGGTAACATATTTCTTCGCAGACATTCTTGACACCTGCCTTGATAAGATGCAAGATTTTCGCGAAATTGGAAGTGCTTCCCCGAAGAGAGCGCCCGACGAATCGACGACCCCCAAGCGGGTGTGGAAGTAAACTTATCAACCAAAGATCCCTATCGAACACTGCGGACAGCTATCATCAGTTGTGTCCTATCCTGGTACACGGTGAAGCGAACTTCCAAATTACGAACGGCATACCCCGCCGACTATGTGGGACTTGGCAAGTAACGAGCTGATAAGGTATATCAAACTAACCGGAACTTCTGCGTGCGTGTTCTGACATCCATTAGAGTTAGTGCCTGATTTGATGACGATGGAAAGTAGTATCTGACATCATTACACGGAACTTCACGCTACACACGTGCTGACCTTCGCAACTTTTTCACCAGCCCTCAACGATAGGTGTGGATAGTCGGTACAAGTTGAAATGACTTAATTCTTAGCTATAGGCATTCATGGGGCGTGAAATGCGCGAAATCTCCTTCCACAATTTTTAATGGGTTTTTTGAAAAGCAAAGAAAAAAATCCTCCAAGGTATTACTAATGATACATCCCTAGAACCAATGTTTCAGCGGTTCAAAGCTTGCACAACTTCTCTTTTAATTCAATTTTCGTTTTGCCTTCTTCTAACGGAATGCCTCCAATTTCAACATGTCCTAAGTATTATTTGGGTTACTATGGCAAGGGTATTCGATTTTTAGAACTTGACAAATAGAATAGTCGAAAATAGTACAACTTCGTTTCAATTCATGGTTCCTTCAACGGTTTCAACTTAAACTCCCTCCAACCGGTCGGCCTGCCTTAACGCTATGCATGTGCAAGAACGTAGCACAACAAAACCGTACGACCTAATGGCAGCGGAAAGTGAGCATAAATTCACGGTATGACACCTTCCCCGAGTTTATCGTTTGTGACCTCCTTTGCGATCGTTCAAGGGGTTTGGGGTGGGGGGGATTTCTTTTTTGTCCTCTCCCAAACTCTCCGTACATCACTAAAAGCCTTAACTTCCTTTCCCGACACTCTGGTCGAGAGGCGTTGTTTGCTTTCGCCGCGGTGATTTACGCTTCATTTCCTCACGTCCGCTCGGTGGAGCGTTGAAAATGGTGCAACTTTGCGGACAGCACTGTGCTTCATGACTTCCGAAGTGATGATGCAGATGGATGCACGGGACACATCAGTGGCCCCAGGGAGCCATCACGAACCGTGTCAGGACCTATTTCCGGGTGACAGCGGAGTGAATAATTATTGCCAAGGGCAGAACTTTCCTGCCGAAAGTGGGGCATACGTGTTTTGGTTGCGGAATTGAGTTCTCAAAGGACGTGTAGTTTCCCACAATTTCGATGAAGTACCTACGCTGTGTGGGGAGGATATTGAAGAAGAAATCATCATCGGTAAGCATTTGTTATGTAAAATCCCTTCTTCGGTATGAACGTTAAGGCTTTGGACTTTATTGGACCGTTGTCGTCCCTTGCACACTCGTTGGTTTCAACGATCAAACGGCATCATGCCCGATCGAACAGTAACGAGCAACTTCAAGGCAAGGCACTGGTTGTAGCCACCAACCAAGGACTACAGGGCGATCGCAGCACTGCCCGAGCCCCATCGTGTGTCACAGTGAGGAAAATCGCTCAACCGTGGTGCCGGCTGCGAAATGCTGTTGCCCGCCCGCATCATACATGGAGATGAAAGTGGCTCCAATGCTGTGCAGGAGGGTTGCAATGTTGGTGTTGGAAGAGAAAAATGCTGGCAAAATGAAACGAATTTGTCGCCTTCGATTTCTTCGAGCGTCGGTAAAAGCAGCAACAGTAAAGGGAAGGCAGAGAAGAAGATACAAAAACGGTAAATGTCTCATGTCTCGGGTGAGTTTAATCATGCGTGCAGTTTGCATAAAAACAATTGTAGACACACGATTCCAAACACAACGGTCTTCATTGTGTATCCCTTCCAACACAGGCACGATTCTTGAGGCTTGAAACAGGAACCTTTAACAGGAAGAGTTCTAGAATCATCTATGGTAGCATTCTGCACAGGTTTGCTGTTACGGAACCTCTTTGGAACCTCCCGTCAGTCTGATTTCTCGTCCAAAAACCTCTCGGGTGTTCTCGGAACGATTTGAACTAACGCTTGACTGCTGCAAATGTAACTCACTTCAGTGGCTCACGCCGTAGACTCCTTGCCAGACACCAGGAATCACTTCCCGTTCGCCCGACAGACGTGTTTCAATTTACTGAAGGCACTGTTCCGTATCGATGGGTTTCTGAGACCTTCGTCCTCTGTCTAGTCCCCACGCCCCCGAAACTCCATCCCCAGCCACGGTCAAGGCAGCGGACCAAGGCGGTCGGATGTGGCTGTCACTTCACCAAAGCTCCATTTCGCGATCCACTCTGCACTCTTCTCAGACCTCGCGCACGAATCTCCCCTCCGCCAACCACGGAAAAATGTTGGCATGTTTGGCTTGTGTCAGAGGTGAAATGCCGGAAAGTCAGTTTTTTGTTTAAATTTATTGTGTCTTCTGCGTCGATTTATTCCGTTGGTTGCGAGAGTTTTATTTTTCGGATGCCGGCTTTGAACTCCTCTTGAACTCTTTGTGCTCCAACCATCCGTCGGTGTATTTGATAAGGAGCTTTACAAATAGGATCCACGAAGGAGACTTTCAACGGTTTGGCGGAATTTGGTTAGGGTTGCTCCAGTTGCAAATCCGCAATACTCTCGCTGCCCCGGTTGGACATTTTGCAAAATGTGGTTCGAAAGTTGTTCACCCGACCTTTTCGCTGAGTAGAGGGGGGATGTGGCCCGTGGGTTTAATTTTGTAGCCCTGCCTCCGATATGGAGCTCCGTATCTCTGGCACTGTTAAGGGGCCGATTGGGATCTTGCGGTCGGTCGCGACCCACCGGAGCGGAGCAACCGGCTGCCTTTTCGCGCCTTTTTAGCACGACCGCATGATCGCTGCACGTGATTCCGGCGGGCGGCGGTACGTTATCGGTGAGAGTTTGTTTTGCATTCGTGAGGGTATGGCACAATGTCACCCTTTGCTGGTTGAATGGTTTGAGACTTCTCCGGCTGTGTTTATTCTCACAGTTGTTAAAATGTTTATCCAGCTAAACGCAACGGTGTGATAAACTCGACTGTTCACCTGCCTTCCAGATTGCAATCCCATCCTTCAAATGTTTGGTGCCAGGCGAAAAAAAAAACAGACACAGTCGTATGTAGACGTCGTTGTAATGTTTGCCAAAATAAATGCAGTACTATTTTCGATGAAAAAAAAACAACAGCGTGTTGACTCTGCTTTAATGTAATATATAACGAAAACATTGCCGGGACCTGCTTCCTGCGTATAACTTTGAAGAAATAAACAAACAAATGACCACCATGTGAGTGGGTACTTTTGCCTTTCCATCCCGCAGCGTCATTGTAATGGTAAAGAAATATTCCTTGAGTCTCGAGACGGAAGAGATTTTTCATTTCACCTTCTCCTGTTACGAAATATAAACAGGCAGGCAGCAAATTGAGAGTAGACACTCAAATGTTGGCGGCTCTAACAATTCCTTTCGAAGCAACCAGCTCTAGAACACTTGGTGCAGCAAACTAAAAGCGGATGCGTATTATGAAGCCCAAGTTCAGTATGGTATGGATCTTCGGTTCCAAAACGATCAAATTACAGATGAAGAAAACGATCGTATGAGATTGTTCAACAATTTATTTCATTTTCCGCACGATTCGTTTTTTGTTTGTTTTCTGTACATCGTCTTCAAAGCTCAAGGGGTTGTAACTTCATATTATGGCTTACCGGCATTTAACGTTAAGGAAGATTTAAACGGTGGCTCTTCTTGAGTTCTACTTTAGCTTCCTTTGTGATGATCTATGGTTGTTGTTGCTGTTTCTCGTCACCCGAATCTGCTTGCATCAAGTACCCGCTATTACCGTAGACGCGACCACTTTTTGTCCGGAAATCCCCGATTCAAATCTTGGGCATTCAGTTTCGTTATCCAACCTGCTCCTTTTCTTGTGCAAGCTGGTCAATATGGTGTGCATGGACTAAAGAACTAGTCGATGGATCAGTTTCAGTATTTGTACTTCACCCGAATGAGGTTCAAATATAGTCATTGACCTCAACATCAACCAACTGGAGTTAAATCGGGACTCATCCATTCATGCTGTACGCCAACCAACTCTCCAGGCCACATAACGCCACGTCATAATAGAACCGTTTGTTTACATTATTGAAAACCTCACTGCCCAAGGCTGTCGTTGTCGTGTTGTCTGTATCTCCTCTAACTGTGGGTACCTCTCTTCGGCCCAAGAGAGAAAAACTTTTTCATAAACATCGCTCAACTACCATAGTTGTTTTGCTGTCCGTGTTCAACTCAACCCCTTTCGCTTCTGCGCTTGTCGCGGGGTTTGATCAACAACGGCGCACGTGATGGCGAGCGTTCGTTACGCCATCTAGCCACGAAATGGTTCGATCCAAGCTCGCCCCCTCCCCTCGTGTCGTCTCGTGTCCCGAAGAAACGGTCGAAGGAGGAGCATTGCTTGTACAATTGGGTCTTTTCGGCTCACGTGTTCGGTGGCAGTGGCGGCGACTTCTTCACCATTTACCGATGATGCAGCTAACGTGGGCCATCTTCTATTTCTTATGTAGTCACAGACCTATTCCCCGACATTCTCGCTATTGCCGGTCGGTTTTCTCCGTGCTGGCTTACGCTGACGGGCCCCGGGATTGCAATTTTCTTCTATTTTCGCCAGCCCAATCACCGCTACATAGGGCTTGTGCAGCGGCTCGAAGGTTTCGTAAGACCTGGGACTGGGTTTCGATGGGGGTGGATTTGTCGAAACTTTTTCTCGACAAAGTGAATCAGGGGACATTTTGCTTCCTTTGTGACAATACAATAGGATGTAGAACTGAAACGGAGGACCCAAACATTTTAAACAAGAAACTTCAAACAAGAGAGCTGACGTTTGACACTTAAGGTAAATAAATGAACTTTCGTTTGCTTATCTAGTGTTGTTAAAACTTTCGAAATTTAGGCTTTAGGTTGGGTCGTCAGTCGTTGATGATAAATTAGCTAGGCAATCAACAATGATTCTCAAACCCTCCGCTGGTAGTGGGTAGACATGTACGCAGTCAAAATTCGTTCATCCGTCGTGCGGTGTCATTTAGACAACGCGTTTCGGTGTGAACTTCATCGGGGTGGGATGAACAGACTACCCTTTGCGCCAGGCTGGCTTTATCGATTTATGATGCTGCGCGGCAGTGACCGATGATGAAATCATTCTCATCCGCCATTCCCGGATTACGCTTATGCTTGCCAGCTTCGGAAGGGTTGGTCAAATTGGTAGTGCACAAGAAAAATCGCGCCGCAGGACCCCATCAGAGGTTTTTAATATGCCGCCAGCATAATCCGATTTTGCCGTCCCGGCTACCCACACCCGATCGTTTAGTGGCGGGCCGTCGGAGTGGGCGAAAGTAGCGGGATCCCCTTTGGACGTGATTTTCATGGTTCAAATTAGTCGGCACCGGCAATTTGCGGCCGAGTTCGTGCACGCATCCCATCGTTTGCATTAGCTTCCGCCATTCCAGTTCGACGCCCGGACACCTCCGACGCGTGTTTTAAGTTTTCTGTGATTGAACTCTGGCCGTTTTGGGAACCATTACAACTGCACGCTTTTCAAAAATACATCATCTGCAGCACCAAACGATTGGTGTATTGATCCATTAATTTGAACGTGGTCATTTTTATGCATGAAAACAGCATTTGTAGCGAGAGGAATAGCGACTAACGTTATCCTTTCCTTCACATGTCTCCGGAGTTGTTTTCGATTGTCGTCAACAGTCGTCGCAGCTGACATCACTAGAAACGATGATGATGGATTGCCAACAAAAAAAAGGAGCAACCATTCCGTTTACCAGGCTCGTTTTAAACTACCTTTCTCCAGCCAGTCTACTGATGAAGTATTGATTTGCAATTTGGGCGATTTGAACGATCCTTGCCCTCCCTCGCCTCTGCGTCACTGTTTGCATAGTTCGTTTGTATGATTTATAACCGGTTGACAAAGCGTTATCGCAAGGCTTAAGGCGGGCAACATTGACTCGACTGACGGAACATTCTAGTCGTAAACAACTAACGTATGATTTTGGCTGCAACCGGCTTATCGATAAGAAAATTGTTTGAAATGCAAGCACGAGGAAACTGTACGCTGGTACTACGCTTTACTCACAGTAAGGTTCGTGGGGGAGGAAACGGTCAATTGCAATTTTACTTTTGAATTCATTTATCAACGAAAATTAACTTTCGATTTATGAGCATTTTCACTAAAAATGTACCGTCCTCGTTTCGGATTTTCTGGCGATGCATTTTATTTGATTTTTGACCCATTTTCCCAATGTTGCTTCTGGGGCGGTTTTCAAAGCATTTAGCAGTAAGCTTGGTCTGCGGCAACAGTTTCTTTCCCTTATCTTTTTTTTCTTGTCAATCGCCACAATTCCGCCGCCATGATATTTATGTTTATTTATGGTGCCTTTCGTTTACGTGAGAAATTGTGCACTCTCTCATGGCATGGCGTCGCCGATTTAATGTGAATTTGGGGACCTTTTTTTTGTCCTTTTTTTCTCACCCAGAGAAAGCTCGTAGTGTTGGACCTTCCTCCGCGGTTCACCGCTCCAACAATTCGTCTATTAGTTTGCGCACTGAGCTCGATTAAACTTGAGGCTAGCAAGCACAGTGCATATTGTTTCATGCATACAGCTTTCCACCGGACAAGTCAATCGGTTTGCCCACTGCAAGTGAGAACTGGACGTGTTGGTGGCAATGAGCCAAAACACTCTAAACACCCGCGCGCACACCGTGTTTGGGGGTTGGGAAACCGCGGTCTGCCGTGTCCGGTGGTGGCATTAAAGTAGACTCTTGATGGTGAATTTGGGTTTTAATTGCCCGTGGAGAAATCGACAGTTGCCCGAAGCAGGCGAGGTGGCATAAGAAATTAATATGCATTTTGTCGCGTCCCTCCGTGCGCGCTGCTGGGATACTAAGTCGGCTTAAACGACGCATTGTTCCGGCTGCTGTCGTCGATCTTGGTTTCATTACTTTCACGACTGATGCCATGTCTTTGAGCTTTTGATTGAGCGTGAGCGAGAAATAAAATCAACCAGCTATAATCTAGGGCACTTAAATCTCAAAATGTTCTTAGTAAATGTTGTAAATGTAAATATACTAAAAGAAAAATTCACTTCCCCGCTAATGTTCATGGGCATACATTGGAGATGGCAACGATTCTATATCGTAGACGAGTCTTAATCTCTCTCAATTTGCATTCATTTGTATACCCTTACGCAGTGAAGCTTTTATCATAATTAAATTTTACTCTTACCACGACAGAAAAAAAGCGTTACTTCCGTTTTTTGCGCTGCTTCATTTCCGTCGTCGCCGCCCGACATCCGGGATGGCTGTACCGTGCAGTGGCAGTTGCGATGGTACAGAGTGGTGTTCCACGAAACACAGCTGACGTAGTAGACTGCATTTGACTCAGCTGCATTTGTCCGCTGCCTTTTTCGCCTGTTATCAACACCTCGGTTCCGCGCGTTCCGATGTCAGACGGACGGTCTTGCCAATCTGGTCGACGCCAGGGCGACACACTGTCGCCGTTTGAATGTGCTACCATCGTCTAGCTTTTGCCCGCTGTCCTCATCTCCTGTCCCCAGCGCCGGACGCGATTGCACACACCCCCCGTTGGTCAACCACAGAAAGCTTCAGCTTCATATCCGCCAGAAACGTGGCGCAATTAACGAGTGGGAGAGTGCGAAACGGATGACGTTGCGGAAGCGGACTGAAATGGTTGAACGGAATAAAAGTCAGTTCCATTTTTTTTTTTTTTTGTATTGATGGTTATGTTTGAGGCTTTGAGATTGCAGCATGAGCTCTTTTTATAAACGGAGCATTCACCAAATTCACTGTTTGCATACAAACGAGGATGAGATTTGAATCCGGCATATTCCAAAATCACTAATGAAACGATTGATTGCATCACCGATTGCGGTTTGCAAACTGGAAACATCGGATCGCTGAAACAAACCTCTTTGGTTGGATTTTGCACGGATTTTCTCGAGTAAACAGTTTTTAAGAAGCCGGAATGAAATTCCTTCCCGGCAGCAAATCGTGCACGTGCTTTTTTGGTACACGCAGCGCACCGCTTATTCTTGAACCGATGGTTTGTTTATTTGACTTTCCCCCGTCGGTCCGGATGATTGAGGAAAAACCGCGCGCCACGCACCCGGTTTACGCGTTGGTCAAAAATGATCTGAAGAGGATTTCGGACGTCCGAGGTGCTCCGAAGTCAAAGTCATGGACATCAACGCTTTACACCTCATGTTCGTTCCCTTGCCTTTGTTCCCGCTCTTTTGCACATCCCACGGACGGTTTGTTTAGTTTTCCGCATTCGCCTGTCCGGCTCGGGGCAGCAAAATCCATGGGCAAGATGAGCAAAGCCGACGGTAGAACAACAATGTTTGGGTTACCGATGTACGGGATTGGGTACTGCCTGTGCGCAAAAATACCACGGGCTGTTCCTCAAATAGAACACCGAAGTTTTGAAAAAAGATTCACGAGCACGGAGGCGGTACTGTAAACGTAGCTGAGCAGATTGCAAGTGCACAAACAATAACACTTGCGCGTGTCAGACTATCCGGCGCTTGGTCGGGAGGAAATGTGCTCAAAATATTGATATTTTTCTCGCCCCGAAGCCACCTAATGGATCGTCCATGCCACTCAGCCGAATGCGGGGATTGTTTTGCGGATAGTGAATCACATGATGCACATCACGGGAGAAAAAGATAAACTCTGCCAACGTACAGAGATGCTGCTCCGATTTCGAAGATCGCTATCGAATGCCAATTAACACCTCACACAGGAGCTGTTGACGATGAAAATTATGGGCTTTGGCCGCGTCATAATTTCCACCGGCAGCCACATCACGTGCGGACGATGGTAGGAGGATCGGACCTGATCGAGGAGTTTCAGCATATTTGGAGCAACCCAAAAACTGTTAATGGCTGCTCCGATCATGCTGAACTCGGTCAGCGGAGCAGCGGTATCTCATTGGAATTTATCGGTTAAATTTGTTCGATTTATTTTTTATCAAAACCCACCCCTCGCCGGGGCAATGTGAAGCACGAAGATATTGTTTGTGATCAAAGACTTGATGTAGCTAAAGATTGAAGGGATGTGTTTATATCGTGACATGTCTTGTTAATACAAATCAGTATGTAGGTGTACGATCACACCTTCCCTTATATTGCTGCAGGGAAGCTCCCCATGGTAAGTAAACTTTTGCACTCGAAGATCGCTACCTTTTTTTTTTCTTACGCATCTTCGGATGGAGTCTCCAACGGTTCTTTACACTCGCTACAGACAAAAACTGTAGCCAACCACGTGGATCTTCAACGTGGGTTCGTGATTCATCACCATCCGCTCTTTTTCACTCGCTATTGTACCGACGGAAGCAGACGGGATGTTTCATCACTGAGAATCGACGAGCCTCCCGGCATGGGTGTAAGGTACGTTTTTACGCTGGAAAGCCGGGAGGGTTTGTTATTGTTGTTGACCTAACTCTTCGACGTGCCAACAATGGGACGCAGAAATGCAACGTGAACCAATGCTCCGGAAAAGAACTTCTTCGTTCTCGTCACGGTGTGTCCATCGCGTGTGCTCTTCCTATCCATGCATTTCTCTCCGTTAACCTACCCTGGGTGCACAATTCATCAATATCACAGATGCTACGACCTACGCTAGGGAAAGAAAAATTGCCTTCCTCCATCCATGCTGTGTCTGGGCGGTTGCAGCAGCATCATCACGTTCGAACAAACACCGTGAGTCAATCCGTACGCGTTGGCCATCACGTCGAACTTTTTTACGAGAAGCCGGTCTCTCAAGCCAGGCCAAGAGGGGGTTCGTCTAATGCTTTCCGTCTTCCCATCGAGGAATTTCCGCCAGCTGACGGGAGGAGTAGCAGAGGAGCGTGTTTTTGTTTTTGCCTAATACTCATCCCAACACGATCCGGTAACCGTTTGCGGTAATGGTGAAACCTGGACCCATGTGGGCCAGCGCATGTGGACGTGTGCCGTACCGTGAGTGGTATTCGAATGCTGGCCACGCTTGTCCGCATCATTAGCCGCCAGTGCTGAGCCGCGAACGATGCCGAAAACAGTTGCCTCTTTCGTTCCCCCAATTTTCGTGTGCTTTTTCCTTCAAAGTGTGATTAATCAGAAGAATCTACCGAGCTTTGGTACATTTTTATCGATCGTTTGGAAGCGATTTGAGGTACCAATTTTTGTGCTTCTAATTTCTAGCCAATGCTACACGCCATGCGGGTGAACTATCGGGCCAAGAATTCGAATAGTTTGGCCAACGTTTAATGGATTCGCGCGCCCGTTCATCTCGTCTCGCCATTTAATGATTGAACGGTTTTTGAAATCACCTTGATGTACACCTCTTTTTTCTGATTGGAGTCGTTTGTTGAACGTTGTAGATCGTTTTTTAATTAAACCTCAGCTCGTTGCCGCAGCCGTGGAGAACTGAGGTTGTTTGTTTGATTTCTGCTTTAGTTTTCGAGCCAGCGCTCGCCTGTTCGCCGCTTGGAGGCATGAGATGAAACATTGTAAAGAAAAGACGTAACTGTTGCTATAACGGTGCATAACGCCTCGAAATCCGACGTCCGTGTGTTGGTAATGTTTTGCCATGCTCATATCACCAACTCCCGGCCGTGGTTGAGGATAGTAGCGGGCGAACTAGGGCCGTTGATTCGCCTGAAGATGTTCTTAATTGCTCCCAGAATGTTGCCGAACGCACACACAGACACAGATGGTGGCTTTCCGCGCACTACTCCCGATCTGATTCATTAGATAAAAAGAGGGGCAGATCATTATTAGCTCGTCAGCCGCGTACATTGTTTCCGTCCGCTGTGTACGATAAAGAGATGTGTTTTTTTTTCATAGGTTTTTTTTTGTGATTCGCTCATTTCCCATCTCCTCTGCACTTCCTTCCCGCCAAAAGTCGGGGACCGGAGCAATTTGAAATAATCACCAGTTATGCTAATGCTTCTAATCGCACTGAAGCGGCGGTGTCCCGTTTATAGCATCAGCAGCAAAATATGATTCTTAGCCAGCGGTTTAAGTTCCATCCACTCTCGTTAGACACTCCCGCAGTGGGGACAGTTTAAACTTTCTCCACCGAAGGACAGGTCGCTCTGCTTCCCCAGATTAGTGCTGGTTATTCGGGGCACAATCTCTAGATGACTGCGTCCACGAGGACGCAGCGATCATCAAGGGTCCGACTGGTCAGTTTCCGTTAGGAGTTCTGCTGTGTGCACTGGGCTCGCTTTAGTTTATTTGATTGAACTAATTAACACGATTATCATGAGGCCACGCCGTCTCTTCGGTCAACAATAGGAGCAGCACACCGTTTTCTATGCTTGTCCTCGTTCGAATCAATGTGGAGCACGCCCGTTTCGGCGGAATCAAAGCCAAAGCCGAAGTGGAATTCTTCTATAAACTATTATTTATTCTCCCTCCGGTTGGTCAGCTGGGAACAATAGAAACATTTTGGACAGTCATGAGCGTAGTAAGATGTGGTTCAATACCGAGTTCAACTTAATCATGCCGTGATTGTTTAAAACCGGTAGTGAAACTCTGTTTCGTGACTATGTTTTTACATGTGCATATATAGCAACGATGGCATATGTTGATCCTCGGGACGCTGTTTTCCACATCAAGAGCTCAAGAGCTGATCTACATGATCGTCGCCTTCGTCGGCGTTGTGATGGCCACGTAATTGGACCAATTATCACCCATCTTTTTTACGATGACTGCCGACTTGCGGTCAACATCCTCCGTCCTCGTGTCGTTGTACTTTCTCTGCGGAAGAGTACCAGTCGTGAAGAAAAAAGAAAACGTTAATCGGACCAACTGGTGCGGTTTCTCTGCTGATTCCTATGCAACAGCTAAACGGAACGGCTTCACTTACCTACCCCGGCCACACACTAATGTTGTCAAATATGATCTTGTTGCCGCTTTTGGGTTCGGTGCGTGCAGAACCGCGAGCGTCAAAACGTCCCCGCACCCTTACGAACCTGACGAAGCGTTTTTCCTAAGCTTGTTCTCACTTTGGATACGGTTCACGGGTTTTCACTCGGTGTACTCTTCAGGGAGGACGACAACGACGACGGCGACGGCTGGGGCGAGCATGCTGCAGCATAGCACCAAGAACGATGATTAATATCGCCGTTACATGGCGGTTGTTTTAATTAGTACTCGACTAATGCATATTTATAGCTGGCGACTTGCGACCGACGGAGCAGAGTGTGAGTGTTGCGCACGGGGCACGCGAGCAGAACAAAACAAAAAACTGTTTCACAGATCTAGAGGTGAAAAGCAACCGCGCCAATAGTGTGCTGTATGTACGTGAGAACCGCGTGTGTATGCTAATTATTTCCACGGTACCCATCTACTTTGTTTCCCCAGACCCGAGAGGAGAGTGAAATGCTTCTCTCGGACTTTCTCATCTATTGGCTCTCCTATTCTTGGAGGAACTTGGGGTGAACGTGCACAAAAAACCAAAAAGGGCAAAACAGAAAAAAAGACCCCATCCATCTTACCATCTGTTCGCGTGGCCGTTAGAACATAATTTCCTCGCGATGCGCGGATGTTTTTTAACTGTTGGCTCTTCCTTCCCACAACACGGTGAATATGTGATGGCGGGACGGCAACAACAGACGAGAGAGAAATAATCCCATCCAATACCCAATCCGTACGGTATTTTCACGTCCCCCTCACAATCAAGCCGCAAGGCGCCAGACAGCCTGGTCTTCCGATGTGCGACGGTATGGTGGGAACATAAGAAGAAGAAGAGGTGCTCCAAAGCCCTACACCGGAGCGTTTACTGATTAGCTTGGATTGGTCGCCCAAAAATAGCGTCGTTGAATGGCAACATACAGCAACGGTCATATGGTAATTTGTCAGTGAAAGTAGTTGTAACTACTTCATGTTGTTGGATTTCCGAAGTTTTCTTTACAATTCTGAGAGAATTCTTCCCAACAGAAACCGACAACACCGATCGAACTCGGGATACCTAACGATGGATCGCTTGGAACATGGCCTGTTCTGCTCTTAATGAGATTGATGTAAATACTCTGGGTAAATAAGCGGAATACTCTAATAATAAGTTTAGTTTCATGATTGTGTTAGAATAACAAGGCAATCCTTCCATCGATAATATTTCCACTAGAGACACCTGATATCGTGCCACGGGGGGTGTTGTGATATGTGTACATTTTTCTTTCTTTTGTGCAATCGCTTAACATCACACAGATGGAAAGTTGGTACCGAAGAGTGCAGACAGGCGTGCTGGTGCGATTTTTTTTTCTCTCCCTTGTCGATCCCCTGTGGGTCCGGTTTGCGTCCGCGATGCAGTCATGCCTGACTAACCGAGTTCAGCGAAACGGTATGACCCAGATTCAGCGCTAACTCCTACCGCCAACATCGACAGTTTCTCCACCGGATATTCCGTCCCGGCGAAATCGCCGGCTGCAAGAGATGACTGGCGTCGGTGTGATGGGTTGGTTTCGTCATGGCAAAATGGAGGTGCCTGTCGGCTCGCGCAGCAGCTACCTTGCCATTATCGAGGGACGATATGATGATACGGGCTGCTGTTGTGCACCTTTTCTCATATCTCTTGGGCTGCTCGCGGTTCTTTGCACGAGCGTCGCTGCAGCCGCCTGTTTACCTATGAGGCTATTATGTTTTATTTAAGCTGTCGAACCGTGTAGCAATCCTTTCAAAGCATTGGAATCTATATAATTTCACTACTAACGTCGTTTTTTTTACTTTTTGTTCTTCTTTCCAGGTAAGTCGAAAACGACGGAATCACCATTATTCGTCTTGCCAAGCAATGCAATGCCACGTGTGCCTCATTCCCTCTGGCGCAGTCTTACGTAAAGATCAACAGCAGAGGACGATGGTGGTAGTCGCCGGCAGAAATGAACCATCTTCCATCAACAGCCGCAACAATGTCGTGACGTTGGTGGCCCTGGCGGGTACTCTAAAGCATTCCGATAAAAATTCTCACCAATACCGCGGACACGGTGCGGATGCAGGGAGGTACCCCTCCCTCGGCTGATTGTTGATTAATTGCCTGCTCGTTTGGAACTGTAATTTGCCAAAGTATCTTTCAGATTCAGTGATAACAAAGTAAGAACTTTATGGCTGAATGGAATCATTTTGATTTTCTGTTAGTTCCTGGTCCTGCCGATGAAGGTTGCCACTTCGTGGATGGTTTATTAACGGGTTTTGAGTCGCGAGGTACAATCCTAAACGAGGCTACCCAGTGCCAAACCCGTTTCGAAAGGTGCCGTTAGTCCTGGGCTTTAGCAAGTTGAGTTCTTGGATACTGGTTCTTGGGTTTAGATTGACGGTGGGCCTTTTTGGCAGAGCAGGAGTTCATATTTGAAAGTTCCCAAGAAAATCTTGTTGTTAAATGTCTTCAAAATCTTTTTTTATAATATGCTTTATATGCTATAATATATACGGATCTGGAGGCAATAGATAATATATCTCTTTTGTGTGCAGGTAAGAAGGTGTCCTACCAACAGGATGAAATCTTAGGAGTTGATGTTATGGGTTGGGTTTTCGGGAAAGAAAACTATAAAAACTTCCGTGGCGAATTGTGTACCTATAATGATTTTATGGCTGTATCTGCCTACAACGTACAAGGGCAAGCTTTTTAAACCTAACACGTTAGCAAGCCTCCTGCAAGGCGTTTTAGTCTGTTCACTGGCTAGAGCCTACCAGATAGGTTTAAAAAATGCAAGCTAGGCTTCGTTCGTCACCGTTAATAGATTACAAGTTTTAAAGCCATAAGATTTATCAGGTTTAATACGGTCCTGTTTGAATTAGTGACAACCCGAGGAAAAGCGAAGGAGAATATTTGTACCGCTAGAGAATATCTGACATATAGGTTAGATGTGTTGTAAATTGTAATGCAATGAAATATTGCTACGACAAGGGATAGTTCTTTAGTACCCCAAGAAACTAGTTTGCCTCATCGTTCGTCTTACACGAATCACAAATCATGCCTTCGTGTGGGCAATTTCTTTGATAATGATCAAATTTAATGCCTGCGCCACGCGAGAACTGTCAGCCAAGCGCCGTTGCCTCAACTAGCCCTGACTTACTACACAGTGGTCCGGAAAGCACTGGGCGGCGTGAGCATTTCTTCCGCCGATGTCGGTAAACCAAACCAACCCGGTTGACCTTCGGGAGGTTATGCACAGCGTCCATTAGTCACTTCCGCCTTTCGCAGAATCGTGTACCTCCGGATCACAGAGGCAAGATTGATTAAAGTTACCCGAGTAAGACGATGCTGTGGTCGCGAGATGATGTTTTCTCGTCTGCGCAGCTGCGTAACAAACAACAAAAAGAAATCTACATAAAGTGCTCACTGGCGGAATTTATATGAATACATATGCACACACACACACACTTCCCGTACATCAGCAGCGTTTGGGTGCCATAAGTGGCCACACTACCATATCGCACCAGCATCGCGTCGGCATGTGATTGCTGAGATGTGAATTAAATTGATGGTATGATTGCGAAATCTCTGCGCCCGTAGCTTCGCGGCCCAATCTCGCCCAGCCCAATTCTGAGCAGGGTGTAGAAGAGAGGCACGGATGCTACGGACCATTGGCGGCCGGAGTTGCTGCCGCGTGACTTCACTGTCTGTCTTTTCCACCCCCGCACAGTTGGTCTTCGCCGCGGGATGGAAGTCGGAGCGACGACGTACAGCGCAAAAGGTGAACTTCAATTGTATCGTCTTCACCATCCGCTGCCAACCCTCCGACTTCGACTGAGCTACAATGAGTCGCAATGGCGCAAATTGTCTTACCGCACGATACACTCTGGTGTGATGGAGCCGTGATGTGAGTGGAATAATGAAGCGTCAGCCGATGTTACTGGGGGGCGGTTGGATAGGCTTCCTCACGTCGGAGGGTGCAGTTGCATAACCAAGCGCACTACCGAAAGACTGCTCCTCTTCCGGTGTGGAAGAAAGCCCGCCTGCAAACACATAAACAAATCGGACATACACAGACATCGTCTATCTGTGCGATCGCATCTCCACGAACGGAAAGTGAAACGCGCAGGTTCCGCAAAGAGGAAATTGTCTCCTCAATTCTCGAAGGCATGGGCCAACTCCTTTGCATCGTGTTTATGCTCCTCGCAACAATGGCGATGAGATCACCTGGGAGTGTGACCGCGTGCCTGCATGTATGTGTTGATAAACCCTATAGTATCAATTGTGTAAAGGGTAGCGTAAAATTTCTCGTGAACGCTACCGTTGTTTTTCGGAATCCGTCCTCCCTTTATACCCGTCTTCGGAGTGTCGCCGAGACATGGGAAACGCATGGGAAGAATTTTAATTGGTAACTTCATTTCGAAACTTGCGGGACACCGCAAGGCCCGCACATGCTGAATACTTCATAAAAGCGGGATATAAACCGCCGTAAGCACTCGCGTTGCACATTGATATGACCAGCGGCGAGCTTTCTCAAACGCTGTCGGTGATGTTACAGTTTTTATCGGTTACATAAATGCATCCCTCCTTCACTTCCCCATCTCAAAGCACTGTGTAATGCGCAATCATATTTTACCCTCCAGTCTCAGGTGCTTTGAATAATAATATAAATGTACGAGTTCGTTGGTTTTACCACGAATAATGACGTTGAATCGTGGTTTGAAATGTAATTGCGCAAATGAAATGTCTAGGCTACGCATTTAGATATTGTACGACACTTGAACTGATTGTCTGCAGCTGTGGCTTGCTTCCAGCTTAGATTAGAAGCAAGAAACCAGTTTACGCGTTCTCAATGTCATGGCGGAATGCGATTGATTCGAGCGTCCGTCCGTTTGCTGCATAGTTTACGACGATAAATTCCAAGGCGAACACAACATGCCCCGCATTTCTAGCTAGTATTTACAGCAGGGTGTGCGGACAGCAGCAGCTCTCGCCATTGGACACACGAAGGTGAAGGTGGTGAAATACAACTTGCATGTATTTGAATATTTGCACCCAACTATGGCTGAAAGTAAAACCAACTATGGCTCGCTGAAAGGAGCTGCAAAAGAACCGCGGAAAAGCTGACAACGTACCTGGGACAGTGTGAAGGAATGTTAGCTAATAGCACGTTTCTTCAACAGCAAAACGAATGACGATGGAGTTTGCATACAAATCCGTTCACATTCGTCTCTATATCGCGTAAGGGCGAGTTATTCTCGCGTAAGAAATATGGAGAAAAATAATACATTCACTGCAATTTCCCTTGATAAATTCTTGGCCTCGTCATGATGATAACAGGAAGATAAATGAAGGTTACTTTGAACGTGGAATATTAGACAGTTGATCGCTGCAAATGACTTTCTTGAATGGATCAAACTTGAATGTATTGGTGTACAGACATGGCCAGTTATTTTTGAATAGCATGTTTCAAATTTTTA
Source organism: Anopheles atroparvus (assembly GCA_914969975.1). NCBI lineage: Eukaryota > Metazoa > Arthropoda > Insecta > Diptera > Culicidae > Anopheles > Anopheles atroparvus. Next base: position 38,585,127 of record CAJZCY010000002.1, on the reverse strand, counting down.
TCGCTGGATTTAATTGTAATGAATCCCGTGTTTTTTCTCATCAACTCTCTATTTTTAGAGCATACCTTTCCCCCGTCAAATAAGATGGAAACCGTGGCAGAAAACAAACACTAATGAGCAACAAACAATCTGAATTTCGAAGAATCGGTAGAAAACAACAACGTAAACATCCTGTTCGACGTAGAAGCAGCGGGGTTCAAAATAAGATCAATTTGTCATACTTCCGACTGAACGGGAGAAGAAAAATCGAAAGTGCATCGTGACGCTGCAAACTGACCTTCGCTTTTCCCGGCACGCCACGGAACTGAAAACTGAAACGACGGGCAGTGCGGGTGGGCCCAGCAGCTAAGCTAGATGTGTGATGAGAAGTAAAGTGAGCGGGAAAACGCAATTGATTGACAATTAGTTGGCATCTTTTCACCGGCATAGTGCAACCGGAACCTGTGGGAAGACGCGTGGTAACAATACCCTCCGTCGCAAGTCTTTCGGAGGCGCGAGTTCGGCCACGTAATAATGAGTTTTATGTTGGTTTCATTTTATTTTCTTTCTCGTGCACATGGCGCTGGTGGAGATAGCTTCCTCGTCGTTATTTTCTCCGCACCTTCCACAGGGAGGACTAAGACGGAGCACCAGATAAGACCGTAACCGGCGTCTTTTGTAGGGAATTTGAATTTGTTTTTTTTACTTACTTCCAATTTGAAAAAAAAAAATCAGACAAGGCCAGTGGAAAACCGAAGAAAATCGCACCGGCCCGAGCAGCTCGTTAAAGCTGCCGACGACGGCACCAATTAGTGCCTGTAGGGAATGCACGAGTTGATAAGATGAGTTATGGCAGGTGGTGCAGGCGCTGGGAGAAGTCATTTAATTTTTTTAGGCGTATTTAACCCCGCTTGAATGCATCGTTCGAAGATTCCTATCGCAAGCTTGCTCGCTTGAAGACACTGTCAATTTATCAGCAAAGACGGTGGTGGTCTTCACTTTAAGGCGGTTAGGAAGGAAGATTAGGCAACTGTTCCTGGTTCCAAAATCGGTAGACTAGTACCTTAAGGATGCTTTTTGAAGTTTTCCCATACAGTTTTTTTTTTTCAAAAGCTGGTATACAACGAACATACAGCATCCATAAATGCATGCTTTTGTCTGTACGGATTCTGAACGTGCTATTTGCAAATTTAAATACCCGTAAAATGATTATAATTAAAAGTATTTTGCCTTTTCACATGCTTTTCAGATCTCCTCACTCATGTTCGTGTGGGAGGCGAAGGGAGCTGCCATAAGTGCGTCAATTCATGCACCGATGTCCAGGTTACGGTTTTTCCTTCACTGAACAATCTTGTTTGTTTTGTTTTCCTCGCTCTCTTCGCTTTGTTTCAACATTCCAAATGCACCGTCAAGTACCGCCAGACTTTCGCCATAATGGTGAGAAATTGCTGCCAAGAATGGCCGATCGGTTGAGCTTGACGTTCGCCCATTTCTCCGCGATAATGCCGGCGGTGGATACGCTATGTCTCAACGGATGTGTGTGTGTGTGTGTACATGAAATAGAAATGGAAATGAACAATTTAAATTGTTTCTTCTTCAGAGATGATTGTTTGTTCAAATGTCTGTTCGCTGTTGTGTTCGCACTTGCGTGGGCCTACGTGCCTTCCCTTTTTAATTGTGGCCAGATAAATGAGAGGGCAACGGCATAATTTAATGTATGTACGTAAGTGTGTCTAGGAAAGTTTTCTTCGACTGGGGAGCAGAGCTGGTCTTTTGTAATCTTTTCACTGCGATAATGCCCAATTTTATAATGTTTAAGAAAAGTTAACCCTCTAAAACCCCCATCGCCAGCGCTTTAGGTGTTCGAAAATGAATCAAAATCGCAGGCAATCAAATTTGTCATAATTTCCTCTCAATCTTTCCATCTGTCGTGTCGTGACCTTTTTGGTGTGCTCATCTCAAGCACATCGCGCGCAGCGGCTTCGAAGTCACCAATGGAAACCATCGTACTAATGGGCCCTCCATTATGATGGCCAATACCGAATTTACTAATCATAAACCTGCCACGATTCCGGTGAGTTCTCCCACGGCTTGGGCACCGTGACGTAACCGATCACCATCCTCTCTAGTGCTCACCGGGAACGTCTTCAATTCCTTCCTTTCAACGGACACCCGACCGGAGTGCTCTGTGTGTCTTTTGCGTCGAAGAAGAAGTGCGCGTCTCGATCGATCGTGGACGGGCCCGGGTTTCCTTCCTCTTGGCTGCGGTTTGTGGTTTTACTTTTGCCCGAACGCATCTTCTTCGTGTACCGTATGGGATTGCTCGAACGGTCGTTTCCCAGGGTTTGCATGTTTGGCGATCTTGGCCAGCGTCTCCGGATGCATCTGTTGTGTAGTATTGTGTTTAGATTCTGCCACCAGCCGAGACGTCTCGAGTGTTGCACTGCCGACTAGAGGGCATGCAGGACCGGACAGTAAGGTAAGCAGTTGATACATAACGGCTTACGCAAACTAGTAAAACCTTCTCAGTAAGCGTACCGTCTTGGTCATACTGGCACGTCTAGTTCACCTGTGTTGCGTGTGCCGTAGCGTTCTTTCCCATCTGACACTAGTTTCGTTCGGACAACGCAAGAAACTATCCGATTGTATCTGAGCATATCTTTTTTCGCACACAGACATCATAAGAAAACGCGATGACCCTAAGCTTCATTCTCGGTAAGCGTCGAGACATGGTTGGTAGTGGCTGCACGAAATGGTCGAATTGGCCTCCTCGCATGTATGCGCCGTTTGTTGCAACTTATTGCTGCGCTTCTTTCGATTAAGCTCGTTTACCGTTTCCGTCATCATCTGTTTGCGAAACCGGATTCCTGGCGGGTCCGACTTGGAATGAATCTTTATAGCTGTAGGCCAGCTCATCCCTCTGCAAGACGCACGGGGAGCATGGCAAGGGCAAGAAAGATAGATTGAAGGTGTGCAGCGCGTAGTGGAGGATTGGCGTGTTTGAGCTAGACGTTTATGGCCATCTTCCAGCGTTTAAAAAAAAATAACGCAGTATCGCTCAATGTCTCTCGGTAGCTATAAGTCCTATTTAACGAGTTGTAAATTGATGCACATCTCTTCCTGGACGTTCAGCTGAGGGAATCGTTGTGGGGAGCTGAGTAAAAGATTCTTGTCAGAAAGTAGTTCCAACCAACAGTGAAGACCATCATCTTCGTATTAGGAACCAAGTTCATGAACTGATTAAAATATGAATCGTTCTGTAAGTTTTATTCAATCAACCGTCTTCTTAAAACCGAAATTCGAAGTTTTAGAAAAAAAACCTGATGCTCCGAACAGCAACACGATTTCTTCCAACATCTCAACACGCAGATGTTCTTCCGAGATACAACCTCTCATCCTCCATTAAACAGCCGGGAAGATGCGCCCAGGTGCGTAAGCCTTTTTTCCATCACGCTTCTTTCCCTCACGATTAGCGGTTCCGCCGTGAAATGTATGCTACGAATATAACATGTTTTTACCGTTTCATTGATTTCCTCGCCCAAATGCAACACGGCCAGATGGTTGAGGCAGTGGGTTTGCAACCGTCGGGGTTTTGTGCTTTGCCCGCTTGAACGGTGCATTTAGCAGGTGCTGGCGTGAAAGGCAGAGGGGCGCACCGTAATAGGCCGGGGCCCCAGGAAGGCCGCTAATCGAAACCCTACCGCCTGTGAAACCCTTTTTCAACGCAATATTGTTTTAAGTGGCCCATATCCCATTACCCAAGGAGGAAACGGAAAGCTTCATGGGTGGAAGAGAGGAGTGTTAATTTTTTTTTGTGTTTCTTCCATTTCAGCCAAAGGTTAGATTCGCCCAGCGGCTCCGGGTGAAGTAATATTCAAAGGACGTTTCGTAAGCCTGCAAGGTGGCACGATGGCGACAAGTGGAAAACTAGTTTGAAATGTTCAGTGACGAGGGAAATGTATTTGGGCGTGTCGAAATTGGCAGTGCCATAAAGGTAACGGTGGTGATCAAAGCCTACAACCACCAAAGAATGGTATATTGAACTAAACTCATCGTTCGCGTATCGTTGCGTTTGATTTGATAGGTTCGACCACGGGACATGAAAACGCTGATTAATACATCCAGACAGCAGCACGTTTTTTACGACCTGCTACTCACTTGTGGTCACGTTAGCATGTCCTGGGAGGCGGGACTCCCTAGTGCAAACAAAAAAATCCTCTTTTCGCATTCCGTGTCTTCCTGTCGTTTCTGATAAGTTGATTACTACATTATAGCCGTATGGTACCGATGATGACGGGACCTGTCTGCTGCTGGCAGGACAAACAACAGCTCGTCCGACATGGTACTGATTCGCTGCCGTTGCTCCCGTGGTCGGCATTCTGCAAACGGTCATCACGGCTTATCAGTTCCGCTCTCTCTCTTGCTCGGGCTCGCTGAGCGGTGCCAGTCAATGGTCGTCCTGCTGTTCGCTATCATCTTGCGAGGCCACACAATTGCTCGTTCCCGGCCCCGATTACACGGCTTATCGCGAGTGACAATCGGTTCCGCGGAATTTCATTACTACAAATTGGCGCTCTATCTTTGCGAGTCGCTTGCTTCCATTTCTTCCTCGCTCGGTAACGTTCTGGAACGGTTGGTGCGCGGAACTTACGCTCTGGCTATGGCTCGCCGTCACACTAGACTCGGCATGTCCTGTTGCACGCCTTCGTCGCGGGACGTTGCGAGATTGTACGCCCGGACTGACTCCCACCGTGAGTAATCGGGCAAACGAAGCGCTTCCTGTTGGTTTACTGCCTTTTCTTTTTTGCCAGCAAAGTGCTGTGTCAGTGCTGGAGCCATGATTGAGAAGCAGAAGACGGTCAGTTCAAACGGTGAATGCGTTGTTTTACGGTTTCACTGTGTTGGTGAAACGCTTTCACTTCACGGGACATAAGGGTGCCGAAAGGATCTCTTCAATAGTAGAACCATAAGACTATCATCGCTTTGGGTCATTTACTTCGCTTCCCGTTCAAGGACATTCCACACCGAGCATGAGTCACACGATCATTTCGCACCAGGAGGACCAGCTTCTTCAATTGGATGAGTAACGCCTCCACCAGCGCACGTCTATGATGCAATTTCCAGCACGCTTCCGTGTTGGTCGTGCTCTGGCGTAGCAGAGGGGATGTAGGATACACAGCAAATAAGTGCGCATGTACGGGCGGAGTGTGGACTGGGCGACCGTTCACGAACACTTCCGTAAAGTTACCAAGGATAGCATGGCAATCACGTGCCGTGCCGAGATGAAGAACACTTATACACACCGGCATCGTTCGCTCGTTCAGGGAGGCAGGCCGGGTTGGTGCTGCGAGGTGCGGTGTACAACAGTCGGTGACTCATCGGGTATTTTCCTGTGAGTCTATGGTTTCTAATGTGCTCCCTTATTTAGGTTTGTTTTTGGCAACAACCGGTCCTCGATGTCCATCGTTCCCGTTCGTCCCTTTCTGGTAATAAGCTTTCGATAGTCCTCTTCACCTTCATGCGTAGCCGTCGTCTAGGAATTTCCAATAGGACTTTTCATTTTGATCGATACTTTCCCTGTGCCAATTGTTATGCCTCATCCTCCGCTGGCAGGGAGCTAGAACCATGCTAGGGTACATATTTTATGTGAGTGCAGCAGGATACTTTTGGGTTTCGTCGTTCACGCATGCAGGAGGGACTCTAGTCTTGTTTTCATGCTCGGTGCTGCTACTGTCCCCTACCCTTGAACTTGTTTACGAGTTTGTTTTGGGACACGCGCGCCTCTGCCGCCTACCCATCGTTATGCTATCGTCTTATGATTATTTTTGTTGTTGTATTTTCCCCATATTTTGAATGCAGCAGAAGCGTTACTTACTACACTGCGATGGGGGAAAAATGTTGGGAGATTTATTAAAATGGGAAAATGAATGTTTTATGGTGTGTACAATTGAACTCCAATTTGTATAGTTTACTTAGATTTGATGAATATTAGAATTTTTGTTCATATTTTTTTGTCAAGTAATGAACATTGAATTTAAAATGTTTCAGTGTATAATCTGCATTGCATGTTATGCAAACGGCCGCCAGTTCCTCTATATGCGATGTCGAACAGTCGAGGGCGTTAAGTTCTATGCGGACTGCGGCGAACTTCCAATCAACTGCTTCCCGATACTAACCGGAGGGAATAAAGCATGTTACATTCCACACGAAGTTGTCGCAGGACCTGCACGCCCTAATCAACGTTAAGAAGAAAGAAAATCCCACGCATGTTGACAAGGAGTTTCCGTATATTGCCTGGCCATAGTTACCCTTCAAACGTAACAGATCGATTCCAATTCTGGGTCCGCCCTGGAAGGTAAGTTTGCCTAAGGTGGGCGACAACCTGATCGTTGCTTAGCCTGGCTGGCGAAAAACTCGTTCTTCGTCTACGTTTTTGTTGTCAAACCCTCGGGAGAATGACTGGCCCGCACCGTGTGTGTATCCTGGGGCCTATCCATGTGGTTTGTGAACTTCCTTGATTCATAAAGCAATCCCCGGTGGGCGGGAACCAGCAGGCTGGGCGGCCGGCTTTTCAGGGAGGGTGTGTATAATTTATTTCACCCCATGGCACAACCAAGCAGAGTCGAGTCGAGCAGACATTTTGAGTGAAGTTTTGGATTTGTTTTTTTTTTTTTGTTCTCGGAACGCTAGTGTAGAGTTGAAATGGACTGGACGTAGGATGAACCGAACTTGAGGACATAGCGAATGAGGTCCACGACTTTGAGTTTATGGATCCCGCATTTGTACTTCTGCCTGCGCTGGTAATCGTAGTAGTATTCGTTCGATTTGTGACTATGCGACACACATCTTTCTCCCAGTTTTCAGCCTTTCACCCTTAATGTCCGCTTGCCCTGCCTCATAAATGATGCAGTTGGGCCGTGCAGGGCCATCGAACGAATGCTGTCAAAAGTGAACCGTGAACAGAAGCAAAAACTTTGGAAAACATGGAGGGAAAAATCGAACGCAGCGCGGCACCTGGCTCCATTACATAACAGCACACTGCAACGGTGGAATTAGTCGTGACCGTTTAAAAGGAAATTTTCGGTTTACCACCGTTGAGTTTGAGGCTTGGGTAAAATCGTGACAAATTTAAAGGTCTAACCTAAAGTTGTTGCGTAAACACCTGATGGAAGAAAAATTCATCTCCGGAAAAACATATTCAATAAGAAATTTAATTCCTTCTTTATAGTCTCTTCAATACAGTTTCTTTTCTATTGTTATGTAGAACGACAAAAGAATTCCAATACTTGCCATACCATGTGACGGACGCCTTGGTTAAAGAAACCGATTCATGCTTAAGTTTTTCGCTAGACCAGATGTGTGCACCACTACTCAGGGCCGTTTTACACAATCACGTCGTGCGTGTGCACTTCAGGCGGTCATAATTGAGAGCGTAATTGAAAACAGTTCAATTTTGTACAACCTCTTCAACCGAACGACGCTTCGATCGTCGTGACCTAAATGTTTTGCTTTTTCCGTAATAGTATTTTTTTTCTTATTCCATAACATACATCGTTAATTAAAGACAAACGAAAGTAAGTCACTGAGACGACGACCACGAAACGACACCGCTACCGCCGCCACCCCCAACTTCACTGTCATGCGTGTCGCGATTCAGTGCGGGTGATGTAATATGTTTAAATCTCCCACGCTACTGCACGCGCCCTCCGACGCCGGGGCGTAAAATGGTGCATCACTGACCGAAACAGCCCGTTGGTGTTATTCAGTACGGAAGGGTGCGTACTAATCCTTTCTGTACATTGATAATGGCGAGTGAGGGCATTACAACACGTTAGGCGTACGGTTGGCGGTCGGTTTCGATCGGCGAGACTGCCGCTGTTGGAGGTAGAGGCGGAAAACGACCGGTACATTGACCGGTTACTCGCATGTCTCCCCTTCAACAAATTCACTAAACGATGGCAAGGGGGTACCGATTAATTGATGGGCCCCGGAACCAGCGAAAGGATGAGCTCAAGTCGCGTGTCGAACAGCCGTAGCAGCCGGTAGCCGCCAGTGTCGTTAGGGTTGTGACCGGTATTCGGGTTTATTTCATTAGTTCGTCGATTGGGGCTGTAACTCTGCCGGATTCATTGGATGAGCGGAGATTATTGCATTAACGCGCACGCACACACGCCGTCCTGCCCGACAGGGGTCGAGTCCACGCTGCAATAAATGTGTTAATTTTGGTCCCCAACGGGAAGGGGGAGACGGTAGCACACGCATGTGTAACATGTCTTCATCCAGCCTCCACGCGAAGTTGTAAGGCGAGTCGTAGTATCGCGTGGGAATTCCTGACCTTTGCCAACGAGTTTCTTCTCCCCTTTCCACCAGACTGTCCGGGATTTGAGGGGTGGCTTGCGAACCTGAAACCCTCCTGCGAGGACAAAAGAAACCTCACAGCAATGCGGATTTCTGCTCGGCTCTACCCGGGGTAGATCAATGACCGATCTTGGAGCAACGGTTATGGAACTGCTTGAAGCGTCACAATCCGCAAACCGATCTCCGGCAGCATGCTTATGTAACACCCGACTAACCCCCCCGGGTGTTTGTGTGTTGAAAGCAACTTTGTTTTGCATAAGCATTCGCAGATTGGAGCTTTGCAAAATTTGACACAGGACAACTCACACGCACTTACGACGTGCCTTGTTGGTTGTACTGTAGCGGCGAAATAGAAGATAGTGCAACTACTCCACCGAAAACAGTTTGTAGAAGCTATTGCGCCTACGGACGGTGAGAGTAGTGGACTTATGCCGTCTGCTCCTTAGGACACGCTAACTCTGCGCTATTTGTGTCGTGTTGTTACGTCGGGCGCGTACTAGTATGGCTGACGAAAAACAACTCCACTACAACCCCACGGGGGCCGTTCAACTTCGCCACAAGGCTTGCGGCTAGTGTAGGTACTGGACCGGTCCATCGGAAGGGGAGAATCAACTAGGATCAATCTTTTGCCCTACGGTGAAACTACGAAACCATCCACCACCATGTCTTGCACATTCGCGTCATGCTCCAAGCTGCCTCGAGCCCGTAGATCGTTGATTGTAGGTTACGACGACGACCGTACGTCGAGATCTTTACTAGGCTATAGATAGAGGCCTATTTGAGGGTCGAGTTGTGATTTTATGGCGGCTTCAAACAGAAGGCAGTAGGCCGTTCTATCACCCCCTCCCCCCTGGGTGACCACCAGGTGATTCACCAAGTGTGTATACAATCGGTCAGCCTTGTCACCGTTTCTTTATGTGGAAGGCTGCATCACTTGCGAAAGGAGCGGATTCGAAGGATATCAAGTGATTTTGACGGAATTCCAATTTGGTGCGCACCGACTGTTGTTTTATTTATATCGGAGTCTGCCATAGACGGAGGCACGTTTTCTAACCATGACATCATGTAGCGCAGTTTGTGCCTGTTAACAAAATGCCATTTAAAAATATGAGCATCCGAAACATAATGGTACAACACTTTATTTGGCGCAAAACTGAAGCGTTTTCGTTCGCATCCAAACCTATTTGTGTTTCGTTTTGAGCATAAGCATTTGCTACTTTGTAATTCCAATCGTCCCACGATTTATGATAATGCCGTACTTTAGGCAGAAACGGCAGATCGACACTCCAGCGTTAGAGTGAAGTGTATGAAACACAACACTGAAGCATACAGACGAATTTCTCAAACTCGTTTCCCGAATCATTTACTAACGGCGACTTACGTCGAAACACATCGACAGCAGCTCACATCGAGCTGCAGAGTTGGATGAGATTTACGGCACGCATGGCTTGCGAAACTCAAAATCCACCATCCACCAACACCTTCATTTTGTTTCCAGCTGTGGCGCTAGATGGATGGTGGAGGACACATGCTTAACATTGACATTGGAATTTACAATTAGGCGCGCCAAGACGCCGACGAAGTGTTTTGCGTACGCGCCATCTCCTCCAGTTGCGCATGTGTGCATATGTGTGTAGTGCCGGTGTTGGCAGTCGTTTGGCACGTTTTATTTACCATCCATCCCGCGCACCACTCGCGCCTGCGGAGGGTGTTTATTTGCGGTTTGGAACACATTTTAAATTTGGCAGTTTGAAGATTTGTTTTTTTCTTAGTTTTTCTTGGTACGGTCAGTTTACTCTGGATTGTGAACGACGCTTGGTCTGTGGGGCGTTTTTTTTTGTTGCTGCTTCATGCGTTTTCACGCCTCTAGCAGAGGCGCCAGACCAGTGCTACTTGAATTAACATAACTTCTTTGGAAAAAAATACACGTTGGAAGGAAACACTCATCGTCATTTGAGGACTCGTAAAAAAAGTATGAGTCATGGATTATCGAGAATGCATGCGAAAGTCCACATGGAAATCTTTTGGTTTTGTTAATCTTGATATACCTGAGGGGTAGGTTTGAGGTCGTTTGGTTGTCTTTCGTATGGTTTTTAATTTTTTGTCATTGAATAGTTTTTGCTGCATAATAAACTGCTCGCTATAGTCGGACGGATTACACTCGTAAGCAACAAATATAAAAAAGTAAATACATGGCATGTCCTCCCGCAAGCAAACTCATCAATCAAACAAACATTGATTGTCGGAAAGTGTGGAAATACCGTTCGTGGTGTCCATGACCAATCCTCCGACCTAGCAATAAAATAGATTTCCCCACGAGCCATCCCGCATAAAGCAGAGTGACCGTTGGAACTGAAACGAATGATCGCGCTCTGTACCGTTACGGAACCACCTCCTCGGGGGTCTTGGAATGGATGGAAGTGTTCCTTCAACTGTCCAACGAACGCGCTTTTTCGATTGACCATCGCATCCATCACACGAGGCAAGGGTAGACGAAGACTAGGCTCGTGTGGTGAAAAGATCGAGCAATAAAGCTCGATCAGAGCATTCATGCTGCTGCTTCTCCGCTGTGCCGTTGTTACTGCAATACTTCTACCGTCCTCGCCGTCGTTCATGACTATCTATCTAATCGATAGTGCGGTTCCTGTTTCGCTCTTTTTTCCTTTTTTTTTTTTTAGAGAATATCAACTCTTTGCTGCTAATCAATCTCTTTCATTCCGTCTGTACTTCCCGCGCAAAGCCAATCAAAGGCCGAGGATGTGGGCAAAGAAAGGCCACAACGGCAGCGAAGAACTCTAATTCTAACACACATGATGATGATGATAGTGGTTGGAGCTACGGGAAACGCAACTGATTCAAAAGATTTCGTTGTCGCGGAGAAAGTAGAAACCGCATGGAAGTGAACATGAAAAAAGCTGTACATAAAACAAAATAACTTCATCACCAAATGGGGATTGCTATCTATCGTCACAGTCGACGAAACCTTCTTTCAATAGGCGATGTCGCATCGTGGCCCGAGGCACAAAGTCCATTTGAGTGCCCACTCTTCAACCGAGGAAGGCGAGTCATCATCATGCCTGTCTGAACAAGGTGGTTAATAACGCTTTGTTGATATTTTATGGTCGTTGTACATTTTAAGAACATTGCAAATATTACATGTTAAATGATCATACGCAATAGTATAGTGTATATTTGGATCCGGTTACTAATGCACAGTAGTTACAAAATAGACCGAAAACTAAACTTGTCAAAAACACTTGTCAGAGAAAACGAGTGTCGTGAGAATTTTAGATCATACTTGTGGTAACAAGTGATTTACTCCACAGTAATGTGATATGATGCCGTAATAAAGTCCCACACTGATTCACAATTGGAGCCGCGCGGAAATTCCGGACTCTTGACAATGCAGCTTGAGCTGATGAAATGTTCTGCAACTCCACTTGTGCTCGAGGGGATTTTGTCACTTGACGACGCGGCGATTTTCGTTTAAATTTGGTTGGGAGTTTGTTATTGTCTTACAAATTGTTTGTCAACATAATTTAAAGCCACCCAATGGGAAGTTCATTGAACATGTCAGCGTTGAAACATTTCAGCGTTCTAGATAAGGACGATCGTTTTGCCCATACGTTTGGTGTGTGTCCCAGTCAGTCTGCTTCATTTCGAAATGCAGAAGAAAGCAGCTTTCTTCTTGTCGAGTGGTGGAAAAACTGAAGAAGTTCCGTTGATTGAACCTGTGCCACTCGTTCGGATTCCGATGGTTGTTTCTCGGTTCCGGACACTTACAACGTGTGATACAAACTGGTCGCTACGAGAACTGTACTTGACACTGAACGATTTAAGTTATCGCGTGGCTGAAGCCGAACGGTTTCAGAGTTGCTTTCTCGGTGGGCATAGAACAGCTTGCCGTGCTTGTAAAGTAGTAGGATGGTACACCATCTCCTTTCGTAGGAATAGAACTAGTTCCTGTTTCGACCGGCCCCCTACCTCTGCCCCGAGGGCATATCAGTCTTGAACGGCGGGAATAAAAACTAGTTTTTCGGGTTTTCCGCCACGAAATGCGCCATCCGTACAGTGGCTTGACCGATGGTCGGGTCCGCACGTTGGTGCGCACTTGCTGCCACATAACTTGCGATGAGCATCACCGGCATGTCACGGCCAGCCAAGAACAGGCCATCCCTTCCGGGTATATCTACCGGTGGCACGACATACGACGACGCTATTCGATATGAGTAGAACATTCCGGCAAACTTGAATTCTCCGTTGCATTCCAGCCGCCCGAGGATTAGGAAGTTTTGCTGCTGGGCGGTGCGTCGTCTATGTTACTGTTTCTCTACCCGGGTTAGGTGTAGTTTATTTTACTACCGGTAAGATGTTCAACTCCAAAGCGGTTGAAACATACAACCTAGTCCCTTACGCGGTAATAACTTGCAAATAACATCATTGTGTTTTAATTGCTACTATCCATAAAAAGGAAACTGGATCGCTGCAAGTTATGAATATGGCTTTTTTTCTTCTTCTTCTTCATATCCCTCTTTCAAGTCATTCACCTGACCTTGATTGATTTTTTTTCTGTGCTTGCATGCTGTATGATTCTCAACAGCTAGATATTCATATTTGATATGAATCCTGTAAACTTCAGATGGGTGTCACGGTCAGTTCATATTCTCGGCGCTCACTCTGCGGTTGAACGCTTCAGCAGCCTTGATTCCAGTTGCATTAAATCGTCACACCTCATCCACTTTTGGCTTATGTTGAATGTTCTGAATGAAGGGTTGTCATGAGTGGAAAAAGGTTGTGATAGAACCTGCCTTGCAAGAAGTATCACATTCAACCACCTTGTCTGGCTTCACAGAGTAGCTATCGTGACCGGTGCAACGTCATGCAAGAAACGAGGCGAATCTTTAAGCAAATTGTCCCTGCGGCCTCTGTACATCGCTGTGTTTTTTTACTGTAATGGTTGTAGTGGTGTTTGATTATTTCTTGCTATGAATTCAAGTAACATGATACTTTATCTTTCAAAGCAAATTTTTAGCCTACAATTGAAGTACTAACATTTGGATTTGGAAATTGTGTGTCCACAAGACGAACCATTTCCGGGCACCTGGAGACCAATACAACATTACCTTACCAGCACCATGGCATTCCTTCTCATGTTCAGCATTCCTCTCCAAATATTTAAAGTCATTCTTCGTTACTCCTCGTCAAGTGAAAGTAAATCATAAGGAAAACTTTCCTAACCTACCTCTTTTCTGTCCGACGTTGTCTCGATGGGCCGGCATGAATATCTTGCGTGCGTTTATGCGGCAATTTTTTTTTAGAGCCCCTTTTTCCCGCACCCGTGTTGTTGCTAATGGTGACTTTCGAGAGGTTGTTTTGGTTTTGGATGCTGTGTTCATGTTCCAGGGTCCCTCTCGCCTCGGCCATCGCGTTGTAGGGCGTGGATACGTTTTGTTTAACAAATTTAAATATCGTTCCGCCTGTGGCTGTGTGCGTTCGAGTCGAGCCGTACGTTGTCACCTCACCGCTGTCTCTAAAAAGCCAACCATCCCAAATGGAACAGACACCACTCGAAGTGACTTCGTGGGACTCCCGGCCTTCACGGAGGGGCGTTAGCGGTCAGGTGTGTGCTGTCCGGTCTGCAGGTGAAATTTATGCTTGATCTTCGGTGTTAGACGAACCGACGAAAGACGTCCGGGGGCACCGTCCAGTAGCTTCCGCGAGGGCCTGGCGTGAAACGAACGCCGTGAGATTCGACAACGATACAAATGGTAATCATCGACGGGTCGACTCCTCACGACGCTGTCCAACGCGATGCTTCATTAGATAAGATCCCCGTCGCTCGACGGTCGCCCGTTCCAGACGAAGATGCACCACCGAAGAGTTAAAGTAAAAAATATGATGATATTAATATCGAATTTCGTATAAGATTTCGTGGGAGATTTTCCAATGCGACCCTTTTCATCGCCCTGTTTTTGGTGTGGACGTCTCTTTCGATACGCTGGCTAGCTTTCCGGTGCTATAAAATTAAGAAATGAAGATGAAATGTATTGTTTCTCCGAAGTAGGGAAATAAATTGAACCCGAAACCGAGACGATAAGTCAGATACAAAGCAGGCACGTTCCCGCCGCGAAAAGTGGGCAGCTTCTATTATTTATTAGCTCGTTTTCTATTTCGCTACGTGTGCTAATAAAAAATCAATCAGTGCTCTGGCAAGGTGCTATGTTAGGATGCTACAGTGGATGGAATCGTTATGTATCACCATTACCGACTCCATTATTCATTCAAATGCTTCCTCACACGGCGGGAGCGCAAGGTTTTGATGATGCTGATGAAGATGATTAACCCAATGTTGGTTTTTAAAAGCCAGCAGTATGCCTTCCGGCAGTGCGTCTGTTTCGACGTTTTCCTAGAATCCTCCGACAGCATCCAAAGCAAACCCAGATGGTAATACCTCATGTACGACGATCTATTCTTGCCGTTACCAAATCAACAAAACAAACGAGCAAAAAAGTCTGGCCGAATGATGACTGGACTGGAGATGCACGGCTGCCCGGGACCTTTCAGTTGAAAACCGTGAACCGTAAAACTGCTCGCCGCGAGGAATTAATAAACGATCGCTTCCCGTTTCTACCGGCAGCGATGAGGATCGCGTTCTGGATCGCACATGTACCCAACGGCTGCGGTCGCCATGTTTGGAAGAATATAGTATAATGCAAGCTAATTACAGACAGGCTTTTATATTTCTTCTACATGTTTATGTTCAGTTGAGTTTCTCCAAAGCTTGTACCTCCTCCTGAACTAGTTTCTGTTTGTGTGAAACCGGCGATTCGGGAAATGGTACAAACACGCGCAGAGAAGCGAGAACCCTTTAAATCATACGACGAAACATTCGGCTGGCGACGATCTATAGACATAAAGAGTGGCATCTGCTCAGCATAATGGCTTGGAGGGATTTGCCTTCAAAGATGAGTATTTAGTTTACAATTTGAAGGTTGCTGCCATAAACTGTAAAGAAAGGAAATACTAAGCCAGGGAGCTCAAGGATTAAGAACGAATTAAACCGGCATTGAAAGCGTCAGTTGTTACGTCCATGCAAAAGTTACGTTAAAATTACTCGGTTGTGAATTGTTACAGAATTAAAATGTGATTTATCAAACATCGTGTTGTATGAGCGTATTTTTATGTTCCACAAACGTTAGGGTGTTTACCTCCACACGTGTTAGCGTTTGATAAACAATGGTTACGACTTACAAAACATTCTTTTCGTAGGCAGGATCTTTAGATAATGGGCAGAAAAACCTCTTACCTGACCCGTTGGGGGTTTGAGTAACATTTATAAACATTTTGTTACTCGAAAACCCTCGAAAAACCCGACGTCATCGAAAAATTACTATGTTCGTCTTTAAAGACGAACCTTCATCCCTTCTGAGAAAACTATACAAAAGTGCAAACGTTTTTCTTACTTTTTCGAACAAGGTTTCCAATGATCACCGATCCCATAATCAATTTAAGTCAAGATTTGTTGTGGGTCACCTTGTGAGCCTTTCCGAGAAGGGACGGATATTTACGCAGAGATACAGCGACTTCCCAACTCCTTGACTATCTCAAGGTGAATTGAAACCATTAACCCTACACCGAGATCGCTTGAAGCACTTTTTGCTACCGATGGCACAGCGATGCTGACTGAAGAACTTGAGAAAATGTCCATCCATCGTTGATATCCCGTGGAGAGTTTTGTTTTTCCCCGAGTTTCAGCGAGTGTTTGATATAACGTCGTTGATGAAACTCAACAAATTCTACTGCTATCCACAGCCCTGGGCTAAGTCAGAGAGAACCGAACCGCGGCCGGCTTATCTTAATCTTTCCCCTCTTGAGCTTGTCTTAGAGTAGACAGTAGGAAGGAGGAATTTTTACGTTTGCAAAATCACCATCCTGGGCGTATTTGAAAGAATCTGATCGCTTAATGGCGATGGCGCTGCGTACACCTCCAATTCAACTCGAGACGGCAAGCTCTGGTGCCGGTTCACTGTGGTTCCAAACCGGGAGAATGACGTCATATTTTTTATAAGCACTCCAAAACGGGCTTGCGTTGGAAAACTCGGGAAGAAGCAACCACCGGAACCACACCTTCGGCGAACAAATTTCGGCAGAAGGTGCTGTCTAAGCCGAGATAAGTCAAGACTTCAAGACGGCCAACCAAAAAATGTTAGGCTGTGGATAATTTCAAGATTGTACATTGCCGTCGGAGCAGTTTATCTGCACGTTCGAATTTTCGTGAAAGTGACGCTAACACTAATCCAAACATTTTTTATTATCTCTCATTACAGGACCAGTTTGACAACCTAGCAACACACACGCAGAAAGGAATTGACTTTTTCGAGCGATTTGGAAACTTCATCCGCGATCGCAGTGCCATCGAAGTCGAATATGCGCTCAAGCTAAGGTAGGCCGCAATACATGAACTATTTCGAAGAGACTTTAATCTGCAGCTCTTGAAAGCCATCGTTAGTACCATCAGCACGCGAAGACAACCGAGAAGGAGTATAATTCTGCTCCAGACAGAAGACGTCAGTTTTGAATGTGTTGATGTCATAAATTACTCGCCATTCTGGCATGGGTCTAACATTTAATTTTAATTTTGAAAACATTGTGGGAACGCCAATCTAATGTTTCTGCGGGTGAAACCTGTACCCGAAAGTTTACGAAACCGGAGGCAGGAGTGCGGGAAAGCGGAGGTTCTACTTAGTTTGTTCCAGTATTTATAGGCCCTCGTAAATCTTGGACTTCAGAAAAACATGCGAGGAACATGAATTTTTACTCCTTTAATTTCATTCGCGGCGCTATAGACGGATACTCAGGGACAGGGTTACAGGGGCTCGACGTGGTTTGGTTGACGGTAGTTCAATGCGGGAATATTACACCGCTTCAAAGTCACCTATTGCTCACATTTAACCTTCGCGCTGGCGCAACACAAACCGCAGTCCCGACAGTTCCTTCACCCCGACCCGGGACCGTGTTCTTCCACAGTTTGCGCTCGAAAGCAAACGGTTGCGGCGGCTGTTGAATGGCTGCATTTCCTGTTCCGTTGTTCGATCTGCGAAACGCGAATTGAGTGTAAACAATTCTCCAATTACACGCAAATGGCAAAGGAAACATGTGCGTAAACAGCGCAACTGAGGTGCTACTCTCCTCCTCCTCCTCCTCCTCCTCCTCCTCCTCCTCCTCCTCCTCCTCCTCCTCCTCCTCCTCCTCCTCCTCCTCCTCCTTACGCCAGCGGCAAGAATCTGTTGAAACATTCACGCAAGAAACCCTACAGGAAACCGTTGGTGCGCGAAAACAAAACCATAAAAACGAACGTACGAAATCGGTTTCCCTCGGGTTACACTTTTATTTGTGCTTCCATTCATTGAATTCAGCGGTTTTGTGGCGATGCGGTAGTTTCGGAGGCGATACAAGAACCAAAGGGTTGCTTTATTCCTGTGCCGTGGGATGTCGTTTTTCTTTTCGGCTGTCTTTTTTCTGCTCCTCTGGGTTCGTTCTCAACTTGTCGTATCGCATCTCCCGGTAGTACCCCGAAAGAGTACGGCCGAGACACGCGCCCACCATCGTTCATCTGGCTTACGTGCTGCCGCTTCTTGTGGCAAAGTGTGTATCCTTCCTTCGCACCTTCGTTGGCGATTCCTGTCAACTCCCCGCGCGCAAAACCTTGAGCTCTCGGCGTGCGTGACCCTCGGGACAACCCTTGCGATCCACAACGGCGGTGTACGGTCGTCGACGTGCATGAAGCACAGACCCGCTTTGCTGGGGATCCGGACTCATACTCTGCACTCATCCAAAGAGTCAGTCGCGGACTAAAAATAAACATTGACACGTACGCGCTCCGGCAGCAGCCGCACACATTTACACGTGACAATCGAGCAGAAACCAAGGATGATGGGAAGACGACCGCAGTTTCCCGATGCTTGTCACTTTCGTTAGCGCTTCGCTTAGAGTACCTACCCGCGGAAGGAAACAAGCCCTCGTTTGCTTTCGCACCAACGGAGGTTTGGATCGCGCACCGCTTTGTGCGCGCGTTCTTGTAAGATGGTAAGGAGCAAAAAAAAAGTGCACCACACACGGTTGGTGCGATAAGTTGGCGTGCTACCAAACGAGCCGACGCGACCCTGTGGCCGCCGTTGTGCAGGGTACAGATCGCGACGATGCACCAGATGTTGCTTTTTCCCCACGATCCGTCTTCCGAAGGGTCAGGGATTCTTGGGTTTTGCTCTGGCATGCTGGGAGGGGATGATCGCAACGGGGATGTGAAAGCAGCGCTGACTGCGTGCGATGATAGAGCAGAGCAGTCATCTCACAAGAACTTCCCCAAACCCCGCGGCTGGAACGTCATGCCACGATTCGGCGTTCAGGTCATGTTGTGCTCGGTGTGTTTTCTGCTCCGCATGCATAGGTCATGGTTTCGGCGGGTCGCATTTTCTTCCCGTTCTTCCATCGCGTCCTCACTGAATCCATGAACGCAAGCAACATGTACGACGTGCATTCGAATGGTCATGGCTGAGCATACACGCAGAAAGAGGGATCGTGACCGCTTGACGCTACAGCCGCCTTCATCTTTTTCACAACTCGCCCAGAATAGTGGTGTTCTTTACCTTTGGCTGCCCGTTAGTCGTACGGACGTGAGAGTGCTACAAATACGCCGCGTGCTTGACCTATTAGATGGGAAAACATTCAGAAATTGGAGTAAATCTACCCGGCACGAATTATGTGCTCGACGATTTTATTCGTCGCCGTCGTGAGTTTTGCGTCAGAGCAACTTTTTTTTTTGCTTTATAAGTTGGCATATATTAATCTTGTCAGCTCGATCGGAACTTGGCATAAATCTTTTCACCTCGATCGGAACTTGGTGACATGAACATTTGTTACGCATTGGGTTTTTCTTCGCGAGCTAAAATATCTTATTTCCGATTGGCCAAGCTGTTTCGACATCAGCCGAACACGAACGAGGAAATCAAACTTGAACCACGACTCACATAATCGTCAGCTTAATTTTCGGGCTCACGAAGGAACCGGGACTCCTTTGTCGAAATCTGTTTATAGCACGGTGGGAGTGGATGAGCTCATCGATGTGATGAGTTTGATTCGATTGCAGTCATTCCTGCTGCATTCGATGGTATATGGTGTTTCGTCTTTCATCAGGGCCGGGCGACGCTCGACGTCAAGGAGGGCGTGTGCGACAAGTTTTTCTTCCTTGGGAATGTTCTTCTGCAGCAAATCATCGACCCGAGTGCGTCTCTACGAATCCCTAAAAACTACCTTCCGATCTGTCGATCGGTGTGTGCGCACTACCAGTTACCGAATCGGGAAACCGGTTCGGCAAGTTCTCTCCTGTGTATCCTGTCTTTCCCGTGTATTCTCCCAAGACCGGTCGAAACCTAAAGCATTCGTAGGCTTCGATCGTTGCCGTTGTCGTTGACGTAATGTTCGTTGTCCTCCGAAGCCGCCCTCCGCATGGGCGCGTTGGAGATGAAGCCCACCGAACCGGCGACGATCTTTGTTCTCCTGCAGCATCCTACGCGCTCAGCCCGAAGCAGCAACAACCACCGAAAGGCAACAACTGGGCGGGGAGCAAGCGATCAAATTCAACGACAAAACCACCACCACCACCACCAGCACCACCAGCTATAACCACACGCTGTGGCCAAGGTAACTGCTCAAGTTCGCTGAACCGGTTGCGAAAGTTTGCCTAAAACTGCGCCCATCATCGCTCGGCCTTTTCTTCACTCAAGAAACCCGTAGCGGCAGGGTGGGTTAGCAGGGGAAGTGGAATGTATCTCTTTTTTCTCCCGCGCGCCGGCTGTCGGTTGAATCTGAAAATATTTGCCGCCATTTGCGAGGGTTAATCGATTTTCAATAGGCAATTTATTTTTACTTCTCGTCGAATCGATATCGTTTTTAAGGTTTCGCTTTGCCCTGGCAAAATAATTATTTCTGAAGAGATGCAAAATAATCATAATTTGTGCTCGAAGCGTTCAGAAAACTTCGGCTCGAATTGTGGAAAACATCTCGAACTGTTCGGGTTACCTCCACTTTGCAACACAACCCAGCTTAGGTTCGATGTGTTGTTGCCACCGCGGTTTTACCATGATCTTTCATCACCTCGCCTATTTCAACACCAACCGTATCCACGCTTTACCACGCGACGAAGGGTTTGTCTGGCGGAGGGTGCTTGATTTGATTAGTTCCACTGTCCAGCGTACACGAGAAGCCACCGGTAATTGTTTGATCCGATAATGTTGAACCTTTACCATGATCATCCACCTGTACGAGCCGAGGTCTAATTCGCTTGTTCTGCTATGTTTATGTTCGGATAATGAGCAAGGCTCATAATCAAGGTGTTTCGTTTGCGGCAAGCAAGAAGTTGTTGATACCACGAGCGAATTAAATATGCGTCCTCTAAAGTGATCAGTGTTGGTGTTCAGGGCAGAGGACCTTACGCTTAGCGGCATGTTTTAGCTTGCCTGCATAGTCTAGTCGCTTGTCCCTTGCCATGTGTCGGTGGTCAAGACGGTGGTTGGACGCAGCTCTTAGCTCTCGCGTTCTAAATTTATCCTATAATTTTTCCGATTCACCAAAAAACTAAAGTTGTGTGTTCGCGATTCTAGAATTTTCTGTGTGGTGATGGTAAAGGCGAGGGTATAGCAAACGGCACGTTCTGTAGAACAAGCCGGTGACTTGCTGACCCAAAAAATCGATTCAAAAATCCCAAATCCACGCTTTGCTCGACAAAATGCAGAAATACGGTGTTTGTTTTTCTTTCTTGTCTTCTATAAAAAAAAAACTTCAATCCACCTTACGAGTGAGTATAGGGGTGATGTTGTTCCAAAAAGAGTTCACAAAGTGTGTTTGCAGTGGGCGTTTGGTTTGGGTCGGTCCATCGCCGCGCGTGCCAATTACCGTAAGTAAGATTTCGCGGCCATTGGCTTCCGTACGCGCGATCTTACATGTTTATAAAAGAAAATGCTGGCACCACGACCTCCTCCCATCATCATTCCACCCACCACACAGTGCGCACTCTGCTCAATTGAGGGTTCATTTCATTCAGCTTCCGCTTTAAATGTGGTGGAGGGTATGGAGTGCCCTCACTGCTCGCTTCTTACGTATTTCAGTGTTTGAAAACGGCTGCACTGTCCGCCTACGATCGTATCTAAACACACGTGAATGAGAGAGCCTGCGCTTATACTCGATCAACTGTGTGCGTCAAAGACATTTTGAATCAACATTGCAAACAGCGATTTTCGAAGAAATGCGCGCATTCCACGCCAACGAATTTCGTTTGTGCTCCGATGGGACTTTGGAACGGAACGGACGGGCAATGCATCGGATCGATTAATATGATTCATACGTGCACATTTCTTTTCTGTCTTTTCGATGACGCCTGCCCGTGCCGAGGCGAATTCAATCACGATCTCCGACCACGAACGTGATGGTTTAGCATAATGCGTTACTGGACATTCTTCGCTACTGAGTTCGCTTGGAAGTCGCTTAACCCGAAATCAGACGTCATCCAGATATCAGTCCGATTCCTTTGTGCCAATGGAATTTGGCTTTGCTGGTTTCTCTCGTTTCCTTTTTTTTCAAAACATATTGAATCGATTTCGAGCTCGCTGGAGCGGATTTGCAATTCTCCTCGCTCTACGTTTTCACCAGATTTTCAAAAAGTCGGTTCGATTGAGACCTTAAAAGCAAAATTAGGGAGGGAAATTATGAATCAGGAATTTTGATCACATATCAATATACGAAAATAGAAATTTGTAAAAACAAACTGCACCACCAACAATACAAACCCGTCGGATCGAAATGAGGCTAAGAGTTTCCTTGTCCCCATGGATTCCGTTGAAGTGTTTTTCGATATTTGAATTTCAAAATGTCATCAGTTTGTCGTTGTTCTTTTTTACTATTGTCCCAACAAATGAAACTATTTATATGGGTTGTCTCATAAAATACCTCTTTGATGTGATTTAAGCCGGCAACAACGTGCTCACCGGTTCCGTTTGACGCCGATCGCCACCTGGTGATAAATCTTGACGGATACCGAAGGATTTTCTTTACTTTCCTTATCCCGCCATCTCCAATTCGTTGATCATCTTTTTACCGCGGCTCGCGGTACCGTACTGTGTCATAATTCTACATAACGATCACGAGCAACAACGCCAAAAAAGCCATGAAATGAGCCAAACAGAAGATCCAATCGGATGGTGGGGAGGTTTTTTTTTTAAACTGTGCGCGTTTTGGTTGAACTGTGAAAAAACCGGAAAACTCATTAAATCGCCACGAACGGTACGCCCTCCCGGATGGATGGAGGATCCGGCTAAAGCCGTCTTAAGAAATTAAACTTAAAAAAAGAAACGCAAACAGTCCAACTGTTCGCGAATTCCAATTATCCTCCGTTCGGTGGACGGCGAGAGTGTGGCTTTGGTTTGTTTATTTTCCAACGCGAGACTAGTTTCTTCGATTGAGAGAAATTTCCTATTGTTCTGCGACGCGCGGTGCGCTTATCGATTCTTTTCCATCGGGCCTGGGCGAGGGGAAGGTTGTGGACTGGAAGAAATAAAGGATAAAAAACCTTCGATAAACAGGCGGACAGGTTGCGTGCGCTGAAACTGGGTTACATAGGCCTGTGCCACAAAGGAATCAAGAGGCGAACGTAAAAATAAAAAACAACATTTCTTCCTCCCCGCATGCCGGCATGTCTCTTTTAAACCGCGCGCATGCGATTTCAATGGTCTCAATGGCTTAAAGATCTCCAATCCGATGATGACCGGTGGCTGGGCGGTGTCCATCAATTTTCCCCCGCGGCCTGGCGGCGGTCATTGGACAGATCTGGAAAACTTTCTCCCATATCGCCAAGAGACACGCCAGCAGATCGGCGTCGATCGGGGCTGGCCATTGACCGGCGTTACGACGGGGCTGAACAGAGAGATAGAGAGAGGAATGCCGGCCGGCTGGCTGTGGTGGGATATTCTGTTTTTAATTATTATCATAAACTCGAAGTGCGGATCTTACCGGCTTCACTTAATCGAAAACGTTGCAGATATGCGACAAGTTGCACGAAGGGTAGTGGTATAGACACACATACGTGTATGTCTCAGCTCGCTGGAGTGGATGATGCACTAGCCACACCCTGCAATGCAAGAGAGGATGCGAGGCCATTCATTCATTCACTTTCGTTTATGCGCAACATCGTGGCGACGATGGAGACCATCCGTATCAGTCCAAGCGTCTCCTAAACAATCCCCAGAGAAAGCAATCGATCTCCGAAGACGCCGAACCCATCCGAAAGACCATTGCCACCGATGTCACGTGAACCGGCCGGTCTGAAGTTAAGGAGAACTCTCCGCCCTTCGGCCTCTTGCAGGCACAAACGTTACAAACCGGTCGAACGTAACACACCCTAGTGAGTCTACTGCAGGACAGTGATCCGTGTGTTTGTGTGTGGTATCAATTATGATGCCCGCGAATGATGATGGTGCATGCTTGTGCATGTGTCAACGATGCTCCCGACGATGCATACGATCAAACTCGCGCGAAGGAATGCCTCTGACAATCATCGCCGTTTCATTGATCGATGCGGTAGGTTCAGTTTAGTCCCAAAGTGTACTAGAAACCCTTCGAGGAGGTAAGGCGAGAGAGGTCTGTGCGTGCAGTGGGTAGAAAGTGAGCACAACATGTTCAAAAGCATTACGATTAGTACGAGCACATATGCGCTTGCTCGTCTACATTGGGCCAACCATTTATAGGGCTCATCACAGATCACGGCAAAGATGCGCGCGTTGTACTCGTTGCTGTTGCTGTTACCGTTCGCAGTAGCTAGAAAGTGCAACATTAAACGGATATGGTGCCTCGTTTCCCGATACAAGTGCACACATTTTACCACTTGCGTGCGCAACGGCGCTAACGATATCCGCCGAGGTATCTAACATGTGCACAACTCAATGACGAGACAAGCAGGGAAGGGGCACCTAATAGAGCCGTCGCCTTCATACAGCGACATGGAATGGTAGCACGGAGTGAAGAAGGTCAGTGCAGAAATCACTGCAGGAAAATGCGAAATGCTCTCTCTTAGTGCACGCGAAATGTATTCGATTGTGGAGCATCATGCCATTGCATGTATCGCACCATTATTAAAAAAAATTAGATTACTCGAACTGTGCGTGCGGATAATGTAAATTATCGATCTCTCAACACCCGTTTGAACCGTGGCTGCTTTACTAGACGGTTCTTCTTCAAGCAATTCATAAACACAAATCCTATTATCTGTTGAATGCAGCTCCATTGATAGTTGATAGCAGAACAAGAATTTGCACTGAGTTAAATTACTTCCTAGTTTATGAGGGTGCGGCTTTGTTCTATTCCATTCATAATATCATTCCCGCACTGTACTGCGTTGGTCAACTATGCAGAAGATTGATAAGAAAATTATCTCTCCGTCGCGACAGGCAGATGTTGTGAATTGTTTGTTTATGATAGAAAGGTATCGATAATGAACGTTACCGGTTATGTGTTACGCATATTTAGTTGAAACACGACAAAATTGATTTTTAGCATGACTTCTCACGCTACAATTCTCTAAGGAGATATTATTTTCGATCGTAATTTACCGAGGGCGTTTCTACCCTACCTACAGCGCCTGGGACTATTCTAAGCGAATTTATGTGCTCAACCAGAACCGTTTTAACCGTCCGCTGACCACAGGGAAGTCGTCCCCACAAATGACAGAAAGTTGCGCCTGTCACAACGTTGTTCGTTGTACTGCAGCCGGTAGAACACGCAATGGAATGCAACCACTGCACCGCAGGCCCAGTTGCTTTGTGTGCCGCAAACGGATGGGAAGATCGTGTCATTTATACCTTCGTCCGTCGATCCAAATGCCGATCGTTGCCTGGCTTGCTGCTTCCAATTGCATTCCGTTCCGTTCTACTGGGCGCAACGGATCTCGATTTTGGGGCGGGAGAACTCGAAAAGGAAGAACCCTCCGGGGGTGAGTGATTACAGCTGTCGTCAACAGTGCCGGTAAAAGTATGGCTTCTGCTTCGACATCGGAAGACCTGGACGCAGCCCGTGGTGTACACCGAAGTTAATGACAATGTCTGGCACGTCTATCGTAGCGACACCTCCCCCACGAAATACCGATCATCGAACACGCCAATCTTCGTCGGTGATCCATTCGGTCCGCACACCACTGCCCGGAACGAACGGGCAAGCACAGGGGCTGGTGTATAAATAATGCTGGTGTGGCATGAGAATGTCGTGCGACGGACGCCGACTTGCTACGAAGGAAGGGGTATCAGTAATTGCGGGCCTTTTTTCTGTGCCAATGGCACCTTAACAGGATTTGCACTACGCCACCTTCTGCACCTCCCGATGCACTCGCTTTATTCTGCAGCCATCTAAGGGTTGCAGCGATTGCCCGTACCACCAAAACCTAGCCCTGTAATCACGCGGGCCAGTGTGGAGTGCAGTGCTGCGGTGTGGACATGCGACACCAGCCCTACCAGCGGCAGGTACCAATCAGTGATTTTTTATGCTTGACACATGATCTGCCGGCTAGTTGCGATGCCGCAGCCAATGGCACACAGGCTGCCATTCTAGGATGGAAAATTGATGACTTCTTAGGTACCGTCTCCTGGAAAGCCTTCCAGACAGACTGCAGGTTTAACCTAGATTGTTGTGCCGAACCGAACCTTCTTACTCTTCCTTTAATCTAATGCGTGGTTTTCTTCCATCTTCCCTTTTGCAGGCGGCTCGTGAAAAACTATCAACCCAAAAAGAGCAAAGAGGACGAAGAAAATGAGTAAGTACTAGTTGCCGTAATGATTGACATTCCCGCTGTCAATAGGATTAGAATGGTATCTATAAACGGTACACCGTGGATTACAATAATTTGGCGGATTTTACCACGGTATCCCGCACAAGAGATAATCAAAATAAGACTTTCCTCCATGTTCTTTCTTTCTCTCCGCGCATAGATTTTCCACCTTGATCGCTTTCAAAAATGTCCTCAAGGAGGTGGCCGACTTGGCCGGGCAGCGCGAGGTGGTGGCAGAGAACCTACAGAACCAGGTGCTGCAGGGTATCACGCTGCTGGCGAAGAACCTCCGGGAGGAACGCAAAAAGTCGCTCAACCAGGGCGCCCTGCTGACCCAGTCCCTGCACACACAGATCGGCACGCTGGACCGGGCGAAGCGGAGCTACGAGAAAGCGTTCCGCGAGGCGGAGAAGGCCCTCGAGGGCTACCAGAAGGCGGACGCCGACTTGCACCTGAGCCGGGCGGATGTGGAGAAGCAGCGGATTAACATGAACATACGCAGCAGCCAGTCGGAGGACGCGAAGAGCGAGTACGCCAATCAGCTGCAAATTACGAACAAACTGCAACAGCAGCACTACCAAACGGCTCTTCCCGAGGTACGACGGCGCATTCATTATGATGAGGAACGTTCCGTTCTACCAAAAACTAACAACCCGTGTTCGGTGTCCCTCCGGCACGCATGTGTTTCATTGCAGGTGTTCAATCGACTTCAGGAATTGGACGAAAAACGAACACGCGGCATGAAGGAATTCATCAAACGGTCGGCAGATGTCGAGTACGAAGTTTCGCCCATCATTGCCCGCTGCCTGGAGGGCATGGTGAAGGCGGCCGATTCGATCAACGAGAAGGACGATTCGATGATTGTTATAGAGAAGTATACGCTCGTTCGCCGGCCGGAAACGAACCTGACGCAGAATAATCGAATCTAACGTGCGCGCTCGCGATCTGCTTTCCACATTTACCGTAGATATCAGTCCGGCTTTCAACCACCCGGAGACATACCGTTCGAAGACCTTTCGAAGCCCGACCCGGACGCCGCCAACAATTCGCAGACCCACAACTCCAGCACCGGGCTAAACCACATGACGGGGAAAGGCACGACGAAGGATAAGTTGAAAAAGCGAGTTGGCATTTTCGGAATCTTCACCGGCAACAAGGTAAGGGAACGGAGCGGCAAAACAGCAACAGTACCCTAGGCTCGGTCGTAACGAAAGTGCGCCCCCTGTCTGGCCCTGTATACCCTATTTTTTCCATCGTTTCAAACTTCACACTTGTATATTTTTCTTGTATGTTTTATGAATATCCTTTAAACTTGTTTTCATCGTTGCTTGAACCAATCGTTTCAATCATTAACACTTCCAGTTCCTCATCTCGTTGACGTTATTAACGTCTTAATGTATTCATGTCCCCTGCTAGGGAAACTTTTGGAGAAGATTGAAAACATCAATTAGATTTTTCTCTATTTTACTTTTCTTCAATTATACATTTCTCTATTTATGTATTACATTCAATCTTCTGAACGTTCATATCTTCATTTATTTACCTTTTTTTACGTATCTACAATTCATGATGCAAATCGAACCACAACACAATTCGACGTGTGTGTTGCCGTGAATGCGGTTGTTTTGCTGCTTCAAACGGGAAAATTAACTTAACACAACATACGAACAAAAAATAAAATAAATCCCGCTGGCATGATTACCGACGATACGTCCGACGGTGTCAACATTGTATGGAGTGAGTATTTCTTTCACCGACCCGACCCGTCACTCCCGGGTGGGTGGGATTCGGGGATGTTTTAGGATCAAAAACGAATGTGTGGGCCTGTTGTAACCGAAACACACTTCAAAATCACAGCACGTGTGCGCCTTTTCCCATATGCTGGCTGTTGCACCACCAGCTTCTGCTTCTGCAGCTTCGCACGCAAAATCCTTGTCTCTTGTCGAGCCGCCGCACTTGTATATCGACTGACTTCACCATTGGGTCACTGTTGTTTACTTGTTGTTTATCTCCTTATTGGTTGCACCACACTTTCCAGCGGATCATTAGATACGGACAAATGCCATGCCAGCACGTCTTGCAATGCGTTCCTAACAACTGTCCAAACTGCTTTCAACATCCTGCTATGTGCTTGTGCTTATCTCTCACTTTTTAGGCTTCGCCTCTCTTTTTTGTTATCTTCAAATTCCTAATCATTTTCCGTCCCCAAAAGTTCACTGTGTGCAAGAATCACCCGCAAAGCTACAACAGTGTTTACAACGTCCAAGTCACTTCCTTCTCCTGTGTGCCTCGGGTGGGTGGCTTCCATCGTAAAGATTAGAGATAACTGGGGCAGGGCTCACAAATCGGCACGGTGCCACTTGAGGCAAGCATCTCATTAGCGACCCCCAAGTTAGCGGTGGCGCTGGATGTTGTTCGGTGTTTGCTCTCATGACAAGTTCACTTGCCGCTTGCCCTTTAACGACGAACTCTCGGCGCGATGGATGGATCAACGAGGATGTTTCTTTGTGCTAGCGAGCGTAGGTTACACTTGACAAACGACATCGACACCTTCGGTTTCATGAAAGAGATAGACCTCTAAAAAGGTACTTCCGTTTGCTTGAACGAGGAATTGCTTGCAAATTGGTTGACGGCAAGGTAGCCGTTCCATAAAAGATCACATGCGTGTCTGCGTTGGTGTATGGTAAGCTTAATCTAAGTGGTTTTTGTTACTCTGCTGCTGCTGCAAAGAAACAAAAAATCAAATGGTCCCAATGAGTCATTATTTTCTTATGGGGTGACAAGTAATCTTCAGTTTTTTCGTGATTAGTCATTGCCTCAGAACCAAGCAACGTTTTTTTTTTTATATTAAGGAAGGGCAACTGTCATTACCTGTGCCTATCGCTGTAGAAATCTTATCTACAAACCATATCTACTTGCGGTGCTGCATAGTAAATCGAATACTCACAAATCCAAGGAAGGCCAGGTTAACTTTCATTCTTTGCAATATGAATACCGAATGAATTTGTTGCGTTAGTGTATTTTGCAATCTTTTCAACTGGTTTGTCAATCACGTATTGTGCTTACCCGTTGCGAATCCTTCAAACTGTTTTTATATTCCCACCGTCATTTGTCACCGTTGGCAAAAAACGGAGGCGAAATGATTCGGTAGGGACAAAGGCACAGGAGCTACGAGGCAAAAAACGATGTCGTGCAAAAAACCATTGACATTTGATTGCGACCACCGCGTGGCGTTTACTTTCCTTCGATGTTCAATATTTACTTCACATAACATACTTATTTGCACATTAATTACGGTGTGCTTGGTCTCGATTTCCGTAACAAGGGAAACGCATTCGCGTATGCGTCAAACGTCCTCCCGGGGGGCTCGACGATGACGGTTCGCTGGCCTGCATTGCAATGAATGAGCGCCCCCCGACCACGGCGTGCCTGCGACAACTCGATTGCTCGTAGAACGGCAGCGTTGTCCTTCAGGGAGTGGTGCGCTGTCGAGACAACAAAACAACCGAGGGCATCAACGGCGAGAAAAACTAGGGGGCTCTCCCAATTCATCCTACCAGTAACATCCGTTGGCCGGCTAAGCTAAGCTTTACAACCGCCAAGCGGATCGATACTCTCGCCGAGGGAAAATGGACCACGTCGTTTCATGGATCCGCTCTCTACGTCCTTCTCCAGACATTATTTTGCAACGTGATCCGCCAGCTCAAGTGTTTGATATCGGTCGACACGCAAAGGCATCATGGGTTTTTTATTATTTTTTTTATTGTGTCACTTTTTTGCGCTTTGTCTGGCGTATTTTACTCATTTGCGTGTCTCCACGCAAGGTTAGCTTTCACGCGCCCTACGCCAAGCGAGGATTACGATCGAGTGATGTAATCTGTGCATACGGTAACTTGTTGCTGCCGCAGGATTAAGGCTTTGTACGTGGTTATTTTTTGCACAAAATGAAAAATGAATTTCTTTGATGGCCTCAATGAGTCATAAGATTGTTCAATGGATCCCTAAAGGGCGCGGATCAATTTTTTAAGTTATTTTTCTGAGCTTCAATTTAGGTTATCTAGTTAACTTTGTATCTTTTTCTTTTAACAAATCTCCATATCCCTTGCCAAATTTCTGAATTTTTCAAGTCACTTCGGATCCATGTTTATCTGATGTGTAGTAAGTAATTGTATGTTCGCTGCTTTCACCGTATTCATGTTTTATTTCTCATTTTTATTTAATGCTGCCTGCCAACTGTAACCTAAATGAACAACAACCAAAACTAAAATTATTCTCTTCAACATTTCCTCATCTGTTTTCGTTGCATTTTGGTTCCTTCCCTTGTATTTGGTGTCGGTTGGTCCGTGCGGCTGGTGATTTGGTTGATGGTGTCCAACGTGGTGCTTTCGATGTGTGTTCAATGCGCTTCATTCCTGGCTACTTACCGTTTGCTAAACTGTCTGCAAAAACATTTAAAAACACCCAAATTGCAAAAATCTTCACTACCACGAACTACTACTACTTCTACTACTGCTACTACTAAATCTTCCCAGAAGATTCTCGAAGCCTGCATACATGTAAAGGTAATGGATACTGCTGCCGCATGTGTTGTGACGGCAAGGTGTGAGAAAATGTGTTTTTGTCATTTGATTTAAATTTGCTCGATTGAAATTGTCTAGGGTGTGTTGTGTATGTATTGTTTTTTGCCTTCGCTTTAGTTGTTTGCCTTGTTTGATACACTTGACCTCTTTGCAACGTATGTTTTGTCCTCGGTTTCCGATGTTTTCTGTATGCCGCTAGGATACATTTTGTGTGATTTACCTGATAGTAACATATTGGCCGTTGGAATACTTTTCTTTAGATCCTTCCTGCATGAGTCGACCTTATTTTTGATCCATTTTCTCCAAAGCACATTCACCTTACCACTAAGGATGAAAAACGAGTGGAGGAAAGTGGCTGTATCTTGCGATTGTTTTTAACGTCTCAACCCCTTCCCCCCACTATTCCAGAACAACCTTTCGACGGACGGCCTGAAGGAGGATTTCAGCGATCTTCCGCCGACGCAGCGACGAAAAAAGCTCACCGCCAAGGTACAGGAGCTGCAGCAGAAGGTCGCCCAGGAGCAGGCGGCCAGCGACGGACTGATGAAGATGAAGGGCGTCTACGAGGCTAACTCGATGCTGGGCGACCCGCGGACGGTGGAGGAGCAGCTGAACGAATCCGTCAACCGGTTGGACCGGCTGCGTATCGAGCTGCAGCGCTACCAGAAATTGCTGGACCAGGCCAACAGTCAAACGTGCAACAGCCAGCACAGCCCACAGGCGCACCGTGTGATACAGAACGGACAGCGAGCGTCCAGGTGACTTGGCGTTTCGAAATCTCGGCTTGCAGTGTACATCCTTTTACAGTGGATTTTGTTCACTCTATCTTTCTGCAGACATTCCAACGGTAGCAGTAATCACGAGAACCATCACGACGACAACGGCGAAGATCACCCCGATGATGCCGGTAGCCTTAGCAGGTCAGCTTCCGAAAGTAGTGTACAGCAAGCGCAAAATGGGCTTAACATTAACAACAACGGGTACAACTGAACAATTGTTTCTTGATTCCTACTATTGCCATTACCGTAGCTTCCTGTAGATCCACCATTTTCCTTCCATCTACACATTAACATCTTTGCATATCTGTTTGTCACTTATTTTGAATGTTATGTACAAAAATGTTCTTTTTATTTATTTCGCAAGTGTAGCATTAATAATCCCTGGACCATGAAAAAAAACCTTTATATCCTGAAATCTCCCTTTAGTAGCTTGATCCTCTAGCCCTCTAGCCCTCCCCATAGTTCCTTCTCTGCAAACCTCTGTCGCACACCTTCTTCTTCAACACTGCTCACTGGTCGAACTGAATGTCACTAATAGGGTACATCGCCAACGTGTTTTTCTTTCTTTTCGCCTCCAACAGCAGCTCGGCGAGTCCTGAAAGTGGGCTGGGCACATCGCACACCTCGCTACCGGGTTCCGGCCAGGGCAGCACCAACGAACAGCCGCTGAACGACGAGTACTACGATGCAGACCAGCCGTTGGGAACGTGCCGGGCGCTCTATCCATTTGACGGTAAGGGTGATGTTGCAATCGATCTCAATGCGACTCGATCGAGAAGCCGGCTTTGATTTCTTCACGATAATTCCCTGTTCGTATTCCACATTTCAGCAACGAGCGAAGGTAGCATTCCTATGTCGGAAGGAGAAGAACTGCAAGTGATAGAAGTAGACCAGGGAGATGGCTGGACCCGAGTTCGGCGGTTTAGCTCCAAGGGTTGGGAAGAAGGCTTCGTACCGACTAGCTACATTGAGTGTACGCTGTATGCGTAGGTAAGGATGATAACGGGGGGGGGGTGTACCTCAGTCCAAAAACGACGGAATGATAAAACTGTTTTAATTTTGGTTGCTCCACAGTGTTGATCACCCCGAATATCCTTAGCCGCCCCTCTGGGAGGAACCGCTGAATCCCGCCTCCAGGGCTGATTCCTCCTCCATGTAAATAGTTAGATGTAGTTACGCTGCACAAGTGGAGAAACCGCAGGACATATACACATCTATGCTTTAGTCGACAAAACTTTAGTGGCAATACGGACTGCTAATCGATTGGTGAACCCGCATCCTGGAAGAGAGGAAGGTTTGAGGAACATTGGTAGAAACACGCTGCCGGCATCACAGTGGAGCAGTTTCGAACGAAACCTCCACCTTTTCCCAACCCACCTGCATCTCGTTTCAATGCGTATTCAAAAACAAAAATTCTCCCGATGGAACGAAAGTGTTAACGACAGCGCGCGTGTACCGCCAAAGCAGATGTTTACTTTTGGCCTTGAAGATAAAAAAAAACCCATCAACAATTCTCTCTACCATGTTCGAATGTAGGTAACCCAGGTCGGTTTTGCACATATAAGGAATTAATTTTAATTAACCACATCGTCGTCATCATCCACGCTGCTGTTCAAAGGATCAAGCTTTCACCAACGCAATGCGTTCGCGTATGAGACGATGGTGGTTATGTTTTAGAGCGCATTCGCTAGCTTCCATTCTTTCGTGCTCTAGGTAGTCTTCGTTTATTAAATAAAACAAGAATGGTAACAGCAACCATCACAGCTTTGGTACAGGCAGAAAAAATTGTCCCGCAGATACGAACTACGAGGACCTGAACCATAGCGCAACATTCTGCAGGCATCCATTGAATGAAGCCATGATGGTGCGCATGATATTGCCATTAGTTTAGCTAAATGCATTCTACTGTTCGAATTGACCGTTGATACGGTGCACTGTGTGGCTCCGTTTCATCGACTCTGGGGTCCCGATGGAGACGATAGCACTTTACAAAATAACTATGTGGAGCAAAAAAATGAGCTTTTTTATCCTTCTTGTCTTTCCGTCGTGGCTATATTGTCTGTTTTATAGCGCTTCTTTATTTTATACAATATTTTTGCTCGGTTGCTCCTATATTCTACACCAGAAACAAGGAGTTTAAAGCTAATATCAAATCTAATATATCGTAATGATCATCATCATCGTCATTAATCACCCAGCAACTGCGAGTACTGTGAGTAGAGTGAAGCAGAAAAGCTAGCATAAACTAGGATAGGCTTGTCGAGTGAAAGTAACGGAACGAATGTAAAAGATAAGGTAGAATGAAAAAGGAAGTTTTCATAGAACGAACGGAACGGAAAGCATACGAACTGTGTTAATATGCTAGATGTAGGTCTTGTCCTTGTCCTTGTGTTTTGTACGTCCACAATCAAGCGTCCAATGTTTCCTTTTCCGCTTCCTTGTGCAACCAAAGTGGTTTGGAACACGTATAATAAATTACCAGAACACAAACAAGAAATAAACAAAACACAGTTTCCCTCTTCTTCGCCTGCGAGCATGTGTAGGGGGCGAGATGTGAACTGGCAAAAGGATCAGTAGTACATATGGAAACTAAATATTATATAAAAACCAAACAAACATTAAACAACCATTTCACAAAATAAAACAGTAAAACAATCAATCAATCAATGTTCAGTAACATTTCTGTACCGAAAACTGAAAACAATCCTATCTTAATGAGCCACTCTTGTTGCGCTAGATTTGCACACTTTCCAATGGTCCTATTTAACGGCATAAAACAATGAACTAAAACTCGAATGCATTAAACCGAAGGAGCGAGTGTGGGCGGAGAAAACGTTAACGGTAATATACCTGAATATACTGCAAAGCCACAATAGTGCATACGTAAAATGTGGTAAAATGACGTATATTATCCGCCGTTCTGGACAATTCTTTCGAAGGAAGCTTGTAGCTATCATTCGATGGGAAAATTTCGAAATAGAATCTTTCTGAGCGATCATTTTATATCGATCGTCAAAAACTATAATATAACAAAGCCAGTCAAATTCTGAACACAAAATGATATGCTCATTTAAATATCTAAAGTTCTATATTTATACAAAACGATATCCATATTTATGAGCTCAATTGCCTACAAAAAAGTAGAATAGCAGAAAGAGACAAAGACAAAGAAAATTCGGTACAACACGGTGTCAAAATTTTGGCTTAGCAAAAATACAAATAGAACTCGAGAACCTTGGATTGCTCCAAAGCACTCGCTATTTCCATGCATTGTTATACATAAAATGGAGAGGGAGTTCAAGTCAGAAGTGATCCTTAAGGCGTACGAGCCAGTTCATTGATCAGTAGAACAAAAACTAAAACCATTCTATCTTGCTCAGTTACCATGCCTAACTAACGAAGAACGCAACAAAACGCAGGAAAAGTAAACCAGAACTGATTGGCAGAAAATGAAGGTGGGTGGAAGGGTGTAAGGAAGCTAGCTAAATAGTATGTAACAAATTCAACGGTGTAAGTTTAAGCTGTACATTGGAGGGGAAAAATTAACATGCAATTGGCTCGAAAAAAAACCCGAAAGGACAAATGCCCTGAACAGTTCATAATCTTGCTGCAAGGGCATGCAAGGAAGGTTTACCGACATCCAAAACATTAAACCACATAAGCATACATCAAACACTGTGTCATTGCGTTTCATGGTTCCCATGGTTACTATCAACGGTTGCGTTGTGTGATGTTTCCGTGTGAGATGGGTTTTTTCTCTGTTTCCACTGTTCAAACATTCAGCATAACCGCAACAGCAATGCAGTACGAATAAAATCTATACTCAAATATGTACGATAGTAGCGCAATTTATTAATTTCATTGAATTATGTAGTAGTATAATGGTCGGTATTTCATTGAAAGCCCCTTTCGTATTTCATTACAAAAGTTTTCTTTTTCGTGCTGTCTTGGTACTTTTGGTACGTTCGACTTGCATTTCCACCACCGTACCTTCCATCTTGTGCATCATGCTAACCAGCAGACTAGCTTTTGTATCTACCAGAAGCAGTCGCTGCTCATCGCTACAGCGCGTTGTCTTGTGAATGGTGGACAGTGCAGTCCAAAGCACGCGCTTTGACCCATCGTTAAGCCCCTGGACGGATCCGTGCACTGCACGCACCCAGTTGCAGATCGGACCGGGATTGTTCGCCCCTTGGTCCTGCTTTTGAGAGTGTTTTATCTGGCGCAGTACTTTTTGCAGACCCGGTCCAGTCAGCGAGCACCTGGAAAGCAGCACCGACGCATTTCGTCGAGCCATTGGGGATGCCTGTTTGGATGCAAGCACCTCCAGGAGGGTGTCCGTTTGAAAAATGGCCAACAGCGAATGGACCAACCCTTCGTCGCCGGTCACGATGTAGCGTTCCTGGAGGATGCCCAGCTGCTGGTGGAAGATGTACTCCGCTCGAAAGTGATCCGATTGCAACTGAATCCACTGGATGCGTTGTGCCGTTGCAGGGAGCCGGCCGAATATGTTAGCCACCGCATCGGTCAGCCGGGCGGTGGCTGGTGCGGCGCTGGAAAAGATGGCTTTCATCTTTTTCTCCGGGTCGGATACGTTCTTCTTGAACGTATCGGTTTGTGAAAATCGCTGGATGGAGAAGGCAAGATTAATGAAAATTTATTTTATAATTTTAGTTATGCCAACTCACCGACAGGCCATCAATGAAATGCTTCACCAGGAAACTTGGAAGCTTCCAGCGTTTGTGGTAGAGGATGTTGACCGAAGCGATTAGGTTGTACACATAATCCAGCTCCACCCTGTTACCGGTAACACCTTCGAGCAGATCCAGATGGCGCACGATAAACACGAAGCATACGCACTGTAAGGTCAGACCCGTCCGGGAAATGTTCAGGCAGAGAAATTTGGCTTTCACTAGCTCCTCGAAATCCACACCGTCCAGCATTGTTTCAATCGTCTTTAGAAACTCATGGAAATGTGTACCACGTTTTGTCGATTCGTAGCGAAACAAGCTTTCGGCTAGTGAAATCGTAAGGATGGTTTTAAGTTTACGCCGGCGCTGTTCATCCCGCAAGTGCTTCGGGACGCACAACAGTCGTACCAGTCGCCGCGTGCCACCACCGGCGGCATCTGCCAGCGCCCGGACGATGTCCAGCTTTAGGTGAGCGAAGATATCGCGCATGAGGAAATCAAAGAGTACACAAAGCAACAGCTCGTAGCACTTCGTGTCGGTCCATTCCGATACCAGCCGGTTGAAGATGTTATCACACGCAGAACGAAGTAACACTTCCACAGGATGGACGTCGCTGGTTTGTGGGGTGTAGAAAATATCCAGAATATATCGAACCAGAGAAAGCAACTCCGTTACCGCAGAGCGATCGTCCCGCAAATGGTTCGTGGATGTAATCGCAGATCGTATGAGCGATCCGAGCCCACATCGCGTGTACGCTTCGGGCATACGCTTGCACCATTGTAAAGTCGATCGAAGCGCTTCGAGAATAATGTTCCTCTCGGACGCACCACTCAACGGCAATTGGTACATCAGCACCAAGATACATTTCAGTATAGAAACTGGAAAGCCTTCTGGGGCGATTGCGTTGCTCTGTAGCGCGATCGTCGATATTCTGAAAATAATAGAACGCACGCTCCAGTTGTACCATAAACGTTTTGGCCATTTACAAATAAACGGATTCCATCACTCACCTAGTGAAATGAATAGCAATTTTGCTACAATTGGATTCGTGAAGCCCACTGGAAATATACGTCAACAGCTTGCGGTACGATTGGATTACATCTTTTTCAGCCACTTGACGAGATAAAAGCTGCGTTACGATCTCCATAGCTAGCAGTATCGAGTCAAGCTCGGTCTCAAAGCACTGGTTCAGATAGTTGCAAGTGACGCGTACATTTTCATCCGAAAACACCGTACGCCGCTGTAAGTCGCGATGGATTCGTCCCATCAACAATCTCTTTTTTTCTGGAGTCAGCGAAATAGCGTAGATTCTACTGATATTTGCTTTGATGAGAGATTTCTTTGTGTTCATTGTTGAAGAGTTGAACGTGTCAGTTGCCGCTTGCACGTTTCGTTGGCGGTTGACGGCCTCCTGCAATCAACTGCTTACTGCGAAACTAAACAGTCCGAAAAGCTTCTACACAATTGGGTTTTAACAAACACGACACAGCCTCACTTCGCGAATGCCTACGTTGTCGTCAAATGATCCACGCGAAATAAAGCAAATCCTGCCATCCGAATTCTCAACTGAAACGATCGAAATCAAAGAGCACGTATGTAGTTTACCTGGCTTAGACACAGAGGGCAGCACCATGCGGCTGGGCTGACATTTTCAATTCAATAAACCAAGATGTATATATATACAAGGTGGACAACTGGAACGGTCATTCCATGATTCCCAAACGATATGTCTCACGCGTTGAACCGGTTTACACGTAAAATTAGGATTGTCTCAAAAATCCCGTTTCAGATGCCCGGTTCGCAGAATCGATTATGAGACAAACCCTCTGACACATTGTTTGGAAACGGTTGAAAATGGAATCGGTTCTTATCGGCTCAGCGGCGACCGACGAAAACGAGAAATAAAGTTTCAGTTGCTTTTGAGCCGCCATCGGGATAGGGCCGTAGAGTTCGCTGCTCTGATCTGACAGTGCGATATGTGTGCGCGTGTGCGTGCTAGCTCCAGCTGCAAAATACCCCGACAGTCATTGTGAAGATGGCTTGACAGGACAGGAACACAGTAAAACCAGCAGCACCTCGTCCGATCGAAGTTGCCCCTGTTCGATATTGTGTGTTTTGCTTCCTGTTTGCTGTGGAAAGCTAATCCGGATGGTTGGATAACACACGGCCGAAACAACAAAGGTGCAAATCCGTAAACAAGCGTTTGCTTCCTCGGGAATCATAGTGTGTCGCCTCACAGTGTTTTGGTGCGTCTCTAAACGCAAAGTGTAACCTGTGTTTGCGTATGTGCACCAGTGTCTGTGCAGAATCAAGAAATTTCCACAACGAAACTTGACGTGCCTCGAAGTCGCCGACGTTTCTTCGTCTCAGGTGCTGCGGAAAACTTTCCACACCCACAGGCGAGCGCCCGACTGCAGGCAAGCCACAATGGTCCGCGAGCAATAATCGGTTGCGGTGAGAAAATATTTCGCAGCAGCAAAAAGTGAAGGTGATTCTAGGAGCAGCCAGGGGCGCCTGTGTGTAGCTGCGGGCGCACGTACTGTTCAGATTGCACAAGCAACAACAAAGCCACGACCGAGCCGCGGAAGTCTGCAATCATCCACCTAATACAATTTTCTGCTCACCCCGCGGGCAACTTCGCCACGGTGAAGGAAACGCTGGCACGATGGCCGACCAGGAGTCGGATATGGAATATTCATCCGATAACGATTACGAGTTCGAGGATTATTACAACTCAGGTACGTCACAGCGTGCGACACGCGAGTTACTACATTCACTGCCCTTTTCCCCCTTTTCCGGTACCGATAGGAACGGAAAGCCCCAATATGCTCAATTCCTCGGAAACGCTTCTAGATCGCTGAATGGCACCACTCTGCTGTCGGTTCCGGTTGGCTTGGCCCAAGCGATAGTGACGATGAAACGAACGGTACGGCGCGTCCCGTACAATAAAGTCCCCTTTGATTGCTCTGGCAATTCGTTCATCAACCTCTCGGCCAGAATGGGCCCTGCCTCTGGGTGGTTGAGATTTTCCCTCACCTTTTTGTAACGACCTGCACCCTCTAACACACGTCGGATAGTTTTCCTTCCCCCTACCGAGTGTGCATTGGGCGATATGGTTGCTTTTTTGTGTGTCTTAATGTGAACCCATTCCCCACGCTGACGCACGTTTGAATTGTTTCACTTCTCTGTTTGCCCGCGAAGTGTGTATGTAAAAACGCAACAGCGGCGCGATCGTTACGGTTGTTAGCTGCCGCACATCATCCATCCGTACGCACCGTCGTGCGCCCCACCAAAAAAAAGGCCGATGGATGGTTGCTAGGATTGTTGCTGGCGTAAGAGGTAACGGAGATGGGTACGGGCCAACACAGTTCATATAGCAACCATCTCGGGTGATTTTTTTTTTTTTGGTTTCGTTTTTTGCTTGCCCATCAGGTTGTGCCGCGATCGACTTTGCCTAGGTTGCTTTGATCCCTCAACGTGCTCAACGGAGTGTGTAGACACATCATCCGCTGGAAATGGGTCCTTCGCCATGCACGCGTTTTACAAGGGCAGCACTGACCCCCGCGGAGGTCAATGGCATACAGTTCACCCGGCACCATGTGCTCCATTCTGGGTCTCCCCCAAACGAGCAGAGTTTTATTTTCTAGTGAAAAAGGGGAAATGTTATGGATGAAAACGCTACCGAGAATGTTCAACCTTTTCTCACGCAATCTTCATTTCATAGGGTTGGTGTTGGTTCTTTTCAAGGATTTTCGATTCCATAGATCAAGCAAATGATAATAAAAGCTATTAATAAATGTGACACTATTTCTACGCCAAAGGCGTTGGTAGTTTTTGAGTTGAACTTACTTAAACTTGCCGTCAAAATCGACTTGCCGCGGACGATGCGTCAAGGTCAAGACCAACGGCCAATAGGAGGACCAGGGCACACCAGTTCAGCACAACTTCCACTGTATGCTAGCAGCGCGCCCTAACAGCGCCTAGTCACGATGGTTCGCCTGGGCGAAAATGGGCAAGGAACTAGAATGAGAGAAACGCACGATAGCTGCTAAGCTTGCGTTCGTCCGAGCGGATTAAGAACGTACTACAACCAAACCCCAAGAAGCCCACGAATATCGAGAACTTTGCCAAGCCAAGCCGTGTAGCGTTTCGCTCTAATTAAATATATCCACACCGCGGATCTAAGCGGACGCACTTGGTTGGTACTATAGTTCCGCGCGATGCCACAGCGAGCTTGAACTGTCCGCTAGAAGGTAGCGAAGTAATTTTTCATTATCATTAGCCTATCGCACTCTAGCACCGGTTCGCCGTGAAACCGTTCAATGGTCGGTAAATCAGATGTCCTTTTTTACAGGCATGAATTCAAGCAACTGTAATGGTTTGTTTTAGTTATGAAGTTAGGAATGTTAAGAATTTATCAAACATTCTTCCTCCAAGGAGATAGTTGATGAAGATCGCCCGTAGAACTTCCTAGACCGATAGCAAAATTTTCCACCTACAATTGAGTCTACATCGCTGGTCTGCTAACCCCACTGACTCATGCGGATTGAATTTATGTCTGGACAACCCCGGCTTGGAAATGAATCACCTTTGCACTGTTAAAGAAAAAGTTCCATTACATCAAAATACGGTGAGGAATGTGTACTGGTTTTGTTCAGCTTCGAAAAAAGGCAAACCCTGTTTATCAAATGCTAGGAAATATGTAGGTTATGACTCTGATGTTGGTAAAAGAGTATATTCAGTGTATTGTAAACATAACGTGCTCGATGTGTATGTGTTAGGGAGGAGGGGCGGGGAGGGAGATATCTCGCCTACCAACAGCGCCTACCGTTGGTTCGCGGGCAGGCCTTGGCAGAGCAGTCGGTCATGAAAGCGTTGAACTGCGGGAGGTCACCAGACGACAGCCAGACAACGGAAGGAGGAGATAGAGAACTGCGACGCGTATGCTGCTGTTGCCGCAGGGGATGCAGTGCCAGTGAACGATCGGCGGTGGAAGATCACCCGAACGAATTTTCCCATCTTTAGCACGATCGAAAGGGAAAGGGATAGGGTTTGCCCCCACAGGGTGGCAACACCTCCCTCGAAAGGCGCTTGACGACTAAAGGAGACTAACACATAATCTCGCGATGATGCACACGTTATTTACAGTCTGGTTTCACACATAAATTCACAGTAAGCGGTGGGAAGTAGAAAAAGAGCCCCCTAAAGGTTGGACGTTTTCCATCCTAAACTAAGGTCAACTTTGTTTTACTTTCTATCCCTATTTTTCAGTAGCATACCATTCAATAGTTTCTTTAAGATGTTGAAGAGATGGAAGGCAGCGCCGATGGGCTTTAGTTTAATTGTCGCGAGCTCGAGAAAGTTCAGTTGTTTTAGAGCCATAACTGATTGGTACCTCTTCCATTCGTGCGAAATGCATCACTCTCACTGTTTCCGTGCTCATACAATACAGAAATTGAACGTCAGGCTTGGAAGTTATGCACAAAGAGGATATACTCTTACATTTGACTTTTTGAATTCCTTTTAAACGAGGTGTAAAAATATGTATCGAATTTTAACAAAGTTATTTTCACGGAAAATAGATGAAAAGTCGTCTTGTCCTTGATTACGCGCCCGCTTATGTCTGAACATTTTCGTTCCAAGAACGCCTTGCATTCCTCGGTTAGTCACACCGCTAAATCCAATTCTTCTATATTGACGTATTTCCAATTATTTGCGGTTGGCGCAAATGGCTGAGAAGAGAAATGAAATGATATCTAATTTCCACCATCCAGCGTAGACTTCCGTTGTTTTATCCAGTACAACCGCAAATTCCCGTAAAATGGCTTCATCCAACGGATCAATTCCATTAGCCATTTTTGCCGGACGCATCGAGCGAGAGAAAGAGCATTTTCGTCATCTCTTGACGAATCCTCGACTTCGCGGGGGGCGCGTGTCCGGCTGAACGGACGTGGGACGACGGGTTTCTTGCAAATTTCCCACGGATTGGATTTTTCCCCAGCTCAACATTGACTGACCACGTTCCTTCAGCACCCGGGGAACACCCAGGGAGATTCGCTGGATGTGTGTCTTGAAAATTAAATAAATTGGGGGAGCAAAATCAGGGGCACTCCCACGCAAAACGAAAGTTTTTTTTTCTTTTTGTCTTGGCCAAGAAGAAAGTCCGGCATCCCTTTGCGTGTGCCGAATTCTAAATATAATATGGCGCTGCTGTTAATCTCGCCCACGAAGGGGAGACACATTTCCTAAATTCCAGCGTAAAGCGCAAGGCAGGAAAAAGTGAACGGTTACCCATTTATGTGAGTTTGTGACATGATTGGCACCTGGGTATCGAAAAAGAGCCGTAAAACGATGGAGTAATGTTTTCGAACCAACTGCTGATGGAAATTTTGCTGAGGGTTTTTTAAACGTTTATGGTCGTTCCCGCGTCATGAAAAGTTCAGTTCCATCGCTGTATACAGAGCAATCGTAGGGAAATCCTACATATTACCAGTAGCTCTGCATTGCATAAGTAGAATCTAACAGACCATTTCATAAGGAAAAAAAAAGAAATATATGAAGCCACACAAGCAAGCACTTTTTGTTTGAGGACAGAAGCGTCGGACAACCGGCCAGTGCAA
Source organism: Anopheles atroparvus (assembly GCA_914969975.1). Taxonomy (NCBI): domain Eukaryota; kingdom Metazoa; phylum Arthropoda; class Insecta; order Diptera; family Culicidae; genus Anopheles; species Anopheles atroparvus. The sequence continues at coordinate 38,542,257 of CAJZCY010000002.1, read as the reverse complement.
TCTCATTATGTATGAAGCCTTCTCCTGCCCCTGCCACCTAACACAATCCTGTGCGAAGTCCGAGGACGGCCGCTTCGGATAAATTTAGCGAACAGAGACACACAGGGCGTACCCCGGGCCTCGCTGTCCACGGTGTACTCGGTCGATGCTCCTTGCCTTCTGCTTAGTGCCACGGCCAACATCCCGGATTAGCCTCGTGCCGCACCAAGCAAGCAGGATGATGATGACATTTGCTCCCAAGGCCAAGGGAAGCCACCAACGCTTTGGCACCGGACCGCGGCTTGGCCAGAAAGTGTGTCCACCGCCTGACAACGACCGTGTCCTTATGTAAAATGTACTCGACATTACGGGAACAATAAGTTACACGTAACAGGGGGGAGGACAAGAAAAAAATAAGCAAACATGAAGGGTTTATGACGACAGCAGCGCTACTGCAGGACCATAAGACATTTTACTGCTGCCATTGCTGCCGTCGCATTTGCTGGCCGGGGTAAAAGACAGCACAATTATTAATAGACAACATCCCTTTTTCCTTTTTGTCTAATAGAAAAAAAAGGATATTGCATGTAGCGGATAAAAGGATTGGTTTTCTGGAATAACAATAGGACGAGCAAGATTGTGTGCTGGGAAAGTCGACTGGTTATTACAAAAATGCGTCTATTGAGATTGCTAAGAATGCAAGATTGGATGAGCATTAAAATAAAACGATTAAAAGAAAATGGCATAAAGAAAAGGATGGCCTTGTTTCAACTCAGAGACAAAGAAATACGCTGTTATTGACAATTGACGATAGTGCATGGTTCAAATAATGTGTAATTATCGCTACATAGAACTAAGAATCGTGCAGAATGGTTCAATTACAGGATTTACTGTGTAGGCCGGCCATAGTACAGAATGTTCGATAGGTAAATCTGCCTGTGGTTTTGAAGTTTGATGAGCTGCTTTTCATATGGCTAGGGCTTATCAGATTGGCCTACATTACAACCCAATCTGGGGCACCATCCGAGGATTGTTTTCCTTTTAAACTCACCCGCACTATGCTCCCGATTGGAGCTAATCTATCGCGACTGCGATTGGTGTTATACACACTCGACGATCTCGGACCCGGGTAAATCCCACAAGGTTGTCTTGTAACGAGTTCAAACCTTGACCCCTTTTCGGTGAAGATTCGCATCCACTGGAAGCTTTTGCAGCCGTCCAATTGGTTGGGAGGGGAAGGCGGTGTTTTCATTTTTCCATTAGTTAAAAAAATCCACCAACACTATGTCCATCAGCATATTCTCTCTCGTTGTCCGCGAAGGTAAATCTAAACAACCTTGGCAGTTCGAAATTTTGGAGGCTCGCCGGACATGCATTGAGCAACTCATATCGAAGGAAACAAAAAATGGCTCGAAAAATGTCAATATCACACCACGCTCAGCAGAAGGCGATCATCCGGTTGCAGGGAGGAGGGTGTGCGGCAAGGTAAACCCCTCCGGATCTTCTGCTCTGAACTTTGTTAGATGCGTTTGCTTCCAGCGACGTTCGATTTGAACGTGTGTGGCTCAAATGGAAGATAAACGAAAAAGAAGAAGTGAACAGGTTACATGTTCCGCAATCGATCGAACCGGATCGCGAACCTCATAGTGGAGCAGCAGTGCGGGGCAGCGTCATTGAAAAGTCACACGAGAAAAAGTTTTTTTTTTTAAATTAACCTGTAGAAATATATGTTATATACCGTGTATGTTTATTTTGTGTTGTTGTCTCTTTCTCTCCCGGCGGCAGGTGAAGATTGTGACATCGAGCAGATCGATCCGAAGCGCGCCGATCCGGAGTACTTCGTGTACGAGTGTCTCGACGTGGAGGAGGTGGAAAAGCTGCTGAACGAGTTGGTGGAGAAGCTGAGCACGCAGCTGCAGATTACGCCATCGCTTGCCAAGGTGCTGCTGCATGCGAACGGCTGGAACACGGCCGAGGTGATCGAGCGCTACCGGGACAACGCGTCCTTTCTGCTGGTCAGTGCGCGCATCAAGCCAGCAGCAGCCCCGGTACCAGTAGCCACAGCAGCAGCAGCAGCAACGGCAGGAACGACACCCCTAACTGCCATTAATCATGCCGTTCCGTCGACGTCCTCGGGTGGCGGTGTAGTCCCGTCATGCTCCTCCATTACATCGGCGTCCGGTGCGACGACATCGACCCACGCGGGAGGGCTTCCGGCGGCAAGCAGCAGCAATAGCAGCAGCAACAGTAGTATAAGCAATAGTAGTAGCAGCAGCAGCACCAACAGTAGCACCACCAGTAGCAGTAAACCGCATCATGTCGTCGGTCATCATCACCATCATCATCCGCATCACCAGCATCTGATTCCGACGAGTAGCAGTAGCGGTAGCGTCTCGCCGACCAGCACCACCAACGCCACGACGACGATAACGACGACTGCGACAACGACGCCGACTGGCACGACTGGCGGATGCTGCTATCGGACGCAGCTGTGTCCGGTGTGCGTCACCGTGCAGTCCATCGACAAGTTCCACCGGTTGTCCTGCCAGCACGCGTTCTGTCGCGACTGCTGGGCGATGCACTTCGAGATTCAGATCGGGCAGGGCATCTCCACGCAGATCGAGTGCATGGAGCAGCGGTGTGACGTGCGCGTCCCGGAGGACCTGGTGCTGACCCTGCTCAACCGGCCCATGCTGCGCGACAAGTACCAGCAGTTTGCGTTTGCCGACTACGTCAAGTCCCATCCGGAGCTGCGCTTCTGTCCCGGTCCGAACTGTCAGGTGAGAAGAAAATTGTCGAGACAAAAAAAAAAACGCCCACAGAATCCAATATTGGTCCTTCAAATAAGGAAAAGTGATCGTCGGATTGAATGAAATCCTTGTAAAAAAATTCGAAAAGGAAGTGACTTTTACCAATCTTTACTCTAATCCTCTAAGCGATTAATTGCTACTTTCAATTGAGGTACTTCTATGTCTCCCTGTAATAGTGATGAATTTCCCATCTTTCCCTGTAATAATGATTCAGGGATTTGAAGCATTTTCCTTTACCACAGGGAACCTCAAATGTTAAGGGTAGAAATTTCTATTCTAACTCCTTTCTAACTCCTTTCTTCTCTTTTCCTTCATCCCTCTTTAGATCATTATCCGAAGCCAGGACATTTGCCCGAAGAAGGCGGTGTGTCGGATGTGCAAGACGGCGTTCTGCTTCCGGTGTGGGACCGACTACCACGCCCCAACCGACTGCCAGATCATCCGCAAGTGGCTAACGAAGTGCGCCGACGACAGCGAAACGGCCAACTACATCAGCGCGCACACGAAGGACTGCCCGAAGTGTCATATCTGCATCGAGAAGAACGGTGGCTGCAATCACATGCAGTGCTTCAACTGCAAGCATGACTTCTGCTGGATGTGCCTCGGGGACTGGAAGGCGCACGGCTCCGAGTACTACGAGTGTTCGCGCTACAAGGAAAATCCCAACATTGCCCACGAGTCCGTGCACGCGCAGGTAAGTAGTGCCGCTAGAGGGTACACCAGCAAATAATCCACTTACTTTTTTTACCGCTGACATAATTTCTTTCTGTTTCCGTCCAACGGTGAAGGCCCGCGAAGCGTTGAAGAAGTACCTCCACTACTACGAACGGTGGGAGAATCACTCCAAGTCGCTCCAGCTCGAGCAGCAAACGCTCGACCGCATGAAGGCGCGCATCAACGAGAAGGTGATGAAGGGGCTCGGCACGTGGATCGACTGGCAGCATCTGTTCGACGCGGCCTCCCTGCTTGCCAAGTGTCGCTATACGCTCCAGTACACCTACCCGTACGCGTACTACATGGACTCGCGGAAGGAGCTCTTTGAGTATCAGCAGGTATGGCATGAAAAAATCGCTTTTGCTTTCAGTAATTCAGTTCAGTTTATGATTTAAAAACGTTATCACTCTCCTACCTTTGCCAGGCCCAGCTGGAAGCGGAAATTGAAAACCTTTCCTGGAAGGTGGAGCGTGCGGAGACGACCGACCGGGGCGAGCTTGAGAACCAGATGGACATTGCCGAGAAGCGACGCACGACGCTGCTGAAGGATTTCTTCCCGGCCGACGCGTAGGAAGAAGCACCGTAGACGATCAGCAAAACGATCGCGAAAGGCTTCCCATTCTTGTTGCCCCCTGTCGTGCTTTAATCGCAGCAATACTTTCTGGCACGCGGAGGTTCCCCACATTGGGAGGAAGATTACTGCTGCTTTCACCAACGGAGCCGGAGGGATGGTGGCTACATGCGCTGAAAACCGAAAAGAAGCTACTAATTAGATACAAACACACAAAAGACACACGATCTTCAAAAACACAAACCCGCCCCATTAGAGCGTAGGGGGGGGGGGGGGGGGGAAGGTGGTTACTAGATTAGGCTAAGGTTCAACTAGCAAATACTAAAGTGAACTAGACTCTAGGGACGGCGGAAGGAGGACTAGCAAGTGACGTTTAAACTCTCAGCAATCGACAGTGAAGTGAAACTGCTGTTTCTACACTCTTGGTGTGAACAAATGAGGAGAAAGACGGAGTATAATGCCGGAGGAACCGTCGTCGCTAATACTAAGGCTAATATTGCGTACGAGGGTTGCCGTTGGCAGTTGGCACCTGTTGAGCTCCCTTAAAAAAGCATGCATTGTCCAAAGCCTTGCGTGCAGAGTGCGTAGAGAAAAGAAAAAAAGGAAGGAGGTTCAACTATTCTAGCCGAACGATAGAGGGGTACCGCGTGCCACGGCGCAAAACCCAGTTTCATACTGTAGATAGAAGATGATATGTAGAACAATATCGCAGCCCCGCAAAAACATAGCGCATATGATAATTGCTGCTACACCGATATGCGATATTATGCGCTTGCATAAGGATTGTAAACAACAAAACAAATGCGATGTGCGATCGAAACGAAAGCTAACGACATTTATGAACGCGCTCGAACACAAGCTGCAAAACAAAAAAATGCATACGACGTTTGATCAATCAGAAGAAAACGCTCGATTATTGGTGCTTCAAGGACGCGTGATGACAACTGGTGGCAACTGATTTGAAATGAGCCCTGCCTGATGCGGCCCGTTTCGAAGAGCTACGGATCCTTTTGCTTCATTCAAAATGGGTGGGGTTCCATTGTTGTAAGCGTTTCACTAGTAAGTATTCTTTCTTTTATTGATTGTTGTTTTTTTTATACAAATCATCATCTCATAATAATAGTTTAATCATAATCATAATAATAGTAGGAAGGCGCTCGCACTGCTTTTTTGCTTTACCTCTGTTTTCTCTTTCTCTCTCTCTCTCTCTACCTCTCAAATAATAATTTGATTTGTTTTCCTTTCACTCTGTTTTTTTTTGTTCTCTCCAAATGACTAAAAGCGAAAAAAATGTGTTTGTTGAAATCTAACTCTCTGAAACTTCGCCACACACACACAAACACAGACACGTGAATAGTAAATGGCGGTTTTCTGAACACCCTCTCCAAATGTCCACGGACACGGAGAAAGATTTCCTTTTCCATCTTAGTCTGCTGCTCCTCCGCTACACGCAAGCCTTTCCTGCATTCTGTCTACTCTGTAGGCGGGCGAAAACATCGAAAGAGAAGAAAAACCATTCCCATGTCGTCGCTTGAAACGGCAAAGGAGGAAGTAAGGTGTTTGCTGGTTCTTGCTGGAGGATGCACCAATTCACTGTTTTTAAACTGGGAACAATTCGCTCGCCGCCGCTGCAGCCGGGGAAGCAACTGGAACTTAGATAAGCAATAGTAAGTCACAAACTTAACCTAACTAACGCGGGTAAAGGCGCACGTGTGCCTTTGTGGAAGGGTAATAACGCAAAGAACAGGATATAAATCTATAGAAACGAGGGCACACCGCATGTTGCCACAACTGGACAGTCAGACAACCTCTCCTCTATGCCCGGTTGACACGTTTTCCTCTACTATTTCCCCTGTGCGTTCCTGTGCGGCATCTCTCTCTCTCTTTCTCGCTCTTGCCCTGCTTCCTAACGGATGATACTTCCAACAACCTCTCATCTCTTCTAACCATAGTGGTGCATTACCCAAACTCCACCGGCCTATACACAGACCAGTAGTAACTCAACTAACAACATTTTCCTCTCCGTAACTGTGGCTGTTTTGAAAACGATTTTCTTTTGCCGATTGTTTTGTGCATCCCCCCCCCCCCCCCCCCCCCCTTTTTTTATATCCCTCATCATAGCTCCTCTTCTTCCCCTGTAACAAATTCGAAAACCAATATTAGTATCTTCCATTGCCTCTCGCTCGCTCGCTAGTCCGGCATCCCATTCCGATGCGCATACAGGGAATTGCACCACATTCCGGGGCTTACATACTTGTATGTAACTAAACCAGATTAATTTAAAAAAAACGGACCGGTAGATCAAACAGTTCTTTTCTAACCTCCTTCCCTTTCACATCCGCTCCGCACCTTCCCGGCGCACATCAACGTGGATAGAAATGTAACACACAGTAGAAGGTTAGGTAGTTTGCTTTCTGTTTTATCTAGTTTTTGTTTGTTTTGTTCTATGATCCTTTTCTTGCCCTCTTGCACTGCTGCGTTCGATTTGTTTGCAATTTGTTTGCCTTACTTTTTTCTTTTTTTTTAAGTTGAATGGGGTTGTTTTTTTCTGCCACTAATTTGTTTCTACTTTTTTTTCTCTACGTTTTATCTGCACGTTGCCACGTTTCGTTTCTGTTTTAAAAACTGCATTTTTTTTTGTTCTGCTTGTTGCACTTGTTTTATGATACTTTACCATGTTTTCTTAATATTAATTTTTCAAGTTTCTTTTTTTTTCAAACACTGTTTAGAACAGTTGTACTTGTTTTTTTCTTATCCGATCCTTTTTTTTGTTTCTTTTCGGCAGTTTACATTATTTTCTGCATTCACACTATTTTTTCTTTTTTCATTTCCCCACGGTTTTGTTGTCTACTTTCTCTCTCTCTTTTTTTTGCTCTTTTCGTTACATTTGCTCGCTTCGTGTATGTAAGTAGCTGTTTGTGTGATTCAGCGAAAGAATTGTACTGCGTTAAAGGAGGAGTGTTGACGCCAGTAGTGTAGTATTGACACGCTACTTGTGTCTTGCTGCTGGTACACCCTAGTATGACTGGAATCTTTGCCAACTCTACAATAGATGGCGCAATTTTCATCCATGTAGCTTTTGCTGCGTTTGTTTCTTGCTATTTAACTCTACTTTTGATTTACGTTTAACTTTTTGCTTTGCTCACGATGTTTGGTTTCCTTAGGTTTACACTGTTGGGAAACCGGGTATATAATTGCTTACGAATAGTTGTGGTGTGTGTAGGTTTTTTATTCTCTTACTTTCTCTTACTCCGCCCTTCGTCCCCTCGCTGCACCCACTCGTCGTTTGTGTTCCACTCCACAAGTGCTCGATGATGATGGTCCTTTCGGCTAACGCTTTACTTGAGTGCAGTGTTCTTAGCGTCAAGAGAATAGTTTATACTTGGCCTGTTCGTCGTAATTGAATTTCTATTCCCCGGTGTGGTCTGCATTGCTCAACATGCTTCACTCACAGGTTCTAGGAGTGTTTCTTTTTTAGAGGATATATATATTTTGCTCTCCACAAACGCCGTAGTCATGTGTATTTCAACCAGCAGTAAATACATTCTTGCATCTGTTTGCTTACTGTTTGTTACTTGAAACTCTTATCTACCGCTCAAGTTGGACTTTAGTCATTTCAATGCTCATGTTTTTTTTGTGTGTTATTGCCATCTAATGGTTGGTTAATCATTCGATTCCATTGTTATCACCCATGTTTAATACCTTCTTTGCCACGCTCCACCGTCTTTTGTTGTTTTTCTTCTACTGACTGAGTGCGTTAATGGCAAAAGGCTGTGTGCGTGTGCGTAGTCTTTCATTGAAAGGATAACGCTGAGTTGGCGGCTCGACAGGAAGTTGTGTACGATTTGATTTGCCCAAGCAGTAAAGTAATGGAATAAAAATTCATTCATTTGGGGTATATATGTGCATTCCAAAGATCACCCAATGAGAAATAGTCTATCGCGACTGCATACGAACGCGTGTGTAATCAGGATATCACAGCCCGGATGCTACAAATAGAAGCTGGAACACGAAGCACGGAGTGTTTTGCTCCACTAACGGACAAACAGAGATGTGAGGGAGTTACGATGGATCTACACTGGCGCGCTGTCCCTCCTGGAGGGAATGAGAATAAATCCACGATTTGTTGCGTGCAATGCATTTGGAAGACATGCGAGAGGATCGAGCAATCACGTGGTTAAAAATCATAAAACCTATGGCCGATAGCGGTGGCGTGAGTGAGACACGATCGGTGATCGGTGTGACGAGAAGGATCCAACTACAAACACACTTCCATTTTCCCCATGAAAGATGGGAAATACCAACGCATGGATGGTAGCAGCACGTTGTGAAGCTCTTAACTCCTAAGGATACTCTGAGCGGTTTATCGAGTAACACGATCTTAACAACTAAATACGACTACTTCATTCCCCTGCGCCACACCAAGCGTGTTGTGATCGAATCGAATAATTTTGCTCGCCCTTGGGCTTCTCCTGAGTTTTCGATCGTTCCGTCCCCTGATTTACACTACACAGCTTCATGTCGCATCATGATGTCATGCATTTACGAGCTTCTCTCGTTTCCCATCCTTCCAGACAAGCGAACGAACTGTTCGGGACGTATACAAACAATCATATTAATCCAACCTCATGTGTCCGCCGTCGGCTTGGCTTGGAGACTAGTATCGATGAGAAAGTGTATCGACGGTGATGGATGCGAGAATTTTACAGCCAATAGAAGACGCACGCTTCACTTTCTTTTTCGCTTGATGGGATCTGCCGCCGGCTTTTCGCGTTACCCGGAGCCTACCGGAACATTTCTCTTTTGTTTTTCTATTGAAAGATTATTTGACCTTACTGTGCAGCGTCGTACAATCGAAAAAGGATCCACGTTCACTCCGTCGTTTCTGCAAGTGCGTTTCGTGTTACTGAAACATGCTTGCTTGGTATCTTTACTGGATAAAAATGCATGCCAACGGAGAAGAAGAAATCTGACCTTCACTTCTCCTCTACTACTTTAACTTCTTCTGAAAAGCGCGCGCTTTCGATCGACCATTTTGACGCGACTCTTTTTCTCCTACAAAGCGTCAGGAGAGGTCAGCGGTTCGACCCGGCATCAACCGTCCTTGTGACCTACCCCTTGATCAGTTGGCCACACAGCTCCTGTCCAAGTGGACGACCCACCAGTCCTCAGCCCTTCGTTATCACACAAATCTTTCTTTTATTAAGTCTTCGTTCATACTAGTTGCGCTTTCCGTTTTGCCCTAGACATACCACCTTCCTTCTTTTCGTTACGATCCAAAACATTCACGAAACAGGAATATATTTGTATATATTTAAAAAAAAAAGAACAATTTAGTAAACCTGTGTGCGCCACCTACAAACGATCGCAAAGTGACGCATTATAAAGATAAAATTGTGGGTGTGTGTGTGTGTGTTCATTCTATATGGTAATCTATATCACAACAGTTGCCCTCTTTTCCCACGCTAATGATTTCCTTAGATCTTGCCTCTCTCTCTCTCTCTCTCTCTCTCTCTCTCTCTCTCTTAATATACCTGTATATGACGGAAAACAACACAACAAGATTTCACCAAGGGTTGGTGGTGTAATGATGGGAAGCGACACGGACGAACCGGGGGGTCAAAATCAAACGTACCAACGGAAACGGAAAAGAGCAACCTCGTGGCACCAGTCTGGAGAGCTTCTAGAGCTTGCAGCAGTCGAGCAGATAGAGCGCATCGCGGTTCTACCGTAACAAATTAAACCACCCCCTTTCCTTCTCCATCTCTCTGTCCCTTGCACGCTTCTCTTATCACACTTGTGTTCCACTATAACTCGTCTCTTTCTATACTCTCTCCCCACTTCTCCCCACGGTACTAACACAAACGGTAAACCACTTTCAAAGTGGTTCCCCCTACCTCCTCCTGATGCTTCCGCGGTATACTAAGGTCAACACCCTCGCCTATCACAAGTGGTGCGTCCTGGCCCGGACGAACCTGCTTCTTTGTAACTGCTTTAGTAAACCTAATTCTGCGCGCCACCCACGTGCTCTACACGCGTGTCACCGCAAGCACGCCGGCAGGAGCGTCGTGGTTAAATGTTAAAAATATACATACACACCATACTGGGTGTGTACACACACACACACAACACACACGGTTGAGAAGGGACTCGCTGCTCTGTAACATGATGACTTTGACAATACTATATATAGCTAGGATGCTGTGTGCGTGCTGCTGTTGGTGTGTCCTCCCTACCATTCTGCTTTCCCTCTCTCTCTCTCTCTCTCTCTCTCTCTCTCTCTCTCTCTCTCTCTCTCTCTCTCTCTCTCTCTCTCTCTCTCTCTATCTATCTCTCGTTATAACATGCCCCGTCGATCTAAAGGGAGGCAACGGAACGAGAATACGTGCACAGTAGTTTTTAGGCAGGCGTTTTAAAAGAACTGTCCTTATTGTAAAATCTCTATCATGGATAATAATGTAACCGTAGTTTGCTAATAATGACGATGACGATAAAACAAAATACGGGACACGCATCACCTACGGAAGCTGGTGGTCCGCTGTGGGGGGGATTTGTGGATGTACACAGGATGTGACTCTCGCCTTCCCCCTTCTCCACCAAACCACCTGGTGGCATGTGGACCAGCTTCTTGTCCCCCAAGCGTTTCCCCCTCCTGAGTATTAGAGAACATTGTGTTTCTTTTTTTTTTTTTAGATCATTGTGCCCTTCTCCCATGGGTGGGCTGGGCTGGGCTGGCTTACCTCGACTTCTACCGCTACTACTACTACTACTTACTACCTCCTTCGGTATCGCCATCCTCTTCCTCTTCGTTCCTTTCCGCCTTCACGACGCAGGGCAACATCGTGGTGGGCAACACCGCCAGAAGGGATGCAGTGGAAACGGCAGTGGCAATCGGTGGGGTTGGTCTTCCTCCTACTCCTCCTACTGATGCTACTGCTGCTGCCGCTGCTCCCTTGCACGCGCTCCATTATGTGCTGTGGTTGTTGTTGAACGGCGGAATGTGGAACAGCGGCGACAGGATCTTGTGCGATATGTTCGGCAGGTGCGAGATGTGCGGATGGTGGAAGTTCACCTGATGGTGCAGCTCGCTGGCGGCACCGGCGTGATCCTGATGGTGCGGCAGGTGCGACGCGATCAGATGGTGCGACAGCTGCTGCTGCAGGTGGATCGGCAGATTGTGCTGCTGCTGCAGCACCAAATGCTGCTGCTGGTGGCCACCTCCGACCGGTGAGAGCTGCTGCTGCTGTTGCTGTTGCTGTTGTTGCTGCTGCTGTTGTTGTTGCTGCTGTTGCTGCTGTTGCTGTTGCTGCTGATGAGCCGCCTGTTGCTGTTGCTGGTGCGCCTGTTGCTGCTGCTGTTGCTGCTGCTGCTGTTGCTGGACGTGTGCGGAAATGTGCTGCGAAAGCGAGATACCCGGCGGAGTGTGCTGCTGCTGGGCGTGCGGGTGCCCCGCCGGGATGCCGGAGAGAATACCCCCGTTGGCAGTCACGTGGGACAAGTGCGAGGTGTGCGCCGACGGTGGAAGGTTGTGTGCGGTCACGTTCGCACCGATCGACGACGAGATGACCGAGGTAAGGATGGCCGACGGAATGTGCATCGGCGTCGGGGGCTGCTGCGGCTGCTGCTGGCTGACGTTAATCGCGCTGCCATTGCTCCCGTTGCTCGGTGCCGCTAGGTGCTGCTGCATGCCCGAGCTCGAGCTGCCATCGATGTCGACCTCGCTCTTGATCGTTTCCAGCTTTACGCTGTGCTGCTGCTGGCCGCTGTTGATATCACATTGCTTTGTGTGGCGTTCGAACTCGATGATATCCTCAAACTGCATCTTGCACGTTTGGCAGTTGTAGAGAATGCTAAAAGTCGGACGAAAACACAGAAAGAAACCCACCCCATTAGAAACCGGCTGCAACCAACGGTATTGACAATTAACCGTTTCCAAACAACATCAGAATGAACCAAACAGAAAGTCCTCATCAACATAGGAGAAGACTGTGTAGTTTATCATCATAACAACAAAGCACATGCATTTTTTGGCGTACTCAAAGATCAAAGTAACCAACACTTACACCATCACTTGTCCGTTTTGCTGCTGCTGCTTCAGCGCCTGCTTCTGATGGACGAGCAAATGCTTCTTCAGGTTCGAATACTGCGAGTAGGACTTCGTGCAGAGCGGGCAGGTGTGTGGTCGGATGCCTAGATGTACCATTTCGTGTTTCTTCAGATTGGCACGTTGCGAGAAAGCCTTATCACAGCTTTTGCATTTGAACGGTTTTTCTCCTGCGCGGACGGTGGGGGGCGAAAAGAAATTGGACAGATATTAGCTTGTGTAGAATCAGTTTGTAAACGTGTCGCAAAGCAAACGATCGATAAAAACGGATGAGCATCAAATCGATTTGTGTATTTTTATTTTTTTTCAACTGCCATTTGCCATACGAAGGGCTCTATGATTTATGCGAGGGTTACTGCGACTGACGTTTTCTTGTCGGTGTTAAAATTTAACCGTCTACCAGGTCGATCTGATACTCATCAACGGTAAAAAAAAAAACAAAACGAAACCCAGAAAACCAAGGAGAAAAGAGTTATCAAGTTACCGGTATGGAGCATCTGATGCTTCACCATATTGGCCTGCTGGGCAAATGCTTTGTCACAGGTTGGACATTTGTACGGTTTGATTCCTGTCCAAGCCAAGGGGAGTAGCGGGTAGACAGTTCATATCCCAGTCGCAACGGGGACGCGCGTGATCAACGGGCAGCCAACGAAACACGGTGCCGGTGTGCATACCGAGAAATAGAAATAGAAAATTAAACCAAAAAATCGTGAAACGTCATCATCATTTGGCGTTATCGAATTCTGGCTAGCATAGAAATGCAAAACATGCCGACGTTGAACTACGAACTATGTTAGGATTAGGGCGGATAAGCGGGACGCATCAGTAGAACTATTGGCGACGGAAGGAGGTAGAAGTAAAATAAAAGGTTACGGAATAAAAGAGGTGTATTACCGCTGTGAAGCATCTGATGTTTGACCATGTTGGCCTGCTGGGCAAAGGCTTTATCACAAACCGAACATTTGTACGGTTTGATTCCTGGACCGGGACCGGGAACGGGATTCAAATTCAGAACCGGAAGATTTCGTTTCCCCCGTAGGATGAGAGAAGAGGCCGCGCGCGCGCAGACAGTATGTGTTTTCGGGTTTGGTGCGTTGCATAAAACGTACGCCGGGGTGTGCCATAGAATGAGAATGAAAAAAAAGGGAGATATGAAACCATCGAAGAATTTAAACCAATGACAACAAAAACACGACTCTACAGGTTGGGAACTGACTGAGTCACAGACTTGCTAACACGGCCATAAAATGCCGTCCGAAAACAGGAAATAAGCAACCGGACGAAGATTTTATGCGTACATATAAAACAAGAAAGTGCAACAGTAACAAAATAGAGAGCAAAACGAAAAGTAGAATAAAATGATTTACCGGTATGAAGCATCTCGTGTTTGACCATGTTGGCCTGCTGGGCGAATGCCTTGCCACAGGTACCACATTTGTACGGTTTTAAGCCTAGTAGACGAGAAGGATGGATGAAACATTACTTGGAAAGCTTTTCTTTTGGGGAAAAAAAAGTATCGTGAATGTCAGATTTGCAGCGCAATGCCCGGCATCGGAATGGATCGGTTTGTGCATCCGATATTTCTATCGTCTGTAACGTATAAACCATAGCAGGAAAAAAGGAAGGAATCAATTGTCCCCGTAGGAGGAGCGGCATAGGCATCGTCTTTTGTTAACAGAATTTGATGCTGATTCGTTTCTATCTACAGCTTAGAGGCGAATGAGTGATATCGTTTCGATCGACTTCAATTCCTTCAACCACTGTTTCAGAACATGACCGATTCGTTCCACATTCTATCTCACTGACGTTGAGTGGCTTTGACAAAAGCAAATGCAATTTAAAAATGAAGCGATCTTCTGATGTTTAATTTAGAAAAAAAACAAGGCAAGGATCGGGACGTAATTGATAAGTAAAACTATTTCTAACGAACGGATAGTTTACCGGTATGCAGCATCTGGTGTTTGACCATGTTGGCCTGCTGGGCGAAAGCTTTGTCGCACGTGCTGCACTTGTACGGCTTCAATCCTGAAAAGGTAAACAGACGAAGGGATTAAATTCTCACCCACAGTTCTGAAACAAACTTTCCCTTCCCTCCCAGCATCCACTAGAATCCGCTTCTCTCTCACTTACCCGTGTGGAGCATCTGATGCTTCATCATATTCGCCTGCTGGGCAAAGGCTTTGTCACAGGTTGGACATTTGTATGGCTTTATACCTGGAAAACACAAAGAACCAGAGAGACGCAATATGTATTTTACGAATAGTCGCACGCAAAATAACATTTTCGAAAAAGATTACAATGATGGTGTTAGAGCAGCAAAAAAAAAGAGAAGGATTATCGAATTCATAATTTATTCCTAAATAAAGTACATGGTGGCATCATGAAAGAAGGGTAATTTGAATGGAATAATGACGATTGTGTTATAGATATGCTTATAGACTATGAACTTTATTTGCTTTAATAAATCAATGTCTTGATTTAACTCAAAATTGGCCCTAGATCTGAATAATCTTTGGCCGGAGAATGCCGGCCCAGTATTACGTTTGATTCTTTAAAGCCAAAGAGAGTTTAATGTGCTCATCTATCCTTCTTCTTTTGTTGCTCATGATCAGATGAATGTCGACAAGGATGTGGCGTCGAGTAAAGTGAAGACTCCGAACGATTGCACTTCCTGTAGGCCCTGGACTGTGTGTGTGAGTTGATGCTACTACACGCTAGGATTTACCGGTATGAAGCATCTCGTGCTTGACCATGTTGGCCTGCTGGGCGAAGGCCTTGCCGCAGGTGCCACACTTGTACGGCTTCACACCTGCGCGTACGTGGCCGTATGGGTGGTGGAGGGAATGGGGAGTTTTGTGTTTGTTTTTATTTAGCCGACCACGCATTCCGCGAACAAGCGTTGGTCGATGTGGATGGAACAACGTGTGGAGACAAACATCCCGCGCGGACGGTGCATGTATAGATGAAGAAACCCGCGGGGGGATGGCATGGGCGCGAAGAACGCGTAAGGTCGACGAAGAGCAAGAGCGAGACGATGCACGATCGGAAAAGAGAGAAAAAAAATGAAAGAAAAACGACCGATCAGTGACGCGATAGCTCCACGAACAGACAAGCAGGACAAGAGGGATGGAAAATAAGCACTTTATCGAGGGGGAGGGAAACACATGAGGATTATGATATCGGGAGATGTTGGAGGCATCGCGGGCACACGCTGCACACAGATAAATCCGTAATCTACAGGCCACTGATAACGCAATGATTAGACTCGTTTGAACCGAGTTTTCCTACCCCCTCAATTTCCCAACTTACCGGTGTGCAACATTTGATGTTTCACCATATTGGCCTGCTGGGTGAAGGCCTTATCGCAAACAGGACATTTGTATGGCTTGAGACCTGCAAATGGACAAGTTGTTTTTAGATCAATTGTTTTGCAAAAAGGGAAATCTTTTAAAAATATTGAAAACATCGAAGAGTGAGTTTGTTATTTTTCGTAATCCCTTTCCGTACATTATCCATCAGAATGAACCAAAACTTGTACGTCATCAATTACCTATTGTGACTAGCTGTGTTTAGTTGTCATCATGATAATGTACTTCCGGGGACATTCTTCGACCGTTTTCTTTTTTTCATGGTAATGGCAAGCAAAATGGGAAACAATTTACCGGTATGCAGCATTTGATGTTTTATCATGTTGGCATGTTGCGTGAACGCCTTCTCGCACACTGGGCACTTGTAAGGCTTCAGACCTGCTCACCGGAAGCCAGCCGCACCATAAATATAAAAGCACGCGCACGTGGCCGAAACGATGCACATGATCACGATGACCAAGAATGGAAGAGAAGGAACGAGAAAATAAGGCTGGGTCAGAAAAATGCTCAACACTCGCAAAAAGTTAAATTAATAAAATTTAAAAAAAAAACTACGGTTCATCTAACAAAGGACCTCTGGAGGATGGTTGATTTAGGAACGATGGCAAACGGGGTTCGAAATTAAAAACAAAAATCGGAATTCAAATCTTCAACCAATGCAGGTGCGAAACAAAAACCAGAGCACAGGGTTGTTAATCAATGGATCAATGTGATTAGCTAGCGTTAGAGGAGTGAAAGTAGAAAGAGGGCAAAAAAAAACTGGCAAACCTGTATGAAGCATTTGATGTTTGACCATGTTTGCGTGTTGCGAAAATGCCTTCTGGCACACGGGACATTTGTATGGTTTAAGTCCTGCAATTGGAGATGGTTAGAGAAATGGTAGAGAAAAAAAAACGACAGCTAGATAAACGGGGACATCGAGGCAAGAGACGAGTATATATTATCGGCCCAACCATCTGGAGCGCTTGAAGCTGCTTTTTCTTCACGAGAAAAGGTCTTTAATTCATGAAATCAAACTCAAATGAAATTTAACTCATAATCACAATTCCTTTCAAATCCTGAGTGAATAAATATCAAACAAATTCGTCGCAATGGTCCGATTTGTTCGCAAAAAAAGGGCAACGACGGAAGGAATATGTGGTGCAACTGGGAGCAAGTGTCGCTACAGATATGAGACCGCATGATCTATGGGGCACCGTAATGGGAAACGACGAGGTGATTGTAAAATGTGTTCCCATCGCTTGATATTAAGGATATGTTTATGAGTGTCCGCCACCGGTAGTTCCACTTACCAGTATGCAGGAGTTGATGTTTCAGCATGTTTGCCTGCTGGGTAAAACACTTTTCGCAAATCGGACACTTGAACGGTTTCAGTCCTGGAAAGAAAAAAGTTGGTAAAGCAACAAGAGAATGGATTACTAAAGTGCATACACTCGAAGGAACATACGCCTACCGGGTACAGTCCCCCGTGGTACATTAGGCATCAGAATGAACCAAACATAAACGTCATCAAAACAAAATTGTGGCAAATCTGTGTAAGTAGTCATCATGCTAATGTACTGAACCGGCAGAAAGGAAGCCGCACTTTGGCGACTGGGCAATCCCGCAAAAAAACTCACCATTATGAACGAGATCATGTCGTTGGAGGTTGGCTAGTTGAGTAAAGCCCTTGTTGCATATCTGGCACACGAACGGTCCTGCGGGTTCAGTTGGAAGAAATTTAATAAAAAAAACGGTAGAAAATTAGTACCGTTAGGACGTGACCAATAGATCAACCATTGTAGTGGGGGGTTCGTGATGGAGGGGCTTACTCACTTTCGCCAGTGTGAGCCTTGGTGTGCTTCCACATGGAACTATGGCTGGGGAATTCTTTGCTGCAGATTTCACATTTAAATTTGTTCTCCGTCAAATGCTTCGTCCGATGTTGCTGCATCTCTTCCATCGTATCAAAGCGCTGCGAAAGGGAAATGGAGAATACATTGTAGATTTACTGCATACGCATATAATAAAGAGACGCTCGCAGGCAGACAACGCTACGAACATTTGATCACATTGCGTAATCTTAACAGTTAGCTAATCATTTATCAATCGTACTTTCGTAGAAATGCGCGACAAACGAAGGGGTTTTTTTTTCTTTGTTCATTTAAAAAAAATACAAATCTCTCCCACAAGGAAACGTGCTGCTCCTGAGCTTAGCCTGCGCGGGAAGGAAAGCGAGACCAATGAAAAGGATTAAAATAGCTGATCCCAAAGGCAATGTGCGCCGCTCTGCCGGTTAAACCTGAACCTGACACGCTTGCACGAAGGCAGAGGGAAGAGAGAAAGAGCGAAACCAACAAACCAATGCGACAAGAAGGAACACAACAGGAAAACCAGGAACAGGTTTGTTATTTTTAATTCTTCTTTCTGACTGACTTCGTGCCGTTGTTGCTACAAAGTGTGTTCTCTTTGCCGAAGCCTTTCTGTTCCAGAGGGAATGCCTCCCCGGACAGCGGGAGGATAATATACGTGTGGGATCTGCTTGTACAGACAAAAAGGGAAAACTCGTTCAGTGGGTTGATTATGTTTTTCGGGGGAACAAAGCTACCCCCAGCAGCAGTAGAATGTAGAAGAGCGAAGACATTTTATGCTTCTTCTGAATGCATTGTAGAATAATTAAATGGCTCTTTAGTGACGGTGGATGGTGGATTTATAGGACCTCTAGTCGATTGCAAACGGGGCAACCTCCAGCTACTTACCTTCCGGCATTGTGGACACTTGATTTTGTTGAGATTGATGAGCGTATTGCCCAGGGAGAGGGACAAGGCCAACGAGTGCTTATTGTCAGTCAATTGATCGTGGTTGAGCATTTCCGTGCGACCAAGCTCGATTCCACCATCCTCGAATGTGGTTTGCTGGAAGAGAGGTGTGAACAAAAAAAGGAAAGATAAGCAAATTACTATTTGTTCCATTAGGCCATCATTTCAATTCCCGATAAGTACATTTTTGCTGTGAATGGCAATGTTTACCTTTTGGGATCGTTGTCGATTGCTGAATTGGGAACTTTCAATCGATCGGCAATTCATTAATTCGTGAAATCTCATTCATCTTCAGTTCAAACTCCCTGCAGTTCTCACTATCAAATTACCATGTATGATATTGATTCATTGTAGTTTCTTGTAGCGCATAATTTAAGCAAGCATATTGTTGGGGGTTTTTTGCTAACCATAATTCATGTTTTACATCCCTATCTGGAATGTGAGAGATCTGTCGACCAGGGAAAAAATATCGCTCTCAAAATACCGTCACACATACTGGTGAACGGGAAAAGAAGATGGCATGAAAACGCCATGTAATGACGAAAGCGAAAGCATAAATGGAAGAGGAGCGAAGCACACTGTGCAAGGGGCCCTTGTGGACAGCCCACACCACAGTAATGGTGCTGCAGGCAGCCAAAGGACGAAACGATGCGATGCTGTGGAATGGACCGACGGACGGACGGACGGACGGAAGGGACGATGCGCTCGCGTCGGTGGTAGTTATGGTGTGAGAGCTACGAACGTGCTGTGTGTACGTTGCTTTCCGTGCCTGTGTGTGGTGGAATGCATAGAGGAACACCCCGCGAACTGCGACCCATGGGCAGATAATAAAATTTTCGTTCAAAAATTTAACGAAACGAAGGCGTCGGAGCCGGTCCCGGACCATTGCTGCCGGCATCCTTCCATTCATCTCCGGTTCACGCCGTCGTCGTCTAGGAGGGAAGCAGGAAATCAAGGCGAGCCAACAATATATGAGTAGAACCATCGGACACGCAGAGTAGGCTACACACCGCGCTGTTGCTATGCTACTTGTTTGACCCTTTGCTTTCACGATCTCATGCCTCAAAACGCTCGCCTCGGATCAACACCTAACCTAACTCTCGGTGTATTTTTTTTCTGTTTCGCTGGTTTTTTTTTCGCCGTTTCATTTTTGGCAAACGCAAAATCCAGCTCTCGTGCGGTTTATGCTGCTCGATGCCTCTGTCTCTTTCTCACTCGCTCAGTTTTTTTCTTCCTTTTTTTTCCTTCCCGTCTCGCTTGAGGGGGTTTCGTTGCGAATCGATCACATTGCCAAAATTCGCGAATCGAGCGTACGAACGTCGTGGGGATGCAAAAAGACGAATTGGAGAAGGAAAAAAAAAGAAACTCTACCAGATAGTGTGCAAAAATTAAAAAAAAAAAAGGAAAAATTGCGGAAACGACTCCGTGGCCTGCTGTGGCATGCCATATACAGCCGCAACGGGTCCATGCCGAGTAAAAGCGGTCTCTGATCCAGACTCGGCCAGCGAAACGGTCGATCTAGAGAGGTAGTAGGGCGACCCAGAGGGCCCAGTGGAGGCCTCGAGCGCGTTCGGCGAAGAGTGGTTAAAATTTGGCAATACGCGGAGTGCTCTTTTCCCGTTTCGCCTTTTGACGCTCTCGAAGAAGGCACAATACGCTTGGGATTTTTTTTCTTTTCTTCGCATGTTCTCTTGGTCTCGCGGAGGGCCCCACCGATATTCGCGAAACCACATTTTCTTGCACCCGCACTCTTTTTTTGCACATTCGCACAGGATAGCCCCGTACGTATATACACAGAGGACTGGCGAACCGCGGCCACATACACACACACACACACACACGGTGCGCGGTTGATGTTAGCTGCCGCTGTCGTAACCGCTGCTGCCGCCGGGTGCCGCTTGCTCGGTACGTGTAGCACACGCACAAATATTCGGCGGTCGGCCTCTCGCTCGCTCAGCGCAGCCAAAGTGTACAAAGAGAGAAGCAAGTTACAAAAAAAAGACGTAGACGGCAAAAAAAAAACCGCACCAAATCGCCATCGCTCGCGCTCCATCGCCGTTTCGCAGCCACCGCGCGACAACACAGCGAGCGCCATCGGCGCACGTCGTACGGCGGAACCGGATGAGTATGAGTGACGGCAGTTATGGGGCCGGGACAACGCCGCTGCCGTCACTGCCTGCCGACAGGTTGTTTGGTACCCCTCCCGCCACGGTCGGTCGGACAACAGGGAGTCGAGCCGTTTGACAAAAAAAAAATGTGTCCCATCTATTTCATCCCACGAATCTCGACTCTACCCAGCGAGAAGAACGATCGCAAATAACGTCACACCGTGGACTAGACATGTACGTCATACTCACCAGCGGGTAGAACATGGTACGGCTCACTGGGAGGAACAGCTCCGGGCCAGGGATGCACAGCGGACAGCGAGTATATCACAGCTGCGACGAAGATGATGATGATGCCGGTGGAGGAAGCGCTGCTGGGGGAGGACAAGTATCGCCGCGTTTCCACCTCTTGCGTGGCCCACGAGTGACGAGTGCGTCTGGAGCACGTTATGTGTTCCGTTTCGCGGTTCCTTTGTTTCCTGCCGGGCGAGGAACGGGTCGCTGACAGACGCACTTCACGCCACGCGAGGGCTCATGCGGCGAAGAACACCGGAAGCGGCTGTACTTTGCACGGCGCTGGTGCGTCCTTTTTTTCTATTACGACCGCCCGCTCCGATCACCCCGTGGACCTGCCTACGATGTTACTTATTAAGCTACACACGCGCTACACACCAGTCCGGGTGCTGTAATATGTGGTGTTGGGTTAGATTACCACCCTATCTAGCCAAATACACTTCTTTTTTTTTTTTCTCTCCAACTCAGTCAAGCCCGTGGTCTCTCGTTTTTCGTGCACCGCCACTACTTTGGAAAGCTGCGGATCGTTTTCTCGTGGTGTTGGTGGTCGTCTCTTCGATAGGGGTGGCGTATTCCTGAGGCGCCGGGCACAGGATAATGGACGATTTTTTTTCTCTGGCTTACTTTTCCATCCGCAACAATCGGTACTGTTTTTAGGGCTCGGAGCAACGTTTCGATTCTGTTTGCGGAAGGCCGGGAACATGAAACGAAACAACTTAAAAACCCAAAAACCGAGATATCGAAGGAAAAACGAGAGACCTCTTGCACTGCTTTCCTGCGTGTGCACTGCTTCTTTTCTTCTTTGCACTGGCAGCCTCTCGAAACCTGCACGTCGTCTCGTTCGCCGGACTGCCTCAGGCGCACCGTGGTAGTTGTGAGAGGATTACCTGCACCGCGGGCGTGTGCGTGATGGTCGCGCCGAGCGCTGCTCGCCGCTGTCATGCTAGGCTTTTCTCGACATATTCTGGCCCGGTTTATACAATATGAGCGAGATTATGGATGGTAGGAAACATTGGAACTTTCCTAAAATTTTACACCATCGCACAAACCTTTAAACACATTAAGGGAATTCACAAATTACGATTACTTCGATCTGGCATGTGACGTCAGAGGCGAAATCGCCTGCGTGCCTGCGACTGACAGCTGCATCGAGCGGATGCCCATATGGTGAAATTTTGAAAGTGGACCACGTTGTGCTTGCGGTACAGTATTCATAAATCTGCATACACCAAGTTAGTGCGAGTGAACCACACTAAAAAAAATTGAATTTATTCCACCTTTCATTTTTTACTTTTAAATTGGAATTTAATATTTGCGGAATCAAGGAAATTAAATTATCATATTTTGAACTCTTTCGCCCCGTTGCTGATTTGAGCCACCTTTTCGCCTGTTTACAATTTCACCGAAGTGCCGCCCGCTGCACTTGTGATGTAACGCAGCTGTCAAGTACGCAAGATAGGATTCCCAATCCATACCGCGGTGTTCGGTTGTTGTTTTAGAAAAGGGCCTAGTTTCATCAGAATTTCAAAATGATCGAGCAGCAG
The DNA here is from genome assembly GCA_914969975.1 of Anopheles atroparvus. Taxonomy (NCBI): domain Eukaryota; kingdom Metazoa; phylum Arthropoda; class Insecta; order Diptera; family Culicidae; genus Anopheles; species Anopheles atroparvus. The sequence goes on along the minus strand of CAJZCY010000002.1, from coordinate 38,519,970 downwards.
AAGCAACGAATAGAAATGGAGATCACCAAGCAGCTCGACGATCTTGACAGAAATGTCCTGCGCAAAATGCAAGTGAGTATCGATCCGCCGAAAAAATAGGGTTCACGAGAAGTGCCGGGTCTGCACCCTTGGCACGATTGTGTATGTATTATTTTGCATTGATGCACATACCCATTTCTTTGTTCTTTCGTAGGCCGATATGCATGACTGTGCCGCCAGGTGCTGCAAGGATTCAAATTCCTCCATGGACACGGTTCAACAGTGCGTTGAACGATGCTCCATCCCTGCTCAGAGAGCGCAACAGCACGTAGAAACCGAAATAAATTCTTTCAACAGTCGTCTGCAACGCTGTGTAATGGATTGTAATGACACTATCAAAGATAAGGTACACTGACTGTTGTCGTCAGATTATCTGAAAGTTGTTAAAAACCAACGTTTCTCTGCTTCTGTTTACAGATGGGGGCCAATCCATCGGATGGTGATATCGCAAAATACACTGCCGAATTCGAGAGGTGCGCCATAAAGTGTGTCGACAAGCATGTGGCCATCCTGCCAAATATGTTTTCCAGCATGCGGAAAGTTCTACAAAGTCGGTCAACTCAGTAAAGCTTCCGATAACGTACAGTGAACGGATGTAACTAGGCTGATGGGTGTTCATACCCGCTGCATTTATTTTATAACTGCTCTTTAAATGGTAAAGCAGCGTCGGTGTTGCATTCTTATTTTGAGATTGTACAAAATAAACGACAGGTTAATCTCCTCTAGGGGTATATCAATTGTCAATGCAATTCGTTAGATTTAACGGACGAACATACTTTATTGCATTATTTATTGACTCTTGTTTACTCGTCACAATAAGGCATTTTTGTCATTCTGATAATAACGAGATTATATTCTACTCTTATTTATTTCAAAGAAATATTAAATTAAAAACATCCTGCGATTATATTTTTTTCAAAATTTTGAATCAATGAATCGTGCACGTCGCACCATGTGGTAATCATTTTCTAGACATTCGTTGAACTGATTCGCTAAACATGCTCTTGGCAGCACTGTTCAATCCCGGACAACTGGCTGCGTGTAAACAAAAATTATTGATTTTCTTCATTCCTCGTTTTCGAGAAGATACGGGCAGGAAACATGAATTAAATTGTTCGTACTGAAGGGCACAACTTTCAGCATAGGGTACGAAAATGTCGATATTTCGCAATAAGATAATTTTAGCGACCAGCGCTATCGGAACACTGATTGGCGGCACTGTTTTGCTGAAGTAAGTATTTGCTGCGGTGAATGCGAAGGTAAAGGTGGTATGGCACCAACTGCACTGACGAGATATTTTTGATTTCTTTCCTCACAGGGACTACATGCAGGGTTCTTCCTTTCAGAAAAGTAATGTCAGGGCAGACGGAAAAGTGGTCATCATTACCGGAGCAAACACTGGTATCGGGAAGGAGACAGCTCATTCCCTGGCCCGCCGTGGGGCCCATGTGTACATGGCATGTCGGGACATGACAAAATGCGAAGAGGCTCGAAAGGAGATTGTGCTGGACACGAGAAATCCCCAGGTTTATTGTCGTGAATGCGATCTCGCTTCAATGCAATCCATTCGGCAGTTTGCGAAACAGTAAGAATGCCCATAAGTGGAACATGCAATTATGTAACGCTCTTTGTAAATGCTAATTTCTCGTTCGTAGGTTCAAAGCAGAACAGCCGCGTCTGGATATTCTGATTAACAATGCAGGCGTGATGCGGTGCCCCCGCACGCTGACCAAAGAGGGCATTGAAATGCAGCTTGGTGTCAATCATATGGGTCACTTTTTGCTGACGAATCTTCTGCTCGATACACTGAAGCTTAGTGCGCCCAGTCGCATTGTGGTTGTGTCGAGCTTGGCGCATGCACGTGGTCAAATTGCAGTGGATGATTTAAACAGCGCAAAGTCCTACGACGAAGCAAAGGCTTACGAGCAGAGCAAGTTGGCTAACGTGTTGTTCACGCGTGAGCTGGCCCGCCAGCTGGAGGGGACGGGCGTAACGGTGAATGCACTCCACCCTGGAATCGTCGATACGGAGCTGATGCGACACATGGGCATTTTCAACAGTTGGTTTTCAGGCATCTTTGTTAAACCCTTCGTGTGGCCGTTCCTAAAGTCACCCCTTTACGGCGCTCAAACTACCCTGTACGCCGCACTCGATCCGGATTTGGAAAAGGTGAGCGGTCAATACTTTAGTGACTGCGCACCGAAAGATGTTGCTGAGCAAGCGAAGGACGAGCGGTTGGCCAAATGGCTGTGGGCGGTTAGCGAGAAGTGGACCGGCACACTCACCGGAACCGCAGCCGTTTCCTGACAACGGATTCTTCGTATGAATAACAAAGATATTGTTATTTTTACGACAGAGCAGCAACAAAATCAGTTATCAAACCGTGGCAATCAAGCGGCATCAGGCTAGTTCGGCTATCTTGTTTAGGTCGTCATGACTACCGGTAAAACATGCTTAGATTGAATACCGAGAATAACTTTCATCGCTACGTCGACACGTTGCAATCTTTCTGTTTTTGTTACTGCCTTTGTTGATTAAATAAATCAAACCAATAATTATGTGCAAAGTAGAGAATACATGTAACCATAAACCTATTACTATAGAGGCATGGAAAATAAGAATAATTCTCAAAAACACTCGTACTTCTTTTCGATGACGTTACAAAATGTCATTACGTAGGATGCAATGACGGGGAGGAGGAAGAGCAGTGGTGTTATATCACCAGTAACTAGACTTTCTTTCGCCTAACGAATCAATCACGATTACAAGCCCTTTTTTGCTACATGAAATTTTATTTCGTTCCTGTCATATGAAACGCACAAAGATCGTACATGGAAAGACACGGTGTGTGCCGCACACGCGATTGCTTCGGAAAGAAAACCCCTTATGAAAACAGAAACGAAGGTTAATTGGTAAACTTAAGTTTCAATAGTGTTCGTTAGCAGATGGATGGGGTACAGGAAGGTCACTGGTCTAGTCTTTACCAGACGGTTTCCCCCCGTTCGTGCTAATGCTACTACAACAACTTTTCGTGTTTTTGTTCCATCTCGTGAGCCATGCAGATTCTAGCCCTTCTTTTTTATGTTACTTGGATACGTTCGGCCTTCAATTGGCTGTTTTCATGTTGCTTGGATTGGGAATATGGTGCAAAAGGAGCATAAGCATTTAAAATAAGGTGACCATTTTAGTCTGTCTAGTTATAAGTTGGATAAACCATGTTTTTTTTTTCATTTGTTCCTTCGTTTTCTTCCTGCGTATATTTTCATATCTCTCATTCAATATGTTGTTTTCACAATCACGTCTTTTTTGGTTGAGTACTGCTATTGCAACCGGATCGATGAGCTAATAATTTATTTAAATGAATTTCGAGCAAGGAATACGAGTACGTACGCGTACCGTTAGTTAATTTCGTGGGTTTTAGTGATTACAACACCTTTAGGACAACTCAAAATTCCATAATCTTATTCTGTTCCATACAGACCCTTCCCCTTTTCTCTGTTCCATCCCTTCCCCGCTTCGCCAATATCTGCAATATTTTGATCGCTGTGCGCAGTCACAAACACACTGTGCTCGAGCGGAAGAGAACAACGTCATTGAAGAACTTAGCTCGATTCACACTGCTGAAGCCGTACTCTTGGGGCGCCCTCTTCCTCGTCCTCTTCGTAGGCGTTCTTGTATTGGTTGCGCGTCTCTTGCTCGGGGTCCAAATCAACCATGTTCACCATTTCGACGTCCTGCGGAATCTCCTCGAACGGTCTCGGCGGCAGGGACCGTTCCAGCAGCTTCACCGCCTCGACCGGTATCGCGTCCGGGAACACGACCGTGAACTGGATGATTAAGCGTCCCTTCTCGAACGGGCTCTTCCACCTCGGCATACCCTCGTCGAGGATGCACTTGATTTCCTCGTGTCTAGTGACCTCGCCTGGACGCGTCGAGATGACGAGGCTACGCTTGTCGAGCGTGTTGATCACCTTCTGGAAGCCGCACAACGCTTCCGACAGCTCCAGACGCATTTCCATAAAAAGATCCATACCCGAGCACTTGAAGACCGGGTGTTCCTTGTCCTCCAGCACTATCACAATGTCGCCGGGCTGCAGGCCCGGTTCTTGGTCGCCCTCACCGCTGAATACAATCTTCTGCCCCTTGCGCATTCCCTTCTCGATGTGTACGTCCAGTATCTTCTTGTCCCGTACCTTCTTCTGGCCGTCGCACTTTTTGCATTTGAATTTCTCGTCGAACACCTCCCCTTGGCCGGCGCACGCACGGCACGGTACTTTGTTCTGCTGCATAAACCCGGGCATGATGTGCTGCACCTTCGTCAGCATGCCAGTACCGTGGCACGGAGCGCACTTGTGTACGGTGCCCTTCTTCCCGCCGATACCGTCGCAGCCGTCGCAAATCACGTTCTTCTGCAGGGACAGCTTCCGGGTCGCTCCACAGTACAGATCCTCCAGCGTTACGGTTAGTCGATGGACCAGGTCGCGCCCGCGCTGCTCTCTCCGTCCGCCCATACCACCGTTGATGATCATGTCAAAAATGTCCATTGGGCTGTGGAACCCTCCACCGCCGCCCGCTCCACCCTGCTTGATGGCCGACTCACCACCCTCGTCATAGATGGCTTTCTTTTCCGGGTCCGACAGCACCTCGTACGCCATCGAGATCTGCTTGAAACGCTCACCCTCGTTCGGGTTTTTGTCGGGATGGTACTTCATCGCTAGCTTTCTGTACGCTTTTTTCAGATCTTCAGGTGAGCAGCCTGGCTTTACGCCAAGCACATCGTAAAATCCCGTTTCCTTCACCATTTTTCTTTGCCTTTTTCACTCGTTCTTTTTTTTTTTGCTTGCTTGCAGATGATTTCAGAACACAACTGATGCAACACACGCGTAAGAGCTGCAAAGTACAGTCGACTTGATTGAAACAATCAATCGGAGCAGTTTCTCGGGAATGGACGGTCGCTTCGACCTTTTTTCTTCTCGAATTTTCACGATACTGCTCGGCCTCTCCGCGAATCGAACGAGGAGCGCTGGTAAAAATCTCGAATGACTGTCAGCTTTTTAGTACTGCTGTATGACGCACCACGATGGTAAGACAAGGAAATCCGTAAAAAGTTTCAGCAGGCAACACTGTTCATATGTAAAAGCATGGTTTCGAGGAAATGTCAGTCGATAATGTGGCTTTTTCCTGTATTTTACTTCCGTGTTTCAAATCACAGGAACTAAACGACGTGTTGCAAGCGCATCGCGTTGAAATGTTAACCCAGACAACAAATTGTGGTGCAAAGGACAGCGAGAAATAATACACTTTGCATTATTTTCTGGTTATGCAACCAACATAGATTGTTCTGAAGCATCTGACAGTTCGAAATCAGGGGTGAACAATCTTTTAGCACACTGGGCTAACGTTTTTCACTCTTTATCGTATTGTTGACAATTTTCTCGTTTAGAAACGAAATGTCCGGATTTTAACCCACTATGGTCCCACTTGAAACCGGGTTTGCTCCCAACCCGACCCGATTTATACATGAAACCCTACTAATGGTTTAAAAAATACGGCCACGTCTGCCCGGTTCGCGAATCGGTCCTGGCACCAAAATCTCCGGGACATATCGTTTTGAAACCCGAATCGGTTCAACGGTTCACCGGCGAGCGATAAAAACGATGAACAATGTTTTAGTTGCTTCTGAGCCGCTATCGGGGCAGGAATGCAACACCCATTTTTCTTCAAATTTTTCCGCTATCGTAAAAGGTTTTCATATTGCGGACGGTTTTCGATAAATTGATAATTTTTTTTCATGTTATGATATGCCGTTTGTTTCTAGAAGGAAAACCCCTTCTCGTTTGGAAGTTATAAAAAATACCAGACTCTCTCCAACGATCTTGTCTTGATGCTTCTTTCTCGTTTCACATACCTACATCCTATCGCATTCCTGCCTACTCCCTCTCCCTGGTTCAGAAGCTCGGGTTTCCAGCGCGGAACCAGTTTGAGCGCGCCCATCGTTGACGGTATGCTAAACGCGTTTCGCTGTGTGTGAGATGAAGAATGCGACCCGGGTTCGCGGATGCGACCATGCTGAAAAGGTCACCAAGGACGTTCGAAATTCTGGTTTTCGCCTAGGCGGCAACGACGGCAGTATTCTCGCGGAATCGCTGGCGGCGACGTTCTGTGCCAGTGTGAGGCGACAGGGAAGATGGCGTTGGGGTCGGGATGCGAGGGTTTAGAATCCCACCATAAAAATGAAGCAATTTTCAATCTAAAAGGTCTCGTTGCTTCGAGTCGTACCTGCCGTAGGAGGTGCCGATCATTAGATTCGATTTCGTGGAGCAACCAGACGCGGGTTATGATATAACTTTATCTTACTGCTTGCTGTTTGGCTGCACGCTGTGAACTCCTATTTATTATACTTCATTAGGTTTCACGATCGGGTGTCGGTAGTTTAAGACCTGTATTCAAGGTTTTTTTTTAATTCTAGTTAACAAATTTGTTTCATATTGTAAGATCTATCCCATTTATAACTAAGCAAACTTCAGAGTAAATTTAGGATTTTGAAACTCTCTGATGTTAAACATCTAATGCCTTTTTTGTTTGTTTAAAAAAAGACAAACTACATTCGAACGAAACAGATTTATTTGCAAAAAGGCGAAAAAGCGTGGAAACAGATTATTCTATTTTTATCCCAAATATATAAATAAATGTAAGCTGAAATTTCCCGCGCCGAATTCTTATGCCAAATGTACGAAATCTTTTAATTCCAATCTTTATCACGTTCCGCGGCTCATCAGCATCCGATCGATCGATTGCCCGCAGATCGTCGTCCGCTGACCATAAAGTTGCGACGATGAGCATTCGGGACGCGATTCGTGTTTAGTGCCCAGCCTAGTGGTGTGTTTGCGTCGCCAACAACGAGCCACGAGGTTCGCGGTGCCTGACAGGGGGGGATGCGCACGGGCGGAAGCCAAAAATTTCAATCCGGGTTATGGCGCCAGACCTGATTCGACTTTTGGCGACAGTCGCCAAAGCCGCGACGCGGATCAAACCGCCAGACCAGTGGGGATATAGTGGCTGCGTGCCGAACCGCGCGTGCAGGATAAGATTCTCCAGCTTCCAGCGAAGCGGGCGATTTATTGTAGCTTAAATTTACTTTCGTAGTAAAAGCCTTGGTGCCTCCTAGACGAGACAGGACAGAAACGTTAATGAAGGTATTTCTCACCTCACGCAATAGTCGCGAAACATGGCCAACACCCAGGATGCCAGCAACGTTTTCGACGGTCATGGTAGCAAAAGCACAACTGAGAAGCACCAGTAATCGGCGCCAGAGTGATTACGAGAGCGATTGGGCACAGCGAGGAAGAGTTCCTTAAATGGGAGGTTTAGCTTTTAAGAATGTTTTGCATCTCTAAAGTCCGCACAGCGGTTTTAGCTCCACCACGGAGCTCAAGTAAGTAAGAAAAAATGCTTCTTCAAGTTCGATATTGATGATAGCTTTCCTTGAGTATTGAAACTCCTTCCAAAGTTCTAAGACTTCTTAGCGTTGACTCCTTAATTTACCAGTCAGCTATACTTACAACGGATTTTAGCGGATTGAGTCAAACTATCTTCCGCCTCATTGTGCCCGAAGCAATAATCCTGCTGGATTAGCCCAGATTAGTTTCATTAAAGCCAATTTTTTGTGATCGTTGCGGTTTTTCTAGAACCTCATCAAAATGCGATTTTTTGTGCAGCTTGTTTTGTTTATTGTGTCTGTTGTTTTTAAGATAAAACCTCCATTATGCCTCCGCCAGTTAAATCCAAAGAACATCCTAGGCTTCATAACACGCAAACGGCCTTGATCGTTGGAATTTCTTTCTCTTCTCGCCTCTCGAGTTGCGTTGCTTCCTACCATTTTCCTGTTATTTCGGTGTGCAAAGCCCGAAAAATGCCGCCTTCTGCACGATCACCGCGCGAACAATGAACCAATGAAATGCTAAAAGTCGCGTTTGAAATGTTTAACCCAACAAAGCCAGAACAACACGTCTTGCTTAAGCCTCACTATCGCAGCATCTTTGAGATTAAGCTGACTTTCGCCGCCACCGGCAAGATGGGTTGAGGGGTGCGCGGGACGCAGGGTAATAGAAAACGTGGAATAACAACGCTCACACACATACACGCACTGCCCAGAAAGCAGAATTCGCCGGTAATGTCCATGTGCCGTTCGGTTTTCGCAAATTTTCGCCATTCGCCTGCCGACTGGTAGGCAGATTTTTGGAAGCAGTGCGATTTTGGGGACCGCGTGCTGGATTAGTGATTACCATATTTTTTTTTTTCCTCTTGTTATTCAAATGAGCTATCGCGCATCGACGCGTCCAAATGTGTGCGGATAGTATTGGGCAGATCACCGTTTTCGTCAGCGTGGAGCCGGATCGAGTGTGTTCCAGCGCAGGACGTCAGCATTTTTGAAATTCCTAAGACCTGGGGAATTTTATGGTGTAACAACAAAAGTGGTAAACAAATGCAAATTAAAAAAAAAGTCCAATGAAACTGCACTATTGTGTGGAACGGGTTGTAAGTTCACAGGGTTAAGAACATCGTTCGAGAGGATCGAGCAACAGCTTGTCGAGTATTACTGGTTTCAAGATTTTCCCATTTTTCTTTAGGGTTCATAGGTGCATGTGCTGCAGATGATTTAGACTGATTGTTTCAAGTTGGTTGAAACAAGATGCAGTGGATTTGCTTGGTGCCGGTATAAAATATTTAAAAAAAAACGCCCACCATTCTAAGTTCCAAGAACAACCTAGACGTGTGGCCAGACGCTCGATTGATTGATTGATTGTTGTGTTCTCCGGAACTGCTTGCCTTCCCGGGTGGAGGCCAGCGATGAACGATGGGAATGAGCTGCTGCTGGTGCCTCGTCGGTATGTACCGAGTAGCTGCCGTTCTGACCTATCTCAATTTACGTAATAAATCTACAATCTACAAACCCTCGTTGGTTTCGCTCGCCCGAGAATAGGCGATCGGCTTCTCGAGAACATCTGTTTGCCGATTGATTAGGGACTGCAGTTGGAGGTCTGGTTTGAAGCGCCGATTTTAATGAACCGAGGCGAATGGATAGGCTCAGCACATGAAATGGAACTGCATTAGGCGATAATGGTGGGTGCATAGTGTTAAATTGGGTTCATTTTCAAATCATCAACGACCGGGCTGCAAACATGTGACTAGCTTCGGGAGAAATCGAACGGATTGTGTTTCTTTTAACCTTGGGAAATTCCCATATTTTCATTCGTCAATCAAATGGTAGAGCAAATGACAGATCCCGGTTTTATATAAGAAGCGATGAGTGTTAAATTACATCCCACCCACCACTATGACCACTGCTCATGCAAGTAGTGGAACAGCCTCAGCATGGAGAAGAACATTCCATTTAAATGGTTATAATCTTTACTCTACCTACATTGAAAAGGATTCTATTCGCGTTTCAAATTGTTCACTATTGGTTGGTGCTATTGTAACCTGAACGAATATATTTCACAACCCTCGGATCGTTTGGCTGTCCTTTCACCATGTTAATAATTAATTCTTGAAGCTCTAGACAAACCCCGGAGAATTATTAATATAACATAAACAAAATTAAGTCGCATCCATCACTTTACATAGATGCGACGGAATTATGATCTAAACTTCTACTTCTTTATGGGAATCAATCTTCCCGAGCCGGAATCGCCGGTGAATTAGACAGGACTAATAAATCATCATGTTGCTGATGTGTTTTTTTTTTCCACCCAGTAAATGTGCCATTTTGTGGCTATTTTCCCCTGCACCAGCTAAACCGAACAGTAGACAGCGGTCGCTTAGTGCGACTTTAACTGGTAGTTAATTTTCTTTTATATCTTTTTAAGTGTTGATGAGCAAAATCCCCTATCAAGCGGTGGAGCGATTTTTAAAGTAATGGCTTTTTCATTAAAGCGCCCTCTAATGAATGGGTTTCGTTTGCTGTTTACCGCCCAACGCTAGATTGCCGGGCAGCAAGATGGGTCGGCCGGGTGGCAAGGATGACCGTAGATGTTATCTAACATCAAATCTCGTGACTTATCGGTTTCTTTTGCGACGTTAGCTAAAAGGGGCACTTGGTAAGACTCGAAAGATCGAACACGAATCGGGAAGTAGTCGCCTTCTGACCCTGCGATGGCGGAAGTACCCGCGTCGAAACGGCCGAATGCTGGTCGAAAGCATATTAAGCTTACCCATCAAATTGTTGTGGACTTGATGTGCTGTGGAACATGGAATCGAATTAACGGATACCACTTCTGATCGTTGCAAAATTATAACGTTGTAAACCATAAGATTTCGAACCGTCATTACTGAACTCTCACCACAAGGCTCGGAGGAGGAACTCTAAATTTGAAACTTCATTAGCAAATCGCGACCCCAAACAGAAGGGCCTTCGAGGATCGGTCGCTCTTACCCACTGTATCGCTCCGAGGTGATATAAAACTCTGGTGAATCTTCAGGTAGGCTAATGGCGTCGTTCCATGAAGACAAGGTAACCAAGTAGATCAAGGGTATGGCATATTGACACCTGTGACAGCGATGGGTCTCTTCTTCTGGTTTATCAGGTTGCTCAGCACAATTTCCGTCTTGTTGGTTCTGTTTGTTCGTTTTCCGGTGCAGATAGATACGAGCTTTGCCAAGAGCCTACGTGCTGGTCGTCAATAGAGCCATCGGCTTTCCGATCCGCTGAGCTCCCGGGAAGGTCATCCGAGGCCCGTTGGGTCTTTACCGGCAAGCTATTCTTGAGCCCCTTCAAGAGATCTGCTGGGGTTGCCCGTCGTTTGGGATTTTTTTTCCATTTCATTTTGACGTTGTTTACAACAGTTACCGTTTGGGAGAAGTCACGCTCGTGTACGCGGTGCCGGTTCGGCCATCGGCTTCACACTCGACCCGATCCCCGGAAGTCTAACGCCCGGCTAGCACTGGCTGTGTTGTTGCCCATCGCGGGGCCTCCTTGACTTCTCCGTGCCAGGCTGTGATAATGGGGCGTGTGTGCTAATGGTTTAGCGGGGTGATCTTGAACTTCAACTTGACCGATCGTGGCGCGGCACCGGCAGAAGAGGACGGATATGACAAATGCTTTTGCCAATCGAAGGGAGTCTTTTCAGCGGGCTTAAGAGTGGCTCTTCTCGTTGTAGCTTGCAGCTCTGCTATCAGTGTAAGCTGTAGACTGCAAGACAAAGCTCGGATACTCCTTCATGGTGCGCTCGTTTACGCCAAAAACAATCCGACATGCTGTCGCCAGCGGCGTGTTTATCGCCGTAACGTTTCTTTTTCGCTCTTTGCTTGGGTTTATGCTTTTCTACCAGAGCTCCCTCACGCGAGTGCCATTATAAAAATCCTAAACGAATTTATTAGCCAGCTGGGGGTGCGGGCGAGGGAGAAGAAAACAAAATATCTCTTTCCAGCGACTGTTAAAAACTATTCGAAATTTGCATAAATATTTGTACAAATGTCCGTGCGCTCGGATGTCCCCGGGATCCACCGCAGCTGCGCATTGCGTCGATTGCGTCGATCGGACGAAGTGAGTTTGGGGGGGGGGGGGGGGGGGGGTTGGAGATGATCCGCTCGCTCGCAATCGCAACCTGGCGACCGGATTCTGGCGCACTGGCGGCTCCACCGTCGGCTGTGACGTAGGCATACAGACTGGCTGGCACCGATGGTTGGCATTTGATGTGCTTCCTTTCCTATACCTTTCTGGTGGTCGTTTTGCGCACGCAGGCACGCGCTCTCTTTTATGTCGCGCCCGTCAAAGGAAAACAGAAGAAGGCTTGAAAGAAAGCATCCTGGGGGCGAGGGTGCGTTGCTGTCGCCTCGAAGGCCGTCTCCGAGGTGGTCGATTTAGTGTAAATCAATCGAGGCGTCGAGGTCGTTCCGGCACCGGTGCCAGTAGTTGTGTCTTGCTCTTCTTCCGCGACTCCCCCTGCGCCATCTTGTCACCGGCGCCGTGGGCGCCATTCGCGGAGGGAGGCTCGACACGACCCGGTTGTAAAGTCGCCGCGGGTTGATCGACGCATATCTTAAATGCGTTTTCCTTTTGGGAACATCAGGCGGCTCGTGATGTGATCATCCCGATCCCGGATTCTGGAGACGAGCCGTATCGGACGAGCGGTGTCATAAAATTGAAATGAAGTTACCCGAAAGCTAATTCTCTGGATTCCCAACTGGGACCATCAATTTTGGAGCTGTAACCATTGAGTCTCGCCGTTTCTAAACCCTCGCCTAACTTGAGCCAGCTGGCGTTCCCCATTTGGGTGCCGCCTTTGAACTCCTACCGCGCTACTCGTCGATCGAACCGCAGATCAAATTGGACACGTTGACACCAGCCCGGTGGAAAGGTGCAGATCAAATATTGTGCTATACGCTACCGGGCGCTATTTAACGGTCGATCGATTGCCCTGCTTTGGTTTACTGCCTCGATGGTGAAGCCATAATGCATCGCGTCATCACGTGAATATTGCCGTTCGCGCGAACGTGGTTTACGGTGGTGGCTTACGGGACCAGACGGTGCGTGTTAGCGATTCACTCGAGCCGACAAAAAAATTGAAAAGGAAGAAGAAGCAGGAAGACCGTTTAGGAGGTTCGACAGAGGAATGAACCGGAGAAAGGTGATTCCAATCGCACAGATTTGAGTGTCAATAAATCGGGCTATAAACTGCACGCATCCTTCGGGAGAATCCGGTGATTCCGTAGGTTCGATACCTTAGAGTTTGGGGGAAGCTGTCTCTTCTCACTTGCCGGCCATGCATCCCACGCATCGGCTTAAATTTTATGGACCCGGGAATTACGGTCCAGTGCGATCAGGAACGGTGCCTGTCTTGGTGGCCTGTTCAAGTCACTGAACTTCGACCGAAGAAGTTGATTACGACCGAAAACACCTCCCGCGATGGTACCATAAAATATTGCACCCTTTTAGTGGTTAGATTGGTGGTGTTTTTGTATGTTTGTCGTTTGCTTGTGATGTTCCAAGGGTCGGCCATAACCGTAGAAGCTGCGCAATTGTTCTCTACTCGCTTGTTCAAGGTTTGTTTACGCATCCAAGCTTCGGAAATATCCAGCGAGTGTGAGGCAGGCGTAATACGGTTCCAAGGTTAGAAGAGCCCATTTTGCTAGACATCATCAACCATGTTAGACAACATTGTCACGGCGTGGAGTGAATCGGACCGCAAGTTGCGCCACAATTGCCCTCAGTGCTAGAAGGAATCGGTTTGGTTGCACTGTCATCGTAAGGCTCCCATCAAACACATTAGCCAGTGATTACCCTCCTCAGATTGATTGATAATTTCCTCACGTAGCCTCGCCGGCCCGGACACCTCCCGATTGGTGCAACACGGTGAAGGCGACCAATTATGTTCATTACCGACGTAATCTTCGAATTCCTCGCAACGGCGGTCAATAGGCTAAAGGGCGCTTGCACAAAGGTTATCCATTGTTTTGTCAGCTTGCAGCTGACGGATGGCAAAGGTCCAGGAGAGGAGCGTTTGAGGGTCCCTCAATAAGCAATGACGTTATAAATCTGTTCGGGTGGTCTTGAATGGAGCTTGCTTGGCCACAAGATGAAGTAAGATAAATGGCGTGTTCTAGTTATCGTGTTACCAATTTCCCGGGTTGTTATCGACACAAAATATGTTCTACCAAGTCAACTACGCACAAGATGGCCAGCAAATGTGGCTTTCCTTTATTGGCTACCGATAAAAGCGATCAGGTAAATAGCGTGCAACTCCCTGTCTCGGTCCCTATTGTGTGGGTGGAATGTGCAAGGGCTGATTTCAGCGGGTTGCATTTTCATACGCTTTATGAGCTGCATTTCCGGGTTGTTGCTTGCAACGTTTGGCATCTGCCGTCTATTCACAAGCTTGTTCTTCGATGGAAGATTACAAAAAAAAAACTAGCTCCAGCTGGTGGTGAGGAATAATTCATACATTAATTACAGCCCACTATAGGAACGCTGCTGCACAGCTGGTCGACCCACGGCAGAGTTCTCGCTTGGACCGGCAATCGACAACCAGGAAGACATTATAAGATGTTCATCTCCAATCGTGCTGCCGGATCGCCGGGAGGAATGGCTGAAACTTCTCCCGGTGCACTGGAGTACAGCTACGACGCAGTCGCGATGCGATAGAAAACTAATGTTCATTAGCCACTGAAATGATGTTGATCGAAGGGAACCATTATTTTCCAAACATTTCAAGGGTACAGCAAAAACCCTTCATACCCTGTTCATTCGGTGAATGAGGAGTTAAGCTTGTGGCTCTAAATGATCGATGATAATGATATTACAGGACTACAGTTTCAAACGAATCAACCGTATGATAATTATAAGAGTTATGTGAAGGTAGAGAGCTATTTTTTCACCACCAACACCGCCAATTGGAATATTTTGAATGCATGATGATGATGTGCAAAAACAAAAAGAGTCCAAGTTGTTTTTACTGCTTGCTTGCAGGACACAAAGAAAGCAAGAATGTTAACAAAAACTGAAACCGAGTGCACCACAGGACAGCACATTTTTGTGCAGGCTATTTTTAGCAGACTGTTACTACTGTTTCCTTGCTTCATCTTCTTTCTCCGTGCGACAAGCTGTTCAGAAATAAATTGCCGAAAAACAACGGTGAAGGGTTGGGCCAAAGAGATAGTGAGGCAAAACAAAAATTCAGACAGAGTAAAGATAAAAATATCATGCTTTGAGAACACTTCTCCGCTTTGAAAAGAGTTCGCAAAAGCTTGCAGCAGGGTGCATGAAGAAAATGCGCAAAATATTTCCATTTTTTTGTCCCTTCACCTCCGCACTACGCCTATCCTGTGGGATGGAAACAGGTTTTTCTTCGCCGTCCGTACGCGAGGTTAATAATAATACACTCCCGATCGGAATGCCGTGGCGAAATCGTCGTGGTGGAAAAAGTAACCAGGAAGGGACGAACCGATTCCAAACGAAATGGCGTTGTTGACGGTCTATTTTTAGCCCGGCTCCACTGGCGTCGGCCAAATGTAGGTCCGGTGGAAGACGCGAGGCCCGGCGTCCGGACCGGATGCCTTGTGCGGTCGTCTTCTCTTCACTGCCTTCGGCTGGCCATCGGTTTTGTGGTTGCTCCTTTTATGGCTTCGGGCATTTTTCCGTTTCTTCTCAGTTCTGAAAAAAATAATAAAAAAATTCAACCAGGTTCGTCGCCAACGTCCGTCGATGTCTTCCTTCGCTGCGGTTTGTTTCTTATTTTTGTGAGTGCGAGGATCATCTCCTTTTACGTCCAAAAGTAGTGCTGTGCTTATCGGTGGTTCCTTTTCTCCGTTCGGTAGTCCCGATTGCAAGCGTACTTTTTGAAAGGTTCAGACCAATCTCCGATCAAGGGTTCTGTTCTTTCGCTTGACATTACTACTAGTACGAATCGGGTTAAAGCGTACGACCGAGCAGTACTGTGCAGAATGCGGTTTTGCATGCTTTTTCCGTTTCTTTCTTCTACCGCGAAAAAACTGGACAGACATTTGTGCGACCAGGCGAATGAACCGGATGTAGCGGTTCCAATCTGATCAGAATCCGATCTCGTCAGCGCAGTTCAAGTGCTTCTTTATATCTCGCATAAAGGTTTTTCTTTCAAGTTTTTTAAACATGTTTTTTTAAATGTATAATAATGGTAAACGTGGGTGTTGAAACAATAATCCACATGATAATTTACAAAGGCCCTCGCCTTGCCGATTGAACAAACAATGTGAAGTGCTCAAATTACACCACAGAAAACAAACGGAAGCAGGTAATATATTTGATGCCAATTTTTGTAAATCACACCACGCTAACAGCCTGGTGTTGTACATTAAAGAACGTGTTCAATGGCAGCGGCAAGGCTTCGTGAAAAAATGCTGAGAACCAACACTGCATTCATAATCGCAATGGAATAAAACCGGATAGCCGCCCAGTGGCGGAGGATTACAGGAAACGGCACGGTGCGATGAATTTATGGTAACAGTAAGACAATCGACAAGATGAACAGTTATACATATTTCTCGTTGGAAAATGAATAAACATTTCAAGCGATGATATTAATCGCCACGGAAGAACAATATCAGTTTCAACTGTTCTGAAATATTCTTCAAAACTAGGGTTGGGCTTTCTTGCCACAACAAACCCAGGGGGATTGATGGGAATAGAAAGAGCTTGAAATCAAACGTAAAACGAACCAAAACACAAACACAAAATAAGCAAAACACCAAAGCCGTTTCAACTCAGAAAAACCCGTGTGGAGCCGAATACGGAAAGTCGAAAGCAAAATAACAAACAAACAAGCCACAGACGACGTTTTATGAAAGAAAACAAACAAACAGTGAAGGTAAAAATTCAGAGCAGTCACCCCACGATCGGGCACGACCTTGGTTGACCATCGGGTGGAAGCTTCTCGACGAAGATGTTCGATTTAATTTATGAATTTCCCCGCCGCAGCACCGGCTATGCGCGCAGGGTCGAACCGTCCAAAAGTAAGCCGAATACGGTTGGTGGGCGCATTCCAGGTAAACCCAACACCGGGGAGGAACGATTACCGGTAGTCGGCGTGTAGAAAGTATCAGGAGGGAGACGTTCCGGCGAGGAGACGAAAAAATAGATACAAATGACGACGTAAGAAATCTAAAGTTTGCTGTTTAAAATGAAAATATAACACCAAAAAAACTCACTGATGGCGTTCCGTGGTCCACTGGCATCGCGAAAAAGTGGTGGATTCACGAAAACCAAGTGAAACGGTTAGGAACCGGCTGAGGAAGGAATCCAGTTCCAAGCCCATTCCTCGCTCCCGCCAGCTGATACCACATTCTCCGTGGGCAAAGTTCTCTTTTGCGAACGATCTTCATCTTTTTTCCTTTTTTTCTCCTGCGAATAGCTGCCAAGAGAGCGCGCCAATGCGAAGCGGAGGCAGGGAATTGCGGAGAGCACATCTTCGCCAAGCGAATGCCAGAGCAAGGTTGACAAAAGCCGAATAAACATAACCGGTACAAGGACGCCACGAAGCTCCGGCACGCCGTCGTCTGGTGCGTCTGGTTGGCGCCAAGAAATTTATAACATTCCCCAAAATTAACGTTATTAATATAATACACACCGAGCGAGGCGCGAGCGACAGGAAGTCGCGAAAATTGGCTGATGGGCGTCGTGATCGTCGTCGCCATGCCTCCATCTGGTATTTTATCGGGTTGCGTATGGGGGTACTGCCCGCCGAAGGAAGTGAGCGAGAGGGGGAGTGAGAGGGGGGGGGGGGAGAAGGGGATGGTCGTTATCGACGCCGTGAATCCCGGCTGGATCCGGTTCCAGTCGGTTTTCGGAGATTGAACTTTGTTTTCAAATCGTTTGGTAAGAGTGTCCGAGTGTGCGTATGAGTGTGTATGTGTGTGTGTGTGGCTGTATTGCATGCATGGTTTTTTTTGTCTAATGCGAAGTGGCTTATCGTAGCTATTTCGGTTACGACCGGACAGCCCCGGAGCCGCCGACCGGTTGGGAAAACGATAAAAAGTCCGTTCAAAGGTGCGCTATCGAGAATGATAAAAGGGCGGCGCGCCTTTGCGCATGCCTGACCGGCCCTATCAGCGATCGGCTAGCAGAGCCCATGGTCGCCCTTCGGTTCTAGTCACTTGCAACATTTGCGTTAGCGACCCCATATTGCCCCGACACTATAGCTTCACCAAGCCAATGCGCACTGCAGTGGGGTTCGTCGCTTGCTGTACGCAAGCGTAAGAACGAAAGACTTCAACGAACGCTCGGAACCGTTGAAACGTGGGGAAGCAAGCGGAGTGGTCGGTTCCGGAGCACTCGGTGCCATGGCATTTTGTGCGTTATGTTTTGGTGTTTCGGTTTGTTTACGAAACACGCGACCAAAGCGGAGAAAGAAACCTCATTTGGTAACATTAATGTCGGTAGTACGTGGCCCTGGCTGTATGTACGACGGGCGGAAACATGCGTCGAATAAAATATGTGTGTGTTGCTCTGCGGCCACCATACAAACATCATGAAAGTGGCACGCAGCGGAGACAGGACCATCCAATCCTTGCTTGTGTCGTGTTTTTTTGTTGCTTTTTATCACCGCTCACTAAAAACAACGCAAAACAAGCAGGATGAAGTTGTTTGTTGTGATAAAAATACAACGCAGAAATGTCCAAGCATTCGTGATACATTTCCCCCCCCCCGGATGCAAGGAAGGAAGATGGCATCGAACGACGCAGTGGGTGTTATGTAAAACTGGCCGTCTTTTGGAAATTCCGACACGTGCGCTAATGTAACATTTTCAAATGGAAAAACATGAAAATAAGCAAAATCATAGGGTGGTGACGAATGTGTTATTAACGACCGATGAACCATTATTCGCGTGACCTAATCCCACTGGAGGCCTATCGGTTAGATAATTGGAAGTAAATTTACATGGTGCTAGTAGCAACGCATGATCATTTGTCATATCGCTCGACGCATAATTCGGTGTGTTTTTGGTCTGGACTGACGGGTGTTGTAATCGGCTCATTTAAAAATAATTAAGCTCATGCCATGTAATTTTGATGAAGCTTGAAGATGCATAAGCATCGACATGTGGTACGAAGCTGGTTAATCCGATAAATTATAACATAGCTGTATTGCATTTTTGTAACAGAAAAAAAGGAATTTGAATTGACGAGAAGTATGGAGACAAGTTTCGAACGTGAAGGTACTCAAACAAACATATTCGAGTGGCGCGAATGATACGTTTCCTCTCCCTTTGACCCTTAGAAGGCTATAGTTGCTCATTAACAACCACAGATTCTGCCAACCACCATCGTCGAATCCAAGAGGTCATCACAGATAGTAGCAGCAGCCGGCAGTAATAACCGTGCCCTCAAACGATCGAAAGCGGGCTCGCACCGGTAAAGCCCGTGTTGTTCTTCTTGTATTAGCTTGTGCTCGCTTCCCACCCGTACCGGTCAATTGTGTGCAAATGAAGCATCATCAGCAGTTTGTGGCCAGTTTGCGCATGCTCGGCAGCTGCTATCGGTTTTGAGCGGTGGACTAAATAGTTCGGCCGCGAACCCGTACTAGCGATTTTTCCTGCCGCTGAATGTGAAGCGTGGTGAGAAGCGCAGGCCCGAAGACAACGGCGTGCTGTTCCCAGCTCTGGCTTAGCTGGCGGGCGTTGTTTTGTGTTTCTTCTTCTTCTACTTAACACACCGTTGCACCAATGTAGCGCGTGGCGACGATGTGTACATAGGTTTTTTCGATTCAATTAGCGATCGGTGGGTTACGGCGAATCCGTTGGCAATCCGTTGGCCCAGATTCCCGACCGAAGCAGGGCGCAGAAGGTTGCGGCCTGCGGCTGTTGTGAGCCCAGAGACGCGGGCCGTAAACACAGCGGCTCGAGGGAAAAAAGCGCAAAGAATCCAAAACGCACACACTAATAAAACCGCAAATTTTGCCAAAGGTGCCTCTGCTTGGTGCCGCCCAAAGGGTGCCGGGGCTACCGAGGGCCCGGGAAAGGCCGCTCTCGATCTCAAAGCGCAATCTAAAGCGCTAGAGGAATAGTAGAAGGAGAAAAAAAAGTATGTCTGAATGGAAAACATTTTATGGTTGATTTTGTGTAACACTGGAGCATTGCAGCGTGCCGCTGGGTGGTGTTTGTTTCTGCGTTGCATCTGGGTATTTGTTCTTTTTTTTTGCGTCCATCGTTGCTCTACCTACCGTTTAGTGCGCCGAGACCCTTGCAAAACTGACTCGGTGATGCTTCATAAAAAAAAAAACACCAGAGGCATCCATATCATCTCGGCTTCCATTGTGTTTCGCGTTGATGCGATGATGGCTAACCAATACGATTGCCCTCCAGTCCCGCGGCACGATACTGTTGGCACAATTTGGCCAGATTGGTGATACAATTTACGATCCAGTGGAGGCTCGCACGGTTCTCAAGGGACGAATGTGACTCAAACGATGAGTTATGAGAATCCTCGATTTGGTGGCGCGTGACAAAAGTTAACGAGCTTTTCGGTCGTTCTGCGAGAAGCTCACTTTGCCGCCCAAACTTGCGGCAGCCGATGAATGGATGTGTAGTATTTTAGATAAATACCCCTATTTGCTTTGGATGAAAAATGTGCCTTCCGTTGAGGGTATTGCTTTCCTTGAACTGTTCGCGCCTGTGTATAAGAATCACACTAATGAAGCCATTGGCAAAGGTTACGTTCGATGCGTTCATGGCAAGCCGAAGGTGGCAGTCGGCAGCTTGACCCAGCATAAGCCCAGCCTGCGTGGCACGAGTGGCGGTGAAGAAAATCTAATTTATCATTCGATTCCTGTCTCAGCTTCACTCGCTCGACGGCTCGAAGCAGTTGCGCTGGGGATTTCTTTTAAACCGCCCCAGCGATGTGTCATATGCATACGCTGATGATGGCGGAACACGGCCAGGGTGAAATGCACGAGACCAGGGTGTCATCCCGGTCATCCTCGTTCTCTCGGCTAGAATCCGGTCGTCCGTGAACTGTTCGACGCTCCGTGCGGAGGGCGTAGTGGAAGAGAGTGGACAGGGGGATGCTTTCGATGGGAAGGCGAAGTGGTTTTCTGTGTCTGTGCGGGACGATACATTTATCATATTCTTCACCGTCCGCACCACCGCCAAGCCACTTCACCTTGCGATTTTTCCCCGGACTGCACGGTTCGGGTCGGTGAAAGAAGCACACAACCTTTACGCCGGATGCCGCCGCCTGCACGTGAAGGTGAACCTGGTCGCGATGCAAAAAAAGGTTATTCTACACACATACACGATCATCTTCGCAATCGTGCCGAGATGGCACGGAGATACGACGATCCGATCGAGGCGGATTACCGAGTGCGATCGGTTCAAGTGCGTCAATCTCGTGGGGTCGTAACCTGGGGAGAAGCGAGCAGCGTCGACATTCCTGCGAAAAGCAACGTCTCCACACACGCATCCTCATCGCTGAACACCTCTGCCCGGGTAGCTGCCTTATCCTTTTCCTTCGTCGAACCTGTCGTCATTGAAAACCTTCTCGCCAAATCTCTCGGTGTCGGCTGTCTGGCCAACTTCCGGCAAAATATATGCTACAGAGAAGGGTTTTGAAGGAACTCGTTTTGCTTTCCTGATCAACGATTAACGATATGGTTTTTGTAAAGTGCTGACCGAACTAGCTGCACCTCAGACGGTAAATATATTAACAAAAAAAAGTGGGTGAAACTTTGGTGAAGTGTTGAAAATTTAACGAAGATTAATGATGATGAACCGACACAAAGCAGAGGGAAATCCCTTGCTGAGACATCGGTAAGCTGTTGTGATCGAGATGAAACTTACGTGAGCACCCTTATACGCTACGGATGAATTGTTCGATTTGGGTGGCTTTCAAAGTTCTTGTCCACACGAAACCGTGTGGCTTATGAGGTAGTACCGGCTCGTAATGATATCGGGTCGTCCGCGTAACCGGGTACGGTTGCTAGGAGCTGGCTGACGTAAATCAACCGGATCGAAACCATAGCCGATCGAAACGGGCCGACTCATCGGGACGGTGACGTCTTGCGGTGTCGGGAGATTGATTGATTTAGAGCCCGTTAAACTAAGTTAGTCAAACTCAGTCCAATCGGGACGTAAAAAAAAACGCAAGAAAATTTAAGCGTTGGTGGATGAATAGTGGACTATTGATGTTGCATGAGAATGGGAACCGCAAGCAAAGAAAAAGGATGATCTTCAGTGGTGGTATCTATTTTCAGAATTGCAGGAGTTTTTAAACCACATTGTCAAATCTTTTTCTAGGAAGTGCTTTGTTGCAACACAATACCAGTGTAAAGCCAATAGGCACCTCGTTCTGTAACTTTTCTTGGTTTAGAATGTCACATTGTATCTAATGTGCAGTTTAACTGCTACAAAACGACAAAAGGTGACAGCTTATTAGATTAGTTATTGCCAAAATTAGCCCGCTGATTAATGATCCGTAGCACATGTTTCTGTCGATAAACGAGGCAAGATCCTCGACCTGATATATTCGCCGGAGAGGAAGTGCTTCCTTTCCGTTTCCTAATCGATTCGTCCAAGGCTTTGCGTGAACTTAACGCCGAACGGTGGTTCGCCATGGGGGTTACCGTTTCGACCGAGTCAGCTTGGACCAACCTATGCGCCCAGAAGCAAAATACTTCCGAGTTATGTCGCAGCGTGCCGCTCGATCCTGCCCGAGGCGAACGTTCGTTCTATTTACCATAATGTTTGGAATATATTACCCCAAAACCACACACACACACACACACACACATATACTCGCGCATATAGACATACTTCAGAGTTGTACAGTTTGCTGCCAAATTAAGAGCGTGGAAATAAAATATGTATCGTCACGTTCGTCTGAAACGAGCTCGGTATGCAGGAGTGGCAGAAGCAGCAGCAGCAGCAGCAACGGCAGCTGTGAACATATAGCACGCTTTTGCCTTATGTCTGACCGCTTCGAAGACTCCATGGTCAAGGGTAAATATTTTTCCAAATTCACTGTCAACCTAGCTTGCGTTGAGCGTTATCGTTATGGAGCGTTTCGCAGCGGTTTCTTCTGTTCGTACTCGTTTCGGTGTTCATTGCCCGGCTAAAGGTCTTTCTTACGGGCGAAGGCATTTTTTAGGCTAAATAACCCTTTCACCTGCGGCTTCCCACGTCGATTTCGGCAGGATCGGCAGCCTAAATCTGGGACTAACCTCAAAAACGTAAACAACTCTTGCGTTCCTGAGGTGCTTAAAAAAACAGACGTTGTTTCCTTCTCGCGACGATCATCAGTGAGATTTTTGCTTCTCTTCCAAACGGCTGATAGTGTGGCCTTTGGAAGGTTATTCGTCTTGCCAGTGTTTCTGTTTTTCCGAGACGCTTTTTGCGGCCGTCCGCTGGCCCACGTTATAGGCTAAACAAACATATATCTTTTTATGGCTAAACCGGCGCCACACGACTGCCCTGTCGCCGTGTCCATTTCACTGCCGTTGCGCATTCGTCGGAGGAGGATTTATTTTTGACGACTGCTGGGCGGTCGAAGCTCGCCGGAGCCATCTGGCCAATCGATGATCGGCCGATAGGTATCCCGGCCCGACTGTACGTTTATCCTTTTTTTCGGGCGAGACAAACAAAAATACACAGAGAAACCTCAATGCTTGTACCGAGCAACGTTCCCGAACGGGATGGATTAGTGTCATTCCAGCGACGGACCAGGATCTAGCACGGGCAGTTCTTTCCTTTACCGGTTTAAAAGCTACCAGAGAGCGAACCAGTCCCCCGCCAGCTCGCCGATGGCACATGCTGGACACGAAAGACTTGCACGCCAAGCACGCGACGAACCGGCGACCGGCGCGATCTGCAGCAGCGTTTAGATCCGCTTTCTAACCATCCGCGCGGCGCAGATTTGGTGACGGGAGTCTGCGTGTTGTTCTTGCCGGAGCTACGCTCCTTTTTCGAATTTTTCATCCGCTGCTTCGCTGAACTCTCCGCCATATGGGATGTAGTATCGCACTAATAGCAAACGCATCCAGACATTCCAGGTGAGCGAAAGACATCAACCATCGCCCGACGGCGACGGCGACGAGGATGGCGACGGCGATGATGATCGCGCTGATGGGCTAGATGATGATGATGGTGCTGGCGACAACGCCAGATATTTGTGCCGTGCCGACTGGCTGGCGTCAGTTTTGCTGATTTGCATAATTTTTATAACATCCCCGACGAAGAGAGCACGGAAAAAGGCGAACCACTCGGCGCTGCCGGGATCGGGGGCGGGGGGGGGGGGGGGGGGGGGGGGTTAAAAAAAAGGAAAGAAAACAAAAACATCGAAAATACTAACCGTAGAGCGGGCGAACGAAGAGCGGAAAACCGGACCGGCGCACACCGGTCGAAAGGGTGGAGAAAAACAACGCTGGCGCGCAGGAAAGCGATTCGCGCGTTTTGTGCGATCTGTCAGGCGTGCATGGCTCCAGGCGGGCGCCGTCAGTACCGCTAGCATTTGGCGACGCGTCGCTGAAGATAACGAATGATAATGATTTCGATTTTTTCCCCCTATCTGGCTGGAACCGTGATCGCACACCATACACTTTATCGTCACCTCTCCGTCCGGAGATCCAATGCATATCGTAGCGAGATGGTGTTAAGAAAACTGGAAAAACCCGAAGCAACTAGAGGAAAAATTGACTTGAAGAAGTCAAGGATCTCTGAAGATTGCATCGAATTTGTTGGTTGCTTTTTGGTGATCAAGTTCAAGTTAACTTGGCCTGTACACTTGAAAGATATTTTTCAGTGTGGTTACCCATTCTAGTTATTGTAAATGTGCTTCTGAATATACTCGAGCATCTAGTGTGAAACTGCATTGTAACGAGAATCGAGCTTTTTGTCCGTCTTGTGAGTTTGCTAGCTTCAAATCTATTCCCCCAAAAACCAGAAGCAGGTGTAGAATGTTTGTGTACGCCATTGCTTTCGGCCATAAATATAGTTTGATTTCTTCGATTGGCGTTGATTGCTTCGATTCTCACCTTATCTTGATAACTTTCGCCTCATCGATGAGTATTTTTTATTCGATTTATCCGGATCAGATAAGATTATGAACCCGATCGATGTGGTCAACCACGTTCAGTTGTTTTTGTCAAGCATTTTATTTTCCTCCGTGGGTTTGCTGGAGAGTGGCGGAGCGGTGTCGATGTAGGGGAAACGTACCGTGAGCTTCTGTGTCTAATTCGCGTCTGAATGAATGAGTTTTTGGTTTTAATTTGCTCCATTCGAAATTAGTTCAGCTTTTCATTTCGATCCCACATGCGATTTGTGCGTCGATGAAGAGCGGCCGAATGACATCATCTTGGTTGGTCGCACTGGCAAACGATCGATTTGGGGGAGATCGGTTGAGAATCAGAGCTTGGTCTTTTCAGGGTTTGCTCCATTCTTGCTGTATTCGAGTGGAATCCGCCACCGTCCGGGATATAAATTTAAGTCATTCCATGCGGCGTTGGGTTCAGTGTGGGGAACACGAAGATTGCGGCTGTGAAAATACGCACTAGGAAAATGCGAGACGTCTTACTGCTTCCCGTGATCCTCAAGGCGGAGCCAAGATTACCTTCCAAAGAGAGACTCACTTGATGACTGGTTACGTTGGGTGGAAAAAAAAAAAAAACTAACGGAGATCTGTTTCTGTCCAAGAGGAAAGGAAGCAAGCCGAATCCGTAATACTATAATGACCACCCCAAAAATGTATCGCGCGAAGTGTTCGGTTGAAGTGGCTCCGAAAAAATGGCTGAGAGGTGCTTGAAAAATAAAAGCAACGGACAGATCGCAGAATCAAATTAAATTTGTTGAAAAATAATCTTCATCTTGGCCCATTAGGCGCGTTAGCGTGGCTGGAGCCAGAAAGCCGAACCTTTTGGGGCAGAGTGGACCGGCGACTTGCCGGTCAAGCAAAGGTGTTCGCCCTACCGAGCCCGGCTGGAAATGATAAACAGCGCCTGCGACCTTCGACTCACCTGCCCGGGTCAGCGTTGGGGACGCGGGAAGAGATGGGACTGTTGAGTCGGCCCACCGACGGTCGCCGACACTTGCAGAGGCAGATCGCCAAGATAGCGCAGTCATCGGATTAGTTTGCAGAATTGCTTCTCCCGGTGGACACGGATCTCAGTCTGGCCCGAGATGCTCGAGTGATCTTCACATGCGTCGCCGGTCCGACCTCGATCAAGCTACCTCGGTTGGCTCGCATTCCGGATCTAGCGTTCTAGTTCCGGGTGCGATCGCATTAGTTTTTTGCTCCCGCCACTCTGGCCACTTCATGTTTATTTTATTTAAGTCATTTCGCACCCACCCGTTGATTGTGGCGCTATTATCCGAATTAGCAACGGGGAAGATTATTTTTCCTTCGTTCTGTGAACCCCCTTACTACTAAGCGCGAGCGTAGAATTATTTAAACCTATTGCAGACATGCGCTGTCAATGCGTGAGTGAAGTGTGGGATTCAATTGGCCAAAGATCAACCGGTTGGATTGAGGGCTGTCTTGTATTGATTACCACTCAATCCCGACGTTAATTGGCATTTGATGTATCGATTTTGACACCTCGATCCGTACCCCAAAGACTCGCCGTTTGACAGATGATTGCTCACTCGTAGTTTCCAATATCGGCACACACAAGAGACGACCATGCCGATGACGAATCGCGTAAACATCGTACCCGGCCTTTTATGGACGTGTGCCATGGATGGGGACCGCATTCGCAACCGCATTGGTTCCGCACATCCCACGGAACTTATTTTGTATCGGAGGATGATGCCGACGCGGATCGGCAATTTGCATCGGACGCGGAAAGGTTGCCAGGAAAACGTCATCGATGCTTGAGCTTCCCCTTCCTACAAATGGACCACATTCTGCCACGCACATTTGCTACGCTAGGAAAATAAAAACCCAAAATGTTTCGTTATCTCCAGCCCGACAACAGACGTCACACGTGAATGACGACGAAGATGTGCGGCGTCGTGGCGGGGAGTGGCCCACGGCATTCGGCAGAATGTGTGTTGTTTACGTCAAAACGTAACCGAAAGAAGCTTTATGCTTAAAATGGAATGAAGATCATTTGTAGCGATGATAGCGTCGCCAAAGCGGATGAATCATTGCAGGGTTTTTTTTTTCCTGAGCGCATGGAAGACATCAGTAGATGATGGTTAACACGTAAGGTGTGCATTCGTCACCATTGTAACCTTTGGTGGCCGGATTTTCTGGCTAATCTAATCACATAATCGTGAGAGGGGACAGACTAATTAAATCTGTTTAACACTCGAGCAAAGTTTGAACAGACACATACACAAAACATCACAATTACAACATGGTGACTTAACAAACAAAAACCTTATTTTGGAACATTTAGCCACATGTTTATTCATCCAGGAATGTGGCTAATTGTCCTAAGAATCTTTCAGATCATTTCCCTGATGTCTCTCTCACCTGTTCTTCAGATGTGTGGGATGGAAAGTGCGAAAAACATGTCTTTTATGATCATTGATTTTCTTGCATTCGGTTGCGTTTGTTTGTTGATTGATTGCATGGCGCATTTGGAATGAGTTTTCATTGCAATGTAGCTCGATGAGAAAAAAATCCATGAGTGAGCTAATCATGCTTCATTGAGCATGTTAACTACAAGTATGAGCGTATTAACATCAGTGTTCGAATAGTTCAGCATGCTAAGCAAATACGGTTAATGTGTGACACACATTTGGCCCGTAACGATGGCAACATACAAAGACCTCCTTAAAGGATAAACAGTTGGCGGTTTAGTCCTAGGTGGGTACGCGCGTTTGGTTTTACCTACACGTGGCTTACCAACCAACCGAAAATAGTACTCGTTGACGGTGCGATCAGGTTGTGTGCAACGGGGCAAAAAATTGCTGCACTTAGGGTGCACTTGCTGTAATGGATGCATCAAAGCCGTATGTTTGGACGTTCGGGGCGTTCGCCTTTTCGCAGCGGGCTGCCCGAATCGCATCGAATCACGAATTACGTGCTAATGTACCGTGCAACACCTCGGGGGTGCAGTGTATGGCGTACAGCCCCACGCCGATGTCGTCTGTCGATCCGAAAGCTCATGGTCAGTTCGGTCAGCAGCTCGCGCGGTAGCAGTGCGAAACGGAGCATCGTTTAATTTTCGTTTAACGTTACGCCATCAACCGTTTTCGGGCCGTCGTTTTCCACCAGACTGTCCGAGTGCAAGGTTTACGTTTTGTTTCGAAATTTCTCTGGCCATTGCTTTGGTCGCAGCTGCAAAAAGAAGGTACGTGCTAGGAATGGATCAGATTCATTTCGGTGCGTCTTCACTAGCAGCAAATTCTGGACGTTTCGAACGAAACTCGAATGGAAAAAATTAGTCACACCGAAACAGCATAAAACAGAGCAGATTTCTAATTTCCGAGAATTGTCAATTGAAAGCACATACGTGTGACAGTTTTTCGTAGCGTTCCTTCCGTTTTAGAAACGCATCCGGACAAGGCGCATCTATTAATTTGCAACGGATGATACCCGTAGCATTTAACATGGCTAACTTTAAGCTTGCTGCCAGACGGATGTCCTCCGCACTGCTAGCCTCTGCTTCTCTGCGTGCCTTCCATCGAAGCAACAGCGAACGCATGGAAGTAGTTGGTTTCCTTTTTCATGGATGCTTCTTTTTCGGTGCCTCTCTTCACGCGTGCGTTTCTTCGGCCTTCACCGCAACGGCTCGCGTGGGCAATCCAATTAACATTCCTGCCTGGAAGAGCTACCAAAGCGCCAGAGAGCCGGTAGGCAATAAATCTTGCGGACGCTGGCGTGGACCATCCTCTTCGGCTAGGCTTGGAGGCAACCGGGCTCAACATCTGGCAGCCTATCAAAGCTGTAAAACGAGCTGGTCGTCAACGTTCGATGGTACGTATTCTTCACATGAATGCCCGGTGAAACTATTTGGATGAACAAGTGACGTGAGCATTTGTGTCAACATATTTTTTTTAAAAGAATCCGTATCCCGTGGAGTAACTTCACTTTCCTGGAGTAGCACATACGGCGCTGCAAATATACTTACAAACAAATGTCTACAAGATTCTTACCGCCAGATGCTGGTCCTTAGTCGAACAAAAATAGTCCTTTTCGGTTTCGGAGGTGCTGAGCGACATCGTTTATTTGAGTGGCTGACCTTTGCCCCTTTAACCGACTGACCATTCTAGACATTCCTTCGGTTGTGTTTAGATTGAATACTGCACATAATTTTAATGATGAGCGGTGCGAATGTTTGTTTCTCCGGCTTTTTATTGCTCCTTTTTTCCCTTCACTCACTTCATTCACTTAGAAACAGCGACGGCACACGGTGAGTGTGGGGGAGAGGGCCGGTAGACAAACATGGTTCGTAAAATAATTTTACAATGAGTAATGCTTATTTTCGGTAGCTCGCAGCTCTGTCGCTGACCGGGGCCTCTTCGCCAGTGGTGGTGGTCGCCACGGGTAAGTGAGCGTATGGTAATGTGTTGATTGTTGTGAAGATTACTTTAGCTGGAATGTGAAACGTGCCGAGCGGCGCATACGAGAGCCCTCCAGTTTAAATGCGAACGTGAAGTGCGCGGTGGGTGTTCGTAGGCTATGTGAGCAGCACCAGGAGCCCATCACAGTGATAGGAATCGGTTCCGAATTAAGACGTTCCGGTTTTAAGTGATTTTGCAACTAAGAGCAGAGCATAAAGTGTTCCCTTCGAGCAGGCCAAACATCTTTCCCTCCCGGAAGAATTCGTATGAACCCGAACGGTCGGCTGTAAACAAAACCAAAAGGTGATTTCTTCATTTGTGGTTCTTTTGCAAATGCTAAATAGGGCATCACACGGCTCTGCGTGCCAGCCACGAAAGACGC
Source organism: Anopheles atroparvus (assembly GCA_914969975.1). Taxonomy (NCBI): domain Eukaryota; kingdom Metazoa; phylum Arthropoda; class Insecta; order Diptera; family Culicidae; genus Anopheles; species Anopheles atroparvus. Next base: position 38,490,579 of record CAJZCY010000002.1, on the reverse strand, counting down.
ATAATGTGAGGGAATTCCCCGAGCGCAACGTTTCCATAGCAGATGATGATGGTGGTGATGTCAACGATAAGCTGAAGATATAATTTGGAAGTGTATTTTTTAACCAAATATTTAAAACCCTTTTTAGTGAATATAATGCCAGGAAATACACTTATCTGGTTTAAGCTCAAGAGAAAGCAATTGGCAGTGCCAGAAAGGCTTTTTTGCACACAAACACAACCATGTCAGAAGACGAACGCGAATGGAAAGGGAAGTTATTTCTGCTGGCATTTCGAACGCGAGCACTTTGTTTTCGTGTTTTAAAAATAACGTAAACGAGCGAATTGGACACAAGCGTCCTTCTTTCCCAGCTTCCCCCCGGTAGGACCGGAGTTACGGTTGGAATGGTTTCGTAAAATTAGCAAGAAATCGTCAACAGGCAAATATCACGATCGTCCGAGCGCCGTCTGAGGGTCGCCAGCGCTGGATGTAGGACCGAAGGAGGGTAGGGAAGGATTGAGTGCGTTTGGGCTGCTGGGTGGGGTGATGGAACGGGGCTAAGAATTTGGCGAGAAGAATTCGGAGATAAAACTATGCAAACAAAAGAAGCAAAAAATAGCAAGAACAAAAATAACGCCCCGGGCACTCGCACTGGAGCCGGTAGAACAAGCCAGAAAGAAGCAGAGAAAGGAATAAGACGAACAGCAAAAAGGGCGATCGCGAAAACCCAAGACAGATGATAAACAAACGGAAGAGAAATAATGATAAACAGGCAGCGACCCGGGTGAATGCGTGCGGCGTTGCGGGGCGCGGTGTTGTGATGCGAGAGATGAGAGAAAAGAAGATGATCATGATCGACGGGGGTGCATCGGTGTGCGAGTCTGGCCAGCGCGAGCGAACGAATTGTTTACCAAAGAGTAAACCCGCGAGATCCGCGACAGAGCAGGATGGAAAGCCTTCGACCGTCCGATGCTGCCGGTGGCCACTGGCGAGCCAGAGCGAGCAAGCGAACATCGCGTTGGGGGAGACAGAGTTTTATCCGACTGCCGCGACGCTGGAATGCACGAAAAGCGCGCCGCGGTTCGGCTGGCGTCGGCCAGTCGGCATATGACGTCATGATTTACGAAGCTGGCCGGCGTATATAAAGTGAAGGCCGCTCGTGGCAGCGTGTTTATTCAGTCTTGAAAAGCTCGACGGAGTAGATCGCGTTGCAGTGCACACAAACTGTTTCAGTGCAGCAGCACAAACGAGAGAAGGGTAAAAAAATAAGAACCAACCGTGAGAACGTTAGGAGCGCCGTGGAGCAACAACAATCATTCCAGGAACAATCGTTGTGATTGAATGGGGTTGCAAACCGAATTTGTGTAACAAGGAGAAGAAAAAAAAAACACACAAACGTGAAGGAAATTGCAAAAGAAGGTGCAAAATCAGCATAAAACTAACCGCCCGTGCAACAGTGAGACCGTGGTGAAAGAGGTAATAGCTGGTAAAGCGAGTGCCCCGAGTGTCGTTGAAGGGAGAACGCCCTTCGATTAGTGTAACTCTTTTTTTTAACTTCGCCGGTTTGCTGTAGGCGGAAGGAACAGATAGCGAAAGGCGAAGAAAATCGCAACCCTTCCGCACGGAACAATCGAACCGCAGGAACCGCCGAGGAGGAAGAAAGTGAATGAGCGGAAGGAGAAACTTAGTACACCGGAAAGCGGCATGAGAGATCGTGTGTCGAGCGGATAGAAGGAAGGAAGCACACTCACGTTGTAGGGAAATAGGCGATCTGGAAGTGCAGTCGCAGCACAGAAAGCTGCTTCCGCGGTAACGAAAACAAACAGACAGTGCAGCGAGACTTCAGGCAGTTGATCGCCGAACAGTAAACTTCAATGCAAGCGTAGGAAACGAACCTGCCGTATCGATTTCGATATTGTGGTGTGATTGTTCAGTGGAACGTTGCTGGTGATAGAATCAAACTCAAATAGACGCGAACAAAAAAAAAAAAAACAAACAAACAAACAAAATGGCTTACGGACGAAAAGTTAGCTTCAGTGCGGCCGTGATCGTGGTGTCGAGTCTCGTAACGGCTTGTTCCGGATCGGCCATCCCGATGTGGGAGTTCCTGAGCCGCAGCGAGAAGGTACGTTCAGTTCTAGAATGTAAATTCAAATACTAACCACAGTGAGGCACATCTTAATGGAAAACAACTAGTTTACTGAGCTAGATTCGTTCGAGACATAAGCGTTGGTTAAGTTAATGAATTCGTTAAAAATACAACTAAAACACGATTTTCTTGGTGGTAAAATATTTCGACTGGTGGATTTTTATTGGTGGCTGTAAATTATCATTTCAAAAATCCTAGCATTGAATTTTATCAGATCCATGCTGCACAAGCGTTCTCGTTCCTTGACATTATACAAAACAAGTTTGGTGATCCAGTTTTGGGTTGAAAACAAAAAAAGAAAACTCTGCATAATGAGGCTAATCTAATCGCGCTGTACCTTCGATGAGCTAGTCTTTAGTTCCATAATCTTCCTGCCATTTGTCATTAGCATACTCATTCGGACTCGACCGGTGAAGGTCTTCGAAATCAACCTTAAACTTTTAGCCAGTCGTTGGAAATCTGTTTTTATGTTTTACTGCATAACGCATTTGGTTGCATTCTGCCTAAGGTTCGAGGTTCGACTCAAAGATGGTGGACCTAGCCGGGCATGAGCCGGGGTGAAGCTGGTGGGTCATCTTCGTTACACGCCACGCGACGCGTTGGCATTGGCGCTGGCCGTCCATTCCGTTCGGTGAAAACTTGCCTGACGAGTTCGGCGCGCAGGTTCGCCCTAGGTCAGGGAGGGAGCGCAAACCGGATTCTTCCCGGTGCCGGTTGCGAGTCTACCGACTCCGGGTCGCTTGTATGGGTGTGCCTGTTCGGTGTCAAGGAAAGTCAAGGCCAGTGGTGTTTGAAATTTATTAATTTATTAATTTTCTTCTCCGATCTGCGCTCGGTCATGGACGTTTGTTCGGGACGGTGCTCAGGTGATGCACGCATCCCGGAACAGACGGCGGCTACCCTTTGACGTCAGCTTTCTACGGCGTGCGTCCAACATCGAGGCGTGCCGAGCGGCGAGACATGTTCGCGGAAATCGTGACGCAAAGTCGGGATGGGATTCGTGCAAGGGTTGTTCTCCGAGCTTGCGTTCGCAAATCGAATGCAATTAATTAAGGGGAGATGTTTGGCGTGCTGGCACAGTTAAGGCCGCGATCCGTTCGACCGGTCTGAGAACATCCAGCTCGCCGCTTGGAAGTACGGTTGAGGTACGCTCTGCCGCAACTGCTTTGGGGGAGGTCAATGCTAATTTCCCTGGGATTACATCACATTATATGAGCTTTGATTGTACACTGTGGCATTGTTGTGGTACTGTTCGTGGCTTTAATTGATATTGGAGCTAGCTTAACGTGTACTATTTTAATTCAAACGTAAATATTTTTGAAAATTGAACGACCGAAGAAATGCTTTCGTGCTCGTGTGAAAAGCGAAGGGTTCAAGCACCTCACCGCGCAAGTGACGACGGGTGTTGGACTTTCTTTTAGATTTAACGCCCTCGGGCAACGGTGGGCACGATATGTGCCGATGCATTAGTGTGCTACAATCCAAATTAAGAGACGTGGAGCGTGCCATTTCAAACCCATCAGCTCCCCAACCGTCACGCACTCGCACACACCTCGCTACCCAAAAGTGTGTTTACTTTTGATTCGTACAATCTTACGCTTTGTTGTTGAGTGCGCCGTGGCTGCGATTGTTGCGTGCCAAAAAGAAGTTATTTACTAAACCAAGCGCACCCTGGGCGCCCTCACGCATTCCTTGCCTCTAGCTTACCGGTTGCTTTCACTTTACGATGTTTTTGTTTGTTGTTTCTCTTTCCATGGTCTGCCCGTGCCCGCCGCGCCCTTAGATGTCGCATCTGTACACGATGTTCGCCAAGCAGGTGTCGAGTCACTGCAAAAACTCCCAAGACATGCCGACCAACATGTGCAAGCGGAATCTGCTGATGTACGGCATCAACAAGCTGCAGGACATGAACGAGTCGCACCTGGACTCGATGGACCCGTACCAGCGTGGCGCTACTGATATAAGTAAGTATTGCGTTTTTGCTCGTCCTGTTTTTCATTGCTTCCCCCACCCCACATTAGTCGACATTGATAATCCGGCAACCAACTTTGAAATAACGCCACCGGAAGGCCCGCAGTCCAGTGGAAGATAAACGTAATGGTGCAAAGGTGAATGTGATACGTCCTCGACCGAGGACGTGCTCATGAAACCTAAACAGGAAACTATTGCTCCTCGCCTGCTCGATGTTAGATCGCGCTGTTCGGCCTTCTGCTAGGGCTGCGGGAGGTGCGTGAACGGAAATGTAAATTAATTTTTGCCTGCCAAGCAATGGCGCGATACGGCGAGCTGCGAAAAGGGCGATGCTTACACGCACAAATCGTTCCCAGCACGATTCACTGCAGATGACTGACGGTGGTTTATCTGCACTCGTGGGGGTTTCCCTTTGAATAAAAAAAAAACACTCCCTTGAGAGAGCTGCAATAAAGAATTACGGCTTAAAGATTAATTTGTCCATTAGAGCAAATAGCAGATATTATTTACGACATCGTGACGGCGCCTGAGCATTGCTAAGGAGAGCTGCGGAAAGGTACGCAGTTCCCGGGGTACTTGATCTTCACGAATCGATCACCTGGCCTTAGATCCAGCCTTGATCGTGAGCGTACCCTCCACGGCTCCGGCGAGCGTCGGTACATTGTTGGAAGCGCGCAACAAGTGGGCTCTTGATTGTAGCGGCGATCCCGGCGATCGGAAGTGATCGGCGCGTACAAAAGGTTCATTCCATTGACCGAGTGGCTGCGCGAGGATCGTGCCGTCTGATTGACAGTTGGATAACCTTCAACGACCTCTCGCGGCTGGGGCGCTGGGATGCTTGGATGCAGCTGTGAGGAGGAGCAGGAAGCAGGCGAACGCCTCTAAAGGGTGACGCAAGCGATTCGATGCGCCACGAGCAGATCGTGGATGATCCGGTGTAGGAGTATCACGTGATCCGATGCCGAGGCGATGAGCGTTGATTAATGAGCAAAGTACGCGGTCGCCCTCCTAGGAGCTCCCGGATGGAAAGTTCACTGGTAAAGCCCACGACCTTTTCGTATGCAACTGGTAGGAGCGTTGGTCGCTCCCGATAATCGCTGGCATTTTAAATATGACTTCCTCTTTGCTCTAGTCTCTAGTGCGATAGCTAACCTGGTGTTTTCCATTCTATCTTTAATTTTTTGCAGTCTGGGACGCTATGATGGACGGTCACACGAAGAACGGCAAGAGGAAGACGCAGACGACTGCCGCTCCGGCGTACATTATGAGCGAGCAGTTCGAGCACAACCCGCTCTTCGACGATCCGGCACCGACCGATGGCGTCCGCAAGAGTGGTGGCAGCGTCAGCAAGTACGGCATGGACTACGATTACGGCAACGGCCCGACCGGTATGGAGATGCAGTACGCCGAACCGCAGAACCACCTGCCGCAGGAGGCGTCGACCAACGTCGACTACAGCTATCAGTATCGGCCGGCGGCGACGACGCACTTCAACAACCTGCCGCCGTACGAACAGACGAGCAACTATCTGACCGGCCCGATGGTGGTGCGACTCCGCCCGGACGGCACACCGGTGGAAGAGGACAAGGTGAAACCGACGGAGTCCCGTGTTCCTAAGGACGACGACATCAAGGAGATGACGCTCGGCAAGGAGAAGATGCCCAGCTTCCAGCAGATCTACGACAGCCTCAAGCAAAACGAGGAACACCATCTGCCGTCGACGGTGGCTCCGACGGTGACTTCTGCGACTCCCACGACGACGACGACATCAGCTAAGGTGCCTCAGACATACGCAGCTCGCCCGGCGCCCCTACCGGTGGTTGCGCCTACACAGCAAGTGTTCACGATCGTCCAGCGTCTGCCGAACTACCTCCGGTCGTATCGTACCGCGTACCGGGTGTACAATGCCCACTAAGGCGCATCTATCCATCTAATCCATCCATCCATGCACCGGCAGGCTGGAGGATGCCGCCTGCCTTCTGGAACGGAATTCTCGATCGAAAGCTGAATGTGATTTTATTTAATTAACTCAACTAAAAACCCCCACACACGGACGAGACGGACGGACGCAAACTACAGCACCACACGACAGCGCACTCACGTCACAATCCAGCATCCCAGCAGCATCGGGCTCACCTGAACAGGAGCAAGTGAAACCACGGAACTGAGGAGAACGTCCCAGTGGTCTCTCAAAGCATCCCACCGCGTCTTCCAAGGCTGTCCAGTTCGGCCGGCGGCTGCGTGGGATGCTGTTTTGCAGTGTGCTGCCTTTCGCAGTCATAGAAGGATCTTCTTCGGCCAAGAGCAATTCTATCTTTCCGAACGATAGCCGTATTTTAAACAGTAACCATCTTCTTTTGCACTAACCTCTTCGGAAAACAAGTTTTGTCTCCGACACGCCGGTGGTTGCCCCTTTCGCGATCTGTACCCGGAAACGGTTCAATCTGGTGACGAAATAAAAAAAAAAGACACACTCTCACACACACGCAAAGAAAAACCTGTGGCTAGCTGCGATCGATGGCAGCTTATCGATCGAGAGTTATAGCCACGGCCAACGTTCGTGCCAATTCGGGGCAGATCGATAGCGATTGTGTGATAGAACTACCGGTTGGCGAGACCCGGACGCAGGTTGTGCGCTAGCATTTGCTTCCTATTAGTTTTGTTTCTCCGTTCCTTTTGCGTTTTCGGCGACGTCGCCATCGACTATTCAAATTTTAGAGGACAAACGTCCGTTGTTTTCTTACTCAGATGAAACTCAGATGAAACATCTTTGATTTCCAGATCCCCATTCAGATGCCGGAGAGGGCAAGAGGAAATGATTGTCTTTTCCGTTGTTTTTTTTTTGAAAAATTGTGATGTAACGTGTGAAGAGAAACACTAGAATGCGTTAGGGAGTGTGTTGTTTTGTCACGCTCGATCTAGAAGCGGTTGATAGGCATTAACGTAAATATTATTAAGTTGTAAGTTCCAAGTGCGTCCGAGTGGTATCTTAAATTATTTTATATTTATCTGTGGCGTTGCGTCGAAGGCAAGGGAAGTGGTGTGGCATCCAGCACGCGAGGGAATATGCGGGAGGAAAAATACGGCAGAGGCCAATCTGAAGAAAAGCGCTGGCAAGGGCAGGGTAAATAGGGCGACAAAAATCAACCTCATCTGAAAACCGCCAGCGCCAGGGAAGAGTAGCAAGCACGAGGACACGTAAACATACGCACAGAAAAATTTAACGATTTTAGTAGAAATGTTTGCCACACTTCTGCACGTCCCGCTAGGTGACGGTGGCACGGAGGTGCAATATTTGATACGAAATCGAATGGTATTCCAAATTATTTGGAGAAAGATTGTTTAGAAGTATAGCTATTCGATATAATTAGGATGTAAATTTGCTTCTTTTTTATCAAGAGAAAACAGAGGAAAGTTCGAAAAATGGTTTTAAGGTATTAGAGTGTCGAGCAAAAGCAAAGTGGATTGTTTTGCAAGTAAAGTGAAGACAAAATTGGAAGAAATGTGCAGTGGATGCTACCTGGAGGTCGAGTAAATCGTATAGTACGTACGTTGCGGCAACGTACATTAGTAGTAAGCTATTATGAGCTATAAAAGTGTAGTCAACACAACACACGGGCAGCTTTAGCCTGTGTAGCGCTAATAGAATCGTGCAATTGTGATGTATTGTTTTAGGGAATTGTGCCGCAATGCCGCGAATATGGCTCGACGTGTGACGATGGTCAGATTGCGCGGCAAGGTGGAAACAATCGGAACATGAAGTAGAGCAAAAAGAAAACACATACTTTCAAAAGGACATCTGCTTGAAGATAAGTGTGTTTGCTTTTCTGCTGACGAATGTCCAAACTCCAAAGGAAAAACACGAGAATAGATTTGTGTGTTTTGAGATGTATTTCAAAATGCAGTGAAATAAAATTAATCAAAACAATAATGCCCATAATTTGTAGATGCATTGTGCATGATGACAGATTTTTTTGTTAGTTGAGAATCCATGAAATACACTCACGCTGACATTTAAACTAGCCGGGCATGTATATCGATGTCCACTTGGGCAGATTTCTCATGACAATGAACTTTGTTTTTCCACTCGATCACCTTGAGCTACTTTTGCAGGTCCATAACCTATTTTTCGTTTCACAACCACTATTGTGCCACCTTTCCGAACCATCATGTAGAGCGAAATGTTTGTCAAAGTAGGTGCTAAAAGGTGTTTCAAATCGTACCAAGTGAATGACATTTGATTTGAATTTGTTTCACCATCTACCAACGGTGCGACACGAGTCGCATCGTAGATCATTCCGCAAGGCGGCCAGTGTAATAGGAGTCACAAAAAAATGATGCTTTCTTTTGCAGATTCAAGGCTACTGTGGGTACACAGAAAGGAGGATTGCGTCTGATCTTTTCCTTTGAATCTCGCTCACAGTTTACCGCCGATGATCGCATCAACACAACCGATCGAAATGTGCGATGTTTGGCCTGGTTGCGACTAATATTTGCTTTTTGGTGCCATCTAGGCAAACATTTTAATTGAGCAAAGTGTGGCAAAGTCGTGAGTAGATCACGTTCGGCCCAGTTTGTCACCGCACAGAAGATAAATTGCACTCTCCATCACATAATCGTTTGTTTGAGGCTGATATTGAGAAATTAGATCATCATTGATAGCAGAGCACTTACGTTGTGTTTGGTGAAGTGATTACAAAATAAAACTAAACTACGTACGGTACCTGATAGCAATCGATCTATCTGGACTTTATTCAGTACATTTTCTAACATTGATAACATCAGCTCATTATTTTAATCTCTAGTTTGATTCGTTAGTTCTTTGTTTATACCATGTGGTCTGCATTCCTTGGGATTGATTTGATAAATTTAGCTACTTAAAATATAGTCTATCGCTAAGTCCACTGCACATACATGTTGTATGTGTGATTGGTATGTTATATGAATTCGTCCGCATGAATATGCCTTAGACAATATTCCTGGCAACACTGTATCTTCAAAAAGTCGTTGAAAAGATTACTGGTTTTGAGCCAATATACACACATAGTCATGGAATTGTGAAACAAATGTAACTGATTTACATAATTTTGAAATACACAAATAATAATTGATTTATCATTGAATTGAAGGGAACAAATTTAAATATTTCTTTTCAATATAGCATATTAACAATATTCACTCATCTTTTCGCTGCCATGACAGCTTTCACCACAATGGCTAAAAAGTTGGATGGTTGCATGGTTCGCCTAAAGCTATACTACGGCCGCAACGGCAGAGCTGCCTCTGCAGTGTGTTGGTCGAAGTTTGCTAGGTATGTTTAACGAATACAATATCTTCATTGCCCCCAACGAGTTTTGTGTTCAATAACATTTGGTACAGCATTTATTTTGACCACAGTGATATTAGTAATACCCATGCAAGATGCCCGACTCTGTCCAGCTTTGGTTCAATTTATTTTACTTTAGCTTAGTAATATTGTAGACTTCTTACGCTTTATGATTATGTGTTTGATCTGTTCCCTAAAAGTTCCATACGATAGTTCGTGGCATCGTATTCTTCAATGTTCCAATACATCAATATTTTGATTCAATTAGAATCAAATTATTTCGGTTGTTTTTCGTGTTTGTGATATTGCTACAATATTCTATGGATCAGTAACGTGGGTTGATTTGTGTCGTGTCCCAAAAATTTCCTTTTTTTTATGGTAGTAGTGTATGTTTCCTTGTATAAATATATTTTATAAACTTGCAAGAAAATAATCTGTTGTACCTGATTCTCATTATCATGCAACAATATGTAAATTTGTAAATATAATTAGTTATAAAACATCCCTAATTCAAAGTTGTACAAGATTTCTAACCTAGCGAAAGGTACTTCCATAAAATATAAAGAGTAGATAGTGTTTTTTTTTTATAAACCTAGAAAAGATGCTCTAGAAAAGTGTAGTCGACTAGAAAAGGTTCAAGCAGTCAAATATAGGCCTGCAGGTACATAAAGCTGGTTTACTTTTACTTTACGAAAATTATAACTGTAGGATTACTATTATGCAAGGATTGGGAATAAAACAGGGTGGTGTTATAGTGCTTAGAGTTTCAACATAACCAGTTATCTTTAGAGTGAATTAACATAGTTGAATACTTCGCTTTTCTTTGGTTTATGTTCCACCTAATACCGCACTGATTGTTTTAATTCATCCTGCTGTTCGGGTTTCTTTCTGTGTAATGTGTGTTCGATCTTGTATCCGTGTTGATTCGTTTTGTTTTCGTCAATGGCTGAGCATGATCTAAATCTTATCGGTCGCACAGTCAGGCTCTACAGTAGAGGCCAAAAATGTCGTCCCATTGGTTGCCAGCTCGTCGTCCTTGCAGTAGCCCATGATAATGCCAGTCCGACAGTCGCCGATCAGGTTGGGCATCAAAATGGCGGCTCCGGAAATGGTAACGATCGTGCCGAAAACCACCAGCCCCACGGCTGGCAGTTTCTCCTGGCTGAACAGCGAGTGCGGGCTCAACTGAATGTAGGCCAGCCCGGGAAGCACGTACGCCAGTGGAATCGCTGCCAGTAAACCCTGCAAGGAAGACAGAGAGGCTGGTATGGTTAGCACATTCCAATCGTAAGCAATTGGTGGGGTTTGGCGTACGTTCAACTCCAACACCGGCCCAAGACACTCGGTGTAAGGCGAGATGATGAACGCGGTGAACACAATCGCAAGTGTCGTGATCATCGAGTTGCGATCGTCCTCCTCGCCGGTCACGTGGGACGGATCCTTGTCGGCGTCGTACTCGACGACCTCCTGCGAGTAGAAGCGCCTGATCTGCGTGCGGACAATTTCCCGCGACACGAAGCACTCGATGGGGAACGTGAGCAGAATCGAGATGGAGAAGAGCACCCTGGCGAAGTTCATCAGATCGTCGTCCCAGCAGTAGTTTTCCAGCAGATCCCCTGAAATCAGACATGCAGGTGTTAATTGAACGTACCCATGCAGGCATGCGGCAGCCTGTGTATCGGGTACCTTGCGATAGCGCCCGAAAAGTGCAGTAGCCGGCAATACCGAAAAGGGCCGCCACGAGCCACGCAAAGCCGACCGAAATGTGGGTCACCTTCTCCCAGCGCTCCATGGTGGCGTCCTGCATCGACTGGTGCACGAGGAAGGTGTTGTGGTGGCACATGAATGCTGCAAATAACACATCGGAAGCGGTGAGTCGTCCGCTGGGTCCGCGTGCGTACCGTGTAGACTTACCAAATGCCATTATGCCAACGGCGGGAATGAGATCACTGTTCGCAAACTGCCAGGATTCCGGTGTATCGGGACTGGAGGAAGGTGTGTGTTTGGGTGTAAAAAGGAAAAACAAAATAGTAGATTATTAGGTGACTGTAGGCGACCACCCGGCGACCCCCTACTTACACGACCCGGTAATCGCCCGAGAGCAGCTTGTAAACGACGGCCATCAGTATGAGCACCACGCAGGCCAGGCTGAGAAAGCTTGCCTTCGCCAGGCGGGACACGTTCTTGTACAGGCAGAGCGGTATCACGACGAAGATGGTAACGACCAGCACCACCCCGAACCGCACGGCACCCATCGAGCTGCCCCAGGAGGGCACGAAGCGCACCAGCACCTTCGAGAGCGTGTCTCCGACGACGACGTTGTACGATATCATCGCTGCACGGGACGGTCGTTTGATTGCATACACAAAGGCGCAAAACGATTGCCAACCAGCCAGCCAGCCAGCCAGTGGTCGGCAACAGATGACGTTTGCCGGCATGGGGAGTAGAATAAAGCAACGTTACAAACAAAGAACATTCTACTGGCTATAAAATGGAGGCTGGCCCTAATAAACTGGTTAACGCGAGAAGGAGAGGGAAGGTGCAGGAGGGAGTGCAGCATACTATGGCTGGCAGATGCAGTTTTCACAAGCACCAGGATGCCCTTGAATCTGTGTGTCCTACTTTTTTTTGATAGCCCGATTATCGTTTGGTTCTAGTGTCTAGTTTTCTGGTGCAACGGAGCGTTGAACGGAAACTGACCCATTGGCCCTTACCGAGCAACTTCCGCTGCCTTTCATTAGGACAAAGTCCACCAAATTCGAAGGCCGGCAGTTGTTGGCCCCACAAGAGGAAGATTTAATTGAATGAGTCGGAAAGCAGATTGGACGGCGATGTATTCTCGTAGGCGTTGTAAGATTTTTATTGGATTAAGGTTCACTAATTAGCACGTTTCAGTTGTTTACCCGAGCCAACCGTGATTGTACACCTTCCCAACCCGACAACAACTTCGATGAATACTGTGCTTGGGCATCTGTCTGGGGCATCGTTCGCCATCGAGCCAGTTTGGGGCACTAAATGCCCTTGGTAGGGTTTTCGTCACAAGGACGAGCGCACAGGTCGCAAAAGTGGGGCAGTTTTCCTTGCTATTCCAACCCATATGTGGCAGTGGGGGCGTGCTGTTGTGAAATAAATCACCCACCAGGAGCATCGTTCGAGTGGAGTCATAAATGCTCCCACGAAAGCAGGTTGCCCTTAAATTGCACAGGCACTGGTAAAATGCCACGGCAAGAAGCTATGAGATTGTATGTTTTCTTTTTTTGCTTGTCTTCAAAATCATCGTACACTCGCGAAAAGTTATGTTGCACGGGGTGCAATATGTGGTGAAGATGGGTTTTTGTTCGGTTTCCGTGGGAACACGGTTTACAGGTGGTGTACGTGTTTTTGGTAACTCTCGGTGCAGGTTCTCCCATGTGCGGGGTTTGAATGAGCGCAGCCATGAGCAGCAAAGTTAGAAGAATTTCGTGCAATCTGGAGGGAGCCGAAACGTGTCCGCTGTTCGAATTCTTCCCCAACTCTAGCTCAAGCTGCCCAACCTCTTCCTCATGCCGACGGTCTCTCTTTCTCTTTGGCTGGTGCAATCAATGTGTTTGTCTTCTACATATATAACCTCGATTCGATTGGTGGGTTGAAACAACAGGTACCGAGAACCGGAGCACAGCAGTCACTCACCTAAAAAAGGGTACATAAATTGCAGCAACGAGAGCAGATAGTAGCCCCCCTTCCCGTATGCAGCCTCCATCACGCCCGGATAGCTGAACCGTCCGCACAGGTGGCCGCAACGTACCTAGAAAAAAAAAGGAAACACTTCATTCGATGGTGGATGGGAGCTAGCTAATACCGAAAGCTCTAGTTAAATTTCAAAGCTCTATGAAAGGATGTGCCATTTAGATACCATTTATTACTGTACACCAGCCCTATCTCTATTATTTGATCTTGACAAACGAGTACCACAGAAGAAAAAAAATCTGAAATGTGCTGCCCATTGTTTGTAGAGAAATAGATGATACAAAGAGGATAGTCCAGGGACGAAGTACCGAAGCCATGTTTCCAAAGCAAACGGACAAAGCTCAAAGCTTTTTTAAAATGTTGCTCCACAGTGCACGTCCTGTGTAATCGACCGTAAGAGTGAAGAATAAGAAACAATTAAAATGCAATTTTAACATATTATGCCTGGTCGCAATTTATGTAGGAGGAATTATGAATCACCCCCATTTCTTGGTGTTTAAATGCTCTTAAATGTAGGGCAAGCACGAGTTGGAGATTTTAATGAAAACAGGTACTGTACCCTTTAAAAGCAACGCGCCGTAACTATGCATAACGAGCTTCTCGTGCATTAATTTAAATACTCGTAGCAAATCCAACCCTCACCCCTGCATAAGGGCAAGCTTTTTGCCACATTCGAGACGCTCGACGTGATTTATGCTATCATTTGTACCCATTTTCTGTTAAATCTCATCCTTTATCGTTACTATTAATCCTCTGCTAGCCTTCCAGAACAATAGGTCACCGTGGCGGTGGTGGCGCCGGGGGCGTTTCGGGAAGGTGTTTTTGGAGTGGATTATGCACAACAAACCTGAACATTCCCGCCATGCAAAGGCATCCCGTCACTCACGCTTTGGGCACGTGGCGTAGCAAAAAGGGCTCCGTGGGGGAGTTCTGTGTTGGCGGCGCACTTTCTCCAAAATAGCACCTAACGATCGTGGAGGTGGTATCTTTTGTTTCAATTTATGAACAAACACGTCAACCACCCACTCACGGATAAGAAAAGCGAGGTGGGAAGAGATACCTTCGCCCACCGAAAACATCCTGCGTGATTGTCAGAATTCGGCGGGCCAGACGGTTCGGGGGAACTGCAGCAACGCATCATGGCGTCATAACAGGTGAAGTGCAATGCTTTCAGCTGAATATTTGTATGCGCGGTTTGTGTGTGTAGTAAGGCTTGCTACGTCTCGCCGCTGTTATCGGCTCCATTCGTGAGGTTTTTCGTAGAAGTTTCCCTACCTGATATTTTATTCATTCGCAAAACATCGTTTTCCAGGCTCTCGGCTGCTCTTTTGTTTTCGGTGAGCCCTTGCCCCAAGCTCTTCTGCTGTCGGGAGAACTAGACGGCGTCGCTGGCACTTTCAGGACCGTATCGAACGAGGAACGGCAAAGAAACGCTGCACAGCGCACTTCCATGTCGGTAAGCCGAACATTCTCCCACGAGCCGTCCTGCGGGTAATGTTCGTTCTTTCAAGACGAACCGGTTGATGAAAGAACATACACTCGGCACATGCTTCATTCGAAAATTTGTTCTCCCCACCTTACAGACAGGAAGCAAATTATTCAACGGAGAGGGCGTCTGCTCGCGGAAACAAAGCCAAAAACTGAGCTTCCCAGTTGCCGGCCACCGACGTCCGTCGGAAAAGAACACCGGCAGCCTGGCCGAAGGCAAAGGCGAGGGCTTCCTTTTGTTTGCTCTGCTTTCGAGCAGTGGACGAGCAGTACGCGCTTGACGAATCGTCTCAAATTTTCCACCCCGCCATAATGCAATTAAAAAGCAATCTTGCCAAACGAATGCAAACAGACGCAGTGCCGTGGTCTCGAAGGAAACACGTTCCCCACCGATTAAACACTCCTCGAAGTGGAGCCATTTTGCTAATGGAACGCTCGGCAGGATTCAATCCTTTGTCCCGATTTATGTGGTTCACTTTCTTCAAGCGAAAAGACGCTTGATGTCAGGTCTAGTTAACGTGGGTTTGTCCCATTATTGTCCAAGTCGTGCTCTGTGGACCGCGACTGTACGACATTTGCCTGAGAATTACATTGTGCGTCCTTCCGCGCCAGGCACTAAGAGCAGGGATAAACCTGAAACCGAGTACTGGGAAGTTTGTTTTTTGTTCTTTTCCCCGTTCGGCTGTAGTGGGTGGGTTTTGTATCTTTTTATGAACCTTTGTTCCATCAAAGGATTCCTAACCACGGACACCTCACGGGTTGAGCAGAAGTTAATCCCGCACAAACGACACCGAGTTTCCAGGAAGCGAAACCGCCGCTATCAAGCAACTTAGGCGTGACCTTGTGAAGTACATTCGTTTGTTTTCTGTTTTCCTTTCCTCGTTGCTTGGCCTTTTTCTTTTCTTTTCTTCTCCCCCTAAAGTTCAGGCGGCAGCGTTATCGCGGGGAAAAAAGTGTGAATAAAAGTCTTCCCCCGAAGTGCCATCAGACTGCTCATTCGATTGAAATTATCTTGCCGTCGGTTTCCCTCCATTTTCGTTTATCAGGCGCGATTCTTTTGTAAAAAATAAAAAAGATGTCTACGTTGTGCGTCCTGCAACGTTCCCGCGAGGATGCTGTGCATCCCTTTTTTCGATATTGCAAATGTAGCCCGGCAGGATACGAGTTTTGTCATTAGGAAATGGCCCTCTTCCTACCAGCCGTCTGGTTCTACGCTTTTCCGTGTACTCGGAACTGGCTGGCTGGGTGAATTTTGAAAGAGGAAATGCACTCGATGGTAGCGAACACGAGAATTCCCTTGCGAAGCTTGCGATAGGAAGTTCAGTTGAAGTCCGTTGGTTTTTGCTTCTCCCGCATTCAACATGCTGCTTTTCCGCTGCCGTAAGGGACGTTCAGGTCATCATTTGCCTCAATGTTTGGATTCATTTTTTTTTTCTACAATGTTATTGTGGCGTTGAATAAATTATGCTAATATTGCTGCGTCCTTGCGGTGCGAGGCATCTAGCGAACGTTTCACTCTGTCGAATGTTCTGTGATATATTTGAACTAAGAATTAAAGGATCAACTAGGTTCGTTAGCTGGTTTTACCTAAAAGATGCACATTTACGTTGAAAAGGTTGAATCACCACACATTGTACGCGGCGACCAGCTTTTGCCGTGCACATTCAACGCGACGGGACTTCAGAAAACTCCCGTAAAGTCCTTGGCCAACGGAAGATAAAATGAACCTTTTTATGGTGCCGCCTGCTGGCACGGGTGGTGTCAATTTAGAGGCTTTGTGGAACGTATTTTCTCATCACCGCCATCAGACAGACTCTGATACTTTTCCGCCGTCTTAAACTTCCTCCAGTGGAAATGTTTACACTCAGGAAAAAATCTTTTCTTCTAGAACAGCTTCCTTCGCAGATGCTCGTTTTGGACCTGCCTCGTCACCTCCCATTCGGGCGTAAGGCTTCGTCACTTCATTTGAGTACATTTTTCGTTAGGCCCGCACGCAAGCAATGGCTTGATGTGGGCTATGAATTTGTAAACATTCGCCTCAATAACCATCACTTTGCGGAAGCTGAGGGATGAGAATTGGAAATGTTTGTGGTCGGGAGTTTTCGCGGAAGATGGCGTGGTGCTTTCAGCTCGTCTTGGACGTTTAAAACCAGCATATTAAAGCTGGAGATGGTGGATCATATGCCCGTATTGGGGGCATTGAATGGGAGCTTAATGTGATGGTTTCATAAAATATGGCAACACTTGATACAACAAGTCTGCAGATAGACGCGTGATTCGGAGAAACAGCCTTAAGAGCGTGTCTAACAGATTGTCTTGGAACGTAGCGAATCTTTACGATTGCCAATAAATCGGCTGTGCTTTCCATGTAACTCGCTCAAAGTTAGTACGTCGATAAGCAATCAGGTTGCGGGTAAAGGTGAAGATTTGCCTATCCGTTTCTACTATGTCAGCCGTCCTTTATACGACACTTGTTGGCCGTGTGTTGAAGCATAGGGGCAATCGAGCCTAATCGTTACCTGCCGGAAAGTGTTCAGGCTATCGAATCTCCGTCAATCGTCTCGTCCAGCTTCTAAACTTACCATCAAAATCAGCGAGTAGTCCGTAATCGTGGCGACAATCACCAGCAGAAACAGGCCGAGACCGAAGCCGGCTCGGTGGAGCGCATACGGGATTCCGATGACGCCGCTGCCGACGATGGAGTTGATGTAGTTGAAGGATGCTTGTGGGAGGGATGATAAGGTTTCCACCGATTTGCCCTTGTCCGCCTCCCTCTTCGGTAGATGTTTCGGTGAGTTGGCATCCAGTCAGCGGGTAAATAAAGTGAACCCGTGTTTTAATGAGCAATTACTTTGGTAGGCTAATTGGGTTCGGATCGGGAGAGGTCTTAACAGGAAGCGGGCTTGCGAATGATGGTCATGAAGTGTGTTGAAATAAAGTTGTACGTTAAGACATTACGGGAAATGTGAAAGGGACGGTAGGATTCTACGAACAAAACACCGACACTTACAGAGGTTTAGTGAAATTAAACCAAAATCTGATGGTTAAAAGATATAGTTAAAAGATACAGTTAAAAAGAAATAGAAATGCAAAAAAATAGACTACCATACATTGCTGATATCATAAGATCTTGGAGAAAAGAATGGAGAAAAGATCTCAAATAAATTGTCCCGGTAAAAAGATAAATTATTCAATTTCCCTCGCACAACATGGCGTTGTTGCGCTTCACCATTGGAAAAGTGTCGCTCGTGGCGTTTGTTTTTTGTTTTCATGGCGGAAAAAAAAACGAATCAGCTATGTTCGCTGGTGGAGGGAACAAACGAGAACTTAATTAAAGAAACGTCATGTACATTTGAGTGATACCGTTTTTCCCGGTCCCGGTGGATCGGTCGGTCGAATAAAGCGTACAATAAATCATCACCAGCCCAAGACCAGTTGGCTGAAACGTTCCACAAGTTTTGAGCAGGCGCTCAGCAATGCCGGCGATGTTTCATGCCACGGCACAATATATTGACAAGCGAATCCTCCATCAAGCCCGACTGCAACTGACTGATTTCGGATAGTGGTCTGCTAGTTTTGCTTAACTTTTATGGCATTTTCTTGTTGGAAGTGATGTCTTTCAATACTGAGTGTGAAAGGGATAGGAACTGAACCAGTGAGGGACAAGTGTATTGTTCAGTGTCAGCTGCAGGTTCATGCGGATGAAAAAATAAAACATAAGTGCTCGTTGACATCGCTGTCAACACCAGAAACGTCCCTTTTCCCGGGAGGGTCATGCAGGAGTACAACGAACGTTTTCTTCGTTGTACTTTCAACACACCATATTAAAAGAAAAGTTGAGTATAAACCACTTGTCCTTGGTCAATGGCTCATTTTGATTTTTCGTATTTCTTGTTAGAGGTATCGAAGAATATAGCGACCCTCAATGAGCCTTAAGGTATAATACTGCCTGCTTTCAGGGTTTTTTTGTTCAAGTACTCAATGTCCATTTTAAATTTGTATGTTTCAATGCCTATAAGAACTGAATAGTACTTCTATGGTAATTAAAAAAGGCATTAAAAACGGTTTAGCCGGAGGGTCAAGTAGCTTCACAAATTTACACTGCGTGGATACTTGACAGATGGTGATTTTTCTCACTACCGAAAATATCATGAAATTTTCACCAACGTGCTTTTGCCTAAAGAGTACTCAATCCAATAAAAAAACATCACACGGTGCGCGCTCCAATGGTGTTTATAACAATGCCGAAAGCTGAAATCCTGATAGTCGAGTGACCTTCCTGGAAATTCGACCCAAAATGAACAGAATCGGGAGTGAAGAGAAGCTGCTCGGTGCGTACGTTGATTCGGAGGGTTGGAGGAGAAAATCTGTTTTCAACTAGGTACGGGAGGGTGAAAAGCATGTTTCAAATGCATGCTCTCGGGGGAGACATTTGGCGGAATTTACCTTCATCAACGAGTTGATGTCATCGAAAGCGTTCACCTCTGCCGAGTCGTCACTGCCCTGGAAGAGGAAAAAAAGGTGAATAAATTGGATTGGAAATTTAGCGGCTCCTAAACTGACGGTGAAAATTAAAACCGATCGAGTGCAAGTATTTCGATTTCCCGCTGCTCAACGCCAGCCGCCAGCAAAAAATGTGGACGAGGTCGCAACATAGTTGATCCTTATCTAACACTCGTGTTGGTCGCTCACTTGGTCCAATGGATCATCGTAGGATATATTTGATAGGAGATTATGTATCGCCTAAGGTTCGCCTTTTTATGGAAGCACAGGAACGAAATGGAAGGCTAGGGAACACCAACGATCCACACGAACCTTATATCTTTCCAATGGACGAGCGAGAATATCGCCGGCTACTGGCTCGGTTCTTTCCGATTCTATTTTATCGCCTTTCCAAACAGATCATATTTACACTGAGCCAAGACCGGGGTCTTGTTTTATCTTCCCATTTAAACCTCTCCTGCAGCCGCGGGCAATGTGTGTACAGTAAACTTCTTCAAACACTTGCCAGCTCACGCTCCGATGGAAAGCAAGTCGAATCGAGGGTGTCCGCGTTACGGGTACCGCATTCTCCGAAACACCACAACTTTCACCACCATGCGGCTCCATCGTTGCGTCGCAAGTGCGTCAAGTACCAGGCGCTTCCATCGTAAATTCCGTCAGCTATGAGGGCGTACATTCTGCATGTTGTGCCACTCTCTTGCCCTTCGCCGAACTTGACGCTGCATTCAAGTTCGAAATTTCGCTATGAATCGCTAAAGCTTGCCGCCATGCATACAAATTCCTTGTTGTTATGTGGCATGGCGCAAAGAAGAGATCCCAAAATGCAAAAAAAAACCTTTCGGGGTTGCGCCGTGTTGCGTTATGATGAATGCCGAAGTTGGTTTCTTCACCACACATGCTTCCTCCGCGAAGAGGCACTCGGATGACATGAAGTCTCCTTCGTTCGTAAGCAGCTCCGCGTGCACAGTCCGATTTATTAAGAAGGAGAATAGGGCAGGGAAGGATAACGGCTCGTCGCTGCTAGTTTCGTACGAAACGAGCAAGCTGATAAATCCCGCAGATAGAGCTCTGAGTGCTTCTAAGCGGCTTAAAGGACGGTGTTGGTGTCCTTTAAGCCGCTCGGAGGCACTACAGACCCGGCGAACCAACATAAATTGAAATTCTCGCTGAAGTGAGCAGAAGCCATGTTCTGGTCTGCAACATGTGGCATAATTTAAATTTATAGATGGTTTAAAGCTTTATTAAAACGAATCACATTTCGATGCAGGTTCGTGTAAATGAATGTTTGGTCGGCTCCAGGCAGTGTTTCGTGCGAGAAAATATTTATTGTAAATATTTGTCAATTCATTAACGGTTAAGAAGAAATTCATGTTCACATATTTTAACAGTTTTACGTTACACAACAAACAAATAGATGAGCTGCAGGTATGAGTGAAAATATAAATCGCACATTTATCTATTTCGAATCATCTTCTAGATCTCCCGGGTTTGCATTCCGAGTAACCTCTTGTTGAAGCTAGGGTTCATAACCATCGGTATTCAGAAAAAGAGCAAGTTTCGAGGCCCTAAAGCCTTAAACCACAGCTGATTGCTTGTTGCCACGAAACGTGACGGGAATACGTGTCGGTGGAGCGCGTCCTACAAGAGCATAACGAGACAAAGGTCTACTACGCCCCTGCTGATCGGAAAGAATGAGCACACGGAACATACTCCCAAATGAAGGCTATTGTACTTGCCCGTACTAGGTGGGTGGCAAGACGAAATTCTTTCACGCGAGATAGCCATCTGTAATTGATCTGGAGCATCTTTGAGAATGGGCCAGGGCTCATCCGTACGAAGCTTGTCAGCCGATGACGTCACGAGGCAGCAAATCCGAAAGACACAGAAAAGCTAGTCAGGCGCAGGTGTTTTTTTTTAACTGAAGGCATATGAGGGAGGATTTGTGGTATTTGAATCTAAAGCGAAAAATGGCAAAGGTTGCACTGAAAGGTTGAGGAAAGAGCCACGCATAGGGCAACGAAAAAACTGAATGCTAGCAGCCATAAAAAGACAACCGTCGTCCAAGACGACAGAGCATCGTCATCGTCAACATTAACATTCTGCCGTCCCCAGACCAATGTCGCCTGATTTGGTATCTTCATGAAAACCCATTTCCATCGGTTCACTGTTGCAGGGTGCTTTAACACGCAATCGGTTGCCTTTGCCTCGTCGGTGCGTGGGATGCCTTCACTGTCCACTTCTTGCTGTAGTTTTATCCAGACTTTTGTCGAAGTTTTTTAACCATGTTCCATCTACATATTTCTTTCCACACTTTCTTTATACCGTTTCGTCCTACGATTTGCTAACTTCAACGATTCGAAGCGTCCGATAGAAAATGGTCACTTCCGCGCGGAACTTACTTTGCTTGGTGGCGGGAAGAATGTCATCGTTTTTGAAAATGTGCTTTCCTAAAATGTGCTTAGTCATATCCATTCGTGATTCAACCAGAAGCATAAAAAGTTAATAAAACTGTGGTTTTTCTTGGAGAACGGTTCATGGCGTATTTTTCAGCAATAATAATAAAACTGTTGTTTGTAAAATATATTTTTTGACTTTGCTGAACATGAGAATTATTAAAAATTATGATTGATTGGGCTGTTGTCAGTCGGTGTCAGTCTGTTTGTTGAACGTTTAAAATTTGTTCGGTGATTGTTTTATTTGTAGAAAACAGTTTCATTTTGTTCACATTTTCCCAGGCTACCGCAGGCCGGTCGTGATAATAAATCGAGTGTGTGGGATGTTGTTACACGTTATCGACTGATGGTTCGCCTGGTCAGGAGGCTGTCCACGCGGCCCAATCGACGATGGGGTTGATGAATGATGAAATATATATCCGTAAGATTTACGAGCCAATCGATGAATCGCTCCAAACCCTGACCAGCCGGTCGTACGGGATTACGATGGATGGATCGTCTTTTAATAATTTCGTACGCGTGGCAAATCCGTCAGCGTAATATTGACCAAAATTTATTAGTTCTGTTACGTGAACGATACACGATTAAAGTTTATTAAATTGATCGATGAAAAAATAATCACGCATAGTCTCAACAATAATCTTTAAAAAGTGTAGAACGTTAAACATAAAAGAGCAAAAACCAGTATTAAGGTCTCGTTTTAAGATAGTAATTTCTACTGAACTTGCAAAAAATGGTAGTAATGAGAGAAAAAATGAGAGAAATACTTGTTAAAGCAGGAAATGCACTTGCAATCTGCATTTTCTACCCAGTTCGTCGGAATTGCAAAGCATCAGCTGACAGTGGTATTATTTATATGCAAATGAAGATGATGATCTATTTTATTTTTCGAATAGATTCCGCTTCATTCTCGTTTCGGCAGTGGATGATTTGCATAACAAAAAAAAAAAAAACAAATCAAGAATAGTGGAATCTGAGAATACTTTAAACCTACTTTTGGTTTGTGTGCAGCACACTATCGAATCAGAAAAAAACTAGGTAGGAAGTTCAAGGCAAATGGTACAATACAGCTACGCGCAAAATAATACTTTTCCCATCCATCCATTCGCTCGCACGGGTCTATGGTAACTATATTGGGATCGTGAGGCAAACTCCCCACCCGGTCTCGTTTGGTATGTGTGTGCAGTCGCCGAAAAATATGTCATGCCAACTCCTCGATATTCTTTTCGCTTGGTGAGCTGCACCACCATCGGTTCTCTTGAGCGAATGGCGTAGAGCCCGCTTCCTGCAAATCCTGCATTCGTCGTCGGAACGGAAAGAAAACGACCGTGAATGTTGCTGCACCTGTTCAAAAATTGACGCTCCTTTATACGAGTGTAGCGGACGTTTTCCACCGCTTCGCGTGCCCGAGATTGCCGGAGCCGGAGAGACCATTCCTTACCCACATCGCACAGACTCACCATACACACTCTTGGCACCCCGCCGAGGCGCATTTGATCATGGGACACGTCGCTCGAGTCATTGCGCATCATGTCGTTTCCGGAGCCGAATGAAGTTTTTGTGATGGGTGAGCATCGCTGCTGGGTATCGCAATCAGCTAGCTTTCCTTCCCAATGGCGCCCGTCGCCAGCGAGGGATGTTCCGCTTTACGGAGCTCCCGGGGAAACTACTGATTGAAGGTTAAGGTGCGACCGTTGGGCCCCCCCGAGCTAAACCACGGTCATCAAGCCGTTATTCACAGCAACTAGTGAGCGCTTTTGAGCACAGCATAAACCTTCGAGAGCGCAACACTCCTCAGCGTTGTCGAGATCAGCATGCAGTGAGACTTTATTTATTTGCTGTTCTTTTTCGTTTGGATGAATATCGCATCCTATTTCGCACGAACGATTTCAGTTGCAAGGCCCGGTCAAATGCTGTTTTTCGTTTTCTCGAACAATGTACGAATCGATTGCAAAATACAGCTCGTTGCATTTGCTCGTCCCAGTGCCAAAGATGCGGCGACTGCTGCAACTATTGATCGACGTGCCGTTTACCGGAATCAGTCCTTCCCTTCCTGCGAAAGCCCTCGAGTTCCGAACGGTTAGAGCATGGAATTACTCTACACAGCTGCGAGTGTAAGGTGCGCTTCTTCCAAGCATGTATGCTTAACGTTACCCAATGCGGGGGATCTAGTGTGAGAAATAATCTATGGAATACGACAGCCATCGATCAGGAAGGAGTGAAACCGGTGGAGCCGTCTGCCCTGCTTCGTTTCGGGTTCAAGTTCCCTAAGGAATGTTTGCTGTTCCTGCTAGCAAGCATGTGCGTCTACCAAGACGAGATTGAATAACGTTGTTACATTGGGGCTATCTTGACTCTATCTTCGCCTTACTCGTCTTGATTTAATGATGATCCTGATAGCGCTGATGATAGGTATCAGTTGCTACTATCAGCGTTCGTGGTTTCTGATGATCCAACAAGTAAAATGCCGAATGTTTAATTACATTATTTCAAAGAGTAACTTCAATAGACCGTCAGCCACCGGTTACTAAATTTGCAAGCATTCACTAAAATAAATTACATTTTATTTCACCGCACAATTATCCAGTTATAATGATAATCAATTTTGGCTAAATACCGTTTAAATCTACCCGAGGAGCACCCATTCAGCGTCCTTTCCGCTTGACTCTGGTTCATAGAAATAATTGCAGGATGGCCTTGTTGCTTTCCTCGAAGCGTCCGAGCATGGCGTGCGATTTAATTGCATTTTTGATATCGGCGTAATTAAATCGACTTGTTTATCGTCGGTAGGGAAACGATTATTTCCGCGCGTGCGTTGCTGCGGGTTCGTTGACGGGTGTTTTGGTCCATTGCCAGGGATTTAGGGAGCTTAATTGTCGTTCGTCGTTCGCGAAATTCATATTACAAAGGATTAAGCTTCATCGATAGTTGTTCGTGGAGCTGTAGCTAAAATATACGTAAAAATAGAGCAATAGAATTGGATGGGTATAGTTGGGTTTGGGTTTCAAAGGCTGAAAATTAAGTGTTCGTATTCGATGATGCTCATAGCGTCTTCCTTTGCTCGTAACAATTCTACCACACAGCGTCTATTAATTAGAGTGGAAAAGTTTCACCAGCTTCCATACTCAAGCTCGTATTTCGGGGCAGCAATTCACCAAGGAAAACTACCTTTAACACTTGCTGAAGTTTGCTCACAGTTTGTCTGGTTGTCCGCCCCCATACAGGCTGCAAGATGAGCCGGACCGACTCAAATTAATTTGCCTTTCATGCCACGTAATCGACCGATCACAGTGTATCAACCGAGATGCCTAACCGTAAGGTGCCACATGATCGCAACCGCCAAAGTGTACGACACATTGCCGAGCGTATGTTGTCGTACCAGTTGACATCGTCCAAAAATTGGCCTCACACTGCTCAATTATGTTCATTCTGGGCGACGGCTCTATGAGGGTGAAAATCGAAACCAAAAACGTGATGCTATGGACGGTGCGATCAGCTTGCTTGCAGAAGTTGTTGGTGCTAAATATTTTATGCTCGAAGATGGGGTACGAAAATCTAAATCACCCGTTGCGAACAAGATAATGTGTGTGCCAGAGAAAGAGAAAGAGGGAGAATGAGAGAGAGTAAAGGAGGCGAGGAACACTGGTCTTTCGAGGAAAAACGTGTCTGATAACATGTTGCTTTCAACTTTGCTTAGCTGGTGATGAGCGGGGTGATCTAGTTTTCAGCAGGATTTGTGCCACCAGGCGCCTCCATCGTGGGCCATGATTTCGATGAGGTGAGGGAAAAAGTTCAAGATATTCCGCCTCATTCGCAGTAGCATTCACCCACGACAACGAGGGTACGGTACGGGCTACTTCAAGCCGTAGAAAGAAGCTTCCGAGCCGTAGCCAAAGCGGTCCTCGTAGGAGAAGTGTCTCCAAAACTCAATTTGTATTCATTAGGCTACCAACTCGGGAGCCCAACGAGCACGCTAGTCGGCACGAAAGCTGAATGAGTTAATTCATTTTATGACGCCATCGCATCTGCCAACCACCAGGGCAGGAACCAGATTTCGATGATGTTTTTTTTTTGCCATCAAGAAGCTTGTTTTTTTTTGGTTTCTTTCGGGCGGAAGAGTTTTTCTTTCGGAGTCTAGATTTGTCTTACGATATTTGAACAGCTGGAGCTGAACACCGAAACGAAGCGCACACTGAGACCCCCAGGTTTGTCTCATCTGATTCTCTTGAAACGGAAAAAAATCTAACAGTGGTGAAACTTATTTTTCCTATTTTCATGCACCACCCACACCTTTCTCAATCGAAATAATATTAAAGCAGCTACCTTCATTTATTTCATTTTCCACACATGAGAGTTTGATGGGTAATATAAGACGAAATGAAACGATGAAGTCTATTTTTGCCAAATTTTTTATAATTTCTTCTCAGCAGGTGACCAACCGCATGATACCTCGTGCCGGCAGAGTTTTGTGTGTGTGTTTTTTGTTCGTTCTTATCCTTTCAGGCTTCGTCTGGAAATAACGAGGCGTCAAAGCAGCTCTCTTCACCCGCTTGGAGTCACCCAGGTGGAATGACCTTTACGACCCACCCGGGGCAGGGAAAACGTGACGCTGCATTCCTCGGCAAGCGGTAGCCGTAAACGGCGTGCCACAACGATGAATGAAAAAGCGTGAACCGCACCTCTGCTTCACAGGCACCGTAGACTCTTTATCCGACGAGGAGTGCTTTTTGGCGTTGTTTCGTGTGTGTTAACCAACCGTTGATGGGAGCATGCCTTTCTGCCTTCATTTGAGGGGATCTCTTTAAGGTTGCTGTTGCTGCCAGCTCCGTGAGGTGTGCGGTATTGGAATGTAATTTATATCAACCAGCATGCCTTCCCGACACGGCATCGGTTTGGCAGGAAGGCGTGATGGAATGCGAAGCATTTCCCGATCAACTTTGCCCGCACCAGCGGCAACGTGCCGTCGAGCAAGTTGGAAGCCGCCATTTGGGGGACGATTTTTCCACTCAATTAAATTATCGATTCTTGAACTCCAATTATGTGCCTGCCTCTCCTCTGTTCTATCCTCCGTGAAGAAATTTGCTTCGTTTCACCCGGTACTATTTCATTCTTCTTCCTCCACAACACGGCAAGGGGAAGTTTTTATGCCGGCAGTTTGCAAGTCATTATGGAAGGAATGGTTGTTTCCTCGTGAATTTAGATAAGTCATTCGCTACTGTGTAAATTGACCACAAAGAAGGAACAATTCATTGTATTGTTAATGTGCGAGAGATAAATTTGTGCGGGAAATGAAACCCGATACTACGACTACTAATTTAGAACCACAATAATTGTATGAGCTATCCGTTAAAAATTGAATATATCTTTCAATTCTTCATTTTGTTTAAATTTTGTGCATTGAAAAAATCACTTCAGGTTTTCTTTAAGATATTAACTTCATCCACGACCTATCTAAAAAGTGAAAATATATCAAGTATTTGATACAGTATTACAGCTTTAGTAAAAATAAAAAGAAAATGAACGGTCGGTCAGTTCTATGCGCGTTGTTTTTTGCTAACCATGCCGAGGCATCGATCTGCTGGGAATGCGAATGCCACGAGCAAATGTTTCTGTTCAATCAACGCAATCATAGGAACATTCATCACCACCTGGAAATCACAGACAGCACGGAGCATGGACAGCGAGTCCACGCTGTCGACGAAGGCGGGTACGAAGTATTTATTAACGCCTAGCAACCATTTCACCGTCCATCACCAAATGGAACCATTTTGGTGGTTCCACGCTTCGAAAGGATGAGGCTGTTTTTCACCCCATCGGAAAAGTGCAGATTTTTCAAGGGGAGAAAAAAAAACGAATACGTCCCATGGTTGCCTACAAGCTTCCACAAAATGCTGTAGGTGCGTTTGGCTGAAAATCCTAGCAACGCTCGGGTTTTTTTCCGTGGAAAGCTGGAAAATTAAAAGAAAAACGAGATCAACCTGCCGCGAAGTGCGCAAACAACCACAGGACATTAATTATGAACAATGTTGTTCCCAACGCTTAACCGTTGTCCCTTTTTTTACCTTCTCCATTCTCTTTCCCATGCTACTTCTCTCTCGCTATACGCTGGGATCGTTTAGGAGATTCACTTATATAAGTTAGTTTCGTTTCGGGGCTTTATTTTCTTTCTCAGGCTCTTTTTTGCCTCGGGGAATCCATAATAGGAGACATGGGAACTTTTGGTTTTGGAGAAAAGCGCATCGGTACGAGTAACGCGTCCTAGCACCACCCCCCCCCCCCCACCCCCATCACCATCGTCCAAAACACGGATGACCATCGTTAACAACATCCTCGTCCGCGTCCTATAGGTTTCCCCTTTGTTTTTCGTTTCCATTCCTCGTGAGCTCCACCGGAGACTTTGGCGTGGCTTTTCCTCCCACGCGTTGGACGCGTGAGCGTACGGAAAAGTTGGCCCCACGTGGCTGCCCCGGTGAGCCGGTGCAACTGGCTGCGGTTGAAAGGGAAACACCGGCCTGCCTACCACGTGACAGGTGGCCCTACCGGAACCAGGACAAGTTTATTTTTATGCTTTTGTTTACAAATCGTTTTATGTGTACGGTATGATATGTCTCCACCGTGAACCGATGGGAGTGGGTGGAAACGGTGGGCTGAAAGAAAACAAAACGAGAGGAAGTAACAAGGACCACAAAGGGACACAAATGGAGATTGGGTGGTTCAGCGATGATGATGATGGCGGTGGCCGGGGGCAGCGGGGACATCGTGTACGATGATGATTACGACCGGTCTCTTAATTGCACCGTTCAACGAAGCCTAACCGAAACGATTGCGCTTTGGCATCCGGGTGGGACGGTGTAAGGATGCGGTGACGACGACGAGGGTCGAAGGGCTTACGTAAGCCGGCGTTTAAATTACCGGGTGGAGCACACGGTGAAACATCATTTCGCACTAAATTCTACCGGAACCGATTGTTTACGGCAAGCGGAAATGAGGTTTAGGCCGATTTGAGAGGTGGTAATCGAGGGTTGAACCCTTGGAGCGAGTGAATCCGTACCTTTTTTTTTTAATTCAGTGGTTGCTACTGTATCAACAGATTGCCTGGGGCAGCATAGGAAAAGACTAGGACTATTTAAAGTTCTCTGAATCTGTAGCTGGGCGTACTTTAAGGTGTGAGCACGCCGAAGAGCAAACCCCACACCCCATCACCCCACAATTGTAAAACTTTTCCATCAAATAAGCGGCTGCCAATTTTCCAACCGGCATGGACTGGTGAGTGATGGAAAAGAATGTGGAAAATTCATCGCCACCCTTGCATGCAATCAGTTTGCGTTGTAGAAGCGGACAAATTTTGGTTTCTGTACGCAAATCAAAATCTGTGCAGTTAAAGTTTTCCCGCGGCAAAAAACGACCAACATGGATGCTATGATATTTTTTCTCCCGAGACTACATGTTCTCCACGCCTTCTTAGCATGTCTCGAAGAAACTTTTTATCCCTGCCGAAATGAAAAGACAAGTCGAAAGACAGCTTCGCGTATATGAGGGTGCGAACAAAAGGCGAAGAGATTTCCCAGCAGAGGAAAGATGAACCGAGCGAAGGAGTGTCGGCAGAAGACCGATTCGTTAAGCTGAAACCAAGCTTTTGTTTCTACCCCTTGAATGGTCTACAAATGGGGCCGAAAATAGAATAGAAAAAACAGGTGTGATCTAGAGGAATCTTCTTCAGGCAGCCTGCATCGAGTGTTGCGTAGGCGTTACGGGAATGAGCCGGCAAGAACGAACTAAAGGAAGCAGTCAAGATGGTCACGCAGGTGATAGAACAGCACCTGACAGCAAACAAATGGCCGTAGGCTATTGGGAGTGAAACACGCGTCTCCGGTCGGTTCACACCCGCCGAACCCTCGAAGGCTTAAGCCGAATGACGGGAAGTACAATCGAACGACAACAAAGCCGATAAGGGATTTATTTTTGGCGCTCTTCTCGTTTTTTTGTGACACACGTTGATTTCAAATCGACCTGTGATTTCTTCTGGGAATTGAACTAAAAAAAAACTTTCGCCACACCAAGTTTTCTGCTTTGAAAACTTACAATAGATTCACCTTCATTTCATTGTACACACCATAACATGTTTTGGGGGTCCTACACGCATTACGACATTGAAGTGCTTCATAAGAAAGATTGATTTGCAGTGATGTTGAATGCGAACCTCGAAAAGAAAAGGCCTCGTTGCTACAACTTATACTGATTACGACACCAGCGTTACGGAATTGTCAGTCAGTCTTCCTGCGTTCGCCCATGAATAAACGAAAGACAACCCAAGCAAGACAATCCGTCCAAATCGATAATCGTCACCGATACCTTAGCGTAAGATGGCCACGTATAAAAAATCCACGAATTCGATCCTCGCGGATACCGATACCGATGAGCGATATGCCGTTTCGAACATCATTTCCCTTGGGTCGGTACCGGTGCCGATTGTATTTTTTGTTCGATTTTTTGGTGGAAGTTAGGCCTGCAGAGTGGTTGGAATTATGGATGAGCGCTAATGGAGTGCGGCCCATAAGGAGGTGCAAATGGGGTAGCACTGAAGAATGGGACTAAAGAATCGCTTGGACCCCAACACTGGGTTTCTCTTCTTCAATCGATTATTGAAGTATCAATTTGAGGCAACAGTGGATGTGAGAAGGATATGGATGAATGTTAAAAGTCGGTGGTTCAAATGCAACACAACTTTTCCAGGCTTAAACAGCAGAGGAAAATAAGCCATTTTGTTTTTTTTCTCGTGTTTTAACAATCAGAAAGAACGGATTTTCTGGACCTGAGGTGGCATCCCGAAGAACTCTTTAACCTTCATCAAACACTCGCTCACTGCGGGTGTGATTCCTGTGGTTTCTCACTTCTCGGTTGCGAAGCTTGCCAACAAGAGCCATGTTTATTCATCTTTTTATCTCACCAGACAAAGCCAATTTACCTTTTCTCGCGCTTTTCTCGGAAGCTGCATCCTCGCAGAAGAACGAGACACTTTCACCCCGGCTGCCCCAGCTGGCAACCGGGTCGAGAAGTACTCCTGAGGGATCGCTGAAGTGGCCACTCGATTGTTGCGGATACCAATAATTTCAATTAAGGATTATTTACTTTCACTTTGCATAGAAATGGCAACATTAGGTCCGGTTTATGTTTGCACTGCTTCGTTAGTTGGTTCCGTGATTCTCCCTCGTACGCCATTTGGCATGAAACCCCGGAACGGGAAATGCTAGCGAATGAAATCTATGGACACGACACCCGGGGGAGAGGCAATGGAATGGGGTCGGCGCTTTTTACCAGATGCTCGTACCAGCAAGGTATCCCCGTCAATGCCCGTTTCGAATGAGCGTAAATGATCGAAACAATTCAAACGAACCGTTTCACCAATGACATTATGCTGCTTATGCAGGAGAGTCAGGCGAAGGCGGTGGGGAAATGAGGATTACCTGGTCCATAATGTAGTACACAGTAAGACCTTGCACAGTGTTTGGCAAGAGTGATTTAATTCCAATTTAAGTCTATGCATTTCGAGACTTATGGCTGATTTGGATCCTTTCGAATCGGATAGCATTATAACAGATGCAATTAACATCAAACGAAACCCGTTCCGCTTGAGCGCTTTAAAGATTAGTAAACTGTATCCTCCTGGCGATTGTATTTCTTGCCAGCTAATTAATTCGTGTTTGTGTTCCCGGCGCAGTCAATGAAGTGGAAACATTTGCTCGGCGCAGTTGTTCGTCCAGCCGGTGGCAATTTTTGCACTTTCTGCCAATGTTTACCGCATTGAACTTAAAATGCCACGGAACAGCGAAAATCGTTGAAAGTAAATACTGGACAAACCAATCCCCTAGCCAACCTTTAAACAGAATTCCCCGCCTCTATATCTTCCTTAAGCGATCGCTTTGATGTATGAACTTTTTAATTGGGGCCGGTGGAAACTGAATACGAAAGGTCTGAAGTTCTTGGGGCTTTTAATAGAGGTATCGATGCTAAAATTAATTGAAGAAACAGAAATGCCTTGCGGTATTTAGCGTATTTCAGTGATGAAAAGGCATCAGTAAAGACGTTGCACAATGAGCTCCATTCATGTTGCAATCTTGCCGCAGCCATCTAACGTGGCGCCGTAAATAGAAGCCATTTAAGTGAACCCAGTTTAATTTCAGCTTGCCCTACGATAAAGGCGCGAATTACAACTCCAATTATCGTGCCCAGTGTAGTGTCCGGTACGCCGTGCACGCTAGGAATCTTCAGGGTTTGATGTTAGCCGACATGGAACCCCGTACGAGGGTCACGCAATCGTTTAAATGGTAATCCATCTTTAAAATTCCATCACCTTGGAATAGCTTTCAAAACATTCATTGTAACTAAGGATAATTTGATACAAAAATAAATCAATCTAACCATATAAATTAATGTCTTTCATTATCTTTAGGTATTATCGCAATTCGTTTGTGATGGATTAACATGTTGGAGCATGCAAGTGGACAGCACTATGAAAATGATTAGAAACCTAACCGTCAAAATACTTCGAGCGGAATGAAGCCATCGAAGTTCCTACAGGAAAACTTAAAGGATCAAGCTTTCACATGAGCTTGTCATTCCGTGCGTCATACTTGTGAGCATATGTAGATGATAAAAGTTACTCAACTTCCAAACGTTTCACTGATTCAAGAGGGAAAAAGGGATCCTATTCATGCGTAATGTGGCATCGGATCAGCAGACCACCAGCTGTCATCAAGCTGGATACTTAACGCGTATCATTATGCAGTAGACTAGACGTCAAAATGGCAAGTAGTATTACGTATTCCTTTCTTGGCAAGATAAGCCTGATGGGCCAGAATGGCGTTAATGGTTCTCCGGTGGATTCGCAGCCGGACGTGTTTCCCGGTTGCGTCCATCATCAAACTAACAAACGTCATCCGGACAATCGTCCGGGGGATTTCGGTAGAGATGATGTGTTTCTTCCACAGGTTCTTTGCTGTTGTTCCGGCCGACCGGGATGGTGTCGGAAAACGCAAGTCAGGTAGCTGGCTTATCGATTTTCGGTCTGGTTGGTGTTGTTTATTGTTTGATTTACGGCCCACCAAGCCGTTGATGCTGGCTACCGGTGGGATAATGCTCCACCGTACAGAGCCTATGTCCATCGACCAATGAACAACCTTCGCCCCTATCATGCTCTCATTATGGCTCCCAGGAGATAATCGAGCGGAATTTATGAGATCTTAATGTTCCCAAACATTCCGCCTTTTGTTAAAGTTAGTTCCGATTAAGACATTTCGAGAAGTTCGCCATTATCATTCCAATCATGTCGCGTAATTTTACCAGAATGAATTTAGCAAGCCGAACTTGATATTTCGAGAGCTCGTTATATTAGCTCCGGCAAAGTTGCTTTTCCCAGTTTGAAAGGATCATTAAATAAAGCACCCGAAGTGTCGCATCGCAGATTTAACTTCATAAAATTAAGTCAAGAAGTAATTTTAACACGCTTCATTTGAGAAAACATGTAAGGCCTTCACACGTTCTATAAAGTGGCTTGCATTGCATTGCAACAACCGGAAACCAATCGGTTAAGGTCAAGTGAATCTCCCAGACCTTCCGTTAATTAACAGCAGGTCGAAATGTACCTGTAGGAAGGCAGTTAGTAAAGGTCGCAGGCCGAGAGTACAAACGTTTCGCATCGCCGCTTCTGCTAATGTAAAACAGGGAGGCTACCAGGTCCCGACTGCTGCTCGACCGAGGGGACTTGATTTATCCCAAACTTTGCTCTAAATTGTCCCAATTTTCCAAACCCCTCCGTTCGGCGCTCGGGGGGCAAACGAGGCGCAGTTTGCTAAAGGACTCACCGTTACCCAGCTGTGCAAACCTAGCAACGAACCATACAGACGAAGGATGATGCCGCTCGTTGCCACTCAGCCGGGCGAAGGTTATCCATAAATTAGTATTCTATCATCCTTTCCGAGTGGCGAGGGGGCGCAAGATTGAATGTAGGTGGTGGGAAATAAAGGGGATAAATCGTTTCCTAGGTACGGCATGGCCAACGGCGTCCCATGACGACCGGACAGCGCTCGTTGCGAATGTCTGTCCTTTTCATTTTCCGTACCGCTTCGTGGGAATCTAACGTTCCAGGAGGGCCAATAGGTGGTGCCATTGGCATTTATCTCACCAGCAGCGGACGTGCAGACCATCACGGGCAATTTTGGTACACACCGCGATGGGACTTGAACTGAGAGTGGCGGTGCACAAATTATGAGCTGTACATATCCGCGTACAAGCGGGAACTAAAATACTTCAATTGCACCCGATTCAGTGAATGCTGGTAGGGTGAGGGATTTTAACTTCGACACTGTTCTATTTACTTGACGCTGCAGCATGTAGCTGAACTCCGACACGGTGTTCTTCTTGGTGCTTCCGGGTTCCATCGCTGACCGGATCCGAACCGTTGCCCTTGGAGATCGTTCAGATGAATCGAAGAAGAGGCAAACCTCCAGCAGAGAAGTCGTGTGAATTCACTTTAAACTTCACTTACAAAAACACCGAACGATGTTCGGGTAGTGCTGTTGCAGGGCGAGGGCCGTCCGTGGGCCGTGCTGGAACGGGCGCACTTAATTACGATTCGTCGCTTCGTTACTGATCACCCAATTTTCGTTTTCTACTCACGCACCACGCACGACTTTAAGGGCACGGATATCTTAGGAAAACGGAGGGAGGAGACACGTAGCAACTTGATAACATTCACTCACAACATCACTTGTAACACGGGAGATGGGCAACCGGTGCCGAAGTTGTGCGATGTGGTGAGACAATTCGGGAGGACGGAAGGATTCGATGCACGCTGAACTAGGACTCATCAATTCGACACAGCACTTCACCTACGCGGAGGAGTAAGGGAAGAAGCAGCAGCAGGGTAATCCGTTGGGAACAGTCCACTCACCAGCCCAACCAGATTTCTATTTCCCGTTTCTGGCGCTGGTCGGGGTTGACATTCATTCAGCAGGTTCGTCGCGTACGCTCCACGTTTTCGTTGACGCTGCAGAGCAATGGTCCCGGGGGTCCCATCAGATGCGCCCACCGGATGGAGAACAGCACCGACTGCCTAACGAGGGATTACGCGTGACACTGACGTAAATAAATGGACCAACGGGTCGGTTAGGTGCGATCAGACGTGCGAGAAAACGTGTCGGCGGCGTTCTACTATAGCGAGATTTGTTGCGAGATTCTTCTTGATTTTTTTGCTTCTGTTTTTTCGACAGCGCGTCGGCAAAGTATGGTCCCAGAACCAGAGGCCACTGGAAGCTGGGATGGTGCGGCCAGGAGTGAATGAAGAATTTGACCAAAGACGAGACAGGTCACCAGACAGCCCTAGGCTTGACACTCTAACGCGGTGGTGTACCGTTGAGCGACGTGCAGGCGACGAGCGAGCGAGCAGCAGGACCGTTTAACCCCGGGAGCACACGTCCGCACGCGACGAGGCTTCACTGCAGTCTGTGCGAATGTGCGCTATCCAGCTCACGGGAATGGTGTCGAATTGCCGCTGATAGTCACATCGCTCCAGGACGCTCGCGGCTAGGATAGGACGATGATGGCCCCACGTTAGCCCTTGCAAGGATATCCATGCTCTCGCAGGTGTACTTTTGGCAGTCGGCAGAAACGAGAGCAGAGAGTTGGCGCACAAAAACAATCATACTGCTTCCCTTCACATTCTTGTCTCTCTCGCTCTTTATGGCCCTTGCTTCTCACACCAATCCTCCCCCAACGCACCCACTGGCAAGTGTGCAACAGGAATCAGGACATATCGGTGGATCTGCCACCGCATGCAGGTAGGCAACATTTGTTTACGAAACCAGGCACTGGTGGAGCAGAGACAGAGCGCCCTCTCCACCCATGCAGCGGAACAGAGACAGCGAAACGAGCGTGCGCAACGGTGCGAACGGGCGAAACATTGATCTTGACATTCAAAACGTTACGGGTCCCACGTACGAGGCAACAGGCACGCGAGCGCACGCATACATTCGAAAAACAGTGATTCTGCGAATCAGCTTTCGAAAAAGCTACCATCCAACCAATCGGCAAGTTCTACACGGTCATATTCTGAAAGCTTTGCGAGCCATTTTGTTTCGAAACGGCGGCTTTACAGAGCTTTCGAAAAGGATTGGGAACGACAGACGTTTGCTAGCAACCTGCGGATTAGTAGGATTAATAGAACTAAGTTTTCCGGCATCGAATATTAAAATCGTTTTTAAAATAATTTTTTTTCAACTTTTTTAAAGAATCTAACCAAGTCGATCCAGATACATTCCATGGTTAACTGCTCTCAAGGTCATTTTATGGAAAAGATATCAACTCACTTCAAATATTGCATCGAGGTGAAAATTCGATCAAAATCAATCGTTCACTCACGGTTGCCTTCAACTTTAATGGTGTCGATAATTATCCACACCAAAGCTTGCCAGCATCCACCGAATTAGCGCTGCAGGCCATCAATTGGCCGTCCGGATCGTGCAATTAGCTAAACAGTTGATGGTCATGGTCAAATTTGTAGACGAAAGCAAAAAAAAAAAAAAACGAACAGTGGAGTACTTACCGAAGAGAAGAAGAGTTTGTGTGTTTGATGTTGAGCATTCACTTGCCAGTGTAAAGTTCACTCTCTGTTTTTTTCGTCAAAAGACGCCTTGAGACCGTGGTTGACTGCACGTGTGGTAAGTGTGTTTGGCGAGAGGAAACAATACACTGTATAGTGGTTTTGCTGTCCACGCTCGGTTCTTGAGAGCGTCTGCAAAACGTACGCAACCGTCACACGAAGCCTGCGCCTCTGTAATCAACTTCCTTCGAATATCTTCCTATCACCAAGGCTCACGACGGTAGCTGTCTTTTCTTGCACAGAAGCTGGCCAAGTGTAAACCGTATCGAACACCGCGATCGTGTATCGTCCGACGCCCATCGCCAGCTTACACGCAGAATGATGTTGTCTGTTTGCGGATGTAATTGCTCGCGTAGTTTCGCGCGTCGGCTCTGGCAATTCATTGTCCGTCCGTCTGTCCGCTCCGAACGGTCGACGTCATTGGAGATCCGCTGTCGATCCGGAAAGCTATAAAAAATCCCAAAAATCCCGCTGGTCCCTAGCAATCGACCGGTTTCTGCGTCTACCACCTAGTAGCAGCGTGATCACCGTTTTAGCACACACAAACACACGTTGCTTAGGTGTGGGATGGTGGCTGGTTGAAGGAAAGATAAAAAAATGGCTACAATTGTAGCTGAGGTACAAATTGTCGGTAAACGAACAAATTGATCAGGTTGGCAAACAATATTTACGCCATTCACGTCATCGGGCCACGAGAGGTACGCAAAAGGAGACAAAAAATCACTGTTTCATCGGGAAGGAACAAGCATTCGTTAAAAGATCATCTTAAACGGTAGTGCCAGGTTTGATTGAGGCAAAAATTTGAAAAAAGCTGTAGCTTTTTGATTTTTTTTTAACAGGTCGAATTCTTTCGTTCCGGTAAAACTAAAGTGAACTGTTTAATGAACCTAGCAACAAAGAGATATTGTTCCAGTGCTGTCGAACAGGGATTTTTTTACGCTCAGGAAACACAGGCTCAGGCTAGGACATCCAATTCTGTTGCAATTACAAATGTGTTTCCTCGTAACCAACAGATTCCAAGCCCAGTATTTTCTGGTGTCCTTGTCCGCCCAGTGAGATCGCGGGACCATACGCGTTGTCGACACTGTCCATTACATCGGTGATGGATTAACGGTGTTCGTTTGCCAATTAGTGATTTAATACGCTGCGTTCCGCCAGCACTGGTCGGTGGGTGGACCCGGTGGGCAGCTAGTCATTGTAAACAGGAGGATCCCCGAGGCGGAGGCCATAATGGCCACCCATGAACAATCCGTTGATATAAGACACCGGAGACGGAGGAGCTGGGGTTGAGAGAACCGCTGTGCAGAAGGTTGGCTGCCTGACGCCGACGGAAGGATCTTGAGCTAGTTGATCTGCTTGTTGCCTGCTGTGCGTGATAAGGGTGGCGAACGAGCAAAGGGTGGCTTCAAGCAAAACGGTTAGACAATGATCGCCGTTGGTGAACCTCTTCCGACAAGTGGAAGTAGGAACTATTTATAACTGTTGCAAACTTCGCTGTGTGCTATTCGGGACAATGAATACTTTGACACTAGCGTTTGTGCTTAGGCGTCCGAAGGTATTGTGAACACTTACGCAGGAGTCGCATGTTTTTCGCAACAATGTACATCATAGTTTCTTTATAAAATCCGCCAGTTTTCATGTTCACTGCTCTGCCACTGCTCTGTGAGAAATCTACGATATTCGCACTTGATGCAACGATGTAGCTGAAAGTATCATTGTTTGTATAAAGACTCTCAAGATGATTATGATCGCTACTTAACAAGTTACACCACCATGTTGTCCGATCTTCACCTGTAAGTTGTTGTCTCTTTATAGCTGGTGTGACATTCCACAGCTACTGGCTATTATTTTTCCACCGTGACAAGTGCTCGACGATAGTACGATACGAAGGCAGTAAAACGCATCGGTACATTTCAATTACCATACGATTTAATGACCCTGGTCCATGTGCATTCAAGCCGGTGAGAGTTGCCTGCCGTTGAGGCGATTTGTTTTATTGCTACAATTGGAGATCAGTGCGATTTTGTCGTCCCGTAACATTCGTGGGAATCGTACCACGTGAGTCATTTGAGAATCTCTCATTTTACCGGAAAATTTGTGCTGCGCTGGTTTCGATGCTGAGAACTACAGTGATTCACCGGAGAACCGGATTCGTTGGGACGTGCTTGGTGTTAATGCGCCTGCTTCGGCAGCATGCCACCTTACCATTCTCGGGAGAAACCCTGCTTTGCACTGTGGCTGCGATGAAAGTTGAGAACTATGAACTCTAGAATTTACCATGACGGTAGTTCTTACCGCAAAGAGCATTGCGTACCCGGCCCCGACCGTACGCGTACGTGTAGGCATAGTAAAACGAGATAATAAATGCATATCCTCTTTGTAGTTGATAGATTTATATGGAGGTTTCCCAGTCCACCGATTGTGGACGTGAAATAAAGTAGGCAATATCGAGTGGACAAATTCCACTTTTCCGTGTAATACTTCAATCACCGGGCAAACAAATCGAACAGGAACACCAAACATACTTATTACCGATGGCGTAATGTCACCCTTGGAACCAGAGGGGAAATCGGCAGCAAATGGAACCCATCGAGGTCCGCGTTGTTCCTGGTTTTCTTGACGTATTTCCCCCCCGACCAGCATTGCACAGACTGGCCAGGGGTGCGGCGCAACGGATCGTTGCGGGTTCCAGACTAGCGTAATTTACGTCATTCGTCGGAGGTGTGCGCAGCGTGTCGGGCGTCTCCCCAGGTTGCTAAAGGATCGCTGACGCAGTCGTTGTTCAGCAAATTTTCGCCCGTTTGAAAGTATTTCTAATGAACACTCGATAGCCATCGGCATTGGATGAAGTGACGAAGTGAGTAGTGTGTTGTTACACGGCGCAAAGGCAAACAGCGAGTTCGTACCGGGGGCAGCTGACCACTTGGGGTAGGAGCGGACAATGCAGGGATACAGAGAAAAAGAGTGGTTGGCATAAAAGCTCCGTCATCGTCATCAACTTCCCTGCGGGATCATCCCGCTTGATCTGTGGAAAGAGGGAGGTAAGGGTATTTGGGATCAGCTTCCTGGTAGGCTATCGGTGGGGGGATCTATTTGCCAGAGGATCGCGCACTGGTGTGTACGTCCGTGTTCGCTAGGTGGCGCTATCCCAGGTGCCACCGTTTGCACGCGTTGATACAAGCTTTAACCCTGCGTTAGCCACCAGCAACCGATGTTCCGTGTGTCCGCTCACAAACCCATTTGCGGTTGTGTCCGCCGCACACATGTGGCGTGTACCAGGTACTTAGGCGTGTACCAGTAAACAAACAGCCGCACGTACGAGTGTATGCTGGTGCGCGTGTGTGCGAGGTAAGTACTGCCATTGTGAGTCTTCGTGGGGGGAAAGGGGGAGGGGGCACACAAGTTTCCGACAGTGAAAATTGAAATTACCCGCCAGCGAGGGCTAGTTTTGTGCATCACCTCGGACCGTACGGACGTAAATTTTGACGTGATCCTCAGTGCACAGTGTACCTAGCCCGATCGGCGAGTCGATCGATCGCCTACAATAAACGCACGTAGCACCCGTGAGCATTGGTTTCAATTAAGTGCGTGATCGTGCAATCGTGACCGGTCGTCTGTGCTTTGCCGCAGATTTTAGAGGTAGAGAAATTGTTTGCATACGTTTGTTGAATCGTTAAACAAGTGCACGGTGTAGGACTCATTCGCGAGATCAATATCGGCGACTTTAGCGTCACTCCGTTTGGGGTGAAATTCAAAAACTTGGTGTCAAATGTGTTCGCCTTTCTTAGATGTTTTGGGAAAAGAACATTCATTCATTCGTGCATCATTTATGATATCGAAAAGATGCATGTGGAAACACACTATGAAACATTTTCTTTAAGTTATGTTATGTAAAAAATATGTTTGCCAACGTGATATTTTTTTTAAACTTGTTATGAAAAGTAACTATATGTACATTAAAATTATATAAGTATAACGAAAAGGGAAAGCCGCTTGACCAATGCTTCCAACCGTCGTCGCATTTGTTTTTAATTACCTAAGGTGTTTGAATTTGTATAAGGCTAAAAACCTCATTGGCCTGCGCCATCGCAGTAAAACCCGGTGGTCCTCCGTCTGGCATCAAGAAAGGAGGGTTTGGTCTTCGGGAGGCTACTTCGACGGTGGACAAAATAGGAATCGAAAGTGAATTTGAAGTGAAATTAAATTGTCCACCAGCCGGTCCGGGGTGACTTATCGACGAGTACAGGGCGATAGGGCGCAGTGTTACCCCAACGATTGATTTTGATTTGCTTTCCTCCTTCTCGTTTCTTTCTGCGCAGAAAATTTGCAACACAGGAAGAGGACCATCAGACCCGACAGAGAAATGGACCTGCGGGCAAACGTGGAAACGAGCCATAACAACGAGCTCACGATGACGGAGGAGCGCAAAATCACGACCACGCCGGTGATGGAGTTCTATCGCGACAAGTGTGTCCTGATTACCGGAGGGACCGGCTTCATCGGCCGGTTGCTGATCGAGAAGTTGCTCAGGTAAGGCGAGCGGGGGACCCGAAGTTTGCGTTTCGGGATGAGGTGCACCAGTCCGAGTGCCGAGACCGTTCCCTGTTCGCGACACGTTCTGCTCCCATTAATTATTCACGCAACACTCACCGCAAACAAGGACGCGTAAGGCAAAACGCGTTTATAAACGGGGCAAATGGCGGTTTACAATCGTCAGCAGCGTGGAATGGAATGGAAGCACTGTCTTGTAGCGGTTGCTATCTATTTCCATAATTTCTACATTAGAAAAAAAAATCTGGCTTAGAGTAAATAATAATCCATGCGATCAATGCTGAGAAGAAAGTGAATGTGTGTGAGATTGTCCGTGAATGATAGTTTCCTGCATCATTCTAGACTGACAACGTGGTGTGGAAAAATTTCCACAGTCTAATTAAATTACAAATTCAACAGATCACTGCAATTTATTGCTCATAGCATCTATACACGCCTTGCGAATGGTTTTTTTCCACCGTCCACGCACTAACAAGACGGTGATAATCACAATAATTGCATACATCAACACTACCGCACATTCGGTATATTCGCATTTCTTTACCAAACGAATCGTTTGTGATGCGATAAGTGGATCTGCAAATGCAGCTGCCATTTCCGACGATGCGCTAGAATAAAAACGTGGTCGTCCCAAGAGTATACTAGCGTAATCAATTGATGTTCGACTAGTTGTCAGGGAAATCGTTTCCGGTTTTCAATTTCTTGCTTGTGTCATAAATGTTTTGGGAGATATTTACTGATGATAAATGGATTTAAGAAATTTTGTTAGATGCTACCTTTATCAAGGATGTTGAGGATAGCTTTAGACATACTTGTTTTGTCCTTCGAAAATAAGCCCTTCCTAAAAGATTTTGTTTTGTCTAAAACCGATTCAAGGCCCATGCAGCACCAACGAAACGATGTAACTGACTGTGTTACATAGGGCCATCTTCTTATACATTATTGTATCCCAATCTCTTCTCCAATTACCCTTTTTTGTTCGATCGCATAATTGAGGTTCAAAAATTGAAGCAGCTGAACTTGGCGCGTAACCTTGACGATTTTATTAACCAACCGAATGGATTGACCGACGGTCACCATTGGCGATTGCATCTTGGAGCATAATGGAGGTGAACAGATGTCTGCCGAAGGTTCGATGCACGCTAGAGCTGCCGCAGAAATATAGGAAGCGTCGGATCGAAAACACTCGATGCGTTTACGGCAGACGCGTGGTGTTAACCGGTCGGACGGGTCAAAAACGTAGGGTGGCAGCCGACGGTCTAAGTACTATTTATTTGACGTATAAACTTCATCTGAAGCTTCTCTTGCATTGAGTGACCTTCATGAAGTTTGTTTGCACAAAGGATGAGCCACCACGAATTTAAATATTTACCAGCAATGGACGATGGGAATAAACTGATCATATTTATTGTGGCAAGTTGTGAAATGTATGTGAAGTGTTTAAGGATGAAGGAAAACCTTTAGACAGAACCAAGCAACAGTGGTTCTAAGTTTTTAAATCCTTAAGTTGGTTCAAGATTTCTTGAACTTGCTTGTTGGTTGGTTGGTTGGAAGGGTAGTGAAAAAAAAAAAAACATTTTCCACACTGTTCAGCCCCAACCGAGCATTAGTGGCACGTGGCAGGCATCATGCTGTGCACACCCTTTACTCCTGATTAAGATAGAATGCCAATTAGCCACAGAAAACAGGTTTCACGAGACGTGCTCACCAGAAAATTGCGTTGTGTAATCTCGGCAAAGTTGCGTTTCAGTGCATGCAGAGCTCCGTGAAAGAGCCGTACCGCGGTGAGTGTTGACGTTTGCGGATCACTGGATGATAATGGGCGTATGATGAAGATGCAGTGTAGATACTGGTGAAAAAAGGAGTAAGACAGGCTGTTTTGATCACGAAGAGAAAACAGTTACTGCGAATCAAGTAAGAACACACAAAGGTTAACGAATGATTTTTAATGAACAAATATTGTTTGGTGCAAACAGCATAGCCAGCCGTTTCTGCTGCGCATTTTACCTCTCTACGTGTCTGTAGCGATATGTAAGGGGTTTGTTTTTGTTCAAACGACATAACCGGTTTTTTTGGGAGCATCAACATTTTCTGGCTGGTGAGCAATTGAAGGTTACCTGAAGATCAGGAAGCATAATGGAATCGAGCGTACAGTTGCTATTGTTTAGTGCGTTTTTTTTTTACGAGCAAAAGAAAACCAAACGGCTCGATAGAGAAGA
Organism: Anopheles atroparvus; assembly: GCA_914969975.1. NCBI lineage: Eukaryota > Metazoa > Arthropoda > Insecta > Diptera > Culicidae > Anopheles > Anopheles atroparvus. The sequence continues at coordinate 38,447,558 of CAJZCY010000002.1, read as the reverse complement.
ACGAGAAGATCGTTCAACCTCTTCTTGGGTCATATGTAGCGAGGTGTTAGAAATAAAGTGGACGGTTGAAGAAATGAAAAAAGTTTTGCACCCAGACGATGCTTACTCAGGGCGATTTGAAATGGACGGTTTTTTTTTTCGTTTGTTTTCTTATGTTATTTGCACGATCACTTCGATGGCTGCGGCACGAATGTCATCGTCCGGAGCGGATGTCTCTTGACAAATTTCGGTTGCTCGGGTGGGGAAAAAAAAACCCGTTGACCGCAACGATGCCGTCGTGCGCGTGGAGGCGAAGTTCAAGTGCGTAAATGTCGTTGGGACCGAACGGGGCAAATCACGCCCGGGTGGTATGTGCCGGAAGACGTGGGCCGAGAAGCTCTGGTTGTCGTTGTTTTGTGCCTCGGTGAAGCTTCTAATTTAGAATTAGAATTGATAATTGATCCAGTACCGGCGACTCGCCGTTCGGACAGTATCGACGGTTCGAGTTCCGGACGATTAGCATTCGACCATTTACCCGGCCTCACCTATTGCTACCTACCCTTCCTTTCCTCCTCCCCCCTCCCAGCCCCCACCCTACCCATACCATTGGATATTCCGTTATGTATGACACTTGTGGAAGTGGATCAAGAGAAACTAGTCAACGTCAAAGGCTGCGGTTGTTTAGGGTATTTATTTATATCCGATCGCTGCTGCTTCCTAACGTTTCCCTGGTGTTTTACCTCGTTTACTTATGGCAGAATCAACGTACGACAGATCATCCTGCTGTCGAGGCCAAAGAAAGGCAAAACGGTACAGCAGCGTTGCGATGACCTGTTCGGCAGCGTTGTGTTCATGAACCTCAAGAAAGACTGTCCGACGTTCGTCGAGCGCGTGAAGCTGGTCGATGCGGATCTGCAGCATCCGTCGCTCGGGTTGTCGGACGAGTCGATCGAGTACATCGTCAACAATGCGCAGATCGTGCTGCACGCCGCATCGGACGTGCGCTTCGACCAGGCCCTCAAGAAGGCGATCGAGGTGAACGTGCGCGGCACCCGCGACCTGCTCCGCATCGCGGAGAAGATCGTCAATCTGGAGCTGTTCGTGTACATCTCGACGGCGTACTCGAACTGCCCGCAGACGCTGATCAAGGAGCAGTTCTACACGCCTCCTTGCGACCCGGAGAAGATGATCCAGCTGGTGGAGGCGATGGACGAGCGGTTCGAGGAGCACATGAACAAGACGGTGAACGACTTCATCCACCCGTGGCCGAACACCTACGTCTACACGAAGGCACTGACGGAGGATGTCGTACGGCAGTACGGGGAACTGCTGCCGATCGCGGTTGTTCGACCCTCTATCGGTAAGTTCCGTCGGAAAAAAAACCATAGACCCGGATGGCGCGCTCACCACAGCACTCCCTTCGCCTTCGTTTGCACAGTGATCGCCACCAACGAGGAGCCGATCTCCGGCTGGACGGACAACATCTACGGCTTGAACGGAGTGATTGCCGGTGTCGCGCTCGGCATAATCCGCATCATGCACGTGGACGACAATAACAAGGCGGATATCATCCCGGCGGACATCGTCGTGAACGCGGTGCTGGCCGCTGGGTGGCAGACCCACGTAGAACGGTAACACCAGCGCACATTCCATTCCGCAACGTGCGGAGGGTTTCTAACGCACCGAATTTGTTCCACTTTTCTTGACGTGGCAGTTTTATCTATCATCACCTTAGGAAACTGGACCGGCCCCTCCCGGAGGCCAAGGCGAGCGGGGAGCTCAAGGGAGCGGTGAAGCCCCGGGCGAAAATTTACAACTGTGTCACCGGAAACGACAACCCCATCTCGTACCGTAAGTTGCCTTATCGTCTTGCGGGTTGCGGTGTGTTACTCATTTCGCTACGCTTTAACAGAGAAAATCTACGAATACTCGATCGAGGTCGGCAAGCACTGTCCGCCAAAGAAGTCACTTTGGATTGTGTGCCACAATACGACGCAGAACAAGTATATGTATGAGTTCTACAAACTGCTGTACCACCTGCTGCCAGCGTTCCTTATCGATACGTATCTGCGTGCCATCAGACGCACACCGAGGTACGTCTCCGAGAAGCAATGGTGCCGTAAACGGCAATTTTCCAGCAAACAATTCTTTGCATCGACCGTTTTTCATTTGATTTCAGAATTATGGATCTTTATCGAAAGGTGCACAAATTCGCCACGGTCATCTCATACTTTGCCAACGGTCGATGGGAATTTGAAAGTGATAACATGAAAATGCTTAGAGAACGGTAAGGCACAGATTCACCACGAGTATTTTTTTTAAATCCATGACCATCACTTTCTATCGTTTTTTGTGCTTGATTTCTCATTTTCCTTATTTGTTTGTAGGCTTACACCTGACGATCAGATAATGTTTCCGTGCAACATTAAAAAGATCGAGTGGACCGAATACTTCTGGACGTACATTCACGGATTGCGAAAGCACATCGCCAACGAGCCGCTGGAGAACTTGAACGAAGCGATCAAGCGCCATAAGCAGATGCGGATAGTGCACTTCTTTATCCTGGCCGCATACTACTCGCTCCTGGCGCTGCTTGCTTTCTACCTCTGCAAAGCGGTGGGCATGCTTGTGTTCTAGAGCCAGCTGGGGGCGCATTCAAGTTACGGTTACCTAAGGGCGCTCAGCGGCAAGGCCCAGTCGAGAGAGCAATTTCCATCCTTGTGATTTGATGAAGATTTCTGGAGGGGCAAAGTTTTCACCAAGCTAAGAAGTCTTTTTCGACATGTGTGGACGCGAATCGTTGTCAGTTTAACTAACTATGGCTGCTGTTACGATCATCTCTGCTCAACTGTGCGGGATGATATAGCATACAATTGCGGTCACCGTGAAATGATTTTCAAGAAGTTCGAAACGATTTAAGATTCTTTCAATTATAATTTGCTATTTTCTTTCTCTTGTATATAGAAATGAAGACTTAGGAAAATAAAAATGCATCTTACGGTACACGGACAACAATTTGTCATTCGATCCGGTTTTTATTCCCGTCATCTTGTCCGTTTTGGTATCACATACGCAAGATAGAAAGAGAGTTTTTGGTACAAACGGCGGTCTTATCTTGTCCGGTGTTTCTTTCCTGCGTTGTTGAATTGAACGGAAGCATAAATAAAGGAAATTAAACATAACAGAAAGCAAAGAAATGAAAGATTGAACCTAAATACCTAGTCTACATTTAGGCGTCATTTGAGTGAAACAACTTTGGTTATTGTCAGATGATATTGGTGACGTCTATCTGACATGTTTGATTATATGATTAACAGATCGCATACCCAACAGCTATAAAGCTATTGTGAATTGTGAATAATGTTGAAAAAACCACATAAATGCAGTTTATTTGCAACTGAACTGAAAAGAAAAAGGAGAACTAGGTTGTGCGTAAAGTCTACCTCAAGGCGCATATCATTTCTATGGAAATGAGAAAAAATTGTCTGCGCTCATAAGCGGAAACGTACGAACGCTTCGGTTACAAATTTAAACACAAACTAGACCTTTTGGCACCGACGATTCCGCGTGCCCGGTGGACCTAATTTATACACCACAACTGCCGTCCTACAAGCATGCGCTCACCCTTCAGCAGTAATTCGAACGAGGTCTGTAATTAATTACGGAAAACACTTCAAATGGCATGCGTGCGTAGGATCGCCTCGTTAGTAGCCGTTCGGAAATTGCGGCGATAGGTCCGTTTCCTTCAAACTTCACCGTCACAGCACCGCGCGAGCAGCATGAGCCTACAGGAGTTTCAGAACAACCGGTCACCGGTGAGGGACTTCTACACGGGCAAAATCGTCCTCCTCACGGGGGGGAGTGGATTTTTGGGAAAGCTTTTCATCGAAAAATTGATCAAGTACGTGCCGGAACCCGACCGGGGCAATGACACCGCCCTGAGCAACGGCTCAAATCGTTGATTGTCCATTGCAGATGCGGCGTTCGAGAGATCCTTCTTCTGTTGCGCTCCAAGAAGGGCGTCTGCCCGGAAGAGCGGCTCAGGGCGATGCTCATGAAGGAGGTTGTGTTCGTCAATTACGCGCAGCAGCCAGAGCTATACCACTCGAAGCTAAAGGTCATTGAGGGAGACATCAGCAAGCCGGGGCTCGCGATCGGCAACGATGATTTGGATTACATTCGCAGGCACGCCAACATTATCCTTCACTCGGCGGCGGACGTACGATTCGACGAGTCGTTGAAGGAAGCGGTCGAAACGAACGTGCGCGGAACGGAGCATCTGCTGAAGATAGCTACAGCCTGCGAAGCTTTACAGGTATGCACCGTGCTCGTCCAGTGACCCCATCGGTTAATTGATTTTCAACTCGTGGCTTAGATTTTTGTGCACGTGTCGACTGCGTTCTCGCAGTGCGTTTACGAGTCCGTCGAGGAGCGGTTCTATCCAACTAACGTGGATCCACAGCAGCTGATTCGGCTGATCGAAAATGAGTCTCGCCTTGACGAGTTGGAGGCCGTCGGGAGGAAGATCGTCGAGCCGTGGCCGAACACCTACGCATTCACCAAATCCCTCGCCGAGGAGGTGGTCCGTCGGTACAGAACCAAGCTTCCCATCGCTATCGTACGTCCGTCTATTGGTAAATGGTTTTTGCGCTGCCATCTCGGCCACCCAAAGGTTTGTCTAATTTTCTTTCCTTCTCTTGAAAGTAACTACAACTGACACCGATCCCATTGCCGGGTGGACGGACAATTTCTACGGATTCAACGGCGTAATCACCGGAGCTGGAACGGGAGTGCTTCGCATCTTCCACATACACGACGAGTACAAGGCCAACATCGTCCCGGCGGACATCGTGATCAACGGAACGCTGGTGGCGGCGTGCTACGCGTCCAAACACCCGGACGAGGAAAACGTTTTCAACTGCACGATGGACGAGAACTATACGACCTGGGGCGATGTGCGCAACTACTGCATGCCGCAGCGGGGAGTCGTGGTGGTTAAGAAGTCGCTCTGGATCCCGACCTACAACACCACCCGCTACTACCACGTGGCCGCCTTCCTGCAGATCTTCTACCATCTCATTCCGGCCGTGCTGTTCGATCTGGCGCTGCGCGTTAGAGGCGAGAAGCCACAGGTCTTGCGACTCTACCGAAAGGTGCACCGCTTCGCCGACGTGCTGCGGTTCTTCACCAACAATCAGTTTCTGTTCGCCACCCAGCGTATGCGGCGCGTGCTGGATGAGATGGGAATCGTCGATCGGTACCTCTTTCCGTGCGACATGCGATCGGTTGTATGGAGCAAGTTTCTGCTCAACCACATCCATGGCTGCCGTATGTACCTGCTCGGGGAGCCATGGGAAATGAACGAAGAGGCGATCAGCATCTACAGGCGGCGCATCTGGATACATCGGTGCATGCTGGGGTTGATCTACTCGGCATTCGTCGTCGTGGGCCTTCGAGTGCTGGAGGCGGTCGGTGTGCCAGATTTGAGGACTTTTCTGGGCTGCACTCTGTCCACCTAACTTATCTGTAAACAACGTTACCTACGTTCTGGACCTTTCTCCACCAATAAACATTATCAAATGATCTAGTATATGTGCTGGAGTATTTATTCTTACGTCATGTTCTTTGTTTGTTTTTATTTAAATAATTGTCCAATTGAATGAAATTTACATCATTCCTCGCCCTACCAATTTCCGGGAGTTTACTTTTTCTCTCTCTTATATGGTCATGCTTTCCAACTTTGCGCTCCATTGTGTTGGTGCTCGCACCGAAACGGGAACAATGTTAAAGGTTATATTTACTTCCTCATTGCTCGTGACTCCGCCAATGACCGCCGTTGCATGATAAATAAGTGTACGAAACAAAAGAAAAGGCAGCACGTAAAAGTTTGATAGTTCTTTGACCTTCACATAACACGTAAAGCTTGGTGACGCCAGCGGTTGCGTTTTATTTTGGCGATATTTGATGTGTTCGATTCGGAGGGATTTTTTATAACCGTGGATGTGATTTTTTGCATATCCTTTAACAGCATCCTTTCATTAATACGGTACATATTATGGGGAATTTTATTTTGGAGCAAAACTAAGTGCTCCCATATCAGAAGGCACCAGACATAATTAAAAAAGAGACAAAGTAGAGATGATGTACGAAACGAAACTATAGAAGCACCACTTTCAACAAGTTTTATTTACATACACCTCCGGATGGATAAGGGTTCTGTTGACCTCTTCACGTTTTTAAATTAAAGTATTTAAAAACAATTATAGTTTTAACATAACATCTAATTTGCGGTAATTAACGGTTGTCGCAGTAAAAATGAATATTTTGGAGGTAGGAGGTAAATAATAATCAAGAAGCTTTTGGCATGATAAGGCTCGTTTAAACCTTACATTTTTCTGTTTCATTAAACATTATTAGAGCACTTTGGAATACTTATTTTAAACATTTTGAAGCCTCAAGAAGTTTAAAAATTTTCACACAACGTGTCGTAAGTTGCACAATTGCACTGGTGTTCGTGAGGGCGATTGTTTCCAATCCAACGCATAACAGTGCAGCGTGAAACGTAAAGAGAGCTAAAAAAGCGAATGGTAATGAACTCAAATGCAGCAAAAAAGACCGACAGCTTATAATTAAACTTTAAACATCGGTCATCGGTGCATTTTGGCTGCAGTTGTTCGAAAACTGCTGGTAGTTCCGGTATAGTAACAGTTTCAGCGACGAGTGCAGTCGCAGTGCAGAGCACTAGTTCACATCGGAGTGTGTCGTCGGGTTCTTGTGCACCCCAGCTCAAGACATGGCGAGTTTGGAGGAGTTCCGTGCGTACCATTCTCCGTTGAAAGATTTCTACCAAGGAAAATCGGTCCTCCTCACTGGGGGCAGTGGTTTCCTCGGGAAGTTATTGATAGAGAAGTTTATCAAGTGAGCAATCCTGGTGGGACTCAACACGGGTTGATCGCCGGATGCACTACCATTGGGTCACATTCTTTCTCTCTCTCTTTGTCAACCCTTCGCCTCAGATGTGATGTGTCCGAGATTCTTCTGATTCTGCGGCGCAAGAAGGGCGTCAGTCCAACGGACCGACTCGAGCAGCTGCTTGGCAAGGAGCCGGTGTTCGTCAACTACGTGAAAGACCCACAGTTGTACCGGGCGAAAATTCGAGTCATCGAGGGGGACGTTAGTGAAGTCGGTGTCGGCATTGCCAACGATGACCTGGCGTACGTCTACGAGCGCACCAACATCATCGTGCATGCGGCTGCCGACGTGCGGTTTGACGAATCCCTTAAGGAGTCAATTCAGACGAACGTTCGCGGCACGCAGGAAATGCTGATGATTGCAGAAAAGTGCCACAAGCTGGAGGTTGGTAACGGCCGAATCCTTAGGCAAAAAAAAAAAAAGGCAACACGGTTCAACTTATTTTGTTCAGATTTTCACGTACATCTCGACGGCCTTCTCGCACTGCGTACGGGAGCAAATCGAGGAGACATTCTACGAGCCTCCCCTCGATCCGACAGTGCTGATCAGGGTGTTGGAGAAGATGGACGATATGGACAATTTCGAGATGCTGTCGAAGAAGATCATCGAGCCGTGGCCGAACACGTACGCGTTCACGAAATCGCTCTCGGAGGAGATTGTGCGGCGATACCAGACGAAGCTTCCTATTGCTATCATACGACCATCGATCAGTAGGTGCCGAGGACTCAGTGTCGCCTGGACGGGCTGAGCTACTGGGATAATGTGTGCCTTGTTTTTCTCTTCCTCCCACCAGTTACCACCACCAAGGAGGATCCTTTCGCCGGCTGGACCGACAACATGTACGGTTTCAACGGGGTGGTGTGCGGAGCGGCCACTGGCGTACTCCGGATATTCCACATCCGCATGGACTACAAGGCTAGCATCGTGCCGGCCGATACGGTGATCAACTCGACGCTCGCCGTCACCTGGTACGCGGCGACCCATCCCGGGCAGGAGCACGTGTTCAACTGCACCACGGACGACAATCCGGTCAGCTGGCGCGATACGGAGCGGCAGCTGGAGCAGTGGAAGGACCGGATCGCGTTCGAGAAGTCGCTCTGGGTCACGACGTACAACACGACCCGCTACAAGCCGGTGGCGGACGTGCTGGCCATCTTCTACCACCTCCTGCCGGCGCTGCTCTTCGACGCCGTTCTTAGGGTGCGCGGGCACCGACCGCGCGTCCTCAAGCTCTACCAGAAGGTGCACCGGTTCTCCGCCGTGCTGCGCTTCTTCACCAACAACGAGTGGCGCTTCCGGAACGAGCGCATGCGGGCCGTCCTGGACGCGCTGGCCGCCGAAGACCAGCACTTCTTCCCGTGCGACCCCAAGGCGATCGTGTGGAACGACTTCCTGGACGACCAGATCAAGGGGTTGCGCGTGTACTTGATGCGCGATCCGTGGAGCACGCTCGAGAAGACTCTACCCCGGCATCGGCGGCGCATGCTAGCCCATCGCTGCCTGCTGGTGATGCTGTACGGCGCCCTGTTCTATCTGGCGGTGCACCTGCTGCAGGGCTTTGGATTGCTGGACTTCCAGGGATTGCACGTTCACGATGGGGAAGGCATAGGATACCAGGAAGCGCAAGCAGCGATCGTCGATTGAGAGTATGGAGGAGGGCAACATAATATCTCACTTAAATAGGACACAACAAACAACAACAACAAATATACATACATGCAACCAAATTGGTCATCGGCATGTGTCCATTTCTCATATAGCTTTTATCGATACGATCGATACGATCATTCTTATATCATACTACACTATGGATATTCTATTTTCATTTCGAATTAAGTGAGTATATAAGTATCGCACTCGTACGTTTGGTGGAAGAGTCCTTGAAGGGCCTAAAATCAAAACTTGCTAAACAAGCGAAGTACCACCATTTGTCGAACAGTAGCTGTCTTTGCCGCAATGCTCTGTCTGGACATCGTCTGGACTGGCATTGTCAGCATCCGAATGTACGAATTTATTTTTCACGGTCATAAAATGACGGATGGATCATCATCATCAGGTCGCGGTCAACGATGTGCACGAAAATTATCCTTTTACGCAGCGATATAAAAACCAAACATCGGCTCGGAGAACGTCGAGACGGATGAGAGTTTTTTTTTGGTTTTTTTGAAAGATCCAGGCCGGACGCATGCTTTCGCTTCCAGGTAGGAGAACGGGTGGACTTTGAGCGGAAAAGGGGAAGCAAGTCAAGAGGGGAACACTAATGACGGCTGTAATTGACACGAGACGGTAGCCCGAGCCGAACACGATGAAGGTCAAGATCAGGACGATGAAAAAGTGTGAGGCAATGAAACAATTCGCAGGCGCTACGAATGATAACATAAGGTCAGGATCTGCTGTGCGAATTCCTACTGAAGAATCAATGTAAGTACTGTTAGTAGTATTATTTTGCAACAATCGCGTTTTTATTTTAGCACTCGTTGAATCAGGAAAGTAGTATGGGTCTTGGGCGTTAATCAACGGTCAGCAGCCAGAGGCTGACAGAAAGGACGGCGTGGTGGACTGCATTCAAGATGCAACAAAGACGCTCTGGGCGTCCGAGTCCTCTCTGCGAAGTCCCCGAATCACCAGCCCCTTCCCCCTTGCAATCCGTGTCATCCGTGGCAAACGAGCCAAAGGTGTAACATATTGCTGTAAGCGAGCGGAGCGAAAGACGTTAGAAAAAGTTGCCAGACGTGGCCAGAAGGGCAAACAAGATCCTCGGCCCGCGCTCTCCCCCAGAACGCCGAGCCTCTCCTCGAGGCAATCGCGGAATGGGCAGGGAAATGGGTGGAATGGAGGGGTTTAGCACCAAAACCAGACCGTGCGGTGGGCTCACTGTCTCGCCGAAGCCCACCGTCTGGCTCGCGCCGGAGGGTTTGCCACCTAACGCGGCTTAGCTTAGGGTCTGCGCGATTGCTTGCGCAGTGTCGCGAACGTCTGGACGGGTCTGGACAGTCTGAGCCGGTCAGCGAGACGATTAATCAACGACAGCACCGTCTGGCTGTCTGGCCAGACTTATTGGACTCGGCTGACGAGTTACGCGCGCCCTCACTCAGAAACCGCGGGCACGCAGATGGTGCAAGGAATGGGCGAGAAAAAGGTGGTTACGCAAGCGAGACAGTGGGCGAGACGTGCTGCTGCTCCGAAGTGCTAATCAATGAGTGCAAGGGAGGGCACGTGTGGGGCAGATGCACCTCACCCCGGGATGAGTAGAACGGCGGAGAGTGGCAGCAATTTCGACTCCGCAGACACTTGCAATGTTGAATCGCTCCGAGGTTCTACTTCGCCAGTCTCCTTTGGTGCATCTTCTCCAACACCAGGACCCTCGGAGGAGACGGCACGGAAAAGAGCTGCACTGAATGCTGTAATCGGGCTGTCCCTTGCGGTCGATGGGGCCGTCTGGAGCATGAAAAAGCGTAACAAAGCAATAAAATATGATTTTTATGCATTCTTCCCCTGCTTCCTTCCCAGGACAGAAGCAACGCGTCCAATTGTGCATAGCGTTTTTTTCCTTCTTCTCAGTTCGGTTTCATGGTTGGCAGTGGGCGTTGCTGTGACCGAACAGCGATTCCAGGGGACGTCCCAGAAGGGAAGGAACAAAACAGAACGCGACAACAGGAAGAACGGAACAAGAAAAGCATATCAACTGCGTCCTGATGTGTGTCTCGAGTGCCTATCCGAAATTCGGTAGCAGGAAAACTGGCCCGTCCGTCTGCTGCACAACCTGGTCAACCCGCGAACCACACTTCACCCAAACCCAGCTCCTCCCCTCCCATTCGCCACCCGCCAGTGAACACGGAACTCCGGCTGCGACGCGAAAAAGGGAAAATTAATTTGTAAAACCAAAGTGGGCGTTGTGAGAGGTTTGATTTGTGGCCCCGGTTCTCGCGGTGGCATGCAGCACCGTGTTGCAGTTCGTGTTTTCTTTTCTTGCGTTTTTTTTTTTTAATTTTTGCACACTTGGGCGCTTCTTCGTTCGATCGTCTTCGTCCTGCCCAGTGGAAGCTCGTAGCCGTCCGAAGTGCAGTAGCGGGTTTATCTTTCGTCTGGCTGATAAATTTGTTTTGACTGCGCGCTGCTACGCAAACGACATCAATTGCAATTGTTAATGTTAATGAGCTTTTTTTCCTTATCTCTCGCGTGTTTCGCTGATTTCTGCACATCATTTATGCTGCACCGTTCGTGTTTCGGTGGGTTCACTTTTTATTTCTTTTGCTCTCCGCAAAAAGACACTTGTTTTGAAGGGGAAAAACAAGCGAAAGGATGCACCAACACGGTGCAACTTACTTTTTAAGCTCGGTAGAAAACAATTTGCAAAGCCAGCAGCAATGCAGGCACACCATTTTACTGCTTTCCGCGATTATGTAATCATAAAAATGCTGTTCCATGTTTAAGTTTTTCGTTTCTTGTTTAAGTCCGAATATTTGGGCAATTATTATCATTTTGGCATCATTCGACTGCATATAGGATAGAATATTGGTATCATTCTATTGGTATCGTTATATTCCATCATTATGTTGATTGGAATTCGTTTTGTTTTTTGCTTATCAAACTATTTCGCCTATCACAGGCGTCAAGTTTGTCTAGTCACTCTGATCTGGTGGAAAGGTTGTTTGGCGTGCTCTATTCTGAATTCACTACCCCATTCCACTAATGTAGGTCAAACTGATATAAACAATGTCTGCCTCGGGCCGTCAGCTACGCAAGCGTCATTCCATAGTTATGTCACAATCGGATGTCGCTCGTACGGTCGGGCTTTTCGGATGGGTGAAGAATATCGACGGGTAGGATCAACGTGACAGGCCGATGGGAGAAGGAGAGGTGGGGAAACGCGATGCGGCCACGAGTGAAGTCAACTGGGAGGGGGGAAACAAAGAAGCAATGAAGAACTAACCACTAAATCTCGGTCGAAAAGTATTCTGGCATGGTTGCATCTCCAAAATTGGAACGTTGCAGTCTCGCCAGTTGTTGCTCCATATCTGATTCTCTTTGCGTTCTTTTCCTCTTTTCCTTGCTTTTCATATAGCTCTGTCCCTTTTTCTTCCCGCGCTTCCTCTAGACGACCACAAATCGACTCAGTTTCTAAGCACCCGACGAGGGAGCGGATGGAGTGTCTGCGAAACGGTCTATAGACACATTGTTAGGATCCACGACTTCACGAAGCAAAGGACCCAGCTGCGTGGCAGGGGGGGAGGCCGCGAGAACAAGGGGTAACAGCTTTGGCAGCAAAATCATTACCGTCTGTCTGGTGGCTGCATTAAAGCCGGTTGCTGCAGCTCGTGGATGCAACTTGCCGGCTTCAAAGATAGCGAGAAAGGGAAAGAAGAAAAGGACACACGACGGGGTGGTGGGCCTACGTCGGGGCCAAGCACGGTGGAAGCAATGGTAATAATATCAATAAAACAAAACAAAAAAAACCTTACCACAAAGCAACCACGAAACGCTGCAGCCAGCCAGAATGTACATATATGTTCCTGTTTCTGCCGGCTGGCCCGCGATGTCTATGCATTCTAAATAAATTGGCGATTGGAAGTGTCGTCGCGGCATTTCATCGCCATCGTCTGGACCGTGCGTGCCTCGCTCGTCGGGCATGTTTTCCACTTCCTTATAAAATTTCAAACTGTGTCAATTTGCTTCCTCCCACTTGGCCCCCTTGGTGCTTCCCCAATTTCCGCCGACAAGCTCCCCGTTCTGGCCAGAATCGGTCCGGTGTCGCTCACGGTGGATGGGGCGAAGAAAGATAATCCTGCAGCTCCCAGTCGGAGAACTGTGCCGATCGGAAGTGAGGATCCAGGGGAGGAGCCTGTTCCTTCTACGTCTCCCTCCACCGCTCGTTATCCTGCTGGCGGGTTCTAAACGCGATTCAATCGCGCAAACTTGGCAGATACTGGGTCACGTTTGTAAGGCGAGCGGTTTGTTTTGATGGATTCCATTCTACGACGCACTTTGGGTGCCACGGATGAGTCTCATTTTGCATGCCGGATTTCCATTACGTAATTTTTTCCCCTATGTTTGTTTCGTGTAAATGGCAGAAACAATTGCATTGAGCATCTTTACACATTCAGTTCAATTGACCTGACAATCATTCTTTGACTAACGTTTCGTTTGCGTTAGAGTTGATTGTTTTATTTAAAGCTTAAAGATTAATAAGATAATAAAAGCCTGGTCAAGCTAGTGTTTCAAATAAATATATTAGAAAATTGACGTCTAATGGATGTGGAAATGCTGATGTCAATTTTATTTTAAAGCCGGATGCACATTTAAAAAAAACACACTTCCTCCCTATTCAAAGCCTACCATCTTCAGTCTTCCGGAGCGCCAAGATGGTGCTCTCGTCCCAAATAAGGGCCACGGAAGGAAAGGTGCCACGGAAGGATACCGTAACCCCAGGCCAGCCCACAGTATCCGCCCCAGTTGTTGCATATGTGCATTTATGCAAGTGCAGTAGATTGTCTGCCCATCCACTGTGTGCCCTTTTAGGCGCTTCCACTTACTCCCTCGCCGGTTTGCTGCCTCGCCCCGTTCGTCACTGATGGAACTTGTAAATAATCTTAGCTGCAAATGCAAATGCGCGTCGATGCGGACAAGTTGGACGCGCTGGAGAATCTCCGGACTGAACGCGAACGGGTCGAGGAATCCTTTCAGTCTTACGTGACCCAGCGCGTTGAGTCTAGTTTATTTGGATCTGTTTCTTCCTTGCCGTTCTCGCTACAAGTTGGGCTCAGTCCAGCCAGACGAAAGAATTGAGCACAGTCCGCGAGAAAGAGAGAGAGAGAGACAGCCAGACAGTCGTCTGCATCGTCTTCGTTCTGCGGCTTGGCCGGGTAGATAAGGTGCACTTTCCGGCAACATCGACACTGGACTCGGTTATGATGAAGAAATGCACCCACCCGGCAAAAGGAAGTGGCAAGGGGAGAAGAAAAAAAAATACACATGCATTTATGCATACGGACACACTGGGTACAGACAGTGCTGCAGTGCCAGACGGCGGTTTGATGAGGTTGCATTTTCATTTTTAACTATATCACCTCCCCTCGCCACACTCCTGCCTTTTAGTTTCCGAGTGTCTGAGCGTCTTCTCGGATTCATGGCCTCGAGGATCTTACTAGACGCGTCGTCGGGCTCTGCAGTGCATCCCCGGTTGTTGCATTCGGCATCCCAAGTTAGATAAAATGTGTGTTAGTAGTATTTGCGGGTCCGCTTGCATGGAAATAACGTGAGAAACACCTTCGGCCAGGTTGATTCTAAATCTGATTTGTCCTCCCCAATCCGACGTTATGCAACCGGACGAGCACAGCGGGCGCAGCACGGAAGTCGCAAAGAGGAAACAAATGGGAAGGGAAGTGAACAGTGCAGACAAACGTCTAGCCGTTCGAGACCGGGAACGCATCGTATGGCAGTGTGGAATTGGATTCGGCTCACTCGCTTAGGAAACCGGAACTGGCCCGCTGGGATGGCGTCGTGGATTCAATTAAGGCGCCACTGAAAACAACTTCAAGGACGCACGGTACGATGACGCAACAGCGACGCCAATTACGAGCTTGACGAGCAAGAGCCCGAATCAAGACAATTTTGCTGCGACCATGAAACATTAGAAGGCATCGTTTTGCTCAAACTTTCGGAAAACTGGTTAGTTTGTTTTGAAATGGAATATTTTAAAAGATGCAATGAAGGTTTGTAACAATTTTCAACGACTACAGTTCATTGCCAGTTTATGCAGTAGAAGACACACACATATTTTCGTTTTTCCAACATCACAAATTTATTGGTGAAATCGATTGGTAAACCTAACAAAAAATCATTTGAAATTTTATTCATGACAGCGATCGTTTTACAAAACAATAAATGGTTCCAAAAAAAATTTCAGTCGAAGGCAAATGCTTTCCGAAAAAAATATTGTTTTGAGCAAAAAGATGGAAGAAGGTTTGGTCGCATTCAAATGTTTGCTGTGCAAACGCAACCCTTTTGTGGAGCGAGTTTTCCGGTTACTCATTAACGGCGACCCAACGTCTTTCCAGTCGCAGAATGAAGCTGTTGAACGCATTTGGTGATAACATATTACCCTAATGGAGAGTGCTGAAGTGAATTGATCGCGTCTTCGGAATCGCCCTGCGGAATGAATGGAAACAAAACCCCTTCCAAAACAGGGCGAACCGAAATCGATGCCAAAAACACTTGTTGTTTCACTTTCCATCCAGGATGAGCAGGTCCGGGCCGGGCCAAAACGCAGTCCGCGACGCAGTTTCTTCTCGAATGAAGAGACATTCTGGCTAATTATTGGAACGTTCCGGGGTGCGGCTGAGCCGGTTCTATCTGGTGTCGTACTTGGGCAGGGCAACAGGTTCGACAATGTTGTTGAATTTCCGGTTTCCGAATTCACCGATGCCATCGTGGCCATTCGCGGAGCTCGTTACTGTTTTTGGGCCTCCGCTTTTCGGGGTCTCGGCCATGGCCGTGGTCGAGCTGGCCACCGCCCAAACTTGGACAGACAAGCGTCCCATCGGTCAGGTTCGCCCGTTTCGTCATCGAATTGCATCGACGCTTTTATTACTTCGGTGATCATCGTTTTTGGGCAGAACGGCAGGTCGGGCGATCTTTCCTTGCGCATTGGCCAGCATGTTTGCGCGATGTACCCCTGGGTCAGGTGTTGGGTGCTCGGGATCAAAAGGAACAATGCGGTCAACACAACACATCTAGGATGTAGCCAACCGATCACGAGGACATGGTGTGATATACAGCGATTCCCCTTCCAAACGAATGCTAATAGTTTTTGATCGAGCGCCTTCGCCCCAGGTATTTCCCAGCCAGACAGAATTCTAGGAAAACAAGGGCGAAAATTCAACGCATAATTTATGCGCCATTGCTCCAGTCTACATTCCACGCTAGACAACGTGCGGACCAAACAAACAAACAAACATATTATCCCGCCGTCCCAACGACTTAATAAGCGTATCCTCAGGTGATCGTGTTGGCGATGTCTCCGCCGAACGCCGAACCTCCGATTTGCATTGCGAGGTCAACCCACCTTTTGTATTCGCCCTGTCGTTAGATTTCGGAGGCCCATTGGCAAGTCAAATTAGATTGGGAGGACATTCTCACTAGTAGCGTAGACTTTCGCCGTTCCGTGCCTCGACACCTCTGTCAAAACATTGTCTCAAGTTTGATTAGATGTGATGACCAGGCGTGATTTCTCTCGGTATGTTCTGGAGAAGATCAGCACCTTAGGTTTAGGTTTAGCGGGTGAATATTCATCACCTTCGTCGTCTAGACACCGATCGGGGGCCACGTCCAATAGTACAAATAGTATACAAATGATCCGTCGCTCTTTTTCCGCACACCCTAACTACCCTGCTTCTTTTTCAGCCAACTCTTCTGGACCCCAATGGGTTTGGATGATGCTCGGTAAGGGCACATTCCTACTTGTGGCGCAACACTTACATCATGTGCCGTAGTAGAGTGCCGATTGCCCCTACTTCCGAATGCGGCGTAGTACCATTCCGACGGATTGCCTCTACATAGCCCCAGAAGTTGGTCGAAAAGTTGGAGACCTGCAGGCAACAAAGTTGCTCGACAACGTGACCCATGCGGTCGGCAGACGGTGGCGTAAGTCAGCACCTATAAGGTTCAATTAGCTTTCTAAATTGTTATCATAGTTTGGATGCCTTCTGAAGACAATTTACATATGTGCCAAAGATGAATAAGGGAGCTTGGTGGGGAATAAGGGTCAGATTTCAGACACGCTACACCAGGAATCATGTTCGCCTGTGTCCGCCCGGTCGACCGGAAGGAAATGTTACCTCTACCGGCCGCTTTCGGACGAGTGCAACGAGCTCAATCTTCCCAATCGCTCACCTCGAACGGGGTAGGTAGCGTACTCCGAAGGTGCAACATTGTAATGTAATTGGAACGTACGCAACCGGTGGCTACGGTATAACCGCGGGATGGCGGGATGATGCAGATTGACCGTAGACATTTAATCCAATCAACGTGACTAGCGGTCAGCACTGCTTACACCATGAGTCCATGCCCTACTCCACGTCCCACTTCCCCTCTTGTAGAAAAGTGATGTTTACATTGACCGCGACGTGGCATGTCAAAGCAATTAATTGTCCGCTAAAGCCGGCCCTCCGAGTGCAATGGAGACGCTCGGTACTCCACGGCAGGGACCGAGGTTTCTCCGAGGTTTTATTTTATTTTTTTCGTTTCGGTTGCAGGCGTCGTGTGCGAATTTATGTACATCAGCCATTCATACGGCTGTGTTCCATTCTGGGGAGGGAGGCACGCTTGGTTATTCATTCATTTAGCTGCCTAGACCAAGACCCAGCCAAGGGGAAGGAGGACGGGTCTGGATGGGGTGGGTCGCGGCCGTAGGTTTATTTTGTGCAATCGTCTGGTTAAGATTGCTTTCGTTCATACGCTAATAGAACACCAAATTACACCAAATCACTGGCTCGGGGCGGCAGACGGCGTCCCAGGCGTCCAGACGGATCGTTGGGGAGCACGTGGAGTCCGACGGGGGAGCACGCGGCCTAGGTCGTTAGACGCAGGCATCAGGAACGGTACGACACCCAGACCGACGACCGGACAGGATGGCAACGGCGTGCTTGAATAGCTGGAAGACGTTTCACCATGACGACGGCGGCGGCGGCGGCGACGGTGGGCGATGGCGGCCGACGGTGATAACTATGCAAATCGGGCGACCAATTTCTATTAGCTCTCTGCTCTAGTAGGCAGTGTCAGTGAACTTGTTGAACGGGACGAGTTCATTGCTATCAACTTATTTTGACAGACGCGAGTTTGTTCGCACTTTTTTGCGGTCCACCTCGTGCGCTGCTATTTGCGCCCCCGAAAAGAGGGGCTACCGTTTCGCCGGAATCTAGTGCGCTGAGATAAGTGACGGAATCTCGGCATGATTTTATCGAAGAATAAACTGAACGGAAAATCGTTGGCGGCTGCTTACCAAGAAGCTGACGGATGAATTCAGAGAACGATTTATTCGGTCGACTCCGAGTCCGCTACACGTGCAGTGAACTAGCATTCTGACTCCAACGAGTGTATATAAAAAAAGTTGGGAGTTTATTTTGTTGTTGCAAACCGAACCTGCAAAGGACAAGAAAGCAAAGAATTGAATTTAAAAAAATGCCACTAAATTTGCACATTTATCGATGCAGAAAGAAAAACCCAAGCCGCGATCGAGGGAGTGTCAAATACGCCGGCTTGCCGAACGTAGAATAGAGTTTAATAGAAAAATATGCGCGGTCACTGCCACTTGGAGCATTCTGCACAACCAATTAGGTCTGTTATGCTGTGTCGCAGAGTTCACACCGCGCCGGCTAGGTCAGAAAAAAAAGTCGTAACAAATTTCTCCCCTGGAGCGCTGGAGGAGGCAGGGAGGGAGCGAAACGGAAGGTCTAAGAAATTCTATCCATATATTGAGCTACCGGCTGGGTGACGGGTGACAAATGCCACCGTCTCGGCCTTTTTCTAGTGCACGGAGAGATCGCAGACAGACGAGGTGGCCGACGAAACGGCATGGTATAGATCACGCTGCCCCTCCGTCCAGGCGTTCGCGGTGTCTAGCTAGCTACCTACGGCGAGCCGGCCGGCCAGTCTGCCCCTCCGGTAACCTTGAAAAGGAGTCTGGGCGGCCGGGCAATGGCATGGATGGGTGGAAGTTCGGGCGGCGGTCTGTTCCTACGCAACCGGCCCGCAAGTGAGTCGCGTCGAGACGGATCTAGCCGGTCTAGGCAAGACTAGACAAACCGCGGTTCTGTGTCTCGCAGACGGCGAGTAATAGACCTACCGACCTAACCATTCCCTCCCCCCGGTCAGCCAGTTGACGGTTTGGCGAAGATCGGTAAATCTTGTCTATTTTGTCAGCGAACGGCGGCTAGACTTATTTTGACTGGCTCGATCTCGTGGTCGAGTCACAGTGCACAACGAGCTTGGCGGATGAAATGGCGTCTCCCATGCAACTCCACACCAACTTCCCGTCTGCCTTCATCTGGAACATCTGGAAGCACTATCCTAGATCGTCAACGCAGGCGTCTGATGCGTTGTACGGTTGGCGCGCGAAATTCGAAGGCGCACGCATCGAGATCGCACCTTCGTTTGTTCGCACGCATCGCCGAACGGATTTTTCGAGAGGATTAAACGAATCAGCGGTTGGAACCTCTTCTTCTTTTTTGTTGCCGAGCGGATCGTCAAAGATTCGTGCCAGTAATTGCGAACCATTGGAAAATTGTGCGTAACTTGCCATTCCACCTAATGTCCGCACCGAAACGTCCATTCGGGGCGTTAAGTGCGCCTTCCGGTGCGTTCTTTTGTGCGTACCAGGAATCCTGGGCGGGGGCCTACGGTCGTAAGGGACAATTTCGGGCAACATCCTCTCGGGGCTAGACGTAAGTTGGAAAAGTAGAAAAAAAAACACACACACACACGCACACCAAACATTGTTGCCAGAAAACCGGCGGCTGACGAGTGCAATTGGCAGCGGCTAATGATGAAATATTTGCCGTTTCCTGTTGTTGTCGACCTGCCCGCCGAGGCTTATTACTGCTGCCTAGACCGGCGGGCCGTATCGCCTGGGAATAGATCATTCCGGTGATGAGTTTGACTTTGTCCGAAGGAAGTGGCCGATCGTTGGAATGTTGTGCGCGATTTGCAGACACCGTTTTTTTTTTTGGGTTTTGTCGAGCAGCATCGATGTTCTCACGGCACGGCGGATGAGCTCATGCAGATCCCATCGGCCGGGAACTCCCCGAAGATCCAGATCCAGAAATATCCGTCTGGAGGCCGCTTGAGTTTGATGTCACACGTTTCATGACGCTTTCCACACATGTTCCAGTGAGTAAATTTTGATCCAACCTAAAACAAACTGACACAGTTAAGCAGAACTTCTTTAAAGACATACTTTAATATGAACACAAATGTGCCTACCATTTGAACGTTTCATAATTCCGGGCTTCGATGTACACGCCCATTTCGTTATGTTGTTTTATGTTGTGGTTTGTACGCGATAGGATTCCATAGAAGGAACCAGAAGAGTACAGTAGGTTACGTGTGACTCATGGCGGTTGAAATTCAATGGAATAAGTTGAAATATTAAATCAAATGAAAACATCATCAAGCTGTTTTGGCAAATACCGAAATAATGCCTCTGTAACGGGCAAACGGAATCGAACGAAATATTGTGGGGAAAATGTTACCCCCCCTTTTGCATCCTTTGGACCAACTATCATTTGCATCACTGTGCCGCGTTTCTGTGTCTACCGAATTCACTCATCTCGCTTATGCAGACGGGAAGTTTTCCTGCACCCTCCACGGCATGCGACATCGTGCAAAATTCTGGACGATTCGGATGCATTTGCTTGCTTCTCGTTCTATCTCGCGCTGCTGGCCATGCTAATGCAACGAGCATCCTCACGAGATGGGCCCGGTAACCGCCGTTTTTCTTGGCCGCCCCAACCTGTAGCTGACATTCGCTCCTCTTCCTTCTCGTTTCATTTTCCTCGGCAAATCTGCGTGTCCTGCTCACCCCAGAAGCGCACCCGCGGGTGGACATACGCCGGGTGGTAGGCTCGCCACCGTCGCCGTGATGCCATTTCGCTCGCACGCTCTGCCCCGGGCCGAGTTTTTCCCATCCGTTCGGTTTCGCCCGATGAAGATTTCTTTTCCTTTCGCGAGATTTTTAACCGCACGTTTTCTTTCGGAATCACTCCCTCGGGTGCGCGGTTGAAGGGTGGATGCCGCGGCAGAGTGGTATCCTGGTCTCTTTCGCGATTTTCTTCTCTCAACGCGCCCCAGCCCCTCTCGCTCTTGCTGCTCGCCGGGCTCGATAGCGCTCTCTCGCTCGCTCGCACCTCCCGCGGTAAGTCTTCGCGCACTGCTCGCGGCCGGTTCGGATCGGCTCGAGCGAGCGCGAACGGCGCGAAAGCACACGCCACCCCCTTTCGGCCCCCCCTTTCCATGAACCGAGCACCAACACTAGCGTGCGCCCGTGGCCGCGCTGTACGCACGCACGCGTGTCGGTGTGCGGACTGGCTGCGGCCGTGCCGTATAAATATAATACCGTCTTTGGCAGGAATCATTTGATGCATAGCTCTTGGCAAGCGCAAGTGTCCAGTTCCGGCGATAGCAGAGCAGCAGCGAACCGTGTGTAGAGAACCAACCGCAGCAGTGTACCGAGTCAGCGAACCGACGACGGAGAACATTTTTAGTAGTGGATTGTTTTTTTTTTTAATTAAAATTTTGCTCCATTTGTCGCCAAACCAACCGGTGGGAAAACCCAACATTGGCAGTGTGAACAAAAGCGGTGTGATTTCCGGACGAACTTTGCAACCGATCGTCGCAATCGATCGCACCCAGCGAAAGGCGAACCAGGAGACAGGAACAATCTTAGTGATCCTTTGGGGTGAAACTGGTAAACGTAGTGTCGGTGGGAAAGCGACAGGAGCAAGGAGGCAGGAGCAAGTCATTGGCGTGCGGCGATGAAGACCCTCGTCCCACTGGCCCTTTGGTGCCTGCTGCTGGCGACGCCGAGCAGCGGCGCACCCTTCAACCTGCGGGACCTGGTCGAGGAAGGCATGGCCGTGCCGGAGTCCAAGATGATCGACTTCGAGAACCTGACCGAAAGCGAGCGCGAACAGTTCATCCGGGAGAACGTGAACATTACGGCGCTCAAGATCCAGCAGCGGGTGCTGCGGGAGCAGCAGAACATGAACCGCACCGTCGGCCGGCCGCCCATCGCCCAGAGCACCATCGACCAGCATATTTCCGATCGTGTGCAAACCCGGAAACAGTGAGTACACCTACTTTGCATTGCGTTGCTCGTTTGGATTCCCAAATTTTCCCGTTTTACAGCTCAATTTGTTGGCTAGAAAGAATTATGGCAGACAATAAAGAAAAAAAAAACACCTGCACGAGCTGGACATTTTTGGCAACGGTTTCCGCCATGTGTGTGCGAAATCGAGCCGGGCCTCTGTGGAAAGGTGGGCCGCGGAAATTTGCAATAGTTCAACGCTGTGGAGAGGAAGTAGAGGGCGTAAAAGTGAAAGAGAAATAATTTCACTATTTATAGGTCTACACTGACTTTTGCTCCGTTTTTACCGGATTTTCTCGGTTTTCCGTCCTCGTGGATCGGCGTCGGCAGGAAAACGCGGCGTACGCTACTGCACCAACGCAAACGAGAGTCACCAAATTTAAGTGGCCGTTTTTCTTGCCTCTTCCATCTCGCGTGCTACGTAAAATTGTGTACGATGTTTTCTAGTGTTTCCCTGTTTTTTTTTTCCTCCTCCCCATTGCGCTGCTTCTGCATGGCGAATGAGATTTTCCACACCCTCATTCACCGTTGGCGAAATTTATCGTTCGAATATGTATACAATCATTAATAATTGTGCCGGGTCTCGCGAAGGCGCATCCCGATGATGGATTTCTTGCGAACGGCGGTTGCAACGCCACGAAACGTCGACCGATTGCGCTGTGCGTGATTTATGATGTGCCGCGGGAAGTTTGCGGTTGTCGCGGCCCCGATGTGAACTCTTCGGCCGACTTTCCTCGACAAGGTTTGCAATGGAAGGACGCAGAACAAATCGTTGCATTAGAAAGTAAATCAATCGCCTCTCTACGAGGATTGGGTATAATTATGAAAAACACGCAACAATGTGTCTTTTAAAACAAACTCCAACATCTTCATGCGTGCGTTCGCAAAAACCCTGCGTCCATCGTCAATGTTCGGCAGTTGCTAAAGTGCACATACTTGCACCACTTCTCCAAAGTTCAAATTCGGGTTGAAGTGAGCCATAAATTGATGTTTATATAGTTGGCCAGGGAGGCAAATAGACCGACATTCCAGCCTTGCATGCGCTACTCGTATCTGCTCGGGAAACGCAATGCAGCTGGCCCTCCGAAACGTTCGGACGGCTTTCCACCGGCTCTCCGGATGCAACCGCGTCACGGGCAATCGGGCCAGGTACCAGGCGACCCCTTCGATTTTCCACGCGCTCCAACGGTACGAACTTTGTATTGCCCCGATTTTCCCCGGGACCGACACGCCTAACCGCCGCCACCTTGGTCCCAGCACCCGGTTCGAACCAAATTAACAGCTGATGTGATGTGAGGCGGATAATATTCTTAGAAAACCTTCCCGGTGGTTCCCGGTGTTTCTCACGGCAACAGCGAAAGCGGTCGCGAGCGCGCGAAAGGTGCAAGGTATTTCGGCAAACCAAAAAAAGAAAGAGAGAAAGACAAGACAACGCCCGTGTGCCCTGACGGTAGCTTCCATCCTGTCGCCTCAGCCGGCGCAAGCTGCGGTCGGTTGCGTAGACATTGCGTAGCCGGCGGCGACTACCAGCACGTGGCTACCGGCAACCGGCTGATGAGTGATGAAGTAGTTGTGGTGCTCGTGTACCGCCTACGCGACTAACGCACTCGGCTCAGCTGTGCCAGCACATTCGACGCCGGATGCCGGAGATGGTGGAGGTTTGTGACCGTCTCTTTTCCGCGCCCGTGCCGGTTGGGAGGAGGGTGAATTTGTGCGCCACGCCAATTGCCGCTTGAACCCCTTTTCCATCATGGCGAAGGAATGGCGCGAGCTCGTTTGATGGATGTCTGCTTCGTCGGCTGTCCGAGATTCGAGCAGTTTAAGAAAACCTATCCGATTCGACGAGAAGCATGTCTTTTCCACGATCCACTATCTTCATCGTAACTCTACTCGATTTCGTTCTTTCCCTGGTTGAACTATGTGACCCAAAACAACAACAAAATACCCATCTTCCATTTATTAAACATTCCAAAATGGAGATAGCATCCCAGGACATTAAAATGGTTTACACGATGGGATCATCTATCGCTCAGACCAATCTGGAAATCGGGGCAAGTTCAGGGTAAGACAGGGTATGCTCCTTTCTACGGTTGTGCTTGAGGTAATTTTTGAAATGAGAAGCAAACCGCAACACATTTTTTCGCGCCTCCCTAGGAATTGTTGCG
Organism: Anopheles atroparvus; assembly: GCA_914969975.1. Taxonomy (NCBI): domain Eukaryota; kingdom Metazoa; phylum Arthropoda; class Insecta; order Diptera; family Culicidae; genus Anopheles; species Anopheles atroparvus. The sequence continues at coordinate 38,423,582 of CAJZCY010000002.1, read as the reverse complement.
TCGTGATTGGTATGGCCATTTCGCTTGCACCAATTACACCTGCTGGTGGGAAATGTTCCGACTCGCTTCGTCACCTTCACGACTCGTTGGCAGTCCGACCGTGCCCGAGCAGCTGCATAACTAAATGCATCATGTACGGTCTGATGCATTCCTCGGTCTGGCATGCGGAGCGCTGCTGCATCTACCCGGTTGGCCCAACACTCTTCTGCAGTAGCTGCCTGCGCAGGGAGTGCGAGTTTTAAGGCGACCCCGACCTTGGGGGTCGGAATCCAGCCAGCTTCGACGAAGGGAATTCTTGCGCTGCATGCTTAAACGGTTTTCCGCTACGTTAAAACACGCTACGCTCCTGCGCTCGTTTGCTGATGGAAATCAGTGTAGGGCAAAAACGTTGGATGTGATTCTTCTGCCCCGTAAAGTGTTTCGACACTCTCACCCCCTTCCGTTCGCACTTCCCCTTTGCTCCATGCGAGGAAGGCAGTCCAAAATGGCATGCTTGTTGAATGCAGACCACTACCGCTCGCTCACTGTTCTCAGCCGGAGGTGCATTAAGTGCATGCACCCTAAATGGCTATCATGTCGGGTCGGTTTGGAAGTCGCCCGCTCCGTCTTGCGTAATAGATGCACACGGCGACAAAAAAGGAGCATAATCGCAGTCGTCCGTCGCGACACGCCAGACAGATTTCATCCAGACAGGCCTGATGACTCAATTTTGCCCCATTTCTCCGTGGCCTCACGGTTGTGCGTTTATCTGAGACCAGATGCACTTGTCACTCTGTACGTCTTCTTTCTCTTCTCTTGCCTACTATGAATGCTCGTTTGACGGCTCCGGATAAAGATCTGTCAAGCAGCAGCCACTCTTTTAACTTTCTGGAGTTTTTAATGACGTTGCTTTCCAGACTTTGCGGAAGCCAGCTAATGTTGGCCTTGCTACTCATATCCTATTCTTGGCTGGAGTATAGGACGGGACCAAAGTTGTTTTTTGTTTCTATTCACGCCCCTTTCAACAGCATTTTTTTCCACACTCTCTTTCCTCTCGAACGCTGGTGACAAAGATGATGTTTGGAGTGAGCAGAAAAGCGAAAAAAGAAATACCAGTCACCGTCTGGGTTGGGAAAACAACTTTCAAGGTTACGATGTGGCGTGATTAGACGGGGAATGCACGGGAATGCAGTTGGCTGCTAGAGGAATCCTGAATTTTCCATATGGCCAAAGAGCCAAAAAGAGAAATGACGGGATGGGAAAAAAGATTACACATTTTCACCAACCATCTGGAGATCTCGGTTGTGAATATGAAACATATAGTATGCGCGCCCAGTCAAAATTGTGCGTGTGTGTGTAAATATCGGCTGCATTCTTGTCAACTGTGCAAGAACACTAGGAAACTGTTGCTGAGAAGCAGACGGGTGAAATTGCTTATGCTGTGCATTTAAAAATGCCGGCACACAGTTCAGCCGTCCAGGCGTTGCTGTTTTCGCTCGAGCACGCTACCGACAGCCTGGCTGGCGGTGTTATTTCCGCCGAAGATTTACAAACTGGCCGTCGACCACGCAACCAGTACGCAGCGGTGTTGTGCCCTGTCGAGCATTACGACGACCCGCAGTAGCCCAGATTGTGCGGTGTGCGGAATCGCCCCAGACAGTGGCAGCACATGGAATGGACCCGTTCAGGCCCGAGCGGCAACGGCAAAACAGGCCCCCGTCTGGCCCGGCGGAAAAGCAGAACTATCCGTCTAGACAGCCGGCAGACAGACGGGCTGCTGCTGTTTGTGCATATGTACACGGCACCGGCGGCGGCGTTGGTGCGTTTTCCTGCGGCCATCAGTCGAGGCATTCCAACGAACAGGGGGCAAGGGGAGCTCTAGTGGTAGGGTTCAGTAGTCTCGCGATCGGCATGCTTCGTGGTCCGCACCTTTCCGTTGGCCTACGCGTCACGAGTAGCGGGGGGGGGGGGGGGGGGGGGGGTAGTTAACGTTTCAGTTTCTTGGCATTCTAGGCACGGGCGGTGCGAGTGGGCAGCGTCATGAAAATCCTATGCTGCTAGTTGTGCACAGTGCAGGTGATAATAGTGTGCTTCTCGTGCACGCCCTCCGCCACTTGCATGCCCTTTGGTTCGTTTGCTCGCGGACGAGAAGCGGCGACATTGTTGGCGAACGGACATGGCGAGATGGTTTCCCGCACTATCATTATCTCGTTCGCCGAAGCTGACTCTCAACCGAGGACCGGAGAAGCACTACACGGCGACGGAGTACGAATAGTCCCTTGCGACAATCAGAGGCAAATTGTGCGCCTGACGATCGGTTCGCTCCCGAGAGGGGCGGCTGGTCACACTAGATAGTTTGAAGAGGTTCACTTTGAAGTGCTAGTTTCGTGCTTCCTCTCCTCGACCACGGCACACCGCCGGAAAAGCAACGGCAACGGCAACATCAATGTCGCCTTGGTTCGACGTCTTCATCGCGCCGTTCGCTGGAGTTGTCGACGCTAACTATCTCGCCGTCTCGCTCTCTTCTTTCTTCTCGTGAGTGTATTTTTTTTCTTACCATCCACACTCCCGCCGCCATCGGAATGCAGATTAATGTTGTCGCGCGTGTTTATCGCTCGTTTCGCGCCACCTGCACCTGCTTGCCTGAATGCTCCGGCGCGAAACCGGCGAACCATTTATGGGGCGGGTGTTTCTCCGTGCGGTGCGCGGCTGGTGCGGGCGACCGTCTAGCCACTGTCTGGAAGATGTAGCAGCAACAGAAATGGAGTAATCAATTGAAACAAAACAAAAAAAAGGCAACGTACTTCCGCACGTGAGCGTGGAGCCGCGCGTGGCTTGAACGATGCTGAGGATAGCGGCGTCTCATGGGGCTCCCTGTTCGCACGTCGTGGATCAGCAGCACTCGGCATGGGATGGTTGGAGCGATGAGAGCAGAAATTAGCCTTGTAGGGTTGCCTGGGTTTTCAATGAAAATGATGGGCTTCAAATAAAGTTTGAAATGTGGGGGACATGAAATTGGGAGCAGATTTTAAAAAGGTCTAATGAACGCATTGGATTGGAACGCAGAATTGGATTTTAAAATTGTACCATTTTATTCTGTTGCTAAGATGAGTTAATGTTTTCACCATTGCCGCAACAGGTACGCCGAGCACATTACCGGCAACATCAAGCAGATCATCGAGAGCAACCTCATGCGCAACGACACCGTCGGTCACCTGGCGACGACGCACGAGATGGCCTTTTCCGCCGTCTGCGAGATTCCCAAAAACACCAACTCTAGCCAGTGGAACGAAGACAACACCTGGAATCTGTACTTCCGTCTGCCTTACAATAAGCAGTATAATTCTGTCAACTCGGCTGTTCTGAGGTAGGAACGGGGCGCGCGGTACGCTGTGGATGCCGGGACTCATCGGCGGACCTTTTTTTTTCTCGTTTCCATCCCCACCCCAGACTCTACATGAACGGTATCAACTCGACCGGGACGCGCAATCTGCGCGAGTCGGACAACTGCAAGAACCCGGCCGAGCAGATGATCCGCATCACGGCGTCGGTGTACTACCGCAAGAACCGCAAAGGTAAGCCGACGCGTTGGACCTAAAATCGAACGATCCATTAACATTGCATTGGTCACCGGCGAACCTTCCTCAGATAACGCCTCGATGGAGCGCAAGAAGCGCATTTGCAGCAGCATCACGATGACGCAGTCGTACCGCGGCTGGATCTCGATGGACACCCTGCTGGCGGTGAAGCTCTGGGACAAGCCGAAAAGCAACTTTGGCATTGCGATTGACGTCGAAGATCTGGACGACCGTCCGCTGCGGGCGGCCGACTTCTTCCAGCCGACCGACTGCTCGGAGGCAAGTAAAACCAACGGTAAGTGTGCTTTGGCTGGCTCTGGCTTTTTTTTATTACTACTCTTATTATTTGTTCACCCACTGACCAGTATCAAGATTGAAAAAGGTCGGTGCATATCCGTCCCATGCATCTAGTCCTTTTTCCTATCATGAAGTTCATTTCACGTGTTGCCACAATGCCCGGTAACCGGAAATCCATCCGCATTTGTAAACAACTGAGCGCCAGCGCCACAGAGTGCGGCTCGAATCTCAGGCGAGTTGTGGCTCTACGGCACGGGACACACGGCAGTAGTTCGGTGTCCGGTGTATCTGCTTCGGTTGGATGTCGGAAGGGTCTGCGGACACACCGACATAAATTGCAACCAAACGTCGAACCCGAAACCGATGCATTCCACAGGCGCATTATTCCCACGTTTGTTTACGCGTAAGGGCCTCGGCAAGGCAATGTTGGCGAACTCGCCCATCAACAGCACGCCGCCGGACAGCGTGCCGCATCAACAGTACGCCTCGGGTGTAGAATAACAGCTTACGCAGGCAGGAACTCTAGCCCGCCCCAGGAAGACTCGCACCACATAGGCTGGTGCGTCTTCGCCAATGTCAAGGCTTTGGGGGAGACCGCGGCGGGGCTGGCCACCCGAAAATTCATTCATAATAGCGCACACGCGGGCTTACAGATCCGACCGATCACAATCCGTTTAAATTCGATATCCACCCCGGTGCGGTACCTGGCAACACGCATTCAGGCGGCGAAACATTGCGCTTAGCTATGGGCTTTGAACGAATTTGTAGTTGAAGTTAACTGAATTCAGCGTTAACAACTATTTCTGGTGCGGCACCAGTCGAGCTCGGAATCGGAACGACGGATTTCTGCAGACTGTACGTCTCGCGATTGGTTTGCACGTTAGCGCATGGCGTGAGCCTTCCTTTCTATCATCCTAAACCGGGCACGATGCTACGTGGGCAGTTTTGACACGCGGTTTCAATGGCATCGCCCTTACCGTTCGTTCAACGGCGTCTGCAAGCCGTCTGGAGGGAAGAGGGACTGACGGTCGTGGCGTTGATGGTTGCGGTTGATTAAAGAATTGCCTCAATATAATTTGAACAGGAATAACACAAAAAAATAAAAATTAAAAAGGTTGACATGTTAATGTACAATATCTTCACCGGGGTATGTATTGGATGGCAAGAGATAGCCAAAAACGGTTCATTCTTACTTTTCGTTATTGCTGCTTGTTGCTTACGCCGTTTAAGTGTGCTCTTATGCCTTTGATTTTGATTTTACAATATCAATAGTTGCGGTTTTTCTTTTTATAATGTTTATTGTTTAGCATTTTGTTTGAATTCTACTAGCAAAAACCAATTTTGCATGAATGCTATTATATGTAACGGAATTGAAAGTGTGAGCTTTAACGAATCAATCGCTCGCACGTGCATAGGTTTGTTTGCCTTGCTCAGGTTCCTTTTTAGGACGTGGAACATTGCTTCAAGTGTGTGTTCAATTGTTTACTTGGACGTCACCATTTTTCGGAGAAAATTGTCTAATAGAGTTTGTTTTTTTTCCGTCCCTTACAGTTACAACCCTACTTCCATGGAGCTTTTTCCGAAATTCACTCTCATGGTCCCCTAATGAAATGGACAATGTGCCACAGTAAGTATCGGAACCTTGGGCTAGCTAATAGCAGCCAGTGTTTCTCTGCCAACGGTTCTAACTTTGTCCGCATCTTCCACCAGCTACCCGCGAATAGACATCGCCATCCACAAGAATATGCATCACAATCATCGCCTGTTCCGTTCCAAGTACCACTACGGGTACAACGTGCGCTACCATCTGGCCAACGGTTCCACCACCGGCAGCTACTCGGGCAACTCGTACGAACACGACGACGTCGACGGCAAGGCGGCACACACCTCAGGAACCGCTGGCAGCAGCAGCGATGCATCCTCCATCAACCACCACCATCAGCATCATCATCAGCACCACAAGGTGCAGCACCATAGCCAACAGCGCTACCAGCAGCACCCGGTAGCCATCAGCAAGATGCAGAAGAAGCGGCGCCATCTGAACCATCGCGCGTCCGAAAGCGAAGAAAACCTATCTGCTTCGGTGTCCTCGTCGTCGGCCTCGTTAGAGTCGGCCGCTTCGTCTTCCTCCGAGGATCGGAAACTATGATTTGGCTGCAGGACGATCGCGGCGTAGATCCGTTGGTTCTGTGGCAGTAGCGATAGCAGTAGAATTGGTAACATTCTAGGTGGCAGTAGCAACGTAAGCTCTAGCAGTATAGTATCCATAGACGTTAGTAATCGGGCTCGGCCGCTCGCGTTAGCCGTGGCAAAATGCGCTTCCTCTTTGAGTTCCTTTTAGTTCCTTGTTCCTCAGCATTTTGTTCGTGTAAGTGCTGTTCGTTATTCGCTTTCTTGCGTTGGGTCTATGGATGTTGAACAAATCAGGAAAGTCACAGTTGCAGAACACACTCGAGCGCACGCTACTCGAGGAACCACCCGGTTCCGGCGTTCCTGTGCTGCTGAGTATTGTACTTAAGTTGCTTGCCGTAAGCGAACACTGTTAAATGTGCTAATATTGTATACATAAGGGGCCGCCACTGCAGCCCCGTGTCAGGATAAGGATAATGTAAAACGTAACCGTGCCGCTACAAGTGCAAAATTGACCAAGTGCAGACGGTGATCGCGTTACACGCTTCCCACTTTCCGCTGCTTAAGCTTTACACCTAGCCTACATTAAGTTAATGGCCCGGGCTAGACTGACCGAGCGACTGACACTGTAAACTTTTTTAGCGACCGGACGACGCGACCGTTGCATGGTCGCAGCAAATGAAAACTGGTGAAAATCGTGTAAATATTCATTTCTCATCTTCTTCGCTTAGTACTTTTGTGCCACTGAGAGCAGGACGTCGGCTTCAGTTTGCCGTCCTCGTGTGCCTAGATGTATTATTTATTTTTCTCTACCCTGCACCCGACTGTCCGTCGGTTTAAAAACTCTACGCTTGCATCCAATCTGTCGACGCATTTCTCCCGTCTGCCAACGACCATTCGACACCGTCTCGCAGAAGAGATGGCTTTAGCTTCTTCAATAATCCAGACTTCATCGTGACCACTTCGGGCGACTCACCAATGCATGGATTGAACAATCTGTAAATATCTGAAGTGAAGGAATGAGCCATTGATCACGTTTATTTTCTGTTACGGAAAAGATAGCTAGTAAGAATGCGAAGTTTTATTTCTAGGAGTTTATGTTATTTCTCGTAATAGTGCGATTATTGAGTACTAATATGCAGAAGAGAGGTCGCCGGGACGCAGAAGCGTGGCTACCGACGGAGGAAAATAAGTTGTGTTTAACGTTAAGAAACTGACGAATAAAGATTTCAAAAGGATTACTCAAGAAAACATAAACCCTCCTGGTATGGATGAATGCAGACTTTCTCTCGGATTGACTGTTTGTAGTTGTTTTGTGGATAAACCTTGGATGATTTGAAATAAAAAAAAGGTTGAAACCATTCTAACTAGACGGAGGCGTAACGCGCAAATAGGTTGGCCGTAATCAGTGGCAGATATTTTTTTCTAACTTTTTATGATGAATTTTACTCATTCCTAAGTTAGATCCTGTTTCGAGATCCGATAGGTTTGATACCGATAACAAAACACCTGCTGGCGTGTGGTCGGGTATAAGCGATACGAAAACAATCGCCAAAAGTAAAATTAAACTCAAAAGGGGCTTGATTTCGAATATTTTGCGCGTGCCTCACCAGTGCAACCGTCACGCAACTGTAATGAGGCTGTTCGCCTTGGAGTCGCTCGATTATCGAAAGGTACAATGAGCCTATCAGCGATAACACGACAGAAGCCCCTCGCTGGACTCCATTGATAACTGATCCGGATATTACAGTGCATTCTCAGCTCAAGGGGGGGCCTACGTAGGGCTGCTCGTGGAAAGACAGTCCACAGAAAACGACACCTCTTATCACGAGCGGTCGTAGATACTGCTTCTTAGATAGCTTCTTGAGGAGTGGTGAACGGACACGATTGTTGGAGGCTCAACACTCAACCGGGGAGAAGGGCTGCTGAATGTGTAGCTCTAGCTGTCGCCGGCTATCGATACGATACGTACCAATCTATGTAGAGTCGGTCGGTTCAATCGGCGAATATTTGAGGCACCGGTAACCTCGGTTCGGTCGTCAGTTTGCTCGTAACCGGGGAACGATTAGCACTGCTTGGCCGCGGACCAGGTAGCTTTCGGCGAATCCGGCTCTACTGACCAGCTGCGTGGTGAGTAAGTGAATGTGTGCGAGAGAGTATCACGTGGAAGGTCGGGCGCGCAATTCAACTGTAGCGCGAATATCTGAAAACGTGATATGCCGCGATAAATGCGGCCCATGTGAACGTTGGTCTCAACTCGCAGGTGGTTTGTTTCGGTTGGAGTGTGCGTTTAGTGATGCGTTTGTTTACGATGTAGGGGAGTGCATAACATGATGCTTCCAGTGGCTGAAAACATTCCCTAGGATAATAGGAAACGAAAGGCTTCCTCCAGTACACTATCAGTCACAGACATCTGTGAAACATTCAAGCTGTTGAAAGAAAAAATACCACGTGAATACTTAAGCGAAAAGTACTCCATCATGACTAAGGTCACCGGGTCTGCGCTCGAATAGGAGCATCCGATACATCATTGTCAATGACGCGGCGCTTGATAACGAACAAGTAGCAGATGATGTGATATGACGATGAGTTTCTAATACCTTTCCCCCCGACCGGCAGTGCCGTCTGTTTGAATGAGTTTTCGTACGACTAATGAGGCAACATAATTTCACGTGATACGCGTTTTGGTGAGCCAAAGTATGCGGAAGCATTGAATATTGGTCTCTCGTGCTCGGTTAGACCCAGTTCGGCATTGTCCGCCTGTTGAAAGGGACGTGTTGTATCAGCATGCGGTAGTGAAATTAAAAGAGCGAAAGAACGCCGTGCTCCTTCCTGTTTTATGCAAGCCGAGCACAGGAAAACCACGAATAAACAGTCTTAAGTGAAAGTCCAGCCATACAGCCTAAAACGATTCGGATCAGTGTCAAACCCGAGATTGTTAGGGTTGTAAATTGTGTTAGACGACATATTGCGAAACTAAGACAGTCATCATTGAATTAACTAGGTATTGAATAGAGAACAAACCTTCTTTAATCATCTTGCAATTGAAATTCAATAATCAAAGATACGGGTTGAACTTTACGCGGAGTGATAACAACAATCCAAAACATCCGGTTTCAAAGTGAATTGTGTTTGCTTGTAGGTTTTACCGGACCACATTCAGCGTTCGCCATGCGATAGCAGCGATGACCGTTAAGGCTCTATAGATCGATCGGGGTATTGTGCTAAGATATTACGTTACGTTCACCGGGACTTCAACATGAGCGGCATACAGAACGAAGCATTCCTTACAACAGAACAGGAGGTACGTCTGCAAACAGGCTAAGCCCCCAGCTCTCGTCTTCAGGGACGATTCTGTTCGACACAAGTTAAAATGTTGGCATTCTTCCAGGACGGCTCCACACTAACGAAACGTAAATCCAACGGTTTCACGACGGTTTTGGAGGTATGTACTACGTCTTGGAGGTCTCGCAATGCTGCGGTCATAAACTCATAAACCCAAGTGGAGGCGTTTTGCGTGGTTGTTATTCCGTTGTCTTTATCTGGGGAGGAAGCGACTACTATTGGATTGCTATCTTTCTTGATTTTACAACCATCGTCTTGTTATCGCGGTTGCACTCGTCTGTTTGGCTGACGCTTAGAGAAATCTTTGCCGACGACTTCAATTTTTGCCAAGCCCCAATAAAGCACACCAGTTTACTAACCTGTTGGTGTGGTTGTACAACCGTAGGGGATGCCGTCGATAGCATACCAAAGTGATGAGCCAGCCCCGTTGGAGGACGGCTCGATGGCGAGGAAAGAGGTGGGACATTCGGAGAAACTCTACGACAGACTCAGCGGGGCCATCGAGCGCCACAAGAAACACATCCAATTGGGCGTCTACATCATACTCAATGTCGTCGTTATCGTGTTCTTTGGATTCGCCACCAATTATTACTTGGAGTATGGTAGGTTGATCGATGGGCTTCACGCTAATTGCATGCAGGGTTTGTTTGGGGTGCTAATGGCTAAACTGGGCGTATGCTCTCTCCCGCCACAGAGCAAGACGACTGCGGCATGCAATGGTGCAACGGGTATGGAATGTTGGTACTCCTCGTAAGCTTCGTCTATTTGGGGCTGCTGTACTACTATGTGGTGAAGCCGGTGCTCGGTAGTCACTTCAGGAAGTGGATCATTCAACCTGCCACAAGGATAGTGACACGCTTCTCCAAACTATGGTGAGTTATAATTGAAGAAGCATTAACAAAATCCAGTGCATATGATTTGAGTATCTTTGTCCATTTGAACCGAAATATTCATTAGTTTGTTGCAAAACAGTTGCGATGCCTTGCATTTTTTTCCCAAAGGATTTAAATTCGTACTTTTGAATTAGTTTCTGTTCGTTGTTGGGAGCATCGAAATAAATATTTGAAACGAAAGAATAAAACCATTATTTAGTCCTGTAAGTAGGTAACACATCAAAGAGGAATCCGAAAAGGCAGTTAGAATTTACTTAAAATGATCCTAAAATATCGAAAAATAGAGTTATAAAATCGCGATATCTACGTTAATCAAAATAATTGATTTCAATTTATATTCTTTATGTTTACTTGCAGGTACGTTCGTTTGGGAGTGGTATGCTTAGTACTTGTTGGGTTCGGTTTGTTCGTGTATTTCGAAACGCGGGATCAAACCGAGCGCCTTATTTCCCTCTCCGGCATGGCGTTCCTGTTGGTGATATCCTTCGTGCTGTCCAAGCATCCCACCAAAATAAACTTCCGCCCAGTCGTGCTCGGAGTTGTGTTCCAGTTTTTGCTCGGGCTGTTTTGCATCCGCTGGGAGGTGGGCCGTAGCATTTTCTCCTGCGTCGGCGACAAGGTGGCGGTGTTTCTCAACTATACGGCTGCCGGCGCCTCGTTCGTGTACGGTTCCGTGCTGGTTGGCAGTGGCGAGAATGAGTTCGCGATCTTCGCGTTCTCCGTCCTGTCTGTGATATACTTCTTCAGCTTTTGCATCTCGATCCTGTACTACCTGGGCGCGATGCAGTGGGTCGTGCTCAAGCTGGGCTGGATCCTGCAGTCGATCCTCGGCACGACCGTGTGTGAGAGCGTCATCGCGGCTGCTAACATCTTCCTCGGCATGAGCGAATCGCCGCTGCTGATCCGGCCATATCTGAAGGACCTGACCCACTCGGAGCTACACTCGATCATGACGTCCGGCTTCGCTACCGTCTCGGGCACGGTGCTGGCGGCTTACATCTCGTTCGGTGCGAACCCGGCGCATCTTATCACGGCCAGCGTAATGGCCGCCCCGGGAGCGCTATGCTTCGCCAAAATGATCTACCCGGAGACGGAGGACAGCAAAACCCGCTCGGATAACATACAGATGGAGGAAGCGTAAGTTATGCCAAGCTGAGGGAATTATTGGACTTTATACATTAGATATTTCTACTACACAGCACCGACACTTCTGTGCTGGATGCGGCCAGTAATGGCGCTAACGCCGCCACCCCTATCGTCCTCGGAATCATCGCCAATCTGATAGCGTTCGTGTCGTTTATCGCCTTCATCAACGGTTTGCTAGCCTGGTTCGGCTGGCGCGTCGGCTGGGAGGACATTTCGCTGGAGAACATTTTCGGTACTATCTTCCGACCGCTGGCGTTCGTCATGGGTGTCCCCTGGGACGACAGCTACTACGTGGGCAAAGTCATCGGCATCAAGATGATCGTGAACGAGTTCGTCGCTTTCGAACGGTTAGGGGAGTTCATCAAGGAAAACGTCATAACGGCAAGTCTACCTTCATCATTACTTAAGCCCATAAACCAAAATCGACCAATAAATTGATATATTATCTCACCTCACTTTAGCCCCGCTCCGCAGCGATCGCAACGTATGCTGTGTGTGGCTTCGCGAATCCAAGCTCGATGGGCATCATGATCGGAACGCTGAGTGCCATGGCGCCTGATAAGCGGAACATCATCACTGCCGTCGCTTTTCGGGCCTTTTTGACCGGATCGATCGTGTGCTTCATGACGGCTAGCATCGGTGGGTTGCTCATGGACGAAACGATCTTCAACAATTTCGGGAAAGCCATGCAAGTTAGCCCGTTGGTTCTAAACGGTACAACGGTGGTGCCTCTGCTAACTCAATAACTGTATTGAAACGTAACGCCATGAAATAGATGTATAGATAAAGTATTAAACATAGAATAAAACAAACAATGTAAGATGTATGCAATTAATTAATTAATTTTATTAATTTAATTTTTTTAAATTAAACCCAGAAGCGAGTGTGCCGTTTCAGCCATTATTTTAAATGAAACAGCTAGTGAGGAAGATAATCATTAAAAAAAAAATGTTACCTCATCTCGCAGCTGGACACGCGTTATGCAATTTGAACGTTGATAGCGTAGTATGCTGTGGAAGTTGAAGTTTTACAGCGTGCAAGGACAGTTGTGGTGAACTGATCGTAGCAATCGGGCGTGGATTAGGTGAATCTTGAGTTCTAGTATAATTGTTATCTGTTAAATCATAAAGACACAGTATTTGTTCCCGTTATCTTTGGACTCCCCATCACATTTTCCCAGGAAGATGGCATTGAATGAATTGTCAATGATAAAATTATATAATCAAGCTTTGCCAAATCCAAACATCACGAGGGAAGCAATTCCTCGCCTCACATGCCAATGCAGTTTGTTCTACCTTTCTTTTCCCCGCTTTTAGTGCACTGGTATGGGCTGAAAAATACAATCAGAGACGCTTTTCTAACACCTTCTCACCATAAGGGTTGGCTGATTCATTCATTCATGATGTTGGCCTTTAAAAGCGTCGCAGGCCGCGTGCGCGACCTGCAGTCGATCTTCAACCGGCGCACGTTGGCACACTTGGCGGCACGTCGGCAAAACAGAAACTCGTTTTAGTGATGTGTGAATCCCCTGCCGTGCCGTAGGTTGTGTGAAGGCTTTCAATGTTGTTTTGGGAGTTTTTTCCCCTTCTCCAGTGGCTGCTACCTGCGGGGGTTTTGTAGCGTTCGGCCACCGTTGTCTCGTCAGTATAAAATTCGTAGTAAGTGTGTCGACAGTGGGAGAAAAAACGTTGCTAACATAAGCATGAAATACTCGTCAAAAAGTGGTATGAAAAAGAACAAGTGAATATTTCAAAATATTCAACCCTTCTCAATTGTGTCCTGTAAAAGGAATGAGTTGATGCTTTAACGATACCAGCGAGATAAAATGTATTTATGTAAATAACGTACGTGGAACATCACAGTGTACATTGTTTACGCAAGTATATCGATGTGCTAGCAGCAACCAGCAAGATGCATGGGAGCATCTTAATCTAATTTAAGAATGTGAAGTTTTCAAAATATACCGTGTGGCACCAGTCGTTTCTGGAAAGTGATTTTAGTTTGTCCGTCTTCTAAAATGGCTCCAAACGACAAATACATACACCGTACGGAGGATGATCAAACCTCTGTAAGGTACATGGCGGAATCAACGGTATGCAATATCTCACAACCCGTTCCAGCGCATTCAGTTGAAGGGATTTCTTACTTGTTTTGGATTCGATTTTCCACAGGAAGCAATAGTGTTATCTACCCTCGGCGACAGTGAATCACAGCCATGTGGAAAGGATAAACCCAAGTCCGGTATCAAGCGGTACGTCACTATCACGGCGATAAATGGAGCCGTCGTGGTATTTTTTGCGTTCGCCACTAACCATTACATCACTCAGCATGGTAAGCATCTCGCATTCGCGTGTTTTTGAAGAAAAAAAAAACAAATCAAACAGTCCATCTTGTCCACCTTACGTTGCAGAACGAGATTGCACTACGGACTGTGGCATGCAGTGGTGCGATGGATACGGAATGCTGGTTCTCCTGCTGTCGTTTGTCTATCTGGGCGTGCTGTATTTTTTGGTGCTCAAACCAAGAATTGGTTCGAAAGTCGGTTGGATGCTGGCGCCAGCAAAAACAGTTGTATCGACCTTCCTTCACAAGACAGCTTCAAAGGTGACCGTTGGGACGATTGTGATCCTGGGGATTGCCGTGCTTCTTTACATCGACACGCGTCATGACGTCACCCGCTTGACGTCCTTGATAGGGATCGTGGTTTTACTGGCCCTTTCCTTTCTGGTATCGAAGCACCCGAAAAAGATCAACTACCGGCCCGTTTGGACCGGTCTGCTGATGCAAGCTCTGCTCGGTCTGTTATGCATCCGCTGGGAGGTGGGTCGTAGCATATTTGCCTGCTTTGGAGCGAAGGTGGACACCTTCCTGCACTATTCGGCAAGCGGAGCCTCGTTTGTCTACGGAGATGCGCTCATCAACAAGTACGCGGTGTTTGCCTTCTCCGTACTGAGCGTCATCTATTTCTTCAGCTTCTTCATCTCCATCCTGTACTACGTTGGTGCGATGCAGTGGTTCGTGCTGAAACTTGGCTGGATCCTGCAATCCATAATGGGCACAACCGTGTGTGAGAGCATCATGGCGGCGTCGAACATCTTCCTTGGCATTAGCGAGTCGCCGTTGATGATTAAACCGTATGTGAAGGACCTGACGCACTCGGAGCTGCATGTCGTCATGGCGTCTGGATTTGCGACCGTCTCCGGGACGGTGCTGGCCGCCTACATTTCCTTCGGCGCCAGCCCGGGGCACCTCATAACGGCAAGCGTAATTTCCGCACCGGCCGTCCTTTGTGTGTCCAAGATCATCTACCCGGAGGTTGAAGAAAGTAAAACCAGCTCGGACAATATTCAAATGGAGGAATCGTAAGCATGTTGCCCTTGAGCGAGTTTTGAGATGATGGCATTATTTCTAAATTGTTCCACGCTTTCTTTTCGACCAGAACGGACACCTCCATCGTCGATGCTGCGTGCAATGGTGCAAGTGCAGCCTCCTCGTTGATCCTTGGCATCATCGCCAATCTGATCGCCTTCGTGTCGTTCGTGGCATTCATTAATGGCCTGCTCGGCTGGTTGGGTATGCTGGTCGGTGTGCAAGACGTGTCGCTGGAATGGTTCTGTGGGTACATTTTTCGCCCGCTCGCGTTCGTGATGGGGGTTTCGTGGAAAGACAGCGAGCACGTCGGCAAGATAATTGGCATCAAAACGGTTGTTAATGAGTTTGTCGCCTATCAGCACCTGGGAGAGCTCATCAAGAATCAAACCATAACGGTGAGCAGTGAATCTCCGGCAGACATGATCATTCTATTGACCGTTTAATCACGTATTCTGCCCCTTTACTCTTTCACCAATCTCCACGAGCAGAGCCGGTCGTCGACGATTGCAACGTACGCCATTTGTGGATTTGCTAATCCAAGCTCGCTGGGTATCGCGATAGGAGCACTCAGTACACTGGCTCCCGCGCGTCGAGGTGCAATTACATCGGTATCTTTTCGCGCTTTTATTGCTGGTTCAATCGCATGTTTCATGACGGCTTGTATTGCTGGCAAGTGAATTTTGTCGAGAAGGTCGTGGGCGCAGATTAACCTTGAAACAGCTAACACAATGCTATGTTTCGCAGGCCTCTTGATCGATGATTCCCAAGCAACAGGGGTGCTGCAAACGACCACAGCATCGTCGCTCAATTTTACCTTGCAAAGTGTGTAAATAAATTTTAAATAAGCTGTCTCATATATTGTCACGACGTCGTTTGATTTATTTGCCAACAAGCAAACTTTTGCACACTGTTTGTTACTCCCCTGCATCCTGAAACATGAGCGGGTTTTGGGGCGAGTGGAATGTATAGCATCCAAGCGGTCTTTTTTGCACTTCCATGCTAGTGTTCTGGCGGTTCCTCTTGCTTACTAAATACATTGTCCTGTGAGTAAATTGAGCAAGTAATGTTACAACGTCCCACGTTTTTTTCGTAACATCTCAAGCACCTTTAAATCAGCAAACAATTCGCGGATCGCAATATCGTTCTTAGCGCGCCGATAGAAGCTTCATATCTTGTCTTAATCTGCTATTCCTCATCCTAAGCAACGCGGCATATTCCGGCCATCAAAATGATATCGTTAAATAAAAATGCCCTAGGAGCTACAACCTTCAGCTATTTGATTGGTATCGTTTAACGTCGAGAGGTTTAAAGCACGTTCAATACATCTTGTACAATACTTCAAGTTATGACATTGACTAAATTAAAATTTAACGTAAAACAAGTTAAAAGCACGCAAAACCAAAACACATCTAGTAAGCGTAATCGTAGCTACCGTTGCTAGTTCGTTAGAAACAGTTCATGGCAACCCGTGCAGGTCGTATTTCGTGTAGAGATCTTGGGTACGATTGTACACGTTGCGTGTCACCGCTAGCATTTCCGGGAGCAGTTTTATCGCGACGGTCGCGTCCATGCACACCTTATCTAGCAGTTGGTCCCGGTTTGGAAGAGCGTACATGGCAACGTTTGCACCTTTCCGAATGAGCCATGGATGAAATTGAGCAAGGGTGTCATTGTAGGCGGCTTGACAGACTCCGTTGGTTTTCCCATCTCCTTCGAGCTCTCCTAGTCGCCTCAAAAACTCCTGTATAAAATCTGCAACGAAAAGGCAAACGGAAATGTTGATTGATATCGCATCATCTATTGTCGTAAGATGCAACGTGGCCCATGACCATTGCTTTTAATGGAACACGATAGCACGATAAGATAAATCAAAAGTACGTGGAAGCGAATGCACTTACCCAAACCACGGTGAAGCCGTAGCAGTGTCCGGCTGCCGGATACGTAGTCTTTTTTGCTGAGCAAATTCGATTCCTGTTCGTACTCCATCATTGTCCGGATGGTGAGGAAGCTTTCTGCATTCTCCTTCGAGCGCAGCTTTTCAAGGATTTCCACCTTTTCCTTGACGTCACTGCTCACAAACCCGAACACCGTTCCCATGAGCTGGAAAAATCTGGCGCAAAACAGCCAACACAAAAGCAAATACCTGTTGATGAGCCGAATCGAGTTGATCGAGCGAGGCAACCATGGTTGATTTACTTATATAATTCCTTGAATGCTTCCAGATACTGGTCCACGTAGACATCGTCATCTCCCACTAGGCTTTCGGTGAACTTTTCCTTCACCTTTTGCAGATCGAATTTTTCTACCGACATTGTACACTAAAGCAAACCAAGTCTAAAAGGCTACGGTGGTTTGAACTGTAAATATGTTCCACCAAAACGCTGTGTTGAGCGGATATGTTGTTGACACGATACAAATTACGTATAGAACGGAGCTATCAGAGCCGTTGTCAGCTGAGTCTCGCAATCTTCTCTACACTAAACACAAAGATCCTACTCGTTTTGCTTTGAACGTCGAGATAATTTTGCTCCAACATTGTTTTCTTTTTGTTGTGGTCATTAGATCCCGCTGGACACGCGTTTATCATGTGCGATCAAGAACTCTCACATCAGATTTCAATTGCTTATCGTTTTTATGGATCCCCGTTGTACTGATAAAAACTGATTTATGTCTCACAACGATGTTATCAGTCAACAGAGGTTTTCTAGACGGACCCATCTGATATTTTATATTGCAAACCAGTTCAGGTTCTCACACATCCGTTTATCGTTTAGAATACAAAACGATAAAAAGTTCACTTGATGCCAACGTGTTTATTATGTAGGATGCAGAACTCTGAACACAGGTTTGACGTAATAGCATTGAGATTTTTGAATATAAATCCTTGGAAACAGATTAGTAAAAGTAAAATGTATCTTGAAAAATTATGAATCCATCAATAACCTCCACACGACAACGAAGTAGAAGGAAGTTTTCCACAGATTTGTGCGTGAATTTAATTTTCCTTAAAGGCCTTTTCGGAAGAAAGTTTGTGGCTTTCAAGAAAGCGTCATCACTGCTGGATCCGTTTGACAGCTATCATTTTCCTGCGATTTCAGTACCGCTGTCAACGTTCTTTCCGGTCCAAGATGGTAAGCGGTGGTGTTCTGTTTCTCCTGAGCTCGTCCGAGAATTGTCGTGGAAAATGGTGAAGTTGTCCGTTGTTTCTCCAAATATGTGCCAAACCGTGGAGGAGAAAGGTTTCGCCTGCTATAGCAATGCATACGATGGCGACCGACTGCAAATCCCGGTCGAATTCAGAGAAAACCGCTTGCCGTGTGCCACATGTTTATCTGTCCAATGTTCGCGTTGCTGCGGACGGAATGAAATGCGAGCGCTCCGTGCACCGCATCCAAAGGAGAAATGCGAAAGCAGCAAACAACTCGGAATGAACTTCACTGTTTTCCTGTGACACCGGGCCGGGCGAATCGCGGGGGTAAATGTTGGACGATATTGTTCTGACGAGTTCTTTCTCAATTGTAGCCGTTCAAAAGATTCGTGGAAACTGGCCGCGTCGCCAAGTGCGCCGTCGGAAAGTACAAGGGACGTCTAGTATGCATCGTCAACGTGATTGATCAGAACCGGGTAAGTTGTTCAAGGAGAATTCTTTCTGTTTCATTTCAGCTAGTTCCGGTAGCGCGAGGCATAAGCGAAGAAATACAAAATCTCGCTTCAGTGATGAAGTTTTCTACGGAAAACAAGATAATTTTAGGAAGAGCCGTCCGATTCGTAACTGACGAATGCTTCCATATTCTGAAGCCCCGCGTAATCGTGGAATCGCAACTGTTTGCCGTTTCTCTGTTCTTCAGATTTGTTGTCTTGTACTGATGTCGATTTCTCCCTTCATCCATCTCCAAAACGCAGGTACTGATTGATGGCCCCACCAGCGGTGTTCCTCGGCAACAGTACTCCGTGAATCATCTGCATCTGACGAAGTTCCGCGTCCGCTTCCCGTTCACCGCTAAGACGCGCGCCGTCCGTGCGGCCCTTGAGGATTTCAAGCTCAAGGAGAAGTTCGACGAGACGAGATGGCGCGAACGTGCCGTCGCCAAGGCCAAGGTGTGTGTTGCTGCTGTGCAGTGTCGTGTGTAGTTCGTGCCTCCTCTTCTTGCCACCGCCAAATCATTACGAGAATCCGTTCCATCAACGTGATGAACACTTTTGAGTAAACATAATACATGATAGGAAATGCCGGCTGATACAAATCTGAAGCTAACACTGTTCTGATGTAGGAAATGGATCCAACAATTGCTTGTGCTTTAAAGGAGAGCCGAACTAATCGTCTTATTCCTGAAGACTGACGTGTTCCGAATAGCAAAATTAATCTCATGTTTTCTTATCACACCTTTCGTGCCTTGCAGCGCTTCCACATGAACGATTTCGATCGCTTCAAGCTCCGCCTGGCCCGCCGTGAACGCAACCGCGTCGTCGGCACGCAGTACAAGAAGATGAAGAAGGAGGTCGTCAACAACGGTATGCTGTTCGGCAAGCCAGTAAAGGGCACGAAACCGCTGCCGAAGCGACGCAATCCGGTGCCGAAGAAGGAGGGCAAGAAGAAGCGTGTCCGCAAGAACAAGAAGGTCGTGGCCAAGAAGTGAGCGGTACGGTGGTAATGCCGAGCATCGTCGGGTGTGTGTTTCCATCGATTGCAGGTGGGGAATGTATAATTATTAAAGCCGTTCAGACTAAAAACAACACAAACGCGAAGTACATTCTGTGGAGCAAGTAAAGAAAGAACACACAACTACCTTTGGTCTCTGTTCTTGTTTACTCTGTAGGTAGGCGGTTCGTTCCGGTGGTACAGAGATTTGCAGTTAACATGTGTCGCTATCCCGGTAATTTGATCATCAACCAAAATGTATTTTCTAACTTATGGAACTTTGAAAGTTAAGGCTATTTTTGAAAATAATCTTTATTTTGTTTTGAAATATTGCACCTTTGCATTACATTGAAGAATCAGCTTTTCCTCTTGTCCTGACCCGCAAATAGGTAGGCCTTTTCCTATATTGTAACTTTTATTGCGATCTCGGTTTGAACCGAAGCCTTATCGGTTGATCTGGTTGATTGATAAGTTTCGTCTTAACGTCCATCGGAACGGTTCCGGCCCATTCAATTTCGAAAGAACGTATTAACTGTAACGGAAAGAGTAGAATGATGACAAAGTTGAATATGAACGGATTGCGCCCTTAACAACGGTGGTGGTTACCCTTAGCAACAACACCAGCATGCTCTGCTCGGCTAGGCGTCGCGCGATGCACGATCGCATGCCGTGTCCGAACGGAAGTACAAGATGGGGGCTGACGGGTTCCCGCGTTTCACGAACCCAGCGTTCCGGGATGAATTGAGCTGCGTCGCGGAAGTACGTTTCTTGACGGCAGGATATCATATTTTGCGTTACTACGACTGTCCCACGCGGTACCTGGTACCCTCCCAGCACGTGGTCACGGTTCAGAATTCGCCCAACGCCGATGGAGATGGGATTGAGGCGAAATGTTTCCTTCAGCACTGCTCGGCAGTAGGAGGCTTCCGCTGATGGATGAACGAATTTGTGTTTCAGAACGATGGCATGAAAACAGCTCCCAGCCCGATGATACTTACAACCCAACGTGGCAGCGCCAATTCGGTCTCTGCGCGGGTCGGGCAAGATCGCCTTCGCTTCCTGGTAAAGCCTTTCCTGGGCGGACACATTCTGCCCGAGATGGTACAGGGCGAAGGCAGTCGTGTAGCTGGTAGTGTGTACCCCTGCGAGTAGCAAATCGGCCGCCATGCCAATGATGTCGTTAAGCTCCAGGTTGGGGTTGCGCAGATATTCCTCCATGAGAGATTTGGAGCCATGCTCCCCACTGGCCAGCCGTTGCTGATCCTCGTTGAAGTAGAGCAGCTTCTCGGACACCAGTTCGACGGCCGTTTTCTCCATGAATTGTTGCGCCTTGCGCAATCGCCGGTAAGCGGGTGTTTCGAAGTAGCGCCACAGCTGGAAGCCCTGATCGGTTGGAAGGATGCAGGAGTTCGTCGTCTCGGCCGATTCCATCAAGCGAGACGAGAGGGAATGCGGTTGCATTTGTTCCTCGGAGAAGCTGTCGAGTCGCACGTCAAAAGCTAGCAAGCAGATAACTGGAACGGAAAAGAAGGTATGGGTTTAAGATGTTCAACGATCGAGTCAAGTAGTCACACTTGTCGCCTTCGTACGTTCTAGGTTTAGCCGGGAGATTGGTGGCATGAAATCTTCCATCAAAAAGACACCGTCATCTTGGGTTTTGCTTGTCTGGCTTTCCAGCATAGGCTTGATGCGTGCAACGAACTCCTTCGTTATCTTGTCGGTGGCTGGTAGAAAATTCCTTACGCTTTGCGGGGAACTTAGCCCTTTCTGTAGCTCTGAACGTATTTTCCACCATTCAATTCCATTCCTAAAATCGTATAAAAATGTATCAAAACAGGAGGGAGGAGGACCCGTTCTGTTTTTGTCATTTTCTTGGCAACTTACGTCGGCAAGAGGCCTGCCGTTCGATACACATTTGGGCGATCCTTCCGATACTTCTCCAGCGCGGTATGACTACGCCGGGACGGATAAATTCCGGGAGTGCGATCGTCTAGAACTGTCGCTATATCGGCTGGATCGTACAGCCAAACAACATCCTGCCCGGGAACCATCGTTTCGCGTACGATCGGGCCATACCGGGCGTACTTATCCGCTCCGGACCGGTGTAGCTCATCGAAGCTGTATCGTCCTGGTAATAGGGAAATAAATTAGATGAGTAATAGGTTCCTTTTTGTCAAATTAAGGCAATTGTTCTCTCTACGAAAGTTGTCTTACCAACCACTGGCAAATATTGATACAGGTTGCCCAGCCCGAGTGGTCCCCTTGGTCCAGGAATTTCATCAAAGCCCTTCGTCCTTTGGCCAGAATTTAAAAAAAAAAACAAATTGTTCATTTTAAGTTCCTAATCCGACTTTGCAGTTCTACATTCAACGTACCCGCCGGTTTCGGTAGAAAGTAGGTATTTTTGACCACCGGCCGATCGCAGAAGCTTGGTTATCAGCTGTCCTCTAGGAAGGTTCATATCGTCTTGGAGGTCAATTTATGAGGTAAAGGATGCTTACCTCCGAACCCGTCCTGGGGCACAATGTTCACCAAGAGAGTCCTGCCGGCGTACTGAACGATCCAGCGCCACGACGCGATCGTAGCAGCTACACGTCGGAAACCGATTGCTTGCTGCTGAACCGCAATGCAATCGGTAAATGTCCGATTGATCAGTTGATCAACCGGCCGACCGCACGCACACTACTGCCAGCCCCGCATATGTGACCAACATCGCTTACGTCCGTTTTTATGTTGGAAGCAAATTCAAACAGAAAACAGTCGTGTTATGCTCTGTAAAAAGGTTCCTCTCTGGAATGTATACAACCGATTTTGATTTGGTAAGCGTTTTTTGTTGTTGTTAGTTTGTCGGCAAGCGGCAATCATCGTTCACGCACACCTTCGCAGCCGCGATTTAGTTGTCCTCCGGGGGTGGGGGAATGCAAAAGTAGCGCACGCATTTGGCTGACCTTGAATAATAACATATGAGTTGAAAAATACGTGAGCGCGTTCTAAGAAAAACGAAAAGCATGGAGAGAGCGGAACCGCGAACAGATGATCGCGCACGTAACGTCGCCGGAGAAGAGTTGGTTACTCCCTACCTCCCGGTCGGGAGACACCGGGCAGGCAAGACGAGGACGATGTGTTGATTGACGGTCGACTGTAGGCAACAGGAGGAGGTGTTAATGATCAAACAAATTGATGAAGTTATTTTACCGCCAAGTGGATCGATGATATTTGCATATTTACCATTTACAATTGGTGATTGATTTAATGGAAATGATCACAAATTGGCGTAAAGGTTTCGGTTTTGTTGGTCTACTACTAAAGATAATGATTAACGGTTTACAGCTTCTCTTGTTGACACATTTATAACTTTTTAAAGTGGCATGTTCCATTGTACTTAGTTTTTGTTTGTTAGATTTTTTATTCATCTTCTTTAACTCGAACGAACCAATCGTTTCGTAAAGGTGATAGCCAACTGGTAAACTTTAAAATATGTTTGCGGATTTGGATGGCGGTTGCGGCTCCTCGTTGCTATTTAAAGTTAATTAGCCCACGCCAAATACTGAAGAACAAACTGCGTCCGCATGTTTGCCAAATCGCTCTACCACAAGCGCCCATCGCTCGGTATCTCCATGGCTGGCGTTTCTGGTGCCTGGATCTTCTCCTCCAGCGCGTAACAATCGACGGTACACTGCACAAACTGGGTACCTTCCACCGGGTGCTCAACATCTGACTCGTCCACCTGGTCTTCCTTCAGCCCCTTGCTCACCTTCTTGAACGAATGCACGAATCTGATCGGGCCACGCTGCACCAGCTTGGTTTGGCGGCTTGCAGGAGTGCGGTCCGCCTTGGCCTTGAGCACGGGATACGGCTCCATGTCGCGAACTAGGATCACCTGTGATTGCGTCGACAGAACGTTGGACTTTTGCTTCTTGTCCTCGACTCGTCGCAGATCGACAAACACGGCTTCGTCGTGCTGCTCCCTGGGAGCGGTTTTCTCGTCGATCTGAAACGGTTCGGTGCCAGGATAGGTCTTAACGAACACTGTGCGTTGACAATCCGGCACCTGCGGTTCCGCTGGTGGTGGTGGAACGGTTGCTGTTGGTGGACTTGGTGGAAGGGAGGGATAGACTAGCGCGGGCAATTCAGGAAGCTGGGGAACGGTACAGTCCGTGCATCCGGAAAGGGCTTCGCTTGGCGGAGTATTACCATCCGTATCGGTGGGCTCGGGCAACTCGGGTGGCTGGGAAACGGTGCAGTCAGTGCAAGCGGAAAGACCATCGCTTGGCGGAGTGTCCCCATTTGTACCGGGAGCTTCCTGTTCTTCAACTTCGAATAAGTTTCCTACAATCTCGTTGAGTTCGTACAGCGTAGTTTTAGCTGGTTCCTGTAAGTTATTTCCCGACTCATCCTCTCCACTGCAGAGCACTAGTGGCGGCACGCCTGGAAGATCTACCACTGGAAGATCTACGACTGGAAGATCTACCACTGGAAGATCTACGACCGGAGGTGGCGGAAAAAGCTCCGTAGGAACGCAATCAGGACCTTCCCCCCAGGTCTTCGGAACGCAGGGTACCGGTACGGGTTCCCCCGACGGCAACCCGTACACTTCGTGAGGTACTACCGGTGGTGTTGTTGTTGGTGGTGCTTCGGTTGTTGTGGTGGTGACAGGGGGAGGACTTGTTGGTGGTTCGTAGTGAGTCGGTGGCCACACGGCCGGTGGGTACGGGCCCTCGCGTTTGACAATCGATTTTCCTAAAAAGCGTCTCAGATGTGGATCCACATTTCGGACAAGCTCCAGGTTGACGTGTGCCTGTCGGTTGAAGTCGTGCTGTTCCTGATCGCGCCCGAAAAAGTGCGCCCCGTTGAAGTCCAGCTTGTCACCGGCCGCGTTTACAACTTGCGTGCTGATCGCGACAGGATCCTCGACGCCGTGGTTAACGACGGCCAGCTGCTCGACGGAAGAAAATACGATATCGGCACCGGGTGCCGGGGCGGCAAATATGGCCCCGGCGAGGACTAGCAGTAACCCAGCTTTGGGATAACTTTGGCCTCTCTGCGTGAAGACTGAAAGTCAGGAAAGATTCTCCTCCGGACGTGCTCCCGGTGCTGGTACTTACCATTGTGAGACCTATTCGCGTTTGTCGATGAAAAAGACAGCCGTGGTAGATTTTTATACCTCATAGACGGCGCACACCTTGTGGATCACGCAGAGGTGGGAGAGGAGGGCATGGTTGCATCCCCAAGGAACTTGATTTCAACCGATGCCGCAGGGCTTTCGGACCGACGAAATTCAACCTAACCTGTGGGACATGTTTTCTCTGTGTTTCTGGGATCGTCTCGATCAGATCGCTCTTTATTGAAATACTGTCGTTCACAAGGGGGAACTTCTATTCCCGGTCAATCCCGGAAGCGAAGCACCTCTGATGTGGGACCCTAGCTTACAGCACGCTTTTATTTCATCTCTAGATCTAACCTACATTGCATTCGAGCCGCGTCCCGCTGCCGGGAGCGCAGGGTATATTGCTATGGTTTGAATATCGGGGCTTTTTTTCTAAAGTGGCCGTTTAAACGCTCGTACATAACCGCCATGTTAACTATCGCCGTAGCATCTACGACGGAACAGTGCGGCTTTCTCCGTAACGGAAGTTCATTTCTTTTGCATTGTTTTTTTTTCTTAATGAAATGTGTTCTGATTGGAAATACTTTTTTTGTTTTGTTTTCGTTTTTGCCGAGCGCAATTTGGAAGCATTGAAAAGCGGTTGGAAATGAAGATCTATTGCCGGAGAAATATGGCATACGAGCAAGCGCCTCTACGTTGAGGTGTGAGTTGTTAAAGCAAAGCTAATCGGATCAAAGTGCGTTCACTTGCGATCATCCTTAAAAAAACCACACACACACACACACACTAGTTCCTTCCTATATACCCTTAACTTCCTATATTCTTAATTGTGCTTCCGCTTCAAGTTGATATGGCAATTTGTTGTTAGATTCCTTTTTGTATTTTAATTGTTCGTTGAGGCAATTTTTCGTACGATTCGAGTGAAGGCTGCGGATTTAGAGGGATTTGGTGGGATAGCAAGGTAAAACGTACAGTGAAGTGTAGGAAAAAGGAAAATTGGTATTACGCATTATTTTCATAAATTAAAAAAAAAAGAAGAAAGGTCCACCGTAGATCGTGCTGATTAGTTGCGAATCTTAAAACTTATCATTATGCTACGCTTAAAATTATGGCAATTTGCAAAAAGTTTTACTAATCATACGGCTTCGGAATACGGTTGGTAGGATGAAATATAAGACAGACGATGACGACGATAACCTATCGAAGGATGGTGGTTTCTGGTGCGTCTGCTAGTACCCTGAGGATTGTTCCTAAGAAGAACCTTTTGGGCCGAATGGGTTGTAGCTGTTTCGTGGTGTTTTAATCATATAAAATTCGTACAATATGATTTATGCAAGCATGCATCTGATTTGTTTGTAGAGGTATAAATCAATCAACAATTAACGTAAGCTTGACAAAAACACAACTCTATTTTTCATCTGCGCAATTGTGGTGTTAACGATCAATCAAACGATCATTAAAGCAATGCAAACAACTTCTAAGTGTATTGTGCTAGTAAAAAACCGACTTAAAATCAGACACCAACATCTGTACTGTCCCACGTCCATTACCAACAATGACCTTTAAATGTGAAATGAGATCGTGATCAAACGGAATAGAGTAATCAAGCTCACTCACGGCAAGGCAAGGCGAACGCCTCTGTTGAGCAGCTTCATTTAAACCCAAAAACGGTCGTAGGAAATAAATTTAAATTGTACCACGTCGTATCCGTATTAAATGCGCCCAAATGAACCGCCACCATCGATCATACGTCGGTGGACAAAAAAGTAAAGAATATTTATTTAGTTTTGCATGCCCACAGTCGATTGCGTGAACTGCTGCACCCAAATACGGAACCAATGGGAGGGGAGTGGAATTTTTTAAGAGAATTGCTCTGATGGAGGGTTGCACTTCTTCGGGTACTTTACTCTTTCGCCGTCCGCGGGAGCAACGTGACGAGCTCGTCGAGTGTCGGGCAGGAGATCGTTGTTCCGATTCGTTAATCTGATTTGTAAAACCAATCGGTTCAAACGCCAGCGCCAGTTGCTTTCAACGTACGTGCCGAGGTCAACATCGGTCGGGCCAGTGAAGGTTGGTAAACTGGTCGCAATCGAATTTCATGAGCCCCCACCGAAGAATCTACTTATCTCCGGTGATCTCGTCCACTCGTCCCATTTCGGACGGACGACCTCACGGGGTACCAGCTTTCGTCGTCATCGTTTTCGTCCCGGTTTGCTGTCCCAAACGGACACTCGAGCCCGTCCAGTACCGTACCGGGCCGTGCGGGAAAGGTAGAAGGAAAAGGTAGTTCATGTTAATGCATCTTAGCTCGTCCGTCACTGTGAAATCTATGCTAGGCCGGGTGATATCGAGGTATTGAAGTCGTTTCTTCGAACACGTCCTTCTAGGCTGTATGAGCGAAAGGGATTAAACCGTTAAACGCCTGCGTTCGCTTGGGGGGTGTTTAATGGGAAATAAATAATGGAAAGACTTCGAACGGTGGCCCACATACTGGGAGGTTAGTTCGGAGGGGTTGTGAGCTAGAAGCAGGCCCCGAACGATGGAAACATTGGGCAGATCTTTTGTGCCTACGCGAGCGGCCTTGGGTCGTACGGGGTCGCGTTGAACCCAACGAAGCGGTTGTTCTTACGATGGACGAATCCCTTGTTGGGCCCGGTGTTGTAGTACACGACGCGCCGTATTCCGAACGGATCGATGTAGCCAAAGGAGCCATCCCGTGTGTCACTGCCTGAGTTGCGCTCCTCGTGGTACTGCCGGGGCAGGTAGTACCGGAAGCCGTCGTTCGTGACGGCGACTCCATCGTACGGATGGCTCTCATCCGAGCGCCGCACGGCCGACTCCTGCTCCGGATCGACGCCGACTTCGTCGTAGTATCGGCGGTGGGGATGGTCGTACTGACTGGCGGGGCGAGCTGGTGGATCGATCAGGTCCCGGTTGAACGTGGGCTGCGACTGCTCGAGCAGCTCGTTGTCGGATTGCAGCTGCACCGCCAGCGGCTTTAGATGAACGGACGCCGGCGTGGAGCTCTCCACGTAGGGTCTCGCGGAGGTTATCAGAATCGGTTCGCTCGAGGGCCGACGGCGCCGTTCGGCCGGCTGGGGTCGCCTTCGTCGATGGGGCGGGGTGTAGGTTGTGGCCGCCACGTAACCACCGGAGGGGTCATGGTTGTAGAGCACCAGGGGAGGTAGATGGGCCTCGGACCTATCGCGCAACGGGGACGGCGTGGATGAGGGAGCGTAGACCGCGATCGGGGTCGAAGACAGCTCGTTGCCGGTGAGGGGAGTGTACGTCGTCGAGGGGACGTAAATGTCAAGCGTTGGTGGTCGGGCGGATACCGTGGGATAGTATCTGCTGGGTGGAGGTGGTGGCGCCGAGGAGTGCGCAGACGAAGGCGGCAAGTAGCGTTGGTCGGTGGACGGTGGAAGGTAGTTGGACGCAACCGGTTGCGAGTGTGGTCGGATGAAGACCGCATTTAGGGATGGCGTGGAGTGGACCGAGACTGGTCGAGGAGTCGAGGGAACGATGGCATTGGGTCGATTCGGCGGTGGACTGTGATGCTGCACTGGCGGGGATGCAGGCACCGGCGGCTCATAGGAAGGATCCGATGGCACCAGGACACCCGAATCGGCTGGCTTATTTTTGGCCACCTTGATGGCGTCCTGTTTCGTGACGGAGTGTTACAAAGGCAGTTTATTAAAATGGACATTTAACAAGAAAAAGTAAACGTTATATCCTCCACACACCTGAATCGGTCGATCCCGGCCAACGAACACTGTTTTCGACTTCAGAATCCGATAGCCTTTATGGTCAGCGATGTAGTCGTTCTGCCGCAAGTAACCTGATGCGTCAATCCATGCGTCTGTTCCTGCACGTGATAAGTAGAAAATTTAATTGATAAAATTACAGGTCCAAGAATAAAACGGGCTTTGTAAATAAAGTAACTTCCACAACAAAGTTCCATTGCTTTCTCTTTTTTTTTACACTTACCTATCACCGTACCATCCTGCAATCGTTTCTCCTTCCGGAACTGACCGTTGTCCGTCTGGTAGCGGAAGTAACGCTCGGGGCCTTCATCCGTTTGTATGTGGTACTGGTTACTATCGGGTGATCCCCAGGAGGCGTTGGCACCCTCCAGGTAAACCTGAAATGCAAATCGAAGCCAAGCACAAATGTCCATAAATAAAGAAATGGTGGAACCCGTTAGAATTGGGCAGAAATAAGGGTTTGCTTCCGTCATCGAACGGAACATTCTCTTGAAACAAGTTCCCACTTTTGGCTATCCTCCCACGTGGCGAAGTTCAAGACGAATGGGTTCAATGGATCGTTTACCGAATTTGGATGGGGCTTTTTCTTTTGCCACTGGTTCTTTGATCGTTGGATGAGATGGTGAGATTTTTTGTATCCGCTTTTGCGTCGCAAAGTGACCTCCCGCTCCCAAGGTGGCAAGTGCGTTGCGGACACCCAAAAGCGGCGGCATCCAGCCGTTTGGTGTTACACTTCGGTTGGAGTTCTTGAAATGGTTGGAATCTGTGTCCAGAGAACACCTTCCGCGGGGGGTTGGAGGTAATGAATCGCCGCCGGCTAGCCGTTAACGCTTCGGGTTGAGGTCAATTGCGTGGGGAGTGCTCTTAGCCAAATGGGTGGGTGGCGCACTGTGCTCGGCGGTGCCACACTCCTTGGTTCTTTGCTTCTGCGGCACTGCCGTCAAATTGGGATGGCAATGGTGCAGGCCACTGCCAAAGTACTCGGGCACTTGTCTGCCCTTCCAGTCGCACCAGCAGTCCGTCACAACCACGACCAGATGGTTGGTTGTCATAAATTCTCCGTGTGCGCTAGGTAGGAGATTAACGATTACCGTGCTGGCCAGATCGAATCGAGCTTCGAGTGAGCCAACCGTGTGGCGTCGTTTCGCGACCGTAGAGCGGTTGCGTATTTTGCAGGAAAAGAATTGAAATTAGCAGCAGCAGCAGCAGCAGCAGCAGTAAAAAAATTAAACTATAACACACACCGTCGTCAATCTGGGCCGTCTGAGCATGGCCGTTTATGGAAGCTTGGACGATGGTTGGCCCATCGGGGTGTTAAATAAGCTCCGGTTTAATAGCACATGTCTCACGGTGGGCCTCGGCGAACAGGGAATGAGGGGTCCAAGGTGGGAAAATAGCAGTCTAGCAACTGCTCGGCTCGGTTGTCCCTCGGTTGGATGAATATTCACGAAGGGATTCTGTAGCGATGAAGTAATCGTGGCACAACTCACCACTGGGGCGGTAATAGTAATGTGTCATTTGTCATCGAATGGCAACTGCTGCTATAGATCATGGATTTTTTTAAAAATTTGTGAAGTTTTATTTCTATTTCTTGACATTGAGCAGAGCACAACCAAATCTGCACAACGGTGTGTTCCATGATGTAGTATGGTCAAAGATGTTTAGTCATGCTGCGAAGGTTTTCTCACAACTACTTCTAGACTTACTTGGTCTTAAACTTGGGTCTAGTGTAATTGAATTTTGGCCACAGGTTAAATTGATTTTCCTTGACAATCTGCTACTCATTGTGGAGGTTTCACATAATTCTAGGAAGTAAACATGACGAAAATTTACCATGCACCATCACTGGAACGTAATTAAATGGTATCTTTAGAAGCCGAATTGAACAGATTGAACTTGCAATTCAAGCCTACCTTTGTTATATTCAGATTTAAATTATTGACGAGGAATTATAAGAAAGCCACCCGAGTTATCTAATCACACTCTCTGGTGAGTATGTTTCTCTTATAAACTGCTTTCCTTCCACTCTTCCAGCCGATCATCGATTATCGTTTGATCATAAATTGAGTGCGATCGATAACCGAGTGATGGTTATTTTTTTTATTTTTGCATCCACCCGGCATAATCACACTCGGCAAGCTGCCGCTGCGGTAGCAACCGAATAAACCGGTCACCAGCTTTCCTGAGCTTATTTGCATCGCGTGTCACACCTTCGTTAACTATTGCTCGACGGAGACCTAGGAGAGTTTAGGAGCGAGTGGGAAGAAAGTCTCGCGGGAGATAGTAGGACCCAATGGGTCTCAGATCTGATTTTATGTGGTACTAAAATAAGTTACGTGCACATTTTCGCAGCAAAACAGCATCAAATTGCGAATCCATCGAAACGGAAAGTGACTGGCAACCATCGGGCGAACACATTTGTGCGCATTGAATGATTCAGTTTTTCGTCAGCGATGGCGATTGCGATTTTCTTTCCAGCTCGTCGGTTCGCATCTCGATTAGTTCCCACCGAAGGTAAGGTTGACGTCGTACTTCCCGGCCTCGAACACATCGTACGGCGTGAGGTCT
This sequence comes from Anopheles atroparvus, assembly GCA_914969975.1. Classification (NCBI taxonomy): domain Eukaryota; kingdom Metazoa; phylum Arthropoda; class Insecta; order Diptera; family Culicidae; genus Anopheles; species Anopheles atroparvus. Next base: position 38,392,764 of record CAJZCY010000002.1, on the reverse strand, counting down.
TTTGGGATGGGCCAGACGTGGTCCCGGAAGCTGCTCACGTCCGGCAGCTTGCCGTAGAACGCCGCATACTCGGGCACAGTGAAGAGACAGTCCAGCCCGAGCAGGTACTCCAGCACGGTGATATCCGGCGTGTGCTCCTCGTAGTTTTCGTCCAGGTACAGTGACTTGAAGGCGGAACCTGGAAGATAATTGCTCCGGTTAGCGTACCGTGTGCCGGTGTGCACGCGTTTAACACTTGCGCTCATCCAGTTCCTCCTCGCGAACCATCTTGCACAGCAGGTAAACCTTCACCAGGAACGCGTTGATCGTGTTCTGCACCAGGCCCGGGTCCTGCCGGTTCAGCTCGGTGCGCGGCAGCTCGTTAAGGTAGTCGGAGGCACGCCACACCAGCTTGCGAAATAACCGCTGGTTGATGTTGTTGTACACCAGGACGACGCGGCTCGCCTCGAACAGATCGCTCGCCGCCAGGTGCTGCATGTACTCGCCGATCGTATCCTCGGCGCTCTCGATCATGTGCACCGTGTAGCCGTCGAAGTTGATCATCAGTCCGAACAGCTTGATCTCGTTCGTGGTGCGCTCCTGCATCTCCTTGATCAGCTTCAGGAAGCGGTCGCGCAGCGTCATCCCGGTGACCTTCGGGTGCCTACCGACGTATACGATCCGCTGGAAGTAGCTCTTCCGCCCGGCGCACAGCATATTGTCCTTCACGTGGTCCGCCAGCGTGCGCCGGTTCTGGAACGAGGGCATCGCGCTATCCTCCGACTTCTGCATGAAGTACGGCAGTGGTTTCTTCTTCTTGTCCGGCGTGCGGCCCGTCGACGGGGTGGACATCTTCGTGAATTTTGCAGGAGATTCTGTCCGACGCCACTAAATCACTGTTCACGGTGCAAAGTGTTTAGGAAAACCGTCTATTACCTCCCGAGCCACGCGTTTATTGTTGATGCACCAAGCTTGTTGGCTGACAGGAAAATGTTGCTAGGATGACAGGCAGCTAGCAAGCCGTTGCCATGGCGCCTTTGGTTAACTCGATGCCTCCACACTTGCAGGGTTACCCCGGGTGACGAGCGAGTACGAAGTCGCGTAAATGCGGAGGCTCCTCGGTGGACTCGGTTCATTGCAGTCGAGAAAAGCCCCGCGGAGCCCCATCATCACCCGCCCCCTTGACGTAACGCATAATTCCCGTCGCGCAATCGCGAAGGAAGGTCTCAATTAAAGCAAGCATTATCCACCACCTGACGGACCACCCCTCGTAGTGGTCGGTCGGGGCGGTGTCGGTGGGTCGTACGAGCATTAGCTCCAATGAACTTCAACCATGACGCACCGAGCATGTTCGCTGCACCGCTGGAATGCAGCATGGGCAGAACGGTGGTTTGGGGTGTGGGGATGCCACCTTTTTCATTTTTTGGCGCGTGCGAATGCGCACAAATTGCACGCGCGCGCTCCTATTGTTTGTTTCGCTGGCGTTTCTTTTTCGCTGCCTCTTTTAGGAACGGTGGCGCATGGGCGACCCAAGGGAAGTACCGGAGTGCTGCTACTATTTACCGTGCGCGGTTGTTATGCGGTTGGGTTGCTTCCACAAGTGTGTTTCGATGTCTCGGACGATTGGATTTCTTTTCCGCGCCAACCTTGAGCGGTGGCAGCAGCAGAGTGCTAATTCGATTAAAACCATCCACAGAACGAGACGCAATGACGCCGGTTGTTTCGTTGTTATTTTTAATTGAACAATGAGATTGTTTTTCGTTAATGCACTCTGTGCCTTCTTTTGAAATGTAAAAAAGGAAAGTGGCAAAGGACTTAATTTGGAGTGCCTTATGTGTCGGGAGGTGGACGTAAAAATGTGTTCTTGCTAACGTCATTACGATGAAAGACTGAAGCAAACACTGACGTTGAGTAAAGTGAAAGAATTGCAATTTAAAGTGCATGCTGTTGATTGGCTATCGGACAGGAGAATCATATTTTACCGTTTCGTTAATCGCGCGCATGGATTTTCCATGTTAATTCTCCGGTTCGACACTATGAAGCGATAGAATGTTATTAGTGGCGTCCTGTGTCTCTCCACCCAACTAAAGCCATTGCAATGAACGCATATTTGCAGCTGACTTTGGAGGACGGACAATTTATGCAACACCCCATCGAAGGCTCGCAAAATTGCAGCCCTTATGAATATTCAAGAATCGATTAGTGCTGCACTTTTTTGGTTCCGGAACTGTGTGTCGATGGATGTGGGAGGAACGTATGATTTGCATTTGAGATATTTTCCACCCACTCGCGATGGCGCCACAAGCTAACACCAATTATACACCCGCGCAGACAGGAACTGCTTTCGATTGAGCCTGGTAAACGGGGAACCGTTTCCGAGGAGGATTACTTTCTTCGGAAGCCCAGAAAACGCTCAATGCAGGTGGAACTGGTGGCGAAGCATTCTCCTCGCATGTAGTTATTGTTCCGGCTTGCAATAAGATGCATTCGTCTGGGGTTTCCTAACGCTCAAGTTCAGGTTTTAGTAGATGCCACTTCAACCTTGCTGGAGGAAACCGTTTTGTTTTCTCTTTCGGCACGCTTGTCGCATAAAGTCTCCGGCGTCTAGGAGGTTGGATGATCCGATAGGCAAATGTAGTCATTTTTCGTATTTGAATGTTCCCAGCCTTCACGACCAGGCGGCTCGATACAATGCACCATGGGAAGTAGCGATAGTGATCGAAAGAAAGTAATTGAGGGAAGAGACTCGCTCGTCGGGGGGTCGTCGGTTCGGGGCTGCGCAGGAACCGGAACCGAGCGATCGACAGGAAGGCGTACACGGACAGTGTAGTACGAACAGAAAAAAAAGTAAAATAAATCCCGGAAAAAGCCGTACGGATCGTGGCAGAAGCTCACGTACACGGTGTGCAGTCAAGTGCAAGTGCAAGTGCATCACTGCACAGACACTCGATCTCGACTAGTCAACCCTCCTCCTCCTTGCGGTCCGTTTGCCAGCAGATGGGTTAGTCAGCTCGGGCAGTTGTTTCTGGAGGAGTTGACAGTGAAAGTTTCTGCGCACGATTTATGCGGAACTCCTCGGGGAAGAGTGGAAAAGGAAGAGAAACTGGTGATGGCAAAGCAGCTCAACCTGTACCTGCTTATGGTTCGCATAGGACCGGATTTACCTGTGAGCTGATATGCGATAAATATGCTGTTTTCGCCATCACTGCCCGTGCGTCGTGTTCGGCAGGAGGTCCCCGGCGGGGGAGCTTTGGCAAGTCCGCACCCTTTCTCCCCAATGTCATCGTTGGCTAATGTCATTTAAAAAAGCCTTTTTGGCACCGCTCCTGTTGCCACCGACGGACAGGGCAGCGAGCAAAAGGCCAAACGGTCTGCGAGAAACGTGCTGAACAGGAAATCCTTTAAAATAAGATAAATAAAAAGCCGAATGCTTTATCGAGTCGCGTGAATCAGGCTCGTCCCCGGGGCTGAATGAATCCGGTCTCGGTAATCTCCGCCCGCTCTGCTGATGATTTTTGGATTTTCTCCTTCAAATATTACCGCATCGCGTCAAGTCCGATTGCATCAAGCGCGGTGTCGGATTGAGGTGTCGATGTGACGGGATGATCCGGTTTTGTTTTTTCTTGTTTTTCAACAACTTCAGCCCCATTGCCGGGTGGAGTTTTACTTCCGAACGGTGAGTGAGGCACTATTGCTTCCTATTGCTGCACCGGATTGCTCTCGGTGCGTAATGTGTGTAATCAAATGTTTCCGATGTTGCGTCGGTTCCGTGCGCCTGAGCGCTCCGTGGCGTTGAGAAAACGAGACCCATCTCATCTTATGACCACCGCACGGTTGAAAAGGCAGGACGGCTTTATTGAAGTGGGGTGTTTTCTAGGTATTCATGGATTCCTCTTTAAAGACGGGTTTCTTAGTGAGCCTAACAATTCGCACTGTCAGCTGTCAATTAATTAAATGTTGTGCCGTTGAGCCGGTCGCGGTACCCGCTAGGAATGTGTCACTTCTAATGTGTCTAATTTTTCATTTTGCCATGCGTTCCCCGACCCCCATTGGGTGGGCAAATGTCTAACTCTTTTTATGGGTAACGTGTTTGAATTAAATAGCGATCTCTTTCGAAACCTCAACTCCTCCAACGGTGAGTTTCTCGAGACCCGAAGAACGTCCAACGCTACGCACCAACTCCTTTCTCTTTTGCGGGCGAAGTAAAGGTAAAAGAACGTTGTCCGCACGTTTTTGGGGAGGGTGTGATTTAGTAATTGCGCCATCGCCGAGGCGCTCGATTTCCTTTTGCTTTATGGCACGATCATTGACCAGATCCGCATGACGACTGACGCGCATTGACCGTGACGCATCGAGTTGGACGAACGCCACCGACAGGGGCGGGCAGGAACTCTGCTGGACCTTATTCCGAGAGATTCCGGCTGCTGCTACCCTCCGGAAAACGAAATGTCGGTCAGATTGGACGGATTGGAGATCGATTGTTGGGGAACGATCGACGAACAGCCGGCGGTAATCGGTTCAAGGTTTAACCAGGTTCCGGCGCCGATCGGAGTGTTGTCTTTTTTTCCTCTATCCAATGCACAAATTAAATAGCTAGACAAATGAAATTGCGCGGGTTGGGCAGCGCGATTACATAACACCGTCCGTTTGCGATCTAAGGTCAGCAGCCGTGGGCTTAACCGATGACTTTGACTTTGGCACGCACGATTCCGTCTGGAGAGGAAGGAAACGGCTGAAGTGGGGTTCGATTGTTGGATTAACTTGTTGTTTTTTCATACATTCCCAATTGGATCAACATTTGTTTTTTTCGAATAAAAGCTTTAGTTTAGTTGGGTGTAAAAAAAATCACCATACAGTATCCATATTTGTGTGAATCATGGTCAAATGAAAAATATGTCTGTTTATCCTCAGATTAACTCTAGATCCTTCGAAGGTCGCTTCTTCCGATACACGGCAAAATGAAAGGAGGATTATTAAGACAATAGAAAATTTGCATTAAATTAAGTTGCGAATGTGAAACCAATTGTCATGGGATTAGTTCAACTCAAGGATTGGATATGCTAAAGATATACATGTAAGAATAATTGCCGCTCTTCAAATCTGCTGTTTTTCCCAGAAAGCACCTCTTCGTACATGCATGCAGCAAACTGTGTTATTCATACACTTTATTGCTGTTACAGTAATGGGTAGTTCGGTAATAGAATTGTAGCAGCATCTGTCTAGACATAAATCACGCTTGCTTATGTTTTGCCGCTTGCCTGAATGGATGCCGCTCTGAAACCCCGTCTTGTGCGCCTTCTGCAGGCTTCCGTTTTGTAACGACCCGACACGAAGGAAAACTCGGCGGCGAAGACTCGTTATGTTGCTCGCGTTCGCACGAACGGAAACGCGATGAGTCGCCGCACGCCACCCGCAAAACATCGCCAGCGGACGACTCCGTACAGGGCGCATTTTCCCGCGGCAGCTGTGAGCAGGAAAAGAAATGGATCGCGAAATGGAAAGAAAACACAAAAAAGTCTGAAAATGAAAGCGAATGGCGCGAGAATGGCGGAACGGGCGAAAACAACTTCGGTCCCATCATCGACGGGAATCACCAGCGTCATACCTTTTTGGGGTATTACGTCATAGCGAGCGTGAAATGGGGGAGAAGGGAGTGCACGCGGAAAGCAGTAACAAAAAAAAAAAAAACTGGACCAAAACAAGCTGGAACGAATGAATCGTTGCAGTGTAGTCAACACAGGGCTCACGGTTAAGTGTGTGCTAGTGGCTGTCCCATAACGATGATCAAATGAGTATCGGAAACATAAACAAGAAACGACAACCTTCTCAGCGATCATAAGAGCGCCCCTCGGGGGAAACCCTTGCAGGCCAGCTAGCGACTCGCGGATCGCGAATTCATTTCAATCGCGTAGGCTTTCGATTATGATCCCAGCAGGTTTTTGCCGGTTTGAATGTCCTGCAGGGCGGCGTAATCCTCATTCACCACGCACACCGTGTGATTGGTCGTTTCGCAGTGTAGATCCCTTTCGCATAACCGCATCTCCAGTGTTGAATCGTTTTTATTTTGCGGGAACCCTACAGGTTCGTCGCTTTGTTTTGGCTGCCATCGAAGTCTTTCGTTTCAAATTGCGAGCGGGACGCCAAAAACACTGCACCAATCGCGGCGTTGCCGCTTGCGAAAGCGAAAGTATCCGGCATCGATCGCACCGTGGCGTTTATTAATGAATGGACGCGTTTGTTGCGCACACCTTGAGCGATCAATCTGCGCGCCTGCGATGGCGAGTTAGAAGAATTTGCAAAAAGACAAAATAAAAATCGAATGCGCTCCCGCTGTGCGGAACATGGTCACTGGACAGACCTTGATTGCGAATTCATGTAGCCGGCGTCGCTTGGCACCCTCCCTTCACCATTCGTAGGTACACTTATTCGGAGTCACTGGCATTTGGGGCTTAAACAATCAAATTTTACCTATTAGTTTAGACCCTCCTTGCGAGCAACATCTGGCCGTCGGTAAGATTGACATAAGCTTTTGCGCGATGACAATTGCGTAAGGTTGGGTCAGTTGATGGTGTCTCTCGGCCTCGCAACATAGCTCCCCGTCCGAGCCTAGGACAAACAATCGGTGGCCCGGTGGGCGACAATGGCAATGTGTCACGGTCTTCCGATGGTCTCGTTCGGGTGCGTGTTTTGCCGTTAAACAATATAACTTCGGTGGGTCGTACCGTTTTGACCCACTAGAAGGACGGCCCTTCGCCATGGACGGGAGTACTCGGTGGGAAAATGATACGATTCAAATGGTTTTTCTTGCTGAAGGTTATGCATTTATATTTCGTTGGGGAATCTCATTGTTTCCATGGGGGTCCGAATTCTGCAACCATGTTTATCATGTTCTCTTTTTGCGTACAACGGCCAGGGTGAAGTTTGAACACATGAGCAAAAAGGTTGTTGATCCGATTCGCTGAATGATAGGGAAAGTGAACCAACAAAAAACAGTAATCCGGAAACGAAAAGATGCATAATCGGACAAATAATCATTTTGGATTGAAGGAAAAGAAAAGTACAATTTATTTTATGTAATTTTTATTCACAAATGGAACGCAATGGAGCACTTATCCACACGACAAATGAGGTGTAAAAGCCCTATTTTTTCAATAAACCTTTTCGATATGATAAAAGGATTTTGCAGTGTGTTATGCAGACAATTCACTAAACACTGACCTCTTCGTTAATCCAATTACCATAGCCTTTAACAGTATGCACGCTCAATACATGGAAGCAAAATGGATCCAAGTAGATTCCAAGAGGGAAATGCTTGCAGCAAGTCTGGAATATTTTATTCATCCATATAAGACATCCACTATCATCCAACGGGACCAGGTTTTCCCGTACATGGGCATTTAAAACTCGGCTCACCAGGTTCGTTCGGCCATTCCAACGGAGTGAACCCATCAACTACTGTACTCTCCAATCGTCTTAATACAACACGACTCCCCAAGACGCCCATCGAAGCGATCGCGCAGGGAAAGCCTCGGAATTCGAGCGTTGTCAGGCGGTCCCGCGGGGATGGCGAAAAACATTTCGGCCAGTCGTACAAAAAAAAAGAAAAAAAAAGAAACGATGCCAGCTGAACCAGTTCTACCGTGCACGAGGCGTCATGTAAGAAAACGTGACCAACGTGCGCGATTTACCATACTTGTTCGCTGCCCGTTCTGCCAGGTTTGCCCTTTCACCATTTCTCAGCCGTTCAACCGAGCTCGAAAATCGTAAAAGTAAATCGTTGCATCGAATTTTGGCCCACAATCGCACCGATATTGGGGCAAAACTCCTTTTTTCAGCGGGAACTTTTTGAATTGGAATGCGAAAATAGGTACAGATAGTGAAACCGAGATCAAGCGGGGTTTGCTTCCGTCGATGATCATCATAATAAAGAAATGAAACAGGGAGGAAAATCTAGATTATGATGATCATATAATAATGATGGCAATTATCAGCACGATCATTTTGCAGGACACGACTTGAGGAAGACATCATCATGGAATGCATCGGGCGCTCGGTGTAAAGTGGCCATCACCAAAGTCCACAATGGAGTTATTTTCTTCACGAGAGTTTCCTTTCCCTGCGGCCCAATTTTTGCGATACAAAGAGCCATCAGGTGGAAAAGGCTGGATTGACTTAAATATCGTAGTTCTAATGGGCTCCCTTGGGTTGTCTTTGTCATGGAATAGAAAAAAAAGGCGTGGAACAGATCACTCCGTTTGAACAGCTCCGATCGATAGTTGCGATTATGATAATTTTTGTTGGCAATTGGCCAGGATTGCCGCTCACCTGTGATTATCATTTGCTACTTTCTTGCTCCGTTGGGCATCGGTTATCGATACTGAAATTATCGAGCAATAGAAGCGATCATTGTATTTGCACTACCATTTCATTTCCCTGCGCTACGAAAAGAGATGAGGGAGATATAGCGTCGGTTCATGGCTGTTGAATATGTTTCCAAGGAGGAATGTTTCAAAGTACATTGTGCAAAGTGGCTTTATGGCCTGAAAGCGGGAAAATATCAGTGGAAAAGATATCATTTTAACAGCACAGCTCAAAACGTTGCATTTCGTTTTCTTCTGCAAACAGATGCTCTCACTGTTCGTCTCACAGTTTATGTATCTATTCTTCTATGCTGCACGGCAATGCAACCTCATCGTTATGTCGTGCGCGTGGGCGAAACTAATTTACTCCGGCAACTAATTTGTCGTAGCCACTCGTGATCGATCAGTTTCAACGAATCTCTCTAGCTCTGGCGGAAAGTGGTGCCTTTGTTGGGGCGCTTTTTACTACCCGACTGCCGTTTGACAGCGTGGGGGCTTAAAAAAGTTAGCAAACGATCGATGGCAGGCCCGCAACCAATCATGCTTTTGATTTCATTACAATCTCAATCGGCTTGGGATCAAGAGAAGCATAGATGGTGACATACTGGTTTGATCTCTAGGCAGAGTTGGTGAAGTTCCTCTTGGTTGGATCTTTATCTAATTTTAAATTGCTCTAAAAGGTTTATGTTGCCAACAATTGCGTTCAATACTCTATCTTGCCATCGGTTGTGATTGGAATGAGGGGATTAAAGAGTTATGACTTCATAGATGGTACACTTTTCAAATAAATGTTCCACGATGTTTGTTTATTTTGATCGACTTTTACATCCGCTGACCTCGATTAAATACATAAAACGTTTGGCCACCGTCAACACGGCAATGGCCATACATCAGGTGGCTCGTGGCCGGGGAAAAATAAACATTTTCTCCGCCCTCTCCGGGCCTTGCTTACCGGAGCGAAAAACATATCGCCGCACGACAACGGCCGACCGATCATTAGCAGATTTTTGGGATGCCCTTGAAGATAGGAAATGTGAATTTTGCTGCTACCCCCCTCGGCATCCCTCGTCGAAGGGGCGAATCAACAAATCACCGAAGCGTAAATGGATTGGCGGTGCTTTATCTGCGGCGAAAGGAGCCGGATCGGAGACGTCACTTTTCAAGAGCAACGCACGTTTAGAAATCATCGATCAACCGAGAACGGCGGTGGAGGAGTGCGAGGGAGCGTGAACTTAATGTTGCATCATACCCCGGGAGGTGGAGAAGACGAGCGAGGGCGAGTACGGTGGAATTAGGTTTTCATTTCAAATAGACTGCATCGGACCGTTTAAATCGATCCCCGCGTGGAATGATATGCGCATTTGGACTCTCCTATGCTTCACATGTATCGGCGAAGCTAGTGAGGCCTTTGAAAGGGCTGATCATAGCATGAAGGCTAGCATTAGAGCGAATGAGCTCGAATGGAAAGGCATCTTGCAGTCTATTCATCTGCTACAATTAATGCTGTTACACATCAATCCATCAATTTTTCTACGAGCCCGCTTAAGACTTTTTATGCTAGAACTTGCCCAACTGCTGTCAATGGCTTTGAATCGTGTGCTGAATTCCTTTTGCATTCCTTAACATGAAACGTTTACTGAATGGTCGGATAAGAACGCTTCTCCGATGTTGATTTGCTTCGGGGAAATTTATGAACCTTACCCAGTTTTTTTCACATCACAGGAAATTACACCACTTATAATTGATAATCGCCAGAGTGATGAGAATCAATTTCCTCAGATGATGATTGCATATTAATTGTGCAGTTGTTCGTGACACTAATTATACTATGATGAGATTAGTCCAAGATTCGAAGGGCTTGGCTGATGACGCTGCAGTAATGCACGTCGTTGACTCATTCTGTACTGAATTTGTGATCTCTCTGCTTGATGGTAAAAAGAACACAAAATCGTTTTGTTTTTCGTGAGTCAGCGTATATAATATATTAACTAAGAAGTATAACTGATCCTTGGGGCTATATGTTTCATTCCTCTAAGAAAGTTTCAAAAAATATCATTGCCCTTTACTACACTGCTTTCTATTTGTTTGCAAATTTAAGGCCATTTCTAGGGGTATGCCATAGCATTACTTTGATAAATTCGCATGTTTAAAGGGCATTGGAAAGTGGTTTCAAAGTGAAATAACTATTTAAAGAATATAATTAGTCCTTAAATTAAACGCATCGCACTTACCAGATGCAGTCCAAACAGGAGCAGAAAAATGTTGCCCATATTTTCGGTCGATTTCATTTGATTTGATGCGCTTCGCTTCTTTCGTTCCTCGACGCAGTTCCGCACGAGATGCTGTCGGTTCGAGTACGGCCCTCCTCCTGCCGGGAGTGAGCCTCGTTTACTTTTCCACCCTCCACGAAACGGTTGCTGGACGCGAAACGGCGCTGATGAGTAATGGTTAATTAAAAGAACAAATCAATCAACTTCCAACCCGGGCCGGCTGTCGGTTTTTTTAAGCTTATGTATTGCAATTTCTTGTTTTGCACAGTTCGAAATTCCTCGGTTTCGTTTTCGTTCGTCTTGGTGGTTCGGTTTTGTTTTGCTTCTATCTCGCTCGCGGTTTTATAGATCACGGTTTCGTTTCTTCCAAGGTACAGACATCTCTTCGTTCACGGTGGCACTACGAATGGCGCTACGTCGCTTGTCACGTTGTTAATTGGCTCGTTGGGTAGCGCCACCATCGGCACAGCAGGGGGTTCAAACACGCAAACCACAAGTGGGCGAAAAAAAAAAAGAAATTGCAAATTCACTCACCCCGCGTTTCGTTCACACGATCGTATCGGATACCGATTTGTTCTACATTTTTTTTTTTGTCACTTTCGATCGCGAAGGAAAGGAAAAAGTGTGTAAAAGTGTGTGAGGTAAGGGGTTTTCCCCGAAGGCTCTTCCTCGAACCCTTTTGACGCAATTTTCATAACCAAAGCCTCGGCTCGCGGCGGCCACGACGGTGACTTTCTTCTGTCGCTGGCGGTTCTTGTTTGGCGCTGTGCTACGACTGACGATATCACATAACGAAGTGGAATAGAAACGGTCTTCCGTATAAACCACGAACGCCAGAAGATGCTGCTGCGGGCCCCGGGAAATAGGAGTTACTCATCAACGGTCCGGTCGAAACGCTGCCCCTCGGCGACAACACGATTGGACAACACCCCGGAGGGTGATTAGCTTGTCAGTCGAGACCGGCCCGAACGAGTTGCGCCGTTGCTCCGGATAATATTCTTACATCATCGATCTTACGATCTAACCGATTCACTTCCTCGGCCGCCCGGTTGCATTTCCCATAGACCCACCGACCTCCGGACACGCGTCGCACCGGTGGCCCACTCCACCGTGTCTCGGAAATGATTAGCCAGCCGGAGATGATTGGCACCGAAGCTTGCACCGAAATCAGTGCCGCCCCACCGCAGAGCGTGTGCTCGTCGCTTCCGTCGTCGATCGGTTCGTTTGGTCGCTTGTTATCTTCATTAGCGTATGATCGAAGCGCACGGTTGGCGCTTTTCTCCACCCGGGCGACGGGAAATGTTGCACGGAAAAACTCACTCACTCCACGAACAAAACACGGCGCACGGCGAGTCGATGTTCCGCTTACCCTTACGGCCGGTGGTGATCGAACAGCATGAAGACACAATTTTAATTTTCCGTTCGTCGATGATGCGCGACTTCCGATTCGTGGGCGCCCCGATCGTGAACACTATGGCTCCTTGCTGGTGCCGAGCTGAACGCAAAACTTGAACCGAACCGCGCGTGGAAAGCGTACCGTACCGCGTGCTGGCCAGAGCACCACTGACCCAAACGGGGTGGCAGCTTTTCCGTCTGATTTGTTCCACTCGGCGACGAGCTGTGGACGACGACGACGACGCTGAAAGAAAGAGAAGGCCCGAGGTTCGTCGTCTGCGCCACCGCCGAAGTCGTGCGCGAGTCACTATACCCTTTCGCGCCACCACGCGCCTTGTGAGTGCTTGCTGCCTTTAAGGGTTGCGGCTTATAGTGGTGCAGTGTAGGAGAAACCGAATCGAAGCGGGAGAAAGAGAGACAGCTTTACAGCGCTATGTTAAGTGCGACGGGTTTTTCGCACGTTTTAGTGGATTGCCGGCGCCGGAGAGGCCTACGAGTATATGCGCGGGTGGGAACTCACCAACCACAATCTCAGTGTGGTTGTTAACGTCTCTGCGAGGAAACGGAAATGCGATTTCATTCCCTTTGGAAGAGAGAGAGCGGAGGGGGGCGGGGTGGGGGTTGGGAAGGAATGAGGTTTATGTTTTGTGTTTGCACACATAACAATAACAAACTGGTCGCGAATCCGAAATGTAACCGAAACATTAACATGCACCAAGAATTTTTTTTTTTTAGAGCAAGAAGCTTTTAATCCACGAAAGAATGCACCAAAACCTCTGCGCAAAGTCGGGCGGGCGTGGGCGGCTTGAAAATGCAATAAAAAACTTGTTTCCATACGCAAAACAAAGTACTTCACAAATATGTTACAGTTCTCCCGTTGCCGGAACCCAAATGTTGGGTTCCGTCAAGCAACGGCGTAAAGAAATGGTTTGCCGAAATGATTGATTGGCTTCCTGACTGGTCGAGCCAATCTCGGTGTGGGTTTTGCTCCAGCTCCAAGTTGGACATTACGGGGGTGTAAAGTGTTGGTATGGTTGTTTTTTTTTTGCAAAAGTAGAATGCGGATTCTGCGGTGTAAAGAGAATGAACACTTACGTGGGATGCCGCTGTGTGGAGGTTTAAAAATGAAAATATTACAAAATGCAACATGCAAATGATTGGCAATTTAAAATTTGTTAACAGCAATGATGAGATGCAAAAAGCTAACAATCTATAATAGTATAGTTTATACTTACAAGCTCGTTGCTAAAATATTCTATCAACACATTAGAATGAAGTCCAATACGAGTTATCCAAGTGCGAACTTATCCCATTATTATTTTCTTTCAGAGTCGGAATATGTCTACACAATTTTCTACGAGTTTGTTACCAACGCTAAACATATGAATTCCTCTATCGCCTCTCAGCCACAGCAGGACACCAATGGAATTTATCATGGGACGGAAAAGAAGTGTTGCCATACATGAAGGAAGCCCTACGCCGCTACGGTGATGGTTGAAATTCAATTAAAAAGTACACTTATTCCACGGAATTCCTGACCGCCGACACCGATAAGCCTCATACACAGCAAACAAGGGTGTGAAGTGCCGTGCGATTCTGCGCGCGCGTCTTCCATTTCCCGTCGGGCCCCGTACCGAAACGCTACAAAGGATTGCATTAGGCGATAAGCGACGAAACCCATTCTTCACCATTACGATGCGCCTTACGTTTATGGGCGGTTGGGGCAGTTGGTGCTACAAATCGGTACATTTCTCATCGAGTGACAACGCGGGTGCTGCTCTAGCGAAGACTTATCGAGTCAACTTTGTCGTCGCATGCAAACTCGTCGAAGCAATCTTTTGTTTTGTCTCTGGCGGGTCGTTGGAAGTGAAAATTGGCCGACCGCAGAAAGCTACCCGGCGGGGAAAACGGTGTGGTGGACTTCCGTGCGTCGGCGAAGAAGCTCCTACGAGGAATGTTGCTGTTCCTTGGATGTCGCTTGCGCTCGGTAAGTGCGCAAGCACATGATTTGTTTTCGCGTTACTGTTGGAACCGTGTGAGTCATCTTTCTGGTAGGCCATACGAAGCCGTGTGCTGATGTGTACTAGTTTTTTTTTTTTTGCATTTCCCCGTCCGGCGAACACCGCAATTTATTCGCTGGCATTGTTTTCATTCCACCCTGCCCTTGATGCTCCACGGTGGCGGGTGGATCTGTTTGGGGTGCCAATAGTTCGCGGTACCTGGCGCAAACGTGACACGATTTGCGATCGATTTTAATCGTCGCGCTCTTTCAGTTCCGCCTTCCGTGGCGCTGTGTCTGCCTTCCGTGTCCTCTTCGGACACAATCGAACGCTCTGGAGGGTTCGCCTCTGCGGTTTGTGGCGCACCGTGGCTGCTCTCTTAGCAGCACAACGCGTTCAGGCGTTGGTTGGTTGGTAATTATAAATTATAACGACGACAAACCATCCCGGGCAAGTGGCCACGATTCGAACACTGGGCGCTTCGGTAGGCGTAAAGGTTGGCGAGGGATGGGTGACCTTCGCCGTTGGCACGATCGTCGGGGGATGATGTTATGGGCGAAACGTTTCCATCCGCCAAGAATGCGCCACCGAACGTTAAGTGGCCATTGCCGAATGGTAAAGGAATGGTTCTAATTTGCATGCATCATCATCACCAGCATCGGTAGGGTGATGTCGCCTCCGTTTAGAACTAGGCGTATGGCCAAATAGGAGCAGTCAGAATGTAGCAATCGGACTGTCTTAAGATTGAGGGACAGCGGTAGTATTTCGAAGCCATCGCAGCGTTTAGCAATCGTTTCACGTAAATTATTTCACGATCATAGAGCAAACAAAGTAATCGAATATGAGGTCATCTGCTACATTCAAGATTGGAGTTATCATATGAAACTGACAGCAACCAAAATCAGAAATGTTACACCGGATAAAGTAGTGCCATTATTCCAAAGGTTTCATGAACCACCAGCATACTTATACTAGTATTTTTATTTGTTCCAGTAACGGTATAATTTGTACGACATTCGAAAGTATTCGAACACATTTCGATTCCCATAAACCGCCAGCTCGTCTCGGTTTCGTTTACTCGCACTATCTTCGCCACGTTTTGCATGGCGATCCGACGGCGTTCCTCATTGCTAGTCAAAGCAGGCACCCGGGGTGTTTGTGTGTGAAATGGCACTTTCGCTGGATTTCGCACACCACGGGTTGTGTGATGCTTGTTGTGGTCGTTGAAAAGTGACGTTGATTACAACAACAACAAAAAAATCCTTTTCGGAATGCTCCGGCACGTACCAGCGATAAACCAACTTTGCGAAAAACGTGATCCTCGAGCAGGATGGAGAAAGAAGGAAAAAAAAATTAGTCACACCTGTGGTAAAGGGAAAGCGATTCAAGCTGATACTCCCCAATGCCGGATTTTCCTGTTTCATTTGTTTGCCGATTTTTTTGTGTGTGG
Source organism: Anopheles atroparvus (assembly GCA_914969975.1). NCBI lineage: Eukaryota > Metazoa > Arthropoda > Insecta > Diptera > Culicidae > Anopheles > Anopheles atroparvus. The sequence goes on along the minus strand of CAJZCY010000002.1, from coordinate 38,377,310 downwards.
CTTTAATCAATCGATTTGGAGGCATCAATCGGTTTTGTGATAGTTCGCTTAAATTGCATCGGATTACCCGGTTCATTCGGGGGTTCATGAATGATAGATGGTTGGATGGCTGTCATGGCACTGAAGTTTCGGTAATCGTTCCTTAATGGGCTGCCTTCCCCACCTCGCATTCTCCAACCGTCCTATTTGCATAAACCCGCAGGCAATGACATCGAGTGTTACGTATGCATAAATCATGCCGTTGTTGCTACTGTCTCTTCCGCTAGTTCCGGAGCTTGTATTACATAACCGGAAGCATTCTCACATCGCCACCCGATCGTTACCAGCTGCGCCTAGAGTTGGCTGGGGCCGCTCGTACATCGATCGGAAAAGAAACAATAAAGAAAAAAGAATCGCAACTGGTAGCCTTGGCCATGATATTAAACGTTCGCTGCATATTTCATGCGGTGCAACAACCGGCGCCCTACCGTCCAACATTGAGCCACCTCCACCAGCGTGGCAGTGGCGAACCCTACGGAAGCAACGCTGCTGGCTAATTAACGGTCGACGAATCGATGACTCGCGCAATATCGATTACGCTGGGACGACACGCGGCGAGACCATGTGCTCGGGTGCAAGGAAGAGGGGTAAAAAACACAAATAAACCCCTTGGAATGGTAAGCTTGAAACAACGCACAACACTGCACACATGATCTGGTTGAAGGTGACCTCATCGAGCCACCGAAAAGGGGGTCGTTCAGAAGTCTTTCGTGAATGTATTTCTGTTTGATTATCCCTTGTGGGGAGCTACTTTTCTCATGGAAGCTACAGTTCAAGGAACATTCTCACGGATGGACACCCGTGAAGAAAAGGCTTCGTAACTGAGGGGGGGAAACTTTCACAAGTAAAGTTAATTCTACTTTCTAGCGCAAAGTCAACAGTTTCGCAGCGCCAACACTGGAAAGATAAACCAACAGAAATATAGCACCAGCAGCTGAAGTGACATGAAGATGAATGGGATTTACCGTTCCTCACGGTGAACACACAAGTGCACGTAAAGTGTTCGCTAATGAGATGAATGAGTAGAACAGTGTCACGCTCGGCCCATAATTCTCGGTGGTCCGTCAAACGTGCAATGTGCTTTAAACGGTCAAGTCCTTGAGGAAAGCTCAAGCGGTAATTGCAACGGAAGTTGTTCATTACAATATTTAGATCGTAAGATAACTGTGCATAATGTTTAAGATTCTATTGGGCAACCAGTTCAAACGGCCTATTAGAAAAAAAAACCATTATTGGATAATTTAACAAATTTGTAAAAATGTTCTTGAAAGGAAAAAGTTAAATCGGCCATAGTCAAAAAATACGTTCAGTGATGTTTTAAATCACATTGTTAAGACAAACATATTGAACCTCATGTTCTCAATTCTAATAAAAGTTTATAGACTCCCTCAACCAGTCGTTAACCGAGTCATGGCCACGGAACCGGTACTGGTTATGAATTTTAAGTCCACACTATAACTAACCCAGTGCGTAGGCCAACCGACCGATACGCCACTTTGAGGACAAAATTCAGTTTCCACACATCGCCGTTGTGCTCTCATTCTCCGAGCTACTTCAACCCGGTGTCCATATCTGCATACTGCGTCGCCGAGAGATCATACGCCAATCGCAATTGAATCCATTCTTCACCGTCTGACTCTAGGCGGACGCTATACCGCTGACACCACAAGGGAAAAGGAATGTCCGGTTGGTTGACTGTTGTGTGAATCGATTTGGCTGCAAGTCCTACGCATAGGCAGCAAGCTTCCCACGTCGGTTCTGATTCCAGGCACGCAAGGGGGGAGAGTTTCAGTCCGACTGTCGTTAGCTTGAGTAGTTACATTTTCATTGCTCCCATTTGTTGAGGTGTCCGGTGGAGGAGCTCTTTCGGACAATCCCAGAGGCTGGTCCAAGATCAGCGTATTGAAGTCCGTTTGAAATCGCAAAGTCCAACAACATGTCAAAAAACTACTTGCAACCGACGGAGGCGCCTGAGATGGAACGACCACGCGGAACTAATTGGAAGCCGCCTATGTACGTGCGATCGAGCAGGATTTGATTCCCGTTGCCCGACATGTCCTGACTTCGACATCGATCGCTGTCGCCCGGCCGATGCTGACACAAATGACGCCATTATCGAAATGGAGCCGAAGTTCAACGAAACTGTCAGCTTTACCTCAACAGAACATTCACCGCTAGTCGAATTTGGCGATCAATTTGCCCGTTTTGGGCCGCAACACAAACGCTTCGGGGCATTTGATCCAGGCCCCCAGGTGGTTGTTCTTCCCGTTTGCCCGGTGCGTTCCAGAAAAACAGACAGTTGTTTTCGATCGGAGGTTTGTTCGTGGAAAGAACGCCGCAGCCGTGTTTGGCGTGGGTGCAGGTGGGCTCCTTTTACGGAACCTTGCCGTAGAGTGTCACTGTCATGGTCGATGAACGGGCAGGGTTTTGCGTTGCGTTTGCATCGCGCCTTTCCAATGGACCCGTCCGGTGGTAATTATCGGCACTTTTATCATCGAGATGGCGCTTTCTCTCGGGATCGTCGGTGATGCTTGCCGCGCGTTGGCAGAACGCACTCACAGGAACGTAGGTGATGACTAAGAACGTGTGTTTACTTCCGAAATGAGTTCGTTGACCGGTTCTTGGTGGGTTTGTTGGTTGGGGGAGAGATAAACTAAAACAGGATGTACATGGTGCAGTGACTTGGATTGCAAAGTCGCAAACAGTGTCCATTCTTTTTTTGAGCACCTTTTGTCTCGATGAAGTGTTCAGGCCGCCCCCACGTATCGGTTTAAACAATTCGAACACACGAGCACGGGCTTGGATCGCACTAATTGGACAATTCTCTGCGTAAATAATCACGTCAGCTTATTTCACGCATCGGAAAAAATACTTATTTTAATGTGGCAGATTAGCAACTTTACCGAGCTTGGCATACAAAATAAAAGTCGTTTCAGAACAAGACTCGTTCTTTGCAAATCCTTACTTCTGCTTGGAAAATTTAAAGTAATTAAAGTAATTCGAAGAAAATCGATTTGTTTCTGAAGACATTATTTCATCCTTTTACGTTTATTAGCTTTTTGTAAATTGAAACATATGAACAGCATATTTCCCTCTTCATTTTCGCCTTCGTTCAGACATGCTAAATCTCGTTTCTTATCTTCTGCCTTCATTACGGTTCAGTATTTTGCTTTCTTCTTAACACTAGTTATTTTGTTTTTAATAGTTTTCTAAACAGGCAGAGTTTGATTACGGATTTATTTTTTTCTAGGCAGTATCGTGCTGGAAAATAATCGATCACACAATGAAAATTATTCACAGAACTATTGAGTATTTTGTAGAGAAAACTTTTCGACGCTCCAGTTAATCGTGTTAAGAAATGATCAATCGGTCGTTACGCAGCAAATCGCATCACACTGCTACTTTTGCTAAAAGGGAACGAATTGCATTACGAGCCGTAGAACCACTTAAAATCGAACCCCTTTAGACCGGCCTGCTTTTCCGTATCCTCCCGTGGCGTTTCCTCCGGGCTGACCTTCTCGAACTTGATGTGCGGCTGGAAGCCAAATTCGTTTGCCTTGTAGCTGACCCCGCGCCGAATTCCGTCGCGGCCGATCGAATAGTAGCCGCCCTCCTTGTTGCCCTGCCGGTCACCCTGCTCGTGATGCCCATGGTATCCGACGGTGTAGTTGAACCGGTACAGCAGCCCGTTCAGGATATGCTGGATCATGTTGGCGGTGTGCATCGCTACCACCTTCATCGGATCGTCCGAATCGCCTCCCGTAGACGGCGATTTCGACCGATTGGGCTGCGTGCTGGTGTCTTGGCTAGATTGGTTTGGAGCACTACTGTACGATTGCATACCTTTAGGCGCATTGCGTTCTGCGCTTCCACGCGATCCGGTTTCCTTCGACGAGCTGCGCTTGTCCGCATCATCAGCATTTTTGTCCGACTCGCTAGGGCCAGTGGATCCTGGCCGTTCCTTACTCTCAGCTGGTGACTTTACGATCAGCTTCTGTGGAATATCCTGGGGTGGCTCCGTTCCGGCACTAGGCGCACTCGTGGTTGTTGCGTCACCTTGGGAAGCGTTTCCTCCAACCGATTCAAGATCGTTCTTGTTCACGATCTTAAACGGTGGCACGTACTGGGTGCTCGATTCCGACGGCGTTGATTGTGTCGTCGTGACGGGCGGTTCCGGAATTTTGCATCCTGAGCAGGCGGCAATATTCGAGGGTTTCGGCGTTGTGAGTGGCACGATCGATTTTGCGGTGGTGATTATGCGGAATGGCTGCGGCGTGGTCGATGATGTCTCCGTAGAAGCGGTTGTCGTTGGCACGGTTGTGGGTGCTGGAGGAGCAGGCTGAGGCGTGGACGGGCCCAGCTTGTAGTTTTTCATGCTGACAATCTTGAAGTTACCATCCGCATCGGTGGCGTATACCGTGACGTGGTAAACATTGTCGGCGGTAATGAAGCCGAACTCTCCCATAATGATTCCATTTTTATCTGACCGTGGATGAAAAGGCGGGAGATCGGCAATAAAATTAAATAGTCGGTATCACTCCAACGAAACGGTAAGCATACCTTTGGATTCCTTCCTGTGCTGATGTCCTTCAATGTTAAAACCAAACTCGTAAGGTCTGATCGGACCGTCGTAATATTTCGAGGCTGCACGCACCATCGTCAACAGCAGGATGATCAGCTGAAAAGCGCAGCAAACATATTTAGTGTTCTCACGTACTGTAGTTGTGCATTGTTAAAATTAATCCAAATAATTATCACAATCATCTTCAAAAACCAGTTATTATGCATGAATTTGTGGTGGAAATGCGTTTGTTTGTCCAATTTGGAATTGCGTCACGCGTGGATTGACTCACACTCTGCAAACCTATCTGGCACCGACTCTAATAAGATAGCCAATCCTGTCAACCGTCCAAAACTGCAGAAAATGTTAATGCGATTTGAAGATGGCAATTGACCATTTCATTGGGAACAAAACAAGATATCGTCTTATATATAATACTCATCGGCCGAAATCATCATCAGAATTGAATGTCAACAACTCCATTTGCAGCAAAACCGTTTGGAACGAAGACTTCCAGAGCCTGTCGGGGGCATAGCAGTTCTGGGAGAACAATCTTGCACGTCTGCTGCGCATCGGTTTGGGACCGGAACAGCTTGAGGATGACCCGCCGGTGGTCGGTGTCAATAAAAGTCCGTCGATTTATAACCGTCCGTGCGAGTGTGCCGTGCCCCACAGAAACATTCGAACGTGGGTTGGAACTCGCCCTGAACCCGTGATCTTCGCTCGAAGACGCACTGATTCGATAGCACCAGGCCGCCTATCGATAAGTGAGGCCAATCGGTGACATAAGCTTCCCCGATAAACGCTATTTTGAGATAGCCTTCCCCACCTCCGGACAGGTGCGCACAGGAATTCCGTTGGCAAAAAATCACCAGCCCAGTGAGTCACGCGTGTCGAATGAGGTGTAAAGCGTGGTTGAAATTCGGCGCTTAGAATGGATTTGATCATTAATCTTTGGGCTGAGTTCTTTTTTCATCGACCAGAATGTTGGCGAACGAATGGTGATGGGCACATTAATGCTTCATGGAAATCGCATAGACGAGGATTATCCCCGGTGATGGATTTAATGTGCTTTGTATATTGCTACCGATGTTGTGTTCGCATTTGAATTGTGTCCGTCAATTTGAATTCAAATCACACCCAATTATCGTAGAGATGAATGATACGCCCGAGGGCAGCCCCTAACAACTCAATAAATCATTAGAACTTCATAGGAAGAAGCACATAACATTAACGACAAATTAAACCCATAAAACGCCTCATAATATAAATTGTGTTTAAAGAAGCATCAGGTTAATCGTATTTTTTACATTTGATTTACGTTTCTCTTCAATTTTGTCTCGTTTTAGTGCATGAAAAAAGGTGCGTAAAAATGATAATTAATGTTGTGTTTCTGTTTCTGTAATGTTTTTTGATTAAGCTGACATTATCCAGCCAGCATGTGGTCATTGAATATCGTGTACAGAAACTTGGCACTTGTGGAGGGTAGAGTGAGTTATGCATTCCACTTCTAGATCCGTCATCACACCTTCCCTTCCCCGTCGGAACCACTGCCCGCCGCGTTGTTCGATGCAACGCTAGGATGTTCCCAGCTGTGGACAGTATGATGAATCCACGAATCACGATCCGGCTAGCTCCCGTCACAACAGGAGCCATGAGGCAGATGCTACAACCTCACCCTTGAGGTGTGCTGGATGTCGGTTGAATAATTAACTCTAACGAGAAGCTGCGACACCGATGTCACTGCAGTCGATCGCCGTGTGGAGTGTCGAAGACGAACGCGATCGTCTCGACGTAACGGCCGGCGGCGGATAAAAGACAGGAACATTGCGGACGGAGAAACCATGGGCTAGCTCGTTTACATTTCCCTCTCTCCGTTAGAAGAAGAACATTGTCGTGAAGTGCGCCGCAAAGGGCTGCAACAGGAGGGGGAGGCTATGTTTCGCGTACCGGTGTACTACCACAGCCAAACCCCTGCCTAGCGATCATCTTATCATTGTCCATCTATGAACGTTTTCGTGGTCCCATCTTTGCGGCGGTGCGCGAACAAAAACGAAAGAATACAGTACAGTACACGGCACGGCAATCTCGAGTCAGGGAAAACGAAGGTGTTCGGGCCGATATTTATGTGCATATGCTAAACATGATCTTGAGAAATGGGAAGACTACGATCGATCGATCGGTGCGGATGATTTTGCCGCGATTTGATGAATGGAACGGCACTAGGCCGCGCATCGGAGTGTTGCATCTGCAAGATTGTGAACCCACCACCACCACTATCACCACCACCCCATGGCGAAGATGACATTTCATGCGCGAATGGAGCCCTTTTCGGGCGGACACAATCATGGTCCTTTGGCTCGTGTTGCTCAATGGATTTATCAGCTGCTCTAGCACGAAAAGCGCCATGCTGTCAACAATTTGCGGTGTCGATGTCAAAGGGCCCAACGGCATGTCGGGTTGGGTACCCCATGTACAACATTGTCACAATCGGCATGGTCGATCGTCATCCGATAAAACTCGTGTAAGGTCATGCGGCAAAGGCAAACGTTGGTGTTAAATGCAATGTGTTAAAGTGACACCATTCGAGAGGCGCGACTCCACTGCATCAATTTTCCGTTGATAATTGCATTACCAAATATTTTCCTTCCATTAGACTTGCTGCGTACTTGCATTTGCACTACTTACGATGACGTTAATTTTGTGTGTGTTCTTCTAATTTAAACTATTCCTTTCTCGAGCGTTGAGCTGTAACTGACCTTCGGCACCAAATGTTCACCTTTTATGTGCAGATCCACTGTACATGAAGGCATTGCTCTTCAGTGCGGGAAATTTTATTGAATCAAGGAATATCTCAACATGTGTTTCGAACGGTAGCAAGCGATTTTTATTTTCACAAATACCGCAAACAGCGCAGCAGCAGGGTTGAAATGTAAAGCCCACACCATCGCCTCGTGTGTATGATGCAATCGCTGAAATCAGCAGCATCACTGTCCATGCGGTGTTTGGCAAATATTTGTATAATTCCGGTTGACCAAACTTCCGCGTGTCGGACCGGCACGGTAAAGTACCGATAATTTGCCCGATAATTGAGGTTCCTTTCTAGTTAACGTTAGCATTATAGTACGTGTTTTTAAGAGAAGAGAGCGGACGGATATTAGAATCATCGTTCGCTAGCGCTAGGGTCCTGGCTCGTGTGAAATATCTTTATCATATCGTTTTATTGACAGAAGACATTCTCCTCTACCAACCCGGATGTCGTCTACGATGGAGCACAAGGAATGTTTCATTTGCAATGCGAGTTAATACACCTCATCGCAGATCACGAATAACTGCCACGATGAAATCAATAAAGGCTACACACCGAATCACACGCATGCTGTAAGCAAGGGAACGCGAAGGGTAAGGACATGTGAGTAATAAAGCTGTTTGCAGGTGCAAATTGTAGTTTATGTAAATTTGTTTGCCGCCGGGCGCTTCGGGTGTCAAAATGGACCATTGATATGTTTTTCTTTTCTTTTTTTTTTTTGGCCCATGCATTTGCGAGCCGAAAATAAATGCGTATGGTGGGCGCGTTTGATACTCGTGTTTTATGGCGGATCATTGGCTGGGAAGTGAGCTGCGTTGGCGTCTCCATGAGTGGACGACGCGTGTCGTTGAGGTGTTGTTTAAACCACAAAGCCACTGAGAAGATCATAAACAGGTCTTTTTTTATTAAATCAGTCGCTTTTGATGGTTTGGACGTGAAGAATAATTTCGTTGGTTTTATGGAGTTCGCACATTACAGAAGCATCTAATGAAATGATAATTACACATTTCGTTAACCTTCGTCGGCCGAAAAGTTTTCAAAATTATCATCCATTATAACGAATCTTTCATATGTTTCTGTTTTTGACATCTTGATTTAGTAATTGTTGCAATAACATCAATTTTTTGTTTAAATTTCATTGAATAAATCTGCTTACCAAAACTTTTACTTCCATGCTGGAGTAACGTTAGATAGATATTTTATCAAATCTCGAGGATCTGAACCATTCACTTTCACTTTCGAGTGTTTCGTCTGCCTTGTTGTCGCTTGTTATCGTAACCGACTATCGGAAATGATCAATCGACCTTATAGCACAGAAATAGGACTTTGAAAGTAATCGCAATTCATTGTGAATTGTCACAGCACTGTTTGAACAACCTCTACCTCGATCACAGCTCAACTTTTCGATTGTTTCATCAGTAATCAGTACGACTGGTACTCCACAGTTTCGATGCACCTCTCGAGCTACACGCAGCCGGAAAACACCTGTACTACTTATCGAAGCGTCTTAGCCACTGTTTTCGATAAGAAAGATGCGCTCGAGCCCCGAAGCCCGGATGAACTGTTACTCTCACGGTGGTACAGAACGGATTGGACGGATTGGTGGCGTGTCCAGAGGTTCTCGGCTGACTGCAGCATCTTCCCCGGCTCGTATCGCGAAGAAAACCACACCACCTACCCACCGCCTTCCACCCAGCGCACTGTAACGACCTTTAGTCGAGGCTGGGTGGAACGGCACGGTTCACTTGACGTCGTCTGGTTTGATGACGTCGTTGCTGTGCAACGGCACGATCGACACGATCGCAGATTAGTTCGCTAACGATGACGACAATAGTAGGTATTTTGGCGTCTCTTTTAGCTATTTTGAAGGTGATGGAGGGGTTGCAGATTGTTGAGATTATGCACCGACCAAGCCATAGTGACACGTAGCTGTAGAGTAACAAATATTAAAATGTTGTTTCCTTCATTTTTATTTTTTTTTTAAATTAAAAGATCAAAAACATTATTCACTATATGTGTACCTTAACCACTAGAGAATCTTACATTTACCTTACATTGTAAGTTCTATCGCAACACTTTTCCAAATCGCTTCCTAGTGTTTTCCCTCCTTATCACTTGCGTCCATCGATGTTCGCAAAATGGGTGTCTGATGAAACCGATTAAACTATTCTCAGCAATAAGTTAGGAGCGAACCCTTTCCTCTTCCTACCCCTCGCGAATCGTAATCACACCGATCGCCTCCAACCAGAGGTGTTAAAATGCACCTTTCCACATTGTTCCGAGGTGCAATCGTGACAAATGGCACCAAATCCCTCGTAAAGATGGCACGCCTTCCGCGGAGCGCGGCTCGATTTCGGAAGTGTTCTCTCGCAAGCGCATTCTTTTCCGTGGCTTCGCTCCGTGGGCGATATTTCGCAGACGGTGATTAATTGTCAAACGGCGAGGAGCGGAGGGTGTGAAGTCAGTTGTGCTACGCTTCGATTGTTTCGCGCCACTGTCGATCGAATGTTGTTCGTCGAGTGCTCATTTGCAAAAATCCAACTCTGAAGGGGCCAACACCTTGCTGACCCGGGAGCGTGCCCGGGGCGATCTCTTTCGTCATCCGTTGTCCGAGGGCGCATTCTTCCGTGGTTCTGCTGGTCGCACACGGTCCACGGTTGGCGCGTAACGCATCCCTTATCTACCCGGGTGAACACGTGCTGCGTGTGTTCCAATAGCAGGTGTTGAACATTGCCAAACCTGACGGCGCGTACACGGGGTTGCAGGTTGCGAAGCCATGCTTGCCGAGGTGTAAACTGACACGCACTGCTCGCAGTTCCTCCCAAGAAGGCCCACTCTTGACACTTGAACTTCGGCTCCGCGAGTCCTCCCCAAACACGACAGTAGAGGCGACCAACTCGATTGGATGGAGCATGTTTTCCTTTCAATCCAATGCTAGCCAGAAAAGGAAGCTAATCAGTCACGGAGTCACTTTAGCATGGTTCACTTTTTGGATGACTCTAACGTGACGCTTGTCCTCGAGCAGGATATCGATGCAGTGTCAATAAATGTTGGCATGGATCCGATTAGTAAGATATAAATTTTGTTTCCGAGAACAAGTGGACGAACCACCCGTCGAGTGCTGCACTTTTATGGCCTTCTGTTGATAGCCGGCTTTACTATCATAAATATCCAACCCCATCTTCCATTTGTATTTGCATTAGTATAAAAAAACCCAAACAAAAAAGGAATTTGAAATCATAATATGTATTTCAGTTTTGATGCATTATTTATTCAAAATATTATTTATCGCCCTGTGTGCACAGCAACAATGTCTGCATGATGACGAATCTGGAAGAGATTTCTGTTGCACATTTGGTCGTTGATTATCGCGTAATGTACCGCTCCAACGGCTAAACGGTCAATCCATCATGCGGTACAGCAAAAGGCGAATGAAAAATCGCTCCAACTCAGGTTACAACGTGATCACGCGCGTTAAAAGAAGATGCAAGAGACTTCGGAGAAACATCTCCATTGCAAACGTTATGTTTATTGATGGCTATGCGAGAAAATGATCTGATGACAGTATTTGCAACGCTGCTTGTATGATCAATTACGATTTGCTGAGGTTATAGGCCGTTGTTGATTGTTCATCATAGACTGCCCATTAATATTGTCCTAGAGCTGGATATTCTAGCATGGCACAATACAAAACAAACCGTAAAATCGGCCATATTTTTTTATTTGTTGCTGTGTTATCTAATGATTACTGTGCATACTGCGTACATTAATCATTAAATAAATGATAAGCACTACAAAGAAGCATGAAAAACCCTGTACATCGTTAAAGATGCTGAAATGCGAACATCCCCTATGTTCGAAAAAGCAAGATCATCAGACGAGCTTTTGTGTCGAACTCAGCAGAAAAGCTCGTCGAAAGATGTGTACTAAAATCAAAGCACAGCTCAAAAGATTTGCATTTGAAATCTAGGGGCAGAATCGAAACATGCATGAATAAAATATTTAAAAAATTATAACACAACCACTTGGCATTTTTGCTTCATAAACGATTATACATTAAAATAGTGATGAGTCTGAACTGTTTGTTATACTTTTGCCCCAAAAAATGCTCACCTGGCCAACGTCTGGCCACAGTCAATCATGTAAATTTCTTTGGCAAGGAATGCATTTAATAGTCTAGCATTACCTTGAGCATAATATAATCGCAGCCAACACCATCCGTTCGAACCGATCCCGCGCCTCGAAAATCAAACAAAGCCCCATGCTAACGCCTCGCGATCTTCTTCATAAAGCTATTATGATAACGATGTATGGAAATTCGACAGCTATCTGACGCTCGCCAATAGATAGCAATCAACACTTCGGCCGCTGGGGCGACTGCATGCGATGAAATCGATGCCGACGGTGATGTCTCTAACGTTGGTCAAATGAATATAATTAGCCGCCCTAGCTGGCAAGCGCCGTCCTTCCGAAATTTGTATGGCTGTTAGCTTCCATTCGTCATCAAATTGAAAAGGCCAAGATTATTCAAGCAATCAAATATGCTTCGTTGATTGCGGGCCAGGGATCGGGCAGCATTCAGAACGCAACGAAATCTGAATATAATTAATATCTGCTGATATTTATTGTATACTGAAACATTGGATGCCTAACGCAGAGTTGAACCGATCCAAAGAATTGAAGTTACCATTAAAATACCAGCCTTTAATTTCGTTTCTTGCCATACTTGGTGGAGTTGACCTTTAAAAAAAAACTCGTATAGTTTAGGGATGAATGAATCAAGTGTTTTATTGCATTGTTCTGTTTTTTTTTTATAGTTCAGACGAAATTAAATTAAGATTTTGTTATTTCATGAAGATCTCGAATTGGGTACAATTAGACGGACTTCTCTCTTTTACTACATTGACGATTCCAAAAGTTGGCAATAAGAGTCTTCGAGATATTTTCTTTTAAGAATTAAAGTGCCGCAAATGTTCGGATGATAACAATTAAAAAATGTATAATCGAAGTTGTATTGTTTTCCCCAGTAATTTTATTTCAGTATTTGTAGGTAGAACATCTATGTGTGGCTGGTTGTTGATCACCATGAGTATTATTTGTATGTGCTTTGTACGAAGGCCACAACCGTTGGCTTCGCCTGTCGCAAAAAAAAAAGCCCCTCACAATCAAACCATTCGCACTAGGATTGCTTTTCAACCTGCAGGTAACTGTTGGTAACGTTAAAAATACATATGAACAAAAATGTACACAGGACGTTTGAACGTACTTAGACTCTTAGGATTGTGTGTGTTTGTGAGCGTGTGTGTGTGTTCGAAAACGTGCAGAAAGTGTAAAGAAAATTCCCGCCCTTGAACCGGATCTGATGACGGATGATTTCGTTTCCGTGCCGGTTCGCGGGCTTGTGGTGTTCCTGGTTCCGTCGCCGAAGCTCCGACGCCACGACGTACCGGACCGTGCCCGTTTGGTGATGGTAAGCTAGCTTAAGAGAACACTAACCGTCGGAACGGCTTAGACCGTGGGCAGATGGGCTCCCTCCGGCTGGAATCCGTTCTCGTCGGCGACATAGTTGACGGTGTACACCTGACCGTCATCGCCGGTGAACGAGTACGAGCCACGGACGACCAGAGCCTCGACGTCATCGCCCAGCTTCCTCAGCTCAGCCTGCTCCTGGCGCTGGTGGCCATCGCTGGTTTCGAAACTGTGGAGAAAGAGAGAAGGAGGCGCGACCGTGAGTTGAGGCAGGAACGCTCCAAAATCAATATTGATGAGCGGAAGGGCGTTCGGGGATTACAACACGTTCACTTGGGGCACGACGCTTGGGCGGCAGCGAAATGATAAAACAAACAGAGCCACGGTGCTGAAGATGCAACCGCGTATATAATGGACAAACAAGCGTGCTCGCCCATCTGCTCTCGATCGGCGGGAGGCCAAGTGTGTGGCGCGTTTACAGAGTGTGTTATCTGAAGGTTATCGGGTTATCTTTCGGGTGCACGTTCGCTTTTTACCACCTTCGCACCACGAGAAGCGTGTGGTGTCACCGCGTGTTAGACACAAGAACGGAACGGCACTATCACCACGGGTTCGTCGCTTGATGCCTCCCCCCCCGTGGATGGAGTCTTTCGTTTCGGCGGGTTTCACTGGCAGCCAGGCAAAGGGTTGGCGGAAATGCACATGGCAGCACTTGAGCAGCACACTTACGCGAACTTGTATCCGTCGACGCCGATGTTGTCGTTCTCGTACTTCAGGATCTGGGCGTTCTTGGAGTCATCCAGGGGAGCGGCGAGGGCCAGCGCGACGACGAAAGCGAGAGCGATGATGGTTTTCATTTTGATTTGTTGTGTGGGGTTTGCTGTGTGGCCACGGAGGAGCTGCTGATAACTGATTAGAGCGACAAGCGACAACTGATGCCGATAACCGAACTGAGCGGCGCTTTTATACAACTTGGACGTCGCCGTGCGGTACTGGCGCGCGGACCTGCGAATTGATGTGTCCTGGCTGGACGAGTTCGATCGGAGCCGGGGAGGGATGAGCACCGTACCGGTGTGTGTGTGTGTGTTGCCGTGCGCGCCAGTATGCGTACGTTGGCGGTTGGGCGGGTGCGATGAGATGAGCAGCACATTTAAATACAATCATATCCATATACCCGCAACGCCGGCTGTACAGCCTGATGAGCCACTTCATGCGATCATGTTTTCTGGCTTCTTTTTTTGTTGTTGTCCGGCGTCTTTGTCTTCCCCCCATCTCTTCCTCGCGAGATACGGGAGCGACCGTTCTCACCCGTTTCTTCCACCCTTTCTCTCCCGCCGCCGCCCAAAATCTTCGCCAGATTCGCGATCACGCATCGATCGGATTTGGTGACTTTTTAGTCTTTGTCTTCCTTTTCCGTCAACAGAATGTCGTATTTTCCAGCAGAAAATGGTCGTTAAAACCACCAATGCCTATAATCGGTCGACGGTCTAGTCTTCTCCACCAACCTCCCCCCTCCACCATACCCTACTCTTTGGTAATCATTCGGGCTTCTAGAAGCTGAAGAAGATACATCGTGGCAGAAACACGATTGTCTGTAGATCGTGGCAAGGTGTCAATGAAACGATGATGGTGCCGCCCTAGACCACTGCGTTCCGTTGATCTGCTGCCTCTGCTGCTAAGCGTGATTTTTATTGCACCCAAAGAGTGCACGGAAATAAGAAAAGAAAAAACGAAGAATACACTGGCCCCGAGAAAATGTCACCGGGGCGTTCAGTACTTTCGGGTACTGTTTGGACGACAAATATGTGCTCGCGATCGGTGGCCTCCGCTCGGTGGTAAAACGGTGCTGAACTGGTGGGCAGATTTTGTGGTTAACACACAAAAAAAAACCCCTACGATTGAGTGAACACCGAAAGTTAAAAAAAAATTGATTTTCCTTGCTTCAAGGTGCATAGTTTGCTCGTCACCAATACAAATTTTATTTCATCCTATATTTTTTTATATTAAGCTTTTATTCTCATAGTAGCTTACAAGAATTTTTAACAATACTTAACTAAAGTCATTCAGTGCTTATTGTCCATGTAAGAAATGTGCACGATAGTTATTAGCACCTGAATCCAGATGAGATACCAGACGATATACTAAGCTAAAAGACTTTGCAATCGAATTTGCCAATTTGTCACCCGACTGTACAGAACATATTGACAAAACCATCTGGCTTACCAACACGCTGCCTGATAAGAATTAAGCCTTCCGATATCACGAATCGGTTATTGAACGCGGCACTCCTCCGCGGAGGATCAAGCGAATACCGACCGCTTGGAAAGTGAGAGTCGCTGAAGAAGAAAACAAAAATCGCAATAATACTTAGCCCTCTAGCATCAAACATCGGCGCAGTTTAATGCGCTGGTGTGTAAATTAACCATACTAAGCTCTTTCAATCGATATTTTTTAACTACTACCAGGGGATTATCGGCCGCGAACGATATTTGCTCCCACAAAGCTGCTGTGGACGCGGCAATCCTTTGCCGAGCAACGCTATATGGTCAAGTTTTAGCATCGTCGTTCCCATCACGTCGTTCCACTGCGAGCTCCGCAAACCGCCGCGCCAAACGGACGAATCCGGCCACCGACTTTGAATCGCTTAATCCGATTAGCATAACTTGACGCATCACAGCATATATCGCACACACATACTCACACACACACACAGACAGCCGACTGTTATCATCAACTGGTGTGACCGAACTCTTGGAAGGCAGACGGCGTGTGCTGACCTTGAACAGCCTGAAGCCAGCCAGCCAGCCTCGTGCTAATCAACGAATCCATCATCCGAGAGCATCCACCCTTCGGTGTGCCGTTTGCTTGGCGATCTTGAGTGCCCCAACATAGACCCTTGAATCTTGCCGCTGTGTGTACACATATGTGTGTTTTATGTGTGTGTGTGTGTGTGTGTGACCTCTTAGCTTCGCGGTGGAATGATCCGCGGGTGGCCGAGACGCTTTGATGCCCTTTTCCGGTAGGCATCTATGTTCTTCTTGGTTTCTACAAAAACGACGAATGCGCATCTCATTCAAAAGGGTATCATTTTCGATTCTCGCCCCGCAACACTTGAAACCGGAAGTGAACGAAAGGGAAAACTGCCCAAGCTGCGATGGTGTACGTGTGCGTTTCTGTCCGTCCTGTCGTTGCCGGTAGTCCGCCTTTGGCTTAACCGCGCCCCTCTCAACCGGTTCTAGACGGTCGTTTGGTCTCATAACGTCCGGCCTAGCAGAACCCCCCTGTCCCACGGTCACGTTGAAATGTTTAATTTTGGATCATATTCAAATGTTAAAATTAACATCACATCTAAGTTTTGCGCGATCCGGTATCCTAGTTGGCGATCAGACGTAGAACCGGTAGGGGTGGCAGCCAAAAAGGACAGTGATTTCCAGCAGAGGAAAACCTGTTGTCCGCAGGTAGGCAAAGGTTTGGCGAAGGAACAAAACAAGAAGAGGTGAAGATGTAATCAGCCAAAAAAAAAGGCTCCCCCAGGGGCCTCAGGGGTGGCGCTGCGGAAACACCGCATCCGCGGGGTTCAGGACAAAAATACTCTCTAATCTATATGGAAGCGGGTTTTACTTCAAAAAACCTAGACCGCGTTCAAGGTCCGCCAAATTTGTGATGCAAATTTTTTTCAACCCCAGTGATAGACCTTTCCCGATCGATCGTCCCCAGCTGGGGGTTCGCTCGCGTCGTAAACCTTTGTTTCTTTTTTTTTTTTTTTTTGAGCGGTTGGACACAGGTTCTTTATAAGAACGCACTTCGAGGGAGTTTTCCTTTTCGCTCCTTGATGATGTTATTCTGTGATGAGTTTTATATTTGAAGAAATGCTTAATTAGAACGTACAAATATTCAAAGACGCATGGCTTATTCCTGGTTGGACAAACTTATGTGTTAACTTTCTTTGGTTCAACTGAAAAAAACTCATACGAAGCTTTATCCTCTTCGTGTCCAGCCAACAACAGTTTATTCAAACACAATTAATATAGATCATTTAAACAACATCAATCCTTAAGTTATCAAAAATTTTGTAAGCTTTTCCTTTTGTCAAGAGAGTATTTTGATGGATAAAATCGATGTCCACATCATATCTTCATCAGAACTGGAGGAATATGGGTAGCACGGAGACTTCGGATGAATCTATAGCCTTCAACAGGTTCCAGGTTTTGTGTGTATAGATCCGCAAATAAGCACCATATGTGGTTGGCAAGGTTTATATTTGCGTCGTTCGCCCCAGCAAAGCTCTGCATAATTTGTCCTCAAGGCTAGTTCACAGACTTGGGGGACAATTTTATTGCACCCTAGCTTTATTTGCGTACTTCAAAACCCACCAGCACCAACCAGTTATTGTAACGCACCGAATATATCTGACTTTTTTGTGAGTTGCATCGTACGAAACAACAGGACACCGGAATCCACACGCTGCCTGACCACAACTGCAGCAGCCATGTGCAACACGTACCGATACCGCGTACCGGCACGCGGAAATTTACCGAACAAACAATTTGACCACTTCGGCACACAACGGAAGACTTTCGGAGCCGATGGCGTCGTTCAGAACGAGTCGGTTATGGCGTACTATGATTTATTTAACAAATGACGTTAGCGGCTGACGCGGTGGGAAAGAACTCGGGAAAAATTCACCGATCGTCGATCGTCGATCGTGTTTGCGATCGTGGGGGCTTGGAGCCGCCGGTGGTCCCGGTGTTTTGTCATCTTGCTACAAGTGAAGAGCCTACAAACCGGATTGTGACATCCGTTTTTCAGTAGTTTGGGTGTGATGTGTGTGTGCGTTTATGTACGTTTCCGTCCCCCCTCAAAAACAGAACAACAGAAAAAAAAGGCTATTGACGATCGAAAAATGGCTACGGTAAAGTCTTGGAACAGTGCGTCGCGCACGGTGTTGTATCACGAGATGCACTGCTGTTTAGTGCTAGAAGGCGCCGGCGTCGCCCCCCTTACAGGCTGGGAACGTTCTCGACGTACTCCTTCGGGATGTGGTCGCCCTCCGGATGGAAGCCCTGGCTGTCGGCGACGTACTGCACCACGTACTCCTGGCCGTCATCGGCGACGAACTTGAAGTTGCCCTGCACGTTCATGCCCTCCTCTTCGGTCTTCAGCTCGCCCTGCTCCGAGCGGGAGATTCCATCGTCGGACTCGAACCTGCGAAATGGCCAAAGGCAGCCAGCGATTATGTTTTACCCAAAAATCAAACGAGTTGAACGTATGAGCCAAGGGTGCACTTACGCGAACTTGTAGCTGGCTTCACCATCCTGCACATTCTCGTATTTGAGCGTCTTGGCGTTCTGGTTGGCGGCGACGGCCACGATGGCGATCAGGGCGAACACGATCAGAGTCTTCATGGTTGAATCGGATGCTGCCGTCTAGGGTGGTAAGCTGCTAAGCTGGGACGCGTGAACCGTTCTGGACGAAGGTTGGGAACACAACTCGTTGGCACTGCCCGTGCGCCGGTATCCTTTATATATTGCCCGCAGGATCAGGGCCGTGGCGTGGCCCGGGGAGGCTCATATCTTATGCAAATTTCGTGCTAAAGTTTTGTGTCCAAATTTTATGCCACGGTGCAGAGCGAAACTGTTCGATTCCGTGTGGCGTGGCTGCTCCCCGGGTCGAGTTCACCAGGGAAGAACACCACGGCAAGAACAGCACACCACACACCGGGGAGCAGTTCTGGGTTGTGGTTCTCCTTTATTTATTTTTTTTCACCTTCCGCCACAGGGACCTCGAACGGCAGCGCCCCCGAGGAGCAGCTTAAAGCCACCTCCCGCGTATGCTAGGATTTTCGCAACATCAGCCAACACGGGGACAGTTTAGTGGACGGCCTTTGGGGCCACAATGTCTACCGGCAAACGACCAGCAGTTGAGAATGCAATCACCAAACGATCACCGCAGAAACTCGTCCTGTGGTGCGCGTTTTGTCTCTGCTCTGCGACATGTGACCCGTTCCGTTTCATTGATAAAATCGATCCTCATTAGCATAAGCATTAGCCCAAAATTAAAGTTATGACCCGGGCATCCCGGGGACAGCGCCGAACAGCACGGTGGTTGTCGTTTTTCCAACTTTTTGTTTTGCGGCCGTTCTCAGGTCGTTCTTAACCCAACTGGTGCGTTTCGTTTCTGAGCCGTTTGTCATGTCGGTGGCAAGTCTCCCCAGGGCGGGTGCTTTCCGGTACGGCTGCGAGTTAGGGTCGTTTATTAATACATCAAGAAAAGGCGGATAACGCGATCGTTTTCGGAAAGGTCATCGGTTTAATTTCCCGCGACAAGATTTCGGCGTTTGAACCGGTATCGACTCCATCCGACTGAATGTGCCACATTATACACTGATAATAGAACACACAAACACCGTGCCGACAAAGGCTGACAAATCAACCTATTACTAGCAATTAGTCGGCTCGAGTGGGAGTACAAATGTGTGGGCAAATCGTGTACGCTTGCGAGTTAAAAACAAAATTAGATAGCGGAAAACGTTAGCTTTTCGCATGGCCAATTACAATGCCTCCTCATGCTGCTATAACCCCTTAACCCATCAACCGGTAAGCCTGCTCCGTTTTCTGTTGTTAGCTTGAAGAGTTGATAATTTTGGCAGGTGATAAAACATATAAGCTTGGTTAACATTTAAAATTAATAAAACTAATATTGTGCTTATCGATTTCAATTTCACAAATAAGTAGAAAAAGCTAGATTAAGAAATATTCTTATTCAGATAAACTGTAATCAAACAGTATCTCCTGTTTTAAAGTACAATCTTGATTTAATTTACACAAAGCTCTTACAAGATGTAATTTTAGATAAAATAGATAACCGATCGTAATATTTGGCATCTACGGGTAGCTTCCAAGACATTTTCAAAACCGGTCTACCGGAGCAAAATGCGCTATATTTTTTAATCTTTTTCAACAGATCGTTCTTTCCTATCGAAAACGATTATGCAAAGCGTCGAAAGAAGAAAGATATCATGTCTCAGCGGGACTGCGAGGAGGGGTTGGGATGCCAAGCGGGCGGTAGCGAGACTCTCTTAGCGACTATAAATTGAAACCCGTTTTCCGTCCGTTTTCCGGACATGGCACCTGTGGACCACCACACCTGCACAGCATAAAATGTGGCGTGACGCGCAACAACCGACCCGACGCCATGTATGCTCCAGCGGTCGCTAAAGTTCCCGCCCTGGGCCTGTGGCTTCTTACACCGATTGGGTTGGGGTCGTTTTGCGAAAAGGTGATGACTTCTGCAGTCGTTTTAGATAAGTGGTGGATTATGGAAAATAGTCGCCATTCGCCAGCCGGACTGTGGGTGTTCGTTTCGTAAATTAAAGGTTCTACAACGGGCGGTTTGAGTTTCGCTGTGCCACGAACACGTTCTACAGGGAACAATTTCTTCCTTCGCTTCCTACACCACAATCGCACTCTACCTCTTCTCGCCCATTGTAGACCTCGGCAGGTAGAGCCTCTTCAGAAGCAATCGAATCCCGAATCGGTGAAGAGCTCATCTTCACCTTCACTTTCATTGAATCTCTGCCGGGCGATCGCGAGACTGCCGAAAAAAGGTCTACCGAAACCGGTTGTCCGCGACACATGTCGTATATAATAAATACGCAAGTTAACAATCAAACCAACCTGTCACACTCGCCACCACTCTCAAACTGCCACGCGGGCACACGCGTGAGCATCCTCGAAAAAAAGAAAAAAGAAAAAAGGTGGAGACAATTATACCAAACTTGTCCAGGCTAATATTTTGATTGCCATGTTCTCATCAAAGAGCGGCACGTCTCAACCCAGGTCCCTCCGAACGCGCATTCGTTCGCGCATGTTTGCCCAGCGTGTTGACCTTCTGGTACGAAAGTTCAAGATTTGGTTGACCAACCGACTGCCAAATGCAATTCCTCGCGATCTTCCTCTGACGGTACGCAGCGGTGGGTGTCACGATTTTCGGTAGAAGTTTCCTCAACGTCATGGCGTTAAAGGTTTTTTTGTTGTTGTGAGTGTTTACTTTCTAAAATCCTTCTTTTTCATCGTCGTACGTTTGGCGACAAATACGATTCGTAGGCAGCACATGGACCCAGCCCGAGGATTCCCACAGTATGCACCCAGCTTCCGGTTGACTCGTCGCTAGACCTTCGCTAATCTGCGCAGCTCAATGTGTCGACCTACGTGTGTCGGGTAAATCCTCCTTGTGTAGTTTTTGCTTCCATGAGAAATTATTGTGGGGCAAGAAAGGTGCGCGGCTGTGCACAATCCAACGCATATTAATTTTGCCGACGCCGCGAAGAAACGTGACCGTCCCTTTTTTCTCAGATGCTGATTCACTGTGTGGGACGCGCGGCTAAAAAGCTTGTGGCTCAACAATTGGCACAGAGTCTGCAGTGTTTGCGTTAATTTATCTCTGCTGTTCAAATTATCTAACCGGCAAGCTCATGAAGATGGACGAAGGCGCAAGCAAAAGATGAGAAAGAAAGATATAAAAAATGGACATGAGAGAGTGTACGGTGTGTTGCCTACCTTTAGGCGGACGACAGAAATACGTGCATTCCATCAGTTCTATCAATTCCTTCGTGACATAATTAATCCAGCTTAAAAGCAACCAAATTTGAAAGAATTTCAATAAGAATCATGAATTGTAATTCCAGAAAAATCCTATGACATAATGAGCAGATAAGTTGAATGAAATGCTGAGCAAAATATCTCCCAAGCATAGAAACAATTGTGGATGCAAAAGAGTCATTCCTCCTCGACAGCTTTTACAAGTCCCAGCTCCAGCATCAGGTAACTCTATCTGTGCCACAAATTGCGTAGGTAAGCTCTTCAATTTTGCCGCCAATAACAATTTAATGTGGCTGCCCCTTTTTGGGACAGTTTTAACTGCAGGTGATGAGCACACGGAGCGCCAGACAGCCACCACAAACAAACGATGACGTTGAGCCTCAGCAGGGGAGGGATGCAGTTCGCGCCACTTGCTCTTGCTCCTCCAGTGTCTGCGGTGGGGCTCAATAAACAAAAAAATCAAAGACCTTCGTCGATCACTGCCACCATGATCGCCACCGAAGAAGGGAAACCATAACGATCGTGTCCTTCGGCGAACGGCCGATGGTAGGTTTGGTGAATTTCTTTAATGGCGTTTGATGCCAAACCGTTCGGGTTGCTCGTTTAACGGAAATCCCAGCGAACAGCGAGGGGTTTAACAGTGACTCTGCTTCGCCAGCGGGGTGGTTCGCTAAAAATACCTCATATTCCACGGAATCACCATCGGCTGACCCAACCGACTGCACGTCGACCTTCCAAGGCCTTCGCGGGCTAATGCACCATCTGCCTAGAGAGGAGCCAGTCGCCAACGGCGATGGACCAGTGGAATATCCAGTGAGCGTTTATCTCAGCTCCAGGCGCACCATTTTACACCGATTTACGACGTGCTTTGCGAGACGGTTCGGGCCGATTTTGGCCATACTCTTGCTTTTCTCTGTCGCCGGGCAAACGGATTGCGTCCGATAGGGGTGAATATATATATTTTCTTAACATCATCAGCAAAGGACGCACCATTAAAAAGCCTTCGAACACCCACAACCGGGTGTCTTCTGCCGTTCGGTGCCGTTTTATCGTCACTTGTCGCAACCACGGTACGGTGGTGTGGATCCCTTTTCCAGCGCTGAAAATTTACGGGCGAGAGAAGGCTACCCAACTCGACGAGGTGTCCGTTCGGATAGTCGAAACGGATGCCGCGATCGCACACGTTAACATCGAACATTGGCGTGTTATGACCCCACCGAGCGCTCGCATGAAATATGATCGCCGGTCGGAGCGGATAATGATTGCAAATGTTTTGTCCCTCCCAACGACCTAGACACGCTGCGTGTTGTCTCATCTTCACCAGCGGCACCCAAGGCGATCGTAGCTGTGGGCTTCCTACCAACGTGTGAATCATTATCTTTGGATAGTTCTTTTATTAAGTACCATTAACCGAGCGTACCCATCGGGCTTTCTGTATTCGGAAGGGTCGTGGAGCACGGACGACCCGATAAAATGTTCTTCCTCCAGTGAGGATTTAATTACATCCACTTTGCTGCTGCAGTGAAGGGCATCACTTTGCTCATTCGGGGTGGGCCAGACATAATTGAGCGTGCCATAAACGATTAAATTAAGATGATCGATATTGAAGGATAATTTTTATCAACTTTTCCAACGAGTGCAAACTCATAATGGTTAATGAGCTATCGGTCACCTTGTACTGCAATTAGGTGTGTGCGATGAACATGATTACAGACTAGTTTTGGTAAAGTTGAGCATAGGTAATTCTGCCATTTTTATTTCGGTGCGTGTGTGTGTTTATGGGAAATTTTCAAACACTATCAGCTTGCGCCGGAAACGACGATGACGACGACGACGACGTAGTTCACGATGTAGACCTGTCCGTCCTGGCCGATGTATGAGAACGCGCCGCTAGGTATGCTGTATTTGATATGATCAGTGATCCCCAAAACTGCGGACTCCTTAAGAGGGACGCCACGCACACACTGGACTACTCACATGATGTTGAATCCTTCGACCCCCAGGTTATCGTTCCCGAATCGCAGGTCCTGCGCGTCCTCCTCGTCGGGTGGGGGCAGCCAAGGCGACGGCCAGAACGGCGACGAAAATGATGATGCACTTCATTGTGATTGATTCGGCTTGATGTTTTCTTCAAAAAACTCAACTCATTCTCTCGAACCAGACGTAAGAAACAAGCTTTTCCATCCACAATATTTTATAAACGAATTCTTTTGAGCAGGGCCATAGTTTGGAGATGATCAGTGTGTAAGATGGGAAGGAAAGGAAGGAAGAAAATGTATGGGATCAAGACTCATTGTGTGCGCACTGGAGTGAGCAAATGGTGTGCAGCTTAAATTTAGCTGATATCACTCGGTCATACTGTAAGAAACGCATTAACGAGTACAAACGACTAGAACACCGGTTGGCTTTGTTTGGAAGTATTTTTTTTAATAAACAAAAAATAATCATCAGGTCACAGCTATTATTATTGGTGAAATGGAGTATTGTTTCCGAAGAGGATGTGTGTGTGCGTGTGTGTTTGTGGGATATCCTTAAACGCTAGCAACTGCCAATGGCTGGGCGGCCATGTGCTTAGGCGCGCGGTAGATGAGGAGCCTCCGGCTGGAAACCGTTCTCGTCGGCGACGTAGTTCACGGTGTAGACCTGTCCGTCCGGGCCAGTGTACGAGTACGAGCCGCGCACAACCAGGGCTGAGACGTCATCACCGAAGTTCTTCAGCTGGGCCGACTCGACGCGGTTGATGTTGTTGCTGGTCTCATACCTGTGCACGCACCAAGACGGAAAACACACTGATTAGAACGGGGCCAACATACGGGCACACCACAGGACGGGGACAGCGAACTCCGAGCCTGTGCAGAGGGACGCCGCGCACACACTGGAATTACTCACTGGAAGTTGTATCCGTCGACTCCCAGGTTATCGTTCTCGTATCGCAGGACCTGCGCGTCCCGCTCGTCGGCGGGGGCAGCGAGGGCGACGGCCAGAACGGCGGCGAAAACAATGGCGAACTTCATGATGTTTGATCTGGTTTGGACTTTGCTTCCCACTCAACTCACAGACGCTTTGTGCTACGATGAAGATTCGTTAGACAACTGACAACTGTGGTGACGGTTTACATTTCTATTTATACCAAAACACATTCACTGTCGCTGGCGATGGCGGTGGCTTTGCTTCACTCGTCTAGCGCATTCGGTGTGTGTTGGATCTGCCGTCGGGCCGCGGGCCTACCCCCACCCTGCGCCCCTCGGATAACCGCAACCCAGATGGGATGTTGCAATCCCATCGCGAGCGTCCAGCCCCGGCTCCGGAGTGAGAGAACGCTGGCGCCGTCACCTCGAGTGCACCTCCACTTCGCGGGTCCTGAAAGATGGTTCGGCGAGAGGAAAACACAAAAAAAAAATCCTAAATGCACACACACACACACACTGTGAGCTATGAGGGTATCCAGCACCGGTTTATCTTGAGTTGGGTCCTCCCGCCTCGAGCAAGAGGAGTCACGCAGCACGCGCATCCCCAGTCTCGACATCTAATCCAATGGCAGCACGGGAGTGTGCACTGCCGGAGCAGGGCCTTTGGAGGTTGGGCGAGGGTCGCAAGCTGGTGGACGACAGGGACGACTCCTCCTAATCCGATCATGAAGCGTGTGCGTGGCGCGAAACGTCCACGCGTCGTTTTTCGGAGGGCCTCCGGTCGGTGGGTGGGGTTGAATTCAAATTTTTATGTGACCCACACCCGAAATTAAAATGTTGAACCGGTTTCGAAGACGGCGCGGGCCGATACAGCACCAGCTGGCGGGCAGACGCGCCGTCGGACCGGCTCGGCCCGAGTGTTCACGCGGTTGTTGGGTGGTTTTGGGCCCTTCCATTGCTGCGGGTCGCGGAAGGTAGAGAAGGTACGCCATCCACAAACCCCTCTGAACCCCCCTGTTGATACCCAGGCCAAGCGCCAGCAGCGTTTGGAGGAAGTTTCAATGCCAAGCCTCGGGTGGACCATGCGGCAAATTTCGCTCGCAAAAACGCAAAAGTTTGCACCGGATGCAATCGGGACCGGATTAATCAATACATCGCACGGAGCAACTGGAGGTGGAGAGGACACTGGATAAAACGACGGGACAGAGAGAGAGGGAGAGAGAGAGAGAGAGAGAGAGATCAGGCAAGTGCATCGTTTGACCGGCGCTAGATTTTTCCCTCGTTTCGGTGGCCCCCGGTGGACGCACGGGAAAGACATATTTCACGCCATCTCCCGGGGTGGTCGGAAGCAGCACAAGCGCGATTTTCGGTGGCGGCGCAAATGTCGAGGTCGCGCCGGTCGCTGCGGATGATCGATTTCAGGATTGGGTAGCGCGCCGGTGCGATTTATCGATTACGCTGCCTGTTCCTTAGGTTGGGAGGTCTCCTTGTGAGCGCCTTGGTCGAAGATTACACTTCCGAAAGGATGTTTACACTCGATTAAGATAAATTTGTTCCCAAAGCCGTTTTCCATTAGGTGATGTATTTTAAATGCTCCCTAAGTGATCGCCTGCTGGTTGCGTTTGTCGTACCAACCGTGCTGTCCTTTCAAAATTGGGAAATTTTGAACCTATGTTTGCACTTTTAAAAATTCGTCGGTTCTCCTCTGTGTTCCTTTTGTGATGAGTTCTTTGTTTTTTTCTTTCTGTAAAGTTCGCCTCAAGCACCATTCATACTGACGCCTACCACAGTTCCGAGGCAAACGGGTAAAGAAAGGTAAGGAGTCTATTTAAAAACTCTCCTCACGTACCATGTTGGATATGTTGCAAGCATTTGTATTCATACTCATATTGCGTCGCTTCAAGAGTTCTCTGAACTTGCCATAGAGCGTTTTTTAATGCGTGGCTTTCAATGCAAAGGTTAGAATCAGAACAAAGATGAACTCTGGGCAAATTTGTCTCTATTCCAGGGAAACATTGAAATCAATTTTATTATCTTGAGACATTAGGGATGAACGTGTAGCTTAGTCCAATGAAATAATTTTAACGAAAAGTCGGTTATTGAATAGACAATTATAAATGCATCTTTTGGTTTTTATTATAATATAAATGTATGATTTTGAAGCGCGAATCAGAAATTAACGATCTTAGTTTTTGAGGATGCCTTTAAAATATTAGAATTGTGTGATGCAGTAGGGCATGGGGTGATATTTTATAACGAAATCTTGTATGCCTCCACTATTCCCTGAAAAACGGTTACACGGTGTGGCGCTTGGAATATGTTTAAGGCGCATCCGAAGAAACTTGAAGCTACATATCATGCCGTAAATTCTCTCACGGATGTTTGTCCAGTAAAACACAGCAATTTAGAAAAAAATGATGAACAATTTTTTAATCAACTAAAAACAGCACCCGATCGCGTGTCTACTTGGGAAGGTGGGGTGCTTCCGGCTGGAAGCCGTTCTCGTCCGCGACGTAGTTGACGGTGTACACCTGGCCATCGTCGGCGGTGAACGAGTACGAGCCGCGCACAACCAGGGCCGCGTTCTCGTCGTCGAACTGCTTCAGCTGGGCCTGCTCCTGGCGCTGGATACCGTTGCTGGTGTCGAACTGGAAGTTGTACCCGTCGATGCCGTTGTGGTCGTTGTCGTACTTCAGCACCTGGGCGTCCTTTTCCTCGCCAGCGGGACGCGGCGCGGCGAGGGCGAGCGCCACCAGGCCGGCGATGAGCAGGAAAACGGTCGGAGCTTGCATGATGCTCGCGAGTTTGTTTGCGTGTTT
This sequence comes from Anopheles atroparvus, assembly GCA_914969975.1. Taxonomy (NCBI): domain Eukaryota; kingdom Metazoa; phylum Arthropoda; class Insecta; order Diptera; family Culicidae; genus Anopheles; species Anopheles atroparvus. The sequence continues at coordinate 38,350,104 of CAJZCY010000002.1, read as the reverse complement.
CGGCAGGACACAGGCCAAGCGGGAGCTACTGCAGGATTGCTTTGTGATTGTGGAGTACGCTGCAACTGATGCTGGTCGAGAGTACCGGTGCAGCTTTTTATACCCGAACCCAGCCATGCAAATATGATGACCTTCGCATGGAAGGGGGTTCTCCTCCTAGCCCAGGCCCTCAGATGGGCCCCGGTGTGTAGTAGGTATGCTCTTCGCAACCCAAATCACAGGCAGGGCAGAGAAGTGCAGCCAACCCAGCCCGGCACTAAGAAGGAAAGAGCCGCTCGTAAAGTGAATGTCAAGTTTAAAACCATTCGACATCCGTTCGGAGCGTGCAGAAAATTGCACGGGATGGGAATGGGGCGCAGTATGAATGAACTCCTTCAGAGAAGAAGCTGAAGCCGAGGGGTCTGCGGTTTGGTTGAGAATCGGAGTTCGAAACCAGCGATGACACCTTGTGCCAGGAGCAATAACCAGTCACAAACTCATTGACAGACCATCGAGAGGGTCAACATTATTTGTGAAGGGTTGTAAAACTTTGCCATAAATTAGCATCACCAAATTAGACGCACACGCTTTCGCCCGACGGCAGGGTTGCGATGTATTCGGTATAAGGTTTATGAATTTGTCAAATTTGATTACTTCACAAAAAAAGTGAGCAATTAACGAGTGATCCTTTTGTTTTCCTTTCATCCATATTCAGAATATGCGTTCTCACACAAAAAGATAGGAAACTTACAAAACATAGATATGGAGTTGCACATCCTTAGACGGTTACGCAAGTAAATGTAAGAGTCTCATTAATCTAAACATCTTACACAAAAATGTGAAGGAAAATCAAAGAAGTCGGTTTAAGTTTTAAGTCATTTATTTACAAGTCCGCAGCGAACAGGCTTACCGAGCCCGCCCATTGTCGACTTAGACCTTGGGAATGTGCGCTCCGTCCGGCTGGAATCCATTCTCGTCCGCAATGTAGGTGACGGTGTAGACCTGGCCGTCGTCGGCGGTGTAGCTGTACGATCCGCGCACGGTCAGTCCGGAGGTGTCGCCCAGGTTCTTCAGCTCGCCAGCCTCCTGCGCCTGGATGCCGTTGCTCGTTTCGTACGCGTAGTTGTAGCTGTCCGGGTTGATGACGTTGTCGAACTTCAGCGTTTCGGCTTTGCCGTCCGGGACGGGCACGGCCACGGCAACGGCGACGATCAGGGTGAGGAAGAACAGCGCGAACTTCATGGTAGAAACTCTCTCAGGCAGACTCTTGGGAACGCTGGCGGAATGGAAATTGTTGCGACCGGATGCCACTCGAGAACGATACTAGTGAACGATGGATCCGCGCCAGCCGCTTTTATACCGACTCGGCCGCAGACGGCCACATTCCGGGCAGGCTCATCTAAATCGGTTCATTTTCTAGTCAATCACTTGGTGATGGAGAACAAGCTAGCAAAAAACCAAAACCCAAAACCCAAAACCCACCCGAACAGATAACCCCGAAACCTGTTGCAAGCCGAATATGTCAAGCCAAAACTGTCTCTTTCGCGCCGGCCACTTCCGCAGTTGGAAACTTGCCAGCGGGTCAGCCATACATGTATTGTGCATTAGAATTTTCCTTGTCACCAACATATATTTTATTTCTGAGTTGCTTCTTTTTTTTTTGCCGAGTCACCAAGACGAACCACCCGTCGAACCGGTCCGGCAAGGTGCAAATTTAGGATGCCACATAGATTTTTTCCCCAACATTCAGGATGAAACGCGCAAAACTGGAGGCTGGACGAGGGAAAAAACGATCGATCGATTATGCATTACCGCACCGGTCGTGCCTTTCCGTGCCGAATCATGTGGCTGCATCTATTCGCCGGCTCGGCGTGTGGTTTAGAAGAAGCTTGTGCCCGTCTTTAAGAACAGTTTTTCTTTATTCACCCCGTGGCTGTTTGGCTTTTTGGAGCGTTTATTGGTTTCACCTTTCGTTTGACACCGCGCTGAAGCTGTTGGGAGGATCACTCGTGGCCACAGCTAACGGTCTTTCTCTTTGACCTTTGAAATCAGCATACGTGGAGCAGGAAACAGCAGAAAACCAAACTATGCGTATCAGTAACAGGTGGGGTAATGCGTTTTATTTCTGGTAACAGGGCTCACAGTATTATTTAGCTGTAACAGGATCCAAAGCTAGTTTCTGTATCCTTCCTTCGAAACCAAGAGGAATGGTAGATGGTTCATTTGGGAGGGTTTTCATTTCGTTCTTCATTTGGAAGGGAACTGTTAAGGGTAGTACGATAAGGACTACTTGGGGATGTGCGCACCCTCCGGCTGGAACCCGTTCTCGTCCGCTACGAAGTTGATCACGTAGACGGTTCCATCGGGTCCCGTGTAGGAGTAGGATCCACGCACCACAATAGCTTCACTGTCCGTGCCCGGATTGCGCAGTTCGGCCTCCTCCGTTCGGCTGGTGCCATCACTGGTTTCGAACCTAATGAAGACAAGAAATCAAGTTAAATTGTCTTCCCATTTTCCTCCTCCATTTTTGTCATTCAACTCACTCGAAACGGTATCCATCAATGCCGATGTTTTCGCTGTTGTATCGCAGGATTTGGGCATTCTTCGAATCGTCCAGCGGGGCAGCCAATGCTCCCAGCAGGAGCGCCACTGCAATGAGTCCGACTTGCTGCAACTAGAGAGAGAGGAAAGGGGCATCAGAGCCATTTAAGGAGACCTGTTAACCTGATCGTTCCGGGGGTGGAGGTCCATTTTACCATCCTCATGATGAAAACAGTTTTTTTTTTAAGAAATGGCTACGACAAGTCGGCACGGGTTGGCGTGATTGCGTAAAACCGTACTCGTTCGCTGAAGTACCGCGACTAACAAGTGATAAAGGAACTAGGATGCTCTTTTATATGCTGCCCCGGGAAAAGACCGGCACTCATAGTCTGCAATAGTTTGCAATAACTCGTGGTGACGGGCATCTCCCACACTGCCAGTAGCAACTGGGTAATTAGGACGGACGCTACTCTTCCCCCGTGACGGACTATTGTGGTCGAGACGAGACGACCCTACGCCCAGCGGGAAGGAGAGCCGATGAAATGCGTAATACCTGCATGTTACGGGACGCAGGGAGCTAGCAATTTCCAATTACATCCATCACTCTACGGACGAACCTGTTTGGGACTCCGCCCGTCCAACGGCCGTCCCATCCCGAGTAGGTTCGCGTTCAAGTTCGCGCGTGACACTTGATAATCGCACCAATGATACGGCCATAAACTTTTTACTTGACGATGAGTAATCTATTGAGAACCGTTCGCTACCGGGTGAGTAGCACGACGGCAGCGTTGAAATCAGAACCCCAACGGGTCGGCCTCGCACGCATTCCACATTTCGCGGAAGGTTTCATTTCCTTTCTGCGCCGCAGAACCGCAGATTGCACAAAAAAAAAAAAAAAAAACCGCAACCCGACGACGCCCAAGCCGGATGAGGATCACTTTTGCTTTCAATACCATCTGGTTCGTGTTCACCTTTCTCACTTGCTCAGGGCTGTCGACGATGCGATGGCAAAGCAAGAAACCGTGGAGTCTTGCAGTCTCTGAGCGGCAGTTTGGAAACCGCATGTGCGCTTCGCCCGGAGATCGATCGCTCGTTTTTCCGGCCCTCCTTCCCTTGCCACATGGGAGGACTTCACTAAAGGAAACAAGTAGCGGAATAAAAAAAAACTTACACACGCAGAACGAAACAGACCAGTAGCGAACCGCACCACCCGACGCCGGTAAGTATTTAATGATTTATGGCCATCTTTGATGTTCCGTTAAGTGATGAGTATCGCCGGTGGTGGCTCGTCAAGTAAGCCTGCCCGTTTTCTCGGGGGTCGGCCGCTTCGAGTACTTTACTTCTGTTCATCCTTTTCTGGGTTTTACCGTTCGTTTTTCGTTGTGTATTTCAACTCGCGTGCCCCGTGAGCCCCGTGACCGGCGGCAGCGTGCCCCCAAAATGTCACATGCACAAAAGTCACGCAAAATTGGACGTCCAAAGTGGACAAACAAAGCGATTTATTGCCGATAATGATTGCACGATAAATGGGTGAATTATGGTGCAGTGCAGCCCGCAAGGTACCGGCGTCATTGTTGCTGCACTAATGATTCTGCCGGGATGATGAAACAGCTCCACGTGCCGCTCGGCCATTTGCTTAAGCGGTGCGATTTAGTACGCATCGAAGTGATATTTTAGAACATGCCGTGCGTGCCGCATTGTCGAGGCGCGACGGGGCGATGGCGATCGTTCCCTGCTCCCGCCGTTCGACGGAATCAACTCACACGGACATGCCCTGGCTTGGCTTTGTGCTGGCGTGGACTGCGGGTGATGCAAAATGTTCGAAAAAATTTCGTTAATATGCTAATGAACGGCGACCGGGGCGGTCTAATCGAAAGTGCTTCTTCCCAACCTAAAATCTTCCCCCATGCCCAGCGGCGAGTGGAGAAAGGGGAGCCGTGCGTGGTGACGTTAGTGACAGCCCGGTACAGCCTCCTCCATCCGTCCGTCCTTTCGCTCTCGTTTCACCCGTAGAAGAAAGAGAAGGTGGTTGAAATGTGGTCGAATCAACTCCACCACCACGATCAGCTCCACCTCCAGCTCCACAGACGGCCATTCACGATCGCTTTCTGGTTAACCTTGAAAGTATCTTCTTCATCTTTCTCCGATACTGCTCGCCCGTCCGATGGTGAAGCCGACCGTTTGCGCTTACACATAAGTCACATTTAAGTATTAATTTATGCATGAGATGTTGAACGAGACGAGAAAAGCGGACCGTCATCATCGGCATCATCATCTGCCTTTGGCCAGCCGTCGATGAATCCGCACTTAAAAACCCACCGAATTTGCGCAGCCGCGTCAGATCGCGACAAAGCTCGCGGACGGTGCAGAGAACGCGTTGTCGTGCCAGGCTCGATCTGTGCTGGTGGGAAGTCCGGATTTAAACGACTGAATTTTGATGCTTTCCCATACAAGATCGCTTAAGTCATACTTTTGAATCCGCGAAGGAAAATTGTTACCAAAGTCGATGCTGTACCGGATCTGGATCCGCCGTTGATCATGTTCGTACCTGTTTCCTAATAGCTCTATTCTAATGAAATTTCATTTTAAGTCTGCTCCCAAAAAACAAAAAAAAATAGCTTGATTTCTCCACACAGTTCTCCCTCCAAGCAAGCTGCGATTTGACATTGGTGCGAGTTGAGACGAAGGCCTTGTGGTGCTGCTAATCACCGCGATCTGGATAGCCATCAACGGTGCGTTGATTATCATCATCGTCATGATCATCGTCACCGTTACCACCACTCTCATCTTCGGGGCGCAGTGATGCCCCCGTCGATGATGCATCGATTATGTCAGCATGCACCGAGGTCCTTCAGTTGTGGCTTTGCGTTCGTCGAACGTCGCCGTTGTCAACCCGGAGTGACCTCCCGGCAGCGTTCAGGTTCGGTTTCGGTGTGCATGATTTTATTTTTCTTCGGGCATGTTTTTCCACCGAACCGCCGATGCCGACCTACATCCCTCGGCGTCTGCGTAAGGTTGTGCTCATCTCGGTGTTTTTTTGTTTTCGGGTTTTTGATTCCTCGCCGCCGTGTTTTGGGGGCACCGTCGTTTGTAGGGGCGTAAGCGCGACAAAATTATTGAACTCCCTAAACGAGCCGACCGGGTGAGGCAAGTTTTTACGTTCGATTTTATGGTGCGGTGTGGCTCTGTCCCACTGGACGTCACAGACATTATCGCCCGGCAGCGCGGGTTCATCTTCTACCATTCCGATGGTTCAACTTCGCGCATGTCTTAGGGCATCCCATTGAAACCGTGCCGCTTTTGAATAGATCAGCTGTCCTAAATGAGGGAAAAATAAAAACGACCCCGCACGTAGGAGATGCAAAGCAAACTACTATCGACCCTAAGTTAGAGTTAATCGATTGGTTGTAATCTGAATGTAGAAACCGGGCACCTCCTTGCCAAACCCTTTCAAAGGTCGTCCCTCTACGATGTCAAGCGACGTGGGCCACCGTTTGTTTGGTATCGGTAGAGATTGCATTTTCCGTACTAAAACGGGCCAAAGCTATTTGACATTTTTTATTTTAACCATTTTAAAGTAAAAACTTACTAGTTTTGTTGTAACATATTCTCATGGAGGCTGCAAAACCGCCCTTAGACTATGCCTGCTAAATTTTGCGTTATTCCCCATAGGAGTTAGAAGGTAACCCAAACACCTCGACCTGTTATTATGTAAGGCAGACAATTCAAAGCTGTCCACTCCCTCCCTTATCAAACGACGATAAAAATAGCAACGGTTCACCCGGTTCGCATTAGCATATTATCGTTAGCCGGCCAAGGCATGGTGGTTGAATAATTTCTTTCGCCTCAAAACAGCTGATCAGCAATGCGGGGGGCTTACGGAATCGGTCACCCAATGATGCCTTTCGTAGTCGTTTTTTATTTTAAGTTTCCTTGAGGGGTTAACCTTATTTGTTTCTCTGGATGTGGAAAAGAAAGATCGCAGTGTTTTCTTTAATGTAACGTTAGAACCGGTAGTGTAATTGATCTCTTTACCAAACTGCCATGTCCCACCAAAAATCATATGATGCACAACGGAATGAGTATCAATTAAAAGGCTAACCTATTTGGCACAAGAGCACCTTTGCAAAAGTTAAAATTTTTGTAGAACATTTTTTTCAAATTCTGATTAGAAACATAAACGTCATGACACATGAATGAATTATTTTATCATTTGCACATTGCCAAGGTTGTATTTGAGTTTCATAGAAAGTACAAGATGAAATACACTGTTTTTATACTAAGGTAAAATAGATTTACAATCATTGAATAAATATTGTTTCCAATTTATTGGCTTTGGGACAGGTATAGCTTTGTCTGAGAACGGAACGAATTAATGCCATTTCATGAAACAACATGAAAGCCTCTATTGTCATGATGAATTTAAATGTCACTAGTAAGGGACACACTACGCCCTGAAAAACTCAGCAGGCACACTATCCAACCAGGGACAGCAACGCGGCATTGCTCAATCCTGCTCCGGCAACGGAAGCAGGTACCACTTGTATCACAACGCTCGGTTGCTCCGTTGTTCGATAGCCGTTTTCGTCAGCAACAAAGTCGACGCGATAGGTGCCGCCATCTGGTGTTCGGAAGCCGTACCATCCGCTGACTCTCAGCACGCCCGACTGCGTGTCCGTTTGCCCGGCTTCTTCGCGCATCTGTCCGTCTTTCGTTTCGTAACTGAAAGGAAGCGAAGAAGACGAGTCTCAGCAGCGTTTGCCCACTGTTTCTTCTATTTGGCTTGGTACTTACGAAAACCGGTATCCGTTCTCGGTCTGCACATTTTCGTATCTCACAAGATCTCCACTTTCTTCTCCCACTGGAGCGCCGGCCAGGAGTGCAGCGTGGAAAAGTGCGAGCAGAATTACTTCGAGCTAGGAAAAAAAAGTTGAATTAAAAAAAAAAACAAAACATTGATGCACGAGTAACGAGGCAAAAGGAACAGCTTCATAATTTCTCTCACCTTACGCATTTTGGAATCAATTTTTTTCAATTCTTCGCAACACTGTGAACGATCGGACGGCTGATGAGTTTCTGCTAAACTGATACAAAGATACGAACGTGACACGCTGAAAGCTCCCACCGACCAACCCAAACGTCGGTGCGTTGATTAGTGCGTTCGTGCGTTCGGCGGTGGCATGCAAACATGAAGGCAGCAACTTCTGCAAGGCCGTTGTCTTCGTCGGACCCTCCGATGCTGCTGATGGTATCAACATATTCGTAGGCTGGGGAACTGGGGAGTTTACGCTAACAAATATGCTACCCCAGGGGTTCCCCAGTGAGCCGCTGAACGAGTTTTATTTCTTTTTTAGTCTTCTGTACTGCTGTTTTTTCGGTTTGAAGATGGTTTGCGACATAAATAAAAACTGAGAAGTTATACTTGAAATGGGATTTACATATTTGAAACACATAATAATAGACTGATTTTTATTGGAATTAGGCACAACTATTCACCCAACAAGCGAAAGCAACACTGTCCTCGAGACACCGTCAGCAAGCGGCGAGAACACACCGAAAGCATTCGGATCCGACAGATCGGCCCCCGGAAGATGCGTCCCGAGCGGCCGGAACCCATTCTCGTCCGCCACGTACTTGACCTGATAGATCTCGCCGTCTGGACCAGTATACCGGTACCAGCCGGATATTTTCAGCTTCCCGGTGGTGCCGTCTACCTCCACCGTCTCGTCTCGCCACTGGCCGTCCTTTGTTTTATAGCTGCAATTACCACGTGCGAGAAGAGTTCGTTGGTTGGGGTTTGCTGTCTTAAACCACAACGTAACTGAACAAATACTTACGAAAATGATTGGCCTCCGCGTTCGTCAATGGTTACCTCATAGTGGTCAAAGTTGTGCCCGACGTCCGTTGTGGGTCGTGCAGCGATCGACAGGATTAGATGTAGTAGTACCACCAGACAAATGCCCGACTCCTGAAACGCACAATGATTGTAGAAAAAAAAAAAAGTGTCAGAAAATCGATTTATGAAGCAAATCCACTCGTTCGGGTGACCATTTACCCTGTTCATGGTGCTTGGAATTCGTTGTTGCCAAAAATACGTCCGACCAGTTTCCAGTGCCGCAATGGATTAACCAACAAGCTTCGAATGATCCGTGTTTGGGGGTTGAAGATTCGAAAGCTGCTGGTTTTCTTCTGCGCTTTGACGCCCGCACAACTGCAAACTGCAGGTAGTCCTGTTTCATGCGACAATCCAGTTTTTTTCTCCATAAGATTGCTAGGAGATTTGAGTATAAAAAATGTGTAGAAATTTGACATTTGTATTTAATAAAAAAAATGAACATATTGTTTTTGTTGTGTTTGGAATCTTGTTTATTTTTTCACAATCAGAATTTTAAACGGAGGGTTAATATACATACAGCTTCACTTCACAGAACAACGACACAGCACGAAAGGATAATTCTCGTTTTATCCAGTCAGCGATAGTAACACCGTCTTGGAAAGGCCCCCTGCAAACGGTGTAGACAAATCGTACTTATCCGGATCAGGATCGGCCCCGGGCAGATGAGCGCCGAGCGGTTGGAATCCGTTCTCATCCGCCACGTACTGAACCGTGTAAAAAACGCCGTCAGGCGCACGGTACCGGTACCATCCAGAGATGACGAGTTTACCATTTTCCCAGGAAGTCGTCTCTTCACGGGCCTGTCCGTCCTTCGTTCGGAAGCTTGTGGTTCAACAACAGGAGGTCCGAATCGTAATTCCATTGTACAACAAACTGGCGTTTTGTTTTACGACGAATACTCACGAAAACGATTGCTCAGTATCATCCGCTTCGATAAGGAAATTTTGCAAGTTTGGATCTACATCTTGTGCCGGCGCTCCATTGGTTTCGATCAGTGCGATCGCCACAAGCAACGTAAATAGCTTTTGAATTTTAAAAGAAAAAAGCAAAAGGTGAAATAAAAAAAAAACATTTGCAAAAACCGCACGTGCATTCCAAGATTCCTACCATGAGCCGCATTTTGGTCAACCGTTTAAAACACTCGATCGGAAACCAGATTCAAACCTGTTCGCCCGGCAGATGCCACAAAACTGACGAAGCCGCTCGACTGGAGAATGACTCTCGCCATTGGATGGAGAAAGGTGATATTTTTGAAAGGTTTATTTTTTGCATTTTGGGATATTTATAACCTCACAGCCTTTTGCGCTCCTTCGGCATAGTTTGCTGATTAAAAGAGGCAGCTGCGTTTATCATCAATATACCAACACAAGTAGCCGGCATAAGCTTGTAGCATACCCATACTCGCTAATCGTTTGATTTGAGTCTAGCCTTCCGAAAACGAAAAATAAAATACAACCTATACAGCATGAAACGTCTTTGTCTAGCTATCCCTTCTACCATCGACCTTGATTCGCGCGATGCGCAGCATCTTGAGTCCATTCACCAGACCGGCATCGGAGGCAGTTGTCGGTGGACTACTTCAGTATTGAAACATTTTCGTTCCGATCTGGACGCATAAGTAACATTTCGGCAACAATGGTAAGAAGTTTACTGCTGGGATCTTCAACGAGTTATAAAAAGAAGACTCTTTTTTCTTTCGCAAAAGCACTTCTCAACCGCTGCGTGGATTTCGGTAGTTGGACTGCTGCTGCTGATAACGATGACATTGGGAGCCCCTGCTCAAAATCTCGACCCAGGGTTGATCTTTTATGAGAGCACGAGGGACGAAAATGGGTACAGTTTCTCGTACAAAACCAAAGACGGTCAGTTCCGGGAGGAACGGGGAGAAATCAATGCCGAAACGGGCCTGCTTGTGGTTAATGGAGTGTATGGATTTGTCGGAACCGATGGACAATCGTACGAGTATAACTACGTGGCTGACCAGGAAGGATATCGTATCGTGGAGAAGGAAGCGGAAATAGGATACGCCCCGGGGCTCTCCCAGGCTGCCCTACTGTCACTCGTAGGTTGATTCGACGATTCCAGTTCGTGTTCCAGATTCTCAGTTAGATGATAAGTGTGTGAAAAATCTTGACATAAATAGTTTCTACCCCGGCAGCAATCGTGTGAAGGTCTTCTTCACACGTGAAAATAAATGCGAAAGATCATCAACCTTTTTTGTTAATTGTAAATTAATTGCTCCTAACTAACGCAGACCGATCACGTTTAGCAACGCATCAAGCATAAAAAATATCAAGTGATTAAGTGATTCTGGTTTTTATTGAAATGTGCGCATTAAATTGCATGTTCTCCCCTTGTCATTGAATAACAGGCGGCTATATTACAAGTTCATTTTCTTTAAAATAATAATTGCCAAAATAAACCTGAAGATATCTGTATCTTACAACAGGTTTAGCATATATAAGTTTGTGTTAAAAGCTAAGCTTATCTGCTCTTTCAGCCAAGACACAAACCGGTCCTTCAGACTTAACGGATATTTATTTCTTTCCTGCCCTCTGAAGAGCGATTGTTTTCGACGTATAAAGCGAATGTTTTGTCAGGCAGCTAGATTGTTTTGACGTTTCTGTTGCAAGAAAGAGTGCTGTCAGATCCGGGCTCGGTTATTACAGCCGTTTCCAGTTTCTACTGCCATGCGTTTCACGGGACAAGACGCTGAACGTGTTTGCTCAAACGACAACACGGTTGATCAACCGTCAAACTATGTGGATCAAACGACGGTAGAAACTGATAACGGTTGTATTTCCAAAATTATAACTGTACGTTTTCCATAGACCGAGTGCTATCTACGCTTGATTATATCCTTGCTGTTTTAGAGCAAACTTCTCTTCAAACACTTTACCTTTTTCATATGTTGTTCAGGAGTAAAATGATATGGTATTTATATTTGTCCTTAGTTCTTTCAAACTTCGTATGCGTATTTACGTATAATAAAGATTAAAGCAGTCGATCAGAGGGTAACGGTTGTATCTATTTTGTACCGCCTTAAATCATATTAAAATAATCTTCTCGAGGGAACAAAATCATCAATTTCTATCCAGCAAGAGCCTGAATAATATCCTTGCTAAGAAACTCCGGTTGTGGTTGCGGTTGCGAAATTTCTTTCGTGCACTGATCCGGGTCTGCATGAACTCCGGTTGGTTGGTCACCTAACGGCTGTAATCCCTTCGTGTCCACCACATACTCGTAGTGATTACCGTCCGAAGCCTGGCACACATATCGCTCGTTTAACACCAGGGATTCTCCAGCAGAAGTTTTGACGATCGAATGTGACTCTGCAACGTCCTTCGAATCCACTTCTTGTGCGGGTGCACCGTTTGTCTCAAGAAGCACAGAGGCCATCAACAGGATACAAACCTGTAGGAAATTTGAAGAAATCTTCAATGATGATATATGCTTCTGTTTCTGCAAAAGAAAACCCTGTCTACCAGGAATCGCATATTGCTCAGCTTCCAAATCCAACCAATCCAGACACTTGTACCAAACTTGTTCGCACAGAAGATGCAACGAAACTGATGGCAATTAACACGAAACGTTAAGAACGAAGCCTCAGCGTTGAAAAACACATCCAATGTTTTTTGTTCCTTTGAGAAACCAATACTAGTGTGCAGTGCATGCCTATGGAACACTAAAACTCGTCAACAAACAGGTTTAATAAAACATGAAGAAGAAAATTAAGGCGAACAGTACAAGGGAAGTAGAAGCCTTCACTGGCGTCTTTTGTTTGCATGTGTGCGTGAATATGACTGCCAAAACAACCCGTTTTTGGAAAAACCCAGAATCGGTAACGATGTTCGGATTACATTTTCAGTATTGGTACGAGTGATGATTCATTCCTATGGTAACCGTGAGTTAAACCTTTGCATAATATCTGCATAATATTAAAGTCTGCTACAATATACATGCAAATGTTTAAACTGAAACAACCCGGTTTGTTTATCGGACGGATTAAAACTGTCGATGGTGTCAAAAATACTTCCGATCAGTTACAGCGCCGCGATGGATTAATCAACATGTTTTGAATTACCCGTGTTTGAGGGTTGAAGTTTTGACTGTTACTGGTTTTTTTTGTTTGCGCTTTGACACCCGCACAACTGCAAACTGTTCGCTGATCTAATTGTGCCACGAAAGGTTAGTAAAATTCGAGAGGAGGTGGTGTCTGTTTCATGCGACGTTCAATTTTTTTTCCATTACTGTTAGGAGATTTGGGTGTAAAAAAAAAGTGTTGAGAAAAAAATGGAATAACAGTTTTTTGTTGTGTTTGAAACTTTGTTTATTTTTTTAAAATGAGAATCCTTAACGGAAGATACACAACAAAAAGCGCAAAGCTTCACTTCACAAAACAACGACACAGCACGAAAGAAAAATTCGCTTGGTTTTATCCAGTCAGCGATAGTAAACACGTCTTGGACAGGCCTCCTGCAGACGCTCCAGCCAAACCGTAGTTATTCATATTAGGATTGGCCCCGGACAGATGAGCGCCGATCGGCTGGAATCCGTTCTCATTCGCCACGTATAGAACCTCGTAAAAAACGCCGTCAGGCGCGAGGTACCGGTACCTTCCAGTGATGACGAGTTTACCATTGTGCCAGGAAGTAGTTTCTTCACGGACCTGTCCGTCCTTCATTCGGTAGCTTGAGGTTCAACAACAGGAGGTCCGAATCGTAATTCCATTGTACAACAAACTGGCGTTTTGTTTTACGACGAATACTCACTAAAATGATTGCTCAGTATCATCCGCCTCGATAAAAAATCTTTCCAAGTTTGAATCTACATCTTGTGCCGGCGCTCCATTGGTTTCGATCAGTGCAATCGCCATCAGCAACGTAAATAGCTATTTAATTATTTTAAGAAGGAAAAAGAGGTAAAATTAAAAAAAAATTGTCCAAACCGCACGCGCATTCCGAAAATAACGTCTACCATGAACCGCATTTTGGTCAACTGTTTGAAACACTCGATCGAAATCTAGATTCAAACCCGTTCGCCCGGCAAATGCTACAGAACTGACGAAGCCACTCGACTGGAGAATGTCTCTGGCCATTAGGATTAGGAATAGATTTCTTGAAATGGTTTTTTTTTTTCATTTTTATATATTCATAACATTCCCACACATCACGAAGTCGTATATCGAAGTATAGAAAGCATCGCATAGGATGTTAGTTTCCATCAGAATCGTATATAAGTGGGTAAAGTATGAACCAAATCGTATAAGACGTCTACTACAATTCTATTACGATGACATTATATAGACAGACAAAGTCACTTTTTGTATGAGCAGCCGATACTACAATGGTAAAACCCCTACCATGATCTTCATTTTGAACAGCTTAAGAATTCTTCCCACCATAAGCTGCTAGTAAATAGGAACCTTTCCTCTTTAGCGAAGCGATACGGCTGGCGAAAATTAAATGGCGACCTTTATATAGAAACCTCCCGGTATGCGAAATTCGTCGCAAAAAGGTCCGGCAACACAAACACTTTAGTATGGGAGGTATATACGTACATATATATTTTTATATATAAATAAGATTGATGGGAAATATAAATAAATTAAACTGTCCAAAAGTACGAAAGCGCATCATGGGGGAACGGCTTTGCAGATTTGAAGTTTTTAGGGTTCTATTTAATCCAAATTGCTCCGGAATAGTCAAAAATACCTAAAGCAAAAATAAATATACTGGATTATAGCCACCTTAAATCCTTTTAAATGTTTTTTTATTCAATTTTCTGCGACTTCACCTTCCCAAAGGTCATTTCCCAGCCGGTGGACACTAACCCAAGCCAGCGCCAACCAAGCAGGCAGCCAGCAGAAGCCCAAATCCCATCAAACGGGGAGCAATCGAAACATGCAGCGGTTCACGCACTGGACGCATTTAAAAAAGGCATAGCGCACCAAAGACGCAACGCTTGCAATGATGTACGCGCATCGAAACAGAAGGACGGGGAAAAACCACAACGGCAAAGAACACTGCCACGCTACGCGCAACAACTCGTAGGCGCCCCGAAATAGGGGGTTAACGGTGAAGGATCAAATTCCGCCGAACGCCTCCAAAGCGATCGCCACGCACAACTATTCGGATATTGAAGAAATCCACAAAAATACAATACGACCATCGGAAGTCAAGGCAGAAGTCACGGGAAGGAGACGTGCTGTGCGGGGAAGCGATGTTGGGACAAGATCGGCTCGGGAAAACTCGGTTAGTCAGAAAAAGGGAAAGAGGGAACGAAGGGAAAGTAGAGGGACACAGCTGAAAACCGTTGAAAAAACGGTTTTTGTTTGGTACGAAATAAGTTCCAACAGAGGACACCAAGGTAGGATGGAAGATCAAAAATGTACACCAAAGTTAACACAAATCGAAAGACTTGATTCGGCCTGAAGCTACGAACCTCGCGTTAGAGTTGTATTGCATACATTTAGGCGAATCTATGAATTTTGTCTGAATGAGCTGAAAAGTCAATCAGCAGCTCTGTATTACGGATGCAGTTGCAGCAGCCTAGCGTTTTTCTATCAGCGTCTGTATGTACATTATAATGTAATGAATTTCTCTTCTTTACTCAAAGAAAACTCTCGCTTGATTAAAAAGGATCAATCTTTTTTTTATTACAGTTTATTGTTTTTCGTCACTTTTTCTTCATTTAACCCAACCTCATTTTGCAAAGGTTTGGCGAACACCTCTTACAGCTTCGTCACCGTCGGGCGGTAACCCTTCTCGTCAGCAACATATTCCACGCGGTATCGCTGTCCGTTGGAGTCAGTATACTCGTACGATCCGGTCACGGAAAGCGCTGGCTCTTCGGCTCCATCAACTGGCTTCAGCTCTCCTTTTTCCTCTCGCTTCTGGCCATCGCTCTGCTCATAACTACGACATGTCGTTCAATTTTTCGGTTGTAAGAAGAAGAAACTTCACGTTAGTCACCGATTGTGCCGCATGGATGGGACTTTAAGCAGTCGGATTTTAGGTGAGACTTACGCAAAATTGTAGCTTCCATCGACGTTGTTGTCGTTGGTGTACTGCAACAGCTGCACCTCGTCCTGGGCTCGGACAACGCACAACACGGCCAAGGCAACGAAGATCGCAATCTAGGCAACACAAGACGCGGTAGACCGAAGTGGAAAAACATATTAGAATCTTAGATAAACAACGTTCTAAGCTAGCTTAAATCGAACCAGGCGGCATTTGTGTAGGCTTCATTCCGACATTATTGCTGACTGTTATTCCCTTTTTCGTGTTCGGTCACGAGCATGTGGGATTCGATTCGGGTGTGGAAACAAACTCAAAAGTGCCAAAGCGTGTTCAGATAATTCTAATTTATGTTGACCCCAGCTCAAATGGGATGGTACGACTCGCCATGTTGAGGATGCACGGAATCGTTTGAAAATTTTTCATTGTTGTTAGGCGTCGTGTTTCGACGAAACTGTTGGAGATTGCTGAATTGCGTGGTACTTATCTCATTGACTTAATGAAAAAAATTTAATTTATTCCAGCAAGATCTGTAACACATGTGCGATTGTCTGTTGTACCCATTTTTTTAAATTGATTCACATTTATGTTGATGGGATTTTTCATTCCTAATACGAAAAACAAATCTTCAGAACGCCCTTGTATTTTTTTAAATTAAAACCACTTTGGATGAAGGATTGTGGTTTCCTATGAAGATGTTCACTTTTAGTACATTCATTTTGCACAAACAAGTATTCACTGCACGTATTACACTTCAAGGCACCGAAACTTTCTTCTCGCGTATAGCTGACAATCCGTTCCAACTCACCAGGTGCTTCATGCTGACTGTTTATGAACGGAAAAGGTCCTTTCGCGACACGGTAGCAACGGTAGACGGTTCGCTTTGGGTCCTGCAGGGTACGGCGCACTGCGAGTGAGCTTGTGTGACAGAACAATAAGCGTCGGTGGTGCTTGGCCGCCCGTTTTATACTGCGGGACCATTCGCCAAACCCTAAGCGGGACACACTGGGGGGACGGTGGGCTGGGACAGGCGCGAATCGCAGGAGGCTTAGGTGACGCGTCCGCGCAATCGCCGCAATTTATCACCAGAGATGGGAGTTATGCTTCTTTGCATGTGTGGTTTTTTTTATATTTTACTTCGAAGGTGTTTGAGAAGAAAATAAAGGCCAACAAAAAGCGAGAACGAATGATATAGCTGGGTGCATTTGCGTATGCATGAGAGAAAGAGAGGAAAACGGTGAAATAGAGAGGGGCTGAACTTAAACTACCGGTAACAAGCAGCACTAGCCGTTGGCGGGGAAAGATGCCTATCCGTTGCGAAGGGGAAGATGAGCACGTCGCGTTGTCCAAAACTGTCGAACGAAGCTCCACTCAAACGAACGTCGGCTAGGCTAGAGGGGATAGGACCGGTAGGGTTAGGGTGCGTTTGCAAAACAGTTGGAGGACGAAAGATTACAGTAGCACGGGGGATTGAGTTGTTCTGATGAAGCTTCTTAGCCGTGCGCATACTCACGTGCCAAATGTTAAGCGAGAGGGCAAGTAAACATGCTATTACATTTCCTTTCAAATTAATTGAACAGGCAATAAACACCTTTTTCCCAAATTATGGTACGCAGCCCTCAACGTCGTCCTTAAATATCACGGTCGAAATAAACATATGATACAATATGTTGTCGATTCACACCAGCGAACGTTGGCAGTGAGAAAAGTTTTATACTATACGAAAATAAAACTCTGAGAGAGCAAGTGAAAGGTGCGAATATGCAAAAGTTAGATTGCCAGGACACTATTTCGGTTACTTTTCCAAGAAAGATCCATCTTTCTTTTTACAATTGCATTGAAATGAATCGTTGTTTAATCTATTCTTTTAGTAACTTGATTTCCATCGTATTTCGAAAGTGTCTTTCAAGGTCACTTTAATAATCGATGTAAATCGCACAACTCTATTTGTACTTTTTTCCAATGCGCGAAGGAAACTAGCTAAACGTAATTATGTTGCTACCCATTAGCACTTGTACGTGATACCGCGGATTGCGGCAAGTCTATCCGACCCGACCTAAGACGATTTGTTGAAAGTACTTTTGGAAGCACTCTCCCCACCCTAACGAGTATTACGTGGTTGTTAATTTGTTTTTTTAATTATCATCGTTTAGTTGATTATTAACTGCTACCGGCAGGGAGTAGAGGTAGGCGAGCGATTGTCGGTAAGGAACGAGAACCGTAGAAGATCCCCGAAACACTAAGCAGCTTCGCATTGGTGGTAATTTTGTTCGTTTTTTTTATTTTGCACAGCTGACAAAT
Organism: Anopheles atroparvus; assembly: GCA_914969975.1. Taxonomy (NCBI): domain Eukaryota; kingdom Metazoa; phylum Arthropoda; class Insecta; order Diptera; family Culicidae; genus Anopheles; species Anopheles atroparvus. The sequence continues at coordinate 38,332,368 of CAJZCY010000002.1, read as the reverse complement.
GTTTGACGATGAAACAAACGCCAACCAAGCGAGCCAAATGCAGCAACGAAACCCGCGAATACGCGAAATTCATGGCCAGTGGCGGAAGGCTCCCGTCCCGGTAGCATCTACGGGCGGTAGACAGTATCGCTTGTTTAGCAATTAACGCCTTCCGCACTCGGGCTCGTTTCGAACCGGGAAGTTCATCGGCCATGCTCCCTTCGATTCCTGGCGAGGTCCCAAAATGTCATCCATTCATGGCTCGGTGGGAAGCCTTGGGATAATTGGGCAACGTCAATCATCATTAGCCGGGATATCAGTTCACATGTGTGGCACGAGCCGGGCCAGCGAGTTGAGCCGAAAGGCGCAGGAACAGGTCTTATTTATCATCGATATTCTAATCTCTCCAATTTTATCTCCAAAAGCGAAAAAAACCAACATTGATTCGGGAACAGGACGCCAACGATCCAGGAGCGGCGCAGGTACCATGCAGAGTATCAGAGATCGGATTATTCAAAGTTGAGCGATAACACAATCAAAGATAAACGGGACTACCAAAGGCTACCGAAATCCTCGCTTCCCTCACTCACCCTCGAGATTTATTGCACCACACGAATCGCCAAGAAAAGGTGTGGGAAGATAAATGAGAAAGACAGGGACAGAGGCGGGTAGATGTCCGGGAGGTACACAACGATGACACGACCAGCAGCCCGTGCGTATCGATGGCGTAAGATGGGACACCACTTAAACCGCACCGCGGCCAACAAACAGCATGTCCTCGCGTAATGCAGCCGACTTTGCGATGGCTGGGAGAGGGGAGTGGGTGTCCATGTGCATACGATAAACATGTGTGTACGTGCATGCGGCTGCCCGAAGGTGGCGGAGGTGACGACGCTTGATCAACAACAAAACCCCACTAGAAATACCTCTAAGGTAGTCAAACAAATCAACATCAAATTATCAAACACTCGAGCGCGTGCTGGATTCTGTGGTGCGCAACGTCGATCCGGCGGTGGTGGTGGTCTTGGTGATCGATGATGCTCTCATCGCCAGTTGAGTATCATCAGGATCAACCCTCGCGAGCTGCCGATGCGTTTGAACACTCCGGTCGGACTGGAAGCAATAGAGTCAGACAAGGCTTTTCAGACGATGCGTTTGGTCGTGTTTGGGTTACCATAAAGCCTTTCCGCACTCTTCCTTCAGATGGCACGACCAACCCTGAAGGTCGTTTGAAATACCAGGAGGCTTCAATGGGCCGAGGAATGTGGAAGCAAGGAAGGCCGCGCCACCAAACGGTTCGACCTTGCCTGAGAGTCACCCGCGAAGAAGAAATGAAAGACGGTATGATTGGCGTTTTGTTGGGTTTTTAATGTGTTTTTTTTATGTTGTGTTTTTTTTACATCAAATTTACAACTCCCTCGAAAGTGTTTAGTTTTGTTTTTGTAGGTTTGCTTTGTTTAACGTTCTCCCGAGACCTGAAGGGACATCTTTATAAGACTGGTGAACGGCTCCGTCTGCTTCCGCGGGCAGCACAGATTTAGGAAGAAAGGAGGACGACGGAGTTCCTTATCCTTCGGCAGGACTCGCCGGCCTAGGCCTCGGTGATGGTCGGGTTGAAGCCGTTCTCGTCGGCGGTGTACTTGACCAGGTAGCGCTTGCCATCCGGATCGCTGAACTCGTACTGGCCGGTGATGGTCAGGGCTGGCACGTCCTCGTTGTCGAAGTTCTTGACCGTCTTGAGCGAGGCCGACTCTTCGCGCTTGTGGTCGTCCGACTGGTCGTAGCTGAAGCTGTACGATCCGTCCACCAGACCGGCATGGTCGATGTCCAGCTTGCGCAGCTCGATGTCTCCGGATGGCGCGCAGGCCGCGATGGCGATCAGGGCAGCGAGAACAATCTGTACGGGAGACGGAGCGCGTTAATGGGGATCGTTTTCAGGTAGCCCTGCTCGGTTTAATTGGGCGGAAGGAGTTGATCCGCGGTTCTGCGACGATTACTTCCTGAATCATCGAAAAACACAACCCGGCTACCAAAAGTCTTGCAAACAATGACGTACGTAAAGGAATCCTCTTTTATTCCTCCATCAGGTTGAAACGCGTTGAAGGCTCAGCCTGTAATCCCGAGGGTATCTCTCTATTCGATTTTCCAAATATATTATCCACTCATCAATCCAATGCAATCTATCCACTTATTATGTGACCAAACAGGCGTCACTGGTTGACCATGGGATGTTAAACAGAAAGATAAACGGCAACCCATTAAAGCAGATGCTTCAATCCAACACATCTTCACATGCTGGATAAATCAGAAGCAATCAGGAGAGTTGTTTTCTATTCTTTGTTTTTTATAGCCATAAAAACCATGGACGATGCGTGTAAAAGACTTTGGCAAGTCCGGGAAGCAAAGGTTTCACCCATTTTTGCTAATCTTGCCTCGTATCACATAACTACTAATTCTTAAACTTCTATTGAAAATGCATATCAGTTAGCACTGATCCAACTATCAAACGCTCGAGCACTTTCTCCTCATCTGTATTCTTAGAAACTGCCTAACTTTCTTTCTTTCTAACTAGCAATTCCCCAGCGCCGTTAATGCTCGCACTGAACGTACTGCAATCGCACTCACCAGGCACTTCATGTTGGAGTTGTAGTTTAGTTTGTAGAACTTTTGTTTAGAAACAGGTATGAGAAGCTTTCGCTGCTATAGATCTTTTCACAACGCTCTTCGAAGCTACAATGCACTAGTTCGACACACCACCGGGTTATATATCCGTTGGTCAGCTTCGGCAAACCATCCTCGGCCAGCCAGCCAACACTTGATGACCTCCATTAATTCAAATTCCGCACTAACTGCTACAGATTCCTGAGCCGAGGATGGCAACCGGCATCGCACCAGTTGTTGTTGTTGGTTTTTTTCGTTTGTCTGCCGAAAACTTTATCTGCTATCAGCGTGGCTCAAGCTGGGGTACAAAACTTGAAGCAGGCCTTAAAAAAAAAACAACAAAATATCAACCGAAACATATCCGCAGACGAAACTAGAGTGGTATTCAAATAATAGCCACCGTAACCTTTCGGCATGGCTCGTCTTCTCGCAACGCTGAAGATGGATCCCTACCGGTGCAGTAGCCATCCACGGGCTTGTCGCCGGACTTGCTATCTGTCTGAGAATTTTAAATTTTACGAATTTTTGTGCGGGCTCTTTTTTTCACTCGTTTGCGGACGAGGCTGGTCGTAGGCGTTAGGCCGTCTGCACTGTCTAGCCTCGTCGGCGAAGATGAGTTTTCAAGGTTTGATTTATCCGAGCCGGCTTCGATCCGGTTCCGATGGTTCTAGAGATTCGGTGATCCAGATTGGGTTTTAGGCGCCAGCCATTTCGGCCAGCAGAATTTGCACGCGGCCGGCTGCCGGTGCTACGCAAACGAGGAGAGTTTCCTTGTTCTGTTTTATCACATGGAAACGTTCTTCAAGGTCAGCAGCAGGGAGATTCTCATAATGTTTCGTTGTTGGAACGTCGCGCGGATTCTTAGTGTAGCCGTGTTTAGAAAAAAGATTTTAGGTTGAATCTGAAGATTTTAAACCATCGTGGGCAGAATTAAAGCATTTAAAAAAAAAACTGTAAGTCATTAATAATATATTCTTATCTTATTTTTTAACGTCTTCGTCTTCGTCTGCGTCTGCTCTATAAAATGTTTGAATTAGACCGGAATTATTGTTGAGCTTTTATTTGCGTTTATAATTTTAGAACGATGTAGACAATTATTTAATGCATATGCATCAACGTTTTACCGGCAACTTTAATTCAGAAACATTAAACTGATGACAACGTTCAGTTTATTGTATAAAGTTGCACGAAAATATGGTGTTATTAGAAATACGATTAAGTATGGCAGTTCAACGAAAAACGGTTGTTTTTATAGAGAACTTTTCTATTGATTGTTTGGAAAACTGAGAGATCCGCGTGTAGAATAATGAATGTTTGGTGTAGCAATTAGAACTCTACAGTGATTGATGAAAACCGAATCGACCATGTTTGCGTTATTTATTGGAGGTATTAAGATAAAAACAAATGTCTCAAAATTTTGTAACGAACGTAGAAAAACACCCTGTAAGCCAAAACACGCCAGCAGCCTCAATGTCTTTGCCATCGAACGAAGAAGTCCTGTCGGGCTGGCATGATGTTGAAAGGATTCGATTTACCTTATTGAAACGATAACACTCATTTTTATGGCCCCACCAAATAATGCCATTCCCAACAGCTCCACTCGCGCTGGCTTGAGGCGACGACTCCACAGCTGACGTAGGCGCCAGAACGAGTTTGAGCGCGTCCGTCGCGCGTTGTGGTCGATCGCAGCGACGCATCACACTCGGTATTCGGCGATCCATCCATTAGATATTCTAATTCAGCGCACTTTGAACTTTGCGAACGGTCGTAAATTAGACGCCCGGTCCATCCTTGACCGCGGCCCAAAATGCGATGTCAACGAGCAAACGAATTGGCGCGTTTCGTGAGTCGTGTTGTGGTCGACGGTGTCATCGTGCCTCTCAGAGTCTGCAGCATCGCTAACGATAGCGAGGACGCTGTTTACTACGAGTTTTCTTGTCCGTGTAAGAGACCGTTAAGCAAAATAAAACCAAATGAGAAAGAAATTCTTACCAAAGGCAGGCAAGGAGCTGTTTTGATAGGAGGTCAGCGCTTTCCGACATGAACTCGATCACCATCATCATCATCAACCGAAAAAGAATGAAGACGAGAAACAATCAGGCAGGTCAGGCTACTCGGGAACGTTTCGATGTTCCCCTTCCCGGTTCGGATTCTAAAGGTTAGAGCGGTTTGATCCTTGAGCATATAAAAAGCCCGGTTCGGTCGAGGTCGAGCATCAGTTTCTCAGTGTCCGCACATTTCGAAAGAAAGTTCGTAGATTCGTTCCAGACGACAGCCAACTTTCAAACCATCGTCAACATGAAATTCGTAAGTCGTCAAAATCTTCTCACAGCCAAAGGACTAACACAATCTGCCGTTTCGATACTCGATTTTCAGGTTGCCCTTTTTGCGTTCGTGTGCCTGTTTGGCCTTTGCCTCGCGCAGGAAACCTCCATCCTGGCGGACGATAAGCAGATGAACGTCGATGGCAGCTACAAGTTCAAGTAAGTGCGAGCACCTTCCTGGTGCTTTCACCAGCCATCCCACCGAACGAGAGTAGAAATTGTAACCACTGTTTCCTTCCACCTGATTCCTTCGTTTCAGCTACGAACAGTCGGACGGTCAGAAGCGCGAAGAAACGGCTGAGCTGAAGGCGTCATCGGCGGATCCGGAAGTGCAGGCCATCGCCGTCAGCGGCTCGTACGAGTACACCGACAACAACGGCAAGCGATACCTGGTCACCTACACCGCCGACGAGAACGGCTACCGTCCGATGGTGAAGCAGCTGTAAGAGCCCGTGCGTCACGGGATCGTTCCGGGTTAGCTTTAGAGGGTTATTGAAAGATTGAGGCGGCAGGTTGAAGACACAATAAACTGCACAAGTTGTTACGGAAATTATGATCAGTTCTCTCAACGAAAAAGCAACACAAACACAGTACAGACACAACAAACAATTTGCATTGTCCAAAGAAAAATCCAAAAAAATTGGGCTTTCGAAACTCATCCTCGAAGAACCACACACAGAAACACACACCCACTCATAATCCGTTCATGGCGACATCCGAGAAGATGATGCAAGACGAGACAATGCCAAACAAGTTTGCGACTCGAAGTTCATGGGGTCACCTTCCGACCAAGGACAACTTTCTGCCCGCGATTCGTGCTGGACTGTAGCCGGGAAATTCAAAATGTCTGCCGAATTGACCGTCGTTTCTGGAGTAGTTATCGGATGGAATTTGGTTTGCAAATATCTTCAAAGCAATCGCAATTCGGGAAGGAGCCAGTGTATGCGGATGTTTGCGGCGACAAATGTCTTAATTGATCCGGATTGAAGTTTGCAGCGAACTGAGGAAAAGTCTTGCGATAAATATGAAAAGCAATGAAGGCATTATCGTAATCCACTGACTTCATCAGTTGCCGTCAGACAAGCTGGTGGAACACACGTGCTGGAGGAGACACAAGAAGCCTACCCTCGCTGGCAGGTGGATCATGCAAATCGAATCACAGCGCATCTCGCTGTTCGGGCACACGTTTCGCTACCATCGTCATCCGGCGTGTTGTGACATGGCATGGCTGTCAAAGCGAGTGGTTGGAATTCAACCTGCACGTTCATCACCGTGCCGGCGTGTTGAACCTTTGTCAGGGATCGTCACCCTCGTCCACGTGATTGGTGAGATAACAAGGACCTGCACGGGAAACGCCTCAGACTCGTTGCCTGATAACAAAGGCCCGAGGGATGACACCATTAGTATTCAGTTGATGCCACACCTGAAACCGGATGAGATGAGGATGTTTGTTGAACGGCTATCTTTGCCTTACTTGTGGATGAAATCACCTGACATCAAACCGTCATCTTGCCTCCAAAACGCTTGCCGAGGGTAAAGCGCATCCAAATCGCGCGGTTTCAGAGGAAGTACCACGTTGAAAATCGAGAAGAACACCCATTTGTCAGCGAGTGTGACCGTGTTCGAACCATCGGCAAGCTTCTCCCCGGGTCCGTCGGGTTTAAAATGTCAAACGTCGACCGTTCCGGTTGGAAAGAGAGAAAACAAATCTGCTCTAACCCCCGATCGCGTATTGCGCCAGTGCCACCGTGTGCCGCGCTGCCATTGATGTGTTCAAGTGGAAAATTGCGCGAAACCAACCAGTTATCCTCGACGACCCTCAGGGCGCCGGTTGGGGCCGGGGAAGGTTGGAACCTGCAAAGACGCGATGGTTGATAGGTGCATTTTCGGTGCCCTGCGAAGATAGCGGCGTATCGTTTATCCGGTGTCCAAACAGTCGTCCAAACGTTCGGTCGATGTTTTCGTTCGTTCGATAACATTATGCACTGGCGTGCGCGCTCAATTAGCGATCCGGTGCTTCGAAGCAACCCTTCCTCGAAGCGATCGAGACAAAAAAAAAGCCGAGAAAGGCTAAAGGTTGGCAATGAAGAGGGTCAAAAGATGCTTAGCCGCTTAATTGTGGAGTTTATTACGAAGAAGACTTTGCCGAACTGAATTCGTCGGGGCCAGACGCGTGGCCCAATGATGGATGGTTAGGCGCATGGATCTTCGCTAGTATGACCCATTTATCTCCCATTGAGGCACCTCTAAAAAACGATCTTTTATGCCGTGGTCACGATGGTCGTAGTTTGCAACTCATACGTTCCGAGCGAACACCGCTTCAAACACACCCAAAAATGCAACCGTTGTGTCCTCTTTGGGCTTGGGCTGAAGATCCCATTTTCTTCGTCACGGGGCGGGGTAGAGATGTTTGCTTCACGGCTTTTGAAAGCAAGAGTATGTATATTTTGGTTGATGAAGGAATCTGTTTAAAACGAAAGAGAAAAATAAAACGAGCACTCTACAAAAATCTGTACAAAAATCAACAAACTCCCGGTGTCCTACTGTACAGCTTGATTACGTAACATACGCCTGGTCATGTTAGACGCTTCAAGATTCGATGGAATTCAGCCGGTCAGATATCTCGCCTCAGGTATAGAGCGTTTGTAAAATTTCCCTCACGTACGACTTTCACTGCTCACGAATGTTTGCTCATTTCTCATCACGTACTTTCGCTTTCCGTTCACCTCCAGCAGACGGTCACTCTCACCGGGTCACCTGCTTTTCCTGCTTAGCGAAAGAAGGCCATGACCAACTTTTCCACTGGCCGCCTTTTTGCGTATGATCCATGTCGGAGAAAGCCCACGCCTGCTCTGACGATGATAATGCGCGGTTTGAGATCGTACAAATGCACGAGGTCACGGAATGAAAGTGAGAGTGTTCAGCCGGGTTGCCTACATTTAGGCGCTTAGCGTCTTCCAGCTCACAGCATCACGAAAAAGGTAAAGGTGAACCAGAAATCGAAACCGGTAAAGAACGTGGATTTTTGGGACATGGCATCCGTCATGCTGTGATTTGTTTTAATTTAATATTCCTGGAAGTGAAGCGGCGCACAATCTTATTAAAACATTAAGCAATCAAATGCATTAAGTTTCCTCCCCTGTCGGAAGGTATTGCGTACGGTCGTCGGGGAAAAAAGGGAATCAAATCGCTGTCGTTCAATTGTTGTCCTCCGTACTCGGAGGATAATGAATTTTCCCCGTTTGCGCACCGCTGAGGGGTGCACCGTAATGCGGTGTGGTCACGGAGAATTAACTTCGCTTTCGGCTCGAAACAAGGTACAACGTGTGGTGCAGCCGGTTTCTCCCCCCTGCATGTATATTAAATACCAAAACCGACCAACTGAACGACCGACCGACGGACCGGTCGGAATCCTGCGCCAAAGGGAAAGAAAGAAACAACAAGACGAGGGTCACGCATCACGAGGGCCTTGCGCGTCCTAAGCAAACAGTTCGAAGCCCGGGGTGCAGCGGAGGGGAAATTTCTTCCCGCCAGGACCGGGACGGAACCGGCAGTGCATCGTCGGGCAACCTCGGCGAGGGGAAGGCACCATAAGCAACACCAAATCGGGTTGCGAGCGATGGTGGTTTTAGCATTTGAAGGATTTGGGCACGGTAATACCTGCATGTTCGTCTCGGTTCTAAAATAAACACCCCGGGACGGGAACGCTGCCGAACGCTGCAAAATGTTGCCAAAGGGGGAAGTGCGGAAAGCGATTTGTTGTAGCATCCGAAAAACATATGATCGGTTTCTCATCGGACGGTGAGTGGCTGGGGCGAGGGTGCGCAATGCTGCGATTTTAAGTGCAATGCTGCTGCCTTCCGCCGGATGGCGATGGCGTTTCGCGTTGTTTGCCGAGCACGCAAAAATCAACCCATCAACCCGGACCCGGCTGGGAACTGGCGCATGTGGTCCGGTCGGTACAAACGGCGCACCCGAGAGAGGGTGCGTCGTTGTTTGGTGTTGCTTCTGGTTCGCGCTTGTAAAAACCCTCGCGGATCGGCGTTCGGAGCAGTGGAAAAACAAATCCCCGACCCCGGAGGATCGGGAAAAACTCTTTCGTTTGCGTGCAAATGCTCCCGGGTCCGGGTTAATGTTCTGAAGGTATCTCTTTAAAAAGCGTGAGCAGAACGGGTTGCTGGAACAAAAATTTGGCTTGCTAATAAACCACTCCAGGACGGAACGGTTGCTTGAAGCGAGCCGAACCAATTCCCTACGCTACGCACTTGCCATCGGCTCAAGTGCGCGATTCGGGTGAAAAAGGGGATTTGATTGTGTCGATTGTTGCGATTGGATGGTACAACTATTTATTCCCTACGTTGGCCTGTGAAATAATGCAAATGTTTGATTAAATGATAAAGTTATCTGGATTCATAAGAATCTTTGAAAAAAAAAAATCTATAAATACGCACCCCATGGGTGGCGCGAGAAGAGGTGAATTAAAGCATAATGAAGGAAACGAGGGAAGCATTATAATAATAGTTGAAGAGAACAATATGGAATGATTACGGATAGATGTTTATCCATCCAATTTTGATTCAGAGAATTCAGGCAAAATCTTGCGATCTCGTTCGCCGTTGCCAAAGTGCTTTTTATCATTAGCATTTCTTCTTGCGCGCTGTTACTCGTAACAATGAAAGGATAAGATAACACCTTTCTTTAGTTAAACAACATATCTTCGATTGCTCGGCTTTCGACAAAGGTACGTTTGTCTTGTACATGCAGATATCGTCTGCGGAAGCTCCGAACACCGTCTTTATTATTAATCATACCACAACGAGACACGTTAACCTGTAGGAAACTGTTTTTCGCACTTCAACCACGCCGCAGGGCATCGCCGCCCAGCGCAATCGATGCGGTAATCCATCATTCGGTCGGTTTAGGTAAAAAACAATGCACAGGGGGAAAGTATCAACAATCGCATGCGATCCTTCGGCATCTTTTTACGCCGATCGCTCGCAGATGAACCGACCAATCAATCACGGGCTGCCCATCATCGTCGTGAGGGTGAACACTTCCGCGGCGGACTGACGGAAGAAACATAGTTTTCCTGTCCGTGTGCAGCGCACCGCTTTCTTCCGTGCGTGTGCTGCATTGCGAAAGAGATTTGTATTTTGATTTCGCGTTGTCTCGTTGTGGTGATAGCTGTTCAATCAAAGCAAAGCCACTCATCGCAACATCGATCGGAAGGTGAAGCAGATCGATTGGGAAAAAACAAACCCCCCCCAACCAGAGTGTTTTGTCCAACTTCGCCGATTACTTGTAGGCGAAACAATCGCATGCTTCATTGGCGTTCAATTAGACGTGAAGAAAGATGGGCTTGAAACTTTGATTAATTTATACCATGTCCCCCATGAATGATGTAAAGTCCAAACACAAATTGCACATTGCATTTTTTTCTCTCCTACATTAAACAATCATTCAACAAAATTAAATTAGAAATTGAATAATTAAAGCAGAAAAAGAATTCTTCAATAGCCCATGCATTCAGGGATAAGAAAAGCAGTGGAAAGTTATTTCAAAGCAGTGTTGCACGTGGAATCTATTTGATTGCACTTTGCACCGACGCACTCACCGGTTGGCCACAGACGAGCCGCTTATTGCACTTTTCTTTTCCTCAATTTTCCACCGACAGTGCAATAAAAAAAAAGAGAGGCATATCCAACCACAGACACAACATCCATCGTCCATTAGCGTCTTCCCGCGCGGTCAAATAGAAACAGAAACACAAACACACACGAAGAAAACAAACGGTAAGAAAAATGAAAACCTCTCACAATTAAAATGCATATGGCGATTGGAGCCGATCTCACAATGCATCAATTTGCCTGCCCCGCATGTAACTCGATCGTGTTAATGCACCGCCACTGCGTTGTCGCACGTCTCGTCCTCCCTATCCCCCTTTCCCCCAGCAAGCGGGTGCGGGCGGGGTCTATTTTTGGGGTGGTGAAAGGGTGTGTTACTTTTTCGTTCGAGCCGTCGATCAATTTTCGTTCGAATTTGAGCACCTCACGACGTCGTCGGCTTGTCTCGGCGGATTTCGCACCATCCTTTACCCCCCGTCTTTGGCCTCCCGGCAACAATCGCAGCCTCCAAACGCGGCTCTTTTTGGTGCAACATATGCTTGGCCATTAGTTTTGGATGCAATTGCCCTTGTTGTCTTGTTGTAAGTTTCAACAAGCTCATCCGCATTGATACAACACGTTGGCAAGCGTGCAAACAAACGTCAGCGATTGCGTCACGCATTTTTTGTTGTTGCGAAAAACAAAAAGAGATAAAATGAGAGCATAATTATTCCTTGCTCCATATGTAACAAACCAAATTTTTTCTTTTGTTAAATTATATAACCTATCGGTTCAACATACAAGTGGAAAATGTAGCATTGCAGGTATGCTAAATTATTTCTCAATCCTAATCCATTTGAGTTTTTTTTCGATAACTTCCACTTTTACGACTTACTTTTAACATATTCAAGGGCAATTGTGTATGAGAGCTGAACTCTTCATAATTTTTGGAAAATCTAATTCTTTCAACATAGAATCGTCTTCTGCGTTGTAAATGAAGTTCTCGAAGGCATTGGATTACTTGTTTTTATCACATTTATTTGAGTATATATATATCAGAAAAAAAGTAAGATCAACGTTGGCCAGCGCGGGGGGGTAAGACGAAGGCGAGCGCGATCGTCCCCACCCACCCGGGTGCCATTCCTATCGGCCTGACCGGCCTCTAGTCAGTCAGATTGAGTTGAGATTATAGTTATTGCTATATCTTGTCTTTTTTTGCTGCCTAGAACGTCCTTAGTACGAGCTGTAACCGTGCGGGGCCGACGGCTGGACGTGCTCGGGCTCTTCGTGGTACTGGGGCTGGCTGGCAGCCTTGGCGTACGCGTCGATCAGCTCCTGCGGCACCGGCGGCGGCGTCGGCAGATGCTCTCCCTTGGCCTGGAAGCCGTTCTCGTCGGCGACGTAGCTCACCGACACCGGTTTGCCGTGGGGGTCGGTGTAGGAGAACGATCCGTGCGCCACCTGCACCTCGTGGTCCTTGGTGCCGGCGTTCTTCACGAAGCCCTCCTCCTGCGCCACGATACCGTTGGCCGACTCGTACGCGAACTTGTAGCTGCCGTCGTGATGGCTGTACGACTCGCTGTGCACGATCGGGATGTGCTTGGCCGGCGCCTGATGCTCGTACTCGGGCGCGGCATGGTAGTGGTCCGCCGCAACCATGGCCACGGCCATCAGTCCCAGAGTGGCGATGATTTGCTGGAAGCGGAACGATGCGGAATGTTAGAAGACGGCTGCTTCGTTGTCACGCACTCCCGGGGTTTACTTCACTTCCGGATACTCTCTCTGTCCCTCTTGCTGGTCTCTTTGACGCCACACTTACCATCTTCATGTTGCTGGATTTGTTTGGCTGATCTAAGACACTTCACCGGAGGGTTGCTGGCTTGCTGTATACCACGATTGCTGGCACTGCACTGATGGCCTTCCAAAATTCGGTAGTTCTTTTTATACCGGAGTCCAAGACGACGACCGGTGGCCGGCTGGCTCGCTCGATCAGGCCCCCTCGGTCCGGATGCTGTGGGGATGATTCCGCTTTTGGTTTCGTGTCGTGTCTTGCCTCTCCCTCGCTCTCCGGGATGGGAGTGGACGTGGCCCAAAGCATCGAGCTGATAGATGTTATGCGAGCATATATGAGACTGCGGAATGGTGCTGGTCGGCTTTCCTTGCTTTCTTTCTTTCCTTCGTGCCTCCCCCGGCCGACACACAGTGTATTTATTTTACAGCAATTTGTTTCAATTTTCTGTGCACCGGGAAAATTGTGTAAACATTGAGCCTCCGATGTCGATGGATGCAAATGACGAACCAGTTGCCGGTGGCCGGGTCGGCCCAAGCGAATCGATCGAATCGTAACAACGGGGAAGTGAATGAAAGTGTTAAAAAGGAAGCGAAAGAGAGATAGCGGGGTTCATTGTGCACAACGAGTAAAGGATTGCAAGGCATCAGCAAAAAATCGAGCACTTGCACCCAGCATCGCATTGAATATGCTGCTTGAGTTGTTACTGCAAAAATGAACATTACAAGTAATTTTATTACTTTTAAATTATATGTAAAATAATAAGAAACGAAATGAATTGGCTGTCAAAAAATTCGCTGTTTGGATTCAAATGTCCTAAGGATTCTCATCTTACTACCTTCTGTAATAGATTGAATTAAGCGGCACAGCGTAGACAAATTGACAAATCCTTTGGGTAAAACTATTGCATGAGTCAAACATAAAAATAGGAAGAAGTAAGCAGAGCGTTAGGATGGAGGAGCGAAGAACGCTGAAGATCAGTTTGATCAACTTCCCGAATTTTCATTATCTTATAACAAAACATTTAATGTTGAGAAATATAGGAAATAATTTAACGATAAAATCAGAGGCGTTGAAGAATGATATTTGACGAAAGGAAATGTTAAGATGATATTTTCCCCTTTTCAACAGAGTGTTTGTAATATTGTGATTAAATTATGTTTGTATCTGCTAACAAAAAACTCTTTGAATAAAATCAGGTACCAAAGGGATTCCAATTGTTTCATGGTCGAATACAAAAAACCTTTGACAAAAATCGGCTGGATTTCGGCTTTTGGCAGAATTATACAACATCCTAAACCAATCGAAATGGTTGATGAATTTCGCCAGCATTTCAAGGCTCACATCCCGCAATTTGCTGTTGCATGAAGCCAATCTTTTTTTTTCTTTTTCGTTTCGTTCGTTTTGCATCAAAATCGTCTCACCAAGCACTCACGACCCAAGGCGCATTATTTCCCATTCGTGAGGGAACTTCTTGCTTTCTTGAGTTGGTCGTTGATGGCAGAAAGAAAAATAAAATCTAAAATCACCATGCGTGCACCACGCGCGTGCCGCTAAAGCAATTTTCTGCTTGGCATATTTTTTTTTTAAAACGTAAAAAAAAGTGTCCAAATTTTATCGTTAGCTTCACTAATATCCACCATGCCTTTGTTCAGAAACACTATTTTTAGTAGCTTGAGTATCAGTTGTTGAGCCCTTTAAAAACTAATTCCTGCTCCGAACCTGCCCAAAACATAAGCGCTTCAGCTTCGATGCTCCATTGAAACATCCTTGCGTGACTTCATCAGGGAAATTTGGCAATATGCTCGTCACGATTTGCACAAAACCCAAAGTAAAAAACGACATCGTCTGCAAGAAAAAGTCGGTCTAGACAAAGAGAAAAAAATCAATCACCCCCTTATGCTCCAGATTCTATTCGATCCGAGAGCTCCAACAATCGGCCGGCTGTCGCAATGGACCATTACGGTGCGAAACGGCGCCCGGCCGGCCAAAAAGTGCACGGCAAAAGTTAATTGAAAGAAAAAGAAACATCAAACCTACCACAACAACAAAAAGCAGCCGAAAAGAAGAATTCGCAAACCCGGCCACGCGAACCACCCCGCCCACAACCGCAACGGCACCGACTGCCGGTTGTTGGATGAAAGTCTTTTAAAATAATAACTTTCAATTTCATTCGCGGTGGTCCCATGGCCGCCCCGAGGAAGGAGGGGACCGGCAACCGACAGACGGCTCGTCGGTTCGAAGCTGCACCGGGGTCCTAGGACGCGCCGCAGAAGTGACCACAAAATGGCGGCCCCGCGAGGTGTGTGCTTCTTTTGATTGTCTTTCGGCCACATGAGAGTATTTGATTTTTTTTTGTCGTATGGAGCCCCTATGTTTTTGACCACTCGCAATTCGTTTCGTTTCGTTTCGTTATTCGATAGAGTTCTTCTCACACGTGTGTCTGCCCTCTCTAGCTGGCACATCCCATCTCGCTCGGATGCACTTGGACATGCCCGCGGACACCAGGTGGGAATGGTGGGAACAATTTTTGGCGACGCCGATCGATCCCACACGAACGAGACCTTCTGCCGGTGCCCCAGAAAGAGCCCATCGGCACTATATATATCTTTGGAACCGATCGATGGACATGTCAGTGCACAGTTAGCATCCAAAGCTCATCCAGCGCAAGCAGCCAACCGTTCCAAACAACTAATCCACAATGAAAATGGTAAGGCCGGCCGGGGTATGCCAACAGAGTGCAAAACAGGCAGTGAGTTCCGGTGGTGACCAATTCTCTCGTTCGTTTTTCCAGTTCGTAGCCCTGTTCGCCGTCATCGCCGTGGCCAGCGCCATCGGAGACTACCACCATCAGCCGACGGGCGCCCCGATTAAGATCGTGCACAGCGAGTCCTACCACGGGCACGATGGCAGCTACAAGTTCGGCTACGAGTCGGCCAACGGCATCGCCGCCCAGGAGCAGGGCTTCGTGAAGAACGGCGGCAGCAAGGACCACGAGGTGCAGGTGGCGCACGGATCGTTCTCCTACACCGACCCCCACGGACACCCGGTGGCCGTCAGCTACGTCGCCGACGAGAACGGCTTCCAGGCCAAGGGAGCCCATCTGCCGACGCCGCCCCCACTCCCGAAGGAGCTGGTCGATGCGTACGCCAAGGCCGCCAGCCAGCCCCAGCACCACGAACCGGAGCCGCAGCACTACGTGCCCCAGCCGGCGTACAAACACTACTAGGGACACCCGAACGGGAGCACGAACGCCAGAGGGCTATGAACAATTGTGATCCACTCGGCGAGTCCTCACAGGGGGCGACGCGGACTCTTCCGTGGCGCTCCGGACTCTGCCAGAGTACCCTAATAGAAAATCTGAAAATATATTCCCAATTCACCTAAAACAAAAGACAAAACCAAACACCTCCATGACGAGTTCCAGTATAGTCCATGGGCTCTGGGTTCCGAATGTCTTGAGAGCTTCTTAGCAATATCTCGCAAACCAATGGCTAGCCAGCCTTCCCTAATGTTTCTCCTACCCCCCGCGGGAAGTCAACGACTGGCACACGTCGCCCAGCTGATGTTATGCCTTGTACCGCCTACAGCTTCTTCCTCGACACCACCCGACACTCCTGGTGTTATGGTGGTGCAGCAGGTTGTCCGGATCACATACCGCCGGCGTGTCACGTGCACGTGCGCACTTTCCCCCGACACCGAAAGCGCCGCATCACCCCTCTCGTCCTCCACTGACAAGGGCATGACCAATTGGTGTTTTCTTCACTGCGCCGACCCCGACCGAAGTCTCTTCATGCTTATCCATCACTAATCTCGTTCTAATAGAGGTACATCAAACATCGAAACCACTGGGCAGGGACCGCTGCTACGTTTTGGTTCCCGGATATCTATCGAGTCCGGGACGGGGCCGTGCAGCTATCTCCTTCCCTGCGCTTGTTGCATCCGCAGCCTCAGCAATATAAACCCTCGCACGACGATGTTCCCGGTTGCGTTTGTGTGGTTCTTTTGTCCCAAAAGGTGGACGAATTAGGCGGGGTTCATTCACTGGCATGAATTATAGGTTTTAACAGCATCTATTCAATTGTACTTCTTTTCCATTTACTATATACTTTACTACAAACCGTGGTTTTCACTGATCTGATTCACTGAGAATAATTAGCAGAATCGTGTTTTTAGAACCTTTCTTACTGATTTGATTATTTTTATATTAAAGTGCTACCATTTTCACAGTTAATGAGGCCTTTAGAGGATGTTTAGTAAATAACTAAACAGTGAATAAAATTTCCTATCAATGTTTTACCACAAATGGCCACGGATGGAACACAGAGGAGGATTTGCTGTTGATAATAGTATTATAATTCTTTTAATTTTAACAAACACGTAACAAGCGTAAAAAAACGAGTCCCAAATGATTGTCATTTTAAAACCAATTCAAAAAACCACTGACTGATATCTTTCCTTCACATTTATCGTCGCTCCTCCCTTTGCCGGGCATTGAAATCACCCACGGCTCCGCTTCCAGCCTTTCGTTCCACTGCACGGAATGAATGCCCAGCCACAAATCGTCCCTTGTTCCTGGCTTCCCGTCATTGGCGGGTTACGGAGCGTGTTCTTTTCGGTGCGCCACCGATTATATCTAGTTGACACGGTTGCGGCATCGTTCGGGTCACCGCCCCGCCACTTTATCCCGGTGCCTCCCGGAAAGGAGGTCGAACATGGAAAAGGCATCATGCGTTTCCCGCTGTGCGTTCGGTCAGTGCGCGGCAGCATGCGCACTCTTGCGTCACCATCACCGGGTGCGTGTTTTTCGTCCGCCCGCCTGCCCCGCTTGCCGAGTGAAGCGCCATGAAGCCCGAGCGGCCAGCACGGTGGTGGTGGACAATCCATGAGCCCAAAAAAGAAAATCACCACCCAACGCAAATGTAGTGATAATATTTGGGCTTTTCACGCTTTTCCCCCTCCGACCCTGTTGGGTGAGATTTCTCCCTTTTTTTTCTTCTTTTCCTCTCACCCCTCCGGATGCTGCTGTTTTTCGCCAGGCGATTTTTTTTTCTTCTTTTTGGTTTCATTAGGGTCAGTTGATTTTCTATATTATTAAGCCAATACATCAATTGGGTGCGGCGGTGGTGGCGATTATGCTTGGCGGGGTGTGGTGGAATATGTGACGAAACAATTATGATTGCCAGGAGCGCGTGCGTGATGCACGAGTGTGACCACAATTTATGCTGTGTTCAGGAGGTTTCGGTGCAATGCGAGACGAGGTTCAAAATAAATTTATTTAAAAATAGAATTGATAAGAATATTTCTTTTGCTCCGATATGAGTTCGGCACACGTGGATAAGGTACTGTACAAAATTACTTAACCATCTACACCACATGAAATATTTGTTGGTTGTGATCACATTTTCTTTTTTTTTTAATCACAAAACGTAAAATACGTGTACTACTTTTTTATTTTTCCGCTACTTTACGATTAATCTTTTTTATTGATTCAATATCAATGAATGGTCTTAATAGTTTATTTTTCTTTAATAAAAGCAAACACAATAGCTATCAATTATGACAGCTCGTTCCGTATCGAATCCAGGCCAACCCTTCCACTTTTTAAGTGCTCGGGGAAAAAAAATGAAATGAGCACAGGAAGAAAATTCAGCAAACCCGTATAGGGGAGAAAAAAAAAAGCAATACATCCAAAATCCATCCCGTCCGCCTTCCCTAATTGAATCGTAATGTAATGTAAACAGAACAAATCTACCCTTTTCCCGGTGCGAAACGCCCGGGAGTGTCTTTAGTTTTACCAACATGCCAACCCGCTTGCCAAACCCTTTTTTTTATTCTGAGGTTTGACAATCTTCAGCTCTTTCGAGGAAGGGATGACCGGGGGTTTGCGATTGCCTTTCCCTTTTACCCATGTCGTGTGCCCATTTCCACCGAACCGAACCTGACTGAGTGGCTTCCCGGTAAAAACCAACCGTGACGCTGTCGCTTCGAGGAGGAGGGCATGGTGGAAGGGTGGGGAAGAGAGACGCCGCCTGTAGGCCACAGGTTGCGCCACAGGTTTTTCGCCGTCTTATTATGGGGAGCGGCGAGAAAAGGGAACGAAGCGCTCAGAAAACATATGATTCTGACGTCCTGCCGACGCCTTGATCGACCCGGGCGAAGGTGGAGAGACGCGCGGGGTCGGGATGTATCGGTTTGAAGAGCCAAAACGTGCCGTCGATTAACCGCAGGAAATCTGGAAACAGGATTATCCCCAGTGGAAGATAAAGAGAGAGCGACTCTTGCCATTTTTTTGTTTCTTTCTCCCTCATTCTTCCACACGATACTATTAAGTTCCTCGTCCTGTCCAGGAACAGGGGGAAGGGGGCCTGCAGAGTATTGCATCGACCAGGGTCGGACCAAGGGATCATCTAGCCGATCTTTATCAATTCATTTAAAAACTATTATGCGGTGTTGTTATGCGCCGAGCCGGGGCGCCCCTTGCCGCGGTCCCTTCGTAGGGATATCGTGAGATTTTTAGCACTTGTCACCATCGTCATATCCAACCCTCGCGTCCTGGATGCTGCTGACCTGACTTTCCCCCTCCCGAATGCAACGCGACGAGTGCACTATTAGCATGACTTCGTATTAGTTTCCTCCTTCCTGTTTTGTCCTTTTTCGCCGATTTCCCGGCGATGAAACAGAGGGGTGCGCTTAACCCCCGGGTCTCGGGATTTGAGGCCGTCGTGTTTGATCGTTTTGTTACAGGCGATTCCGGGTTTCCTTTCGTCCTTGCTTCCCTGCTAGGGGGGTTGAGCAGATCTAGAACGGTAGCGGTAAGGCCATCCGGATGGAAGGGCGCCATCCTGCTGCGGTGTGTATGTGCACTTTCCACACTTGCTTGCTAATGCGCGCTTGCCAAAAAGCTACACCGGCCGCAAAGCATCCGAAATCTGCCGTGCGAGCGCACCACCTGATGCCGAGCCGGAACCTGACGCGGCCAGCGGGTGCTGCGGGCGAGAGAAACGATAGGGCTTAGCAGGGGCTCGTCTATAAAATATCCTGCCCGAGGATGGCGAGCAGTCAGAGCAAGTTGGTACGAGGTGACGAAAGGATCTACCCTGGATACCGTGGAAGTGATTTACGGACAGTTTTGTTAGCAGCACGTTCTAGTTCCGGCTCTGCGGAGAATGTTTGCTGATCGTTGAACAGTGAGCTTGGTGCCTTTGAGAGTGTGAACCCCCCGGTGTGTTGACGTGCGTTGAGTTGACTTCAATGTTTCCTTCGACCACCTTCGCCCCGCAACCTGGCGCCGAAGGATCGCCTCCATTCGGGAGCAAGTGTCGGCCGCGGCTCGATCACCTGCATCTAAATCTCAGTCCCGAACCCATGTCCGATGGGTACGACGTTTACGGCGACCTGTCGTCGCAATCTTCTTCGTCTGCGTCTGCGGCCCGCGGAAGGCCGGCGTCCCCCACGGCGGCATCCGTCTGTGCGCTCGGGTTTCTGCCCGCCGACTCCGTCTCGAAGGGCTACATGCCGGAGGAGGTTTGCCTGAGGGCCGCCCATTCGACTTCCGGGTCGGCTCGGGTGACCACGATACGCAAGTCGTCCTCCACCGGATTGCTGACGACGAACGAGGCGGGCAGCGGGATGAAACACTCGAACTGGATCCGCTCCATCCGGCTGGCCAGCGATGTGCGGAGCTTCAATGCGCTGCTCGAGCTGACCACGACGCAGTTGCTGCGGGTTCGGTTGACTGCGGACGTGAACAGTGGCGAAGAGCTGAAGCTGTGGTTTGCCGAGGACGTTATTGCGCACATGCAGATTCCCTTCCTAACGCCGGTCAATATTCAACGTAAGTGGAGGTGAATGGCATGGCTTCGAGTGAATGTTGTGATCGAATGTCTTCCCCTGTTTTTTTCCACCGTTTCCAGGACAAAACTGTTACGTGTGCCACAGCTGCCAGAAGTCCTACGAGGATCCGAACCCGCTGAAAATCCATCTAGCTACCAGCTGCAATCGGGAGCCCGTCGCTATCCTCTGGCATCGACTTCATCAGGCTCTGACCGCTCGCTACGGGACCTTTAATCCTCTGTTCGAGTTCCAACCTTGGCGCCACTCGGCCTTCCGGCCCGTGCTCAATCCGCACGTCTTCCACATCTCACCACCCTCGCCGCACCGACACGTTCACCCACCGCCCGCGGAACCGGTGGCAGCGGACGAACCGACCGGTGCGCATCTCGTCACAGCGGCGCACCTGGAAACGATCGTCAGCAACATGGGCTCGTCGAAGCAGGGCCACGTGTGCATCTACTGCGGCAAGCTGTACTCGCGCAAGTACGGCCTCAAGATCCACATCCGCACGCACACCGGCTTCAAGCCGCTCAAGTGTCAGTACTGCCTGCGACCGTTCGGCGACCCGAGCAACCTGAACAAGCACATCCGGCTCCACCGGCAGCACGACGGGTCGCTGTACGAGTGCGGTCTGTGCGGCAAGAAGCTGGCCCGTCGACGAGACCTCCAACGGCACCTGCAAGCACGGCACAACAGCACGCAAATCCTTGACCAATCCACCACCTCGGAGGACGACGAAGACGATGACGACGACGACAACGATGGCGTCGATGGTGATGGGAATGGGCGAAGTGGCGCTAGACGGAGGGACGCTGTCCATAACGCACATCACACGTGACCGCTTGTCATCGATTCGGAATGCCCATTGAAAACCGCTCTTCGATTGGGATTTTGTTAAGTTTTCTTTTTAAATCTATACTCGCTCGATACAACAACAGGTTTTTTAAATACATTACAACAGAACTGTAGATAAAACGGAACAACAACCCGTGTTCCCGCATGATACGAACAACCGGGGATACAGGGAGGGGAGGAGGTAGGGGGGAGGAGGAAGGGAGAATATAACCATAACAAAAACAAACAATCACCCACTTAGCCATATTGAATTCTTCTAGAGTACGCTCAGGGTGTACGTACGGTCCTT
This sequence comes from Anopheles atroparvus, assembly GCA_914969975.1. Lineage (NCBI taxonomy): Eukaryota > Metazoa > Arthropoda > Insecta > Diptera > Culicidae > Anopheles > Anopheles atroparvus. Next base: position 38,311,032 of record CAJZCY010000002.1, on the reverse strand, counting down.
ACTTGTAAAACAAACACCTTTGCAGGGCGTTAACCTCTCCTACATGCAATCATTTCAGCTAAGGAAGATTTTAATCTAATCTATGCATGTCATTCTGTGTGCATGAGTGTGCGCAATTTCGCTTAACAGTTGCAGGGATGCTTTACTAATGTACCTCACGTTGTATCCTAAACTTTCTAACGGAGGCGCCATTTTGAATCGACAAGGATGCTCTTCAATAACGTTTACACACAACGTGTGTTTCTACTCTAGCATAATTGTTGTATCCTTGGCAACCTTCCCCAATCGGCACGAAATCGTTCGCAGTTTACTTTGATCAAAAGTGCCTCATTTGTTCAATCATTCATTCGCTTATTCACACCTTCACTGTTGCATTCACTTACATATTCTATCGTAGAAAAAATAATTCACACTCTGGACGGAATGGTACGTTTGCTTCATGTTCGCACACTCTCTTTTCTTCATTTGTTGCTGCCCACAGGCCTCGGTGGCTGTGGCTACAGTTAATCTGTACCTCATCAGCTAACTCTTTTCCATTGCGGAGGAGATTCGCGTTGTTCGAAAAGGGCTCCGAAGAGGCGTAAATGTTCGTGGTGCGTCGTTGGTAAATGTTGGCGGTAGTTCCTCCCACGGTACCGCGCTTCGCTAGATGTCCTGCATGGCTAAAATAATGTTCTGCAGTGCCGTGCGTGCATCGGACGGTGGCAACTCGTGTAGCACGGTGAGTGCCGCGAGACTGTGCTTCTTCTGTAGGGCTCGTGTCAGTTCCAACCCCGGTCCGCTCCGCACGGCCGCGTGCACCTTGGCGTAGTCGATGCTTTCCACCGTCTCGCGACCCTTCTCGATCTCGGCATACAGCGATGGATCGTGGTCGAGGTGGAAGAGAACCGGTGCCGACACCAAACTGAACCGTCCTCCTGGTAAGGTAAAGGTAAGTGTAAGAGTACGCTCCGTTGAAGCGAAACCACCATCGAATGCTTACCCGAAGGCAACTGGTCGCTACCGAACGGCTCCAGGTCGATGCAGGCCTGCCACGCCAGGGACAGGTGCTTACCGAACATGTAGCCGCGCCGCTGCAAGGACTCCGGTTGACCGGCCAGCATCATCGTGCCCTGGCAGCTTTTCCCCAGCAAACTACCGGCCCCGAGTATGTGTCGCAGCGACCACTCCTTCTCCGGGTTGCCCATCACACCGGCCAGGCTGAGCGGTTGCGTGTTGTCCACCATGTCTCCGAAGCTCAGATCGACCTCCTCGTCGCCAGTGGCGCTGCCTTCCGCGGCCGCACGCTCCAATGGCCTCGAGGGCAGTGGGTTGTTCTGCAGATCGCGTTCGCCGAAGAAGCTCGACTCGGCCAGATCGCGCACGGCCGAGGAGATGAGCTCGATGAGGGGTTGATTGCGCAAACCGGCCAGCTGCAGACAGGCATTTCCTAGCAGATAATCGCCGCTCAGCAGCGCTATCTTGTTGCCGAAGATTGTGTCACTGTCGTTGCCGAGATCGTTGCCGGCGTTGGCCATCGGTTGCAGGTTGACCAGCCCCTGATGGACCAGGTGAGCGGTGCGGATCATCTCCGTTATCTCCGCCAGCCCCCGCTGCGATTGTAGCACGCCCGCACTCTTGTCCTGCTCCAGATCCGGTATCGTTGGGGCGTGGCCGACCGCCTTGGAAACTAGCAGAACGATTAAGCCCCAGGCTTGCATGTTGCTTTTGCCATTGTAAATCAGCACTCTGCAATAAGGAAAGATGGAACAAATAATACAATTTACTTCTTGATCATTTACGCCACAATTTGCTACCAAATCTTTGGCAGCCTTTAAACAAAATTTGAATAACCATATCTCTATTTTTAATTTTTAATATTTTCACATGAAGGCATTGATTTCAGCATTGACCGAGGGAATATTATAGCATTTCAAAATGTCTGTTTAACGCATGGGGAACAAAATGTTTGCGTCAATGAGGGAGATCGAAGTTTCCAATGACGTCAATGGCGATGCTTCGTCGATGTTTCAGCATTATGCTCGGAAGCAAGATGCCTTGCTTAATCGTTGTGCGATGTCCAAAACCGGTTTCCTATGTGTTTTTGTCTGTATTTGGAGACTTTAGCGTAAGCTAACCTTACGCAAGCTGCAGGCGGTGGAACCGGTGAGAGTTGTGCTCTTTCTAAAACTTTGGTCACATCTAAATGCTCGTTGACACCACGTGTGCCGTGCAATGCAATGCGTTGACTGACTGGGGCGCGGTACTTACTTTGCCGTCCGCAGTAGAGGATGGTTGCTTCCGACCAGCTTGCGAAGGTGCAGCGCTACGTTTGCAATTTCGTCGCTCAGCAGCCAGCGCAGGCTCAGGAACGACGTTGGGTAACCGACGATTTTTTCGGCCTCACTAACCGCCCGGTTCCAGTCGTGCTTTTGCACCGGCTTGGCTGCCAGCTTCTCGTACCCCACCGTCCCGCTCACGATCCATCGTCGATGGACAACGCTTTCCAAAACCACGGGCGATGCTGCCGTGGCTAATTTCACTGCACTTTTCTGCAACTGCGTCCGCAGCCGCGCCTGCATTCCGTAAATTCTACTTAGCGACATTTTCGATGAATTTCCAAACACACAACGTGTAGTTTTATTTTACACAATTAGGTTCAAATGTTACACTTTTCAGCAACGCGGCTCACAGTTGAATTTCTTCGGCGTGAAAGTGGCACAACGGGGCTTTGCTGGCTCTCGGTGGATGGATGGTTGCGCTGTACACGCTCATCTCACAATACGACAAACGAAACGACGGCTACTCGTCGCGGATAGTAAAAGCTTTCACTACCCACGCTCTTTCACTCTGCGCATCCAAGCGAATCGCAGTCGCCGTTGGGGAACGGTTGTTGGATAAATAAAACAGTGAAATCCGACGATTGGAACCACCTGTACACTGATAGCACCAACACACAATTTTCTCAAAGATGAACGCGCAACGAAGCTATGCTCACCACCTTAAACGGACCAAACGTGAGGCCGCATTTTGTGTTACCGTTGGATTTCCTATTTTCGATTTTACACCTTTTCACAATCTTCGAACCCTGACAACCCGTGGCCTATTTCGCAATCCTGGGATGCCAGCCGAATCGTCCTGCGTCGCACAATCTCGTTCCACTGCCAGAAAACAACTAACTGATTTCTGCGCGACCGTATCGATATTTATGCTACCACAGTAGCACTGGTAGCGATACGATGGAAACTGGTTTTTGCGGAACAGAGCATGTTAAATTTCTCTTCACCTGTGCCTTCTGATAGTCCGATACAAAAACACGGCCCGATGATGTAAGTATCGATGGGTCCCCATCTGCGGCTTTCGGTGTTTTGACAGTTTGCAGATTGGTTTGTTTATATACTGCCCGGTGAAAACGTTCCGCGATGCGCGATTTGTTCGCCAGTGACGCCATCTAGCGGACCTCAGGTCAGATTTAGCCGGTACACGAACCACATCCAGCAAAATACGAAAAGTTGCGACACGAAACGGTTGAAACGGTAGGAGGCAGTATGCGAAACGGTTTACGCAGCAGAAAGTCCGGTGAGTTTGAAAAAATACTGCCTTTTTTGACCGGTATGCCGAACGATATTGATGGTTTGTGAATGCTCCTGTTTCTCTGCTTAACATTTGATGCTTACGTTGTACTGTACACTATTCGTACTCCCAGCGACCGGAACGATATTACCGGCTGAGATTACAGCTCCTGCATGGCGAGGATAATGTTCTGCAAAGCCATTCTGGCGTCGTTGACGGGCAGCTCGTTCAGGACCTTCATCGCCGCTATGCTATGTTTGCGCTGGAGAATTTTCGTCTTCTCCAGTCCCGGCCCCTGCACGACTGCCTGGTGAACTTTGGTGTAGTCAATGTTGTCGACCGACTTGCGCCCCTTCTCGATTTCCTCGTAAAGCGATTCATCGTGCTCCAGGTGGAACAGTACCGGGGCGGACACCAGACTGAATTGGGTTCCTGCGAATGGATCGGGCCGCCATTAGTCAATCGAACAGGTCGCCATCAAAGGAATAGAGAGAGAGAGAGAGAGGGAGAGAGAAAACTCACCCATTGGAAGCTTCGGCAGCAGGAACGGTTGCAAATCAATGCAGGCCTGCCAGGCCAGCGACAGGTGCTTGCCGAACAGGTATCCCTGTTTTTGTAGTGGCTCCGGGTGACCAGCGAGCATCATCGCGCCCTGACAGCTTTTCCCGAGCAAACTGCCACCACCGAGAATGTGCCGCAGGGACCATTCCTTCTCCGGGTTGCCAACCGCACCGTCGATCTTCATCGGTTCGGTGTTGTTCTCCAGGTCCCCGAAGCCCAGATCTTCCAGGCTGTTCACATCGGTCGCGAAATCCTTCGCGCTCGGGTGCGCTTTGGTTGGCAGCGGATTGTTCTGTTCGTCCCGTTCGCCGATGTAGTTCGACTCCGCCAGGTCACGGAAAGCGGACGAAATGAGCATATTCAAATCCTGATTCCTGTGGGAAATGAAGGGCGCATTAACTCCACCACTCAGTTGATGCTGACAATCCAGCCCGCTTGCAAATCGTACCGTAAGGTGGCCACCTGCAGACAAGCATTGGCGAGCAGATAGTCGCCCCCGAGCAGGGCGATCTTATTGCCGAAAATCATGTCACTGTCGCCGCTCAGATCGTTGCCGGCGTTATCGAACGACTGCAGGTTGAGCATCCCCTGGTGCACGAGATGGGACGTCCGGATCATCTCGGTGACTTCCGCCAAGGCACGCTGGGAGTGCAACACTCCGGCACTTTTGTCCTGCTCCATGTCGGGAATGTTGCCCGCGTGGCCGGCCGCTTTCGAAACCAGCAGCACTATCAGTCCCCATGCTTGTTGATTTTTGTCATTGTAGATGAGCGTCCTGCGAAAATGTTTACTTACTGTTAACTATATTTTTAATACATGGTGTCATTCTTAATGTTCAACTGGAAGCGCAAAAACATTATATTTCAATAGCATTTAAATTAAACCAAGGCGGGTTAGGCCTGTTGTTCCGTTATCTGTACGATCAACCCGGTACTCCAAGCTCTCACAATGTATTTAGCAGCGGTGTCTTTTGCATGATAAACGCGTGCTTGCAAACGGCAACGTATTACGTTACGCTGCAAGCTTAATAACCACCTTGTCGGGGTTTGTTCCAACCCGCTGCCTGGGCGTCCTTGGCGGGTAGGGGCTCCTAATGTGGAGATTTATATTCCCCACGATGAGCCGAAGTCTGGGTAACGACGCTCTTCCCTGGTGTGGACAAGTGAAACGATGACATGAAGGAAAAAAAGGGGGAATGTGGCAAAAAATGGGACTAATTAATCAACGGCAAGCTGACTTTGCTTGGTTTGTAAAAACGCGATTTTTGGATCATTTCAGGCTTGAATAATATTCATTACTGGATTCCCATCAGCGCCAAGAACAGTGATTGTGGAAATACAAAAACTAAGAAAGGAAAACGAAGGATTTTTTTTTTTCTAGCATTCGATGCTCTCCCAAGCAGCACTGTGAAGAAAAACTTTCTGGCCAATGCCGCTACACGGTGACGGTTAACTTTTTGTCCTAAGAGCTAATTTTATCACCATAAGCACTCAATTAGTAGAAGAAAAATCCACTGCGTTTCGGAAGCGTTTCAATGACCAACCCGAAGCTCATCCACCAACTTCCGGTAAGGCCGTTTTGAGCACCAGGTCTACAAAATCTCTACCAGGACTCTTAAAGCTAGGGCGATTGCTTGTCGCCTTAACAATTTAAATATGTCTGGTTTGTGAGGTGAAATGAAAAAGCTTGTTTAAACCAGAAGCGATCAATTTTCAATTTCAATTTTTATACCAAGTCGATCGAGTTTAGAAACTCAGCTAATGTGATTAGTCGTACCGGTTATGGAAATATAGTCGAACCTGTAGCGGATCGGGTTTCGCCGATGAGCCGAAAATGGTAATTTCCACATGCCCGACGAAATCGACGTTGGAATGACTCTGGCCATCGCAGCCTTTCGCAAGGGAAAAAATGAATCGACCTCACCCATCGACGATGCCTTGGGTGGGTCTCTTCCTGGGCCACACCAAAGCAGCGATGCAGTTAAAAAAAAAGGCTCGTACTAGTAACGATACACCGAACGGGCATCATCCTGGGACCAGTTTTCCGAAAGCAGCGCACACCGATCGGCTCGTCATTTTGCCCTGCAGACATTCTCCATGGCATCGTGTTGGCTCTTGATCGCTTTCCGCCCCCTCCCCCGGGCTACCCTGAAAGAAATCATTTTGTTTTGTGGCAGAAGACCTAACCTAACCGCCACGCAAAGGTCACGAATGTCGTGTTGCGAGAGATTTCTCTTGCCGAGTCACAGTCCATCCGAGCCACGCACGTTAACTTCGTTTCATAAACCTGCTCGATCACACCTGGCACTAAAGGGAACGATCGCGAAACCTCGACTGGCTGGGCTGTTCGATCGATATACTGGTTTTTAGCGAATTTATCTTGAGCGTTACAACACCATCTCCTGCTAAACCCCTGCATCAGCCTCAGCGCACAAAATCGATTGCTTACTTGGCAGTTTTGAGCAGCGGATGGTTGCTGCCAACCAATTTTCGAAGGTGCAGGGCCACGTTCGCAATCTCGTCGCTCAGCAGCCAGCGGAGGGACAGGAACGACGTCGGGTAGCCGACGATCTTCTCCGCCTCGCTGACGGCCCGGTTCCAGTCGTGCTTCTGGACGCTGCGCGTGGCCAACTTCCCCTGCAGCTGGCCGCTCGTGCTGGAGTTGTGACGACGCTGTCCTCCGTAGGCCAGCAGACTCGGCGTGACGCACAACGGTCGTGCCGTCGCGGTCGCCCCGAGACTTCCGGCGCAGTACCTGAGATGGCCGCACAGTCGTACCACTTTACTCATGGCCATACTGCCCGTTATTTCCCTTAAAAGCTCACACGTACACACGATCCCACACACACACACACTGCACACGCGGACAGGACCGAAGACTTATATTCCGGTTGAGCTTTCAACGACCTCCATCCGAGGAGACGCACGGCACAGCTTCGCTTTCCCCTTGGATGCGATGGGTCGATCCGTAGGGTAGGTTTCCTTCACGACACACGACGCGGCACTAACGCTCGACCACTCGATTCGAACACCTGCACAGCACTGCTGGCGCGTCGCCGTGTTGGATTTCGTCTTCGCACCGGACGGCCCACGACCCGGAGTTGTGTGTACGTGGCACGGCAAACCTGGGCGTCGAACACGATTGTGTGCGCGCGTGTTTGTGCGTTGTTCGTACGTGTACCGAATTCTTCGGATGGACGAGAAATTTTCGGACCTCCACGGCCACCCTCTGGGCAAGGTGCTGTTGCTGGAGGAGGGCGAGCGAAGCGTGGTTTGAGCAGAGGGAGCAAGGAAATGGAGGTCGAATGGGTATGGCCGAGTACGCTTCCGAGGTCTCGCGGCCGCGTACGCAATCCTAACGGTCCATCCGTTCAGAGGTGCGCGCGCGCCAGCGCTCGCTCGAATCCATTAATGCACGAATTTCGGAGCTACCGCGTGGTCGCTTCCCGTTGTTCATCGAGACTCCCCTTTCTTTTAATCCGGAAACCACCACAAACGCGCAATAGCCATCGGCTCGGCACGCGCACGAAGCTGCCAGGAACAAGATATGGGCTGGAATGTTGTTTCGGTTTCGCGTTGTTTCCGGGGGGCAGTGGAGTACATCAGAGGGGGCACTGGGTGGGAGGCGTTGGAGTTTGAATGGCAAAACTAACCGGTATCAACAAAACCGGGCCAAACGAACCGGGCCAATGCAGGCGGACTTTCACTCGTTGTTCCATGGACGACATCGCATCATTCGGCAGTTTTTGAATAACTCAGTTTAAACCAAAACCGGTTTAGGTTTTTTTTTTTGCGGTTCCGGAAACGGGTGTGGATGAGTACATCAAGATTTTTTACGCTGAGAGACAGAGAATAAATTTTCAAATTACACCACAGACGTAGCTCGTGAGCGTGTTGTGAGTATTGTAAGTGTTTTAGGCGGTTAAGAAACGTATAAGGCAAGCACAGATTAAATTTCCTAACAGTGTTATCACTGAGACGGTGTTATCGCCAAACGATGTGGTTAACGAATGATAAATTTTCGATGTCTCGTCATGCGGTTTCTTCAATCAAACGCCACGGGAAGGTATAGACCTGTAACCCTTCGCCATTGAACAACCCTATTTTGCCATTGGGGGTTGTGCCCAAAAGCCCTTTGCCAAAGCAGAAAACAAGGAAATAAATATAAGCTTACTTTACAGGAGAACCGGACTTGGCCCGCATGTAGCTTGTTTCTCTGTCCCAGAGATGAACGAATGTCTTTTATTTGATATTCCTGAACGAGGTAATAAAGGCTTCAAAAAAGAGAAGAAAAAAACGGCAAAGATGTAAGACAATGAGGCCATATGATCTCACCTTTGCCGTGGGGAAGAAGCGCGAATGGATATGGTAAAAAATACTAACATTTCTTCAACGTTTCCTTCACGCTGGTTTGCCGGATAAGGTGACAGTGTATGTTGAAACGGAGTTTACTTATTCATTCTGCGCATAGGTTGGGTTCCACTCGATCCATAGCTTCCTACCAATATGGCATGCAGACGGCTTCGGACAACACCTGGCGGAGTAGTCTAGGATAGAGCACAGCAGAAAGTCCAAGCAAAACCGGTTTCCGTTCGGTAGATTCAACGCCGTTGCTGATGTGTGATTGATTGCAGCCGAACCACCATCCGCGGCCTAGACACATCCAACGGAGCAGGGATATATTGCCTGCGCGTCTCACTTCGAGCACTTGAATCTCTGTTTGCAATATTTCTCCCAAACAGCAGCACCTGAACATAGCTTTCGCGCGCGGTGGCCGCCTTTGCTTTAATTTATCTTCCATGACTTGCCAGGTTGCCGTTGTGCTCGATTGACCATCATGCCATCATGCTTGTGTTCCGATGTCGTTAAATTTTAATCTACAGAAATTTCCTACCTTTTCCAGTTCGCTCGTCGCCGTGGATATTACTGAGCAGAGGCGAACGCTTGCCTAAATTTCCGGCACCACCATAGCTTAACATTCATTCCAACACACCGTTGGACGGGGCGAAAAAAAAAACTCTCAGTTTGATAGCGTCTTTCACAGATTTTTCCTCAACGGTAATGAAACAGAAAAGAGAGGTTGAAATACGGTTTCCATACTCGTTTTCCGGATTATTGATAAGAAAGTAAACTACAAGACAGCTTATTGGGGGGTTTTTTTCGGATATTTCCAAACTCAAACGGAACACCTTTCGTATGTTTCATACATATTTTTTTCTTTGCTGTTTACTTTTTGCTTTTTTTGGTTTTTTAGACAAACATACAAAAACAAACTAGTTTTCCTGCATCGATCTGGTGCGCTCGTCGATAACAACGTTTCGACTTTTCGGTCCTTTGCGTATAAAAATAATGTAAAAAATAAATCATTAAGAAAGTAGTACAAATGATTATATTTAAAAAAAAACCATACGCTGTTCATCAGTATCATCATTATCATCATCATGCTCATCGTCAATATCTATAAATTGATTAGTAAACGAGTAACGTGGTAAGCACTGAGTTTCCCCACAATCTTTAACAACCACGGGAGTAGTTAAATCGTTTAATTTAGTTTTTATGTTTTTTTTTATTAAACAAAAACAAGAAAATTGAAATCCTGTCCCGGAACACAACCAATATTTTATCATACGAATAGCTCAAGAATAGTTCTCTTTAGCGCCATCTCTACATGCCATCCGCCTCTGTATACCATTGGCGCACCTCATTTGGATTCTTTTAGTACTACACCTGTGCATTTTTTTATTTTTCTTCTACAAAACCCACCCTTAGCTCCCTCCTACACACGTACACATCCGCACATACATTCACGACACGCAGTCAAAGAGGCACCATACCACAGTCCTTTCTCCTCTCCCCCTCTTCACTTTACCACCATAAAACTGACCAAATTTTTCCTACCCTTCCTCTTCGCAGGCACCGAAACGCATGAGCATTGGGGGTAACATTGAATGTGCATTCAACATTATGAGATGGACGATCTCAACCGAAGGAACAAACAGAACGTATGAAAATAGCAATGTGTTTAAGAGGAAAATATTTACTGTCCTTTCCTTATTCCTACCGTTGGTACATTGTCTTTCCAGGTTGGGTTCGGTTGTCTTGAGTGTAAAATGGTGTGTATGCGATAGTTCCTTTAGCTATTGTGTGGCCCGTTTTAAGTGTTGCTGTGTTTGCTTTCTTTAAATATAAGTTTCCACCGTTTCGCGAAAGTTCCCTCTACGTTTGTGTCACTTTCATTGTTCAGATTGCAAATATTGCTTATTTTTCGTTTACTTTGCTTTCGCCCGTCCAGCTCACGGTACGTTTCATACTCTGCCGTGCGCGCATGGAACGTAGTGATCAGCATGCGCGTTGTGCGGTAACAACATCCTGCCTGAAGGTTTCCCGTACGACCCTTTGATTTTCACATATTGCGTGAAAAGTAACCAGTACAAAAAAAAAAAGAAACAAACAAAAATGTCAACCACAAAATTGCTTTTTGTCACCTAGTTTCGATACTTATTCGCGCGGACGCAACGCCTTGCAACAACCTGCACACACAACTAACACCTGGGTCCACGCTCTAAACCTCTTCCTGCCCACTCCTCCCCATCGTTCCGAAAATAATCATAATCAATAAGTTCTAGTTTGGTTTAAGGCTTATTTAGCACGATTTTAATCGGGCGTTTCGTCGTCTTTTAAAAAGCTCATTCTTCGTCGTCATTTTCCGAATTGCAGCGTGGGACTTTACCTATTTACTGTTGCTCTATGCGCCTACAGCGCACTTCCGCATTGCAAACCGTATTTTATATTAAGTTACCTTATTCCTTATAGTAGTGTCCATTAATTGGCGATATACGCACACATTCATTCCGCTCCCGGCATGAAACCGAGAGCCTCGCACAACTTGAGCAACAGATGTCGATGCAAAGCGGCAAAGAAGTTTCGCTTCTAAACTTCTAGCGGGCGAAACAAGACCGTGCGTGTTGATTGCCTGGTTGTTAAATAGTTGTTTATGTAAAGTGCGTCGTCTAGGTCAGCACTTGCTCGTGTACAGTAATTGTGCAAGGGTCTCGCTAGCAGATTGACGAAAAACAAAACCCCCGAAACATCTCCAAGCTATTTGGACAAACCAAAATTCCAAGGTGTAGAAATTGTCTTGTGCTCAGTACGGATTTCAATATGCACGCAGATCCTCGTATCCATTTAAAGCATATGTATAAACGGGACTATTGGCATCCTTGCATATTTGTTTGTTACTTCAGGGTCGGTTTTTTGTTTTACTTCATCTTAAACTCATGATCTCATCATCTTCCTGCTCTTGTCCCGTGTTCAGTGTTAGTGGATAAACGTAGAATGTAAAGTTGGGTATAAATGTTTAGTGTGTAGGGTTAGATTTCTGTAAGAAGTAAGTGTTCACAAGTTTTGTACGTTTCTTTGAGAATGTTCAGTGTTCGTCTTACAAATGTGTTGCTGCCGTAATAGTATTTAGTAGATGTAAGAGTAGTAGTATTGGTTTACAGTAGTAGTTCTTTGTACAGCAGAATTAGTGTACGATTGCTACGGTCCGTGTGGATCACCGCTGCCCTCTCCTAGCAAGCGCTCCTCCTCTTCCGGAGGGACAAGATTATTGGTCCTTCGTGTCAGCATTGTGTACTCTGCAAATGCCGCCAAGTAGGAATGAGAGGTTTTGTTGCCATTTTAGTGTTTACACTTATCTCTAGTTCATACACAAACATACACATACACACGATGTACAAGAATTGAACTTTTCTTCCGATTGAAATAGCACGAGTTCTACTGATGATCCTGACAAACCGCTCGCTTTTTCGCCCCATTTGCCATGCTACAGTTCACAGACTTTTATTGTGTGAATTGATTTCCCCTCGGAAGACCCATTATTTCTTTAATGTAAATATCATTACTTCATATATATGTATTTTTCCTTGTTCATTTTTTCACAGACAGAGGCCAGTATGTATGTTATTACTATTATGTCAATCATATTTATGTTTAATTTAATATATATATATGTTATGCACGATTTTTTTACAATTTCCAAACGCTCGTTTTGTATTCCTAATTGATAGTAGCTACCATTTTTTTTTATCGATCGGGGCACTTGGTTGAAAAGAAATTTTTGAAAACTCGCGCACGGGGAGCTTTTGATCTGTGTCTCGTTTGGCCCATCATAGAGTCGAACAAACTCAGGTCAACAAGACCTGCAATGAGTTAAAACGATGGACGTTTTTCCGTTCCGCAAAAGCGATGCACAGTTCAAATTATTTGTTAAAAAAATTAAAGGCATATCTTTGATTTTTCCCCATAAGATTCCAAATCAACGGACCGCTGAAAACAACTATTGGACGAATTATTTTGACATGTAACGGTTCAATGTGCCTGATTGTGATTCGAAATAGTTGGTGAAAAACCACTTTTACCCAAACGTTAGCTGCCATCGATAGCAAACCAGAAACCAGGCAAAAATCACGGATATGGACAAATGCGATGAATTTTAAAGATGCCAACCACCACCATGAACGCTTGGTTTTAATTAACTTCTTTTTTTTTACTTTGAACGTCCGTTATCCTGTTGCAACGAAACACATAACAAAACTTAACGAGCTTTAACGTAAGGCCATCGGCAAAGGCAGAAGCATAAAAAATCGATCCCCTAGGCAGCACGAACCGGTGAAACTTATTGTCACTAAGCGTTAGAAACGGTTCGACAAACGCACAACGGGCCCAAGATAAAATGAACCCGTGCTGCTCAAGCATTCCAAGATATTTCGTAACCATTCGGCGAAGTCACGGTATCGCGTTGGGTGCTTAATAAAACCATAGCTTTTGTTTAAATTTCACTGTGCAAGTGCAACGTTCGACTTTGTTAGGATTGCACCTCAAAGATATTTGATAACGTGTTATTATTGCCTCCACCGGAAAAGCCTAAAAGAATAGTGTATCTGATTTTCCTAGATCTCGCTCGGTTTTGATTAATATTCATTCACCCTTTGCTTCTACTATGCTATGCTCAAACTCAAACATATTTTGAGAACCATCGATATTTTCGCTTTACAACAGTTTGCGTGTCACAATTAGCAATGGCGGCTGTTCTATTGTGTAACTATACATTTACATCCTCCTTTCGCATACAGCATTCTTAAATTCTCTACATTCTTATCTAATGTACTATTCCGCAGTAACTACCGTTTGTTTTTGATATGACATCAATAGTTGTTTTAGATTTGGTTTGCATAATAAATTGTTTCCCTTTAGTTTTTACCATCGATTATTTTTACTACACCCTTCTCTCGATACACCCCACCGGATCACGCGAAACCAGTCATCCATTCAATGTGTAGATGTGTGCTTAAGAGAAGAAGATTTATTAGCTTCACTCAAACACCACCAACTCCACACACTACAACATAAATAAAGTGATCTTCCATGGCTCGTTCGGGTCGAAAACGTTTCCATCATCGAGCAAACTACCTAAACCATAACCAAACAAAGCCAAACGTATCCGTTCCGCAGCATCGATTGCCGTTGCGCGGTCCCGCAACGTTTCATTCCGATCCTTCCAGCCCGCCCTGCCGCTGATCATCGTAAGAATAATTCAAAGCAAAATGTTGCTACAATTTCACAGCACAATTTGATACACTTCCCGCTATTCAGCGGCGTGCGCATTCTTGGAACACAAATCTGTCCTGCTTTCTGCTTCTGTGTGTGATTAGTTATTGCTTCCATAGCCGATAATCTTGTTTCAAATATGTCTGTCCTGTTTGATATCGTCCCACCATAACCATCTTCCTGAGGTGGTTTAAGAACCAAGCGAACGGTCCCGCCATGAACTGCAGCCAAATGATGCCTCTCAATTCAGCGAAACGTTCCGTACATGATTCGTTGGTTTTTTTCCATTTTTTTCTAAATTTTGTAACGCATCCTGAACGTGATTGATTGAGCTTGCCTGTATACGCCGAAATCGATGAAAGTACCTGGACACTTCCATTTCAATTCAGAATAACGGTGCTGGCAACAGTAAAATAAACTTGTTCCATGGCTAGTAACAATCCTTCACCGTAGGCAAGTAAAGGTGGCAAGCAATAAGGCATTGGGGTAATGGAAACCACAGCCATCTAAGTATGATCGGCAAAAAAAGTAAATTTCTTGTTCATAAAATTCTTCCTGGTTGGTGTCAACATAATAAAGTGCTCAAATCAGAAGCATTTAACTTGATCGAAAATTCGAATAAATACCAACGGAAAACCGATGTTACAGTATCGCAACATATTTTGATTGTTTTCCTTCAGTTTTTTCCTCCTTTTTTTTTGGCAAAGCTAATTATTTAACCAAAACTCTACCTAAAGTGCCGGTTGTTGGTCGAAATTGTGTAATTCTACAAGAATCAATTTTCGATGCAACCTGTTTGTTTCTCCTCAGTCGTCGGTTCAGCTATCAGCCTTCGTTTGTCTTGTGTGATGTGGTTTTGTTTCGATTTATGTCTATACAAGCTCTTACCGGTTACAGTCTCCGGAAACATTCCTCTGGTGGGTACCTTCGGGAGATGCGCTTAGGTGGAATACCGTGGGGTGGTGGTAGTGCTGGTGGTGTTAGTGGTGACTGGCCGCTGGTTTTGTTTTCTTCTTTGCTTACGGCGTCGTTGTCGTTGCTGCTTCGATTGGCCTGGCTGCGCCGCCTGTGCGTTTGCCGTCGATGGCCGGGGAGATGATGATGGCGGGCGGGACCGATGGTGTGTAGTGGCCCGTCGTGTAAAGCGTTGGCAACGGCCGGCTTCCAGAAACCCTCAATTGTCCGTGGATCCACTCGTATCACCACCATCCGCAACCGTGGCGCTGCTGGTGTCACTCGAAGCAGCAGCGCTGGAACTTGAATCGGCGGCTTCCGTATTGAGGCTGCCATCGGTGACCTCTAGATTCGCCAACGACTTGCTGTCTTCCTGAGCGACCTCCACAGCACTGGCCGCAGCAGTTGCCGTTGCACTGCCCCCGATATCTACAACCGTTTCGGATTTGCTAACTGCTTCACTGCTGTCACTGATTTTGCTGTCACCGCCTACTTCGATGACGTTTTCATCGGCGCCTGTAGTTGCTTTCGGTGCGGCTTTGGTTTCTACCGAATCGCCAGCACCTGGCTTGCTTTGAGCAGTCTCATCGGAATCGATCCACTTTTGCATTTCGTTGGGGGAGGAGACGAGCACGTCCGCAGGCACGATGTCACTAAGCTTTGGTCCATTGAAAGGTGTCACAGGAGCAGCGGTCGGCGCAAAAACCGAGTCACCAACACCAGGATTAGAACTATCGCCAAAAGGACTGAACGCCGACGATTCATTCTCAGCACCGGTGGTCGACGATGCACCGTCGCCCATACTGCCACTCACACCTAGCACCGCATCGAAGTCGGCAAAGTTGTCCTCCAGCATGGATGCTGAAGTAGGTCCTGCTTCGTTGACGGCTTCCAGCAGCTTCAAAATGTTATGATTCATTCCGCTCGTGAGCGGCACCTCGCTGCTGCCTTCAGTTTCCGCTAGCCCGGACGATGCCAGCGATGCGAAATCTAAGCCAGGGTTCAGTCCGCTGTTGGCGAAAGGGTTCGATGAGTTAAAGATCAGTTTGATCGTACCAAAAATCGAGCACGCTACTACTACTACTCACAGCAAGCTATCGCCCACCATCGGGTCGTCCTTGTGATCATGGGACGTCACGTCAGCAGACTGCAGGGGAAGAAAAGGGTCGTCGTCATCGTTGTTCGTTTTGTCCTGGTTGTCGCCAAATATCACACCCAGCTGCCCGAAGAGATCGTCATCTTTCTCCGTTCTACCGTGGTCGGACCCTAACCCGGACAAACCGCTGACGCCGGCCAGATCCGATTCGATCTGGTCAGCGCAGCCCAAATTGGCCCACGCGTCAAGCGATTCCGAATCGTTAAAATCGGCCGCACCGAAGTCTAGTACGGAAATGTTCTTAAACACATCACTGATAATGTCCATCACTTCGTTGTAGTTTGTATGAAGCAACGTGTTCATATCTGTCACATCCGGGCGCCCCTCTCTAGATTACACACGTAAAATTGAAAACAGTTTATTAGTCGACCTGATACATTTCCTTCTACCTTGTGCTTTCGATGTACTTACCCTCCTGGTCCGTTGGGGCAAATGTTGTGTGGATCCTGGTCAGCCTAAACACGAAAGAGGTGATGAGTACAAGAATGAAATAAACACCAAACACACGCATTCACTTACCAGGAACCGAGTTTGGACGGACAACGTTTTGCCCAAATAGCTTTCTGCTCCATCGCTTAGCTTCTTCCACTCTTCTTGCTCCTCCAAGGTTAGTGTCGATTGCACTAAGGCACGAAGTTCCTCCGACACGTTCGTGTTGACGGCCAACGCCTCGAACATCTCAGTCAGGTGGCCCATGTAGCCGAGCCGGCGAGAGTCTACGTTTTTCTCGTTATGCTGATACAGATCGATCAACTTCGACGCTACCTGACAATCGACGATGACCTGGATTGACAGTGGAAATAGGTGCACCCGATTACACAGGGGACAGTTTACAGGATTATGCTACCGTAGACTGCTTGCTTACGTGTCTCTGCAAGCTGGAAATGCAAAGCTTGTTGGCATCCACCACCTCGCTGCCTTCAGGTGCATTATCGAACGCCCCGAGGGCATAGGTGATGCACGCACTAGCACGGCTATGGAGGAAGTTGTTCCAGCAGTATTGCTTAACTAGTTTGAGCAATGTATTGTAATAGTCTGTATCGCATATTCTGGAACAGTGAAGAAGAGCGAATGAAAAGTATTTTCATTACTGACTTACGGGCCTGATTATAAACAACGGTTTGAAACTTACGACTTGATAATCTCTTTATCTTCCGTTTGTATTAATACTGTAAATAAATTACAAATATGCAGCCTCACATTCCCTAGAGGAGGTGACAGTGTACCGACAGTGGAAATTATGTCCGGTTTCTAAAAAGAAACAGAATGGAATTGAATGAATTTTTTTTGGTCATAAACACTTGTGAATCAACAACTCACCACAGGCGGGTTCAGCAGGATTTCTACTAATTCAACGACTCGTGGATTGATAACGTTAACAAGGCGGGAAACAACCATGTCGTGGTGCTCTTTCTCGGCGTCGATTACCATTTGCAGGGCAGTATCTGAGACCGGTTCTTGGCTGAGGAGAACAGACATGGGTCAATTTTGGTACCCTCCCTCTGTTCAAGCGTTCAGGGATTAAAACTCACATGATAGTATTCTCTAGCAGTCGCAAAATGATTTGGATCCCTGCAACAATTGCACTTTCTTCGCCCTTTAACTCGAGGACGACGTCAACCAGAAGCTTCGTTGTAGCTTCACTTTCCAGAGTGTTTAACAAAGGATCGGACGTGACTAAAAAAGGAAGATAAGAAGTAAGAACACCAACAAACAATGATACATTTGTTTCAGTTTTTTCACATGTTTCAGTATGAGTTGATTATTCTAAAATAAATCTATGAATTCAAAGCCGTTCTTCCATCCATCACAATAAAATACATACAAATAAAAATACACACGTGGGAGTGATGGGAAATTGGGAAAGGTGAGGAATGTTAAAAAATTCAAGAAAAATCCTGTTCACAAAATTATTACTAATCAATTCAAACATACTTTCGAACACTTTCAAAGGTTCTGTTGTACACCAAGATACATGGAGGCCTAACGGATGCGCGAGTTTGCGATTGTGATTAATATTGGGACAAGGAAAAAGTGATAAGTAACTAAAAGTGAATAATAAACCAAGCACACTAAATAAATCTTACAGGTGCGAAAATTCAACACAAAATCTAAATCAAAGGACAGGCACCAAAAGCAAGCCTAAGAGAAGTGCGTACTTCGATTCGGAACTCAACTTGGCACGGGAGCAAGAAAAAGTATGATTTGGTACTGAACGCCGCAGCGGAACGGAACAGAGGTGATGTTGGTACGTGTGCATATTACCTTGGAAGCGAGATGAAATCTTGCCCAGAATCGACGGAATGGTACTGCTTAGGTTGAAGTTGAAAACGTTTTTCAGTTCGTTTGGGAGAATTTTCGATTTCAGATTGTCAATCCGTTTGCAAGTGCTTTGAAGCTTGTACGTCCCTTCTGAGTGTGTCAACCGCGCATGGTAGGTGGTACGTTCGAATGCAAGCAATATTAGGATGCGATTAAATTTAGATGCACCGCGGCGGCATTGGCATTGTAGCAGTCCAATCAGTGGGTCAGTGTTACAAGAGTCAATAGGGGATATTTTTGAACAAAACATTAATAAAGGAAGAGTGAGAGAGAGAAAGTGAGAAACAGAGAAAGAGAGAGAGAGAGACATAAAATGAGAGAAGGAAACAATTATTTCACGATAGCAGGGGAAACCAGTGGGGGTCGCAAGTATAGCTGGGTCTTGTGTGGGAACAAAGTAGAAAAAAAAAAACAGTGTTATGCGATGCGCTCTAGAAAGCCACAAGTGTAGGGGATGGTGGGTCGGTGTAAAATTTAGATTCCAAAACATGCTTCAGTGAGGCAGATGAATTCTTCGTCAAAGCACCCTTCACTAAACCTCAACATTAACCAACAAAAAAACGGACAATCGTGGACACAATATAACGGACTCTAAAATATTGATTTTCAAACGAATGAAAACAAAACATTTGATGTAAAAAAAGGATAATAGAAGTTCCCAAACCATAGCGCATTCATTCGAACACAAACGAACATATCATATCGGAACACACGGAAGAAAAGAAAAAGAAACCAAGAGTCGACTAGGTCAGGATCTACTCTCTCATAGTTGGTTAATATGACCAATGGGGGTGGAAAGGGAACGATCGAAAAAAAAAACGGAAACTGCCGACTACACAACATCAACATACCTTTGTCTTGCCGTTCGTTCTGCCGCTTACACCGACTGATCTTGATCAGCTCGATGACAAATTGTGCCGCATTGTAGTGCTTCTGCACCTGATCCGGCTGCTTCAGTAAGGCTATGATTTGCGCAATCAGTTGTTGCTCATTGAGCCACTGCAAAGAGAAACAACAGAGAGAGAGAGAGAGGTGACAAATGGATGAACCGTTGAGTTTTTGCACCAGCATTTGAATGCAGTGGCGGCCTGCATACCTCCAGCAGTTCCGACTTGAGCTCGGCATCCTCGATGTCGGTGATGTGGGACAGCAGCAGATCGCTGACGACCTGGTTGCCGAAGTGCTTCAGTACCGTCGGCAGGAAACCTTTCTTCGATTTGATAAACTCTAATACTTGTAGGCACACAGATTTGTAGGAAAAGTAGTCCTGCTCGTTCTGCTTCGCGATCAGCATGCCGAAGGTTTTGCAGAAGAACGACGTCAGGAGCGGATTGAGCGGGGGCTCCTTGGTGAGGAAGCTGTACAGCTTGTTCAGGAAGTTCTGGTTCTCGACGAGGTGCGTCTTGAAGGACGGTACATCACTGGTAAGTATTTCGCATGCCATGTTGGAATGCATGAAGCGTACGTGTTCGTCTGCGTGGGCGGGCGGTTCCTGAATGATGAGATCGATGAGCGCATCGAAAATCTCGGTGCGATTTAAGCTAGAAGAAGACGGAAAGGGTATGGCTCATTGAAAGCTTCGCGAGCGAAATGAAGTTAGCTTTTCGACTTGTCTCGAACGTACTATTGTAACAGTTTGGGATTCTGCGTTTTACAT
Organism: Anopheles atroparvus; assembly: GCA_914969975.1. Taxonomy (NCBI): domain Eukaryota; kingdom Metazoa; phylum Arthropoda; class Insecta; order Diptera; family Culicidae; genus Anopheles; species Anopheles atroparvus. The sequence goes on along the minus strand of CAJZCY010000002.1, from coordinate 38,291,222 downwards.
TCTTGCAGAACGTTTTCGTAATCCAGCACTTCCGCAAGGGTTACACCCTGGAAGAAAGAGCAACGATCAGTTAGCAAAACATTCATCATACAATCAGCTTCGAATGCGTCCTTTTACCTCTTTGCTAAGCAGTGTGTCCACGTCGGACTGTGTGTTTGGCAAGTCCCAGTACATGATGCTTCTTTTTATTTTGGAATACGATTGAACACGGAACCGACCGGCAATCGACTGAGGTCGATCGCGATGAACTTGGGCGTCCCGATGCGGTACAACAGCACGGATGAGTTGGCCGTATCAACCACCACTGCCACGTTGTAGGTAAGATGGTTCCCTTCCTTCTCCTTGCCACTGATCAATATTTCCAGCTTGCGTAACGGGTGGTGTCTGGGTGGTGGTTTCGATCGTTACTTTGAGGTGAGCACGGTTTGGGGTTTTCAGTGCGACTACGCAATTATTCTGCACGTGTCCGTTGTTGCAGCGTTATTTCCTACCGGCACATAGCTGTGGGCCTTTTTCTTGAACTGCTACGGATGACACAGTACTGTAAGGATGATAATAAAAGTGAAATCATTGTAAGCATAAAATACTTTGGAGAAAAGTTTACATTTTCCTTATTAGTTGCCCGTGATAAGCCAACAAGAAGATCGGTTATGTGCCGTGTATACGCGGTGTAATCACATTCATTCTTATCACACACACACACACACACACATTTCGTCTCAGAAGAGGAAGAAACCAATTCCTCCCATCGATAGTGACGAGACTGTGGGGTGAAACCGGCGCATATCTTTTATTTTTAACCATCGCCACCGCACAGCGAACGTCCTCCGACTTCTCGCCCCAGTGACAGCTCGAGGACGTTAAGGCAAGCAAATATGTCTATACATTCCCGCGCCGTTAGGAATTCAGAAACGCTTTGCCTTCCTTAGGATCGCTACTTGGTGATCTTTGTTTTGGATGGTTCAGTTTTCATTCAGAGTAAGGTTTTTTTGCTTTTCATCCGAATCTGGATGCCAAATCTTAAGTTTTAAAAACAGAGAAAATGACGAAAGATAACGTCATTGATTCCCGGGTGCCGCAACACCTCCGCCTTTCAGGTTATCTGGTCTTCGGGCCGTTTTCGCACAGCATCTTCTGACGTCAAGTATTTCACTGCGTCGTACACCCCCGGCACAGGTTGATTTTGTTTTTCAATCACTCAACAGCACCGTCACCGTCAGTTGGTTACTTTTGATGGGTACACTTTAGGAGATCCTCAAACTGAATGACTAGCGGCTTACTTTCTATTTGTCAGACGAGAACGTTGATGAGCCAATTAACATAGGAGGCTGTTTGGAATCTTCTTTCATCTATGCACTGATTCGGGAAGAATAGCAAAACGATAGTGGTGTCCTCCATCCGTACAATCCCTACCAAGATCACAGATATTACCAGCGCAGAAACAGCGAGAATCAAAACCTTCCTTCAATCTGTTGCGGTTTCGCCCGTTCGGGACATCCGCCCACTGCGTCCACACAAAGGGCCACGAAGAATAACGTTATCAAGAGCGCTTTAACTTCCCCGGGACGTTGTTGCTTGAAAACTGTGCACGTTGCGCTACGTTCGTCCACCGTTTTCTGTTTCCTTTCTCTCAACCGATACCACACTTCCCGTTTTCGTTCTAGTCCGATTGCTGTCTACGATTGCTTTTCGCTGGCAGACTACCGGTGCGATACGTACAAACTTCAAGATCACCATAGGGAGCAGCAGTCTCCCTTCTTAGTAGGCTTTTCTAAACTAATCGCCGCCGCCGCAAACGAACGCGCGGCGCAGCTTTTCGCACTTTATTTTCGTTCCACAAGCAGCGCACACATACCCTCCGGTAGCCCGTATCGCAACGTACACAAAAGCGGCCGCGAGGCACGCACACAGGACACTGGCGTGATAAGACGGGCGGCGCAGTGTAGTTGTGCGGTGTGCTAAAAAATAGAAAATAGACGAGATGATAAAAAAAAAACATGCCACCACACTTCACTGGCAGCGCAAGTTGACTGATGATTCTCGGTCACGGATTCAGCTGGGAATCGGAATGGTGTGAAGCGTAATTTTAGGTTATATCAGATCCGACGTTCTCCTGTTGCTCCCGTGCAGAGTACCAAACGCACACGGGCGATGGTTTTGCAGGACGGCGATTGGCGAATTCACACGGGAGGCGAGCAAGTGCGAGACGGACCTTGCTGACCTTGGTTCCTTGCAGGAATGGTTTGCATTGAAGTTGTAATGGATCCTTTATAAAAAAAAACAGTTTTCGCCCAAACGGAACACCCCGGAAAAGAAAACGATGGCGAGGTATGTTCGCTGTGCATACCAACACACGGCAGAGGCAATATGCTGCTACATGCAGCAATCTCCCTATTTTTCTGGGGTTTGTTCGTTTTTTTTCTGTAATCATCAGCGGCCCAGAACACTGCACACCGTGAACAAAGATAGCCCAGTGGGAAGAAACGCAAATCGTTCGCAGATTTTCGACAACCAGCAATGACTCACTCGCCGCTGCTTACACCGTGTCGCGGTGCGTATCCCCGGGGTAGTAAGATAGCGGATGTACCTGTGCACAACGATACCGGGATTTTCAACGCTGGATAGCCGTAGTATTTAGATAAGTGCAATGCAAATCTCTTGCACGAAACTGCCTTTCTCTTTCGATTTTGCCGTTTCCAAATAAAATGGAGGAACAACCAGCTCCTCTTCAGTCTGCTGCCAGTCAGAAGAGTAGTGGAGGCAGTTTTTTGACAGCAGATGCACCTACAGATCCGTTCCGGACCTCTTTGACAGGACCGGCCCGGACGAACCGGTTCGTCGAACGAATTAAATCCAACCGGTTGGGTTCGACGATCAATCAATCGATTTCAAGACAAATTCCTTCCTGTATATTTTAAAGCAACTTGGATGGTCAGCGGAAGAAGCAATCTTCTACTACAAACCAACATCATCAAGCACATCCTAATGTCTCCTATGTCCTAATGTCTCCTTTTTCGGATAATTAATAAGGCTACACAAACGTCACGCGATTCAATATTGTCTCACCTTTCTTTTGCTAGCTTGGGATGATGCTATATTTCACGGTGAATAGATAGTGGCAGGTCGGCTCATAAAAATTAAAAAGCCTAAAAATTATCTACGGTCATTTCAAATTGTAACCAATCAAACAATTGTAGTTGTTTCAATTGAACAGAAAAAAAAGAAATAACAATAGGCATGTTTATTTATTTTTTAAACTATATTTTATATCGAATAAAGTGGTACACTGTGACAAATAGCCAACTAATGATTATGATAAACTGTTTCTGTGTAATTTTACCAGTTGTTTTTTAATTATGTTTCTTCTCGCTGCTATGGGATGATCCGCGGTATGTTTTGTTGGATTGGTTTGTCTATTTGCGTTTTTATTTTGTATCGGATAAGTTTTGTTTTCTCTGTCTGTTTGCTTTGCGCAGATGAGCGTTTATTTGTTTTCTCGCCCAAAATGTTCTCAATGAAATTTGCACCGTAAAAATATGGTTACCTTTCGAATGAAAAGGATTCAACCGTTTCGCAAAAGAGGTACCCCTTTATCTCACACAAAATTCTATCTTTGCCCCCTTTTATCTCTCTCTCTCTCTCTCTCTCTCTCTCTCTCTCTCTCTCTCTCTCTCTCTCTATCTCTCTTTCTCTCTCTTTCTCTTCATTCTATTTCCACCTGCATGCTCGTAGGCATTAAAAATGTCTATTTAAAAGTTTGTCGGTAAAAATACATAATAACTTAAGCAATAGAAAATAAAATTCAACAGACACATAAATAAAAGGGTTATATCATCATCGTAAGAGACATTTACAAAGGGATGACGCTAGTTGGAGGCCATTATTTCCATTTTGTGTGTTTCATTTTTGTTTTTCTCTGGTGGTTATTTTCATTTAGTAAGTTTTGTGAATTTGTAATCCTTTCACTCTTGTTGGTTGCATAATGGACTATTTAATATAATAGGTATACGTTCGGCGTTTGTGCCCGGCTCTGGAGCCATTTACCCCATTCCTAGTCTTTCTAACAAATAGTTCTTTTAATTTAATAAATAAAATATTAAGACGATAGAAAACCGGCTAATTGCTTTCCCACTCATTTTGTGTTCGAACGGGGGCAGCCCGCCGGAAAGATCAACAAAAATTAAAAGCCTTTTCGAAACACCTAATATGAAAATGCGTAAAACATACTCTAAGTCATTAAATGATAGTAGCTTCTCTTTTACCAGTTGTAGATGATGGGATTCAAAACATTTGTACATGAGGAAAAACAAAAAAAACTATCAGGGGTTCGTAGAGTTTGGTGGTGTACAGTAGGACGCGGACAGGTTAGTTAAATCATCTATAAATTACAATTTTCTATTTTCCACCATTCCACAGATTTGAACGGTTGCATTTGATTCACCCTCTTCCTACCACGACCGACCGTCATAAGTCTATTGTAGCGTATGGTGGTTGGTGGTGATGATTCGTTTAAATTAACCTAGGATTTTTTCAACTACAGCAGTGTAGTACTTTGCTATCATGATGACTTCCCTTTGAATAGCTTTGTAAGTTATAAGTGTGCGTTTTGCGTTTTAAATTACAATCCATTCTCACGTCGGGGCCGAATCTGACATCCGCGCACGCGGACATGACCGGGTTGATTGTTTCGGTTTTCTATGTCGGTATGTGCGCATGCTTTTAAAAAAGTAAGATAGGCCACCGCAGAAATCAAACGATCGAAAACAAGAGGATCCAAAATGAGCTACAAACGTTGAGAGACTGCTCCTACTAGAGCACTATGGAGCCGATAACAGCTGACAATCATTCCACGTTCAGTTGGTACGCTATATATTATGTGGCGCCGATGGCGTTCCGAGTCCTTTGCTACATTCATGGTCGGAGGGCGAGTTTAAATCATTACAATTTTTGACAACTCTATTTCGACGATGCAATCGAACCCTCTCGACTGTGTGTGTGTGTGTACTGATCTGTGCCGTATGGATGATTTTTTTTTACTGGTCAGGGAAAACCCACCTCGCTCTGCTTCGCCATTCCCTCTTGCATCGTTTTTCTCCCACTCGCCTCTATTAAGTATTTCTAGTCCATTTTACACATACATTAATGATTTTAGCTAATATTGTTTGTTGTTTCGCATTGCGTCGATTTTGTGTATTGGTTTGGGGCTGTTTCTGTTGCTGATTTTGCAAGGTTCTGTATCGTCGTTCAACGGTGGTTTCAAACCGGGAAGCAGGGAAACGATGGCATGCCCAGTTAACATTGATTTTTGCTTTGCTTTTGTTTGTAGTTTGAGATCATTTGTTCACCTAAAGCACGCGCCATAGAATTTCATTCCATCTCTTCGGCTTCGGACGATCATGCGCCCTTTCCCGGCTTGACCGACGACTTTGTCTGGCTCTATGTTAGGTTTTGTTATTTGGTTCTCGTATACCACAACACCGATTAATGTGTCTTTGTTTTTCATTTTCCACCAGCTATGTTGAGTTTGTATTACAGACGTTGAAAGAAATTCTTCAGTGATGTAGACGCGCTACGCATGTTCTGTTGCTCGGAATAACTGAACAATTCTCCTATTCCCACACTCGAATTGCAGCTTTGGATGTCCTTAACTCTGCGAAATACGCACTCCTAAAACATATGATTGAACCATCCCGCTTTTTTCTTGGGCTGAAAAAGAAGTGGATGTGACCATACTTTTGCCATTCGCGTTTCATTGGAGCTGTTCAATATTTTGGTGAATTTTTTTAGTACGACCTTCGAAAGGATTAGCGATTTAATTTTGAATTTGAACGGTTACTGAAGCAAACTTTTGGATAGCAATACATGATTGAATACTATTGCTCGCGTTTTCGTCTAATTTAACGTCCTTCTTTACTCTATATCCTTTTATTTACGACCTTTTCCGCTGTGTACTGAACAACCAACAAAAAGAGAAAAATCACTTTTACCTGATTCGTTTTTAAATACATATTTGTCCCATGCCAAAAGGTTTGTAACGTTTTTTTTTTTCACTATAAAACTAACAACTACACCACAACTGATTCGTTCCTTTGTTGTCTATTAATTTTCCCTTCAGTTCACCGTTGCCGGTAGGTTTTGTTTGTTTGTTTCTCTATACGCTTCATAAAAGGAAGTGGAAGGCACTTTTCTCTTTAAAATTTCTCTCTCTCTCTCTCTCTCTCTCTTTTGGTTTTCCTTCTTGCTCTCTAGCCTATTTCGTCCTTTACTTGTATTATTTTCCTCGCTTTCTCCTTGCTTGCGCAATTTAAATATACTTTCACCTACTCTGCTTTTCGCATTATAATTTTGTTAAATTTCTCATAAAATTTTGTTAATTTTCGGTTGAATTTGGTTTTCAACGTTTTGTTTTTGAACACATTGGCCGAAACTTTGCTTTTTTCTTTCGTGTATTCCTTTTTAGTTGCTAATAATTTGTTGCCTAAACGTTACTTCCTGAAACAGTTGCCAAAAAGGTGATTCTAGTGAGGATTATAGAGCATTGGATACTTCCGGATAAGAGGATATCAAAAAAGAGGAGATGCTTTCTCTGCCCAGCCGGCCGGTGATCGGAAGATGTCGCGGAAAAGGGTGCAAGAACTGTTTCCCGTGCACTTCCGGCTACATCTGACACTCTCTCCGGCACAGCGACGGAGCAAAGCAGGATGACGATTGTTCCTAGTGATTGTACCATTCGTGCACCATGTTTCCTTCCTCTTTCCTTTTGTTTTCCTTCATTTCTTTCCCGTATTTGGTCGATTTTCAGTTTTCCCTCGATTGTTAGAAGATGTTTGTTTGTTTTTCCCCCCATTTCTATTCCTTCTATTCATTCCATATCAAACGAAATAAATAATTTAAAACAAAAAACCAAAAAAAGGTACCACTTTCCACTGACTCGAGGTTGCTTCAGTTCACTTGAAGAAAGTACAATCTAGGCCAAAAGTGTTGCATTTGCGAGTAAAATTCACTCCATTATGCGTAGATATTTACCCCATCTTTGCTATCAAGTTTGTCTCCGTTTCCGTCCATGTTTTTTTTTTTAAATATGCCGAAAATGTGTGTATGAGTGTGTTTTTAATTTAGTTCGTCGCTTTACTTTACCGAAATTTTGGCATAACATTTGTCACTATATAAAACATTCGCGTCACTCCGGAGGTCGCTTTTACGTTTCCCACACGAGATGAAGGCAATTCAAAATGTTGTTTGTAGCTGTGTTCCGGCTCGTCTTGGTTGAGCCTTTCCCTTCCTTTCCGGAACCGTATCGGTAAACGCGCGCCCGTTCAGTCATTGATTTGCGTGTTTTTATTTCTCTGTGGCTTCTCAATTCTTTTACGAGCAGACTGCCCGTTTAGGTAGTTTATTATTTTGTTTGTTACAGCTTCAGATTTATCGAACCAAACACACACCTCTCTTAAACTCGTTTTTTATACCTTGAAAGTTCACTTTGTACACATTATTAGAAGCAGCTCACAAACGATTTCCTTTAGCGGATATTTTGTGAGTTATGAGAGTTTGTTAGTTGCTTTTTTTCAGCCACCTTGCATTTCGCATACACATATGTTTCGTGAATAAGTAAATTGGATGACGGTGACGTTTTGGAATGTAGGATTCCGTTCCGTTTTTTTGTGTGTTTTTTTGTCCCTTCAGGACGCTTCTGGCCTTCTGATTTCTGTTTCCCTCCCTGTCGCTGCCGGACACAAAATCCTTGCACTTTCGTTTAACTCTGCCCGTACTTTCTACTCGAACCGCTGGCTATATTGCACGATTTATATACTTTTTTCCCATTTTCATCGCCCTGCTACTCCACTGCTTACAGGGATGTTTTAGTTTCATCTGTGATTTTGTTTTCCCCTAACTTCTGTTGCCTCCAGTTCAAATAAATACTGCGTACGATGCGTCACACCTAACGCTAAACGTTGGAAGGGTTGTAGTGTTTAGAAAAGACCGTCGGCGGGGCGAAGGACACGAAGCCTAACGCGTGCGACGTCGTCGTCCGTCCACCCTTAAATATATCACATACTTTAAATCCATTAACTTAAAAGAACAACCGAGCGAGATGGGGCCGGTGCGGTGTGCTTTTGGGAGGGGGAGAGTGTATTTCTTGGGGGCTGCTGCTTTGGATTGGATTTGCTCTGCGCTTAGTCGCCCCGGCACTCGGTCAGCGGTTCCACCTTGATCGAGGGTGGCGGCCGCACCGGGCTGTCCTTGTAGTCGGGCACGCGGGACGGAGGGCAGGCGCGCGTCGTGGCCACCAGCGCCGCGATGTCCTGATCCTGGAAGAGGTGCTCCGGCCGCGGCGGGGACGTGCTGCTCGCGTAGCCGCCCGGCCCGCCCCGTGACGATGGTTTGCTGCCGTACGGTGGCGGGACGAGTCCTCGGACGTCGTCCGGCGTTTGGCTGCCGCCGCCGAGCGCCAGATTGACGGCCGGCTCCAGCACCATGCCGATGGGGGACGCGAGCGGGCTGCCCGGGTCGGGGCTGTTGCTGATGCGCAGATCGTGCGCCGAGCCCGGCGAGCCCAGCTTCGTTATGCTCAGCCCTCCTCCGGCTCCGCCCGACCCCACCAGGTGGGACAGGTTGTGGTGCGGATGGTGATGCCCGTGGCCATGGTGCGACGCCTGATGCTGGTGCTGATGGTGGTGGTGGGAAAGGTGCGCCTGGTGGTGGTGCTGATGCTGGTGCTGGTGGTGGTTGAGCGACGAGGGTGCGCTGCCGGAGGGGGACGAGCCGTGCGGTGGATGGCCGCCGCCGGCCGAGCTGCGTCCCGATTCGCTCGCGGCTAGGTTGGCCCGAGCGGTGGCGGCCCGATCGCGCACTCCCGGCGGCGTACCGCGGGACAGACCGGAAGCCGAACCACCGCCAGCGCCTCCGTGAGCTCCACCGCCGCCGTGATGCTGCAGGTCGTGCTCCTTGGCCAAACTGCTGGCGCCGGCCGGCGATCCGAGCCGGGGCATTTGGATGCCGCCCGAGCCGCCGTTGTTGTTGCCGTGGCCCGCCGACGGGACGGCCGGGGAGCCGAGCTTCGGCACCGGGATGGAACCGCTCGAGCCTCCACCGCCGCTCGGACCACCGGCGGCGGCGGCGGCGGCGGCTGCAGCGGCTGCGTTGGCGGCCGGATGGATGCTGAGGCCGGACGGGGCGGCACAGTGCGCCGGGAGGTTGAAGCCGGCCGCCACGAGGTTGGCCGCGTCCGGGTGGTGCTGGGCGGCGGCTACCATGTTGCACATCTGCTGGCGGACGGCTGCGACGGTGGCGGCCGTGAGGGCGTCGGAGGACATGCCGTCCGGGACGGAGCCGGCGGTCGGCAGCTGGCCGTTCGGGGCAGTCGGTGCGTAGCTCAGTGGGTTGTCTTGAAAGGGAAAAGGCTGGAAGGATTCGACAAATTACTAAAAAAGATGCATAAATTGATAAGACATCATCGCATAGGGGAATGGTTTTTTTTAACGTTCGCTTTAGGTGTTGCTCGGTGGGATTGTGTGTCCTTCTTCCTACACCAGGCTTGAACCACATTACGGTCTAGCTACCACACGGAGTAAATGTGCAAGCAAAAATGGTTATAGTGCCTACAACGAAGTACTACTCTAAATCCAATGTTTCAAGACCTCAAGTCACAGAGTAAAATATGTAACGATATAACGAAAGAGGAGTAAATAGAGTACGAATTGCAATTCTAAAACCTAATTAACCTATGAGTCCGTGTGTTGCATGCAGGGGAAGACGTTGTCTGGTCGACGTTTTGTTAGTAACAGTCAAGGGTATTATCGGCTGCAACCATTAGTAAATTAGTAAAGTGGAACATCTAAATGTAAAACTGTACAGTAGCAACCATTCCCCCGATAACACCGGCCTCAATCGGTCCACCCTTTGACCGCGGTACTTACAGAGTGTCTTCCGTACATCAGGGGCTCCTCCTTGATTTCTTTGGCATCGCGGAAGACGACACTCTTGATGACGCCCTTGATGTGCTCGTCGGGCCAGATGCCGAGCAGGATGCGCTGCGGCCGGCCGCGCCCCTTCGGCCGCAGGTCGGTCCCGCCGTCGATCGACGGTCCGAGCATGTTGTGGACGCGGTTCGCGTACAGCACGAACGTCGGGTACGGGATGTCGTACTTGCGGGCGGCCTGCGACAGCGACAGGCCCTCCTTCAGCACGCTGAAGATGGCCTCGGCCATCGTTTCCGGGCGCCAGGACTTCAGCGGGCCGCGCTCGCGAAAGCGCAGATGGTGGATCAGGTTCTGGCTGTTCCAGCACTTCTGCCACATCGACTGCAGCTGATATTGGTAACTTTCCGCTGTGAGGCCCGAAAACGAGAAAGGGAAATGGAAAATACCTACAATTAATAACTTGGACAAATTCTGCACACACACGAAAAAGAAAAACACACCCTCAACGCGACGGTACATCATTGTATCGGTGCATAATTTAATTCAAACACAAACGAACCCCGAAGGCGAAGTGGAAGCATGAAAAATCACGTAAATTGATCCGTTCACACCAATCGCTCAATTAATGACTGGATTAAGTGAAATAAAAACACCAGCATTCCTCCACCATTCATGCATTCTGGATGACCACCAAAAAGAAACACATGAGCAAACATGTGGAAAGCGTGGCCGAACCGCACAGAAAACAAAAAGAAAGAGATTCTCATTGCAAGCAGAGAAAACAAAAGCCCCAAAAATAAAATTGACAGCAGGCCAAATAAAAAACCTCAATCGCCTGTCAAAAATATATCGAAACATCAAAAAACCAAACGATCCGAACCCGCCACCGCATGTTAATGGCGAGGGGATGCAATAATCGGCAAACGGCACGAGGCAAACAAGCGAATGCCTGTCGGAAGCGAATCGACGAACGGAGCAGGTCGGGAAAATCGACTTAAGTGCCCGTGCCTTTTGACACATTAGCCGAATTAAAGTCATGCAATTTTAATCATATGAAATATTGCAGCATTCGTGCTCGGCGGTTTGGTCACATTGTTTCCGCGACCCGAAATATATTGTTCAATTGTTGACCGGACGGACCGGGGTCCGGCGTTGCATTATAGAAATCCCGAGTCCCGCTCACACTCCTGTAGTCGTTTTTTTTTCTCTTTTTGTTGATTTTTCGTTCGCTTTCCTTCGCACCAAATGCCGCCACACTTGGACTTGCACGAATATTTTCCTGTGGCAAAAAATAAAAGGACAACCCACGAGATGCAAAACTGCACCCGAAAGCCAACGCGGTGGTGCGAGATGATGGCCGTATTTAAAATTCACTATAAAACCGCAACCATCCACCCCGGTTCGGGGGGAAATTGTTTAAAATGTGTGAAACCTACAAAAAAAGACACATACATACATGCACCTGTTGAGATTAAATGGCCTGACGTGCGGGATGCTGTCAAACTATTTCACCCGAAATAAACGATAAACACCGCAAAACCGCAAACACCCCGGGGGGAAGGTCAAAATGCAGATGCAGTTCCAACAAAAAGACAAAAACAAACAAACCAGCAGTGTGTGTCGGTGCTGTGATGAATAAATAGAACAGTGGGTAGTTTGAGACACGATTGCAGTGAAGCAATATTTTGCAAATTCTTCCTAGATTTTAGTTATAGCTTTGCCCTTTTCCTTTTGAATTTATAAAGAGTCAGAAGAACATTCCAAATTAAATGATATGATTCAAAAAGCATTTTTTTAATTTTTATAAAGGAAAAGAAACACTTTTATATTATTCCATTCCATAAATTTGACAGGACCATGGAAGATATCATGAAAAAAATTCTTCAGATCCGAGTAGGTGCAAATCCCGACCCGGAATCCAAAACACTGCATTATTGATAAATGAACAGTTTACTGCCAAACCGATGGCAAATCAACAGCGCCAGGACAGTCAGCTCGGTGAAAGTGAGTGTTTGGGGCGTAATAGATTTTCCCCAGCCCGGACTTACCACCCAGGGGGAAAACATCAAGCCTTTCGGTATCGATCCACCATCCCATCGAAAAGGGTGTTTATTTTGGACAATCGAACACAATCAAAACCGTTGCCCGTCGGTCACTTCTTGCGGTGGGGATGACATTTTGTGCAGTCGGCAGGTGAGTCGGTCGTTTTTTTGCCTCTCTTTCCCCGAGTCCCCACGATGCACCCGAACGACCCCCCCGTACCCAATTATCCCGGACGGATTGTCCGGAGCGCTTGGGGAATGCAAAAAAGCAGCATCCAATAAAAACTGAAACATCCGGCCAGATTCCGGTGCGGCCAGTAGTGCTTCAATGAAGGTATTTAAAAACAGGAGATTGATTTTGTTTCTACTGTCCATTGCGTACTGCAGGGTGGTTTTTTTTCTCCCTCTCCCACTCCCGCTTCGATAAACCCATCGTTTCCAGGCGAAAGGAGTTGGAAGCGCTGGGTCATTTTCTTTCTCCGCTGGCAACGTCAGGAAATGATTTTCGTAATACCATTAATGATCTTTCACCTAAAGGAAGTAACGTGAACTTTCTGTGCTTCTGGTTCAATTTTCAATTAGTTTAGCATGAATCGAAACGTTTGGCGAGCATTCTCGGCGTTTGTTTTGTTTTAATGAAACGACTGATTGATTAATTCAAATTATTGGTCCAAAATCGTCCAAGGTTGGGCTGTTCGGTTAGTATGCCAAGTACAACGCACCTATTGCTGGCCCATAATCATGCCGGCTTCCTTCCACACTTGCATGGAATCATTTTATTGTTCGGTAGCCGAGCCGGGCCGAATCTAAATGAGGTGAGTTAGATTTTCCAGCGACCTTTGGGCGCGCGCGATGACGTACGCGCAAAGTTAATAATTAAAGCATACCAGAAAACACTCTCGCGGTGGGCGCGTTGGGAAAACAAAGCGGGGAAGGTTGATCATTTTCGTGTGAAGAATAAAATTGCAACGAAATGAACACACACACACACTGCTGGAAACGCTGTCATCACGCACCCGACGCCGGCGTCATCCGCGTCGAAGGTGGATGATGTAAAACGTCTACCATTAGCGTCGATGTACAACACTTTTTGTTCACCTGTTGTTGTTTTTTTTACACCCTCAGTGTGATCGCCTCATCTTCCATCTCCTTTCCGCCCGCTGGAGCGCATGCGGGCAATTTCGCATTTTTTTCCCCGTGTTTTCCCCGTCCCAGTGCCCTTCTATGCTCCGTCCACCGAGGCAGGCATCTTTACCGTGCACGGTGCATTTTGCTTGTTTTTTCCTTCGCGACGTCACGAAGATGGATGCACATCGCATCATTTCTCTTCGGCATTATTTATATTCCTCCGACTGTAATCAATTATTATCTCTAATTGCTACATTGTGCATTGTGCAGCAATTTCGATCGAGCTCTTCAGGGTCAGACGGTGGGCCGTGGTGGTGGTGGTTGTGGTGTTCGACGCGAGTCGTTCGTTGCAGTCGTAGAGCAGTTGCAGTGCCGTTTGTGGCATTGAGAAAAAACAAAATAACGAGAAAAAGACTATTTAAAACCAAAAGTAACCGAAAACGGGGGGTTAACTGTAAGCTGCTTGTTTCTGTAGTGGAGGAATAAGGCTTGCTGAACCACTTTATCATCTTTAAAAAAGGTAAAAGAGATAGAGAAACAAAACGTTTTTGAAACAGAGGAACATGGACGCTCCTAGGCCAAATGTTTCATAGTAGAGATAATTGTGTTACGTTACTCCATAGAATCAAAAAGTGCACAACATTTGAACTTCCAACCAACCGTGATCTATCCGGCTTCCCGATGCAACAATGTTCCGCCCGTCGTGTGAGCCATGATTTTGTGTCAAATGGTAAACCAACAAGCAGTCTGCCCTCCCGTACCAAAGTTCCACCAAGTGTGCTCTCGGTGCATTGCATTGCATCCGTGCAAGTGTGAGCATTTTCGTTCACCTTAGGCCGGAGGGATGGAGAGCGGTGCAGAAAGGTGGTCGAAAGCTGATAGGTGGCTGGGGGTTTTATAACGCACACAGCCGCACACGGCGCACCGAATGGCGCTGAACAGACAAATTGAGGTATTAAAAGCCTTCATTATCGTAGATCGTAATGCGAACGTCGAGCAAGAAACCCCTCGGTGGTGTGTTTTTGTTGTTGTTGTATGTTTGAGGCCTTTGGTGTGCAGCGCGGAACATTTGAGGATACTTAATGTATTTAATGTGGAGTAAAATATGGACACAGAGAACGGAAAGGGCGAACGGCGAGTCTCAACGAGATGGGACTCGGTACTGCGGCGGTAAAGTTGTATAAATATAAAAATGGCTTTACCTTTTTAACCCCCCCGAAGCGCCATCGCCATCCATCAGTCGTCTGACAAACTGGCCACAAACGAACCGCAAGTACATTTGAGAGGTACGGTTTGAATGCGGTGAAGAAGAGGGAAGGGAGAGGAGGAAGGGGGAGGGAGGGTGGTCCACACCGGTTCTCCTTCCTTCTCGCACTCGCAAAATGACACATTTATTTCTACCGATGTGGCTCGATGCGTGCCATGGGGTTTATGGGCCACTGCATTGTTCGCGTGCGCCTGAACGGTAGGCAAATGTGCACGAAAGAAGGGGGGGGGGGGGGGAGGTGGGTCAATTCCCGTTTTCCACTGCACACAGTTGAAAGAGGAACCGCGGGCCGACGGAACGGGATGGACAAGATAGAGCTCGATAGAGCTAGAAATAACAAATAAATATTGCGTGCCGAATGTCATAAATAATTAACGTTACGAATGTTGTAATGACAATGTAACTTTATGTCCGCGCGGGGAGAGGGGAAAACGGCCACCTTGTCGAGTGTACAGTAGCAAAAGGGGGTAGCTTCACAGGCATGCTGTGGGGGATCATGTTTCCACTCCACTACTCGTTCTCTACTTGCCGCGGGGTTCGTCACTTGTTGCCGGTTGCAGTTTTTTGTTTCGATCGCTCGATCGCGCGCGTTCCATCAACGCTGCATCTCGCGGTGCATCATTTGCCGTTTGATTGATCGCTTCTGCAGGGGAAAAAGGGAGCGCAGGGAGCAGTCCTGGGTAATTAGGAGCGAACGAACGGTTCAGTTCAATTCCGTCGACAAAAGAAAGGAGCAGTATGCTATCGTTTAAGCTACCGTCTTGCTTCCCACCGATGAACGCGCACTCAGGCGAGGCAGAGAGAGAGCGAGAAGAAACAGGAAAGAAAAAAATAAAACGAATGCATGACGAGCAAATCAAACGCCAGCGAACCGCACCGTAATGAATTGCGAGTGACAGCTAACACATGTTTGTGCGCTTGGCCGCCTGGAGGCTTTTGCGTGCCGCATTATTCATTCGCACACGAACGCGTTTGGCGCGGTTTCGAAGGTGAAATGTTTGGCGCGTGCCGATCACGCGAGAATGCCCCGAGTGGCGCGATGTCAATGGAGGGGTTTTTTTTTTTTGTTCTCGTGTAGAAGTTTTGTGCCGACCAAAATTGAACGAGGGTGATGGGAGCCAAATCAGTTGTAATTGATTGCGGTTCAGTCTGATCCTAGTGACACAAATAGCCTACAATTCGGTTGAGGTTAGACCTCAATCCGGTCGCGGCCTGCACTCCGCCGATTATCGATGAAAGAGAAATAAATTATTTACCCTATCCGTGCATCAGTTCATTAGCTACCTAAATTGCATTCCTCGTTCGTCGATGTGAGTGTGTGTTTGTTTGAGGCGAGCCGAAAAAAATGGTCCAACTTATCGATTTGTGAATTTGGAGTCACCATTGCATTGGATTGTGTTACATTTAGAATTTCCTAAAAAAATTTACATAAATTTTTCTAGCGATTTTCCGAATACTTTAAATTTCGAAAATCACTTTTACCTGCTTTTTACATAACTCAGTCAGTTCACTAAAGATGCGAAAATATATGGCAATGTAAAGATTCCAAATTTAGAATGAAAAAAAAAAGACCCCCATAAGAGATCGTGAATCTGAAATTGTCCTTCAATTTTGCACCTAACAACCCAATGACCAAATTAAAGCGAATGCATCTCGTTGCACTTGCACCGTATCGATTGCTGTAGCGTCGTTGGACAACGTCGATGCATGCGTTTGGTGTTTGAAAGAGCGTACTACAATGTCAAGAGCGAAGCAAATTGAATACATTGCACCAACACGGACGGTTCGGTTTCGGGAACGGCACGTCCTGGCAAGTCGATGGGCTCACGTTGGTGCGCTTGGTCCGATCGACGCATCGAGCCCATGCACATCGGTCGCGTTGACAGTGAAAGCAACCGTCACCGGCCAAACGAGAGTAGCATGGCGGCTGTAACCGCGAACAACATGGTTGTTGCATGTTTGTGGTGTTGAAAGCGGTGGTTGTACGAGAAAACGAAAAAAAAGGCTTCGAAAAAATCCACCAGCCCATGCTGTTGACGAATATGTTTGACTAGCGGGGAGGATTTTGCGGAATGCCCTTTCCCGGTCACAGAGCCCATCTCGTCCGAGGGCAGATTGAGGACGAATGGGAAAAAATTGGAATGAGGAAAAAACAGCCGGAATGTGTCGACCAATCACCTACGCGCTCGTTTGCAGCCACTTATGCTGCGTGAGGGGAGGGTTTCGTGAGGGAACTGTCCAACGGGTGAGAAAAAAGGGCACCGGAGTGGATGCGACTTTTGAGCCTCGATGTGGTCGTTACGTGGAAGCCTTCGGCCCATTCATCGGACGTAAATGCTGAACGCAAACAAGTTCCAAGCGAATTGAGTGGAGTTTGATGGAAGGATGTTTGCGTAAAAAAAAAAAGCCGTTCAAATTAATCTTTTTGCATTTTATTTCGGCTGTAAAATGTTCTTCCTCGATTAGACAGCATTTTGGAAAAGTTCCACTCTACTTGAAACAGTATTGTAAACCGGCATCCACCAATTGCACCTATCCATTACACTAACGACCCAGCAACGCCTGCGAAAGGGTACGCACTTGAGACCCCGGAGAGTCAATTGCATTCCCCGTGCACAAATCATCACCCAGCCCAGGTATACTTCCTTTTTTTAAATTCTTTTTCATCTTTTGCCAATGCAACAGGTGTGAGGTAGGTGAACCGCTCCCCCGAAACGGGAACCGAAGAGGCGGTTTTGCAGAGGCGCATGAATATGCAAAATGCATCGCAAACGAGGCGGAAGGAAGGGTTTACGATACCCTGCGTCGTTAGAAAGCATTTAAAGCTGGATACCACAAGCCGGGATGTTGGTGTTTCATGAAACTTTGGTGGACTGAACAATTTCTTAAAAAACACTTTTTTCAATATTCCCATTTTTCCAAAAATTCATTCTCATTTGATGTTTTTTAGCTTATTTAGTCAATCCTTGAGATATGAACTAAAAATGTAACCATCTAGTGTGAATGTTTATTGAACGATTGCCTTTTAGATCGCTGACTCTACTCAGAGAGTTCAACCATTCACAACTGTGTTCACCCACCTGCTTTAATTCAGCACTGAATGATCGTTTATCTTTCGCTTCGAATTTCTGCCCCCACATTCCACCCTGCCATTGATGGAGAGAGGGAAATTTCTGGCTGGATGGAGCTGTGTGCGTGTGAAACACCGCCCCCCTCCCCCCCCTCCTCGTCATTTCGGAAGCCGGTGGTTTCAACTCGCGAATACCCAAAATTTTGAATAATGTCGAGTGCCGATTTCCCATGCACTTCGGCCTTCCGGATGCAGGCGTGTGTGTGTGCTTGTGTACAGGTGCGTGTGCTGTTGGATGCAGCAGGATAAACATCCTCCCCCTCCCTTCCCCCCTACCCCACGAGGAGGGTGTTGATGGTATCGGGGAGCAGGGCGAGTTGTTCGTTTGACCGGGGTGCAAATGATTCACAGTCTCCAATTTTTTTTTTATGTACCTTTTCGCGCCCTCGCTCCATCCCCGTCCTTTCTCGCCCTCGCCCCCACCATCCAGCAGTGGGGGGGCGTCAATTTGTTGGCCGTGGGCACGTGGCGTGATTTCATTCAATTTGCACCCAAAGGCCCCTGAGCGGTGCGGGCAGTCAGAGTATGCTGAGGAGCGTTGCAGTGAGATGCACTTCGACAAATATTGCACCTATACTGCACCTATCGCACCATCGCCGGGCGGGATTAACGGTCGGTGGGATGAAGGTGGCAGGAAAAACAACAACAAAAAAGGAGACACACGCACGGCGAGCGCTACACAGAAGCGCAACTGGGGCAGTGTGCATGTTCCGCGCGTTACCCACGAAGTTGCATAATAATTTGTGCCACACACACACTGGGCCGGCTGGGAGGTTGGCATTGTACGCCCCGAGACGCGAGGCTGATGTTTATTTGAGTGTGTGTTTACGTTTCCGGGAGGAGGGATGCTTTCGGAATCTGCGGGGAACCAGGGAATTGGTGTCCGTTGACCGCTTTTTCCCACCATAGTTTCCCGCAGCGTTCGCGGCATCACGGGTGGATTGATACGATTATCGGATAATCATTTACATACCGATTGGCCATGCTGGGGTCCACCACGAACCTCGTTTCGTGGGGAAAGCCTTGGTAGGGTGGCTTGTTTTTCATGTGGTTCACTTTGAGGACATGCGGCTTTTTGCCGCCGAGCTCCGTGCAACAAGTGGCAGACGTCAACCAACGTGCACCTTTGTGGTCTTCTCTGTAATAGATTAATTTGGACATAAAGTGGTGCTCCATCACAGCTCCGGCTTTGTGAATCATTTAAGAACAAACATACCAAACCGGTCACTTGCCAAAGACCACTTCAAAGTCGACGTAAAAATATTTGCAGAAAAAAGTTTACCCAAGAAGTACGCCTTTTATGTTTTACGTCTCCAAACACGGCTTTACTGCTCCAGATAAAAGCTAGCACAAATAATATTCCCCCTCACTAGCGTCATAAATTAATCGCGGAGGAACATGAAACAAAATAAAAAAGTTCCCTACTTCCTTCACCCTCCAGCTGGTTCCCCATCACAACCGGAGTGTATCAATGCCGGCAGCACCTTTTACCGCCGAGTCGGAGTGTGTGTGTTTTATAACTCCAATCCTTCGTTCTTGGAAATCATCGCAGCGATTTGCGCTTACAAAATCAAAAAGACACAAAGCAAAGGGTGAGTAATGGTAATAATCCGGACCGAGCGGGGGTACGGCACCGTGTGTACGTTTATGTAACTGTCGGGTAAACATATTGCATGATCGGTCGCGGACCCGAGAGACGATGACTCGCGATGGCCTTCCCGGTTTACTGGTCGGCTTTGCCTGCGGTTCCGGCGGCCACCCAACAAACTCGGCCACTCGCACTCAAAAAGGGACGTGAGATCATGATGCTGGAGCCCATGAGTGAATGAAGGGCACAACTGGAGAAAACCATGTACGCTGGTCTATTCCATCATATGTCGACGCACAGAACACACACTCGCACGTGTGAACGGTGGGCGAGAGGGACGGCGGGAGGCATTACGTTGGCACGGTTCGGTGGAAAATAAAACCGTTTCTTTTATCTTTCCACCGCGGCATTACTCATTAAAAGCATGAATAAAAATTCATCATCACCACGTGGTTGGCACTGCAGCCCTTCCCCCCCCACGGAGTCTTCCCTTCCCTTCCCGGACTCGTTGGGGAGCAAATTGAGGCAAACCCCACACACCAATACGCTCCACACCACACATCGACACACGTCCATCGGAGTAGCGCATTGTGAAGCAATCCAGCCACATCTTACGCGACGCAACGCTAGAAATGGGTAAGAAGAGGCAAACGCCTTCCCCCCGAAGCCCTCGACTGCCCACAGAAGAATGGGTTGCAGTTTGCAGTTTCAGGCGGGACAACGGGTGGAAGGGGATGAGTGGAAATTATTTTTAATTTTTCTCTTGTCGCCCTATTGTTACCGAGGCCCCGCCGGAGTCCGGGCTCCCCATTCGGGAAGTGTGTGTGTGTGTGCGTGTTTGTTTGTTGTTTACCATTTAATTTTGCCGCTTTTAAAAGATTGCCCAAAACATGACATCCCTTCTCCGGCCGGCACTGCCCTTTCCGCTCGTTCTTCAAACGAAGCGGTTAACATTTACCGCCATCTCCGCGGAACAAGTCGTTTCCTAGTATCTTTACAAGCTCGCGGTGAAGTATCGGTGTGTGCGTTCACAAAGGCGAATGTAGCATGGCTCTTGGAGATAAAACAAAAAACAAAACTTCCAGCTAGATACGTTGTACCACCGCCTATTTCTATACCGTATCGCGATTGAACGCTATCTCTTTCCTTCACTAAATTACATATAATAAACGATATAGTAATTGTCGTCAAATGAATACCACACGAGGGACGCGGGTAGCGTTCAAAACAACTCTTATTATAGGTTTGTTCTTTTTCGTTATAGACGGGGAGTTTCCGCGTTTTTTTCTGGAGGATGGAAACATATTCTTTTCCGTACGTCGATGAAATATTTTCGATGGCACTCGAAATACTGGTAATCGAAAACCAATACGGAAGCAGTAGTAAACGTAGACGATTCCACTGTATTTTTGAAGCTAGACATTTCTCTGTTGTAATATTACATGAATTCGCATGATCCCTCGGTCCTCAAGGGCGATCGGTACGCCTCGGTTGAGCAATGGTCATTTCACCTCCACCTCTAATATCATATAGCTATAATTCTCAGGTTCCAGGTATGGGGCTTTACTTTCCAACGGTTCCAGCTAGCTTCCAATGCGCGTGGAGCAACGCTATGGTAAACGATAGATTCCGGTGCAACTTATAATCATGGCCGTCCCTTTCATCGGCTCATCCACTCCCTGCTTCTCCCCGTGCGACGCATGTCAGCCCGAGCCAAATAACTCACGTGTGTTGCAAATTAATTGCAAATGGCTATCATTTATAGTTGGCCAGTACGTTGGCAAGTATTTGTTGGCAAGCTGTGTGTAAATCCGTGCACAGCGAACAAACCATTATCATCACCATCATCACCATCATCATCGTCATGAGCCACTTCGTCACCGAGCTGAGTTTGCTGTAAAATGTTTACCGACATAAAATGAAAAATCATTGTCGAGAGGTTTTTCTTCACAACCTGTACCGAAACCAATGCGATGCGCAGAAAACGAACGAATAAAGTTTGATAATCTGTGAGCGACTTTAAATTTTTCTTCTTAACCGCCGCTTTCTCTTCACTGCCAAATAGCTGAAAGCGAACGGTGCCATGCACTCGGCTACGCGTTGAAAACACTTTCATTTGCCGAAAAGGCCGCTCTCTTTACGTGCCCCACATTTGGCGGGCGACGCGACAATAAGCGGCGGTCGGAAATATGATTTCAATCGTGACACTAAACGATCGTCACCACGTTTTGCCACAAGGGATCGGCGTAATGAGGAAATTATGCATAAGTACGGCCGAACTGGCGACGGTTTTGGGGGGGGGTGCGGGACGGTGGAAGGGTAAAAGCTTTTTACTCCTTCATTTACTCTCCACCCACCAACCACCGCCTGCGTCGTTCGACACGCTGGCATATTATCATAACGAGCCCCGAAAAATCATCTTATTTTATGTTACCTTCTGTTTATCTGCCACACGTATGACCGCGTCACCGGTGAGCGTGTGTGTGTGTGAGTTGCGAAAGTGTATGAGATTGTTGTTTTTTTTCTTTTCGTTTTTTATTTAAGTTTTATTTATTTTCCCTCCTTCATGCCAGCCTGGCGCGAACTCCGAGGAACGCATTTGTTTGCGCGTTTGCAATTAAGCGCTATATCGTTAATGCTTCGGTAATCTCTAACAGATAGAAATAAATATACCCCCAATGCTCATTACCATTCAGCCCGGTACTGCTCAGCCCGTGCCCACTGCACCCCCTTCCCTTCCCTACCCTCATACCTTTCCACAGATCATGATGATTTGGATGCTGGCTGCCTCGGCAGTATCTCGCTATCTTACGGTTTTGGGTAAGGTATTTTTATAATAACCGCCGCTGTTTCTTTTTTCCTGTCTGCTGCATGCTTTTCGAGCTGCATGAAAGAGTAAGTGAAACGAGATCGCTTTGCACCGCACGGATCGCTGCTGAGGCAACGCTGCTACGGATGGCGAAAATATCATCATTTTTTGGAGCAGCCTTACTTTGTGGGCTATAGCTTGCCGGGAAGGGGGGAGTGGGGGGGGGGGGGGGTGGTGTGGAGCAGAGACCGGACGAAGTTCGCGCAATGGCATGTTGTGAAAAGTCGCACACGCGCGAATCTCGCTGCCGGAGCGTAGAGTAATGGAAGAAAAGCATAAAGCCGAATATATTACGATTATTATTATTGTTATTGCTGCCGTTATAAATTAAGAGAAATAATAATCCCTCCCACTTTACGTGTCACTTTTTTTCCCCATCTCATTCGCCGAAACTGGTTGAATTGAGTTTAAAAATCTGTGCCTTCTTCCAAACCCTTAGATGAATAATTTACATTTAATTCAACAAATTTAAACTAATGAATAAAATCATCCGGAATGCATGACTTGTCAGTCTTAAGGTAGAAGAACTTGGAAACCTTTGGGAAGAAAAGAAAAATCTAATGCAAACACCCGGCATTCACAGGATCTCGCGTTGAGCAGTTCCTTTACCTAGCGCCTTCCTTGAATGATGCAAATTGGAATTAATGTAGCAATAAATATGAAATAAATAAAAACCGTTCAACATGCCGCATTTCGCTCGCCAGACTCGTTGAGCCCGTGCAGCCGGGTGGTGATCGGCTTAAGGCAAAACTGATTCGAACATGGTCCGCAAAAACAGAAGGGAAACAATCACAACAACTTCAAAGAATGCTTAACGATCGTTCAAACGCACATGAGGGACGAAGGGTTGTTGAAATAAATGTTGAAATTTTGGGCAAACAAATTCATCGGTTCGCGGTGCTGTTGTTTGCTTAAGCCATACCTCCTGCTTCTCAATATGTATCAGGCGTGCTGCGTACCTGCTTTCCATGGTAATGTTCCCGCGCCAGCAAACTCTTCACACGTCCCGCGGCCCAAGGCAGCCGTTGTCGAGTGTCGATGACCATTCACAGCATCGAAAAGGAAAAACTTCTGCAGATCCGCGAAGCCGCGAACCACCGCCAAGAAGATCAACACCATCAGCTGGCTGAGTGTTTCGTCAGATCAGCTCTCGATGGGCGAGCGAACGATCAAAGGAGTGGATCGTCGAGGCGATCGATTCCTTCATCCTGATGTGATGGTTATGGTCAAAACAGAATGTATTTCTTTGTCTTCTGGAAAATGGTGTTGCCGTTTTGGGCCTTTCATTTTCAAGGCGAGTATAAAAATAATCATCGAGCAACTCATTTCGTAGAGTGATTTATTTTTCATGATAAACGAATGAAAAACGTGGAAGAATATGAAAACCACGTAACCTAAGTTAAACAGTTCCTGAATATTCTTTTCATCTTCCATCGCTTGGGAAGGTGAGAAACAATAAACGATTTTTCTCACCTGGATGGCAGGTGGAGATGTTTTTGCTTTGTCGTGCTGTCGAAATCCATCGGATGTGTTGCATGTGGTTTCACGAGCAAGTGCAATGATATGCTACGTGTGTAAGGAAAGTCATTAGGAACTCTTTATTTTTAGCTGTAGCTGCACGATGCTTGTCTACAATCGATCCAAACTCTAACAACCTAACAAGCCCACAGTTTGCCCTAGAAAAATCAACTGAAACGTCATTAAGTCCCCGGTTAATTGATGAGCTTTCAATAAAATCAAATCACAAATCGATCCACCGAAGCTAAAGGGTAAGGGTATTTAAAAAATCGATGCCAATTCAATCGAGCATTGAAAAGCCATCAGGAGACACTCGGTGGTACGCTTGAGTTCTTCAATATTTAGTGCCGTTAATTGTGGCAAATGTATCCATCGCGTGTTTGTCTGGTGGTTCGATTCCTACCGAAAATTGCCTTCGGGTGGTGCAGATACTAAGTGTACAGGCAAGCATGAACGTAGTTGGAAAATCAATTAAAACCTTCATATCCTTATGCACTAATTACACCAACTTCATTCGCTCCAATCAGCTGCTGAGGGAAGTCAAAGACTGCCACAAAACTGCGAAACCTCCTCCAAGGAACCATTTGGAGCCAGTCAATTCGATACTTTATTCGCATAGCCAAGCGAAATATAAATACGTACTCTGAAATCAATCCGCCGATAGTAGTTTTAGTGACTGGAGGTTGAGCTGGAAAGTTAATTACTCTTGACAAATGAAGCAATCCGCGCCTCAGATTGCTGGTAATTATTTGAATCCCTTCCAAGTGGTGCCACCATCGACCGGATTTTTTTTAAATCCGTCGAGTATTCATTAGAGACGCTTTAAAATAGCGGAACTCCAAACATAAACGATAGACGTAAACTCGGTTTTGAGCGGCTTAGAAAGGTAGTTAGAAGGAAAGAAAGAAAAGCTTACACCGAAAAAGGGCATGCATCAATTTCAGTCGGGCATTCGTCACTTTCCGACCGCTTTGTTTCATTTTAATTTTCATTAATATTTAATTAAAAGTAAATGTAAAGATTGGAACCGAAAAAAAAAGACGACAAATTAGGAATAGCAAAAAAAAGTCACTAGCATGATGGGAGAGTCTGCCGATGTTGTAAAAAGGGCATCAAATAATCAGTACATACATTTATTACATAACAAGCCGTGGTGGATGGAAACAGGGAAAGAAAATAAAACGAAAGAAAACGGATGCATTCCCGTTGGAAAACACGGAGGTTAATCTTGGGGAAGTGAAAGGAAGCATCTAGATGAAATCTGGATGAAGAAAAAAACATGAAAATAAAATAAAATGTAATCGTGGCGCTTTTGCCACTGGAACAAAAAAGGAATCGCGACAAGGAGCAAATAGATCGCAAATGAAGCGAACATAATAGATAGGAAAGCGGGTGAGAAGGAAGGGAATTGTGTTTTGCATGTGATGAAAAAAATGAAATAAATAATACTTCACGGTCCCTTTTGCGTCGAGTGGATTGGGGGAGTTTATGAGTCGAAATGGTGAGAGAAAGAGAGACAAAGCGCACAAGACTTAATAATTAATTAATGGAAAATGGAAAAAAAATAAAATAAAATAAATTACGCTCGAAAGTGTGGAAGACTCGATGGATGGCGGAAGACGACAAGGACATATAATCTACTCTTGTGAATTGCGCTGAATTGTTCAAGATGTAGTAAAATAGAGCCTTTTATGTTGAAGCGTATGGAGGCTATTCCTTTGTCAGTGATGAAAAAGTTGGTATATTCTATAATACTAAGTTTGCATGGTATATTTTGTGATGACAAAATGACACCTGTCTCCCTATTATATATCTGTGTCTTCATCTCGTCTTCGGGGATGTTGTTTTGGATTAAGAAGGTCTTAGGAGTTTGAGTTTGTATTGACATTTCAACGTTTTATCCCCGTTCTATATTAAAATGGAAGCGAATATAATAAATAAGCTATACATGTTAAAGAAACATATTTCATTCCAAACGTACTTGCCATTGGCATGCCATAACAGATGCCGTGACAGAAGTAGCCGATTGAGTCATTGAGCGGGATTGGAGCACAAAACAGTGTTTCAATCTCTGGGGGGGCCAGGAAACGGTGGAATCCGTTACAGACGGCGGCGGCTGGTGGACTGGTGGAAAATGTGCTATTTTTCTTGCACCGCTGAGTACATTTTAATACTTGGCTTTTCTTTCTTTCTTTCTTTTGCAGACGCTGCCTACATGCGCGTACTGTATGTTGTACGCGACTTGTTATGCTGCATCACCGTATCGCGCCAGGCATCTTGCCGAGCCAATGCAGGCCGTCTAGCAGATGACGAGCGTGTGGGGGCAATGGAAGGCAGCAGTGCTGACATAAAAGTGAGAAAAAGTTCACCAAACCGAACGCTCGTATGAGTGAGTGCCGTGGTGCTTTTATGTGTCCTGCGTGTTGCGATGGATGCAAAATCCGAGAAAAGGTAAGACGATTTCGGGCCCGTGCACCTCCGCTGGGGGTAACGGCGATGGCCCGGGTGGGCTTGTTACACCTTGAACAATACAAGAAATAACATAACACGCGCCACACGGTGACGCTCATTTCATTGGGGGGCGAGGGACTGCTGCGGTGGCGGGAAACATAAGTTTAACTAACGGATGCTGGATACGAGCGCGAAGTGCCGTTGCGATACGGCGGGGACGAAGCAGAGGAATGAAAGAAATGAGAAGAGACAGAAAAGACGTCCTCGAAGCCGTCCGTAATGGAAAGAGATATATTTTTCAACGAAACGAGCCTACGTAAGCAGATACTGACGGTAAACCGAGATGAAAGTAACGTAGAAATGACAATCGCATAGGCTGGGCGCAACATTGGGAGGGAAGGACGAACGAATGTAAATAATTACTCTGGCGCGTGTTACATCAAAGTTAAAGTTGCAACGAAATGCATCGAACGGGCGGGAGCAGAGTGTCGGAAGAGAAACAAGGAAAGCGATAAAGCGATAACAAAGGAGTGAAGGGCAGAGCAACACAGATGCATGACAAACGCAAGCATCGAGACGAAACGGGATACAAACAGAAGACACTAGGCAATACAGTTAGGACAATAACAGAAGTGTAAAAATATGAGAATGTGTCGTCTTCCCTACGTTTCCGCTCCTCCTACCCTCAAGTACCGTCGCGATGAAGTTTAAGCGACTCCCGGAACAGAGTGTTAAAAGAGTCAAATCGAGGGAGAAACTGATGAAAAGCCTATTGGAACGGTGCAGGGAAACGACTGCGCCAGAGAAACGCACGGCGACAGAAACAAAAGGGAATGACTAGATCCGAAAATAACTTAAGTCGTAGATACACCATAGATGCACACACACACAGACACACACCCACGAGCAGGACGAGATAGTGAAGAGCCGGTACACACCGGTGAAAAGCCGGAGTTTTAGATGAAACATGTTACGGAGGGATGATGCTGCTCCAAGGAGAGGGGGAGAGGAGTGAGAACAAAAAGATAAACACGTGGGATGGCCATTGTTAGCTGGGATGAAAAAAAGAAAAAAAAAAGAAAAAAATGCGCGGAAAACTGACGAAGGGTGAAGGAGGAAGGTGTGGATCGGGTTAGCGAGAATAAGTGTAAAATGTATATACATGAGTGCATGGAGCATTGTATTTTCCTCTGTGTATTTCCGTGTGTGTGTGTATTACCGTGTGAGTGGATGGGTGTCTGCACGTGTGACGTGGTATTATTTACGTGAAACACACCGGGATCACCACTGCTGCACAATGGAGCAAGTCGGCGGAAAAACCATTATGCGCTGGATTTTCGAGGCGGCATCACCCTTTCCGTTCGACCCAAGATGTGCTGAACGCGTTTGTTTACAAGAAATTATTCTAAATAGAAGGCCAAAAGAGGCGGCCCACATAAAAGAAACTGATGAAAAATATATTACAAATATATATCACCAGCGTGGGAGAGAGAGGGAGGGATAGTTGGGAGGAACCGCCTGACTCCGCTCAGGCTTCACTTTTGTTTCTGCGTTTCGGCGTGGAAAATCGCTCATCGCCTTGGACAGATTGTGTTTTTCATGTTTGAGCGAATCGATGAAAAGATTTTCCTGTTTGTATGGAGGCCCGTTGGCTTTATGAAGTATTCGAAACAAGGTTAAAGTTCCAGAAGTCAGAGACTTCTTCAAAAATGTAAGTATTGAACACATTCTAATGTGTAACACATGGAACTTTAAAAAAATATTAGGAATCCAATAATCAAAAAAGAAATACCAGCTCTATAAGGGAACCTGCTTACGCCAATAGTTAAGATCAACATGATGAATTCAGAAATCAAGCGGGAAACAGGCCTTGAATCAAATTGTATCGATTGAGTTTCGGAACCAGGTTTTTGCAAGTACGTAGCGCAATATTACACCAGCGTGAATCATTGTTATTTTTAATTTAAATGAATACCAATTCCTCACCCTCCCACAACCAATGGCTTTTCAATTGCTTTCTTGTTACCGAAATTCCATTCGGTTCAACCGAGTTTGAACTGCCTCAGTGAAACCCTAATTTTTCCTGTCATTGTCTTACTGGTCGATGGCCGCGAGGTGCAAATTTGGGTTTGATCCATTTGATAAGGGGAAAACGGAGCAAGTGGCATTCCACTGGACCATAATGAGCTGCGCTGCACAGTACTTCAACGAGAAAACCTCCGGATAGGTAGGAAAACATAATGAAAAGCTAAATTAAGAGAAAAAAAAGCAAATATCGCTGAAAAAAATGTAATACAACATCCAACACTTATTCCGCTTTGCAGCCATGTCCCTGTGTGTGTGTGTGTGTGTGTGTGTGTGTTGGCTAAAGGGTGTGGGTACCCGCGAAATGAGCAGAACACAAACTCAATCAATAAATTAAACATAATGAAACCGGGCTACCCGGAACCGCGGTACCGATACAATATTCGCGTCCCGTCCGCGCTGGTAGAAAACCTCCGCACTCGTCCAGCGGCTTCAACATCGACCAGCATCGTAATCATCCTCCAGCATGATTGCAGCAGAATTATTGCAGAATGAAAAGAATGGCGCAAGGTTGATGGTATTTCATCCCCGTTTCGAGCTACATTTTTTTTTGTTTATGGGAAAAAATATATTATATATTGTTCTGTACGAAAAAGATCCAGGGCAACGGAGCGACGCAAGTTTGCCATTGAGAGTTGCGGGAGGGAAGGAAATGGTCTGGTTCTAATTTTTATTTTCCTTCTCAATTCGGTTGGCTTTTCTGCCTTGATTTTTGGCGCCCGGCAGTTGGAAGCAGTGGCTTGAAATGTTTGGCAGTACATTTTAACATTGCAGCGCGTTCTCTACCGTTCCCTTCTTCGATGGCGAAGTTCAATTCCTTCTGTAAAATGCTCGGAAATTCTGCTGATGGAAAATATTCGAATAAACAATTGGGGAGTCAAAGTAGAAGGCTCCCGGGTGAAAAAAAAAAAACGAATAATAAAACAGAAAGGAATAAATGTAATAAGTGATGGGATGGAAAAGTGACGCATGTTGGAGGCTGACAAAAAGGAGAGAAAAAAAAATAGCCACACGGAGAACCCGGTCACCCTGTCAAGAAATAGCAAGTTTTATGGGGTAACTAAGAAACAGGGGAAAGCACGCTGGACGAAGGAAAAGAACCTAATTAATCAAATATTTATTGCTAGTCCCCAGTTTTTTTAATAATATTTTTAACCTTCGCTGAACCCCGGCGAAAGAATTTTCTCGCTTCTCAACGGTGTGCTTCTGTTTTCCAATTTTATATTCGTACATATTTTAATTGTTCTTTGCAAAGTGCTGGCGCACATTAGCGAAGCAGCAAAAGAAACAGCACCGAGCCGATGATTGTGAAGTTCAATTTAAGACGTCCACCATCACCACCAACGCCGGAGGAACCGAAGAAAATGAGTTGCAGACAAAAACAAAAAAAAAGATCGAAAATCATCTACACCCGCGAGGTTGTTAATGAGTTTTCAGTTTGTCTTTTTTATTATGCTTTCTTCCCCGTGTAATTGGGAGCGGTACTTGCGAAATGTACGAATAATACATGTAAGAGTTCCGGGGAGGTTAAATGTTTACTGTTTCACTTACAGTTTACTGTATTTTTACGATATATACAGGCAAAGACATTATTGAATAAATACAAATCCAAATGAGGAAATCTTTTCTAGATAATATTAATCTAGAACAGGAATATATATTTTTCTTTTCGCGTTTTTTTTAACGTCTACGAAAGTACCTGCGCTTGGAGGTAAATGCTTCAGTATCTGGATAGTTTTTTGCTTATGCCGTTCCACCAACGACTGTTGATGAAACATGAAGGGACATTTTTTTAGACGAATTTCGTTTAGAATATGCTTCCTTTCCATGACGCAACGAGGTGGAAAAGTGACCATTCCAGAGACAGTGCGTTGTGACAGTGCGTTGTTCGAAACGATGCAAGGGGGTTTAAAAAAAAAAGTAGGACCACTAAAAAATGTTCATATAAGCTACGAATGTATAGTAAGAAACTTTATTCGTAAGGCCAGGGTGTCCTGCTACTCATTTGTCACTTCGTTAGAGATTGGCGCTGGATGCACGATAGGTAACGAGATGCAAAACGAGCATGAGCCGTTGAAAAAGTGCAAAGCAGGAACGTAGAAATAGGAAAATATAAGGAAAAAGGTTGGGTACTTTTTTCCGAACCCTTACGAGCTGTCGTCTCACGCTCCTTCCTAAACGTCCTTCGCTTCAAAGCACACCACCGCGTACGCAGCCGGCGTCTCCGGAAAATGCATTGCCGCGAGAGAGAGAAAAAAGAAAAACGGATCAAGGATACCAACCACTTTTTGCCACGGCTCGTAGGAATAAAGCGTGGCTTGCGAAAAAAAAAAAACCCTGGAAAACTATTTACACGTTGCGTCACTGAAATCGGAAAAGAAAGGCGTATGGCGTATGGACCGGTGGCAGACTGACTGTAAGTGAAATGTGTCCTTCCTGTGTCCGCGCAAGTGACGGTGCGTGTGGGCCTTGCTTTTCGCGAATGACATCAGTGTTACGTGACGTCGGAATTTTGTTTTCTTTTTTTTCCAACCCCAGAGCGCCACAGATGGTGCACCGTTTTGGCCCCAGCTTAGCTCCGGTGGCTGCAGTCTACGAAGTTAGCCATATTGACGGCCGCTTTCATACGCCTATGCGCCCCTGCGCCCTACGCCTATGCGCCTGCACCCAGCTTGAAAGGTCCCCGGCACAGGAGCGAACATCAGCTTTTTCGGCCCTTCCGTTGCTCCCAGCGACTTCTGCCCGGTGCGTAAGGAAGTAGCAATTAAGATGCAACGTACCGGAAGGATGCACATAATGGAAATACAAAACACCACATAAAAGGAGGGTCGGCGGGGAGGGAACGGGAAGGTTGTGTTGTGCAAAGGACGTGCACGTTCGTCTGTGGCGAAAGGCAGATTAGTACCGACGCGATGTCCATGTTCATCGAAGGATGTCAAAAGGGAAAGTCATCCACTTCCTGCGCTACGCACCAAAAGGGCCTTTTTTCAGACGCATTTTTTTTACAAGCTTGGAACGCTACGAGACGTGAATCTGCACGATTCTTTTCTGGCAACGAAGTCCATCGTATGCGTGTGTTCGAGAAAAGGGTTTGACTCCGGTTACGATACATTTAAGCATATCGGAGGGCAAGGATGTAAAAACAGATCAATATTGCCAACGACTGTAGTGGAAAAGACTTCTCTTTAAGCTAAGGTAGATGCGAATTGCATGGATTTCGCATAAACCTACAACCGTGCAAAATTGAATCCTCGAAAACTTCGGAAAGCCCCAGTGGTAGCCAAGCGTCGATAACGTTTCTCCTAAGCCCTTTGCACGAAACGCATTATGCTGACCTAACAGAAACTTGATCCGCTCGAACGTTACCGGTATAGAAAAACAAAAAGGTTCCTAACAATGAACTGAATTAAAAATAGAACAAAATGTTTGTGAAATATATCTGCAAGAGGCCTTGTTGGTTGTTACAAAGGATAGAAACGAGAGGTCGAAGCATTGCTGTAGAAAACCCCAGCACGGAACATCGTCGGATGGATCCTTTTTCGCGACCTTACTTCACCAGAACCGGCGAAGGTGGAGGAGAAATTGCAAAAATATAGATTTTTTAATTAAATCCACTGCCACTCGGCCGCTCGGACTCACGGGACTCGGACTGTAAAGGTTTCCGAGGTTGGTTGTTGGTGATACATAAAAAGACAAAGACACCCCGGGCCGTTACTTGCACGAGGAGAGAAGAGACTTTCCCAAACAACATTGTGCGCATGGAATGGCTTCCTGCGGACCTTCTGCGTGCATTTGGAGCCCTTGATAGTGTTTCTTCTTTCGCGACCGAGTTCGGGGTGTTTGGCACATCTCGTGTACCCTGTAGGGTTGCATATCTGTTTTAGAAAGTATTTGATCCACCCATTTTATCCCTTTTCCTTGAAATCTGATATTTTTGGAAGCTGAATGACGATTTGAAATATGGATATATCGTCCCTGCCTTATATAATAAAACTTACAAGGTTTAAGCCAAGAAGTTTTAGTCGACTGTCAAAGTCCTCAAAAGAAATGCATTGACAGCATTGTGTAACTTACCAGCAATAGAAGAAGTGGATGCACCTAGCCATGCTTGCGAGTTTTCTAGCAGCTTAGCCTGAAAAAGAGAATAGACGGATTAGAACACTTTCAACAACTGCTGGAATATGGACTGGGCATCTAAATTCTTTCTGCTTCAATAATATACCATTTTCAAACAAAATATTACAACTATGGAAATGGATAGCTTAGGGATGCTCATGCCATCCTTGCCACAGGTAGCTTTCGTGTATCATGAATTATACGGTAGATTCATTAAAATTGGCAGCTTGCCCTTCGATACTCTATGTTTAGCTGACCCCCCTCCCCATCCTCGTAACTCCCGAAGCGAACAGCGCACCAAAGAGCGCCGACCGCTTGCGAACGCTGCCCAGTTCGCCCGTTAATGCTACAATAAATAATAAAATAAGCCAAAATAAGTATCATAATAAACACAATAAAATTCGACAATGATGCCCTTCCGAACGTGGGTCTCGCGCGTGTGAAGAAGCGGGTATGTGCAACCGAATTCAGTCTCAGCTCAGCTCATTCACTTTTTGCTTTCCTTCTCACCTTGGCATCCTTGGCTGTTTCCAACCTCCGCAACAGGCTGGCAGGATACAGTTAGTCAAAGGAAGTTGGCAGGACGGCGAAGATTTGGCGGGTTTTTGGAGAATCGAAAACATTATTATTATCATCCGCATCTCTTTCGGGGCGCGTCGGCAGAAGCTGGAATCATTTCGTGCATATTTTCCCTTGCCTTCCCTCGGCCAAACTGTTTCCACCGATCGTAATTTTTCTCACATTCCGCTGTCTCACTCGCTTCTTTTCCACAGCCCTGATTTATCGCGGCGTGCACCTCCTCTAAGGTTACTGTTCCGGCGGCACCAGCAAGTGTTAGGCTTAAATAAAAATCGAATTGGTCCGAAAGACCGGCCTAGAGGGAAAAAGATTGTCGCTGCACGTGCAGTTCGGAACTGGTTCGAAAAATTATCAGTTCCGACTGCAAAAACCGATGCCCCTCGGTGTAATTTTGGCTGTCCCCATATTTAGCGCGAAAGTAAAAAGGGTTCCCGGCTGGCGGGGGGGCAACAATGAAGCAAACTAATGCGGTGTGAATGTTCTCGTCTTTTCGCGAGCCGTCCTCTCCCCTCTCCCTGGCCCCCGGGTGGTTGTCAAATTGATTCTGCACATTTTGCTCAACGCCAAGCTGTTGGCCAGTGTTGCCGACGTGTTACAGAGATCGTCGGACGTTGCGCCTTCCTTGGTGCTCGGGTGTGTTTATTTGCCTCCTCTCCATCCGGCTGCCTCGTGCAGCATCATCGCTTCGAGATGATGTCATAACACAAAAGTTTTTTTTTTGTAATTTAAGGATATGATTTCATTTTGATTCTTTGCGAACCGAAATAAAAATGAACCGCCGGCTCGAAATGCATAACAGATGAAAATAAAACGCTGCCGTCGGAGAGTTACGCCTCCGTGTTTTCATTGGCAGCATCGGGTTTTTATTTTGTCGACGGAATGCAAAAATCGCAATCACTCGGTTGAAGTGCGCTCACCATGCATCCGATATCGACCTCCCGGCTGCTGTGCATGCATATAATATCACACTTTTATGCTTCTGCCTCTGTCGTTGCTTGCAGGCTTACATTTTTTTTTGCGGTCAATCTGCTCTGTGTTAAGCTCCTCACTGCGCTTGCGTTTCGTTGGGTTCAATTAAACGCGATAAGAAAGAGCACAACGGTGGAAATCGCACAAAGGCCCCCACATGCGAATGCGACGAAAGCCAGCTTCGATTGGTTGCCTCAGGGGCCTCAGCTCGTTGGCGAAAGTGGAGTATTGTATGTTTTTGATTCGTCGAATTGTGTTATGTTTTGCTGTGTAGTTTGTTTGGGTTCAGTTATCAAATAATGCCAATTCTGTCCCTTTATGCTTGACTGAGAATAATTATGATTCTAATGATTACATATTACACACCATAGCAGGTGCACAACAACAATGTAGAAACTCGACTGTTTTGGTGGTTTCAATTGCGCTTTCGACAAAAGTTGTTTCACGTTTCTTCTCTGGCTCAGCTCTTCTCTCTTGTTCGACTTTCGTTTTGAGGAGTTCTTCACATTTGCAATGAATGGTATGGCTATCGCAATTTATGTCTACCGTTGGCCTCACTTCTCATGTTGTTGCATTTTGAACTGACTTGAAACATATTTTCCATTTAGTAATTGCCGGATTTGAGTACTTCTCGTCATGAAACGGTAATAAATCGTCATTTCATGGTGGCTGATGGTTGTTAGAATTTTCTATTTGCACGATTGGTCTGAAAAACACACCAATGGCAGAAATTCAATTCGAAAAGAAGCAAAACATGCTGCGTGTGAAACCGAAACTGGTGCACATACTATTAAATGCAATTATAGCCACTAAACATGGAATAAACTGTTGTTTAAATAAAATCTACCGTACGTTACGGAACAATTGGGAGGTCGAATACATTGATTAAATGATTTTGAAACAAATTCGTTCCATTCCGGATTGTTTCGTAAGTTTAATTGCTTTATAACTGCGATAAAATACAGCCTGGTGCTTTTTGTTATACATAAACTGAACAGCAGGAATGCAATTATAAAAAAGTAAACAATTTGGCTAACGAAACATTCTAGACGTTTGTGTTTCCTGCAAGTTAGTTAGAAACTGCTAAAGACAGCGTTCAATCGTTTCTAGGCAGCACTTTCGCTAGACGTGGACAATAATTCGTTTCGTAAAATATAACTTTTATTTTTCTGGAGTGTTTTTTATTACCCCTTTCTCTCGCTTACCATTCTTTTGTACCTGTAAAATGCACTCTACAGGTCAGGTGCATCAACGCATGGTTTGAGTTTCTGGAAATATGTCCGAATATCCGACAGACCGTCAGGCTTATAAGCCAGGAACCTCAGGTTAACTTGCGACCAACTGAGACTCCAACTGCATTTCTCCTGCACAAAGCCAGGCTTGCCTACTGACCGTTTCAATGCGGAGTGCACTTTTATTCCACTTTTTTGCCTTTTCCCCGCCGTTGCAATATTATTCCTCTTGAACGGCGATACTCGTACGCTGCAAGGCCGCTTATGCCTCCAGCAGGAGTAAGGAAAGGAAAGCAAAAGTACGGAATAGTGAAGACACCAAACAATAACAGGCGCCGAAGTTTATGTTCTTCTCACAAAAAATAGTGCATTCATTAATTGGCTCGTGAATTCAAATTGCATCCAAAAGATGGACCGACTGTAGACTGAGTTTTCGAGAGCCTTGAATGCATTCGGAAAAGTTATGCAAAATTTTGCCAAAGAGAGGATTTGAGCCAAAACTCCTTCTCTTTGCTGGAGTTTCATTAGACAGCATTGTAATCCAGCAGGTTTTACGTTTCGAGACGATTTCGTGTAAGTGAGTTTTTACATCGCATTACTAATGAAAATTCAGTCTTGATGGTAAAGTACTTTATCGATTTGTAATGCGAATTCATAAATCTAGCATCAATGCTGTCGAACATGTTGTTTTTCACTAATACAGACACACACAAAATACGCAACGATGTGTGATTGCAAAAGGGTTAAATTACTTAAATGTTACTCCCTTCCTCCCGCACCACCATACTCATTACTTGCCCGATAATGTTGTTTACCGTTGCCTAATTAATATTTTCCGTCCCATTATGTTTAAATAGAATATGCTTAAGCTAATGGTCATAGGAAAAGTAAACACGTTCACGACGATTCAGTTGTTGTTCAATTATTAATTGCGCTGTCTCTCCAGGAGGAAACACCACTTACGTTTGCCCTATACAGGAACCATATCCCTTCGATAGAGCAGTGACAAACTACTGGTAAAACGGCATCAAAAGCATTCGTTTGCGACGAGGAAGCGCCGTACATTTACTTAACATTTATTCCCTACACGTGCCGCAATCACAATCGATCCTCAGGCATTGCATTTGGCCCGTTACGGGGAAACATTGTAATTGTTTTTCGCAATAACCTGGCAAGGGGAAGACCTCGGGAAATCGTCAATTTAATGCGAGTAAACGAATAATATGCGTTTCCATCAGGCATGGATCAGCTCAGTTTCGTCAGAACCTAGAGACGTGGTCGGCCCGTGCTTCGGACGATAACTCGACGCTCGAACGCCGGACAAATTACGGATGGATGTTAATTGTCTCATTTATTGAAATTAAAGACCATCCAAGGAGTCGAACCAACGTCCAGCGGCACGACTTCGCAGTCGAAGTGAGCTCAATGATCAGCCTGGCCACCATTTGCGCTCGAGCGAGTTGTTTCATCCTAGCGCGAGGTAGGAGACACGGCCAAGTGTCACCCTACGACAGGATCCTAGTACATGTAGTCCACTTGAGAGTCTCTCGAGAATGCCATGAGGATGATTCACTCGGCACAAACAGCTTCGGACCTCACTTAAAGGCGTAGCGTGTGCTGTTAACAATACGAGGAGCCACGACGGAATCATTATCACTAGAATCATCGCCGAAACCGTTGTTTCGTTGTTCCTTCCTGTTCCGGTTAGCTGTCCCAGTGTGCCCTACTCACCCGGGCAATAGCTCACGGTACGGATGATTCCATTTCGAATGATAATTGAAATTTAATTTATAATTACACCATTACAAGGCCGTGGGCGTGCAGAAGACACGAATCGCCTAATGGGCCAATTTGACCTACTGTACGTCCATGCGGTTGGTTGGTCGAAGGAAGCAGCTGACTGGCAGTACAGCTCGTCGGAAACGGAAGCATCTTTCCCACAGGAAATGTTAAAAAGATATTTCCTAAGGCAGTAATCGAGAAAGGAAGTTCTACCAATCGGAAGACGTTCTGTTTTCAACGCTATACAGCATTTTAGATTTTGAGGCATACAAAATACTTCAATTTATAGTTTAGATATTTTTCCAGACGCATTAAATTGTAGCATAAAAAAAAGTTCCATGTTGATTGATCGATTTTCTAAACCATACTCATCGAAACGGATCGGAGATATATTCTGCATATTTAATAAGCGAATGATTCAATCACCATCCTGACCTGAAACGCAGAGCGTAGAATATTACAGTGGTGAATTTTTCATCGATTTTATACGTATATAACTTGCACTGCACCGGGTTTTTTCCCCAGCTCGAACTTTGCAAAAGGATCCCGGGAGTCGGAACGCATTCATAATTAATCCCAACCGGATATTTTATTAAAATACACCTTTGCCTTAGCATCCCTCTGCTTTACCCCGGGCAAGTTGTACGTATAAAAAAGTAAGGGAAACCAGTTCTACGGGCCTTTCTTGCGCGATATCTTCGGAGCCAGCTTCATGAATATTGGCAAAAGATACGGACTGTGCCTAGAGGAAGTAAGTAAAAAGGTAAAAATATAATTTATTAGTCAGGATACGAATGGTATCCTCTTGACTCGTTCCATTTTAACCACCTTCTGCGTCGAGTACACGGGAAAATATAGGCTCTCGATGTATTTTAGAGCCAGGCTTGGGCCGAAAGGAGTATAAATATTAAATGATTTAGTACATTTCTCTAGTTCACATCTTTTGCCGGGGCAAAAGTGAACCGATATTAGAAATTGATGAATGTGATTTGCGATTTTTTCACTCGTACTAGCATCGGCCACGAGACAAACCCGTAACGCATCTCATGCTACGAAACGTCAATGATGTCCCCAATTCCGAACCGGCCGACGACGAGAGCTACGCGGAGCCGAACTGTGTGAAGGCTTCGGATGCAATTTTCAGTGGCATGTTATTAATTATGGAGAAACACAACGCAACGTCGTCATCGTCGCCGTTGTCGCCATCGTCGTCGTTGCTTCTCCCGTCGATGGTGTAGTAGCCTCGAGTGGACACTCGGTGGCAGTGTTACTCTGACCATCGCCGCTTACTTTTTCCGCCGTTTTTCTTCCCCATCCCCCCATACACGCACACACAGACACCGTTATTCATTCCCGATGCCGTTTGTTGTGTCCAGTTGCGGGGGAGCGTGGGCGCGTTGCAGCGGAATCCCTTGCGAATGGTGCGGTATTTTGGACTAGAAAATCATCGGGAAGGATATTTCGGTCGAGCAGCTGGGGTCACTGGGAAGGGGTAGCTCGCAGTCGCGAGGATTCGTCCGGGTTTTATCCGGGGCCGAAAATAAGGGATCCGTTTTCCGCGCACAGAACGGCAAGGTTCTATCGTAGGGGGATGTTCGGCGAGTCGATGTGGTCGTATTTCTAGAATTTCTAACGTCCCAAACTTTGCTGGTGTGCTGTAGTCGTGGATGGTTGCGGGAAAATGGGAGAAGGAGATGGACAGGACGCATCCCCAATCCTGCATATCCACATGCATACATGCAAACGTGCCTCTGGATGATCGAATTGGTTGGCGAGCACCGGGCAGGAAAATCGTGAAAGTGCCATCGTCGCGCATTCGTTCTGCTCCTGGAACACTGCGGGAGATATGGACTGAGAGGACTAATGGGCAATAGTACGAGATGGTGGTGTAGGCCCGAAGGAACGGATGGGAAACACACCGAACGACGACGTAGCTGCATATTTCAGCAGGAAAAATGTTTTTAAATATGTTTTGATGAATGATTAATGAAAAGTCTTTTCAGCGGAGCAAAATGGCGCGAATGGGGCTTAGAATTTTTTCGTTGTTCCTCCCTTTACCATTCCCGGTATCTGTTGGCGATATGTAGTTACGGGCGGGAGCGTCCGGGAGTTGTTGCTTGCTTGATTGGTCGTCAGCAAACGAAACGGTGATTCGCATTGGACCTCTACTGTTTGGGTACTGAGTTTCATTGCTAGCGGAGAAAGGAAAGCGTCCCAGACGAAGACGGTGGACCAGGTGAGGAGCGCGGCTTGCGTTCAGATACCGTCGAGCAATTGAAAGCATGTATACAGACCTTCCTCTGTTCTTCCTTCCAAATGCTGGCGACGTGAGTGTGAACGACCACCACTATGCCGCAAAGCATCCCTTAGCCTAATGGCGCGTGAGCAGATATGAAAATGATTACAGACCACTTCCCGCGTTCCTCTACCGCGGTACATACAGTTCCCAGCGTTTCCGGAATGGCATACGCTCGATTTCGCTGGAATCCATGCTTCGGCGGTCGCCTTTTGACAGATCGGGCATCAAGCCGTTCGGCTGTGGCGCTCGTTTTGTCGTCGGGAATTAAAGGAAGAAAATAGCAAAAACAAAACCGCCTCCCCACAATCCGCCCGAGCTTCCATTTTACAAGTGTACGGAAGGACGCTTCTAATGGACTCTCGGCTAGTCCTCGCGGCAACCTTTTTTTTTTGTTTTGTTTTGCCCACCGTATCCTGCAGAAGCCACAGGAAAAAAAAAAGAAAGCACACTTCGGCACAGAAATAGTTACGTATGCATGTTATGTCTCGACGTATCAATGATAAATGAAAGCTATTTCTTATTCACAACTTCCTCCGTGTACACATATTTTTTTCATGAATCGGTGTGTGGGTTTCCGTGGTCCGCGCAGGGTAGGCTTGAAATTTTACCCTTGTCCAACTGGTTTGCCAAACGACGGCACAAGACATGAAGGGAATGGTGGCGCAGATTTAATGAATAACGAACGAGTACCAGAAATGTTTCATGCATTTTCCAACCATTTCGAAGTGGTTCAGCTGAAGTTTTTTTTTTCTACTCGTGCTATACTCGTAACAATAATATATATGAAAACATACGATATAGGTATGACGGTACAAAATAATTTCTATTATGCAAAATAGAATAGAACAAAACGTCTTCATGTATTTTTGTTTTTTAAGCCGAAAGCCTTAAATACATACACTTGCTTCTAGAATGGTAAGACTTTTACGTGGTATGGTCAAAACAAAAAGCGAAACTGTATGGAGGAAACAGGGAATCCTATAAATGTGTTACTTGGCCATCCACATGCTCCGATGGTCGCAACCAACGGAAATGATCGATTCTTCAAAACCAGTCATTCGTTACTGATTGATGAGCCAACGTGTTGGCTAACCGAACGCTGGTTCTAGTTGCTGCGATTCGGGAGGAAAAATGGGTTTTTTTTTAAACGCAGGTTCTTTGCAAAAGCCGCCACAGTAGAGTTTGCTTGTTTTCACGGCATTGGACAGTGTGAGTTATGGTTGGCCCAGAAACTACACACACATACGCTCGACGGACCGGACCGCACCACAGAAGATGCCGAGTGCAAGGTGCATCTATGCAAATGCGTTTATGTAAATTTATTGTAAAATAATCTCCCTATAAACACATCATTAAGCAGCTGGCAAATAAAGGCCCCCTTAAACCCTTGCTGGCAGTGGAATGGGAGGACGCACGGGTGGGGTGGGTCGTCGAAGCGTTTTCGCAGGTATTTACAATCGGCCAACATCCGGACATCGATTGTACCTCCATGGATACAGAAGCACCCGTGGCGCGTCTTAAGACAAACAGGTGGCAACAGGAGAAAGGAGTCGGTTTAGGCACTTGACAAATGGCCGCGGCTCGTTTGATGGCAAAGGAAGGGAGGGAGACAGTGGCAATGTGTAAGGTGGAAGGTGAGGGACCACCCAGCGAACGCGGGACGTTCGGCCGATTAGAACAGCCAGAAGCGGCGGCGGTGCGCGTCGCGGTGACGTCGGCGGCATTACATTATCTAATATTTATAAGCTCATTGTTTGTCTTCGAAAAGCGGAGCGCGGCCGCGGTCCACTTCGCGATTTCGCCATCGACGAGGAAGCTGGCGGCGCTAGAGGGCTGGGGAACATTTATTATACCATTGTTGAAACTTTTTGAATTAAATATGCACATAAACTGCACTTGGCTCGCTTGGCCCCGCAGTGGATGGACAATGGATGTTGTGCTTTCGATGCATTGGTGCATCGATGTCAAGCTTGTGGTGGGCTCTACTGCACCGGGTGGGAGGAAAATTGGCGGGAGTTTGCCGAGAGACGAACACAGAACGCGCATACGAACGGTTGACGATAATTTATTGTAATTATTAGCGAAATATAATTAGAACGAGGCCAAAAGCGAACGGCGCCGCCTGCGAAAGAAAGTACATCCCGATTAGGTTCCGCTGAAGCCATCCTACTGTTCATTTCCACTTGGCGAGCCTCTTTTGTGCCCTTCCCGTCCTGACACTTGAGACAATTTATTTGCAAACGATTGAATATTTACGACCGATCGTAGCCTCGAATCGGATTGGAGAAAATTTCCTTCAGCGGCTTTTTGTTTGAGTACGATTGATTTACATGTAATGCGCAGTTTGGGCAGTTGTTTTTAAAACCTGTATATGTGTTGACTTCACTCGATGGTTCAGTTTTGCAGTTTGGACGTGCTTGGTTTTATTACTTTATGGCTTGCGACTTCCGCTTGCAATTTATCAGACACAAATGGTGCATGTTACGAAAATGCTTTTCGGATGCTAAAAAATAGAATGAAAACAAAACAACAAATTTGTTTCATGTTTCCAAGCGGACTCATCTTTATGGGTCTCCCATTTTTTGGGAGTCATATTAATTTGTTTTCAAATGAAATTTCCGGGCTGTTTTGGAACAAATTTAGGTTGCATAGGCGTTTGCAGGAGTTGGCCCGACGCTCCATCTCCCATTTTCTGAGAGGAAGCACAATAATTTTTGCAATTTATATTCAATTATTTTTGCAATTTTCAAAACATTGTACTGAGCATGACACAGAAAACATGAAAGGATACACCATTTGTTGGCAGTTCGAGAGCTCTCTATGAGTTTTGGAGAATTTTTTGTTACCTAGATAAGTGACGCA
The DNA here is from genome assembly GCA_914969975.1 of Anopheles atroparvus. NCBI lineage: Eukaryota > Metazoa > Arthropoda > Insecta > Diptera > Culicidae > Anopheles > Anopheles atroparvus. Next base: position 38,249,385 of record CAJZCY010000002.1, on the reverse strand, counting down.
AAGATTCTTGAGCAGTAAAATGAGTTCGCATTCGAAGAAGCTAAAAGATTTTTTGTATCCCACAACTACCAGCGATTCATTTTATTTATCGGTTCAAATTAAATTAATTGAAATTTCACGTTCACGATGCGCTTTGCGATGCAATTTGGAAGGAGCCGATCTGGCAAGGAGGGGGCATTCTGATGCTGGACAGCGTCTACACCGTTCAGGACAGGTTGCAAAGTCACTCACAAATGAAGATCACAAACCAGTAGAGGAATGCTGATACATTTCAACCCAACAGTAATTATTATTGCTGCCGTGGCATTCAACTCCACTTTACCGCTTACGGGCTTTTCAGCACCTTCCGCGATCGGCAGCTGGTTTGACAGGTCGAGTGTTTCCTAGGGACTGGACGGCGACGAAATCACCGGGAGGAATGTCGACAACTTTATTCCCCGCAGTCGCAATCTCCAGCGAGACGTCAATAGTGTGTGCTAAGTATGATTAACGTTTCATGTACAAATAAATATGAGCATAACAATCAAAACGCTAATTTTGTGGCTTCAACCGGGCGAACGGGTCTGAGGGTTCAGCTGGAACTGGAAATGGGACGGTCAAATAAAAAAGCACATGTATAGCGCAGATCAATTTATCGTGCTGTGCAGGTGTACGGATTTCGCTTCAGTACCTGATGAGCATTTGATGATTATTTGACGTGTTAGGTACTTACGGGTGCGTTCCCGTTATCACACTTCTAACTGCTTTATGATTTAGAAACATCGGTTATTTCATTACATTGTTGTGGCAAACATTTTTAATAAGGTTACATAACCAACAAACTGTGATGACTATTTCAAAATATTTTGAAATGTTTCTTACGCCAAAACAATAACATCGACCAACTTTAAAACAACTTTTCAACGAACGAAAGCTTCAGCTTCTTTATGATTGCTTCTTTCGGTTCCACTTGAGTAAACAAAAAACGTCCCATTCGTCTGGAATATGGGACGAAATCGCACCAGCATTCAAGTGGTAAACATGGTGTTTGTGTCGTTGGTTGGTTTCTATTAAATTTGTTTGTTAGATATGACCAACAAGTTTACAATAAACAGCTAGGAAAAAACTAATTTCCCAGCCTTACGAAAAGAAAAACACCAAACTTTTCACCATCATTACCCTGAGTGTAAAATGGTGATCCGAAATGTTGAAAAATTTATATCAAATGGATTTCATCATGTTTTTGTATCTTCTAGCACGATGGTGTAATGTCGCAACACCTAAATCAACAGCGTGCCATGAACTGGATCATTCGGACAACGGGTGACGGCGCGTTGAGGCAACAGGCTTCCCGCGACGACGTTAAACAGCCAGAACACTTGCTACGGTCGTTTCTGCTTGATTTGCCACCGCCGCAAAGTCTAGCCACCGTCTAGTCTTACGAGATGGTAGCAACACGCGCCCGAGAGCGCAGGCACACTTCCGACGGTAGTGATTCCTTCCGGCTTTCCGAGACCGTGAATCTAGCTCCGCACACAGCGAGAACTAAGGCAACAGGTCCCTGTACATTCCCAGCAAACGGCACCACCACTACCAACGACGACGACGCCGACGACGACGACGACGTGATCCTTATACATAATAAAATGTTCTATCACTCTTTCCAAGCTCCTTGACCTGCTGTGCCACCGGGTCCCGGATAGCGTGAGAAGAAAATCCCTCCAGGCGTGCCGTCGCACGGCAGCGAACGGCGATTGCCTTGATGATAGGATCCTTCCTGCGGTACCGAGGCGCAGAAGTAGTAGCAGAACTTCTAGCTCTTGCCGCACGAGACTTTTCCGAGACTTCACGCGACGTCCTGGCTGCCGGTGGTGACGGTCTGTTGGTGGCCAGGCGTCGACCGATTGGTGGTTTTGCTTTCATTCCACACCGGGTGCTTAACATCGTCAGCGCAGGCGACATGGTTGCGGTATCGGTTCAAGAAGCATCTTCATCGAATCTCCGCCCTTCCCGAGCGTGCGACACAAACCGGGACCGTTCAAAACCATTTCAAACCAACGGATGCGTTAAGGAAATGAGAGAAAAAGTGATAGGGAATTTGTTTTTGCAGATGGCTTCATTAGAAAGTTTGCTCAAAATCATTCTCGCCATTTCATTTAGTTCACATTCTTTAGTTGAAAAAATAAAAACCATGAACACGATTACATGTAAAACTAAATACAAAGCAAAGGAAAACAAGATTGAAAGGCAAGATGAGAAACCACCCTGAACGCGTGTCAACAGTTTAACACCACTTAGCACGCTTCGGAGGCTGATGTTCGATGTAACTGTAACGTTCAAGATTCGGCCTATGAATATCGCGTCCATTTTCGTGTGTTGGTAATTAAGAACAGGCGGATAATTACCATCGCTATATGAAGCAAGGCGGAGTGATGGTATTGGTAAGGATAACATACTGATGAGAAAGTTATTTTGAAAGAAACTCTTTTCACGTCATGTTAGTTGACGCATCGGGTGATAACTACGTTTCCAATTAGAATGGATTAGATGTTCAGGGGATGTGTTTGAATGGAAATAAAATGCCATACATTTTGGGTAGAGGTTAGCGAAACATTCATGAGAAACTGAACAAAAAGCGACCAACGAAGAGGATTTAAAGTGTACATGTATTAAAATAGACTTCCCGCAGACACCGCTACCATTTTGCTATCCTTATGTACTGGAATCCCTAAGGCCCATCTTGGGAGAACTCTCTGGGATGAACTCTCTCTCTTTTCGCGTTCGTCACTCTGTATAATTTTCCAAAAAGGCAGACTTCGCCAACCAACACGTATTAATTCTCCCACCAAGAGTTTCTTTTCCTCCTGAGATGCTGGCCACTTATTCGCAGCCATATTCTTTACTTCAATGACCCATAAGTGCACGAGATACACATACCGTTTAGCCTGCCAAGCTGCTCCCCTTGCCAAGCGCCACGGAATCTTCTTCACCGCTTCCGTTGAACAGAAAGTAAATTGTAAATACGCCCTGGCGATGTCCCACGTAGGGACCGCTGGACGAGATGAACCACTTGGGCACGCCAACAATCACGTTAGAGCAGCACCTTTCAGTGAACGACGTCAATAAGCATGCATTTCATACAAAGAGGTAATCATAACTCAGTTTCTGAGTTATATGTGCTGCGGTTCCAAATTGATAAGGGTCAGGCCTTAAACACTGTTTTTACTCAAACGACCACATGTCTAGAACCAAGTTCTTTCGATTCATAAGAACATATTTGTTTCATCGCTTAGGTGCAATGACAAATGAGGGCCAGTTCCTTTGTTGGCTATGTTGGGGAAATTTTAGTTTTTAAAACAACTGAGCAAACATCTCCCTCACGTATGTATGTGTTAGCTCCGAATTAAACTACTCGACGTATTTGTGGGTGAACGTAACCTCATTTAAATTTGTAATAAGCGTGACTATCTCGTTTTCTTTCCACCTTCGTTGATTCGGCACGGTATTTTTTTCTATATATATTAAACATTCTAGTACGCCACCAATGGCGGTAGTTTACTTTTAACACATTCTCTTGAAACACGCACTGACAGACAGCACGGCAAATGTTGCAATGAGACCAAAGACACATACAAAAAAACCTTTTTAGATTTCGGGCTCAAAGACAAGCGAAAAGAAATTGTTAAGATAAACTTCCCCAAACAGACCATCATATTTTTCCTTTATTCCATCGGTGGAACACATGCCGGCAGCAGAAGGAGCGGGAAGGGAGCAATGTTGACGGAGGCAACACTCCGTCATAAAAAAAAAACGAAACCACATGAAAGGAGACCGCGCTCGGGATCGGGCGGAAGAAAGGCGTTTGTCGTGGAGAAACTCGAAAAATGGAACACGCCATTGTTGCCGGGGTGGGCTGCCGTCGGCGCCGGTGGCCTTTGCCGACGGCGGACCAGTCCGCTTCCCTTCGATCCCCCGGTGCGGGAGATTTTGTTTTGATATTTCAATAACAATAATCGTCATTATAATCGGTAAATTATTCAAATAATTTCGTCCAATAAACAGCGAGGCGAGGTGAAACTGTTTGCGGCCGCCGCATCGACAAACCGCGGCCCCTGGCAGCAACCGAAACGGTACGGAAAATATTTAAAACAAAAAACCGGCGGCCCGGGAAAGATAAACAATTGGGCTTGGCGTCGCGCAGTGCTTGTAGGATAAAGAGGCGAGACGGCGATTTACTTATGATCATCGGCGGCAATGACGATCATGATGGGTTCCAAGCTTGCGTTTTGCACAATGACTGGAAGATCGGGGGACCGGCTTGAGAATTCCCCCGAAGCAAACACTTGCACCGGGAAAGTATTGGATGGTGTAACCGTTAAACTTCGCGTAGACAACGTGAGAGCTCAAAAGAAAGATGAAACGCTGCTCATCGTGATAAAGATTTATATTCTTAGGGACCTTCGAAACGTAACGAAACTTCATGGCATCTGCGTATAAAATATCTACAAATCCACTTGTATCTCTTTTCTAGACATCTGTTGCTTGTTGTTAATCTGTGTCTAGTGTGTCGATTATGTGACATTGTGGAAAGATTCAATCATGTTCAAAGCCGGAACAATGTAAAGTAATCAATCAGTGGGTTGACCTGCCGTGTACAGGAGGAACCCAATCTCATATTTGGAGCGTTAATTCATAGACCGTTAGTTCCGTTGCTCCGTTCGCTCGGGAAGCTCGGTGGCGAACGAGTTGCGGAAACGGATGTGTCCATGTTGGTTATGCTCCGCAATAATAGGATGAAGAAAAAAAAAAAAACAAAACGACGAGAAAAACGAAAAATTGGATGAATTTCTCCACATCACCGACGTTGGCGATTCGGTTTAGGCTCTTACGCAGGGCTCTTGGCGCGGGTTAAAGTTTCCAAAAGGGGACGGTTCGGCAGGTAATCCCAACTGATTACCACTTCCGATCCGGGGTAGCTCGTCAAAAGGCACATCCCGCAGACTACCGTGTCCCGGGTCGACGAAGTGCGGGTTAACTCTCCGGACTTGGCAAACATAAACAACGATGACTCGGCACACGTCACCTTCCGTTTTTGGTTTTCGTCGAAGAAACATTCCCTCCGCTAAGGGAATTGGATGCTGGAGCAAGAAAAATGGTTAACTGGTGTGCGTACGTCTGTACCAGCGCTGACAAATGTTCAAACCTCCGGTTAATGATGCAAGTAATAGGGCAGCTAGTGGTGGGCACTTTTGTGCACGGATGTCGGCAGGGGGGTGGAGGGGAAAATTATCCACAAATCTCACCGACCACAGTGTTAGCTCACTGTCCTCTTCTTCCCAGCCGGAAATGAAGCAAAATTTTGCTGACATTTCGTCGGACGCATGAAGGCCGACTTCGGAGCCGGCAATCAGCAACCCCGCGGTACCATACGCAATTGAAGTCTACCGACGTCGGGTGGCGCCCGCCCTAATTTGTCGATCGGAAGTTGTAATTGGTGCTGTATTTCTTTGGAAGGGTTTTTGTTTTTTTTTTGAGCTGTTCCTTGTGAGACTTTACTGTTATCTCATTATTCAACTCTGAGAGCGGAACGTGCAGAGTTGCAGGGAGTCTTGTGCACCTTTATTATTTGGGTTGGGGTTAATGTTTGCCTAGTCACATTATCTTCATATTTAACCCACTTTTTCTGCGTGGTAATGTTGAGGATAAAAAAGTATTCTTTCTGCTTTTAAGAAACTTTTAAAAACGATGTACACAATTAATAGACAAGCATATTAAAAGTTATAAGCGAGCATTTAACCAATGTTGCTACGTTTGAATTGATTTTGCTGGATGCAGCTGTCTTCTATGTGCTGATTTAATCATATGAGGACACATGAACCGAAGATACTCTTCTTACTTCTCCCTGCACAACAATATAACTAACAATGGCACTTTCTGGGGGAAAAAATCATTGAACCTGTAGCACTACTTTTGATGGCTGCCTGCACTCACATCCTCTTGCCACGTATTCCACGGTAACCAATTTTAATGGTTTATTTTTTTCCACTTTAAGATATTTTAATTCCTTCTCAGCGCGATCGCTTGCATGAAGCAAACGAGAAGGAAGTTAATCCAACACCAACTCTGGTGCGCGCGCGTGAGTAGCGTTAACAAATTGACGGTGGCATTAAAATTTAGTGCTCATAAAATAGGCAAATCCCCAGTTCCCGCCGGCCATTTTTTCCTTTGTCCAAAGACGGGAACGCGCCCTAGGGCAAAAGCAAAAGGGGATTTTAACTACGAATTATAGGATCCCGTTCCTATTTGCTGCTAGCTTTTGGAGGTTTGCTGCCAAGAGCCGGTATGTTTCACATTTTTGGGCAATGCTTAGATTTGTGTGGTTGTGCAGAAAACTGATGGTCGTGTCAGTTTCGGTAAAAGTACATTTGAAAACCGTTGTTTCTCCACTATTCAATTATTGTACCGCTTATGCATCGGTGAAAAGTCGGAGGAAAACTACCCATGTGCACGTGCGAGCGTAACGCAATTAAAAGTGCGTTTTTATGGTTCGACAAATGACTTCGAAGAAACAATGTGTTTTTTGCTTTCTTTTTCCTTTCGATGTAACTATAAACATTTTTATATCGCTCTAACAGCCCATCTTTTATTGATGGTGAAGTTACGCTCAGTGCATCAAACTCCTTGAAAGCTTTCAGGGTTTTTTATACCCATCGAATATTAGCAGTTTCTGGGCAGTTGATGCAATTCGTCTAATAATAAAATATTAACTACAATAGATTCGAAAAATTTATCACAGATAAATGAACATTATAAAACCAACGACCAATTCAAATTGCTGGTCGAGAATTAAATTCGTTCGTATTTCATACTCATCCTGATACGCGCCCAAGAAATGTCCCTCTACCAGTAGGGAAACACGCGTTACTTTTGGATGGACTTAGGACCGTACAAAATCTTCCGAAACATACCTGAAACGAAAGAAAGAAGGAAATAATGAGTATGAGAGTTTGTAAAGAATGGCGCAGGCTTGCGGAAAATGGTAGTAGAAATGAGTTACAATTCATCATTAACCCACAATCGACCTCATTTCCGCAACTTATTTTATGCAGGAAGTAGCAGCGTTTACTGACGAGCTTTAGAAAACGCACGCTCACACACAACGGGTACATGTAGGCAAAGTGTTCAAACAGCGAATGGGTCACATTTTCAAGGTGCATCTCTACCGGAGCTGGGGTGGGCATGCTTCGTTGCTAACCGTTGCCACATTAATTTGGTAATACTGATGATGATAATTATGAAATTTTTAATTAATCATAATGCGCGGAGGCTCATTGTGAATAATAATGCACCGGTAGTGCCTCATTGTTGCATAACAGCGCATCTTAATAGGTCATGAAGTAAATAGAGAGTTGCACGTATGGAGGAAATGGGAATGATACATCCGTTTACAGCGGAACGTGAAGAGCTTGTCATATAAATCGAACGATTTAAGGTAATAATTATACAATTTTTTTTTGCTTTAATAGTATCAGCATCAGTATTAAAATCTTATTTTACCTCCAGCTTGATGAATTTCTCTAGGCTTAAAACGTAGAAACAAACAAACTGGAAGCAAACACGATACGAAGGTAATAAACTTATTGGCCGAACGGAGGAAGGTATTAAAGGTAACTGTTCAACATAAGGGAAACAAATACGTGGCGAGGTTAGAAGGGTTTGTTTAAACCGTTTCACGATGCTTAGTATTATCGATCGTGTGAAAACATGGGCCATAAAATTTGCACCGTTGCTTCCGGCAAACCGTTGGAAAATTAAAAGCAGCGAGGGAAATGATCGATACATATGCTTTTTAGGTTGGACGTTTTCCAAGCACAAATTCCTTGGAATTCTCGTACCGGTATCAACTTATAAATAACAACTATAAAGAATGTGGTGCATGGGATTGTACAAGAGTTACAAAAAAAAAAAAATACCTCATGGCCTTAGCCACGCAAACATTTGACAAAATTCTTTCATTTATTATCCTTTTCCATGCACCCGATCGCACCATTACCACCGAATGCATCGGGTCGAGTGCATTCCACACAATATGCCTACACCACCCTTAAAAACTCGTGGACCATTTTAAAAGCAGTGCAAAAACAAGAATAATAATATTCGTTCACGTCTAGACAACAAGGCTGAAATAAATTGCATGCACTGACAGTGGTGCACACTCCGAAGACGGCCGTATACAGACACGCGCCGCTAAAGGGTGAAAGTGGAAACGATAGAAGTCAGACGAGGGTGAAGGAATTGTATAATTTCTTATTAGACGTCACTCGTTGCATCTAGGATGCACTTTGCGAGAATGGTTTTTTGTTTTGTCGTCGATGCTTTTTTGCGTTCCCTGGTGCGATGCACTTCCCTGGGCAAGTCAAAGAAATTGGTTTAGGCGGAAAAAGGCGCATATAGAATAAAATAAATGCAACTTTTCTTCGCGGGACACATTTTTCCCTCACTTTCGTGTTTTGAATGATAACCGCCTTTTCTTTCAAGACAGCCCCTGCACGTGACATCGCGAAGGTGCATCCGTGGACAAGCGACGTCGCGTTGTGTGTGTGTTTGTGTGAGTATTTTGATGCATTTAGCACTAGCTTTCACACCGCCTGCCTTCGGGAAAGATGTTTGATCGAAAAGCTAATTTCCTACTTTCCACCAGCAACCGGAAAGTGGAATGCAGCGCGCATCCTTTCCGGATGTTCAAAAATTGTTTAAACATTTTCATTTAATAGAACGGAGGGCCCGAGCGAAGGTCAAACTATTCGGCGACAAAAAACAAAGGTTTCTAACACTGGCGGTGCTTTCCTTCCGCGATGCACCGATGCAACGGTGCACCGGTTTCAGAGAAGGTTAGCATGAACCATAAAATAGTTGTTGCTGAGCTGTAGAGCACAAGACAGGGTAAGGTCTTGTGCATTATGAAAAGTGAGGTCAAAGCTCTGCGACAAAGTAGAAACAAATACACGGAAGAGAGTGGCCGCAGCTGGAAGACTACAATTTATTTTCACCTCCATTTTCGAATGTGATTTTTCATGTCGTCGTTTACATCACAAATTTGCTTCAAAATAAGCACCACGCGTATTCCAATCGTTGGTTTTTGAACATGTCACGAATATGTCTAAACCTAAGTTAGTAACTATAGCTAACAAAGAACAGCAGAAAAAAATACGACAATATGTATGGAAAAGACAAACATGCTGAAGATGTCTCAGGTACTTCTACGTTTCCAATGTTTTGTCTTTAAAGCTAGCTTCGGGAGCGCAAGAGCGGCATCCTCTTGATTGTTCGGCTAAAAAGTAGAAGCGCAGACGCAATCGCAGGCAATTTACGAAAGCAAAGCTGAAGAGAAACCGGTGAAATATAAAATAATAAAATAAGGCGATTAATGGTAGAACGGTGCGTACGGACAGCCACATTTCATGGTACGCCGCAAAACCCTGGCGCAGCGACTGCTTGTAAGACCTTTTTCCGGTTCAGACGTTCATTATATAATAATTTCCTATGACTGGTGATTTTTTAACATGCCTTTCGCCCCTGGACGCGGTCAGCAGAGGCTCTAGTTTTGCTTCCAGTTTTGCGTTTTCTTTTTTTTTCGGTGAGTTGCTCGCGGAAGCGAACGCTTGTGCAAGCATTTCTCTTGTTCGTTACATTTCAGCGATGATGAGGAAAAGATGGCTAAGGATGGACAATTTCCAGCACCGTGTATTTATAGACAACAATAAAACATATCCAACACCAAACCGGGGATTTAAACTATTTCTACACAGGAACATCGAGTTTGTACGCCGCGAACTCGGTACCTCCGATGCGGTTTACGGTCGCTCAGAAGAACTGACATCTTATAAATAATGGTCAATTATTGAACCTTTCGATTACATCCTCCACAAATTGTCATTTCCGGTGCGCTGCCGGCCAACGGATATTGCTCAACGCGATTAAACTCGCTCTCTCTCTCTCTATTCCATAGAATGGAAACAGGAGTTTGCAGCTTTGAAATTTTTGCAAAGGCAAGGTTCATCTTCTTTGAAATAAAAGTCTTTCATAATGTATTGATCCCTCCCTTCATCATCCTCCAAAAAATTTTAGATGGCAGTAAAAACAAATAAGCTAGCCGATAAATGCGTGGTTGATAGAAGCGGATTACTATATCTATTCTGCATTAGTGTTTTATGTTACGTTACTAGTATTACAGCAATAGAGTTTTCCATCATCTAAGTATAGAAAAAAAGGGTTAAAGTCATCAACCCTGGGAGACAGCAACGACAGCAGAAGCAAGTGAAGTTGAAATGTGAACGAAAAGCTCATCAAATCTTTATCCCCGCTGAACCGTTGTAAGGTTTCATTGATGTAAGAGTCTTTTTTCTGCCCTTTTCTTTTTCTGTCTCCACCGTTTCACTGCCACCAAAACCGTTCGTCACCAGGCACTTGGTGTGCTGGTTCACCGAATTGCTAAAAATGTATGAAATTTACATAAAATAACTATGTCGAGTACGGAACGGTACAGCAGGAACGGAAATGTAGAGCTTGTGAGCATAGCCTGCAAGAGCAACTTTAAACAATATCTGGTAGGAATATAAGTCTAAAAAGTGAAAACGATTTCTCTAACATTCTCACAATAGACACAACATTTCATTGCAGTGCAAATAATGCAACCTTCGCCATGGTGCATCGTTGCATCGACATTTCTACCGAAAACTGCAACCGATAGGCAATGTGCAGTGAAGCGAATGACGTAAAAACGGACTACGACAAAAGGAAAAAATGAGAGAATTAACTGGACCAAAAAAAAAAAAAATCAAAGTAAAAAGTCTGGCCCACGAATGACATTCTATTCACCCCCACTGCATCGCCTCCATCTTTCCCTTGTTGTTCGCAAGAGGGTGGTGACAGCCGTAAACCCGAGGGAGGTCGGAGAGGAGCCGGGAACTATGGTTCACAGCGTAAGAAGCAGCATTATGAACCCGAGTTGAGATGAAAAAGGGAAGTGCAGCGCTCTTGCACGTGTTGTAGCCCGTAAGCGTTGGCGAAAAAAAAAAGAAACAAACAAGTGCCTTGCATTTTTTTCCCTGCATATTTATTTGTGAGCGGAAGCGTTGGGTTCAAATTTTTCAAACATGACCTCGTAAGGGTAACGGTGAACGGTGTGGGCAGGCGTTGGAGGCGAACGGCTACGGCAGCGAGGAAAGCGCCGGTGTAGGAAAATTGGCAAAACCAAATGAAAGGATTTTTGCCTGCTAGCGACCGGTTTTGCCGTTTGTAGCGCTGGGCGAACGATAATTTTGTATGTGATTGCAAAAATGGAACGATTTTACAGTGCTGTTAAAATAAAAAAAACACCAGCAGCTGGAAGGCAATTGGATTGGAGAGTAACGCCAAACCTCCTTTAGGGTGAGCTGAGTAGAGGAAGGGGAGTGGGTGTGACGGGCAAGGTTGGTTAATTCCCTTTTCCTTCTCTACCTTCTCAGCAAGCCCTGCGAAACGGGACGGAGATGCACTTGCATTTGAAGGGGTTGCAAATGATAAGTGGGTAGGAAAATGAATAAAATATAATATATAGAGAGACGGTGAGGAAGGGAATCGCTCCGCTCCCCAAGCCCGCTCCTATGAGGGCTAGAGTTGCAGGAGGATGAGGGATGCTACGTTGAGATGCAACATTGCATGCACATGCTACGGTGGGCGTTCGCTCCAGGGGGTGGAGTGTTGGAAGGTGGAAAATTAAAAAAAAAGCCCTATTCGGCTCTTTCAGAGGCTTGCTCGCGACGGCAGCCATGCTCGAAAAACCGACCGCGATCCGTGTGGCTCTATGCATCGTGAAGGGCTCTTGGCCTAATTAAAATTAAAGATAAAGCATGAACTCGGAAGAACCGAGGAGCTGGCGATTTCGTGTTCGTGTGTTTCGGCGATGGGATGATTTTATGTATAATTTTAATCTCTTCTGTGAGTGTGAAAAAAAACCAAGCAAAAAAAGAATAAATGGAGTCTTTTTGAACACAAATTTATGCTAATAATCACAAACAAGCTTAAATAAAATATATTTGACGGATTGCATCGTTGGAGTCAATTAATGCAAATTTGTAAGTATCTTTTTGGTGTTTGGTGTAGAGGAACTTTAATCCCTTTTTCCGGCTTCAGCCCTTTTTTTAAAGAACCCGCTCTACTTTTTTCGGCTTACTCCTTCTTGGAACCTAACGAGGTGAACGCGTTGCCAGATGCGTTTTGTTTACCAAGTGCCGGATTCCGTCACCTTGAAGACTTAAGTAGAACAGCTTAGTGATAGAAATTTGGCCCAACTCCAAATATTGAGGATTTTTTTCTTCGGCTCGCACGTTTATAGACGGTTATTCAGTTATTCGTACTACAAATTTACCCAACAACATTATTAAAAGCACGTTCCATCGGTGAATTCTCCCTGCGTTGTTATTCTGAGCATATGTTTTCGGTTGCCCCGGTGCATTTTGCGACACGCAACAGTAAATCCGACGCACCCAGCCGTTTGTGTTTCGTAGCATGGTTTATTTTGTTTAGAAATTAGTTGCTTTTCCTGTGTGATAAACAGCATCAATGTAGTGCTGATTTTATGGCTTCTGGTGTTCCAACACTTGTCTGCCCTTCCATGTACAGTTCACGACACCGGCACACAGCCACCACTGCGTTGGTTAGTGGCTGAGGTCGTATTTTCACCGTCGGTGGCTTTTTTCATCCTTCACCCCCACTTTTGAAAGGTCGAATATTTTACCCAACCTCTACTTGGGTACACTACTTTCAGGGTCGAACCGATTCGACGGGACAAACCGCTCGCACACTGACGTCTCGTTCCACCAGTTCCGGAGAAAAGTGCATCGGAGCGCAGCTACGTCCAAATCTCCAGCATCAGGGTGGGGGTGGACATTTTCCAGGAGGCGCGAGTTTGTGTCGCGAATTAGCGGGATTGAAGCGCTCCGGGCTGTGGTTGACCAACAATTTGACCGATGCGCACACACCTCTCCCCGCAACATGTGCACACACGTTCGTTTTTCCGGAAGAGGGACGCGGGTAACGGTTCGTTGTATTGCGGTGTCCGGGGTAAGGGTTGCTGCATGTTGCAGCATTGTTTTTCCACCACCGTTTTTGCTACCGGCGGTCAGCGCGATGGCGATGGGGCTGAAGTTGTTTAGTGATCAGAGGTGTGCCGTTTAATTGATTGAAAAATTGAAATACGATTCTCCCCTTGGGTCCGGCGCTTTGAGGCTTAGCTCGGGCCATCGCCGAAATCGCGTAAGCACGATGCATGGAAATCGATTGCTTTGGAGCACCGGGAGGATAAAAGGGCAGAGGAATGGTTGGGAGATTATCGTTTAATGGTTTCCAATTAGATGATTATTATGACGGTAGAAGAAACACATTTATTAGAACATCACCTTCCGTTCACGTGAAACATTTCCTCCTGTACGGAAGTATTGAAATACATTTTTGCACAAATAGAAAACTTTAAAATAAATAAAAGCTCGGGCAAGCTAGCAATTGAAAAATCGAGCTATGACCCTCGGTTTAGTTGCTTATACTCGCAGCAAGTACTGATTGTATATTAAGTTATTGCTTGGAAATCGCATGATATGCGAAAAGCCTTTGCCCGTAAGGATGTCCTCCCAGTATGCTCGAAGCATGTGCATTCTTGGAAGGGCTTCAGAACGCTTTGGGGTCATTTCCGACGGTATTTGCATAATATTCAATCATTACGCGATGGCACGATCCACGTGTGCGATACATTATTACGATATTTGGGCCTCCATTCGATAATTTTCGGTAAAGCACTATGAGTCGAACTATGCTATGAATTGTGGTCGTACCATCCTTCAACCCTGATGGTTTTTTTCATTGGACGTAAATTTTGCCGAAACTCTTCCGGAATGCCCCCGTGCATTGCTTGCGAACGGTTTTCCGGACAGCGTTTGGCAAGGATTCGGACATTTGCCCGCCACGGGGGTCAAGCTGGATGAAATTGTTGGCAAATTATGATTCAAGAAAATGATGATGTAAGTGTTTCCCGCGGAACCTGTAACCGACAATCAAACTGGCGGTCGGCCTTCCGACTTGGCTATGCTTCCGGTGTGTGTGTGTATGTGTGGGCCATACAGCCCTTTCTTGACAGGGGAGAATTTCTTTGGAAGAATTTTGGAACTATTTTGTGTTTCGTGTATACACGAAACATACGTGTTTTAAACAACTCAATTTCCGAGAGATTGATCATCTCCATTACCATGCCGTGTACTGCAAGTGTAGATTACGATGGAGATTTTTTTATTTGTTAGTAGTACATATATTTCCTCTAGGAAACATTTCGAGTCGGGAGTGAGTTATGATATGTTTCCGTAGAAAGTCAAATTACACCACGCTTCTTACGAATATCTGATATCATAAATCATGCTGCCACCGAAATGGTACAAATGTTGGCAATTGCTTAATTCACACACGCTCTAGTTAGGGCGATAACGTTATTTAAATTATACACTCCATTTGAAGTGCTCCATAAATAGTTTTTTGATCTTTTGCAGTTTTAAGTTTGTCCCACAACTTCGTGCCAACATTTTTATTTATTTTAAACTCTCTCACCAAACACGCTACGATAATCGAGGACGGCGTATTTTATTCACCACACACGGATTGAGTAATCCATTCTCTTGCTGAAATCAAGGAAACATCAAACGTTTGGAATGCTATGAAAGCATGGAATATTTTCATTAGGAGGCGAGAAATCCAGAACAATCTCTGCAATACCACACGCGTTCGAAGAAAAGCAAGCTGTTGTTCGCTCCTTCCCTTCCCTGCCAGGTTGATTTCTTGGGCTGCACTCAAAGAGAAAACGGTTGATTTCGATTGATGTTTGGTTCGCTTTTCTCGGTAAAAGGCGGTCGTAGTCATTTGAAGCCGCCATTATTTATATTAAAACCCGCGAATACATGCCCCTTGGTACGATATTCCTCTCGAAACTACTGCTCACCACGTGGTGGCACATTCTTTTTCTTTGGTGTTTCACGAATTTTTTTCTCTCTCTCTGATTGATATATTTCGATGCACAAACATAAGAATTTCCAGATGTTTATTTTCACGACAGTTCAATCTGTGTGTGTGTGTAACTCCTACGAAATCTAACAGATCTTCGTTAATCCATTACAATAAGATAAGGTAAAGAAATATCACTAATCCAACTATATTTGAATAAAAATGTGCCATACTAATGGAAAATAAACCAACCCAATACCTAGGTAGTTGCTTGGAGTGAATTGGACGAAGTATACAGAGAATTGAAAGATGTAATGAGGAGAGGAAGTTTGACAATCTGAGTGTTTTTTTTTTCTCCAAATTTTATATCTTTTTACTTAGAAGAAACTTTCACGTAAAGTTTTTTTGGTTTAAACTCGCAAGAGTGAAACCACTCCTAATGAATCGAGCTTCCCACGCATTAGACATCAACATTTCACACATGAAGACGTTCACAAATACTTCTTGGTTGGTAAGGACTTGTTCCATTTTGTGGTAGCGGCACAAAGTTTTCCCGTTGGTGTGACATCCATTCAATAATTGATAAAATCAATGTTTTGCTGAATAATTAACTTTGCATCCTGGTTCGCAGGTCGGACGAGTCGTTTATTCGGGGACCAGCATCTCGATATAGATCCAGAGGAAAGTTTTCCATTCCAGGTGAACGAGGCGAGTACGAAATTGGAATCGGGGGGGATGGGAAAGCGGAAAGTAGTTGTTCTAGTGCACTGAGGACAAGAGTCATCAAGAAACTTGCTTCCGAAGAGACACTGTTTGAGATTAAGTTTCGTTGCTTCTCAACCACCATCTGCAAGCGTTACCAAGGCGTCACAGCTTGGTTCTCGGTGCTGGAAGCAAACGGACGAAAAGAAACAGTTTGATATGGAAATTAAGTTATAACTGTGTTTTCCTTTGCTATTGTTTAAAGAGGATGCTTACCTTCTTACCATTGCACAAGGAGCAACGCAAAGCGAGTTGAGCTGCGAAAATACTTGCGAGCAACAAAGCAAACACCTGCCGCAAGACAACGTTTCCCTTCCCCCACCCGTTCCAGTTGTCTCACCCGCCACCCACTTATCATTTTCCACCCCTAGAGACAGCCCACAAACGTGGAACGGCTCCCGCCTCGGAGAGAGAGAAGCATTTGATCCGATTCAGTAGAGAATATAATATTCCACCCTTCGTTCGTTCGATTCCGTGTCAATGAAACCCTCAATTAAGTGCTGCCAATTGCGTTACGATCGAACGAACGAACAAACGCGCGAGCTTTCCTCGCTTCCAACCCCAACGAAATTCGCCCATCGTCTGAAGCGTTCCCCCGCCTCGATCGAGCACTTTAGCCCGGGGTACACTCTAACGGAACGTTTAGTTTTTCGCGATGCCAAACCATCTCGGCACCAGGCGCTCAGACGTTTTCTTGGTTGAAGGTTGTCATGCGAAGAGAAGAGATGAGTTTGGAACAGAAACAGAAAAAAAAGCGCAACTGCATTTCAATCGATTCCACCTACCGTTGCTTCAGTGTCTTGGGAGCTTTGTAATATTTATTGCTCGTTGTGTCGATTACGCTTGTCGACTCGAGTAATGATACCGAATGAACATGGGTGGGCAACATTTCAATTATGCGCCCCGCATCCATACATAGCTTAAGCAGTTGCTCGCGTGTAGAAAGAAACCCTACTTGAGCTAGCTACTCGACGCATAATTCTGTAAAAAGCCCTATTTTGGTTATAATACTCATCAAATTGTGTGTGTAAAACGGAGCAGATTGCATAAACGACATCAATACCCTCAATCGTTCAATTAATATGTTTTACTATGCGCACCGTGCATTGTTGATTTTTTTTAAAACCCTTTTTGAATATTTTTTTCCCCATAAATCTATTCTTTCTACGCGCTTCAATATTGGAAATGTTCGTGGTTGCATACAAAAAACTGTAAATCGGTACATTCATAGTCCTTTGTTTTTTTTAAGCCGTCGAACGCTTCGGGCGTTTGCAGTAATGTTATTTCACCATGTTCGCTTTTCTTCTCTATCATCGATTTTCTAAAAAAAATTGCAACCGCATACCGCAGCGATAAAATACGGATCAAAGTAAAACAACAAAAAACCTTCACCATGTATATTTAAAATTAATCATATCAATTATAAAACAATTAAACAAATTATCAGACCAAATAAAATCCCACTTTAATTGTTTGCGGTGAAGCAGCCGGGAAAGGCGAGGCGGAGTGAATGCATTTGATTCGTTTTATTTTCTGTTGCGGTGCAACCTGCACGGTTGCTGTGCTGAAGTAAGACAAAATACAGGGAAGAAAAATTGAATGAACGAGAGAGGAAGAGTGTGAAAAAGGGAGAAAGAGAAACCAAATTGAGAGAAGTAGAGGGAGAGAGAGAGAAAGATAGCAAGATAGCAAACACAGTAAAGGCTTATAAAAAAGCAGCAAGTGCAGTTATGCTGTGTTCTTTTTTTTTCTGTTTCGCCATTCGATTCCTTTTGCAATTTGAAATTCGTCCGGGCCTTGCAGTTGCAGCCCAAGTATCAGGTTGCAATTTTGCATTGGTGGACCGGCACTGAGCACGCACGCACGCACGCACGCACGCACGCACGCATTGATGTACGCACGCGGCAATTTTCCTATCCACTTGCCTCAATTCTATGTCCCGAGCAAGAGAGAGCAATGGAAGCAATGAAAAAAAAAAAACCCCCAGCGTATTGCAGGCGCATGTAAAGCTACAAAACTGTTCGCCCTTTTCCCGCCTCTTCTGCATAGCCCTCGGACATACTGTGTGTTGCTTTAATGCAATTCTGGCTTCTGCAAATGCGACGAACTGCCTAAAGCGTAATCCGAAACAGGAATCCCAAATGCATTTTGTTTTCTAATAAAATTGCATTCATGTTCCTCTTTACCATTTCTAGATCTGGATTGGTAACTTCTCCTCAGTTTCCCATACTCTCAATGTCTCCTCAGTTTCCCATACTCTCAATGTTTTTCGTGTGCTATGAGCCATGTCTCGTCAATTGATCTTCACATGAACTCGAATGCGCCGGGCTTCAAATACATTATTGATCGCCGACACGTGGGAAAATCACAAACTAGGTGCTGGGAAACCAGGACCAGCTGCTGGTAAGGTTGCCAGGAGTAGCCGTAACCTACAACGGTGAGAAGATCGGTAGGGTCGACTACCGCGACATGTCCTGGGAGGAAAGCTTGGACTCGTAGGGCTGCAACGTTGATCCCGAGGAGTACAGGACAGGAGTACGTGATCCTCAACGCTCGCTTTCTCAATGGGACGGAGTGCTCAATCCTGGCTTCGGGTGCACCCGTCCTTTCTAGAGACGATCTTGCGCAAGAAGCTCGAAGCAAACTTGAGTCAGTATCGGATGAATACGGAAGTTGCCAAGTTGTGACGCCAACGCGTTTTTCGGAAGGAACTCTTCGGTCGAAAGATATGAACTACTGTCGTCAGCAATTTAGGATCGTGAGTCAGCGAGGTTGATCTTCGCGATATGCACGAGTGGATGCGAAATGAGATAACGCAGATGTATCGCGTCGCTACCGAGTTTCGCTTCAAGATCAACCAACACTCATCGATGCAACGAAGCTTGTCTTGGGACGGTACGATTCGGTAATTGTAGACGACGGCCGTGTGCTTTCAAGTGCAGCTGGTTGCATTTGGGAAGGCTTTCTTTTGAGTTTGATCACTGTGTGGGGAATTTTCATAAATAATTTATACTATTAATGTCTCCACCGCGGATGAAGCATTCGGACTTTGTCATTCTAATCGTTACCAATCGAGCAGAGCGTTCTTTTATTTATCGTTTGGCTAGAGCTTTGCTTATTCCGCAACTTGCCGGACCTTAACGTGTAGGAGGCTCCCATGTCAAAGGGGGTAGAACATGTTCCGTTTATTCTCTTTTCCTGCTGCAATAATTGAACAGTAATAGCGTGTGTTATCAATGGTTTGAAGCGTAGCCTTCACCATCGACGACGATGGGCGATGGATTGAACATTTCAAAGTCGATAAAACTATGCACCAGCTACGTCCCCCAACCCCCCCCCCCCCACCCCCCCCCCCCCCCTTAAACCCTATGAATGGCACTAGAACATTCCGTAAAGGATGGACAGCAAACACGGCGTGGAAAGGAGAGGAAAATTGGTGAAAGAGAAGCATTTTAAAAATGTATATCCGTCGAACCACATTTCATAAATTGCAGAGCGCTGTCAACCGGTGCGACTTTTAGAACGTTTTTTCTTTCTTTTCACCGCTCTTTGCAGTCCACTTCACTTGGTAGAACAGGATAAATTGAAAGAAACGCGAACGTCGCTGAATTATTCAATCAATAAAGCCATTCCGATTCTTCGAGTTCCATCGTCCGCGAAGGCTTCAATCATGGAATGGTTTATTATTATTTTGGTATAATTTCGACACAAATCGTCTTGGCTCGTCGACGAAAGGCGAAGGAATCTCCACGACTCGATAATCCTACCCCCATGGCAAAGCGCAAACGTCCGGGGTATCTACTGGATCCGACGCAATGCTTTCGTCATCTGTGTCCATTTCCCGTGCAGGAAAAGTCACCGTCAAGTTAATAGTAGACCGCGGTTCACTTGCAGCTGGGGGTGTGTAATAATTCACCTGAAAAGGCCAGCCGGGTGGTGAAAATTTTATAAACGCATTCCGTCTTGACTTTTTGTAGAGCCGTGCATGAGTTTCAATGCTTTATTCAAAAGGTAAAAACAAAAACGGGCCAATTACTGCAATCGATAGAAAACTTGGCATCGTATGGACTACAAATAAAGGCTACCAGGGAAGGCAAGCTGTAATTATATAATGGCATTCTTGGAGTCATTTATATCTTATATCTTCTTGAGTATATTTCCTGCGTGTTTTCCTTTAGCTAAACGTTGCGCAGCAGAGAAATATACTACATACTTTATTCCGGTTTTCAATCGGGACATTATGTGAACACAATTTAAGCATTAGCTCAATATAAAATGGCTTACGTCCTTTTCCATTTTGTACGATTTGTGTACGAAAGCACGGCTTCTAAAGGAATAACATTCAGCGGACAGCATGGGTTAATTGTGAGAAAATATTTACGCTTCTGATAGGGACAGCATAAGGCATCCGAGATCAGAATGGCCATTGGAACGATTGAGATGATTGTTCTGCATTGTTCTTGCGAGGGTCGTTGCGGAGCATGCATATCGTGCCAATCATCCCATTTTCCTGAGCAGAAAAGCAAGAAAAGGCTATTCCAAGATCTATGGTATTCATGAGGAAAGATAAGCACAGTTGGAAACTTTCCACCACCACAGCGCTGCTGGTGGTAATCTACCGGAGCTTCTATTTATGTGGGCAGCAAGAGCGCACCTTGTCATTTTGTGCGAAATACATAAATGTACGTCGTAGTTTGTTTATAAATATTAAAGCCATCTTCATCTCACTTCTTCGCTACTCCTTCTTCGGTTTGGCCAACCTACGCCTAGCAGCAGGATTGTTCAATCCTCAGCAGTCCACCCGTCGATCCAGGGCAGGAGTCTCTTCCATATTCATCGTCATCTAATATGTATGATTTTATTTTCGTTCTTTCACTTCGCAACTAAACCGCGCACGGTGTGCAATCTGGATCATACCGCGGACTTCTAACGGATGGAAGAAAATTCTGTAGCACTGTGAGAAGAAATTGGTTCACAATAGTCTTATGTGGAGTCACACATGTATAAAAACATTGTATGGTATGCGTTCCTCAAAATTATGCGTCAACAAATCACAAATTTCAACAATATTTTATGGTTAAAAAATTACAATAATTCTGAGCGACAAAAGAAATGGTTTCTAGCCAAGTAAGAATTTTGTATAGGGCCTAGTCTCCTTTTCTGTCTATCTTTTCAAGGGTGGAACATTTATTATTGAAAATTTAATTTTTTACTCGTATAATATTTAACTGCTTCAACTTCAGTCGTATTGCATCACAGTTCTTATTCGTCTCTTTTTTAGCTCTGCTTTTAACGGCGGAAAATATTCTTTTGGCGCATTTGTTTCAGAGAGTTGTACAACTCATGTAACATATTTAAACAACCCGGGACGAATGAAAGAACATTAGACGAACAGAAAGTTTCTATAGCTCGGCCCACCAACACATGCACGGTGCTGTGTGCTTGAGTCATTGGCAAGCGAACCGAAAGGACGTGAGACAGAAATTGTTGGATGCATAACGAACGAGAAAAGTGTCGGCCGGTAGGAACGGTTACATGAATGATTTATTTTTCTTACATTGTTTATGGTCGCAACATACTCCCTTCTCGCCACTTCCCCAGCAGCTTCACCACAAAACCGCTAATATTTTCCGTTTTTCAACACCAATGGACGTTCTGACTGAAACTTTTTTCTTTCCCCTAGCAGCGGCTATATTCATTTTCTTTCCGGTCGGTTTCTCTATAGCATCGAGGCCAACCACACGTGCTTCGGTATTAGCCGTCAGTAAACGATGTCGTCATCGTTTGTCGTTTTTAAAAATATGAATTCCACACCTTTACTATGCATCGGTTCGCTTGCAGTGTCGATTGAAGTGATGCAATCGAGTATTAATGCCATTTCAATCAATTTAAGAAGTTCTTTGTGCATGTAGGAGTTTGAATGTCAGTTAAGCGGTAAATTAAGCTCAAGGTTCGAAATTTCTTCATTTACCACTTACAACATGTTGTTGTTTGGTTCTGGTACAAGCTTGACCAGATTTCTTTTTCCGACGATTAAATGCAAGCGTTAATCTTTCTAGTTCTATCTATATCTACAATATTTGACAAAATAACATATTACTTGCAACACAGTGTGCTCTAAAATGAAGCTTTCTGCCATGAAATAAATGTATCCAATGCGTTCATGTGCAGCATAAGGAAACGAGTACCAAATAGTTTTCCGCATTTAATTTACATATTTTCGGCTAATTGATCACTTGCCGACCGAATCGAAGCTGACAGCGCTCAAAATTCAGCCCATTTCCGGTTGAATTTGTAGGCGACAAGAAATGCAGCAACGTTTTCGCACACCGCGAGAACGATTTGGCAGAAAGTAATATGGCCCACGTTCAGCACGTGGATGGGTTCGTACATTTACTTTACCACGTGACCGAAACTGGTGGAAATGGGCGGGGAAAGTTAATGTGGAATGCGAACCGTGACAAACCAATTCGTCCGTTTACATCCGTTCAATTTTCCAATCGGGCTGCCCAGCGAAGCCGACACGCTATCGAGGTTACTGCAGGAAAAGGAGGAACAGGAAGTGAAACTAATCATCATCATCATTGGTGACAAATCGAGAGGCGCGTGAAGCAAATTAAATCATTTCATCGAAAATGAACACGATCTAGAGTCAGCTGTACACCATGGCCAGATCCACGGGTCGATGCATCTTGAGGAGCACAGCGTGGCGTGATGAACTTCCAAGGAAGAGGTAAAACGATTCTGTAGGAAGATGTTTCGTACAGGGGAAAGTGACTAGCTTGATCCTATCGGTTGATCGATCATCTACGAGTGTCGCATTTCGTCCACATGCTTGCCGTTCACCTCACCTGATCATTAACATGGATGGAACAAATGGTCCGCCCATCGCTAGCTCGCAACGGGCAGCTCACGTTTCGTGCACCACGGAACGATTCCAGCACCAACAACTTGCGCTGTTTTGGGGTGGAAATTCGAAGCGGATGTGTTGCTAATAGTTTATTTTGGGAGGTGAAGGTGGATCCGATCATGGCAGGAACAAAATTCGATACGATAGGTACGTTTTTCAGGAACTTGTGCAACCTTACGAGCTCAGAACTGACGGTTAGTTAGTAAGTTAGTTACCAGTGCTAGAGAAATTTCTTCCACGTGGACTATTACTCTTAGCGCAAACTGGAAACTGACTAAAGTAAGCCATATTTTATTGGATATTTCAATAAAAATATTCACCTCCGTACAATGTAAATTGGAAAATGCCCGCCTGTCGACGAGAAAATGAAGTTAGATGCACGAACTGGATGACTGAAACGTGCATAGAAACCGGTGCCGGCCAATCGGTGACAATCGTATCAGCTCCATCACCGGTGAAGGTTCGCGTTGGCTGCGACAGGTTAGGAGGAAGGAGTGACAAGATTTAATAGAATTACATCCAAACAGATATTCGCCCGGGTCCTCGTTTCGTGTCTCGTGCTGGTTCGGTTTTTGCGACCGAGCGGGAAAGCACCGTCCTCCCCGTCCTCGAACCCTTTTTTTTCCCCCGCACCTTAGCCCGAAAGCGCGCAGGAACCAATAAGTTGTGCTTTTCCGCACGCTGATTGACGGTTGGCAGGCGACGCTGCAGCATATTTATATTAGAGGCAATATCCTCTCTTGTTGCAACGGTGGCGAAAACTCAATCAATGAGTAATATATTAGAAGTGCAAATTGCCAATCAGTAATTCCCTGGTTCGTGGGTGAGTACGGCTGCACGTGAGTGTGTGTGTGTTTTGTGTGTATTTTTGAGAACGTCAAACGGTGGAGAGATCGACCAGCAGCATGAATGCATGTAATGGGGATCGGGAGGTTTGCATCGGGCAAAGGATCTTCTCTACCCCCCACCGTCAGCTCGGGCACAATGTTGCACAGGAAGCTCGAAATCCTAGGAACCACGACTCCCCTTTCGCGCCTCCAGTGGAAGCGGGTCCCTAAAACCCGGGCACGCGACCCGAACCCGGTCTCGCTGGTTCTTGTGCACAGAGGCCGAACTGTTATGGATGTAATAAAGAAGCCCACCGGTGGGTGGAGATGGGGGGGGGGGGGGGGGGGGTGAGCGGGAAACTAAACATCGCATTCTCAAATTCTCCGAACAGAATTTCTAATGCTTCTGCTCGCATGATGATGTTGATGGACATTCGATGCCGATTTCTCCTTCGGCTCCGGTGCAGAAAGTTCATTCCAAATTCGTATAAATAAACAATGCAGTTAAATACGATGAATTGATAATTGGTTGCGAGAGTTTTGGAGCTTCGCTCGGGACGATAAATTAACCATCGATTGAAACGATTGTCCACAGCAAATGAGCTTCAGCTGCACTGTTGTGCAGCTCATAATGGCATCTACGTTGAGTCCTTGAAATTTGAAGTTGAAGCCCCTGAATGTACCCAAATTCACGAGATAGATTCGCTTCGCACGTTTCGATAAGAGCCGCATCATCGGTTCCTTCATCGATTCCTTAGTTGACGAATATATATTTTCGTTTGCGCTTACGCATGTGAAACTCGACAACCAATTTGCAGCTACGCCTTCCTGTTCACTCGTGCTGTGTGTGCATGAGTTTGTTTGTGTGCCGAACTCCACCGCGTACGTGTGCGTGGTTGCGGCCCATTCGGCCAAAAAGGTCCCGGGTGTCGGATCCGGTCCGGTTCGTCCGTTGGTCCGTTTGTTCGTACGCGGTGGCCAACGCTACTCCTCCCATTCGCTGTTCGACGGCGCTGTTTTGCGCAAATGGATCAATTTCTTATGTAAATCGATGCGCTATCGAGCGCATGTTTTCACACGGGCGGCCCCTGGCGGGTCCGGTCAACAAAAAAAAAGGCAAGGAGTAAAACTAAAGAGGGAAAGAGATCGATGGATAAAGAGAGAGAGTGAGAGAGAGCACGGGAGGGATAAAGAAAAGGCTCAAAAATATAAAACATGCAACACTCGGGCAGCCACAATTGCAGCGATGCTAGGCAGTGAGAGCGTTTCTTTATTTTTATGTAGCGCATTTTTGTTGCTGTTGTTGCCTTGCATCTCCCTCTTTGCTCTGAATTTGAATGTTTCTCCCCAATTTGAGACCTCCGGTTGGACCTCTTTCGTTCGTATTCCCGGACTCCTCAGTGCGTCAGGATCCCCGCGCCGAACGTTCGAAAGGCACGAAACGCACGAAATGAAGCGATATGATACCATACCAGGCCGGGTTATTGGGGGGAAAAGAGAGGGAGGGAGAGTAAATACAACGAAACAGTGTGTGTGTGACTACGTATGGCAGACAGTTGTAACTACATTACCACGCTGGAACGGGGCGCGCCTCGTTGCACCGATGATTAAAACCGTTGCAAGTTGCAGAAAGGTGATATGTATTACTTATGCTAAAGGAGTATCACGTTTATTTTTATTTTTTTTCGTAGACCTTTGCACCGAAGACAGGCCCCACCCATGCCTTCTTACATAGATCCGAGACGATCCTGGTACCAGGAGTTCTTCCGTCGGGTAACTGGAAGATAGGTCTGCAGCCATAGGGAGGGATGATTTTAAAAATTAGCCGTTTTGTGCGGCCCGTCATCACAAATACATTAGAAAACTCCCCCCATGACGAAAGAATGCCATCCGGGGGCGCGAAAGAAAAACATGGTGGTGCCCATTGGGCCGACAGCTGGAAAGTCCGTCCCGTCTCCGTTGCGTCTCTGCGACTTCGCGGTTCTGTTTCAGCGAGCTCCGGTTCGGTTGCACTCCATTCCGGCCCGATTCCGTAAGTGCTGGTAATTGGCCCGGCGGTCTCCAATTATCGGGGAGTGCGGTAACGATGCGATTGCATATTTAGGGCTCCAGCTGCACGCGGCAATGTATTGACATCCATTAATCCTACGCACTTTTGCACCGTCCAGCGGGGCGGGATGTGGCGGCTTTGCATATTGCGCTGGATAATTCGTAAACCATTCTTCTCCCCACGATGCATCCACCCCATTTTGTACATCCGAATCCGGGGAAGATTCGCGAATGTGTCCAGTTATTCGATTATGCTCCACCGTGCACGCCCCGGTGTCGTTTGGTCGTTAGCAAAACCTTCGCCGTCATCGTCGTCGTCGTCGTCGTCATCGTCGTTGGCGCCCCCGTTGCCGTTTAGACGTATTATCGAAATGAAGAGATTGTGAGAGATGATGATTTATTAAGCGATCGCTCGCTAGACAGCCCCGGTGACCGTCGGCCATGGGTCGATGTCTCCCGCCAGCCGTTTGAAACAAACTCGGCGTGCCAGCGTTGGGCATGGCTCTTTATGCTGCACTAATTTACGCACCAACACACATACACACACACACACATTTGCGAAGATCCGCTCCGCCGGGAAACGGAGCAGCAACGACGGCCGGCGATTCTCCGAAGCAGGGTCCCAAAATCGCGCCCCACTCATCTGAACTCCGCTGCTCTGGAAGTCTGGGAGGCACGGTGCGCTAATTTGACCGTCATTTAAATTATAATTTCCTACATATTCAATTAGACGATTCCATCGCTGATTTGAAATGTGCTTCGCAAAGGCGGACCTGCCCGACAAACGCCCGAGCGAAGGAACGGTGCTGTTCAAACAGCTGCCTGAAGCACCACGAATTTGTTGTGGTGTTTTGAAAATGACGCATATGGTTCAATTGAAGGTATCAAAATAAACATAGTGGTGAGTTTATGGGAAACGTTACAATAAGTTGGAGATATTAAAAAATAACATCTAATCAATTAAATTGTTCAAAGATGCTCCAACATGCATATTGCAACCTTCGTGTTCTGTGACCCATAAACCTGTATAAAATTCTGGAAGGAGTTCTTATGGCTAAACCAAAAACAAACCTGCAGCGTGTAAATACTATCGCAATTGGTGCCATTCTACCGAAGAATAACGTTGTTTGAACGGTTTAGTTGACACAAGTTTTTTTCGTTGCTTGTCTTGAAGGGAGGTTTCGCAACCCGCTGCGCAGCAGACAAGCGATAGCAGAGCAGCCCTACGTGCCCCGTTCCACTTTGGAGACCCCTTATCAGATCTCCGGCCACAACGTAATGCTCCGGAATAAGAAGTAGTGCAGCTCCTGTGTGTCTGGTATGTGGAAATCACTTATCTATTCCGATGCTTTCCACATAAATCATAATGAATAAACATAAACTAAATGTGTCCGGAACAACCGACGGGGGGGTGGTTGGGTGTCGCGAGGGCGTTCGTCGGTGGTAGCGCATAAATCGGGCACAAACGAGGCGACTAAACAGAAACCCCCCACCCGGCTGGGTCCATGGAGAAACGCGCGAAGAAAGTAAGCCGTAAGAGCGCGGTGGGCGACAACATATTCGCAGCCGAGACATGTTTCAAGGGACCTCCCCCACTCCAGGCCCTGGGTAGAAGTAGTGTGACGTCTGATGGAGTATGTTTACAAGAAGCGGAGCGAACAAAACGGCAGATGACATACATCATACAAACGCAAAATTCATACTGTGCCGACTAAATCATTGGACCGCAAAAGCTTCATCAAAATATTCCAAATCTGAGACGGAACGTCGCGCAAAAAGCTGAACGAGGGGAAATCATTTGCCCGGAAAGAACAGGGTGGCAAGATTTGCATCTCCTGCACTAGCCTTTGCATTTCGTACATACGATAGACGATTTATAGGCAATGTATGCAACGTGCATGTGTAATGTAAACGAATGCACCGACGCCCGGAACGAGACTCCGGCGAAACCTTTGGCTTGACGAGCCGTCCGGGTTGGGATTTGTTGTGTCGTGGACAACGTGATTTTAATTTTTCCTTTCCTTACCCTAGCTTTTGTTGGTTTTTAACACCTCGCGGAACCTCATGGGCTGCGGAGGGTAGCATAAAAATTTGCGCGCATATTCTGTCTGAACACCCGGGTGTGAGACGTTATGATTTTCAAATGTATACATGACCCCCAGCGGGGAGCTTACCATCTTCAAAGAAATTGCCCAGCCGTTGGGCTTGTACGTTCGCGCACCAGATTGATAATGCATGTAAGAACTTTCCCCCGCAAGAAGTACGGGGAAGCCACCGTGGATCGTGGGGTGTAATTGTATAAAATTAATTTGAAGAACACTTTCGCGTCGTAGCGTGCCATCTTTCGGCGCCGTACAGAGCCTCGATCTACTCGTCCCTTGCATCATCAAAATTCCCCCATGCAATCGCACGAAATCGGTGTAATGTGGTGGGCGAGCAAATTACTCATAAAATTACTCACCGAAAACTATTCTCATTTTCCCATGGGGGACGGGCCGGTGCGCCAGGAGTATAAAGCAAGTAAAAGCGGCCAGCAAAAATTGCTAGAGCCTTTGGAAGCGTAACACAGCGTATGTGGAAGGGGCAAAACAAGTAATGCATAAGTATTTATGCATACAGGTTGTTACATGTGGGCCGTGAGGTGGAAGATTAGAACGGTGGACGGTCTTCGAAGGTGTAGTCTCAAATTCAAATTAAATTTCATTCTAATGACCTCACCGACGGTAACACGAACATTGCTTGCTGCTCGTAGCTTCGATCGAAGCATGAAACGCAATTGTCTGAGAAGAAGTTATTATCATTATTCGTACAGCTAGTTGTTTTATCCGTGAAGTTTAAAAATAATTCAATAAATTCTTCTACAACCTGTAATGCCGAAGAGAAGGCTCAAACATTGATGTTGTTAAAAGACTCATCCTTTTTGACCTCGATGACCTTCTCGAACACTTTTCATGAATTGACAACGACCCTAATGAGCCACCTGTTAAAATAAAGCTCTACAGTAGGTCCATTCGGCTTGCTGGTTGGGTATTATTCACAGTTTAAATCAAAACAATCCCTGCTGGTTGGGATCATATTTCAGCTCTCTTCACTATCTGTAGGGTTGGCTGCAGAAAATGGGCGATCGTTTTCCGGGGATGGAAGCGATTCATGCGATAATAATGACTCCCATGGTCTGTTGCTCATGCCCGTCCAAACGAGAGGAGAGTTTTCCTTACACCCGGATAAAAGACAACATTAACTACCGCATTTTACATCTCCTTCCAGACCAAGGATTAATTCGACATCACACTCACGACATGACGTCGAAGCAAAGGTGCACGACCGGAATGGGTTGAGGACGATAGGTTGGGCGCTTGCCATGTTCAACTTGACCGATATGCGCAGCATTCCTACCGTTTCGGTGCACGGAAGAAGGAAAAGTTTTTGTTTCACACCATCGCCACCGCCTTTCGACGCTGCCCGGTGTCCGTGATCCCGGAGTACCTTTTTACCACTGATATTTCACCGCACCGCCCGGGGAGTATCCTTTTCAGGGACAAAAAGTCTAAAGCAATAAGCTTCTCACGGTACATGCTTGGGGTGGACTAGGGAGGAGTCGAGAAGGGAGCAAATTTTCGGTGGTTGAAAAACCACAGAAATCTAACCTGCTGCCTCGACCGAGACACGTTGGGGAACCCTAGCCAGGCGAACGAGACAGTACAACCCTGAGAGTGAGAAAAAGATCCTTCGATGAATGGTTAAGTGTTGGTATAATATATTTTCTCCTCTCCCGCGCGGCTGACCGGATGGGTCCGGATGATGCGAGGGAAAACTCACCCGTCCACCCTCTTAAAGATTAAGGACCAAGCATGATACGGGTTCGGGGAAAGATTTTCACAGCCACCAGGACCGGAGGCAATGCGGGGGTAGCTCGGAAGTGTGAGCATATTTTCTCCGTATGTTTTGCTTCCCCATCCGACGCCGTCTGTCGGATGGGTTCTCGTTGGATACCGAAAGGATCTGTGGGCGACGGTCTTGGTAGGAGGTGGAAAAACATGGGTTTAACACTTTGCCACATGTTGCCACTTGTTGTTGCGGTGATCCACTGGACAGTTTAGGCAGCAGCTCTCCATTTCCGTCCGTCGGTTCTCCCAAACGAACCAGAACGACCGCAACGAGGCAAAAAGGTTTTCGGCTCAGCACGGTGAACCGTTGGGGTTGGGAGAATATTTTCAATTGAGATTTGTTCCTTCGGAAAATAGAGGGAATAATTATTCTACTTTCGGTGCCTGCAGGACTGTTTCTTCTGCTGGATGGCCTTAAATTGAACTAGTGGTAGCCACAAGTGTTCTCTTCCCATCCCACTGCGAATCTAATGTTTTTTTTAAATAGATTTTTGATCACTTTTTTAATTGCCTCTTGTATCTGGATTTCCTCTATGCTGTTGTATTTTCAAAGCATCATAAGCATACCATGTGATATGTTACCCTGCACCCCTGCACTCCAAGGATCCTGCAGAGAGGCTTAAAGCTACATTTTGTTTGACATTTTCTAATTTTCCAAAAGATTTCGGGAGTGCATCCAATCTGTGATCATTGATCCCCTTTTCAATCCAAAAAAAATTATCCAAATTGTTTGACTAATAATCTTGCATCCACCCTAAAAATGCACTGCTATATGAGGTT
Organism: Anopheles atroparvus; assembly: GCA_914969975.1. NCBI lineage: Eukaryota > Metazoa > Arthropoda > Insecta > Diptera > Culicidae > Anopheles > Anopheles atroparvus. The sequence continues at coordinate 38,219,170 of CAJZCY010000002.1, read as the reverse complement.
TGGCTCGTTTCTTTTCTTCTTTTTAACTGACGATTCGTTTGCATGTGAATCGCCCATTTACAAATGGCTTTCAACCATTTCTCACCCGAACGCAGAATGGAGGCGAATCCGAATGCATATCTTATCCGAACACTCTCCAGCTGTACGAAGGGGTTCCCCGCACCGTCTAACGTATCCTGTACAGTCCGCACACATCCGTCTAGCTTCCCTGGAACAAGCAAATGTTCCGAGGAAGGTGCAATTCGGCAACGAACGAGCGAAGATGACCGACATGGAGGTGTGCGTGCTGGCGAAAGAATAGATAATGCTTGTGTTTGGCAAGAACCGATTACACCCTTCGAAGACTCACCCCCCATCCGTGCCTGGGGATGGTGAAAGTTCGCACATGGATATAACCATAAATTGGTGAAGATATTATTAGATAGTTTAGTCTTCCGACTCTACCAACCGGCACATACGTTCGCTCGCTCTGTCCATTCGGTTTTCTCTGTCTCACCTTTATGCTACATCCATTATTGGCTATGTTATCCAACGGCAAGTAGGGCGGAGGGAGAGGGGGGGTATAGTAAAACTTCATTTATTATCCGATCCACCGTCCGACCAATTTGTAGAACGCAAATAAAAACCAACCCAAAACTCCACTGCGCGCCGATGCACCGAGGTGCATTCCTGCTGCACTAACTTGGCTTTGGCGTGGAGGTACATCGGTATCTGCGGCCAACCATCCGGTGCTGGAACGCGGGACCCAGCCCAAGCCGGGCTCAGTAGTGGCCGGTGAAATAAAATATGTTTGATTAGCACGCAACTCCTGGCCGGCGATCGGCTTTCCTTGCATTTGCCCTGCGAAAGGAAGGGACCCGGCCGGGCCGACGGTTCCGGGAAGACAAGCTACGCTTCAGCTGTTGTTGTTTGCCTCCGAATCGATTCGATTATGTGCCGCGTCCTGCAGGACGTCGGCTCGGTGGTCCTTTCGCGCCTTTACGCACACCGCGAAAGAAGCCGCGTTGGGTTAAGGACTCCGCGCGCAGATGGGCAAACGCGGGAACGCGGGAAGCCGCCCAGCGCCGCATAGTAATGTTTTCCACCCAGCCGTCACCGGATGCTAGTTTTACCTTTCGGGCTAGCAACACATGCATTCGCACCCACTCCGAGCGAGATGCACACACGATTTGCCGTTGGAATGAATTTCCCATTGCGTAACAACAATGTTGTATCGCGTTCTGAACCGCTCCCGAGCCTGGTGCGTGCTGCGTAGGGGGAGTAAAAACTTCTGAAGCCTTCTATCGTGCCATCGGGAAAACCCATCCCAGGTCGGGCGGCGCCTTCTCTCCTCCGCCCGCTCAGTACCGATCTCGGGCGCTCCATATAAATGTTTATTTTATTACCTACCCTTGTTTTTCGATTGAAATTTTCGAACATTGATAAGGGTGGTAGTTTTGGAGGCGAGGCGCGGTGTTCCCGATCGATGAGTGGCAGATAAGTTCCTCTCCACTAAGCAGTACTGTGAAGAAATTTAAAAAAATATAGCGCCACCACTGCTTCGGTTGGATTTGCTGTACAAAATCGAACGGCCAATTTGAGGGACGCAACTTCTGCTGCAACTTCCCGAACAAATGAGTGAGCTTTTGCCGGACGGTTCCAGCCGCCCCGCGATCGATCGATGTTGAGAGAATGAGAAAAGTTTTCTGGCGATTGCAAGTAAATCGGGTCTGTTTCGCTTCACATTCGCCATTTGGGTGCAAATTTAGCAGAAATTATTTTCTCCATCACGCAAATGGCGCGGCCAGAACGGAATGGAGGCATGCATATGTAATAACGGTGATTACAAACGGGAAAAGTTTGTGCACTTTCCAGCGATTACCACCCGCCAAACGCTCCAATTGTTAAAGTTAGAACGAGTCGAGTCATCGACCATTGCATAATTATGAGTGTTTGTTTTGCGTCTGAAGGAAAATTACCTCCGCTTCCGTGCAAATGAATATTATGAGAAACAATTCTTTTGTGTGAAAAACATTTCGTACAATTAAGCATGTGTTTTGCACGTACCACTAGGCCGTAGGGAAATATATCAACTAAGCCGGCTTTTTGGAGCAAAGAAACATTTTAAATCGTATTTATCATTGTAAATAATAGTTGATTTGCAATCATGGCGCGGAAGCGAAAATACTCCTCCGTTATAATTGCGATGAATGTGCAGCTGGATGGCAAAGTCGCAATCATCAGACATGGAAAATCGCACTCCCCATCAGTGTTCTGCCCGGTGCCTTGCCGTCCCTCCCTCTCCATCTACAAGCGCCTCGTGCGCCCATGGAAAAATGTGAAACGCAAGTGTATGCAATTTGATTATATTTTTATGAGTATAAATTAATTTAAGCATGAAACACTGAGCACCACGTAGCGATGGCTTTAGCGTCATGGTTGAGGCGAAGCGCCAGCGTTTGAAAGATTGTCCTAGATGGACAGCGTTTTTTTTTTTTTTTTTTATAATCCTCGGTTGCACCTACATCGACCGCCTCTACCGAGCACGATCGTGAAGTTTCATCACCGCCAGAGCCATCAGAGGAAACGTTGGAAATAATTTTCCATTTTCGTTTGCCTGCCCACCGACTGGACCGTCTTTCATGATTATCCTAGGCTATTCTTCTTTTTTTTAATATTTACATTTTCCGTAGCAGCAATTCAATTCTTGTTTTGCTTCATATTTTTCTCCCATCGTCCTCTCTCTCTCTTTTTTCGTGTCACGCTGAAAAAATAGGGGTAGTTTGTGTGCAAACCATTCGTAATATTATTATTATTAGTATAAATGATTCCACTTTCGTATTTTCCCGTATCAGTTTCTATCAGTTCGAAGATTCTATGGCAAAAGTGCTTTGGAAGATGGCAAGTAAATTAAGATGTCGTTCAGCCATCTGGCTAGGTTCGCTGGGCGAAAGATGCATGAGGCGACGATTTTAATTAGACTAATTATGTTCATCCTACATGTTTTTTAGGTCTTGAACTCTTGGAATGAAATGATACCAACTCGCAGACAGTAACAGAACAAATTGGAGTCATAAACTAATGAAAACTAAATACATAAAACTCGATCCCCTCACACCTACGGGTGGGTGGAAATCGATACCCTTGGCAAAGATCCCACCGGCCTCTAGCTGGCTATATTTTCCTCGCGCTCAGGAAGGAAGCAATAGAACGAAACAAAACGTCCTGAACTTGGGAAGCCCACACGTTTCCCGCCCGGCTAATGATAGGGGCTACTATCATCATTAGTAATACGTTTACAATGTTCCGGCCGGCTTCGCGGGCCACTTTCCAACGTCCGCGAAAGGAGCGAAGTACTCTTTCATCCGATCCCACACGGCGTGCCGGCCGGCGTGACTGTGTGCGGTTGCCCGTGGTTGTCTGCGTGCGAACAAGCGAGGCTCATGATCGATAAATTTTAAGGGAAGGTATGTCGATGGGCGAACGAGGCTGACCAGAGGGGGTGTATGGGGCGAGTAAAGAGACACAGTCCCTGAGTGACTGTTGCCGCACCCTTCGTTCATATTTTATGATTGTGAATACTCGCCTATATCCGTGTGGCATTATTTATTATTCATATAATAATACAATAAAATATATTTGTAATAATACACACCGCGTGCTGCTGACGTTGCTCGCTGCCGTCGAGCTAAATTACAGCCCAGTAACAGCAAGGAGCAGGCAGCAGGGAAGGGGGGACGGAGCTAGTCGACGGCGAAGGGGGAATCGCCCGCCCGCTCGCTCGTGTTTCGGTTCCATTTTACGGTCTCTTTCTCTGTCCTGGGCTCGAGGCAAATGCCAAGGCCGTCGAGCAGCAACCCCTTTCGTTGGGGAAGTCGTCGCGGCGTTATGTCGCGCGTGGTAAAAGCCACGAAGGACGGCTGCGGACACACGAACGCGAATGAGGGGCAAGGGGCAAAGCGGGCGATGGGGAATAGAATTCCAGGCATTTCGATAAAATAAATTAAATATTAAAACCCAGTAATTATTGATGTTTCTGCTCCGGTCTGTCTGCTCGACAATGTCTTCCCTTCCTCTCAATCCGTTTCCCTTTCCATCTGTTCCCTCGCTCGTTCCACCCTTCAGCACGCAAAATAAATCCACCCTCTGGAGGAAGGCCACGAGCCTCGGCGAGCCATTGGCGTGCTAGGGATGTGTACATTTCATTCGTCGGTTTGCTCATTCCTTCGTCGTCGTCGTCGTCGTCGTCGTGACTTCCGCGCGGCTGCCGATCCCCTAAACGGTGGCCCACCTTGAGCTCGTGTTCCGGTGTTTCCGACCCGTTTTCTATCGACCACGGAACGTCACCCAACCGACACTACCGACACCAACAGGAGGGGAGACAAGGGAAAACTAAAGAAGGAAGCCCATGATTTATGTCTTCTTCAACAAGTTCAGCTTCGGGCGAGGATCTTGGGTGTTGATAATTTTTCGGAGGCGGACAAGCGAACGGGATGATTTGTGGTTCGCTGTTATTATCCGGTTGACATATGGTAATCAGGTGGTAGCGAATGTTGAGCGCTGCATCGCGATGGTTGATAAAGCGGCCGAGCATTAGCATTTCACGATAAGCCGTAGACACAAATTAAAGGCGAAGAAAATGTTGCAATTCTACTATACTGGTGACAGCTCGGTACCAAATAGGATCGACGGTGTTTGCTGGGCGAGACAACATCGTGACACATTTAAAATAGCGGAGCTCCTTAACGGAGCTGACGCTGCTAATGGTATAAAACATTATAAAATATCGTTTTCAAAGATCCGTGCAAATGTTGAGTGCATCCTGTCATAAAAATAATCAATTTGTGCTTCACACGTTTTGGTTGTATTATATGCTTTCAACACATTTAAATCGCATCGATCCCATTCCACAGCAGCATACGTCGGTATAACATAACCGAACGCACACCTATCACAGAAACCGATCAACTTCACTCGACTCGGTGCGCCATGGTGCAACAAAGTCAATTAAATGAACCAACCCGACAGTGACAACACACACGCTCACGGAAATTCTATAACTGGACACAAACATTCCCTGCCGCCCTGCGGGCTCGAGAGAGCCATCACCCGCGTTCGATATGGCCGGCGAGGGACAAAAAATACTTTATTTTCCACGCGAAAAATACAAGCAAACGCACCGCGTCGTCCGGTTGCAACTGCGAGTGAAATGTAGCACCATCGACGGTCGTTCGGCAAGAACCAGGGCGACGACGGATGGCTAACCCGGCCAATTCTGGAGTCGCTTCCACGGCCCGACTGTCACACCGGTCACCGGTTTGATGGAGCGGAAGTTTCCCCAAACTCAACCTCTCGCCCCGCACCGGTTTGCCACCAGTGGTTTCTTCGGATGCAGGGCGACAGGTGCAACCGGTGCAGCTAGGTGTGCAGCAGGACGTCGAAACCAATCATCCACCGCTTCTTCGCGTAACGCCAGCTCCAAGCCTGTCGAATGGTTCGAATTCGTTTCCTTCAGCAACGACGTCGTCATCGCCGTCGTCGTCGTCGTCGTCGTCGCCGATCTGCTTCCGGATCCGTCGATCCGGGGTCGGTATATGCATCGCGTAAAATATGACGATGTGTGCGCACTGGGACCACCCTAAAGGCACACGGTATACCGAAACCCCGCCTCACGGAGCAGCGTACCGAAGCTGCACCCCCCACCCGAACGGCAGGAATGACAAAATTGCACTTGCACTTGCACCGAGTGCACCTCACACCAATCTGCAACCTCCTTTGCAGTTTGTCACATGGTCCGTGGCAAGAGCAAACACGCACTCCACCTGACGGCACGATGGACACAGGCGCGTCTCTGTTTGTACACACCCGTTTGAAACGGAGCTAGGTGTAATTGTGCAGTGCAGGAAAAATGGTATTTCGGCTGCTTTTACGAACCAACCGAAGGAAGGATGGGTCGCAGTTAAAGGTATGTATGCAAAAAAAAAAGAGAAGTTCAGTAAATTGCTACGCCACGTTGCTTCGTGCGGGTTGTGGCCGGTGTGTCCTGCAGCCTGGTATCATCCAAAAGTTCTGAGGACACAGTATCCGTCTCCTAATATGCACCGGCGCTCACGCCCGTCGAGCCCTTCCCGGAGCGCAGAGCGTACTCTTAGTCGTGAAGAGCTGGGGCGACATTCATCCATCCTTGACCGGCAGCTGCATCGGTCGCAACGGACGGCAAGGCGCAAACGGGCCCAGGACGGCCCGGTAGACAGTTGGACAGACAGAACGATCATCGCCCAGCACTCCGAATGATGATACATCGAGTGAAATGCAGATGCCAACACATCGCAACGCATCCAACGGCGCACTCGGCTCCACCATCTTTCACCGTGAAGCTCCTCGTTTGGTTGCCCGTACTGATGAAGCCATCAACGGAGACCCGAACCCTGGGAGGTGCCGACCTGGACGGAGGCCCAAGGAGGTGTGCCGTCCCAAAATGTGTCCCCCGTCCGATCGGGGCATGAATTTTGATGAAACTTGTCAACCACTGTCCGAACCCATGTGGACGCTGCACTTGCCGCCCTTCACCAAGAGCCCTTCCGGTTAACGACCATTTGCTTCGGACCATCGGCGCATACCAGAAGCCCTTTTAAAATTGAATTATATTTTATATATTTTATTTCCATTGGCTGGAGGGTTTTCAGGGTTTGCGTACGGTTCCGAAACATCGTCGCTCTCATCGACGAAGAACGAGAATGGGAGCGAACTGCAATTGCAATTGCCATCGGCGTACCGTCCCCTCCAGGGGATGCACTCGAGTAAGAGAGACTAGATCTCTCTGGTTGCTGTTTACGCTGCAGACGAACGCCGCAAGAAGAATGGAAACGTTGTTGCGGCTAGACTCCACCCGGCTACTCTTCGGGCATGGCCGAGATGCAGCTCTATGTGATGTGTGCATTGTCCGTCATACAGTTACGCACGGTATCCTCAATGATTTTTTCTTTTGTTCTGCTGAGCTCATGACCCATCTAGTTTCTTTCCCTAGTTTGAGGCTTTTTGGAAGCGGCAGCTGTAGCATGCCAATCGTGGGGCCGACAGGAAACCTTTCAAAAGCTGAAGAGTGGTGCGCGAGGCTCGGTGAGCATGAAAGGCCATGGTATATAAGTGGTGTCAATTTTGACAAACGAGTCAGCACCATAGCCAACCATAGTGTAATGAAACCGGAAGTTAGAAGACGGGTTCAGTTCGGGTAATTGCCATTGATTGTTGTAGCTAACATGTCGGGTGCCATTGTTGCGCATCGAGCCACGGTAATTTGGATGAATTTCAGGTTAGAGATCCGTACCTGACCTGGAGTAGCCCTTATCGGTATGATTCTGGAAGCGCTTCTTGTCTTTCCATCTTTTGTCGTTATCAATCTAGTTTATTTGTGAACACTCACCTGGAATGAAAAGAAGAGGAAAAATTAGTATTAGTATACCAAATGCTTAAACAGTTAGTTTCAATTTTTTTTTTTTTTTTTTTTTATTTCGTGAAGAACGGACCGTGCCGTATTGCTTAAAACTAATTGACTTATTCTAGGTTTACAATAATCATAGTGATGGGCATTTCCTCCCGATAGGAACCATATCCCGGGTTTTGCTCGGTTATTACAGTAAGTATTTCCAGTTTTGTGTGGGTTGTTGGTGTTTTTTTTTTCTTGGAATATTGTTCATGTGATGAGCTGTATGGGTTTATGGAGTGTGTTTGTGTGTAGTTGTGTGATTTTTTGTATGGTTCTTGCGGGTTCTAGTGTCGGATGGTCAAGAAATTTAAAGAAGAACCGTTTCATCCACCGCTCGAATGCACTCCTAAGCGGTGGTCTTCTGCCTTCAGATTTTAGTGTTATGCGTGTATTCGTGTTCTGCCGAGGGACAAACATAACATTGCACTGAGGTTGGGAGGGGGATTGGAAGTAAGGGAAAGGAGAGGAAGGAATTAGTAGCTATATGGAGATGTCGTTCTCGCAAACGAATCTGTAGATGATCTTCAAGTAGACTACGTCGCGACCAGCCAGGATGTCCCGGATGGGGACCTCACTCTGTTTACCAACGGCTCTGATTGCGTTGGTCAGGGTGGGACGAACCGAATCAAACTCCGAGCATGACCACAAAATATGATCGATGTCGTGGTAACCGATGCCGCACGTGCACTGTTTTGAGTCAGCCAGACCTATCCGCTGCAGATGGGCGTTCATCGCGAAGTGATTTGACCGGAGTCTGGACATCATACGGATGAAGCCCCGACCCACTGTTAGACCGCTATACCAGGGACGTAGAGATACCCGGGGAGAAATGGAAAAATGGAATCTCCCAAGCTCACCCCCAACCCAGTCCCTCTGCCATTTTTCGAGACAGAGTCGCTGTGGTATGTGAAGGAACTCGTGAGATAGAATTGGTCTATCGATGAGTGCTCCTGAGTCGAAACCCTGTTTGGCAAGATGGTCAGCCCGCTCATTACCTAAAATGCCACAGTGGGATGGAATCCATACAAGTGATATGCGGAAGGCTTGGTCGAATAACGAGCTTAGGGTACTAATTATTCTACGCATAAAGTATTCTTGGCTCTTTAGTGAGCTTACGGAGCTAAGTGCTTCGACCGCGCTATAACTATCTGTGAAGATGTAAAAGTGGCCGGGGGGTCTTGCACAAATATTCATCAGGGCGTAATAGATTGCTGCTAGCTCAGCTGTGTATATATTACACGGCTGCTCTAGCTTAAAGCAGGCTTCAAAAGAGATATTATAAATTCCAAACCCTGCCCGGTCTTCTACTAAGGATCCATCGGTATAGAAGGCATTGATTGGTTGTATGTGACCAAACTTATTTCGGAATATGTTAGGAATTTCCCTCGGGCGATTATTTTCCGGGATATTCCTAACTTCCTCGAGGAAAGACGAGTCAATGCTAGCAAGGGAGCTGAGTGAGTCTGGGAGTGATATTGCTTGATCTACCAGTGTACTCGGGTTGACTTGAAGGGCTTCGAAGTCCTGAAAAGTTTTCATGATTTTTGATCTGGACCCAGCCTCAGCTAGTGCCTTGAAATTGAGAATTATTGTAGGATTTGTTGCGAGGGATCGGATCAGTACGCGCAGGGCAAGTTGTTGGTAGCGTAGTTTGAGGGGCATCACCCCCGTCAGTACCTCCAGAGACATGGTGTGTGTGGATTTCATAGCGCCCAACGCAATTCTTAGGCTGGCGTACTGTATCCTCTCCAATTTTATTAAATGGGCCTTAGCTGCCCAGTGGAAACAGAAGCTCCCGTACTCTAGAACGGAGCGGATTGTTGTTTTATATAATCTGATTAGATCTGATGGGTGTGCACCCCACCAGAATCCTGTTATCGTCCTGAGGAAGTTTATACGTCTTGAGCATTTTTGAATAATATGCTTCACATGGGTATTCCATTTGAGCCTATTGTCGAACCACACGCCGAGATACCTGAATTCTTTAGATACTTTTATTTTCGAACCATACAGAATAAGATCGAAATTAGGCTCGTATAATCCTTTCGACACATTTGACGTAGTGTTGGAGAAAAAAGAGAAGATGACCATTTCTGTTTTTACCGGGGAAAACTCGATCCCTAGTTTTCGGGCCCATTCTGATAAGTTATCCAGAGTGACTTGTAATGGACGTTGCATGTCCGGAATGTTGTTGCTGGCTACCGATACAACCCCATCGTCCGCCAATTGCCTTAGTGTGCACTTAGGGGCCAGACAGGCATCAATGTCACTGACGTAAAAATTATATAAGAGGGGACTCAAGCAGGATCCTTGTGGAAGTCCGCTAAAACTGGTCCGCACCTCATGACGAGTACCATGTGTGAAAAACATCACTTTTTCTGAGAGGAGGTTAAAAAGAAAGTTATTCATTTTAGGGCTTATTCCCGCCGATTGTAGCTTATGACATAGAATGTCAATGAGTACTGAATCGAAAGCACCCCTTATATCTAAGAAGACCGAGGTCATCATTTCCCGACGAGCGTGAGCCAATTCGATCTCAGATACAAGAAGGGCTAAACAATCGTTAGTACCCTTGCCCTTGCGGAAACCATACTGGGTGCTAGATAGAAGCCCCTTGGATTCAACCCATCTATCCAGGCGCAGAAGAATCATTCTTTCCAGTATTTTTCTCAGACATGACAACATTGAGATGGGTCGGTAGGAGTCGTGGGATGAGGGGGGTTTGCCGGGCTTCTGGATGGCAATAACATTGACCTCTCTCCACTCCGGTGGGACCATGTTTTGCTGTATCAAGTTGTTGAAGAGTATGAGCAGACGTTTCTTTGCCAACGCGGGCAAGTTTTGTAGCAGTTTGTACCGAACTTGGTCTCTACCGGGTGACGAGTTATTAGTCGAGAGGAGGGCTAGTGATAACTCTACCATAGTATAGGGGGCGTCGAGTTCCATTGGGTCTACTTCCCGCGTCTCTTGGGTGAAGCTGTTGGTGGCCACAAAGGGAGGACATACTTTCAGTGCAAATTGCTCTAGCCAGTCGTCGGAGTAAGATTCACTCTCGTTGGTCTCTTTGCCATTTCGCATTTTTTTTGCCATTTTCCAAAGAGAAGCAAGCGAGGTAGACGGCGACAGGTTCTGAACATAATTACGCCAGAAGCCTTTCTTTTTTGCCTTCAACAGGTTTTTACATTTCTTCTCCAGCACTTTATACTCGTTATATAGAGTGTCGGAGCCGTAAATTCGGAAGACCCGAAAAGCTCTTTTCTTTGCCTGAAACATGTTTTGGCAGTCTTTGTCCCACCAGGGATTGGGGGGCTTGCCGGGTGTACGCGATCTGCCTGGCGAAGTTGTTTGGGCAATTTGGGCCGAGTCTTGAATGCAAGAGACCAGTAAGGTGTACTCCTCCATAGGGTGTAAATTTGTGGCGAGGCGGGAGAAGGATGTCAATATTTCGTCTCCGTATTTTGCCCAGTCGATATACTTGGTAATGTCCCTTTTGAGGGGAGTATTACTCTCTAAGAGATGACCTGTGGCGATCATGGTTTTTATTGGAAGGTGGTCGCTGCCTAGGGGATCTTGGATCACTTTCCATCGAATGTCCGAGGCGAGAGAATAAGAGCACAGGGACAGATCAAGCACGCTGGTACTTGTGCGACTAACCCGTGTGGCTTCACCTGTATTCAATATTGCTATACTATGGCTGGTACAAAAATTTACTATCACTGGGGCCAGAGCGTCTTCCGTCTGCCCACCCCATTCATAACCATGGGAGTTGAGATCTCCCAAGATTAGGACTGGAGAGGTTAAGACGGTAGCGAGGATATTCAGGTCCTGAGAAACTATTGAGACCATTTCTGGGGTCTTCGGTTTGGGCGGTATGTATATGGAAACGATTGTGACGTCAAGTGAGCCTAGTTTGGCCCTTGCTGCCACTGCTTCCACTAGGTCTAGGTGAGGGATAGTAACTCGGTAGAAAGAGTGGTTTCTTTTTATGCCTAATAATACTCCTCCACCTAAGCTGGCTCTGTCTTGACGAATAACGTTATATCCATGAAGGGAAAGAGATATATCTGGGGAAAGCCAGGTTTCACAGACGGCAAACGCGTCACAATGGTGCTCACTAATTAAAACCTTGAAGGGATTTAATTTGCCTAGTAGGCTTCTGCAATTCCATTGAATGATGTTCGCGAAAGAAAATTTTAGTTGTTGTCACGGATCAGGCATTCCAAGGCTGGCCACTTTCCTAAAAGGTTCTTGATCCATGACAGAATCAAAGGCTTAGCCAGGGAGATCAGGCTTATAAGGCCTTCAGGAAGTGCAAAGGATTGGAGGATCGCGTCGAACATATCCGACAGAATTGGGTTTCCAGGGGAGGGTTGGTGGGGAACTGACGGAGGAGACTGGGTTCTCTGACGTTTAACAGACGGAGAGGAAGGGGACGGGAGAATCATGTCGCCTTGAGGCGCGGCATTAGGGGGAGACGCAGATTTCGGTTCGCTAGCACGATCAGGAGCAGGTTTCTCATTTGTGTGTTTTGTTACGGGCTTTCCATTGTTACCATTTCCTCTCCCTCGCGAGGTAACAATCGGTTCGTAAACCGTTTCGTTTTCTAGAGCGGGGAAGCACAAGGGGGCGAACGGGTTCGTCTGCGGTGCTCTCAGCACCTCTGCAAAAGACCCACGTGCACGTGCAACGACCGCCTTTCGGTTTTCTGCTCGAATTTTGCGGTATACAGGGCACTCGGTAATTTCATGCCACGGTTGACGGCAGTGACCACATTTAGAGGCTGTCGCCGGGCATTCCGCCGTGCTGTGAGAGCCCCGACATTTGCCACAAGCCTGCTTGTTCGAGCAGTAGCCCTCCGAGTGCCCGATCTGATTGCAGCGCGCACACGTTGACGTGCGAGGGACATACGGCCTGCGAATAGGGATCCGCAGCCCCTCGTAGACGATAAACTTCGGGAGCTCGGTTCCCTCAAAAACAACACGAAGCGAGGACGTTTCGTGGAAGACCTTCTGCCCCTCTGCGGTTACTGATGCGGCGTATAACGGGCGCACCTCTAGTACCCTCGTCGCAGGCGAGGACTTGCTAGATCCACCCACAGCGAACTGCAGAAGTTCGTGGCAGGGGATTCCGCAATCCTCCACGACCCCGGATACCTCCACTCTGCTATCGGGTATGTATACCCGATAGTGCTCCGTAAACAATGGGTCGGCGGCGATCTGGTTCGCTTGGACCCGATCTGCAACGGTTACGACAAGCTTATTTGGTCGCACACGTAGGACGTCGTCGACTTTATCGTACTTTGCTCTTAGGGAGCGGTTAATGGATACTTGATCAAGCGGCTTTTCCCTGGGCATGAAAAAGACCGAGAACGGTCCCTCCCATCCCTGCGGGTATGCGCGGGGCCTGGCTGGCAGCGGGGGTCTCTTGACTGCGGTAGATTCTCCGGCTACTGAAGTTCTTTTTTTTTTTTTTACTTCAATAAAGTCGTCCGCCAGGCCACTTTCGGCTCCGGCGTCGACCTCCATTGCAACGGTAGGGCAGGGAGGGTAGGAGGAGAGGACAAGGGTCACCCTGCACTACTACGATCGATGAGCAGGTGCTCAACGTACGTAGAGTCAGGGCGCCACAAAAACTATAGGAACCAGTGGTGTTAGTAGTTTGTAGTCCTGATGGGTCCGAATCACAAACACTGCAGTGTATCACAGTCGCGTGGTATGCGTCCCCTCCACACACGTGGGCTCAACTATGCGTCAGTAGGCTGGTGGACAAGGCTGGTACAACTCTCGTGTCTTTCCTTTTGCTCTCGTTACGCGCTGGTCGATAGGCGTCCGATCAAGGCGAGATGCCAGACACTCGGGGTACACTCACACTTGGGATGCTGGGTTACAATAGCGGCTTTGTGTGATCCACTGTGAGGCTGTATGCAGGTACGGGAACTGAAATTACACTTTGCAGCCACGTTGCGCTCTGACCGATAAACGTCCGTTCAGGGCGAGAGCTGAAGGCAGAATGAGTTTCAATTTATGATTGATTTTTTTAACGATCCATTCGTCATGTCGCTTCTTTTGCCAAAGCAATTTTTTCAGTGCATTTCAAATTATTATATTTTTTAAGCAGTGCTCAATATTTGTCTCAATGTTAGATAAAAGCAACACAACTATAATTGGTGCCTCAGGATGTTCACTCTCCGCCTAAAACGAACGGTCCATCGCCATCGAAACTATTTTCATTTGTTTTCCGTGGACAGATTACAACATCAGAGAAATATTAAAATCATCCTGCCTCGAGCGGCGTACGTCGCGAGCCATGGGTTTTATTGAACGGTGTGTGTGCGTTATTGCTCGTACAACTGCGTCCATCATCGGGGTTGGGGGCTCACTCTCCGAATAATAACAAACTCAATCCCCTTGCGCTCATCCCGTTGGCTCATTCCAGGGAATAAATGCATATCTATGCTTAGCAGCCCGTGAAACAAAGCGTCCCCATATGATCATCAGCATCCATCGGGAGGTTTTTCGTAAAAATTAAAAACGCAATGTTCTCTTTTCCTCCAGCGTTTGCTCCTCATTGTACGATGGAAGTAGATTCCATTCCGCGGATCCTTGTTCCAGCTGTACACACCAACGTCGCACCTTTGATGGCGGGATATAGCCGTAGTGCCTCGACGTTCCGTATATTGGATAAAGCATTTTCACTCCTTTCTCCACTCCACACCAGTGTTTCCTCTAGCTCATACCAGCCACAAGCTGCCGTAGTGGGCAGAAAAAGCACCTGAGATTGTAAATGCCCCTTTCTGCAACACATCTCACAACCGCCACAGTTACATAGTGTTAGTACGTAAACGAGGGCCGCGCAGGAGAACCTGACAGGACCAAATAAAAACTAAACAATATTACCAACCCACAACGCACCACTTCGATGGATTCAGAGAGCCAAAAAAAAGCAGAGAAAAACACTTTTCAAATGGAGGCGCCCGGTGGTGCTTTGACTTTGGTGGTGCGGACGGGTTCTAGCGTTTTTCGGTTTTATTTTATTCGGTCAGTTACACATCCCCTGGACGGGCAGGTGGTGGTGAGAGCTGGCGTCTCTTCGGACGACTACGTGGGGAAAAATAAAGTTAAGACCCGATGGTGGCCGGAAGGAAGCGCGAAGCGGTCCTTCTGGTGAACGCCGCGAAACAGCATGCGGTTCACGCGACTCAAAATAAAATCAAACAAACCTCAGGGCCGCCCAAACCCGTCATGTCGAGCTGCGTCGCGACTAGGAGGCACTGCAAGCAAACTACTGTGTAGGTAGAGTCGTCGTGTTTCTTGCCGTCAGCAACGGTACCTCGTACGCATATTTTTGATGTACTTTTTTTCGAGTTGGCTTCCCGGTGGAGCGGGGTACATTTTCATTTTCCCATTCAAACCGTACAGGACCTCGTACCTACCACCCACCAGTTTGTTACATCTCATGCCATCGCGCCGGAGCACGGAGTGCACGGATCGGAGGTTCGTACATGTAAAGCATCCAGTGCTCGATTTGGCCAAAATTATCAGATTCACAAGACACACAACGTGGACGAGAGGGAAAGGGTGCACTGGCCCTACCTTAACGACCGAGTGGAGTGGGATGGGGTTGACTGTGGAACGGTGGGTAAAAATTAAAAAGTGTTATGTGGGTGACAGGACTCCCCAGCCCCACGCGAATCTGCGGGTTCCTCCGCAAGGACGTATTTGCCGATATGCAGCCGAATTCTCCCACCACATCCCAGACGCCTTCACCTTCCTCCAATACCTTCGTTGACATTCGTTAGCGAGTCCCGTTCCTGAGGCGGGTGATTGCGCCACAACGCAAGGCGATTTCAACCTGGATAGTTGGTTTTTTTTCTTCTACCCCTTTCGAATCTACAGCGCCGCAAAAATAGGCTGAGGATGTAGTGGATGAGCATGACAATGATGCTGGCGTTGGTGTTGTCGTTTTAGTCGGCATCCTAGCAAATGTCTAGCAGCATTGTATCCTTCAAGCGAGCGCCGATATTTACTAGGAAAGTAATCGTGCCGATGCCGTCGACAGGGTGTGTTTTTCCTCTTTATTTTTGGCTTTCAGACACAATGTACAGTCGTAATGATAAAAAATAGTATTTAGTACTCCCCATGGCAAAGAAAAACATGGAAAGTGCATTTCTTTTAAATCAATTTGGCTGAACAAAAGTAGAATGAAACAAAAACAAATGATGAACTCACCTAAACTCAACAACACACTCAAAGAAACTAACATTTTTTCGATTTGTGAATTGCTTTTTGACGATAATTTTGTACAGCAAGTCTGCAGAGGTTAAAATTTGAAAAAGTTCAAATAAATTCCTTTTCAAGATCGCAATGAAACGTTACAATCAATTTAAAAAAAACTCACATTGAAAACCAACGAATTAAATTTCCAACCCATACTCATACTTTTCTTCTCACTCCCACTCCCACTTCCCAATAAACCTTCGGAGGTTGGAGGCAATTTTTGTTGCATATTTTGTACCCTGTTGTTCCATCTACCCTGCATCTGTTAGAAAATTTTCTCCAACACCCTGCCGGGACGGGGATATGTTTGCTCGCACCGACGGGGACAATGCTCGGCAGCAGAATGCTGTCGCGTTTTATTTTTCGCCGAACTCTTCGCCGCGTTGAGGTGAGATTTGCAATACATCGCAATTTTGTTTGACTGGCCTGGGCGAACTGGGGGCCGTCTCCTGCACGACCGTCCGTTCCATTCGTCAGTAAAGCAAAACAACGAATGCAACTGTGCCTGCCCTCGTTTTGTGTGTGTGTGTGTGTGCGCCCAGTTTTTTCAGTGCAAAATTCCTCAAACCTACGCCAAATCCTTTCTATCTTCTATTGTTCCGTGCATTTCGTGTGGAAGATTCGCGCATCCCTGTATGATATTTAATATAATATAACGGCGACCGGGACGCGAATGTGGCCCGAATCCCGTACCCAATCGCCACTTTCCACTGCCCAGTGGGGGACGGTGTGTGTGTGTGAGTGTGAGTATTTTTTGCATCAATTTCGCAGGAGGAAAATGCCCTCCATAAAGGTTTGAGTCTTCTCGTTTTCGCTGCATTTGCTTACATTCTCATCTACGAAACAATTTCGATGTGGAAAAAAAAACTCACAGGAAGAGGTAGGCAAGGGGGAACGGAACGTGCCGACTGGGGAACAGCGTTTGCGTTGTCATTTTTTTTCGCTCCTTTTTGCTAGAGATCCCGTTTTTAGACACCGGTTCGGCCCTATCTATCTTCTGCTTCACTGCTGGATGCGATTTTCCTGCACAAAACCGGGGCCGGTTCTTGCCGTGGCGAACACCTCCCAATGGGGTCCCAATTCTTTCGCGCTCACCACCACCCCCCCCCCCCCCCCCCAGAAGCGCGGATGATCCGGGCGTGGGTGGGTGAATATTGTTTTTTTTATGCGCGGCAGACGAGCCCCCATAAAAGGAAAAATGCTTTGCCTTGCTTGCGCAAGGTTCAATCCACGATGGGAAGGATCGAATCCGAAGGAGGTCGTGCGGAGGGCTAGTGGATGTGTAGTGAGGATGTGTTGGTCGCTAGCCGCGCTTCCTCTGGTGAGACGCGGTCGTGTTTTCCTCTTTCTGGAGAATTGATGAGTAACGATAGATAGATAGATGGATAGGCTTTTCCGTACCGGTCCGATTCCTCGCCAGACCGACGAAAAATGGCTTCATCGTGCAACGGGAGCCAAGGCCCGCGCACACAGATGCGTGACCGGTCGATGATTTAAAGCAGCAAAAAAAAAAAAAAAGGTACATAGATGAGCCCGAAGGCTGGTGCAGAGATTTCAAATGAAATGAAGCATCGGAGCGTTTGGAAGTGATATGTTTTATTTGTATTTTTTTTTTAGCTTCGCCTTTGAGTAGACGGAAAATGGTAGACGAGGTGAACTCGTGCAGAAAATTTGCCTCGGTTGTGTGGTTTCAAAGGTATGACATAGTCACACGTTCACAAGAATTGGTTGAGCGCCATGTTTTCACTCGATATTGCAACAAATCACTGTAAAACTTTCCAACAAAATAGAGGATAAACATTAAATTTTTTTGTATTCCCGTACAGTACCGATTACAATCCATTTAAACGATTACACAAAGAATTTAAGAATGGAGAGTTTATTCCTTTCTCCTCGTTGGAGTTATATTACAGGTGAAAGTGTTTCCACACAAGACACCGTGGGGCGACACACCTCGCACTGCAAAACCAAAGGACAGCTACATTCTAACAGAGTATGTCCGACCAGAATCTACGTTGTATTAGCAAAAGGAATTCAAGGTTTGCGTTAGGAGCGACACACGAGTGGATGATGTAGTCACCGTTATCAATCAGAAGAGGATACCGTATGGATACGACCGTCCATACTGCGTAACACCTAAATTCATAGTTTGCATACTTTGTAAGGTGGACCTTGCTCGAGGATGCTTGCAATGAAAAATCGGACAAATTTATCGGTGAGTATGACACATCCTAAAAGTCATTTACTTTGGACAAATCAGAAAAATAAATCGATACATTGTCATTGTATTGGAAGTTAAAAATATCATGCTTAGTTTGTATTTAAATAATCTCAATTCAACCCGATATGATTTAGAATCACAGTCAGTACAATACATTTATACTGTCTGTTGATGTATAGAAAAATACAATCTCTTTCGTGTATGTGCCAAAGGCGTGCAGCATCAAATAATCCAGTCAATGTTGAACTTAGAAGCGGTTTGCATAGCAACGTAAGAGCAACGGAGGATAAATCGATCCCTTTTCGCTTTCATAACCCGAACCGCGATGCGAAAAATCTCCTAAACACACCGGCTTGCCAAAAGCACCATCAACCGGCTCCGGTTCCGTTTGCGCATTTCGGTAGCACGAAGCAAATTAATAAAAATGATAACCTACGGGTATGGAAATTAGCTGGAAAAGTACCAATCCGGCTCCTGTCTGGGTGTGTGTACTTTTTTGCTGCTGGTGATGAAATTGTCGATATCGAAATAATGATACCCGTAACACATTCTAAGGAAACGTGAAGCAAAGGGGAAAGAAATTCGTCCAATATTATAATGATTAAGTTCCCGAATCAAGCAGCCAACCGATTTGATCGCGCAACCGATCGCATCGAAGGCACACCCGCCGATCGTACACTTGTCCAAGGCTGCCAGAGGGAAGCTGCTTCTTTCGATCGGTAATTTGCATACCGAAAAGGACGCAGCAAATAAGCAGCAAGAAGAAAAAAAAAAGACAGCTCTTCGATCGAAAGGGCTTGCTTAATCAGTCTCAAGGTCAGCGCTTCTCGGCATACATTTTTTCCCCCAATGCTCTCGATTCTCGGGCAGAAAGGAGCAGCACAAGAATAAAGACACACACACAAAAAAACCTACAGCAGATTTTCACCCGAATCAGACAGGACCTCTGGCGGCGAATCAGCCGGTCGGCGCATCGGCTGGAAAATGATGTTTAAGCACATAACCACTACCTTCGAGGCGGTGCAGTTGCAACTGCACCGCGTGCAAATGGTGGGATAAAAAGGTTTGATCGAGCTTCCTCGCTTGCTCCCCGCCGGTCACCGATCGCGGCTCGCAGCAGAAGGTGAAGCGAAAGGAAACTACGGTCCTAAGGAAGACCACGGGCAACGCTTTCGCAGTCGTGACGAAACGGATGTGCAGAAAGTTGAATTGATGCTCATCGTAGCATAACAACAATGAAAAATCCGGTAGCAATTTGAGGCTGGAGTGCTTCAATGGAAGTCTTCACCGCCAGCGTTACCGTCTCGAATCACCGCCAGCGTTATTGTCCGCCTTGGCATAACCGCAGCAAAGTGCCGCAGCATAAATTTGATCAGCTGAGGATGCTGCAAGCCCGAGCACCAGGGGAGGGTTTTGCAAAAGTATTGAGTGGTAGTTAATAGAAAAACCAGAATTGGATCTTGCCAACAAAGCAACGCATCGTGAACCAGTGGCGCGAAAACAGTACGAGAGAATTGGAACTTGCTGTGGATCATTTGCGGTAATGTCCCTTACGTCGAGGCCGAACGATAGCAGCGGTATCGACATTGTAAAGACACCGCACCGAGCGGCTGTTCAGTTGCGGGGCGAATATTTATGTTTAACATGTTACAATAGAAAAGGAGGGAGGAATATGAAACGAGTGATGCAAACACACTCGCCACTTTGGTCGAATGCAGCACAAGAAAGTTGGTGCATCGTATGAAAATGTTTCCCGCAAAAACTCGTACATACTCCCCGTCCCGGTGTCAAACTTTCCACCACCGAGACGCTAGAGAATAGAAGACGGCCCTGGTCGTCATCTTGCGGCGAACAATACTATTTATGCTCGGCGGTGAACCATAAATCTCCATCCATCCGAACCGTGTACGGGGTTCGCCCCCCGTACGTACGTTCCGTTTGTTCGCTCCGTGGTTTATCACCCACTCATCACCGGGGGCCCGATTTTCCCGATGGCTGCTGCTGCCGCCGTCCACCCGGCCCGACTCCGCTCCACGCAAATGTGTTACGCCACGCTCGCGCTCCACGGAGGCGAACGGAGGGGAAGATGCATTAGAAATGGATACATCAAAACTGTCAGCCACCGACCCGAACGGTGCAAGGGCAGCGGGTGCGGGTGGGAAAATTTGTTGCTGAATAAAATGCTAAGCAAGTGAGCTAAAATAAAGGAGAAACAGCACGCACCGTCCTCCTTCCCCGCCAGCCATCGCGGCCCAGGAGCCTGGAGATGAGCCCCCGGGCTAATAAGCGTAATGGTGGATCACATTCACTCTTGCTGCCGCGCCGTTCACGGCTGGGTGGTTGTAATTTATTTCTTTATTATTGTTTATGAACGCTGTGCACTGCTTGGCGATGCATCTATTGCATCTATTGGGTATGCGTTACTTTAGTGATGTTTCATTTTGTTTCCCGGTATGGGACTCTATCCTTGCCTTGGTTGGCACGTTTTCCTAGTATCAGCGAGAAATGTGGAAATTTTGTACGAACAGTGATTAAATCCAGTCGTGTGTTATTTTCAAACTTTGTGGTGCTTAACGTGTTTGCAAAAAACACCAAAAAACAGCGTGTTCATTAGGTGTAGTATCGCGAATTTTCTTGAGAATCCAGTGATGCATATGTACCGAGATGTCCATCCCTTCCGGGTCATCCGATTTCCAGTAAGTTTGTGTTTATCGGCCTCGAAAGGTTGCTGGGGGTTCATTTGTAACTGCTTGGCCAAAGCAGTTTAGGTGAACATTTAAATTGGAGAGGGCGGGAGAAGGAGTTTCCCAGTGGCATACATTTATCGCGTGCGTTTGTGTCTGTAAGGGTGTTTTTGCATCATATGGGATTCGCACGGAGCAGCAACAACAATACTGCTGATGGATGATGGATGATGTTGATGATGATGATGGAAATGATGATGGTTAAGAAAACATTCCGAATGCAATGAAACATGTATGGAAAATTAAAATAACAATAAACATTAGGCAAATATTTATTTACGATCGTTCGAGCGTATTGGGCAGACAGAACGCGCCGAACGGGATAACACGATGCCGGCCCCGCGTGGATTCCTTCCCAGGGCTTGCGAACACCGTTTTTCTGTTGGTTTTAGATGGAACGAGTTCGATCGCGCTTTGCAGTTTGCCGCCGACTCCAGTTCACGGGCCGATGAAAGCGCAAGGGCGAGGGCTTCCCGAGGGAACGAGCGGTGCGCGATGCATCTTGAGTCACGGAGGCCCACTGGAGAGGCACTTGCGAAAACTGGGAAAAGTATACGTGCGTCTAGCCAGCGTTGCTCGTGTCTAAACCACCGCCCCACCCTCACCATCCGTTTCCGCTGGGTCGCTGTTCTTCGAGGGCACCAAACAATCACCCACATCGCAAACGGTGTGTGTGCACCGGCACACAGCCAAACACATGCTGCTGGCGGTATGTTTTGACTGCCAGCGTCAATCATTCCTATCACACACATCCCTGCACGTGGGCGACGGCAGGGTGGGCGGGTTTGGTTGTGCCACGGAGGTATTTCGCATTTTTGTTTGGATTTAATTTTGGTTCCTTCCGCGCGCAACCGTTTTGTTTCCGAAGGCGGCGTCCGCCCGGAGCAGCACCAGCAACTTACGCTGGCGGCGGACGGCACGCAACGCTGCCTCGCGTTCCGTTTCGGCCCCGATCGGCGGTTTATTCATAAGCGAAATAACAAATATTAAATTACATTTACAATCGATTCGCTGCCGCCGCGACCACGTGCGGAAAACTGGTCGGTTTGAGCCCGCCGCGAAGCCAGAAAGTAAGGTGAACAAACAAGAACATTTTGCACAATCTGCGGCGGGGCTGTCCTGCGCCCAAGGAGAGGGCAACGAATGGAGTGTGTTTTGAAATTTGGATACCGTTGGGCGAGCGTTCTACGCCAGGGAGGTTTGTGTGCCTAACATACTTTGTACTGCAAATAACGAATTGTGATCAACTGACGCTGCGACTTCCAGCGTGTTGGGTAATTCAGTAAATTCACCAACAGTTCAGACCCTTCCAAAATGTATGCTTTCGGGTTGAAAACCCCGAACGGGGCCCACATTCATAAATATGCCGTTCGTTTGCAGAAGTAACAAATGTGTGCGTCCCAGCAACAACCCCCCGCCGTAAGAAACGTTCTCCCGCTGCATCCGGATGCATCATGTCTCGGGGCATATTTTTCCAGCACTGCATAAACCATTCCGCCACCAGCCGGCGCACCCATTCCCAAACGGCACACAAAAAGACAAACTCCCGGTAAAATATTCAGCAACATCTCCGGCAACAACACACACACACACACACACACACACAACCAGTGTCCTCCTAATTCGAACGGCCTACTGTCACTTGCGACGGGTGGCCTCTCTGCGCCTTCGGTCGCTGCGTACGGCGTGTACGTACGCCCCATCAATTATGCAAAATGCAATTTCAAAAACGTAATGATAAAACTGCTACGCCGGAGCGGCCAGAAAAGTTAGCAGCAAGCGAACGTCCTGGCCGAGGGCTGAGAGGGAAGCTTACTGTTAGATTTCCACTCGACGTGCGCAGGAGTGGGTGGGCTTGCGGAACGATGCCAGGGTGCACCAGGATGCGTCCGAAATTTTGCCTCGCTCCGGTACCGGAGGACGTGGGTGGGAAGGTGGGTGGAACCCCAGGAAGCGTGTTACACCGCACGACGCAGGAACTCGGTTCGACTCGGGGCTGGAAAATCTAATTTCGATTGTCGAAGAAAAACTCTGACAATGGTTAGAAGTGATCCTTTCAGGCTTGGTGACTTTTGCACGCTTGCGAAAGATCAAGCTAATGCAGTTTATACGCCACCGAAAGATCGTTTAGTAGCGACGTGGGATTTGAACCACCATTCCATTTTCTTTCCACCGATTGAGCATTTCGCTGACCGACTGAGAGCAGGATTACGTTCCCGCACGGTTCCGGTACGTTGGTGGTACGATTAATTTCTCGCCGAACGATCTTCGTCGTGCAGAGCGCGCATTTCCCACGCCGTGGGAGGCCAGAGGATGTGTGCTAAAAGGTAATTTTATGCATTATTGCTGCGACCACCGCCGCACGTGGAAAAGTCGTCGCCTACGACGGTGCGAACATTCCATCTTCCGAGTCAGGTAATTCACAGGGCGGTCTGATCTTTGCGGGGTCCGTTGGAAAATGGTCCATGTTTTTTTTCATCCGAACGTCACATCCGCAGCTGCGTTTGCTTTGTGATAAACAACTGCAAATACTTTCATCGATATTTTAGGTACAGAGGTGGAATTCCTATCCTCAAACTCTTTGGAGCAGTAATGCCTGCGAACGGTGCAAATCCGCGAATAAAAACATTTATTACTCATGCGATGCAACATTGTACCAGGCAATTGCGGGTGGGAATTCAATTCAATAACGATGTCGGTAGTGCGCTGCCAGCTCGTTGCTAGTTCCGAACAACCATCGAGCGGACTCACTACGACTTCGAATGAAATTCATCCGTTTCCTGTAAAAAAAAGGAAAAAGAAAACACATTCCTTCTCTCTCCCTAGTCGGAGGTTTCATTCACGTACGCGGAAAACGCACCTAAACGACACAGCAAATGAGCTGGAAATGAGTGTTTATGCTTGCGCCCACGCTCACAGCCGCACGGCCGAGTGGCCACTTGGGCCGGGAAACGCAATTGCATGCGGCCCTTTTCCGTCACACTCCTCGCGGTCTCGCTCCACCGTCCCCCCTTTTCGTACAGCGATCGACGAACGATGGTGAGTGGATGCACGTGCTAGAATGTCCGTGCAGTTTTGAGGCAAAGGCAGTGCAGTCTCTATCATTCGCGGCCGTGATAGACGGATCGCGCGCTTGGGCCAGGTTGCAGATTGCCTAAAATGAAAAAAAGAGAAAGGGACAGGCACAGTGCATCACTTTGATGGTGCACCTTTGCAGTGCGACGACACAAACCAGAGATCCCAGCCGGAGATGTGCCGTCGAATGGGAGTCGCTGTGGCAAGCGAGCGAAGGGCGGAGATGTGGCACCGAATGTTGGTCAACGTCACGAGGGCTCACGAGCAAATTCCTCTTCAGGTGCAGGCAGGCCGTGGTGCGGGTGAAAAAAGACATAAATCTAAATGAAGTTCTGCTCGTCCGATCTGAGGGATAAATAAGAAATAAAGTTCTCCGGTCCTTCCTCGCTTCCGGCTTTCCGCTGGTGCGTGCCGTTGCGCTCATCCCAAGGAACCTGCTAACTGGCCTCCCTTTTCCTCCCTTTTCGGCACGGAGCGAACAACAAGAATTGATTCTCCTTTGCCAAACGTGTAGAGGCCTAGAATTTCGACTCGATAACGGGGGGAAAAACCCTCTTGCCCCCACCGACCATCGTCAATTTGCTCCAGTGCAACAACCGTCATAATAACGGTGCCTCGGAGTGCATTCTCATTAGGAGTACATTTTCCGTGCTAAAGGGAAGGCTACGCACCGGCCGGACGGTTGGATCTTTTGCTCCCGGTTTGGCGGCCCAGCTAGCCGGAGTGTTGAGCGCTGTCCGAATGGAAGGAAAGCGTCACGCCGTATCATCCGTACGCCAGTGGATGCATTTCCTACGCCGGTCCGTGGACCGGTTCTGCTCCTGCGTTATCAGCCCGGTCACCAGCGACGTCATTGTCGTGCTCCTGTCCTGTCGTGGCGCAACCACGGAGGACAAAATTTTAATCAAACTAGCCTAATTATCTATTTATCGATGCACCGGTGCACGGACCAGCGGTTCCGTTTTCGGTGATGAGGCTCCCAGCGCCAACTCCCACCGTCCGTCGTCCTCCCCCTCCCCCCCAGGGGGCAATGCAAAAAGCACAGCCCCCTTCTTGATGCTTGATTTTCTTCGTTGACGCATTTTATTGCATCACTCCCCGAGGAGCCACTGCGAGGCAGATTGAAGTTGCTCGCCCCGAAACTTGGACGGTGTGAAAGAATGGTGTGATAAATTTTCAATAAACTCCCACCGGTCGAGCTCCGGCCAGCACGGTCGATCGATCGGCAGCGGCACAGACAATGAAGAGGCTACTAATAAACTTTGGCGAGCTGAAGGTTCGGCTCACGTGCTGAAAGTTCCAAGAAAGGTGAAAGGGCCGCAAAAATCGATTTACTTGATTAACAGTTGCGTGCCAGCCTGCGAAGCTGTCATTTAAACTACATTAGAATGTCAGCGAATTGCAAGTTCCTTCTTTCATCTCGTATTTCGTTTCTTTGATGATGGATTGGATTTTAGTTTTTCTTTTGTTGAACTGTAATGTTTCTTTGGAGGTAAATTAATATACAAAATGTGTCCAATGTCTGGGCTTGCTCTTACTTTTCCAACCATTTCCTCTAGCTTTGACAATTTATTTAAAAATATCCAATTAATTACTGACAAATACTCATGGTGGCATTAAAAACTATTCTTCTGTCCTTTTTCTCTCTATAAGCATTTCCTACTAGCGAATGGTGGAATAATGCATTCAATATGTTTTATATCTTTTTCATCTACCGTTTGAAGCGCAACGCTGAAAAACGAAAGGTTCCACAGCTGTCAGCAACTACTTTTATTAGAATCTTTTCCAACTCAGGCGGAAAAAGTCGACAATTTTGGTGATTTGTTTTGAGCATTTCTATCGCACTCTCTCGTTTCTTCTGTCGCGCATAATCTTTTTAACCCGAATGGAATGATGCTACATTCTTTTTCTCCCGTGTTTATGCCTTCGTTTATGCTGCAGCCAATGCAACCAAGTAGAGCGCTCCCGTACGACGATGATTGTGATAAATTAATTCCGGATGATATAAATTAAACAAATAATTAATTTTTGCCTTCTGCTCCACATTTTACCCCCCACGCCTTGCCAGCTTCGTTCAATCTTTCCGCCTCATCTCACAGACCTGCGATCATCAAGAAGATGATGGTTGTGTTGGTGCCGTTTGCTAGTGACGTTGCGCTAGCATACGGTCCGCTCGTTTCTGGTGATGGCTAAGCGCAGCAGACATGCAGCCCGAGACGGAGGGTTCAAGTGTAGGAGAAATATTTACATTCGATGCAGAATTAGCAGCAACAGGGAAGAGGGCTAGAATAAGGGTGGTGGATGTAGGCGAGCTACCGATGAAAGGCGTAGGAGAAAATATTAAGACCATCGGTCCCACTCAGACAAACTTAATGTTGTATTTGCCCACAACTGCTTCGGGTAGACCTTCGACGAGCGCTGGATGAAGAACGAATTGGACAGGAGCGTATGAAAATGCATCGAGCCGAGGGAGGCCGACGTATTTCGAGAGAGTTATGCCGGGGAAGGTCTCGCTGACTCAATAATCATCACAACAAATGGAAAACTAGCATTGGGTGCTACTGGTATTACGAAATGTACGATTCGTACCCAGCTCGTCGGTTGCCTTCTCTCCCTCCATCGCTGCGTCACGATGCATCATGGAACAAAAGTTGAAAAGGAATGCATCGTAGACCCACTCCCCCGCCCCGGCCGGACCCTCGCGAAAGGTAATTGCGGGCTTTGTTGCAGCGGGAGTAATGAGTAAAGCCACGGAATGTAATTTTGTAACGAAGCACAATCGCGCGTCCCACCGGAGGTGAACTGCTGGCCCCGGCGTTATTAGCGCATTTGCGAATAAAACCGAACGGGAAGTTTGTTAGCGGCCGCGCCAATGGCCGTCGATAGTCAGAGACAAGAAAATTGGTACGATTCTCCGTGGCAAAGTTCAGCAGGCTCAGTACGGCCCAGCGCCAATGGATTATTAGTTCAACAACAGACTGTTTCTGTATGCACGATAAAGCAATGGAATAAGGTACGGTAGATTTATGCCACTAATGAAGACGATTGAAAACATTTTAATCACACGATACCGTGCAAGGGTTCCAGTAGAAATCAGCCTGTTTTCTGTCCGTAATAAGCCATTTATGGCTATGACCAACGATACCACAAAATGTTATAGAATCGAGTTGTTTCCATTTAGATTGTACAAGATTCGGTGGTTTTATTGAGTGTTTTACTGTCTTAGCCCATGATGTCTTGTAGGATGAATGTATGGAACCATTTGACATAGTCACCAGCAACTGAAGCACATAACTGTGCTCCAAGTGCAGCAAAAATTATTTTAACAAAATCTGACAAGCTAAAGCTCTGATACCAACTCCGAAACGGTCTTCTTCCAGGCGTGGATGCCAGCTTTTCCAACTTCCTGTCGTGTAACTGGTCGTGCCACAGATCCCGACGTGTACTCCTCCCTCCCTATTGTGCACATTCATTCTCAAGTTTGCAGGACAAATGCCAACTGCATCGTGCGTAGCGTCCACGAACGTGTACGTTCGAGCTGTTACAACGAGTGCGGCAATGGTTTGTTTTCTGGCGAAAGATGCGTTTCTCGCGCAAGTTGCACCATTCACCTGCCGGGCAGGAGCTTGTCGTAATGGGGAGCCGAAATTTGCCGGTCGTTGCATCTGCCCTTTTGTCGAGGGGTTTCCAACGGCTTCCTCACATTCGGGTAGCGGTGGACTTGGGCGTTAGGACATTACGACGAGCTCTCGTGGACCCATCCTGGCATCTCCCAAAACGTATTATTTCTGCACAAGGGAGCAGGACCGGGGATAGGGAAACAGAAGGCCGGCGTGCCTGGTCTAGTCCAACGGGAACCACACGATAAACAAGTCGGTCTGCGATGTGATGACAGCATCGGCGACGGCGACGATGATGATGGCCCATAAACACGGCAATGATGCAAACCAGCCTAGGGCCCACGCTGGCTTAGGAAAAGCTGTCTGCCAGGTACAACGACAGGACACGACCCGGCCAAACAAATTCCGTACCTCCGTTCGGCGAGATGCACCCGGAGTATCGCTGCACATCCTTGCAGCTTCGAGCTCCATTGACCAAAGGGGGAGAAATGCTGTCCAGCCTGTCCTGTTTCTGTGCTTATATTTAACGTCCCTGTTTTATATCTTCTAAACGATGCAAATTTATAATTCTATGTTTATTTGAAACAAAAATAAATCCCCCGCTACGGTTTGGTCTTTGATGGTGAGGTTCTCGTTTAGGAGTGGAAGAAAGGACGTGTGCTGGACCGTTTCCGGTTTCTCTAACGATGGACAGCAACGGCCGTACAATGATCAGCGGCCTCTCCGATGGGAGTACCTATTTTGCCAATGCCAAAGAACTGGATGATCTTCGCTGAGTCTACATGGTATCGTTAAGCATCTAGGAGGCTTTTCTATCCGTAGGCAGAAGGGTGAGGCTGTCCGGTCGATATATTGGTCCTGCCCGAAATCGTAGAAACTCAGCCATTAGGCCTGGAACTGGAGCGCACACAGAATCCGAATTCGGCAAAGGCTATATTGAATCAAATTCGTCATCAAATAATCATGCGACGAATAGAAATAGAATACAAGACCATGTTTAGCGGGAGCGGGGGAACTCTCTCCTTCCACCCTGCTCATTCTAACCTCAATGGTCTACTCCTACGAAGAGTAGTATATTCGGGAATGGTATAGACATTCTACAGCCTTTTCGGTTGCCTACTTGGCGACGACACCCAAGGGCTTTCGATGAAAACAGTTCACCTTGCATATGTGCCAGCATATGTGTGCCTTGCACTCTCTATCGTGTACTTCTTTTTTCGATGGATTCTTAGAAGCTGATTTGGCATAGACTTTCAAAGGTTCTACGCCTTGTATAGTTACATGATTCTTTTGTTTTCCGGTGAAATTTGGCTTTCCAGGCGAGCATTTGTCCTGTGTAAATCGCAACACCGACACGTGCTTAATGCATGACATAACCTATAGCAGAATATAGGGATGGACGACTTGTTTGATGAAGAAATTCGCAACGAAACTGCTTCGGACAAAATAATGATTGTAATCATTATCCAGAAAACAATATCTCTGGAGAACAGATAAATCTTGTATACTCCCAGCATTCTATGCTTGAAAAACAAACCCTGCGTTCCACTGTGTAGATTAAAGACAACTTTTTTTATGAACGTAGAACAGTTTCTCTTTCGCGTATTTTCCATGAGAGCTTCTCGCATGGAAACGCCCCTGTTCAAAGCCCGAGATATGCTCGAAACACGGAAATTTTCTACGCAATACCCGTATCATCACATACGATTCGAGCAATGAATTTCGCACCAGAAATCCAAATTGGATGACGAAAATCTAAAATTCAATCTCATTAAATTTGCAACAGCCATACACAGTACCGCGTATCTGCGACGCTGGAGCATCCTGGCCGCATGTTTTCCTTTTTCCTTCCACGTGGTTCGCGCCGTGAGGCTGCAGCAGCAACAGCAGCTGGTTCCCTTGCCGATGCGTGCATAAATCGCAGCCGCAGCGGCAAGACCGAAGACCGAAAACCACGTCGCTGGCGTTGACGACGATGGGAAAATTCTTTCCGGCGCTGGAAAACAATCAAGCTCGTGTCCCGCGAATCGGCCGCACCAAGCGGACACGCAATTCTGCATAGGAGTTTTGAGAAGGAAGCCTGGGGCACCGTCATCGTACGCATTTGTGCGCCGATAGCGATATGATTCATGCGTACAAAAAAGTGGGCGAGTCGTACCTCGGACAGGGCCCGTGTTCCAAAAAGACCAAACACGAAGACAATTTTGTCCGGTGACAAAAGCGCAAGCAGTTTCCAAAAATCACACTGGTTAAGAGATATTTTTTCAAAAAATACAACAGAGAAGGATAATCGGTTTTCTATGAAACATGGAAGAAAATTAGAAGCAATTATATGAGTAAAACATTAAACATTTTTTTAAAGAGTTGATCTCTTGTTCGTTAAGCTATTAACTGGTTGAACGCGTTGTTAAAGAGTGTACCTGTCAATTTCTTTTTGTGTAAAGAAAATTTGTTACCAACAAGGAATATCCTTTCCACGAATCATATAATCACAAAATGTGCTGTATCGAGGAAAAGCAGGTAATACCTCGATGGAACCTTTTATGCAATAGAAAGTAAAAGGAGCTTTTACCATGCAAGAATACTAGCCGCAGTTGTGGGAGTGGTGACGGCATGTCGTAGGCTGTAAATGAAATTGTGAACCCACTATATGTACACCCTCGGGAAAGGGTGCATCATACGAACCGCAATTTCGCGACCATGCTCTAAGCAACTGACCAAACACGTAGTGTACCATGCGTCATTCTTGTCCTTCCCTTTGCTCTAGCGGCTAATGGAAATGCATTCAATTTCCCTCTTACTGACTTTTCCAAGCAGATTGTCTTTGACCACAAATCCGGCGTACCTTGCACGGCCAGACGACGCCGATGCGCGTTCTGGCGTTGCATCGGGAAGTGGCGGCAGTTTTCGGCATCATCTTCAACCCACCGTTTCCCCGAGTGTACACCCGACCCTTTCGGATGCGGTTTGCGTCTGCACGAGCATTTCCTTTCATCTCGCCACTTGTAATCGGATCGTCTGAATGGCGAACCCATGCGTCGCCCTCTATTGAAGATCTTTTCCAGCGCCTACAAGCGGCGGGGGAAAAAACGCAACATGATGCACCACCATCCAAACAACCATGCACCAAAGCGCCCTTCGCACTACTGCACCGCGATGGCGCCAACGTTGCAAACGTCCGTTTCGGCGGACAACAACAGACACGGTCCGGTCGGCTTCCCGCCAGGTGGCGCCAGCAGAAACGAAGAACAACTTCGTCCCGCTTGACCGGCGAAAAGGGAACAACCATTGGAACTGACGACGACGGTGACGACGGCGACGACCACGATGCCGTCGACAGCACAGTCCGGTGCATCAAGTAGCTCGCGGTCCAGTCCAGGCGTCATACTTTTGCACGCGGCCGCCTCGAAAATCGCATGTTTCTCGCGGGGGGGAAAACGGTGGACGAAATTAAAACACCACCGGAGCAGTACCATCTCCAATAACATGCTGTCTTTCCCTGTTTGGTGTGGCATGGTGGCGTTCGTGCAAAGTGCGGGCGAGACAGGGCGGCGTTGATCAAAAGTTTGAAATAAAGAAAATAAATGAAAACGGAAGTTCTGACGATGGCTCTTTGAAGGAATGGCACAACCGTGAACCGGTCCAGAAGTATCGCAGGTAGTGCTCGTAAAGGGGAGAGTCCACCAAGCTGGGATGGTGGAAAACGTGTCTCTTTGGAAAACATCCTGCGATATTACGAATTCACTGTAGTCCAGGGTGCAGCATGCGGTGGGCTAACCCATAGCTCCCGGAAGGACGGGATGATTGGAAGAAACCCTCAGTGACAACCGCTACATCCGGCACGAGAGCGCGCTCGCTGCTGCAGTTCGCCATGCAGCGGCAAGTGGTGGGTTTGGGAGTCAGGTTTTGTGTGCACCAATGACCGGCTCTTTTAATTTAGTCGAAGTTTCAATTTTCCCGCACCCGACGGGGAAGGAGGCGCGTTCGCAGTTGGGGCATGCGGCTCCTTCATTTGCAATGCGTGTCTTCACTGTAAAGGAGCGCTATAGTGATGTGATATACCTTCCCCGTGAACAACGGCGACCGGTTGTCCATGCCGGAAGCTGCGTTCATGTTGACTCCCTTGGAATCCTAACGGACCAGAAGCGCAGCGGGCACGCGAAACGGTCTTTGGCGCTCGAATCGAATCCTGCCAATCTGCACGTTCCCTTGAAGTGCAAGATGCGTCCCGGGGTTTAGGCACGGCCCTGCCCCAACCAAGAGACCGTCAAAAGGAAGCCCCTATGTCGGACCAATCGAACTTTCGTCAATACCTTTTCAAATTCGGACGTTTCGTACATGATGGACTTCCTGAGGTTTTCCTCTCAGTCTCACCCCTACAGGCACGGTGTTCCATTTCGACTCGAGCACTCGATTGAAATGCACCGTCAGATGCAGAACACATCTTCAAATACTCATACCCACACGCACACACACACGAACAAGGGGCGCGAGCACACAATAGCATCGTACCGTACGCATTGCGATTTCTCATCCTTTGCCGGGTAGGAAAGAAAGGCCCAATCGGGGGCCGCTGCCGAAAAAGCAGTTCCGGAGAAAACTGCATCCAAAATAAATATCCCCAATCGTTTGCACTCGCTGCCAGACCATCCATCGATCCGTCCAACCGACCATCCATCCATCCGGCCATCCATCCGGCCACCTCTACGCATCTTGGAGGCAGCTAGCGAGAGGGCCTAGCGCTACCAATTGGATTGAAGGGATTTGTGCGTCCTTTTTCCGAATGTTCCGGGCTTCCGTGCAAGGACGACGTGCATCGCACGCACGATCGGACCTCGAGCTGCAGAAAACCCCAATCGAAATCGAATTCAAACCGAAACTGCATCCCCACGCCGGATGCAAAATACACCGGACGGTGCGTGCTCCTCCCGGCATCCAGGAGCGCTCCCACAGAAGCCGGATATTTTTGCATGCAGTCTTTTGTTTTTCCCCGAGAGCCGTCTCGTGATTGAAATGTGTGCAGCGGCCTATGATAATTGCAATACTCGGACGGAGGGCCGGCCAACGACAGGATTGTTGCTTTGAAGGAGCGAGATTTGCAGCTCGTACCGCATACTCGTCGGACGGAAATTCCCTTGAGCCACCGGCGGCACGGCACTGGAGCAAAGACGGCCTCGGCGGGTGCGTAAGGGTGTATTTTTTAATTGAAAGAAAATAGAACTCTTGATTAATTTTTCAAAACCTACCCCACACCCGGGCACTGAAGCCATGTGCGACGTCGGTACGTCGAGATCGAAACGTCGCTCAAAATCGGTGCCCAGGATCAAGGACCTGCTTCAGAAAACTGAAAAAGAACTAGCGGCATTGCACTGTACACATTTCTACGCACACTGAGGCTGGCTCTCCACCCGACTGTTTCTGTTTCGGGTAAGAGTTTGTGCTGAAGACTATTTTTAAGAGGATTCCACAAAGACGCATTGGAAAACGAGCGGAAAACAGCTCAATGCTCTCGTACGGCGTTGCTGGAAACGATGGAATGGTAGTGAGTGAAAAAAAGGCTCGAAGGCAAACTGGGCGGTGGCACCGCTGGCGGCTGCTGCATTTTAGCGTCGGAATGCGACGTTCGTCCAGGGGGATTAAGAATTCTGTGTTCTTGGTGCCGGACGGCCCTCCAGCACCATCGCAACGGAAGGTGAGGCAAATACCCCGTTATAGTCGAGCCCAAGCAGAAGCAAAGAAATTACAGAGCCGATGCACCGTTCCGGCTTCCGGGGGTCCTTTCCATTCGTTTATTTATTTGTATCGAAAAACGTCCTAGGCCATGAATATTTTAAAATCATTATCATCCAACTGAGGCAAGGCGCATTCCTTGGGGTCAGGGGGTTTTCCGATTCTTATAAAACCCCCCCGACCTTCGGAGCTACGGAAAATAAGATTTCTTTCGCTGCTCAATAATTCACACAGCCAGGTGAGGTTCTTCGCTGGGAGGAGGATTTTTTGAATTGCTTACAGGGACTTCTTGCCGGTTCCTAGGCGCAACAGACAGGGAGAGGAGAGTTTAAAAATCTTAATAGGAACATTCATGGTCACCCAGGGACCGTCTGAGAGTGCCTCATTCGACACACGGCCATTTTCCAGATTAAAACTCTGCCATTCCGTAGCAGCACAAGATTCTAGTAAGTGCCGTCAAATAATTGAAGCACTCGTAATAAAACAGGGTCGTATGCAATTCAATATAACAAAGTGGAGCTAGATGTGCGTATCAAAGGCTGCACAAAGCAGACCAATCGGAGATGTATAATATGGCGCATAGTTACTAAGACAATTGCGTCTTGTTAAATCAACTGAAAATCAACAAATATTTCTGAACAGAACAGATCCTATGGAGTTTAAGATGTGTCGATGCATGCAAGAGCAAGGATCTCCTCCTAACACCACTACCATCACATTTTGAGGAAAATTTCCCGGCTGCACGTACACACACACACACACACTGGATATGGAGGATGTACCAGCTTCATCGTTCGCAGCTACTTTCATCATTCGTCCACATTCGCAAACAGCTACAGGGGGATCGGGAAGATGCAGAGGCGGACTGTCAAAAAATAGAATTTCAAATGCATCGAACGACGGTACGCTCTCAACACACCAGCACGCATCGGCAACGTGTGGGCCCCTGCTGGACGAGCGCCGTACCCTTTTTCCCGACTCCAGAGTCCAATAATGCCGAAACCCGAAGGTCCATTCGGCGTCGTTGGCAATGGCGGCCACCGACAGTTGGAGTGTTTTATTTATTTATTTATAAATGCGTAGAGATGCACCAGCATCTCTCCCGTGCCTCTCCCGGTTCCGCTCGCCCCTCGGGGCACCTTTCCATCGGCAAAAACCCTGCTGGATAATTCGTTAGATAGGATGCGTAGCGCAACGTCGTACATTAGGATTGGCGAAAGGATTCGCTGAAGGATACATACGCAACGACGTCGCTAGGGCTCGCGTTAGCATTCGGCACGACCCCGGGAACCCGGGAGCGCCACCTTCCATCGAAACTTGCGGACGAAATGAAACGAAACGGTTCGAAACGTTGCCACCGCTGGTGCTGTTGATGCTGCTGCTGTTGCGGTTTATATCAGCGTCCATTTTCTTCGATCCCTTTCACCCCGAAAAACCGATCGAAACCCATATCCCGGATCCCAATTATCTGTCCCTGGTTGCGCCCGCTGCCAGGGCGATTCGCATTTCTCGCCTGACGACGACGACCACGACGACGACGGTGCCCACTTCGAGGACCCCGATGACGATGTCTACGCACCGAATAGAGATGCATTGTTTGGTTATCAAAGACAAAACAAAATAAATACCGGACCGTGGCGGTGGCGCATCCTGCAGTCGAGCAGGAACCGGGGCACCCACACGGATGCGAAATCGAAATCTCGAATGATAAATTTTATATAAATTCCGTCCCAATCCACCCAACCGCGCACACAAACACACACACATACACGCCCAAAACCCCACTCGAACCGAGCCGAAGCTCGGCCTAAAACCTTCTTCTTCTGCTGCCGCCGACATCCCAATCGTTGCAGAGGCACGGCACGGCATCGTCCGCTAGGTCGTTTATTTCCAGAGGCTGCCTTTCCTGCCGGCCCATACAAACGGAACGGATCCGATGCACGGTGCGTAGCAGCAGTTGCAGTTGTGTGCATTGCAACTTTCGACCGAAGCGAAACTCAGACGCAGCCGAGAGAACGCCGCTTCTGGATCTTTTTGGCAATGGTATTTTGCATTAACGAAGGTGGGCGGCGGGGCGGTACGTCCGACCTGGAAACAGAATGTTTCTCGAGCACGGGCAAGATAAATTGAAAAGAGTAGGCTCATTGGCGGCAAGCATGTGCGGGTGCGTTCCGTGTTTCCCCGTCCCGATGCAAACTAGCCCTCGGGGTAATCACGCAGCGGACAGCCCATCATCAGCATCATCGCCAGCGTCGCCAGCGTCGCCATCATCGGTATCATCCGGCAGGAGGATGAAAAACTTCTTCACCGGCATCGGCTGGCAGTCCTGAAATTCCCGTGCACCGGAAAGACCCTGGCTGGATGGGGGGTTTTCCCACAGAAAAAGCGCGTAACAATCGAAAGCGTAACGGAGGCCGCGAGTTTGGGGAGATCGGGAGTCAAAACCGCGCTCCTGGAAATGCATCGCCTTCGCAACAGAAGCCCTACGGGTGGATCGTTTGTAACCCACTCCGCCATGGCCCCCCGTTGGCTGCCGGAGTTCGGAAAAACAAAGACACCTCCCAACGGGGTGGCGGCTGGAACGCCCGGCGGGGGTTTGCAACCCGCATTCATTTTCGAAGTAAGTGCAACGCCGAATCACCGAGAACGACTCCTCGGAGCCCCATCGATTGCAAAACCCGCGAGTTATATTTGCGAATGCGCTAGACTTTGGACGGACCCTAACCCTACCCATCGATGCAAGATGCAACGGCGAATTCAAAGCGTACTCGGGAAACTACTGGCGCTAGGTTCTGCTCCAAAACTGCCCGGGGTAAACAAATATTTTATATTCTATTCAGACCGTGGTCGAAATTAAGCATCCAGCTCGGCCCAGACCGACGAAAGAAACAAGGGTTGACCCCTCCGGTTTTTGCTGCTGGAACTGCAACGGTGCATACGAACGCCGGCCCGGTTTTGGTTTGCCGGACCCGTACCGAACCGACGAATCTTTCGCTTTCGCTGCGTGCCTCTGAGGAATTTAATGAGTTTCGTGCGATGTCGGAAGGAGCAGCGCCTCCTTTGGGCGCCAGGAAATGAAGTGCGTCATCTGGCGTCCTTTCCAATCGAGTCGCTACATTTGCAACCCCTAGGGCCATGGGGCATTCGGTGGACGAAAGGTAACAATCGGCAAATTTATCCGTAACAGACCCTTCCTGCGGGATTGCAAACTTATTTACGGGCTGAAAGCTCCGAGTTTATCTATGTTTGTCAGATTCTTTGAAACACAGTGCTGTTTTAATCTACATGCATACATTAATGGATACGTTTCTTTGCATCAGAAATCTGTTAATTAAGGTACTGATAATGTTTAGGAACGTACAATTTCATCGACAACTACTTACTCTCTGTCCGTACAACTAAAGATGTTTTGGTATCTTGATATATTGTACATACCTGAAATGAAAATAAGTTTAAACAAATAAATTAGTGATCGCCATGCAATATTCGAAAGATTTAAACACATTTCATTAATATTTTAAACTTCATTATGCTTGGCATATCCAGTACTGCGTGGCATCCTTAAAATCAACTGAATGCAGAATCAAATTTGTAACCAGCGTTAATAATATACGATCTCGAACAATCACCCTACATCGGATCCGATCTGTTCTACATTTACAAAGCGGTACGAGTTTACAATCCCACAGCGACCAAACATACGTTCCTTGGTTGACCTCTTTATTGGATCAATCGGCACGGCTTTTACACTTACAGATAAACCATCCTCATAGTCCACAGAGCGTCCCCAATCCATCTGTCTCATCTTAGTAAGTTCGGCAAACGTCTACTTCCTTCCAACGTTGCCCAGTGTGCCAGAAACGGCCAACGGTGTCCCTGCCGTAGAAGACGGGTCAACTTCATCCGTTTGTTGTCTAAGCTCGACTTCAGCTGCTCTTGAAGAGATCTTCCCCTGCCGTTCGCATTATGCAA
Source organism: Anopheles atroparvus (assembly GCA_914969975.1). NCBI lineage: Eukaryota > Metazoa > Arthropoda > Insecta > Diptera > Culicidae > Anopheles > Anopheles atroparvus. Next base: position 38,182,067 of record CAJZCY010000002.1, on the reverse strand, counting down.
GTCACTCCATCTAGGCCATCAGGCAGAATGCCGAGCTACACAGTCACCGTTGCATTTCTCATTTATTAAGATAATAGCTAAATGACAAAGTATTTCCTTTACTTATCGGCCGAGGCTAATTAAATAATGAATACACTGAATTAATTAACTTGTATAACTTGCGCCGGTCGATGTATGCGAGCGACGGGTCGCAGTATGTTTCGAGTCCCCAGGACGCCGACCAACCCACACCACGCACGCACACACTGGAGCACGTCCGCCTTGTCACGAAATATTATCCTTGCCAAACATAAATTCCCCATTCCGGATGCATTTCCTGCATTCAATATTCCCGCAACCCGCCGGCTCGGCAGCTGAACCCATACAAATCCATCTCGTCGCCTCGGGCAAGGCCTGTTCCACTTCTGGCGAGCCGTCCCGCCCTAGACGTCACCCTGTTTCTAAGCTTGATGTGCAAGGTGACATCACGCCACCATGCGACGGATGATTGGGATGATGATGTTGATGATGATATCGGTTATTTATGCTAAAAGGACTTTGCCTCAAGGATCCCGTTCACAGCGAGATTCACTGTGGCTAGAATCGGGCGGACTAATGAGTACGAGCTGGCGAAATTCTCGGTACGGGTGGATTCTTTACAGTGCACCGAAGGTTCATGCGGATAGCAACCCAGGCTTCGCTGGTCAATCTTGGCCTTGTGGAACACACCATGCCGTTCGGCTTTGGATGCGTAGCTGCGAACGTCTAAACTTGTAAGCTTGCCAATAGTCGCCACTTAAATTTATGCAACCTACACCCGCACCGCGACGACGCTGGTCGGTCAAATTCGGCCCATGCGGCTTTTATGAAATGTTGTTAAGGATCAAGTTAGCGCATAAACCATGCTTACATCTGTCCACACCAAACGGAGCTCGTCTCGAATGCAAAGAGCCCTTGAAAAGTCTCCACTCGAACGGTGCAATATGTCCATGCTGCACCCTGCGCTCCGAGGTGAGCACCGTTCGGAAGGGCTAATAATAAAGTATCCGTGCAGGCAAGACTCCGACTACAGCCCCTCGCAGGCAGCGCTTGCTCGTAAGTAAAAGTGGAAAAGAAGGCAATCCCCCCCGAACGCTAATTGTGAGTGAAACCAGCCACAATCGTGTAAGGTTGTTGTCGTACGCTGTGGGTGCACCGTGCATCGAGGACCGGATGCACCGGGGAGGATGATATAAACACCGCTAATGAAAACTCGGACGCTGTTGGGGCGGCAACGCCACCAAACGATGGGAGATATTCGAGCGGATTATGTAAGATAGGGTATTGTTGGCTAATCGGGTTAAGGTTCAGGATTAGAGTGAGTAGTCGAAGTTGCAGCTCACATAAGTTATAGCAATACTTTTCGATGTATAAACGAGTGATGTTTTAATGAAGTCTAATGAAAACACAGTATAATAATTTTCCATTGTACAAATTTCGGAACAAGTATTCGCATTTTCAGTAGTCAAGTATAAATGAAAGTTATTTCAAAACAAAGCAAATTTCAAATAGCACTTTGGGAAGATTCGTTAAAAATACTTTAAAAAAATGCAAACATATTATAAACCACTTTACGTTGAAGTTAATTTCAACTGAAACTTCGAGGCTGTGGCAAACGATGGGAAATTCCTCTACGGGCCGGGCGATAGCAAGCATCCCTTCGGCACGAGTTACCCTTCTGGCGCAACTTCTAGACGGTCCCAAAGCTCGGCCCAAGCAAGTATGCGCTGTAGTCGACACAACGTCCTTCCAAAGAACAGAACCTAACCGTTGCCGTAAGCCAAACCAATGGGAAGAACGGTCAGTGCATTCTAGCAGGGAAATGGAAAGGAAAATGTTTCGACACCGACTTCACCTGTCCGCCCTCGGGACTGCCTTTTGCTAAGTGAAAGTGAAAGCATCCGAACAATCTTCCACATGGCAGGAACCCACAACCGCACCGAAAAACGAGACTTGAAAAGGGGGAACGTTGAGTGAATGAGTTAGCGGATGAATAAGAGGATGATCCCACAGTTGGGTTTATTTTTTCGGGTTGGCAACGTTGCTCGGTTTGCATCGGAAGCGAGGGAAGGTGTTGATGCAACCGGTCAAATTTGAAACAATTTTCCAGCCGACATGTTCTGTTGTTCTAAAAGAAACAACAGGGTTCTGTAGTCTCCAATGTGCTCCCGAGTTGAGTGCATTATGAACCGATAACCGTTTTGTAAATTTCATTCAGTTGAATTTACTAGAAGCTTTTTCACAAATAGTTAGTCAAAGTCTTAAATAGTATGTAGTCTATTTTGAAATCTAACGTCAACATTTTCACCGATCGCAAATGGAACAATGAACTATTTCCTTCTACGCCAGCATTAAAAAACGTCAACGATAAAGGAGTATTCGTCGACTTCTTGTTGGTGCATTGATTGCGGCAAACATGATAGACAGCGACAACACGGCTTAGTGAATATGCAATTCATATGTGCAGTTTTGTGTCGATCTGTCACGGCATATTTCCCCGATCACACTGGCAGCCAGATTCACGGGAATCGCCGTACTCTGCGCTACTGGTGGCGAATTTTTCATTCCAATTTTCTCCCATTTCCCGCGACGGTTCGTTTTTCTAAGAGCGAAACCTGATACACACTCTACTGAAGATACCATGATGTCCATCAAATGGAGAAAAAAAAGCTTAGGTAGACCCATGTTTTGTTTTAGTTTTTTGTCTGTCTGCTTCACTATCTAAAAATATAGAAACCCGCGCCTACGGCTACAGATGCGTCCTAAGTGAGTTTGTTCTCTGCTCCCCCGGTGGGTGGAGAAAATGCAGCACATCAATCTGATGCAAAAAATGTAATTGATTGAGAACTTGGTGCACCCGTTGCGAATGCTCTCCTTCGAAACGTCCGAGCACTAGGGTTTGCTTTTTGCTACAGACAAAAACCGACTCCGAAAAATAAGGAGAAACATTGGCAAAGTCCATCTACTCAGCACAACCGAACGGCGTCCCGCGCTTTGATAGACTATATTGGCAATGACTGTTTGTGCTGGACCAAAAAAAAAACATGCAAAGGGATGGTGCAGTGCGTAAAGGTAGACTCGGGTCCGAAAGGACTGGCGGAATGGATGGAGGTTCGCTAGAGAAAGATTTGCATTTCTCGTTTTATGACTATCCAATGATTTTTCCGCCGTTGCACGTCTTCACTGCTGTGTTCACGGCTGCAGCCGAAATTCGTGCCATGTGCCCTGGGGCATAAAGATGGAATGGATGTGCATGTGCAGAATGGAAAAGAATTATTTACCAAAAAAAAAAAATCAAATGAACCGATTTTTTCCCCCTAAGCGCACTCTTCGCGCTCCCTGTTATTTCTAGCCAAATGATCTTCTCCTTTTTCCATTCTAGCGAAAGAAAAAAAAATGCTTCCTCTGGCTCGTCAAACGAACCAAGGTACAACAAGGTAGCACGGAAGGCAGATTGAGCCACAGATCGGCCCTTCACATCGAGGATGAAGAATCGAAATCCCTTTTTCGTCATAGTTGAACCGTTACTGCGCGCCCTTTTCGTGCAAATAGTCGGCCCCCGCTGGCGATGTCCCACCGTTGTGCAATTCGATTTCCTGCCTGGAACATCACGAAAAAAGCGACATTCGTTGCTCCAAACATTAATCGGCACCAGTAGCCCTACGGTCTCGTTTTAATGTGAAGCTGTTGTTTTAAGTTTCTTTTTTCATGCCATATAGAGACAGGAAATTGCTCCCAAATCTGTATGATATCAACATTTTCAAAGACATTGAACTAGGGAAAACATTTTTGTTAACTCACGAAGGCAGCATTTGGCGATCTGCGATTCATTCACTTCCGTTCTTGAAATGTGAATAAAATATTCCTGACTCATATTCCTGAAAGTGTCATGTTATCTGTGCATAAAATATAATCCGCAATATTATACAACCATGTACAATTTACATACGTTAGGTACGCACCGATGAGAATCATAAAACATTATGCGCGAATCCTATGAACTTTTTAAAATCTCGTTGAGTGTGCTTATCACGGGTAATTAAATCATCCGCCAACCTTTTGAGATTCGTGAACTCATGGAAATTGAGCCGTTCCCCCCGGGAGGCTCGATTCTGCACGGTGTATTGACATTCAGTCCTATATGGAGCACGGAATAGTACAAGCACGTGCTAGAAGTCATTTATTGGTGTGCAATCCGCACGCAGAACCCGATAAAGAATGAGCGAAAGTGTTCCCACGCATTTTTCACGCATTTGACCTTCATTGACGTGGAAAATGGCAATCATGGCAGCCAACGTGCCAGCGGTTTCCACACTGTTTCCTCCTCGAAACCCCATCCGAAGCCAAAGCCCAAAAGCCACCCACCGTGGCAGAGTGGATGGGCAGCACTTGTCGAGAGTTGATTATGCACTTTTCCCCCTTCATTTTCATGGCCTGCATTCGCATGCATGTGATTGTGCCTCAATTGCAATGGAGGGATGCACTCTTGGTGGTGTCATCGCAAAGCGTCCCCCTTTCCCATTCCGGTTCCGACTTCGGTGCACATATTTACGCGCGGATGATGTTTTCATCCTGACTGACCACACCACGTCAATGGACAGGATTCAACAAGTGTGCCATTACTACACAACACGCATACATGCACCATTGGGATGCATTTATCCCCCCCAGTTTCCTCGATTGGTCAGTATAAGCCCTCGTGGCGTTTCGTTTTTCATCGCCGATGCATCGAAAATCCATCCGGTAGCTGTGTGGTCAGTAGAGTTCAGGGGATGAGAGTTTCCTTCTTTTTTCTGTGCGAACAAACACATACGTACAGCTATAGGTGCACCAGACGGGGAAAAAACTCCTAAGTGTGCTAAACTCCTAATGTAGTTAAAAGTAATGAATCAATCATAAGTAAGAACACTTTACAAAACTGGAACAAACAAAAAGATTGAATCCCATTAGAATATCATGCAACTGGTTCACGCTTTGTTTTTCTGTGGTACAACGAATGTATTTGGATAAAACAAGCCACCAAGAATGATAAAATTACGTAATCTGAAGCGTGCATCTTTTTTCAGAACGAAGGTGTAAGTGACAAAAAACTTGAGAAAACACATTCGCACGTGAAAATAAAAGTTGCTTGGGACAACAGCAACAAAAACTTCCACGCCAAAGCTGAATATCACCTTGCGCGGGAAAAGCACGATATGCTACGGAGGCCTCCGCGAATTCAGATCAAGGCTTTTTGCTCGAGCCGCAAAGTGCGCTTACGATGCAACGCTTCCTTCGTTCCCAGTCCCGTACCCGATACGATACGGTACAAAGTAGCTAAAGTATGGTTACCCCGAACGTCCGCCTGCCTCATCGCCTCACCTCCCACGTTGGCGGTATGCACATATAATTTTAGCGAGAGCAACATTTTCATTTAATATTTATACTGCTCTAAATATTAAATATTATTTTAGAACAGAAACACTTCACGGTACACCCGGCGGAAGGCACACGTACAATCTCACACGTACACTTTTGGCGAGTGTGTTCGCCCACACCAAAGAACCGTACAGGAAAGAGAAATTGGACGCCGTGTAGCAGGACGTAACGCAAGGACAGTGCTTCGGGGGGCGAGTGTGTATGTGTGTGTGTGTGAACAAGTGTTGTGTTTTCCTTTCTTCCGCCGCTTTTCACGACTTTTTTCCCGGAACATTGCCACTTTTTCAGCTGCGCCTGCCCTTCTATATATGCATGAGGAGCGTTTTTTATGCCGCGCTTCCTCATCAACAATCTTTTCTTTCTTTTTTCACGCTTTTCCACAGAACCACACGGAAAGCTTTTCCTTCATGAGCTGCTTAGATTGTGTACGCCACGGAGGCGGCAGCAACAGCAACGAAGTAAAACGAGGAACGAGGAAAAAAATCCGCCTGTCCGTGGTGAGAAGAAACAAATGGAGAAGACAAGAAACCCAGCTGCCATGCTGTGCAAGGGCCCCCGGCGGAAAGGGGAGGCGACGTACGAGGCGGTGAAAGAGTGCACGAAGAACATAAATATTACACCAGCATCAATGTTTAACGACGAAGCACACGAGATCATGCTGTCGGTGAAGATGAGGTATGCGCTGTTTGTGAATGGCACGGTTCTGCCCACTTTGCTTCCTCGTCTATTCACGGACCAGCCAGTTTGGAGTGGAGTAGAACACGGCCACGGGGAATACGGAAAAAGGAGGTCAAATTTGAAACGCCCGCTGAACGGTTAGAGCGGAAAGCAAGGATCGATTACAGAACGGCTGGAGCAGGAATTAAGGTGTAAATCGATGCGTTTCAAATTGATGAACAACGTATAAGGAGTGTGAAGCGGCTTTTGCATTATTGACCTCCCAGGACTCCAGGGGTTTTGATTTTTATGTCAACATGTTTTATTAAGAAACCCTACTAAAAGTTCGTGCCTGCAACTCATTGACTATTCTTCACAAGCTCCAAACGCTACCAAACCACCAAACCTTCAACAAACTTTGCATCCTGGAATACTTTTAAAATTCTCCTCTCAAGATCTCCTGGCATTAACAATTGAATGCTCACGGTCCAGAACGATCTGCCGTTCTGATGTCATAAAATTTGAATCAATCCCAAAGTACCTGGCTGGGATTATCCGATCGTTTAGTAAGCAATTTCGCAATGAAATGATTACAAATTGCAACTCCCGGGACCGGGATTGCACCGACTGCAACTGTCCGTGGGTATCAGCTCATCATCCACTTACTAACAAAGGTGGCGTTGGTGGTGGTGGTAGAGAATGCGTGCCACAAAAGGCTTCCCTTAAGCTTCCCCACACCGAACCGCCGGATATTTCCGCCAGCGAAAGGCGTAAATATCCGAAACGCCGAGGTTAACTTCCGGAGCTTTCACTTCACCACGATGGACCGAGGGGAGGAAGCGGAGAGATTTACAGGCGAGGGTACGCTTCCCCTTCTGCCGCTTGTTCCTCCCTCTGCGGCTAACGGCGCCCTCGGTTTCACCGGCGAAAACATAAACGTTGAACATAGTAAAATCGGTTCGAGTTCGGGAAAAGCAACCCAAGCCGTGAAGCAAACGGTATGAATATTTTATTGCCTCGAATATCCTCCATTCTTTCCATTCACCGTGTTCTCCCCCCGTGGGTCTCAGTCCACCGTTCGCAAACAACTCGACGTCCTTCGCTAGTGCCTTTCCTTTTAACATTGGTACTGGAGGTCGCTGAGGACGACGGGGCTACGAGAATGTGGCAGAAGGAAAGGATAATATTTTATACATTATGCACAGTATCCAAATAGTAATTTCAATCTAACTCCTGGTCGAATTTTCTCTTTTTTTGCCATTTCAGTGTTTCACTTCCTACGCGCTTCACGGCGCACTCGACATGGAAATCTATGTCATCGATCCTGTAAATTGTCTTGGTTCGATTTCTGCATCGTGGATTATGACAAGTATGGGCTGCATTTAATGAGGCTCGTTTAAAAATAATAATTCAAACCATCGGTAAATATTGATTGAGTATCCTGCATGGCTAAGCCTAAGCCCACCGCCATTCGTCCCAACGTTCAAGAAGAAAAATCAATTAATCTTCCTGTTTTACATTTTCTTTGCAAAAACTCCCCAGCTTGTGGCAAACATTATTTCCAATTCCTTCAAAGCCCTTCCACGGGTGGAATCAAAGCTGCCAAACTCGGTAGCGATTGCAGTTCGCAGCCGGTTACAACTTTACAAGCGACGACCGACGTCCGACCGAGCAAAAGAAAGCGGACGACGGGGCCAACCAACTCGGGACGGCTGAACATTACCCTCATAAACATTTCAGCAAGCTCCAAATGCGCTCCTCGTGCCCGTTGAGTTGCCGGCTGCAGCAGCCGGCTTCTGAGTCGCACACCAAACATAGGCGCACGCCAATGTTCCATGCTCGGAGATAAACGCACCCGCGCACAAACCCTCCCAACCCCGCCCGCGGGCTGCACTGAATCTTTTATGTACTAATCCTGCACAATTTATGTGCTCAAAGTCTCCCACATTGTAAACCTGTGTGTGCCTGTGAATCGGTGTGGAGTAGAGGAGGGTGCGGAAGGAAATGGTGGAAAGTGGAACGGTGCGACACCCTTGGCAGTTCAGCTGTGGGTGGAAAAGTGGCGGGAAAACTAATCCTTGTTGGGGCGACGGCATCATCGGGCACACAAACACATACAACTCGGAGCCTTCCTTGCGAGGCTCTTACCAATACAAGCCTGGGTGAGATGAAGTGCAGAGCGGAGGGCACAAATACACACGAACGATGTGCCGCACCACCTGCATCACCCGGCGGTTGCCAACGTTTTTCCGAGAGGCACTCGTGTACAATTTTCCCGCCTAAAGCTCCCCACTGAGGAATAGAGAACACAGAGGAATAAAAAAAAGAGCGAGAGAGCGAGAAGGAAAGAACATGGGAGGAAAAGGAAAGGGAAAGGAAAACCGAACATCTAGCAATGTTTTTGGTCCTTCAGGATCGACGCCGTGGAAAGTGTGCGTATTTTACTTTGTTTCTCTTTTCCTTCCGTTGGTTTGGCATGAACAGTGCTTCCACCTTCTACGCTATCGCCTGGGCTTGGGCAAGTTTAAAGGGTGGCCAAATCGGTGACTGTAAAATAAACCCCGAGCACCGGCGCGAAGGCACGTGGCCGTGTGGTCGAGGATTTCGCCATTTGCCGGTCGGAAAATCCTTTCGTGGCGAACGACACGCACCCGAGCGTAATGGGACACCGTTAAATGGGACATTGTTTCAAAAATTATCTACATTTGCATAATTATTTACTAGATGGCTTATTGGGCGTCGGAGTCGTTCGAAGATCATCGCGCTAGCGCGGTGGAAAGCAGCGTACGCTAGCCGCACCGGAGCACCGGACCGACCGATATTTCTCCTCATTAATTTGTCAGATAAAATGCAATACAAATAAATACCGTTGAGGGTAGAACCTGCACGACGACGGTGTAGGCTTGACCGTTCCCTGGGATGTCATCGAGCCGACCGACCGAAAAGCAAACCCGGGGGGAACGATCTCTGCTCGCGAAGGTGCATCGCGGCAAACCACGATCAAAGCCTTCGGAATCCGGCATTTGACAGGCAACACCTTGAAAGCCGTAGGTTTTACGGTCCACACCCTCCAGCAACACAAAATCAAAGGATTATGGCCAGGGAAAGATTGGATCGGACCGGCCGAATCTGCGGACCTGGGAAACTACCTACCGCCAACGGGTACGGGAATGGCATGTTCATGGTTCATTAAAAATCGATTTTCCACCACATCGGACCCTGGAACGGGGGAGTGGGAAGGGAGTGAAATTGTCTGCGATTTGTCCCGAGCTTTGGGTAATGACCCGAGTACTTTAGTCCAGCTTGAGCTATAATAACCGAAGCGGGCCTGTTGTTCATCGCAATGGAAGAAACTATTTTTACAAGTCACCGTCAGACATCAATATATTTTAATTTATATTTTTAGGGGTTCTTTCGATCACCGGTTTCGGATGCTTGGTTGGAATTCAAGAGAGAGCACTGTATTCGGGAACTCGGCGATGAAGTGCCAAGTTCTAAAATCTATCTTAGTACTAAATTATTAAACTAAACTTGCTAACTCTAGCTGTGTTTACAATCGTGGCTTAAGTGCGCCACATATTCCTATTATTAGAAGCCAAGGGCCAACCAACTGAGCAGAATGTATGAACTATTAAATTAAATTCCCCATTTTGAGTCAAGCCGAGGAGGAACCTCGACGGAACCCAAGTCATTTCATTTGCTTTGCAAATCTCTTCGAAACCCACCAACCGACCCCTAACCTCTGACCGCTTGCACCTCTGCTCGCAGCCGTGCACAATCGCATCACAAATCGCATGCGACTCCCCAGTGCAGTTGCAGTTAAAAGAAGCAATCAAATGAAACACCCGTTTGCGCGAGGTTAAAAATGTCATGTAATCGCCGTTACGTAAATCCTATTCACACCATTCCCGATACCAGCACTCACACACAATCTTAGTCTTAAAAAAAATTATTAAAAATGTCAATGTCAAGACCGAATGGTGATTTAACGTGACAAAACTCCAATCGCATACAGTGTAATGGTGTGCTTCGTGTCCGGCCCCGATGGCGACGGGGGAAAAAGTTGTGTGACTTTTCATGTGCCAAAGCCCGAGCTCCGCTTTGTTTGATTATGCTATTCAGTTTTATTTTTCCTTCTCTCCTTCCCCTCTGTAACCTTCTTCAAATGCAATCGAGTGCATAAATTGCATCGGCGAACAGAATTCGTGACAAAGTCGCCGTAAGACAGCAGACGAATGAAAATCTAACGTGCCGTTCTGAAGGTTTCCCCTCACTCGTCTCGGGCGGGAAAAGAAAACGTACTAGAGTCGATAAACATGTTCTGGCGGCCATTGGGAAGCTCGGTGGTGCTTCGGCAGCGGCGATAGTGCCAAGGGTGGAGAAAACTCTCCACCAAGCGAGTGGAGCCGGTGGTGCTTTGTTCTTCTTCCAAGATCAGCCCATAGCACACGTGACGACACGTGATGCAGCGGCTTTGTGAGGCAAAATCAAAGTCAAACATCATTCGACAACGCAGCGGCAAACGTGATCCCGAACGAGCATATGCTCAACCGTTCCGCACATTTGCCATCTTTGGTTTGATACTAGCCCCTTTACTTAGCGTGAGGTGTCGATGGAAAACAAGTGGGGGGGGGGGGGGGGGTGAATTTGGGGGGGGGGGGTGTGGAGGCTCGGGGGTTGTTCCAAAGAAACAGCAATAAATGTATGTTCGATTGCCGCTCAAAACCCCGCTGCACAGAGTTGCATTCACAATGTTTGTGTGCGAAGTGCATTCGGGCCCCAATCACTGCCGCTCTCCTTCTCTCCTTCCTCCATCAACGAACGCCGCCTAATCGCCTCGCTAGATCGTATTTATTATTGCCCGATCTGGTTTGCTCACGTAGTCACATACGGAAAGCATGTGTTATTATTAATAATAAAGTATTAATTTTGTTTACAACTAAGCGCGTTATTACGTATCTAGGCGAAAACCGCGCGTGCACACACACCCGTCCCTTGGCAAAAAGGGGAAGGTCGGGAAGGGAAATGGCAACGGTGGAGGTAATTGTAACAGAGAACGAGGGCAGGAGCGAGCGAGAAGCCGGTTGGGGGGGAAGGTCATTAGAAATGGGAATAATAAAGAAGGAATTAACCTCAGCGCAAACTTCGCGATTTGAATAATGCAGTTATTGTTCTTACAGCTGCAGCAGGTGCTTGGAACGGGCGGAGAAACAGGCGGGGATGGGGAGTGAAAGAGCCAGTCACGTCCAAGCGACTTGTTTTGGAAACATCTCACCCCCGCGTAACCACATCGCGGATTTCCTCCCGGGGAGCAGAAGTGAAAACCGCACGTTTTGAGAGGAATCAAAGTTATCATTTTTATTACTAAAGGCATCGATGATTAGTAATGAATGATTGAAAGCCTTTTCTTTCCATCACTCTCACCCAGGGCGAAACTTCAGCCATAGTAATCAAATGGGAGATGCAGAAAAACGCACGCACCCTTCCCTCGGGTGCTGCATCTTTTTGTTATCACGCTCTCTTGCAGCACTGCGCAATGCACTTGCACCGCCTGCAGCTTGTGTGCACACTTATGTTATTTTTATTCATTTTACTTCATGTTTTGTTTCGCTGTGAGCCCTTTTTGTTGATATGGATGTATTTATTTATTTTTTCCCTCCCCCGCTCCCGTAAGCCGTTCCTCGTGTTCGTGTTTGGTTACCTCACTAATAACGTCGTAACGTTGCCTTGCCGTGCGGTGCGCGCCCGAGTGCAGCGTGCACATTATTGTAAATACGTATAAAACTAATTATATTGTCCCGCGCCTCGTCCGCCCCCTGGTCCGGAGTGCTGCCGGAGTTTGTTGCATGTCGTGGTGCATCGCTCACTGGGTGCACATTGTACCGGTAGCAATGGTGGGTAATGTTTCTCTGTTGGGTAAATCGCAGTGCAGCAATCAGCGATGCAAACGTCGATTTAATTTTCTTCCACCAGCTCAACCACCATCCAGCAATCCGTGCAATCGAAGGAGAGGAAAAAAAAAACACACCGAAATAGAAAAAGTATTTTTTATAAATATAAGTTAGCAATTAAATTGTACCAGCACGATTGGTTTTGTTGCTACCTTCCCGTACCGCGCCAGTGGGGTTACTATCAATTTTTTGTACATTTTCGTACAACATACTTTTTTTTAAAATATGATACATTGTCTTTATAATACATTTCATAAGCCAAACTTAAATGTGCAGCATGCCAATTTCAAGGGACAGAGGGAGAGAAAGAATAACCAAGCGCAGTTGAGGAACAACATAGGCACTTACGAGACCCCCGCTTTTCCTCAGCAAATCTGCATTCAACGTTCACATTCGCCCCTTGACCGGAACCGTCGGGGGGAAGGGAACAAATATGAATGATAAATTGAACGCACACAAGGCTTCTCCATCCGCTTCCAAGCGAAGGCATAGCGCCAAGAACAGCAAAAGGAAAAACATTATCTACCGCCTATAGTTGTAAGAGACATTTATCGTTCGCCACAAACTACTTCATCGTTGCAATAAAGCTCGCAGAGAAATATGGAGAGGGAATTGAGAGAGCGGGATTGACATAAAAAATCATTTCATTAAACCTTCACTGGCATATACAAAATATCCTACGGTTAATCCGACACGTTTCCAAATATAGACAATCATCGCTCAACGTTTCTGTTTATTCCATAATTGAAGCCCTGAGATACCTCAAGGCCTGTAAATAATAGTCCGAGCGCACGTGCCGTAAGGTTAGGTGAGGATAATTATCGTGCGACCTTTTTTCTTACTCATAATGGTGGTAAAATGGAGCAGATGATGGCTACGAAGGGCCATACGCACTGATTGAGCTTCAGGAAGCGATGATCAGTTTCTAATGGTTAAAAACGAACAGCACTTCATTGGGCTTAACGTAAAAACTGCGATTGGAAGACAGGTGGCGTGAATTTTCACTCAACACTCATCCAGTTTTATATTGCAGCCCATGCATTTGCTCACAACGATCACACTGATAACTCTATCGCCGACTTACAGAACTGACCTCACTAAGAAACAAATTCAACTATTTGACATGCTTTTATTTTCGTTTAGCAAATCCCTATTATTTTCGAAGCAAAAGAAATTGATTGTCAATTAACGCGTGAGCGCGGAAAACAAAAAATCATCTTAAACGTTGGCGATAAGCACCCTTAGCATGATCACTTTTTTTTACCGGTCAATGTCGGGTCAGTTCATTATAGGGAATTAGCCGCATCCTTCGGTGATATAAATAATCGATTAGAAAATCGTACGGCCGTGAAGCCCTGAGGTCAGTTGTGAATGAAATATAAATGTATTATTTTAGCCTTATACTTATTGCTCCTTTCAAATACACGCAGATCGAATAGCGCAGATAGAAAGAGAGCTAAAGGGAAACAAGGAAAAGGGAAAGGGAAGGGAAAGGGAAAGAAAAAAGATATTATCACAGCGTATTAAAAATTGTAAATGTTTGTCCAGTGAATATGACCTAGAATATGACTCAAAATATAATACAATATAACAATAAACACGACCGTTCAAGGCCAGATGTTATTATCTTAAGCTCAAGAGACAAGTATCTTTCTTTCGACACATAAGACGCATGATAACATTCTTATTAAATTTGAATGGAAAACTTTAGTCTTAACTTTTGAATACATTGTGATACATGGTGTCAACAACTATTGGTGTCTAATCCGATTAATGTTAGCATGCCTCAATTTGGGTGATTTTAACAATTCCTAAATTTCTGCTTCTAAATAACGGAGAATAACACGGGTGGAGATTTGACAGAAAAACATTTGCCCATCATTGCCACATACGGCCAATGCATCTTTTCTCATTTTTACACACCTCAATTTCACGGCACATAGCAAACTGTTTGTAGATCGGCAGATCAAACAAATGCCTTCACTTGAGCCGGGCCAAACATTAAACCACTTTCGGCCGAAAGACAAAACGCAAACGTAAATATAATAAAAAAGCACCGCCATTAAGCCATAAACCGACGTTTCTACGATTATCTGCCAGCCATGCACTGGCATCGTGAAGACATGACAAACCCTATTTTTTTGTTTCGACGAATAAAGGCGGTGGTTTACACATCGAGGTCAAAAACCATACGTGTGCTAATAAAATAGTGCGTGTAGGTTTGAACTTCAAAATGTACACTATTTTGTATGAAACTGGGCCATAGCTGCCTTTTGAGCGTTCACATTTGCCTGTCGCATGTAGTTTATGCAGAAGGGATACTGTAACAAAATTACCATATGTTCAATCGTTAGAAACAAACCTTTTTTTTATTAAACAACATTGTAAAATACACCTCTTTCTCCAAATACACTGAGAACTATCTCGCCACGTACACATGAACAAGTTTCCATGTCCTAGGCCAGTTATGATAAACCATTGTCGATTTGCCTATCGAAACCCAGCATAGGGACTATGATTAGCCAATTGAACGACCAATTATTCCACAACTCATCCATCTTTAGAGCTATCCATCAACTCGCCCGGAGAGCCCGGTCATGACCATTTCAAACTGAGACAACGTGGCAATTATTGCTCTCGGGCGCGCGAACGCGGCCAGTCTTCTCCCTTTTCCCTTGATGTCTCGCTCTATCTTCCGAACTAGAAAGCCACCGGAAGACTGATTAAAAAGACGTCATTCATGCAATCGATCGAGAGGACCCTTCGGAAGGGCCTGCACGAAGGGGGTAGCCTGGCGAGGGGTTCGTTTATGAGTTGTCGATGGTGTTTGCGGCGAAGTGTGCGTGCATTCTGGTGCCTCAGTCCCTTCCAATCGGTCTTGGAAGATCGTAAAAAATAAATTGATTAAAGAATGGAATTTAATTGTCGCTTATCAAATTTTGATATATTTCAACCGCGCATCGTCCAACAACCTCGAAGTTGTACTCACGAACGCCATGTTTATTTTTATGTCGTGGTGGTTTGTTTGTTTTTTTTTCCCCTTCCGATCGACATCGTGTGACAATGATGGACATTGCCGGCTACTTCTCGAACACAACCGAACCGGTGGAAGATGGTAGATTATTTTTGTACTTTAACGTTGTGGCAGCTTCTAGGAAGGTTTAAGTTTTCTACGAACCTATCAAACTACTGGCTTCTGCGGTTCGGAGTTTCGAAGAGGCCCAAAATCGTGAGACTAAAACAATTGCTTACCAACGCTGTAAACCATTGCGGAACGAACACAAATGACTTTTGCTGGGATTCAGAAGAGGGGTGAGTATTAGGTCTATCGGCCATGGGTCGTAAATAGCTAAGTTGTTCAATTATTTTATCTTATCTACGAATTATGTTCAATTGCATTGTTTACCTTTCTAATTCCGATGACACAGAAAAAAACTGTTTATTTCTTGTTCAGTAAGCGCTCAGGTGAGAAAAGTATTGCCTTCGCTACAAGACAGCACTTGTGAACCTGTTGCTTTTTGCCATTTCTTTTTAGATTTTGGCCGAAAAGTTCTACATCCTAAAACAAACAATCAATGTCATTTCTTTCAACGTTCAGCAACCAACGTCGATTGCAAAACAATTGCAGAAGATTGTTTACATCTTCGAAACACTTAGGCTTGCCTTCTCGTACATTGCTTCTGAATAAAAATTCCCCGAAAAAAGGCCCATATCCAAGAACCGATAACAGTTTGTTCAAACAGAAGCTGTCTGGAGGACGCGTTTGTTATTCAAATTTCTCAGATTAATATCAGGACAAAGCAGAAAAAAAAACCTAATAAATGTTACGTTCCAATGACGTGTCACATGAAACCATCGCCAGACGTTTTCTTTGAAGATTTGGAAAACACCTAAGCCAACAAAAGATTGACGTATGCAACAAAACATTTGCTCTCTCATCTACAATGTCGAAGTGGTGTGATTTGTCCCGACAACCTTTTTTGTTTACAATTTACCATTATTATGAAATGAAAAACTAAACCCATCTTCGTGCATTGGAAGCAGCGTACGCACCTTTTATGCTACAAACAATTAAAATATGACTAGCATAAAATACCCGACCCGGTTGTCATTCCTCGTTTCTTGCTCTCCCGCACGCTCTTTCCCATAATCGACGCATTTTGCCTTAACGGGGGAAAACATATTTCGACTGTAAATACAATGCAAAGACAAATTAAAAGTAGCAACGGGCGAGCGCACACTCCACCCCAGCCTTCTCGCCGTTTATGACTCATTTTTCTCGCCATCACAGCGCCTATCGCCTAATGACATCGGTGCGAACGGTCGAGAAAAATCAGCCAAAAGGTGTAGGCCCGTATAAAAACCAACCAACCTGGCTAAGCACTAACTCAACCCGAAAAAAAGTGAGGATGGAAGGGAGTGAACAAAAAAAAAAAAAACCAAACGCTAACACAAATCGTGAGATACAAATTATACAAAATAAAATTATATCCAACGGAAGGAAGAAATAACAGTTTTACAACAGCCTGTCACGCGGCCATGCACCATTCCCATTGGCGTGCGATTTTGAGCCGAGACAAGCGAAACGATGCGTGATAATATTGTTCTGTGAGCATTTGTCATGCCCTGCGTTTGTCACTGTGTGCTGAATGTTGTTGTTGTTGTTTTTTTTTTTAATAAAATTACTATTTTTCGTTTCCTCTTAACCGCGTTTGCAGACCAGTAATAATTTCCTTCCGCGGAATCCCCTCCGGATCGGTGGCAGCATACATTCATAACAAAAAATTAAAACGATCGTCACTAAAACATAAACAAGAACACGGGCAGAGAGGAGGAATGACGATGGCGGAGGATCATCGCGGAGCCGTTACGCGTGCGTTTTGCTGCCGAGATGGCACAATGTTGGCTCCGTGCGTTTGCGCCGCTGCCGTTGCGCGTCGTTGCGCTGCGGCGGAGCGCTCGATACTCATCAGCAGATCTAGATCTTGACACAGAAAGCATGTTACAAAGCATGCAAGTATTGACAGCCGAAAGACGCAAGGACGGCTGCCACTGCCAGGAGGGAACGATTGGAGGCGTACTCACAAGCGGCAAACAGAGTCAACGGAAAGGTGGGCGAGTGAGAGAAACACAGACACGGGAAACGGAAAGGCAAACAAAGTAAAGGAGTTGTAATAAAAGCAATAAATGCGGGAAAGAGATGTTGGTGGTGGTGGTGGTGCAAGGGAGGGAACTATCGAACGCGATAGAAATAAATATATCCAAAGAACCGTGGAACAGGAAACAAGAAAAGCAGCACAAGAGAGCACTTACTTTCGTAGGCATTTTCATTAATAACATCATACATTTTATTACACTCCATCGAGCCACCGTCCCTTTCCCGCAGGGGGTCCTTCCTCACGATTCTGCCTCCTTCTATCGAGCTCCCTCTTCCACCCACTTTGCGTCGCTCATTCTTTTCCCGGCCCGCGCCATCCCGCGCATTGCAACGAGCTGCTGCTGCTGCAGAAAACGGAACGACTCCGTTTTTTCTTCTTCTTATTAATAAATTATAATTTATATATTTTTATCGTCGCACAGCGAACCTACCCTCCCTCCCACCGGTGCCCACCCTCCTTCGCGCTGGCGGCAGCTGATGAGGTTCGCACCGAGTTCGTCTCCGAGGCCGCGGTTAAACGGCAGTTTCCAATGACTCCACCGCTCGAAACACTCGCTCCTTCGCACATCCGCTTGCTTTCCCTTTTTGCCCCACACGAACCTTTTGCCGCTTGTCCAAACTCGCACGCTCCAAAACCGAGGCATGTTCCGCGTCTCACCCGACCGAAGTTTGAAACTCGGCTACAGCCAAAAAATAGGTTCGTTGGGATGTTTTGGGTTCTGGAGCACAGACACAGGGTGAACCGGCGACTGTCAGATTGAAGCAGGGGTCTTTTTGTTTCAATGGACTAAGAGAAGAGTTATAAGAAAACATGGAAATGTTTTGGAAAATATCTTAACGATTTAGACGAGCATACGAATGCGGTTGAACGCAACATTTTGCAATATCCGGAAGCTGTGTGTAAACTAAGGGGATAGTCAAACTTACCACAAAGCGTCCAAAGCGTTCGGGAATCACAAACATGGGCAGACCATTGTGTAAATTATAGAATGGTACCATCATTAACCGGGAAGATCGTTACAGTTTAACTACGCCCCGTAAGATAAGCGCACTCAATCACACAAACCTACGCCGCTACGCTATACTTGGCGCATCATAAACTCTCCACGTTACCGCAAAAAACCCATCCAACCATCGCCAAACCGACGGACGGGCGAAAAGGTAACGTGATAAGACGATAAAAATCTTTCCCCAATCGGACACCCTGTAGGGCAGCCGGGCTGGCGTATTTTCATTCCGATAGCCAAAGTGTTTCCTCCTCCGCTCGCTGCCGGTCGCTCAAACCACCATCAGCACCAGCACCATTACCATCGAAGGCAACGACAACGACAACGACGACTGTGTGTCCCCCGGGGGAGAGAGAGAGACCCGGCGTAGGAATCGCGGGGGCCTCGCGCTCGTATTTATATTAGTGTTATTATTTTTATGATTTTTTACGAGACCGACGAAGGCGACGGCGTCGGCGGCGGCAGAGAGCATAAAGTAAAAATGTACACATTTTATTTATTTTAATGTGCGTGCGGCACTTCACCCATCCCACTGGCGTCGCGCACCCTCTTATGTGGTTCCGCGGCATCGAAGCCACTTCTCGCGCACGCCGTCGGTGGAGATTCGCTACAAGCGTTTGGCGGGTGCTTCTCCGGGCAGGGAACGCAGAAGCCGGAGCGAATGACACGACGTGGCTGGGACGAAGTGTGAAGGCACGCACAAGACGTTACGGATATTGGTCCACCGAGGGCCATTGTGCCGCGTGGGTGTATTTGTCGTTTGCCCGTCGGACTCGTTTTCCGCCAGCTGCAGCGGAACAAACGAAACTAATATAATATATATTTAATTTCGGGCCTCGTCCCAGCGCCAACATAGCAAACATAATTGAACCACTAACCCCTTCATTTCAAAGTTCCGTCGAGTTTGTTGAGGGGATCCATCCAGCAAAGGGGTTGGTGAAGTGTGAAAGCCACAACAACGACGTATGGAACCTCAACGGCAAAAATCGTCGGAAACCCCAAAAAGAAATGACACGTTTAAAACAAAAGATTCCCAAGGTCGTGACAAGCCAATCTTCGAAACAGCTTATAACGCACTCGAGTGGGAATCTTACAGCTTGCCTTTAAACAACCCGTTCATCCCAGCAACATGCAACCAAGTCTGCAGTCGTCGTGGGTGTACGGGTTGCGTGGAAAGAAAATGCCGCCTGGAACATGGTGAAACCATTGATCGCATGTCGCTTCCGTCGTTTTGGCTTCTGGTGCAGCTGCTGGAGTGCATAAAGCACCAAGGGTGGAACGCTGGAAAACTCGGCAGAACGCACTTAATGCGTGGTTCTATTTTTAACCGGTAAATGTGCCACCAAGAAGGGGGTTTGGTAGGGACGCGCACACACGCAGCCAGCTTGACAGCGTCAATGAGATTCCGAAGGGGCACTAATGGCACTTTTCATCACGCTACAAGCGATCGTAGGACGGAAAGAACTCGAACTACGTGCTCCAATTTCGTTGCTAGTCATGAAGCACATGGAACCAGGTAAATCGAGAGGTTTTTAAAATGTTTAATAGATTTTAATTTGATTGGAATAAAAAGAAATTGCCAATGGAGGAAGAAACAAAGAATGGAAAACAAGGACTCACCCTCTCTTCCTCGCGTATCATCTCGGCGATGCCCGGTTTGATCTCCAAGTCGTCCGAATGGTTGGCGATTGACGAGGAAAGCGATGACATGGCCATGGCGGCCGAATCGAGCGCCGGCGGAAGCGGAAACGAGCCGAGCGAATTGCCCGGCCCTCCACTGCCGCCACCGCCAGCTCCACTGCCACTGCCACCGCTCGACTGCGCCATGGCAGTGGGAGTGGGCGGAATCGGCGACGGCACCTCCAGCTGATCCGGCGTACTATCGGCCGGGCTTCCGATGCTGCTCCGCTCGCCCGAGGGCCACCGGCGCTTGCGGGCGCTCTTCGGCGTGGACGCCTGCACCGCGGCCGCCGCCGCCGCCTCCAGCCCGGCTGCCCCGAGCGGCCACTCGGCGGCCGCCGCAGCTGCAGCCGCCGCCGCCGCAGCCACCGCCACGCTGTTGATGTCGCGCGGCGAAATGTGCGATTCGCGAGACAGATCGCGGGCGAAATCGCTCAGCCGCGCGTCCAGTCGGTGGTCTTTGGTCGAGTCACGGTCGCGGGACGAGCGGGGCTTCTTGGCCGACGCCCCGGCACCCGCCGAACCGATGCTACTGCTCGTGGCCGTGCTGCTACTGCCGGCTCCGGAAGAGGATCCGAGGCCGCTGCCTGCTCCGCCCGAGCCGGCCCCACCGCCACCGACGCTCCCGTTGGCCAGCAGCGAACTGTGGACGATCGCGAGCGGATTGAGCAGCTTGTGATCGACGGCACCGCGGGCGTCGTCGCGCTCCAGGTCCAGCTCGGCCCCGCGGCTTCCGGCGGCCTCGCGATCGGGCGCCGCACGGGCCCCCTCCGCATCGCCGTTCACGTCGGCCAGTCCGCGGATTTTCAGCATCTCGGCCACCTTGAGCAGCGGCCCGATCTGGTCCTGGCTCACGTTGATCTCCCCCTTGTACATGAACTCCACGATCGCCTTCAGCTCGGCCCAGCTGACGTCGCGCATGATCACGATCGGGTGCTGGCAGGGGTTGTCGAAGAAGAGCGTCTGGAAGTACGGGCTGCAGGCGGACAGCACCATCTTGTGCGCCTTGATCGACTGCCCGTCGCACGCCAGCGTCACGTCCACGAACGACTCGCTCTGCAGCAGCTGGTCGAACACGCTCGTCAGGTTGGTCTGGTAGTTGTTCCAGCGCAGGCAGAACTGCTGGCCTCCGCCTCCACCGCCGCCCGAGGTACCGGTCGTGGTGGCGTTCGCACCTGTGTGGTGTTGCTGTTGCTGCTGTTGCTGCTGTTGCTGCTGCTGCTGATGGGCCGGACTGCCAGCCATGCGAGCCTTATGCTGCTGAAGATGGTGCTCCATCGTGAGGGGCGACGAAGCGGGTGACGGCTTCGGCAGAGGGACCTCCTCGGACGAGGGGACGAGTGTGCGCTTCAGCGACAGGGACGACAGCGAGGACGAGGTGCTGGACGACGAGGACGACGAGCTCGACGAGGACGAGGAGCTCGAGCAGGCCGTGGCGTGCGGTGGATGGGACTCCCCGGACCCCGGGGTGCCCGATCGGTCCTGCTCCTGCTGCCGGGAGCTTCCCGCACTCTGCTGCTGCTGTTGCTGTTGCTGCTCCCGGTGGTGTTCGCTTGGATCGTGGCTCGAAACTGGTGACGGATGAGACACCGATGCTGATGGTGGTGGAGGTGTGTCCGATGGCATCGCGACTGCTGAGGGGCTACTGCTCGCCACTTTCCGTCACGCTCCGACACACGCAATTTATGCTGCAATGTTCTCCTTGCGGACTTGTTTTTTCCCAGTCGAAATCGAAAAACACTTGACGAATTTCTTCTCACACCCCCTTTGCTCGTGTCTGTCACTTGCTCGTGTCCGGTTTTTTTTATCTTCTACTCACTGCCAATTCATAAGACGTTTTGTTCACACAACGTCTTCTTTAACGTTTGAAGATACAGTTTCGTTTAGTTGATTCACTTGAGGCTTGCATTGGTACAATGATTTGCGGTTTGGAGCACATTCTTCTTACTTTCTATGTTTATTTCTCGCATCAACCACCTTTATTCACTCTGCTCACGATAACCGAGCAGCGTACGCGCACACGCTCTCTTCACTGATTTTCTTCACTCTTTCACTGTTTTGTTTTTATTGCCATTTTTGCGATCGAGCACAATTTTCACGAAACACAGTTTTTCATCGAGAGTTAGCAAACACAGGTGGACTTTTTTTTGTACGAAATTGGGAGCAGACCTCTTCTTCTACAGAGTGTGTTGCTTCTTAACGGAATGGTAGCGCTGTAAGTATGTAACGTAGAAAATATGTGAACAAGGTATATTTTTTTTCGTTCATGGAACTTTTTTTCTTCTTTCTAAAAAGACTTCATCAATGAGGTGGACAAACACATGCTGCTTATTGGAAGCGGGCGAGTCACAAGATGCATCTTCTACATGCCAGCGCAGACTCACACGCCGTACACGACGCCCCAGCATATACACGCACACTTCTGCGATACCACGTGTTCTTCGGCAAAAGGAGCCTGCGTTCCTTATCTTAGTATGTCTGTGAGGCGTATGTACAGGCATCCAATAAAAGATAATGCTTAAATAAGTTCATAATCAGTAAACCAACAATCGAAACCAACTTCTCTCAAAAACGTTTCCTTTCTGTCGACCATACGATTTTGTCCACCGAGTATTGCCAGCAGGTAGTTTTGGTACGAGTCAATTGCATTTACAATGTTGCCCTTTTCTACCCGTTCCGTAACTCGTGCAGTTTCTCTCCAAACGTGGAAAACGTCGTTGGACAGTTAATCGCATTTTAATGTCTCACTTTTCCGGTCGACTGTCGTTGGCCAACAAAATCCGACCCAAGGCGGAAGAAGCCACCTTAAATTGTCTTATAGGAACACCATTTGGGAAACAATTGGGTCCCCCGGGGTGGCAATGGAGTGATTTTGATGCTCAATTTTTTCCACATTCACCTCTTTAACGTTAGGCCGTTCCATCTTTTCCATCGTCAGCGATGGTAGGTAGCTTGGAGGCGTTTCCAGTTTGTTTTATTCCTAATTCTCCGTTTCCGTATTGCGAGCGATTTATTTCGGCGGTTTCCGATTCTGATGGAAGCTTATTTTAGATTTCTTATGGTTGGGTTTCTCCGCTCAACGCTTTCTTTCCTGCCCTCGCCCGGTTTTTTTGTTTGCTCGTGGAAATAATCAGCTTCTCCTCTTCCGACTTAACCGCTGGTGTACGGCAATCGGCAAACTTCGTTTCAGTGCGCTTGAGGTGGTTTTAATTGTTTATTTCTCATTTTTGGGATAATTATGTGCATCCGAAATTTGAATAATCACACCTCATGCTGGATAGGTCTAGCGCAAAAAAGGAGGAAAAAAACATCAACGATCGCAAACAAGCGGTTAAAGCTTGGCCTTTGCTACAATCGCACCTACAATGGCTGACTCTGTACAGTTAGTTTTGGGTTGGTTTTTTTTTAATTACGCCCGAAGGCCTTAAGAAAATGATTTGTTAACTGATTCTTTCATTCTGCAAGCAAAGCAGAGTTTCTACCAAATGCTTTGGTCAATGAATATATTTGCTATTGAAAGTATTTGGTATATCTAAGCGAAGGATGTTTTACATGGGCGTTCATTTATGTTAGTATAAACAAAGTAAATATACAAAATATATGAGTCAAACTTTATCTGCAACATTAAGCCACTCATACATTATGCTCAGCATAAATAACATACAGTTGTAAAGCATGTCGAAAAGCTCTAGTAAACAACCGAGCCCATAAACGTTTACCATTTTTATGAGTGCGCTCCAAAAGCCATAATGACCATATTTGAGCTTTTAACCCTTCGTTTCAAAACTGCCTTGAAAATATACATAGTTATTGCTCGCTAAACGCTCGTCAAGCCTCATTCATCTTCACTCGATCATCAGCCACCCGGGAAGCACCTGTTTGCTTGCTGAAGGAAAAGATAAATTAACCTGCACACTTCGGCATATCCTGTTCACTACCCGCTATCCCCCGCTCTCCTCGTCGCTGTCCGTCCTGTTTACGCTGACCTGCCCCACACAGGTGCGACGAGTTTTAAACGTTTTCACTCGAAGCACACCACCGGTCCAGCGCAAGATGCGAGACACATCACAGCGATTATTTGTCGTCACCACCACCACCTTTGATGACGTTTTAATAATTATTACACAAGTCCTCTCCCTCCCGGCGCCGCGTCACGGTCCGTCTTCCGCTTAATCTGTGCCTCTTCGTAGCACCCCGCACGCCCCGCACTCTGCGGCCAACGAGCGTACCCATTTCACTGCACGATCAAAAGACATCTTTTTCGTTGAATCGGCTGCAAACAAAAGCCGTTCCGGAAGGAAGTGTGCGATTTTTGCCGCGCTCCAACCGACACCGGGCAGTCTTGAAATCAATCCCTCCCTTCGGAGTCCTAACCTTTTCCCGTCTGCTTGAAATTGCAGCATCGCCCAGAAGGATGGCACTTCACCCGCACGGCTCACTTCACTTACACTTGCCCGCCTTCGGTTGCTTGCTTTCTGCAAGGATCTGCCAGCACAGGCCTGTCGCAAACAGCACGATTACGAATGCAAAAATGCGCGCCCGGAACGGAATCAATGTTGCCCCCGAACGCTACGGCATTTGAATTTACACTGACCGACGTGGTGTCGAGCGTTGCGCTACGAACCCAACAGGTTCGCGGCGTTCCTGGTAGTGGTGCGATGATGCCGCCCGTTCCGAGAAATCGCCAAGGGCAGGTTTTTTGAACCCCGACCGACACGCACACCACGCGAGCGAACCCACCCTGCCGCGTGTTATTCCGGCACCGTGCTGGTGTGTGCCGTGGTGTGGTAGTGCTCGTCTTATTTACCAGAACAGCGCACGCGGTGCGAGCGAAGCGACAAACAAACAAAAACATCAACACACCACTGCACATGATGTACTACACTCGCTCGCCTGTCAATATGCCAATGTGAAGGAACATCGACATAAATGCATGTAAAAGAACCTGCCACCAGCTCTAAAATCTTGGAATTGTATCAACAGTGTGTTTTTAATAGCATGGAATGAATGGATGCTTAAAATTTACAAAAGGGAACAATTGTCGAAATAAACGGTGATTAGCGGAATCGACTACCAACACAGCTCAATGACATTGCATGATTCATTCTTAATATCTAAACACCACACGGTATTACACGGTCAATTTATTTGTAAATAACAAGAATAATTTACGAAAATAAATTGACGTCAAGATTGCGAATCAGATGAGCTTGCGTGTGTGCGTGAAGCCCACGGCAAGCCCACGATAATGCACGTTGCATCAATGCAACGATGGTGCAGGTTGTTTTCCCCACCGACGCCAGCGCCGGAACATGGCGTCGATCCGGTTTGCTCTCTCACTCCCAGCACGCGTGAGGCGAACCGCGTGAGCAGGATAGCACTGGCAAAGCTCGCACGGGACAGTGCGAGCGAGACGGATGCATTCCTCCTCTCGTACGACGGCCGCGGCGGCCGGCGATCGTGTCTGGTTGGCTCACGCCACTCTTTCCCCACCATTTGTCGAGCGCGAGAAGCGAGCACGCTGCCGCCATGGATCTTGCTCTCTTTCGCGCCCATCATCATCGCGCACTTCGGGACGCTTTTGCGAATCGCCGAAAAAGTATCGAACGCTTTTCTGCAACCTGCCAAGAAGGCGGCGCTTTGCGCTACGCGAAACTGGCCGGCAAGAAAAGCTTGAGGGAAAAATAAATTGCATATCGTAAGAAAAAGAAACCCACCATGCATCATCGAACACTGCACGCGCGTCGAGTGCGGCAATAAAACGCACTTCGATAAATGGATCCTTTCGAAAATATTCAGCAGTGTGCGGAGACGTTGAACGTGCATATTAGTAAAAGTGTTTGTGAACGACATTTATTGTTAATCCATTCTTCAGAATAAAGAAAGCATATGCTATGTCACACGCCCCGCTTAACATTAATTGCTCAAAAGTAATCCCATTTTAAAAAATAGGATAGTTTCGAAAACAGAAAAGGTTTCCTCCATGGAAATAGACCAGCTCTCTTGGTTGCCTCATATTGGAAGCAATTAAAAGTTAGCATACATTTAAAATTACTCATTGGGTGAAAAAGAATCAATTATCGATGTTTTGCTGAGCTCGCGGGGTCCAATTTACGATTGAATTCATTTCGATTGAATCGGTTTAGTTTCCTTTTACGCATACGCCATCATTACGTCGGTCGGGAAATGGCGAATGGAGCCATCAGGTTAATTATTGACAAGCATGTCTTCGGCCCTCGCACCCAAATCATATCCTTGCTCACGGTTATGCAACTTAATCGTTCGCATAATGTTTCTCGCTGAAATGCCACCGTTGTATCATCTTTTCTTACGAAATATGAAACGAACCAGGGACACACCATATCACTGCTAGCATACTTGTTTAATCATAGACATTTTCACAAGTGTCCTGTGGTGTTCGATAACTACCTGCAGTGCAAATGGCAGTCAGTCGTTTAGCACAATCACGGACAATCTATAGAGAGAGTTGAGACGCATGAAAATGACTGAATGCTTTACACCAACAAATCAGTAAGAGATCATGTTGCTTGACAGTGAAACGTTTTGAAGACATTGGGATTGAACATATTAAAAAAAACCATGTCCTGCCATGTGCAATTGTAACTTAGCAATTAACTGATCCACCAGCAACCCATAATATTTTGAGTAGTTCTGACGGCGGGACTACGCACGGTGACAATTCGTGGGACACATTTCAGCTGCCTATTCGGTGTGTGCGACATGTGTGTCCCTTTTCGGTGTTGAGCTTGTTTGCGGTCACTCCCGCACCGTCCTGGTTGGTTAATTCACCTTCGTTGCCTCCGTGGCGAAGCGAAAGAAATCAATCAAACAAATCGATCCCCGCCGATAATCGCCTCCCAGCGCTGGGTTTTCCGTTTGGTCGCCCGGAAATGGCGAGCAAATCCACGGTGGTCGGGCATCGTTGAATATTCACTTTAAAGTTTGATTTATTAATTGCAAATTGATTGGTGAATTATGAAACGACCCCGACCCGGTGGGAAGGATATGAGATCGCCGTTCCTGGCCCGTTACCGTGTGTCTTTGGAGGATGAGTGTGGGAAGGAGGAGAGCGGGGGGGAGGGGGGGGGGGGTTTGTTGCTTCGCCAAGAAAATCGAACGACTGCGACAGAAGGAACTGCCGGTGAACTCGACCAACCTTCTGCTGCGTGGAGCCACGGGGTCTATAATCAAATATTTATCCCTCGGAAGCTACCACCGGCCGCGAGCGGTCACGTTCGGGGCAATTACGCTTGGAAATATTTTTTTGTTGTTGGTGTGTGTGCGTCTCCGTTGCTCCCCTTTCACTGTTTCCTCCTGGGGTTAGTTTTCCGACGAAGTTGTGCGCTCAATTCGGCCCCACTTGCCCATACAAATGAAAGTACATCGTTGTTGCTAGTGGAACCAGTGACTAAAAACCCGTTCGCCACCGTATAAATGTTCCAAACGAAACGCTCCAAAAGAAAATACTTTTTTGGAATTTTCTCGCGCTCCCCAGTCGCAGTCCAGCTACGGGCAGGCTTCCTGTAGCCACCGGCACGAACAGATATAAACCAGGAACGGTAACCGGCAGCCGGGTCCATCCCTGACCGGGTTGCGCCGCTTGCCGCACATTTATTGTTTATATCAACACAATTAATTAGCCTTTGATATTTCTTCCCCTTGCGCTTCTTCACAGCAGCAAACCGGGGCACACCGGGGAAACTGCCGCCCCCCGAAAGGTGAGCGAGGGACGTTTCGCGGGAAAACCCGTGAAAAACACCGATTTTTCATTTCTAATATCATCGTTTCGCTGCACGCAACCGTACGGCACAGCTTCAGCTTCCTGCGGATCTTGTCCCCGCTGCGAGGTGTTGAACGATCGAACGACCGAACGGCACACTGGAATGTCCATTTCAAACCATTTGTGTGTGTGTGTGTGTGACTCGGATGGCTCAATTTTCCTGGCCGCTCGTAGTTGGAACTAATAATAACACGCTCTGATTGAGTATTTGATTTGATTTCGCTCCCTGCACCCGATCAAAACAGAAAAGATCATCCTTAGAACGATGATGGAGGAGGGCGCGGTAAACGGCATCATACTAATAGAAATAATACAAACCGTTCGCGTTAGCAATGGGCAAGTGAATGTGATTGATTGGAAAACTGGGTACGATATTTGCCGAGCTTCACTTGCCCGCCGCAGCCACGCAGGCGAGATGGGATGTTTATTTGTCTTGCGGGGAGTTGCTGTTGCTTTTTTGTACATTGTCCTGTAATGTTTGCTTTTATGTGATACCGCGCCAACACCGGGCAACACCGAGACTTCGCCGGAAGTGCACCATTATCGACACCAGCGAACTCGGTTCGGCGCGGCACAATCGATCTTCGGCGGGAAAAGGGAAGGCAACCGTGAGCGGGAATTATTGTTTATTTTCACTCCGATGAAACGGAAGATCGTGCGACGGCAGGGAAGAGACAGAATGGGTGAAAGAGGGCGATTTGTTGAACAGAGTAATCCTGACACGAACGACGAGTGAAAATATTGATTTCGAATTTTAAAGAAAACATTAATCATATGCTTCTCGACAGGATGGGAGGATCACGGGGGAGGGTCTTGTGGTGGGAAGCCGGTTTCAGCGGCGGCTCGGACAGAGATTCGAAGACAGAGTTCAAAAATAGGTCACTCAGTGATGGCAACAGATTTGTGGTACCGATTTCCAATAAATAACAAGACGGAAAACAATCGCGGCTGCATCAGACGGGAACAAAGGAGAGAAATAAGTTATTGTAATGCCCATGGCTTTGTCGGAGTTTCAAGTATTTATCTTTGATCCACACACATTCCTTGGCATTAAATTAAAATTATTTAGGATAGCGCACATTGTTTGTTTCTCACAATTTGTTTTGTTTGTAATGTTAAGTCGTTACAAATGAAAATCATTTCTTTTCTCATTCATTTCTGCCAATCGATTCCAAAAAAGAAACAAAAACTGGTCATTTAATCTATCAAATGTTTTAGTCGAATCATTACATTAATCACCAGTCATCCCGTTCTCTTCGTCCGTTTTCGTGCGCCACGGAGTACTGAGAAAATCGGAATGCTTGCGGAACCATGGGAAAATGGGTAATAATATTTAAAAATTCGAAACAATGACTGTGAACTTCCGATTTGCTTCCGATTCCTGTTTCACGCTGTCGATATACGCTGCTTTTTGACGAACTCATTGACCAACCGGTATTACTGCCCCGCTGCCACTTTCGCCGGCAGTTTCCGCTTTCCTGTTTCGCCTTCCGCACCAACCCGCTCCCACGGACTACGCCCTCGGTAAAACCTTCATTTGCCCCCCGATCACACTCGCTAAATCTTTATTAACATTAATGAGCCACGAAGAGGAAGGATTACGTGAGGTTTTCCGCCATGCGAAGATGCCGCTCACCTGCCTCCTTTCGTGATCACCCTGTAGGAAATTTAGGGAGAATGTTCCGAAAGACTTGGATTCACTGGCGCCGAGGCTTGCCACCAATAACTATTCAATATTTTGACACTAGGTACCGCACCTAATGGCGCTTTTCTTTCGACATTTTCTAGTAAATCGGTATTTCCTTTTCTCTGTTTGCTGTTTTGTTTCTTCCCCTCTTCGTTGGTTAACCCAAATCGGAACCAACGGTTCGCTGATTAGCGTCGTCTCTTTCATCGTTTTACTCAGTGATTAGGTTGTACAATTCGACTCTTTGTTTCAGTTTACCTTCGGTCCTTCCTTTTACCACCCCATCTTACCAACGCCACCTACCTCTGCCAATCATCACCCCACCCTAGCCCACCCCTAGGGAGTTGACCGTAGATTTTCTTCATGATCACACATTCCGCGTTCGTACATTCGGTGGGATACGCTGGTCTACACACTAACACACACACAAGTACACCACGAGAAATGAGGAAAAACCGGGGGGGAGCTAGACGGAAAATCAACCAACAGCCGATACAATTTCTTCGTTTAATTCATCTAAATTAGATGCCCAGAGCGGAAATAATTTATTCGGGATCTCGCGGTGCCCGATTCAGGGGCCCGTAAGGAAGCGGACACCGTCGCTATGCCTTTCGGCGAAACGGAACTACCGAAATAAGCGGGTAGGCGAAGTGCCCGGTGACGATTCCTTTCCCTCCCCTGTCGGTCAATTCGGTAGCATCCAGCGAGGTAATCATTCAATCAGCGTTTCCACCCTTCCAACCGGTGAACGGAACGCGGCGAGGGGGGGGGGGTATGTCTTAAGAAACTGCAAATTTTTACCCCAAAAACTCCGTTAGCAGCCGAAGCAGGGGGAAGGCGGCAGGGCAACAAGTCCGCCGTGGCGAGCGTGTGTTGCAATCATCCGAGATGACCAAATTGGAGCGGAATTGGCCGGCGGGAAAAAGGCACACATTTTGCAACATTTTCTAATGATGCACGATCGCCGGGTTCGCGCCCGAAATGACACCAGAGTGGAAGGATCGGGTCGGCCGAGCGGGATCTTTGATGCAGTTCGCGTGGAAAACCGTTCCGAAGCTTCCGTCTCGCGACTCGCCAAAAAACGCAAAAGCGCACATTGTTCGGTCGGTGTAGGACAAAATATGATTTCCCTTAATTACCATATTTACGAGCTACAAAGTATTAATCATATCGGACCGATTCGATGGCTGACGGATCGACGGATGACACTGGCAACATTGCAAAGTTGCACGAACCCATTGCGAGGTCCTAATGATAGGCTCACGGGCTCCGGACTGTTTTAATACAAACATAAACATGTCGATCGAGTCGAGTCGAGAACAAACGACACGCGCAAATGGGAAACCGCTACAACGCTCCACGCGGTTTCCGGTTGTGCCCGAGCCGAGGCCAACTGTGCGGTCGATCGTTAAGGATCGTTTCGGAGTCACCGTTCGATGGGACTCGGTTGTTATTACGCACCGAAATGGTCCCGAAATCGGAGTGGAAGAATTGATCGCGCCCGCTCATGCGCTTCAATTGCGCTCGCCCAACGGGGTGGGATTGGAAGATCCGTGCGCGGGGGGGTAATTTTTTATGAAAATTATTTATTTTCTTTTCACCGCACTCGCTCGCCCGGGCAATTGCGCCTGGCTGACCCCCGCTACGACGTACGTGATCTGCGCGAACCTGCGGAAACGTAATGTTATGTGTAATGTTGGTTCTGGCGCTGAATATGCTGCCCAGTCTGAGGGGGGGTTCCCGCTGGCTATTGCTGCTGCCGAGGCCGGATTAGGAACCGTACGAATTAGCCACATCCGCAGCTAGTTTGTTACGGATGATGATGAGTCGTTAGTTGTACCGAGCGTTTTCGGGGCAGTCGATCGGTCGATCATTGACCACGATTACGCGCGGTTGAGAAACAGATGATCTTTTCCCCTTTCCAATGACTTGAAGAGATTCTTGAACAATCTCTTGATGTTCAGTGACGATCATGCACATGATTCAAGCAAAATGTTTCAATAAACTCTATCCCTGAATAATCTCTCTTTTTCTTTCGTTGCTTCAATCCGTGGCCGAATTCAAAGTTCTGGCAAACCAAAATTGATTTGCGTCCGAGTTGGAACGAGCTAACGGACGAACTGAATACCGCAACGGACAAATGCTTCCGAAACGAGAGTAAGGAGGGGGAGCGGGGGATGGGGAGAAAATGGATGCTCTACAGAAAAATTAGCATATCGCAATAAATATTGTTAAATTATTTATATAAAGTTTGTTAGCAGCAACGAAATAAGGAACACAGTGAAAGTAACAAAAAGAAGAAGTAAACCATAGTTTTTACGAAGTCTGTTCGTTGAAGAAAACAATCACGCTCCAAGTCAAACTTGAGAACCACGGAATGACACGCTTAGTGAACGGAGGAAAATTCTTCTACTGCACAACCGCTTGTCCTGACCGCCATAAGCATGCTCCAGCCAACGGCTTCCTGCTGGAGCGCCAGGTTTTATGGTTCATATTTATTATTTCGAGGTAGCAAAGGCAATAAAAATTTACGAATTATATTTCAATTCAAATACGAAGGGTGGTTCAACCGGGCCAAGGAAAAGTTGGTTTGGTGTAGTTGGTGGTGCACGCACACGAGTTTAAAGAAAATTCGCTGCATAACGAATGAGAGCATGACGAAGCGGACCGGAGAAACTAATAGTAAAGGAATATCAAAGTGATCATAAAAGCAAAAAAGGGCAGCCCACTCTCACTCCCGTTTCATAAAATAAAAGATAATTTTTATGTCCCTACCGGTACGTTTTGGGAAAGACAGGAATGAAGACAGAAAAAAAAAACAAACAAAACATGCAAGGCAGAGGTTTTCGGTGATGATGCGTTTTGAATATTTTGATATTGATATGAGTGTTAGATAACATGGACTTCTCTTCATACGAAACAATTGCCGCTGGAAGTAAGTGCAGCTAGGATGGACATTAAAACATGCTTTCACGCACGTATCACGCATAAATATCAGCAAAAGTCGGTTACAGCGAGCGATCTTTAGATGACGTCCGGAATGTTCATGCATTGTACACATCTTCCATTCGTTTCTTGATCGGTTTGAACACGACACAAAGCTTTTCTTTTACCGTTGAAAGTGAAGCCAAAACGCACGCCGTTAAACGATGCGTGTACAATGCAGACTCTTTAATTGAAATGTTTTTTGAACCAACTATGTTTCTTAGCTTTAAGGAACCGTCAGAAATGAAAAGGCTGAAGAGCTTTAAAGGCACAGCTAAAACGATTGCAATGCTTGCTGTTAGGAGTGAAGAAGTGTCCCATTTATGCCACAATCTGTTAACATACAGCAGTTCGAGGCGCATCATTAACCCTCAATTGCCATTCAAAGCGCTCGCCCCAGCCACCGGTCGATTACTTGTGGCATTTTATCCTTTAGCTGCTACGATATGGAGCCATCCAACGGCTGCCGAGACGATTGCCACAATCAACAGGGTGTCGATGATGATGATGATGATGGTGCTGCTGTTGTTGGTACCGAGCGGAGATACCTTTCAGATAATCTTCTGCTTTCGAGAACTCCGGACGCTAGTCCGGTTCGGCTCGACGGAAGAATGTCGGCCCTAGGGCAAGCTATCCGCTGCCTTCACCCCACGCGTCCGCCTCGTGTCGCTGAACCGAGCAAAAGGAACTCACCCTCCCCTCCAAGGTGGTTGGATAAATCTTTCTCATTCTTGGCATGCCGGGGAAGTCTGCTCCACTTTTTCCCACCGCAGCACAAAGGCCAGCCGTGAAAGTAGTCGTAGAGAATGGGCCGATGGTAGGACGGGTTTGCTTCTTGGTGCTTCCCAACGCATCCAGCAAGGTCCACGTGGAGAACCACTTTCCTTTTGCCAGCAGCCAGGCCGGACGAATCCTTTTTGGCGCACGGGGAGCCCCTCCTACCATCGGCGCGAACCCGGGTTGGTCGGCCGGACGTTTAGGAACTTCACACCATGCGGCCTGAAGCTCGCACTGTAGCATCATCGCCGTCGCCATCATTACCACCAGCGCATCGTCGTCATCATCGTCGTCGTCGTCGTCGTTTGTTGGTATCTTGTTGGAAACGATTCGCCTCCAACTGGCCGAAGCTAGTTTTCCTTTCCGTGTTGGGGACCAAAAGGTCGTCACCTTTGCTGCGCTGCTGTTCGTAGCCAGACGGTGTACCCTTCGACGACGTTCCGGCCCGGCCCGGCGTCGCGAGAAGCTGGGTGCCTAAGCCGGTAGGCGAGGGTGTTGCATATAAATATACAAACCGATTACCGTACCGGCAGGGTAGAGCTAAGGCTGCAAATCCGACCGGACGGAACAGGACCGACAAGTTTGGCTTTCCCACCCTCCCCGGTCGGCCGGAGCCGGAGCGGAAAGATGATGTAAGGAATTTGATAGTTGTTATCTTGAAATCTCAGTGTGTTGATGTTCACGCTGCAGTTTGGTCCGCCTTGGCCACGGTTGCTGCCAGATTGAGATGATACCAGATTCGCAGGCAGCCTTACGTGCCAGACGAGTGGGGTTTCGTTTGGTTTGGGAGGAACACTTTTAACCACCTTTTGATGCAGTCGCATTTCGCTCTCGACCCGGCTTGGTGCAACAGTTTGCTACAGGGATCGTAAAAGCTGTGTTTTTGTTGGACAATGTTGGTGCTATTGTTATGATTTTGATCACCCTGTTCTACCAGCAAGTGATGGTGTTTTAAAGGATAACAGACACTCTGTTGAATCGATCGATGCAGATTATGGTGCTAACATATTTGCATGTTACCCTTCAAATCGGAGCGAATTTACATCCAGAAGCAGCAAAACGAAATGCAAATGAAAATCTATACAAAAAATGTGCGAAAAATCCCTGAACAATTGAACTTAAGCACAAATAGTATGAGTAAAGTTCGAGACAAAAAAACGATGGTGTGGTTTTTATTTCTTGTGAGCGACCGCTTTGTTACGCATTCGTATGTGTGAAATTTGTCTCCACATTAAACTTCCACTGGTCGAGTTTATGTGGCGCTTTCAACATTGCCATCGCCACCTTCATCATCACTTCCATAAAAAAAAAGATACCCTTTAAACCACCACCTAGAGCCCTGCGGAACCGTGGTGCAATCAAAACGACTTCCCTCTAATAGCATCTTTTACGGAGCATCAAGTTTTCAACCAGGGGCAACAGAAATGAATGGAAGGAACATCTACCATGAACCTAAACCAGGCCTGTCGTGCGAGGAAAAGGGATGGACAAAACAACATTATTATAAAACATAATCGTAATAACAATAATCACTCCCTGCGGGGGCTCGAAACAAAACCAAAAAAAAACCCAAGGGCCGGTCGGTATCTCTGTGCCGAAAAATGAAGGGAGATGAAATAAACAAGAAGAGTGAAATATAGCCAAAGACTATTCGGGGGGAGAAAAAAAAAACGACACATCATGCCGAAACCAACCGGCCGTCCGTTCGATCTGAGGCTAGACGGCGGCATTTTCCCTGCGCCTGCGGTCGCAAGGGGTTGGTAATGATATTTTTCTTATAGTTTTTCATTTCATGTTTCATCTACCTCGCCTCTATGCGCTTAATAAAAAAAACCCTTCCCTTCCTGTCACCGAATAGTGGTGGACTAAAACTCGCACACCAACAAAAACCAACATTTCAAAAGGCCTATTTCCCAACCGTGGCCCTCTATAACGCACACGTAATATATTTAAAATCCGTACTGCCGGAGCGGTACAGCTGTAGATTATTGTCTTAAAATTTGATACACATTTACGACCGGATGCCATTTAAGAAGTCATTTATAGGTACGACTTGGCGCTGCTGCCGGTTTCGCTTGAGGTGAGGAGCAAAGCAGGAGAAAGGTTAAAACGGTACGGAAAAGGGAAAACCCCAACAAAAACCTAACCGCAATATTTTGGGCGCACCTAAGCACAAGAGTTCAGCAGGCGCAGTCCGCACGGTAGCCCGCGAAGAGGAATAAGGTTGCATTGTGGCTACATAATCGACGAAAACACAGCCGAACACACGGTGCACACAGAGACATTGCGCGCCGTGAGCCGGTGAACGACATGAAACGGCAAAAATAGGAGAAACATAATCTTCAGTTCCGCCCCGGTGTTCGGCTTGTGCCGTTTTTGTTTTGCTTCTATTTTTTTTTTATTCATAAAATTGATCTCCAGGAGAGCCAGAAGGAGGAGGAGGAGGAGGTGGAGGAGGGCGACGAAACACAAGCTAAACTATCGTCCAATTTCTAACCATTCTTTCTTCCCTTTAGAAACTCCTGCAAGACGAGAGAAGAAAAAGAAATTGGCCAGATATGGAAAGAAGCTTGGCTAGATATTGAACTACATGGTGGAGAGTTTCATTCGAGCGTTTTTTTTCTCTCCTTCTTCCTGTTCCCCTCCACCACGAGACCATATTTATGCTTCCAGCCAAGCTTTCCTCCTTTGCGTACGGCGACGGTTAATGTTTTTGTTTTGTGGATTCGAT
Source organism: Anopheles atroparvus (assembly GCA_914969975.1). NCBI lineage: Eukaryota > Metazoa > Arthropoda > Insecta > Diptera > Culicidae > Anopheles > Anopheles atroparvus. The sequence goes on along the minus strand of CAJZCY010000002.1, from coordinate 38,146,197 downwards.
TGTGTGGCTACCATTGTTTGTTGATCGTTTCATTTCGATTCATCTCAGTCGGACCCGGGTACTGCGGGTTGCGGTAGGTGACGGTGGGAAGTGGCTATGTGTGGTTATGCTACCGCTATGCTTCCGTCTTCCGACGAGAACGCAGCTCAACCAAGAAACTGTGGCGAGGGAAAACAGGGCCCGATGGTTAAAGTAGCGTAAAAAGCGATTTACAACTTAATCGCCCGAACGCTTGAGCGGCGAGGATTTATTTCATATTTTTTTTCTTCTCCATACGTCCTCCCCCCCACACGTTTCCCTTCTTCTTTTTCTCCAATGGCCACGGCCCGGTTCTGTTGTCGCTGGCTAGATCATTCGCTGCGTTTCGCTTGCTCCCTTCGGCCTTCTTGGTTTCCCAAAGATTTCCTTTCCACCCCCCCCGGTGGCTTTTCCTCTCCATCGCCGTTGCGTTTCTCAAGTCCAATTCTTGTTTCTGAAGCGTAGGAAAGCGATGATTAAAGATTAAATGGTGCAATTTTACACCTCATGATAGGCGATCAATGGAGCAGGGCAAAATGAAAACATATATTCAATGGTCGGGGAAGCAGTGGAAAGAAAAGGGCATCATTCGAGGGGGTGCAAGGGAGCGGTGGTGGGGGAAAAAAGTAAACTTTTTAAAGATTGCGGTCATTGTGGCCCTGCGTCTCAATCGCCACACGACGCTGACGACGATGATTGCGTTGTCGCGCTCACTTCCTGTAGGCGAGCCAGAAGCTGGATCGGCGAAAGCGGCCGACGATCCGGACGATCTGTTTTCAAATTCTTCGCCTGATTAAACAACTAATGGCTCGCACAGCAACACCTCTCTGTTCGACAGCGTCATGATCGGCTGCATAGTTTTCGGCCCGGTCGAACCGTGTGGGAACCGTTGTGATGTGGTTGGCCGTTTTCGCGTGACCATCGGGGTTGTTTTATGTAGGAGGGGGGTTTTTTTTAGATCCCTCGGAGCTCTGATTCAGCATTTCGTTGTTGAATTGGTTGAAGCAAAGTGACGAGTAAGATATTTTAATTCATCCGTTGGATATTTAAATATGATCGAGCTAATTAGTTTTCATGTGTAGTGTCCGTAGATCTGAACGTTTCATGCGTTGGATAAATTTATAAAGGAATATGTTGGCAAGAATGAAAAAACTCTGCAGAAATTTTCATCATCACCGTAAAGCTAAACCTGTAAGAATTTTTCAGAGTTATTTTCAGCTCCTGCATCGATGCAGCAGTTGGAATAAAAATTGAATCAGCAGAAACATCTCCACTTCACAGGTATTGCAACCTGCAAGGAGTAAGAGACCCGCGGAGCAAGAACAACACAACCGGCAATAATCGAAAGGAACGAATCATTTTGAATATTCCAGCGACAACAACTGTAATAATATTAGATCGCAATTTTTCACTGCAATCTAATTATCGAATGGTTCCGACTCCCATGATGTGCGGAGACAAATGGAACACGAAAGGAAAACCAGCGACGTACACAAAGGACGGTCACAAAACTAATCGAAGTAAGCAAAGGCTCCTTTTCGCCAGCTCCCAGCAACGTGCTGAAGCGGACCTTGATTCCTGGGAGATGGGAACATGGTTATGCCGGTGGGCATGTTTCCTTTGCGATTCCGTTACACAGAACATTTTGCACCGATTCGGCAGATAAAGAAGCGAAAGCCACCTCGAACGGCCAGTTTCTTCTGGCGCCGACTCGACCATCGTGAGCGCGAAGGGAATCGTCCGCGAGGCAAATGGTCCGTTTTGCCTTTTTTATTTTTTATCCTGCCGTCACTCGCTGAGCTCTGGATGGGTTTAGTTTTGCTCTCTTTATTGTGTGTGTGTGTGTGTGTTTTTTTTTTCCTTTCAGGGAATAGAGGAACGAAATGGAAATGGAATTCAATAAGTGAATCGACCGATCTAAATTGGGTTGAGTGGCAGTTGGAATATTATGAGACGGCACCATGCAGGGCGATCAGTGGATGGACGGATGCAGTCAAATATTGGATTTGAATACATGTTCGAAGGATCGGTACCAGCACGCTCAGTCGATCTGCAAAATTCTATATCAAATCAGTATCTAGCCAAATCATGGCCAAGGTTTCCTCGAGAATTAAGTAAATGGCCAAATGGAAACAAGCGAAATAGGCAATGCTAAGAAACACTCACCTACTAAACTAAAGATTATAAAAATCTCTCAATGACCCGATCCCAGCCTACTGTTTTTTTGAAAAAAAAAATCTTCTAGGAAAGGATTGGAGTGCAACCTTGCATGTGGCTAGTCGACCAGGCGGATCCACTGTAATTAGCTTGGTTCTATTTTGCAACTGAAATATTTATAACAATATTATAATTAAACCTGTCATCTCGCCAAACTTGCCACTGAAATCGCCAGCAACCCATTCGCTCGGGGAAAGAGGGTAAACATTGGTGTAGGCCGTGAGGACGATGTGCTATAACCAGCTCGCTGGATTCCGATAGACCCCGACCCGGCTAGATGCTTGCCATGGCCTGTAATTTAATCTACTGGTCGCATATTATCATATTACTCAATTGATGGAGATTTGACACACGTCAAGCGAGTTGGCGGATGAAACTTTGTGTAAATTATAACTAAACGATTATAATTGTGTTGTCACGGCGGCACCGAACCTCGCCCGAACAGCATTCCGCCGTCCGTCCCGCTGTCCTCGGGCCACGCTTTTCCCGGGATGTGCGCATTATATTGTATTTTATTAGATGGCGAGACGCGGCGGGCAACGCTGGCGGCGCTGGGGCTGCCCATACACTTTCGATGCACTTTCACGAATGCATGTTCAATAAATATCCGTTAGAAATGAGTGTCGTCTAGCTGCAGATGACCGCCTCCCCTCGCCCAGCCGTGCTCCACCGGCCAAAACGACCGGGACAAAACCCTCTCCTCCCGAACAGTGATCTAAATTTGAATAATAATCTCATTGGCAGCACACGGTACAGCACAGACCCCCCGACGCCGGACATAAGTAGGTACCGCACAAATATGTGTCCACAAATGTGGGCTGCCGGCTGTCGCTTGTGTGCGAGCAGCCGATGGGTTTATAATATTTCCCACCGCACCTCGGCGGTGGGGGATGACCGGTGGGAAAAGGGAAAGCGGAAGCGGTGGCCAAACGGGGCGCTTTGGCCGGGAAATAGATGCAAATTAAAATATTTGCGGTGTGAAATGTCACACAGATGTCTGCTTAAGCCGGGCGGTTTGGTTGTGTGCATATGTGCATCGCAGGGTCTTCGGGAGGAAATTTATTGCGAAATCAATTCGTTAATCGGAAAACGGGGCCCGGAAATTGGCAGCACGGTTGATTACGTGGCTGGTAGCTACATTGAGCATTGTTTAGTCCGGGGGAACGGAAATGGAGCTGCCAAATTTCGAAAGTTTGGCATATTTTTGCATATTCATATTAAATCGCAAATGAAGGAAAGAACTGAACCGTCTTATGAGAATTTAGAATTGAAAGCAGAATAAAGCTCATAAATATTAGCAACAAATTCACAACACAGACAAAACTCTCTACAAACAGTGAAAATATTATGAATATGAAAACTGAAAATGGTGAGGGAAAGGGAGGGGGTGGTTGGGGGGAGGTGGCTTCGCTGCAGTTTTCGTCGTATTTTTGTAGTTTGAACCATAATCACTCCGAGTCTGTAATGTTCACTAATGGTCATAATCCTATAAAAAATCTGTGCAACTAAGCAGATGCGCTGCACGAACCCATTGGATGAACATAACAATATGCAGCGAAGAATAAAGTTGGGTATTCGAAACAGAGGACTCGTTAAACGGCACTTACCCGAGGCTTTCTTTCGCCATGATTATAGCAAATCAGTATTGAGCATTTCTTATTTATTTATTCAATGTATAGATAGTTGCCTTTACTCAATCGAACTCGTGTCTTGCAGTTCGCTATTTGAAGCAAGGGACACTTTGCCAGCAATTGAGAAACAGTAACTACGCTGTAAGACTTTTGTTTGTCAAAAGTAAACAGACAGTAAACCATCACAACTCTGCAAATTCGTCGCAAGGTTTGAGGTTCGGCAAGTGCGTCAAACAAGGACCCATCCTGAATAGATATGGAATAACAATGGCATTAAAAATAAAAGTAAATTAATCGAGTGTTGAAAAATGTATCACTCCAATTGGATTGCTGTAGCACCGGCGTTGCCACAAATCATCGGTCGTGTGATGGCTCAATCCGAGTACCATACGGAGAGAGAGAAAAAAAGAAGCAACCCACCTTAATTGTTTCCTTGTGCAGTTGTAATTGGCATCGTCCACCTCTTCCCCCGTCGATGCACCGAATGCATTATGCACCAACCTTGGTCCACTTTTCGTCCATCGTTATCATGCTCCCATTTCACCGTTTTGCATCGGTTAGCTGCAGTTTCGTGTAATATAATATTCCGTTTGAATAACACCCTCCCGGGGTGCCCTTCTGATCGGCCCCTGCTCCCTCTCGGTTCCGGTAGCTCTTCGCACTGTTGGTGTGAGAAGAAAAAAAAAAGAACACCGACCACAGTTGTGCAGAAATCAGCGCAGTAAAAGCGAGGAAGTAACAACTTCATCAATTTTCCATTCGGTTTGTATATTTTAGTTGCCCAGATTGTATGTTTTTCACTCCCGCTTGATCCTGGACTTGCTTCCGGTTTGAAGGAGGGCGAGTAACAGACAGCGAAAGAGGAGGAATAAAAAAAAAAAAACCACCCCGTTGCTGGTTAAAATGCAATTCCTCACACCCGGCCGTGCCATGTGGCTGCCGTTTCATTCAATTCTCCGCTGCAATATTGGGCGGAATGGGAAAATGCACGATGAATTTCGACGCGAGTTTTCACACGATTCATCATTCCGGGCCGGCGGCGGGTCGTCCGGTCGACGTCAATGGATTATTCACCGCGACACCTGATCGCTGCTACCCTGCGAGCGGAAGCCCATTCTTCCGAGGCTTCGGGGTGGAGTTGAGGCACTTTGCAAGTGAAACAACACGAAAACTAATTACTTTATTAGCCATCGCACAGGAGACAGCTTCGACCCTCGTCCACCGGGCGGCAAAGAATACTTGGAATGCGTTTCATTTATGCTAGCCATCGGGCCCTCATATCCTTCCACCTCGTTGGCAAATGCCTGTAAAATCATAGGGAATTGCGTTCACTTTTTCACCAAGCTGCCGTTTGCTGAAAAACACACGTGGACACGCGGATTACAATGCATGCAACAAATGAGTTTTTGCGAAATAAAAACAGAGCTCGTAAATAATTAAGGCGAGTTTAGATTGAATTTCCATTGTACTACAGACCAAAAGGGGCTATCGTTTGGTATCGAGTGTTGTGTGTGACCCATTTTTTCTGCCGAGATCTCGGATCTCTCAAATACAGTCCTATTTTTAAAGTGATGTAATACTGAATGAATCTGGAAAATGATCATGTTAAATAGAACTTTGAATGTTTAAGTTTTATTTTTGTACATTTTAGCAAAGTCCAAAATTTGGCAACCGGTATGAACATATTAATCATCGGAGCTGAAATGCGAATCCATCATTCGCATCTTCTAAAATAGCAATACGCAATAAGACTCACAATGCGGCCCATGTCGAATCCAATATCCGGCGATATTCTCCCAGCCCAACGGCTGCCTTTCCGAGGCAGCTCCAAGTCTTCGGCTCGGTCAGGGGAGGGGGGTCGCATTCAACATTGATGCCTGAACGGCCCACTTGGGATGCGGCTCCAGTGTTTGCGTACCACCCTCCGGTACGTGGACTTGCGCCGTGCGCCTCTCTGAGCCCGTGCGGCAAAAGATGGAAATTAAAATCAATTTGTCCATCGAAAACTAACATCCTACGAAGGAGCATCGGGCGGTTTTCGTTGGACCGGGCCTTTTCCATCGGCACATTCGAGGGGCACATTTCTTCGAATTCTCCAACAGCAGCGGGAAATGCGTCATTGCTTGCAGCCCACGCACGTTGTGAAACAATAAAAAAAAGCGTGGGCCTCCCCAAAGCGTCTGGATGGAACGAAATTGAGTCAGCTTTGTGCGAGCCGTTTCACCGACCGTCCGGCATTATCGGTCACTGCAATTCGACTCGGGACTAGGGACTCGGACCGAAACGAAAGACGGACACATCACATCACCAAGCCACGGAAATAGGGCCGAATCTCCCTCCAACTTGGCCCTCCCTCCATCCAGGCGAATTCGATGTATAATATTTGTTTGCACATATATCGTTTCAACATTGCATTTCTAGCCGGGTGTCTCTCGTCCGTCCCAGCCCATCGTAGCAGCTCAGCCTTGGAATTGCTCAGCCCAAGCAGCAACCGAAAGTGTCCATCCCATCCCACCGTGGGTGGGAAAAAAGGGGCACCCGCATCTCTCGTTTCGTGCTAGGGCGAAGGAACGCAGTTGGATCGCATTTTACCGCAAGGCGCTCCATGGGGGAGAGCACGGCGGGGACTACAAAATCCCCGGGAAAAGTATCCCCAAGCGCCCACCCGCGTGCGTGCATCTTGCGACCATCCTTCTTGCCTTTCCGGTGCCGAGAAAGGACGCTCCGGCGAAGAGCAAGGCACGAATTCGACAAATTAGTTCCACCGAAGCACACGCATGCACACGAAACCGGGTTCCCCCGTTCGAAATGCGAAAGGATTCGTTCCAGCCGTGTGGTGCGTATTGCTTCTTCCCGGTGCTTTTTTTCCTTCTCCCCTCCCCCCTCCCCCTCTCTTCTTTTATTTCGTTGCTTTGCGTGGACCGCGCCCGTGCATTCCGACCGACGGAATCGAACGGTTTTTCCCCGGGGCGCACGGAGCCGGGGCGCGCATTTCCTTATGTAGCTTGGGCAAGAAAACGGGTCGATTTTAAAATATAATACAATAACATACTCTCGCTGGTGCGCCTGGTGAAATGCACCACATTCGGCGCACCGTGTGCGAATGCGACTCCTTCACCAGCAGCAGCAGCAGCAGCAGCGTTTTTCCGGGGTTCCGGGGCTGGGTTTTTCTTGCACAGCGAGTCCATCCCGCTCTTTCGCACGCGTTGGCGAACGGTTTAAGCTTTCAGCATCACCATCATCCGCAGCGAGGGGGGAGGGCTGGTCGGGCTGGTCCAGGGGAGCCCACCACACACACCGGTGTTCTTCTTCGGTCGGTCGGAAGCGGTGCACAACTGGCGCACGGCCGGTCGGATTCGCATTGATCTCTTATTTGGCTCTCCCGGGGCGCGCAGATGCGTCCGAATGCATTTCGAAGAAGGATATCGAGCGAGCGACCGAGAGGCAGGGGCGAATTTCCCAGGATCTGTTTCCCGGGCCTGAACCGTGTCTCCGTGTCCGTGTTCGCACCGTCGTTGGCCCCGTGGCGGGGCCGGTGTGTGCATCGGTGGGGGTTTTTGTGAGTGCCGTTCGACGCACTGTACGAAAGGTTCGGTTCGGTTCGCAAGCGCGGCAAGAGAAAAACCGGGACCTGCGCTCCTCGCCCTCCCTCGCCTGCGTGCGTGCCCTTTTTCGCTGGACATTTGGCGTTCGTTCGGGTTTTGCCTTCCTCTAAACGTGGAAATTGGCCACCCACGGCTAGCGGACGACGACGACGACGACGACGACGACGATGATGACGACGACGACGACGTTGCTGCGACGACCACGAACACGGTCTCGTTCCGTTGATTGGATACGCACCGTCCGTCGTGTGGAGGCACGGACACACGGATTGCCTCCCTCGCCCGGTTTCGCATGTACTGGGCGCTTATTTGTGCATCCTCCTCCGATCCCATGGCAATCCATGCCCGCTCCGGTGCGTGTTTGATGGAGCCCGCCCGTGTGTGTTTGGCGAATGTTTTCTCTGCCAGCCTTTCTTTCGGCCGGACGGCGTTCGTCTCTCGGCGTGTGTCGTTGTCGTCGACCCATCCTTCAAGGAAGCCTCCATCATTCGGCTCCGGTGGACTTGCACTACATGTTTGTGTGGGTGTGTGTGTGTGTGTTTGCATACGGGAAAGCTCCCACGTTTGCCCCTAGAGCGAGAAGCAAAACGAGCGAGCGAGAAGGATCGAAAGCGAGACAGTGGCCGAGGTAGACAAGGGGTTGCGTTTTTTGATGGAAAGAAAGCAAACCTCGAGATGAGCGCGGCCCGGAACATGTGTGTGTGTGTGTGTGTGCATCTCGCGTGTATGTATGAAAAGGGGGGGGGGGGGGGGGATTTTCCCCCTCTTGCCCGGTTCCAAAAAAGGCCACCACAACACGCGTCGGCGAACGAACGAAGCCGTCCGGGGAAAGGGTTTTCGCAAAATCGAACGTTGAAAGGAATTTTCGAACCGACGAATAAATTCGACGAAAAACGAAACCAGCTCCCCATCGCTCCTGCACAGCACCTCCACCCCCCCTCCCACCCACCACGCGTGCAATTCATCGTAGGCTCGGGTGCTCGTTTTCTCGTTCCTTCTGCTGAATTACGCGAGTACATGGGCCGCGAACTGGAGATGGATTGTTCCGGCGCGGTGGACGAAGCACTGCACAGGGCAGCAGATGTGCTGCTGCTCCCCAAATCCTCCCTCCCTCTCCCCCCTTTCTCCCATGTCCAACAGCGCACTCCATGCCGTCCCCGGAAACCGGCATATCGATAGCTGCCGAAGACAAAACGAACAGGCCTCCGTTCGGCCCTGCAGAAGAGGCTTTTCCTGGGACGCTGGACACTTGACCGGACGGAAGGGTAGCGCTTTGAGGTGCTCTTCCTTCCCCGCACCTGTGCCTTCGCTATCTTCTTATGCTGCTTGGGCCACCCTCCTTGCACACCGACCCTAGTGCTGCATGCGCGTTCCCTTCCCTTTTCGGTGCTTTATAAATATTATTTTGCATTCGCTGCTGCCGGTTCCTTTTTCTTCCAGGGGCTCAACTCTCCGGACCGGATCAGGATTCGATGCTTCGGTTTGCCGGCGGCCGGCGGACGGGGTGCGCTCGATGCGGATTCGAATGAAAAACGTCTCCTATATGTATGCGCGCTTGATTCGTTTGCCCCAACCAGCACAACACATTCAACTCGACGTGGAGACGGCAGTGGCCGGGAGGAGGTTAGGTGGTTTACTTTCACGAAAAATGTTTTATGCTACAAACTACCCTTATACTCGCGGTCCCCCTCATGTTCCGTAACGCTGCAACACTAAGCTGCACGGCCGATTCGAATACATCCTTACGATTCATCCTTGCGCCTTTCCGGCTCGAGGACGGCGGAGTCGGCCAAGGGGGGGGGGGGGGGGGGGGGTGGACCGCTTTTTCGCAAAATCGGCACGGTGCACGGTTCGGTTCTCGCTGGCCCGGGCTGGAATTGTTATTTCCGGCCGACCGTTTTCTAATATACGGAATGATTTATTTATTTTCCTTGTCACAAGAAACGTTCCGCAGCGCTCGTAGGCTCGTTGGCTCGTTGGCTCGGCCGATGGCGGGTGACGAAAGATTTAGAGCGTCGGCCGGGGAGAAGGAAAATAGATATTTGTGTAGCCAGCACCGTTCCCTTGGCTTCATCCACCACCCGCCGCCCACCTGCCGGCTGTCAGCAATAATTGGACACCAAAGTTTCGCCAAATCCCGCACACAGCTTCGCCGATCGTGGCGATGCATTTGACCAGCGGCTCTGTTTCGATGCCTATCGACACTGGGCTTCGGACGGAGCGAAGGAGCGGAACTTGTTTGGCCGATGGACGACGGTGGGCATTGTAGCAACAATGCCGCATGCGATGACTAAATTTGCCTAAATCAATTCGATTCTGTTCGCTTCGGCTTAAGAAAACGACGGTGCGAACGGCAACCCGCGGGGTTTCTTTGCGCACAGCGCAATGCATCGATGCACGGGAGAAAAAAAAATGTACAATACATTTTTGGTGCCGTGAAAATCCCCTTTTTCTTTATCTGGATTGCGAATTAGAAGTATGATTGTGGTTTTTTCTCTACTCATTTTTTTGTTTGGTTCCCTTAATCACGTAATGGTTTGCCTCCTGGAGTCTTGAAAAAATGGGTTCATTATGTGTTGTATACTTCTTTAAAAAAACACACACACAATCACTTCCAGAATACAGCACCTTTTGGCGTTTTGAACTTCAGCACCTAACATACAACAATGTACCTATTCCTCAAACTAACCAAACGGCTTCATTTACGATGGACTCAAGCTAGGACCAAACTGTCGCAAACGTGAGTCAATGGTGCATCGTCGTATCGCTTCATCAGTTTTGTGTGCAACGGAGCTTTCAGCAATCTCCAGCACGGGAAAAACATTCCACTTCAAACTCTCCAATGTCTGCAGTTCCAATCGCGATCCAAACGAACACGTTTATAAAAAAAATGAGCGAGGGAAAAAACATGGCAGTGAGGCAGCTAGCTGCAAAAGAGCCTGCACTTAAGAGTCGGAAAAGAGGCGCGTCTGTCGTGGCTCCGTGTGCAATGACATTTGTGTCTCTATTTATCTTTTCGCTGATAACAAAAGCAACTTCACCTGAGCGATGCTGCGGGCGGCAGGCTTTGGCTGCATGTAGATCCTGCACATCTTTCCCGGCAAAGAACATGGCATGGCGTCCAGTATCGAACAAACACTCATGCACTGACCGAACTGACGCGCCGTCGTGGAAAGTGAACTTTCGGGAGACCAACGCAAAGCCTGCCCAATTTGCTCGCGAATAAATGCTACCACACGTCCAGCACTCCTTCTCCGTCCATTTTTTGGACTCGCTGATTGCTGCCTCGCCGTATCGAACGGCACATTGGATTTTTGGAGGGAAAAAAATGGCAACCCGCAGTTTTGGGAGCAGTTTCAACGGTTCGGAATCCGCGCGATGAAGGAGCCGCTGCCAAGAGTCCACCCGCGCACGGAGCTCTCGGAAGACAGAGTATAACCACGACCACGGAGGACATCCGGCTTCTGGCAGCCAGGAAATGCAAACCGGCCGGATGATGAACACCCCCTTCCCAGTTATGGATTGTAAACAAACGAGTGAATCGAGAATCGCGAATCGCACTCGGCCCGTTTCATTATTCTTCGCCGTTGTCAAATATAGAATGCAACGGCGGAAAAATATCTTCTAGCCCCGTAAAAAGCAAAACAAAAATGCAACCCCCTCCTGTGAGCCCGACCAACTCGAACAATGAACCGACTGTGATCTTCTGCTTGGAAGGGACAAGGATTTTTCCGCCGAATATTTTTTTCCTGATCGATGCGCGATGCAGCCTACAATAAAACGCCTCCTGATGATTGGCCGAGGGCCGAAAAAGTGTTTCGATGGTCCTTTCGATAGTTTTATTTCTTGAAACTACACCGCTCCTCCGGCGGTTGCCCGAAGCGCTAGGGAACACCGAAAGTGTCGGATCTGTTTGTTTTGCAGATTAGTAGTTTTGCGGACATTGGGCGAGCAGTTTTTCGTCCAGACCAACGCCGCCCGTCTCGGTTTGGTGTGATGTTATGATTTGACTTTATCGCGGGCGCATGTGGCTGGACATACGTGGTTTTTTTAACCCTCTCGGAGGTGTAGTTTTTTTTTCCAAATCGAATTGGTTTGGTTGCGACATGAAATTGCTGCTGAGGAGCGAATCTCTTAAGGCATAAACCTAACATGAACAAGCATAAAATCAATCGCGAATTGAAGCCACCAAATTTCGTTCAAGTTGATCATCAGCAACATTTCATTTCATTTCATTTCATCAAACATTCAATGTTGCCTCTATAATCCCCACTAAGGTTATAAATAACCCTCCAGAGCTCTCGGTATCCATATGGCAGACAAATTTATGACCAGAAGAAAATTAAATTGTATCCATCGTTGACATTACCGATCCGTGTCTCGCTACCGGGGTTCCAGCTTTGCGAGGTCGCCACGGTGGACCACCGGGATGTAAAATCGCTACTGCATCCTTACACTCCGAGCATGGTACAGTTGCAGCTACCGTGCAATTCTTGGTACACGACGGTTACGGCCACTTCTTTTCGGGGACCACGACTTATGCGGAACGATTGCTCAAGAGTCACGGCTTGATCATGAGATGACTGGGTAATGCGGGGTGGAAATACGCCCCGCACGATGCCACGATTCGGTCCGGAATTTGGGCTTTATTGCTCGTTCGCTGCCGCATTTTGTCATCGGATTCACCCGGGAACCGGCGGATCCATTTGCATACTAATAAACATATTGTTCGTAATATGATTATTATAAATAATCATATTAATATAAATGAGCAGAACATGAAGCAGACCGCCGGAAGGTTCCAGTTCGGACCGGGGAGCGAATGGCACGACTTCGTGGCTTCGTGTGGGATCCGGTTCGTTGAAGGAGACGAGCAAAACCAGAACCGCAATGATCATACAACAATATTACCCTCCCACCACATTGCACGGTGTCAGAGTGCAGCATGCAGTTTGCATTACTGTTGTCCACCTCTGGCTGCCGCGTGCTCCCTAGCTTGCTACACGACCAACACACGGCACCGTTCGATGCAGTAGCAGAAAGACATCTCCATAACTTTGCTGGCAGAAAGAAAAAGAAAAACAAAACGTTACCAACAGTCCGAGGCACGATTTTGCGACTTCGAAACATGAGTGCGGAAAGCAACTGCAGGAGCTTAAAAATACCAAGTCGATGTAATTTCCATGCGACAATTTACCTTTCACTACAGCGCCTGCGGTCGGGGGTGTTCCAGTTGTCTTGTGTTTAATGCAAAATTATCTCAATTATTGCCGGGCGATGGCGGTTTGATGGCGGCACCAGGCCAACAAAGAATTGGGTAAAGGTAACGTATAAGAGGAAGAAAGATAGGTTTACATAAAATGTAAAACCAAGTTTGATGAATAATCAAAGTTCTGCTAGAGGGTGGATCATATTAAAATGCAAAAAACCATATGATTAACGATTATGTTGCCATTAGGGTAGTCAACATGATATTCAAAACATTTCGGGTACCTTCCTGGTTATCGCAATCTTGAGAAATAAGCTATGAATAAAATCGGCACCCAAGTGAATACATTGCAGCGCACGATTGCCGCGCGCATTGCCGATGAAAACGGTAGCATTTTCCCCAGTCAAATAAACAACTTTCAGCATACAATTAAGGACCAGCCCGGGGCCGCATTCGAATCCGTTGCTGAGGGCTGCCAGACAACGGGCTTCGTTTTTTCGTGCGCTGCAAAACGCTCCATTAAACAGAAGTGAAGAGGTAATACAGTAGCCTGATTTGATGCCGATTTGGCATGGGGAATGAAAGGTTTTTTTTTTCTAATCAAATTATAGTCTTGCTTCCAGGGCGAAGGATACTGAAGGAGTGTTTGTGGTGTTTAGTGATTCTAAAAAGCCTTTCCCCGCTGAGATCGCTAACGGTATCGAATGGAGACCTTGTGATTATCGCCGTTTCTGACTCAATGATGGGTAGGATAATCGCGTTAAAAAAGTTACAATTTATGTCTCTCGATGATAAGAACCATGCAGGAACCAATCCAAAATGTCCGTTTGATTGTGGAATTAAATTAAACTCATTATTTATTTGCCTTCTCGTCTGCTAAGGAGTAGCTCGGTGTTTTTGTGTGCATTGCAAACTATCTTAATGCTGCGTGAAAAACTTTCGAATTCGTTTATGCACTTCGGCGTTTGTCCACTTGCGTGTGTTGGGAAAATTAAATCAATCAAAATTCCTTGCTATCCGCCGGCAGTTAAAACCCGGAAATTGTATCCCACGATGCACGCGCAATGGACCATCAATCGAATCGATGATTGATGAACGCGTACAATTATCACAATATTACCCGTGCTTCGAAGGCGAGCTGCAAGGGGGAAAAGGTGAAAAACAACATGCAGGCGACCCTGCGACCGGGCGCCACTCCAAACCACCAGAGTCTACACACAATCGCACTAATCCTCTTGCCACCCCTGCTGTTTGTCAGCCTAGCGCCACCCACCCGCTCCGACAGGCTCTCCGAAAGGACGATGCTTGCCCAGTTTCCGCCGCCGTTCTGCCGGCAGCACGCCATTTATGAGCCCCATCAAAGCGCGCTCTCGCTCAAATTACGACAATACCATTATGCAGTTAGCATCGCACGGCGCGAGTGAACTCGCGTCATTTATCGCTTCCGCTGCGTGTTAGGGCACCGCCGGCAGCACACGTACACGCGGCACTTGCCACCTTTCCGGCGCACGGTACGTACGACCGCGCGGCATCGATCGGTGGAAAACTGGAAGGGGTGGAAAAGCCAACGATCGCGTACGGATTACCGCGTCGGCTCGGTGGAGCAAAACCGCCGGGAGGATTGGTTTGCCAACGGGGCTTTTCACGCAAAGTGTCAACTGCTTACGGTTCGCCGTTTAGTGCGGAAGCTATTTTTCGCACACGCCACGCTCCAGTCACCAGTTGAATCTGCGCGTTTTACACTCGCAAAAATGCTGCTCGTGTGATGGCTGTATAAATAAACAATTAAGAAAAAAAAGCCTATCGGCAGCACATCAATCCCGTGTAGCTTGCGGTGCAGTCGGTGTGGTTACGCTGTCACACATCCGCCGTGCATTATTCACCAAATTTAAATGCATCACTTTACGCGCACGGAGTGGAGTCAAAGTTCGGTTTTATGCTTTTTTGTTTGTTTTCTGAGCAAACCACCAACAATGCAGATGGCCACTTTGGAAATCCATTGTTCTCACACACAGTGATATGCGAAAAGAGAAAAAAAAAACAGCGAATGAAACCAATTTCCCCCTCCCGTTATCGCCCGAAGGATATTACGATGTTTGATAGGATTATTTCCATAATGACGGTCGATTAAGTGCATTAATTTACTGTGACTGATAGGCTAATTGGTGTTGATTGGCGTGAGGATTTCTGGTTTTACCGTCGTTTTGCTTCTTTTCGGTTGATTGTTGAAATTTTGCGATCATGGGAAAGGCGGGAAATGATTTCAATATCAACGCTTAAAGTATGCGATCGGTGAAATCATTGTAAGCAATCAATCTATTTACCGAGAATTTATCAACCAATCGAAGGGTTCGGGATAGCCGAGCGCGTACGCCGGCACGGACACATCGCACGATGGCGTGGGTTCGAACCTAGACCAGACCGTATGCGGATGGAAAGTAAAGTAAACAAATTGGAGCTTAATAGATAGTTTATTAAAATGATAAATTTAAAAGCTTTTTCATGCACCAACCGCGCAGCACTTGATACACCACACCTACCTTGTACAATGTTATTTCCCATTCATGGTTTTCACTTTGTTTGTGGTCCAGTTAGGAACCCAGCAATGTCAGAAATCACTTCTTTTTTATATTTGTTGGCGCTGGCTTCATGTTTTCCCAACGGGTAAACAAAAAGAAACGTCGAATCCAAATAAATAAAACTCACGCACAAACATGCTGCCAAATGTTGACACTCCTGGTTGAGTGTGGGATGAAAACGAAATCCCCGAAAGTGTACACGCAATGCACTCATTTGCCTGGGAACACGGCTAGCTGTGGTGGCGAAATAAAAGAACGTGAAAAGTGGTATCCATTTTCCTTTACAGCATCGACGCAGGCTGCACCACAGGGAGAGCAAATAAAGAATTTGAGTTTGGGGAAAAAAAAGGATCCCGCGCATAGGGTGGCAACATTGACTCCAGTCTCCCCAAAGCGGCCCAACTCTTGGAACTTGGAGCTGGGGGATGATGCGGGGCATTTGATTGCTTGTAAAACCACCGACGATAACCCGGCACGGCGTTGGGGTTACCCACGCACAATACCGAGGACTGTTCGCGCGCCACTCCATGGAATGCACTTTGCCCGGCAGGGAAAGTGCATTCATCGAATGCATTCGCCACAGACTCCGTGGTGCACGTGTCATTCGAGTGGTCCAGTTGCGAGTCGGTTCCGCGATAGGTGGACAGCACATCCGAGGTCCGATGCACCGGTCGGCCGGCTGCATCCGTAGGCTGGCGTGAAAGGCGATCAAACAGCGAGTGTTGAGTGAGGTGTTATTTTCCATACGTGGTGCATCCTCGGCACCTGTGCATCCAGGACTTGGTTTTTTTTTTTTTTTGAAGTCCTCTGCCACTCACCGGCTGGGGCTTATTATTCTCCGGGCCGACCGACACCCTGTTTTCCCCGCTTGGCGCACGCACACGGTCACACATAAATCACGCCACTGCCGGGCGGAAAAAAGTAAGTGAATAACAATTTTCTGCCACCCGGGTGTCGGTTGAATTTGCAAACGGATTGCCGTAAAGTGCATGACTTTTGCAGTGGATTTTTGCAGCGCCCCCATATGTTCACAAGCAAGTGAGCGCACTCTTGCTTCGTTTGTTGTTGTTTGGGGCGAGTTTTTCCGGTGGGGGGTTTTTTTGTTTACCACCGTTATGAGATTTGATTTCCGTTCAGCGGAGAGTGCAGTAACGATCGCAGCGCGGTCGTTTGTTTACTGGTTCAATTTCATATTTAACCAACGACGATTGGATCGAATCGAATATGACATTTGACAGGCACCGTTATGGGGTTGCGCATCGCTTGCACCTTCGGCACGTGCAATATGCACGATTGCGATTGGCAAAATAAAACGGCCTCCCGGAGTTACGGCGGATGCTTAGATTGATATCGAATAGTTTCGCAAATCACCGACACCGTTTTACGTCGTTCGCGAGCTGGCTTGTGGTCGATCCGATGCAACCCATGGTCGGTGGCTTCTCCTGGTGTGCGCGCAACTGGTGGATTGCACCGGACATCGAAACGACATGGCTGTGGGTTGGGCCAAGCGTGACCTCCACCGGTTGACGAGTGAATTAAACGGGGGGCGCATGGGGGAATGGAATGGCCTTCTTTTTTTTTGGCCATTGGTAAGACCGGCGATGCGTTTCACAGGCGAGACCCATTTCCCGTCGCTCCTGTTTCCCACACGGTCAATCACGGCCGATCTTTATTGAACAACGGTGCCATACGGTGCCAATCGTTCCGCCGACAAACGCCCTCGTCCTTGCCGGAACACACATACGAGCGAACCGGAACCGTGGGACGGTGGGACGGGTGTTGTAATTTACGCACTCACGACAACGACCACTCGTTGCGATGTGCTTTCGGACCAGATGACAGTAATAGATCCTCTCGGTGGATTTGAGCCTGCGTCGGGCTCTCCCGTCAACCTCTGCACAGATGCACATGGTGATGCACATTCTAATGCAAATCAATCGGGATTGGGACTGGGAAAAAAGGAATATCATGCAGCTCTCAACCTTTTGCTAATGAAATAATTGAATGTGAGAAAGCTGCTGTACATCGGAAAGGCGATGGATGTAATGGAATACTCATGCAACAGGACGACCGGACTTCCAATGGTTAGGAAGCGCTTTTTTATCTATTTATTCTCCAAATGATCTGGAAATTTGGAAATTTGGAGAACACTTGTTAAACACTGGCAGAAATTAATAGGGAAGAAATATAACTTTTACTATAAAAATTGTTTATCTAAAACATAGCGACCAAGTATTATCCTTTAACGTCTGCACGACCAAGAAAAAATGAAGGAAAGATTTTTCGCAAGCAATTTGCCAGCGGCCATTTCGGAACCCCTTTCGCTCCAGGCAAATGGCCGGCCTGGAGAAGATTTAAATTATATGACGGGTTGGTAGAAGGGAAAAAAAAAGTTGAAAACCCTCCGAAATTGAACACAATTTTCCACCTAAAAAAAAAAAGCGCTTTACAAGGAGGAGCATCCCGCAGGACGAGATGCTTGCGGAAACCTTTTCGGCCGATGGTTGTTACAAAATTTATTATAATCGAACCTACATTGGCATCGTTATTGCATGTGCGTGTTGCTGGCCGTTGCATAATGGGATGAAATAACAATGTTCTGCATTTCAGCGCACACCAACACATACTCACCGAGTTCGTGGCATCGTCCGGTCGATGCGTCGGTATGCAAAATGCTTATTATGGGATATTTTAATTTCGGCTGCCAATAAGTGAAACATAACCACCGCTTAAGGGCGGCCCATTCCCCGAATGCTCCCGCCACAGCATCAACGCCAGAGCGATTCGGCGTACCATGAAAAGGATCCTGCTGCAGTCTGTGAAGGGATGAGGCACGGTGCGAGTGAATATTTTATTTATTCAATCATTTTCCGACTCGTTCAAGTTTCACTGCGCTCGATCAGTTCTCAGCGAAATGCATCAAATCAACCATTGAAAATACCAAATAAAGAACCGAACACCGAAAACGCAAGGAATTGCAAGCGGGTTAATAAAGATGCACATTTATGCATTTCGATGGATGTGTTTCATGCGTTTTTCGATAAAAAAAAATCCCACCGTTCGACAGCCGTTTCTTACCTCCAGAAGGTAAGGGACATAAGTTTTGCGATGTTGTGCTTTGTGCTCGATTCATTTATGTAAAACTCCGCCGGCTCATTAATTCGCACGATTGACTTAATGATGGCGATGATGATGGTGGTCAAAATGAAAGGTAGAAATCGAGGGCAAACATTACCTTCGCTGGGTTACGTTTTTTTCTTTTTCTTTTTTTTTAATTTCTTATCATTGAAAACCGTATGGAATGAGGGCCGGCGCAGGGGAAGGTGAATACAATATTTAAAAACAGTGTTACACTATTACTTATGCGAGAAAAAGATGGAACTTTGTGTGCAGGTTTGTGTGTGTGTGTGTTTGCATGAGTGAAAAGGAGAGATTGAACGAAGGAAAAATGCGCAGGAAAAAAAGCTGCACCAAATAACGGCTGAAGTGCATGCAATGATCAATCTGCATACATTTTCCTCCCGTCCGGTTGCTCGTTTTCCCGTCCGCCCCTCCAACACTGGCTCCTGGTGCGCAATGCGTGTTGCAATGGCGTGCTGGTAGGCGCGAGAAAAATAAAAAATGAAACAAAATAATGCTCACCCTCGTGCGAGCCGGGAGGCGTAGAATAGTTATTTTATATTTTTATATACACAACAATGCGATATTCACACATGCGATAGCTGCTCCTATATAATCGAGTCCCTGCCTTCGCGGCCCTTGGGAAAGAAGAGATGAGGTTTTGGAGGGTGGGAGGATGTTGGGTTGGGGCTTGCCTTGCGAATGTCCGACATGTTTCGACCGTTGCACTCGTTGCACTCGTCCGACGCACTTTTTCTTGCTCCGTCTTTCGGGGCATTTATTTATTTCGTGTCCTCGTGGCGTCGTGGCGTGTTTTTTTTGTTTGTGTACCTTCGTCTTCCCCTTTTATCGTGCCTTGTGCCATCCACCGTCTCCATGTGCAGATGCAGAGACGCACGGAAGCGCTCGACGGCAAGTGCCTGGACCTTGCCGGGAGCTATCCTGTCGCCGCAGATGATCACATATGCAAAAACGCAGTAGAAAGAGACCAACTGCTCCAGTTTCTTCACCTCCCTCCCGTGTGGGGGTCCCGTGTGGGGGGTTCTTTTCCGCCGGCGAGAGCGAGTGAATGCGATAAGAAAAAAAGGTCGGAACGGGATGGAGTTGGTGCGAAAGAATTGGGCCATCTTAAGGGAGAGCAACAAAAAAGGGATAATGAAAGCGGGATAGAGATAGCGACAGAGAGAGAGAGAGAGGGATGGCCGAGAGAAAGAAAAAGTGTGGAAAAGCGAGGAAAAGAGAGAGCGTCATCAGTCAGCGATTATTGGCGAGCCAGCAGAGCCGATAACCGAACACGATTCCTGGGGCGTTTCTTGTGTGCGTACGCGAAGCGATTGCGTAGCCTCCGCACTTTTTGAAGTGCACCGGCATGCAGTGGAGATGAAAAAGTTGTACGCAGTACGAACAAAAATATGAAACAAATAGAAAAGAAGCCTGGGTCTAGCTGCACGAAAGAAAAGGTAACATTATATGTTATTTTGCATTTGGCGACGTTGGTTGCTGAATGATGTCGATCGATCGCTGAACAATTGAAATGAGCAGCAACCTACGCTAGGAAAACCATAACCCTGCCAGCAATCCACTTTTCAGCCATCAAAAACTGGCTACGAATTCCCCAACCGGCCATGTTTAATGCATAATTTTGTTTCACTGCACTGCAGGGCATTTGGTGGGCTTTTTGTCGAAAGTATGATGCAAAAAAAAAGCCAAAAAAACGGACACTAGGCCCAAAGAGACGAAAAATGGATATCCGAAGCCAACAACACCAGTCGGCCCAGCAACGATCGACAATCGATCGAAACCGGAGCTCCGTCCCTCGAATAATGACGATAATGATGACGATGATGGACGGGCCCGTTCTGGGGTCCGTTTTTAGTTCGATTAAACTAAAATGTGCACTCAGCTTATGCAGCTGATTATTAATGCAAAGTGATGGACATAATTCGACATTTTATTTTATAGCACCGGTGTCAGTCAGTCGACCTGGCGTGACGTTTGTGGTTGCGGCGCACGATCGTGTTTAATGTGTGTTGTTCCCCGACGGTGGGAAGGATGGCGAGGACGGGGGTTGGGCAAGCAGGGCCTCTGACCCGGGGCCGGGGCATCGATTGGATTTGGATGCAGCTTTTGGGCCTTTCGCTGCTGTTATTATGCGTTATGCTTTTGAATTAAGTTCGGTGCTTTTCGCGACGTGCCGGATGCTATGGGGTGATGAGGGACTAGGGCCGAATGTGCAAGGCAAGGAAGGAGGAACCATCGGCGTTTCCTGGGGGGGTTTGGCATGCTGCAACTTGGATGACTTTGTCACAGACATCCTTCTCCCGCGAGATGGTTTTTGATGTCCAGACGAACTGTTTCGTACATTAGTCTATGGCTAGGGACATTCATTTTGAAAATGTGTCAAATACTTATTGTGCATACCTGGAAAGCAACTCAAAATCACATACATTCGTAAGGACCATTAAATCTCTTGTCGATGTACAATATTTATTCACTTTTAAAACTCGCAATGGAAAAGCCTTCGCACGCGTCATTTGCGACATAAAGTTGAGCAGAATGTAACAGTTCACATTTTCTCGCTGAAAGAAACATCGTCACCGTCCAACATGCTGCTTTAATAAAGTTGAATCAACAGGCGGTGCGATAATTAGATTTCATTCCATCCCTAAATTGTGTTGACTGAGGAGTTGAGTGTCGTTTTTCTCATGAGCCTTTTGCCATGACCATTGTAAAACGTGTTTTGAGAGATGAGAAGCAAATTTGGATCAAGGATTCATGCACTGTTTGTGCATTGGCTATAGATATGGATTTTATATTTTCGTGAGGTATCTTTAACAAACTGTATACAAATTATTTAAAAACTTTACGACGCAGCTGTTATGCTGACAGGTTTCGTTTTCTTTTCTCAAGCAAATGGCCGGTTTTGTTTCACGTTCATTAAACCAACGAAATGAGCTGCGAAAGCATTAGAAACGTAAAGGAAAACATCTCTCAACGCTCAATGGCACAGCACCCTAACATTGACAGTAACGTTGTTTTAAACGCTGGAAATGTGTAAAAAAAACGTAAGCTAAAATAAACATGCATCCCCCTTGTGCTGTGTGGCGAACGGCCGTCGATTTAATTTTCATCCTCCGTAAAGCACCGGCTACATCTGAAGCATCGCGCGGTCGATTCGCTACCGATTCGTTTGTGTAAAATTGAAGTGCAGCAATTGAGTGAAACTGTCTAACCGTGAAACCACCGCAACGGAAGAGGCCACCACTTGGAGGCCTCTCGAAACTCGCAACAAAATGTTGCGGAAAAATATGTATATATATAAACCATCCCTATACGCACTGACGTACACAAGCGATTGTACGTGGCAAAAGAAAAAGAAAAACCCCCTGGAATAACATGAAGAGAGCTGCGCCCTTCTCGTCGACCGTAAACGCTTCGGTTGGAAATGCGAGAGTCCTCCAGTCCTGTGCGACTTCGAGGCTTGCTTAGTGCGCAGACAGCTATAAAATCATTAAACTTACATTTAATTTATGCTCGCAACAGAAATCACGGAAACCAAATTATGCTTCACGCGAAAGGATAGCGAACGACGGTGGGGAGGGAAATAAAATAAATAGAAATCCTGCCTCGAGGGTACTCGGGAAAATGCGAACCCTGCAGGAGTCCAGAATTTCGATCACCTGCTGATTCTGTTAGTGATTTCGAAGAATTTTGCCCGCTTGAATTGCGAGCAAAAGGGGTCCTGAACGCAAAAGGGACCCAATACAGGGAGCCATTACAGGGATTTTGTGGTGGATAAAAGTATGGAATTGCGAGGGTATTAGATAGAGATAAATCCAATTTTAAACTTGTCCATGTATTCGTAATTTAGAGGCATGTTTGAATTCATGTTACGAGGTTTAAATATTGTGACATTAACAGAAGCAACTACGATGTAACAATACTGGACTGTGAAATCATTTATGTGCAAGATTATCTTCTCAATACAAACAATTAATATCATAAGGTAAAGTACTTTTAAAGAAATGATTCATTCGTAAGTACGTCCAATCGCTACATTGAGGCAAACGAATCAAAATTGCTGGAAATTGGATTATTTTCCTCCAATTTTGTACCCTCCCAACAAAGCCCCAGGAAAATCGTGGGAAATGATCTGTGGCCAACGAAGGTGTGGTTTCATTTTCGATTTGTCAATCGTAAACCTACTTAACTGGAAAAGCCACACGCCAGCCCTTGGAAACGA
Source organism: Anopheles atroparvus (assembly GCA_914969975.1). Taxonomy (NCBI): domain Eukaryota; kingdom Metazoa; phylum Arthropoda; class Insecta; order Diptera; family Culicidae; genus Anopheles; species Anopheles atroparvus. The sequence goes on along the minus strand of CAJZCY010000002.1, from coordinate 38,123,575 downwards.
AACGGGGGCGTCGGGTGGTAATGTAGCGTTACTCAAGTATCACAATCACCCCTCATCATCATCATCATCATCATCAACAACAAGTCTGCCATAAATCAGCACCAGAACGTGCCCGACCTTTGCCGTACATCCTTGCCCAACCGTTTCGCATCGGGCGCATTGCCGAAGGACCGACCTTTCTCAACGTTCAATCGAGTCGGGGAAATCTTAATCTTCTCCTATTTTCCTGCCCTCGACTCGGCTCAGCTACCTTTTGCCCGTTCACCCTCGCCACAGTGATGCTCATTTTCGTCCCTGCCTTAGATTGGTGGCTGAGAAAGTGCTTTACACTTTACACACAGCAAGACGCATTGGAATGAAGTTAACGCCATCGTCTGCCAGGAATGCCAAGGGCCGACTTCGACTCCGACGAATGCAAACAGTACGGCAAGGACGCACAAGGATGAGGACGATGGCGCACTCTTGCCAAAAAGTGAGAGTAAATTTTCACTCAATGAAGCCACATCCTTCGGGAAGAAGAGGGGGAATGCATATCCCGTTGAGGGGGGTGGCAACAAGGCTAGGGTTCTGGAATTTCCCTCGTTGCTCAAGCTCATGCACACACACACACCGCCACAGCGAGGACGACTTCGTAAGGAGCAGCCGGTCGGAACTGGCTACACCTACACCTTTCCCAGCGCTTCCCAAGTCTCCCCACCCGAAAACCGAAAAACCGGAAAAGCGAGACGTTTTCCCAGCGCTCGCACACGGGCTGGAATCTTCTTCCCGCCACCTTCCTTCCCTGTCCCGCCTCGACAAACACGTGTCCCGGCAGACACACACACCATCTTCACCCTTCGGAAGCAACAGGATGCCGCCGTCGGTGTACCGCAAAAAAGGACAAGAAGGAAAACACATTAAGCAAACCCAACTCGGGCCCCTCGTCTTCTTTCACTGGTGTGCAGATTCCCTCTCTTTCTCTCTCTCTTGCTCTTTCTGTGCCGCTAGCGTGCGTCTCGCCATTTCTATCGAAACGAAGAATGGACACCGGGAGACGTTGCAGCTGGCAGCATCACCCTCCCCGCACGGTGGAGAAGAAGCAAACTGTTACCTTCCCCCGCTCGGAACGACGCCGACGATGGTGATGGTACCTTGGCGCACTTGTCTCGGTAAGGGCAACAAGAAGGCAACAGTTTAAACACACTTCTGCCGTTAAGCACCATTTTGCCTCCTGGCTGGCGTTGGGGGCGGGGATGGGACGACGGGGCGACATGTGTTTCGGGAGGTGAGTAGATTTCTTGCCAGATCAGCCAGATGGGTGGTTTTTACAGGCTGAGAAAAGCGCAACCGTCGGGGAAAATGTATACCTTTTTCGTGTGTTTGACTGTGGGAAAAGTTCATTCCATTGGATTGAGTTCTCGGTGAGTAAAATGATAAGCTCTTCTAAGCGAATTGGAGACAGACTTCTTATGAGAACATTAACAAATTGCTGGATTCATTTGGATTGAAATTTGTCAAATTTGGATAATGCTTTCTATACAAACTTATCGACAGCGTGATTAATTAATCTGTTTTCTAAGTGATTATTTCGAGAACTTCACCAGAAACTATAAACCGTTGCTCTTAACACGTTCGGAAGGTCCTTAAGATGCAATCCTTTCATGTTTGCCCCTGCGATAAAGCAAACGCACTCTGTCCTGCTAACTTTTCACCCACATGTACAGACAATTATGACGGCTTGGGAATAATATTTCCTCGTTCGATCGACAACCTATCAATCATTGCAGAAGAAAGGCTGCTGAGGAAACATTTGAAAACTAATTGAGAAAATCGCTTTCTTTCGTCCCGTTCGACGTGCTTGTGACTGTCACTTGACTTGGGTGAAAACATTTCCATCAGGCACGTCCGAAGCACCGAGTTGCAGCGATGAGTTAGCCCATTTTTCCGTTCGAAAATGGTTGCAACTCCTCCAACGTCAACGATGGAGGGGCTAACGGGCTCTGCGCTGCATTCGGACAGCTGCTAATTCCTTCGCAAACAAAGCGATTCTGATTGAGAATCTCGACGACTTCCTGTCCTTTCCAAGCCAAAAACCTCGGTGGCGGGCAAATCGAGCACGCAGCGATGAACGAACTTTTCGAAACAAGCAAACCGGGCATGCTTAAAACCGAAAGCCCTCAATCAAAATCTCGGAAAGAAATGTCTCGTTTGAACTGCTCATTTTTTTTCTCTCCACCATCAACATCCCTGATTCATTTGCGCCCGCCAGAATGATGCGCAAGTTGTTTCAATAAATATGCGTTCGGATATTTTTTTCTCCATTTCTTTTTTCGCAACCGAAGCGTGGTTTTTTCTTCTCGCGCGACGCACATTTCTTCACCGCCTGGAAGGAGGCGCATATTTTGGACGTGTGTATGTTTCTTTTCATGTTTGGTGTTTTTTTGGTTTTTGGTTTTGTTGTGCCAGCCAACGTTTCTAAAATGGTGCCCGGTCGGGCAGAACATACAGGCTTTACCCCTCCATCTCGGTTATCGAATGGCGCCGGATGGTGAAAGGATCCGGGGGATCCGGGAATCCGGTGGAGGATCAAAAAACATGCTCGAGCGCATTTTGCATCCGTGGAAATGCGTGGCCGACGGCCGCGGCCCTTTTATCCATCAAAGGGCCTTTGTGCGTTCGCGCATGTGCCCGTGCCTCGTCAACGCAAACCCGGTCCGGAGATGTAGAAACGTTCAAGAACACGGCCAGGCGCGTCCGCACCCAGCAGGTCCTTGGAGGACCCTTGAAGAGTGGCGAGAGCGCGCGCACGTATGCACCGGAATGCATTTCGATTGCATGTTTTTGACAAACGACCGTCGGGGCCGGGGCCGGGTTTTCTTGTCCGAGCGCCCAGGAGTCACTGGAGCCAATCTCCGTCCCATGCGGAACCTCTGCCTCTCGAGACTCCCAAATTTAATCTCTGGGCCCTTTTTTCCCCCAGCCCCGAATCCGCCCCGGTGTGTGTGTGTGACTGTTGTTTGGAGGAAAACGCATCCATTTTTCCCCCCGAAGCAACCGTGGCCTCGACGGACGGTGATGTCCCGGGCACGGATCTTATGCGTTATGCACCGGACAAAACGGCATCGACACAACATCTGCCCGGGCCCCGGCTGAATACTGCAGCAGCCCGCTGTTCAACGGTTTCCTTTTCACCGTTTTCATCGTATGGGGGGGGGGGGGGGGGGGCGTGGGGTTTTTTTTCTTTCGTTTTTCCGAGCCCGCGTGTTGAGATGGGGGAAACTCTCACGCGCAACAGTAGTCTCCTCGTTTCTGTCCGATGGAGATGGCGCACTGGAGGATGAAGGATCCCAAGGGGGCCACGCAGTTTGATGCGCACTTGATGTCCGTGCGTTCGCGAAACGCGAAACTCGAAACGGAACCTCGACGCGACACCGGGCGCCACCAGTTTTCCGCCACCGGATATAGGAAGCGCGCACTCGAGGCACGCACCGAAGAACTATCTCTTGCCAAAAGTCTGGCCGTGTCGCTTCGGTTCTCAAGATTTGAAACCGCCCAAGTGGCGTTCCATTGCCGGCATGATGTCCAACGCAGCGACGGTCCTGAGGAGTCGTCCAAACGCTTTTGAATGGTGGTTCCTCCTACCTTTCCCCCCGTTTGTGGACCCGGGTCAGTCTTATGCCAGCGCACGTCCGCTGCAAGCGCGCTCGGTTCGCATCCGGGACCGTCGTTGCATCCGTCACAGTCGCCTTCGACGGACCGGAATTGAATGGTTTTCCCTCCCACTGCTCCCAGCTCATCCGACGGCTGCGAAGAATTTAGTTTCGCTCGCGAATTCGCCACTGTTTTTTTTGTTTTGGCCTGTTTTTGTTTCGTAGCCCCCGTTTGCCTGCCATGGGAAGTACGCATCTGCACTTGTGTGCGCATGCAGCTGCACTTCCGGTTCGGAGGATTGCAGCATCGCACCGGACAAAGATTAATGCAGCTGGAAAGGACGTGCGTTAGAATTTCTTGAATCTCGCGGCACAGCTAAACCCGGGCAGAGCCGGGCGGACCGGAGGCATTGCGGGTCGGTTTTGTGGGCTTTCTCCGTAAAGGTGCAGTTTTGGATGCGAGTTGCAGTGCACATCTTTCCCATTTGCGCGGCAAGTGGCGATGGACTTGACCAGAATCAAGCGAATGGAATGAGCAAATCAAACTCGTTCATTTGAAGGTAAACAACACGGTTGTGCCAGCAAAGTTTCGGCCGAATGAGTTGCTAGGGAAGCGGTTCTGCGATGCTCCAAAATTGTAGATTAGAAGAAAAAAAAACACAAGCCAGTTATGTACAGCCCTCCCGATAATGGGGTGCATCTTCGTAGGAAGCAATGATACATATCGATTCGTGGAACTGACTCGAATCGAGCGCAGAAACGGGGGAGTTTGTGATGTGGTTACATCCAATATAGGCTGCACCCGATGCACTGTGCGAAAATTCCCCAAAATTACCGAAACCAAACCACCACACCCCCGCCTCTCCCGGTGCTTTCCGCAAGCTAGAGCCTCGCGGTTCTATGCTTCGAGTCGGACTTTCCCCGAAAATGTTGAACCATAGCATCTCTTGTGCGCCGCAGGGAAAAGTTGATCCAACAGGAATGAAACAGCCCCATTCCGCACTCGGCATGGTGTAAGTTAGGCTGCATGCTGCAGATTTGTTAGGAAGGAAGTTTATCCGATGGAAACAATGGATTTGGCTGATCCTTGAGCACGGTACACAGTGCAATGGATTCTTCGGTGGCAAAGCCACGAATCCCCTGCCTGTGTTGGTTGGGAAGCGGATTGATGTGTTGAAATGTAAAAGGTTTTAATCCAACCACCGTCAGCAGCCGTGTACAAGCACTAGTAATTGTACGTATTGGAAATCGGCAAATGCGCAATCGGGTTTGTTTGCTTTCCAAACGAAATTACTTTTAAAAAGAATTAAAATGTATTCCTGTAAATGTCTTTTAAAATTAGTTTTAATGGTGCATTTTGACAATAGATGAACGTAAACCAAAATGATGAACTACTTGCAAATTTTCATCTTTAATGTGAAACCTCTGCTTCTTTTAAAACTTCACCCATAAGCCGAAGGAAAAAAAACCTTTTGTAGAGCTAGTGTGAAAAAAACGATGCGAAGGGAACGGTTCTCTTCTGAAGGAAATATCTTGCATTTGAAATTTTTTTTCCACAACAATGGTCTTTTCGATTTCAATTTAGCTCGATGGTGGGACACCTTGCCGTTGAGAAAAACGTCTGAACGGTTGGTCTAAAAATGGAACGTCAAAGGTTACGCAAGCGCCCATCTCCACCCCGCGTCCCACGCACTCCGACTTGACTCCGCGCGATGGGCCAACGTGACTTTTTTTTCTAGAATGCGTACGGACATTGTGCAAAATCAATTACATTACAGCGCACCACTCCGCCTTTACGCCTTTCTTCATTTGCGCAAAGCCCCGATGACCGGTCCGGGCGGTTTTTTTTGTGCCTTTCGAGAGGATCCTCTGTGTCCTTTTCTCAGCGCCATCGCCAATTTGGAGGTGCAAGGCGCAGGCGAGGAACAAAAAAGAAACGATCCGTCTCTTGTCCCGGGTTGTGCGGTTCTCTGTGCCCTGGACTGGGGAACTTTTGCAGTCCAAAGGGTGTACACGTTTTGAAGTCGCATTTTGGGCGCCACCTTCACCAATTTGCCCTTTAAACCTCGACCTCGCTTCCGCACCACCAACGTTGCAAAATGTGGAGGGTCTGCGTTTTTTTCTGTCCTGCTCCGTCGTCGCAGCAATAATATGCATAAGCCATCGGAAAATGCCTTTGTGCGCGTAGGCATGCCTATGCCATTAGTTACATTTACCATCGCCATGCAGGGCAAAGTTGCTTAAGGTTAAAAAAAAGGTGCAATGAGTTGCAAAGTTTTTGAAGGGGCTTAAATTTGGTCGGAATTTGAGATAACGCAAATTGGACGAGAAAGCTATCCTATTATAAAGGAAAAAGTCAGAATTCTCTATAATGCTCTCTAACATGTAACCTTCACCAGTTTCGTTAATATGAGCGACTATTCTTACTACTATTAAAAATCCCTGATATTTTATCAATCTTATTGTTGAATATTCAACTTTAATAAAAATCAAATCCAAATCGTTCTTCTAAACACCTAACAATGGAACAACTCAAAACTCCTTTACGAGTCACAAAAAATATTCAATTTTCTCCCAGTCCACAAGTGCACCACATGCAGAGCGGTCGTCTTTCGGTGGAACCGACTAGAAATAGAATAGGTAAAATCATTCCAACGAAACACAGTTCACCTCCCCGCACGTGTGCTAGTGTGCGCGGGACCTGGGATGGGATTGAATTTTTTTAACCCTCTCTGTCCTTCTGCACAATTCAATCCACCGCGCCCGCCTTTGATGGACAAAACGGGTGACTCCAACGCTGACCGAAAGATGCGTTCCTAGTCCTGCCATAGAAAATTGATGCACAAAAGGGAGTGAGCCAGTGGGAGCGACCGAGCATTGGCGAGACAAAACCAAGCAGGAATAAAGGCAACAACAAAAAAACACGACGGTATGCAGAAAAAACAGATATTTTAAGGTTCCCTTCCTGCGGCCTCCGGCAGTCTCCAGCCGTCCGCCACCGGTTTGATTTCTTCTCTGGCCGGAAACTTCGATGCAGGACCGCTGATGCCTGGGGATGCGCAAATGATCGAAGCATCGGGAAAGCTGCCGTTTCCCCGTTTGCCGTCGCGTTTCAGTGCTGTGTGTGTGTGTGTGTGCTTTTTTTTAAGTTTCCGTTTTTTGCGTATGACATAACGCACAAAAAATGCGCCTCGCAGAAACCGCGCCGCTATCATCTGTGGCCGACCCGGGGGCCAAGGAGGCAAGAAAGGCGCAGATAGGCGCACCAAGCGAAGAGTGAAAAATTAAACCTCCATCCCCGGGACGTCCGATGGAAGCTTGGAAGTTTTAGAATTCGATTCCACACCCGGACGATGATGGCGTTGGTTCCGTACCGGAAGAAGACCAGCTCCAAGGCGATCTGTCCAGGGGAGGGAAAGGGCACAAGGGGAGATTGTTAATACAAAAAAAGAGAGGAAGAAACAGAGACTCATAGGGTTTGACTTTGTGTGAGCCGTCCTGCCGTCGGCTTTCCCCGGAACGCACAAGACACAGGCTTTGGGCCTGAGTGTGCCGGGTTCGTTTATGCTTGCAGGAGGATGCAACGGTTTCATTTTATTTTCCACGAAACGTTGAACACATTCTTCATTCGGCGACCGCGCGCTCTGTGGTGCGCGACCACCCGATCGATGTCATGTGCGATTGTACGTAACGTGGTCGCGGAACTGAAACCTTCCCAAAATCGTCCAACTTTTTGGAGGAGGGATGATTTTTTTTTCCCCTATCCCTTCTCGCTTCTTCGCTTTTCCGCCCGCACTTCTCGCGACAGCAAAACGAAGCAAAACTGCTGCTCGGTCGCTCATCGCTCACCGGATGCGAATCAGTCACAGGACAACGCTCCCCGAGGTGCTGCTGGCCTCCCCCCCCCCCACTTTCGCCCGACCCCGTTGCTTTTTCACTCCCGAAATCAATCTAATCGGAGCGCATGGTGCACGGATGCTTCAGCTAGCCAAATACGCCTATTTACATACAAAGGTAAAGGATGTGTGCGTGCGTAAGGGTTCGGTTCGGGAATCATTATGAAAGCGGCTCGGACAAGACGGCTTCTGGAACACGCGATTCGGACGAATTCGCGAACGCGGAATTTGTTTAAAAAAAGCAAAAAAAAATGGGGTGGAAAATTTTTACCGATCCACGGAAAAAGAACCCGAGTGCGCATCCCCGGGGAAGGAACGCATGACGGCGTGAACCAGAGGAGCATTTTTTCGCCATTCTTGCCACACTATCTTTTGCACAATGCAACCCCGATAGGGGGAGGACGCGATGTATTTGGACGTCCTTTTTCTTCCGATCACGACGCGCCATGTCCATGTCTCCTGCTCTGTGAAGTCTAACGAGTGTTGACTGAACTTTTCCGCCGCTCAACCAATGGCCGTCTAATGGATACTTCCTGTGCGTTGGCCGTATTTGTGGGGACGAATGTTTCCAAAAACGATATTTCGAGGCGCCAGAAAACGGGCGATGGTTGCTGTGATTGTGACATTCTTAGAGGCAACGCAACTAAATATTTTAATTGAACCTCTTGCATTTGAAGAAAAATGTCTCTTTAATAATCATTTTATAAGGATATCGCGCAGGAACGGAAAAAGGGCATGATAAAATTACATTCTATGCACACAAAAAAGCCACGTGAAGAGGTATTTACGATCGTCGCCAGCAGCGTATGAACATTCTCGGGCTTAAAACAAGGAGCAGAAGCACTCGAAACAATCGAAACGGTAACAGACCCCTGGGATAAACTCGACGGTCCGTGTGGAGGAGCGATTTTAATTTAAAAATAATGGAAACAAAATTAAAACAAGCACGTTACAAGAGAATTACCAAACAAAAAAAATGAAACAAGAAAATGCAGCAGCAGCAGCTCCGTTGTAAACATCACAGAAGGGGGAAAAAAACTGTACAAAAATTAACCATCCAAAAGGGTTTCCACCGATGGCAGTGGATTTTTATTGAATGGGGGGGATGAATGCTGGCCAGGGGAGGTAAAACAACGCGCCATAAAAAAGAATAAATTAAGAGAATAAAATCAAAATGAAGAGAAAAAAAAAACACTTTGAATAAAACGCCGAACAAAACGGATATTACATAAAATATGTATATATATTCCGAGTTCCGAGGAAACGAGCAGCGTGGAACGAGGGTTGTGATGTAATATTGATTCTAAAACTCCCTCGGTTCGTCGCTAACCGGCGGAGGGCCAACGCTGCTGCAGTCGTCCAAAACAGTGGAGGATGCAAAACGGGTAGTTCCTGTGTCCTCCTGCCAGGACTTCCTTGTCTGGTGGTGGTCTGGGGGTTGGAACGAAGAACCGTGTTTTTTTTCGCCTCATGGTCTTATTTTGTTTGGTGTTTATTTATTTTTTGTGTGGCTCGAAATTTTGGACGCTGTGTTTCTGCTCCGTACCCTGCCGCGTTTCCATTTTATTTGTTTTGTTTTTCGCGAATCCCTAATTGAGATCAGCCATCGCTAGCCGCGCACCCGCCTCTCACCGGGGCAAAGGTTCGACGTCGTGGGGTGCAAGCACAACCCACGACGGAGGCTCTTGCGTGAGTCGCGCACCATCACCTGGCATCGAAGGCGCGTGCGGAGAGTGACGATACGGTGGGAAAATGTGCGGGACCGTCACATTAAACGGTGGGGTGATAAATGGCCGGTTCTACCCCTTTCGCGCGAGCCGCGGGTGGCTGCCGTTGGCACCGTCGGGGACGCGTGTCAGCCGTGGTGGACCGAGGATGAGCGTCTTGCTGATTCGTGGCGTCGCGTTTGCACCCGCTTGAGAACGGAGGGACATGTTCGAAATGCTGGAGCTCACACAACAGCCGGCCGGGCCAGTGGATAAACAAAACCGGCAGATTGAGTGATGCTTGTTTGTGCTGTGCGGCGCACTGCGAGCAGACGATCGAAAAGAAGCTGGAGGGAACGTGGATGTCCAGATGGCGAGGACGGTTTCGCGGACGGAAAAAAAAAACAACCGGCCCGAGGCAAATGAAAGTGATACGACAGAGTGGAAAATGCGGCCACAATGCCTTAGATGGTTTTATGCGAAAGCACGAGATAATAAGTTGGCAGTGTAAAACTGTTGATTAACGCAATTGTTACACGAGGTTAAGTTGAGCATCGCCGCTTTAAAATTAAGAAAGTGAAACAGAACAAACAGAAGGGTCGAATTCATCATCAAGATTATAGATGATTTAGAATGTCTTGCATCTCTAACCTCAATTTTCATTATACCATCATTCAAAGCACATAAATATGAAGCCTTACTCGAAAGTTCAAGCTTATTAAATTTAGTTGACGATGATTGAAGCTGCACAGGCTTCAAATTTCAGTTGATAACCAATCGAATTTTTGAAACTCGTCCTCTAAACACACCCTGTTTGCTCTGAATACTTTTGACACTAGATGGCAGCACTAGTGCACAGTAGATTTATCTAACCGCCAGATGTCGCTAGCTGTTAATCGTCGTTATTTGAACTGGTGCGCGAATCGGTTCGGAGGCCAACATCGAGGACACATCGTTAAAAACCGGAATCGGTTCTTATCGGTTCTACGGCGGATCGATAGAAACGATAAATTAAGCCATATTTTAACTGTTTGAATTTTTTTGGTCATTTGCAGTTTTTTTAAACTTGGTTATGATAAACTTTACTTGTAATTTTCACAATAGTAAGCTCAGTGATGCAACGATGATTTATCAATGTTATCTGACACCAATCTGGCTTTTATTTTATTTTAAAAAGGGCTAAAAGTATCAATCGAATGACAACTATATCGTTCGGATATATTTGAATGAAAAACTGGTTGAAAGCGCACGGCTGATTTCAACAAACAGTGATAGAATATTTATTAGAGCACAATATTATTGGCCGGTTCATTCGGATTGTTAACAGTTCAAGAGCTTATTTCGGGTTCGGCGTTGTTGCTTTGTCGTTTGAGTCTGAACCATCCGAGTTGGGACTCTTATCCGATACCTGCAAGGAATAATTTGTTTAGCAACCAAATCATCCGTTGTGGTCCGCTGCTGCTAGCCCTTACGCACATGTAAACTGCTGGAGAGCAGCTTTTCGATGGATTCAACGTCAAGATTTTCGTCCAGAGCGGACACCTTCTTCAGTGCGGACGAGACGATGCTCAGGTCACCGCGCAGCTCACTGACGACGGCGGTGATTTTCTTCGCATTGCTCAACACTTCCACCGTCTGCGTGTACGGGTTGTAGCGGACACCGAAGGGACGCTGGATGTTTTCTGCGAACGCTCTGAAAGTGACGAAGAAAACGCGTCGCTAAATGGGCTCCGGTTTCGCCTGATAGCAGCGTCCGCACACCTCATCTTGTCCTTAGCCTCATCGAACGAGTCGGTGTAGTAGTAAGCGTTCTGGTACGCCGTGATGATGCACTCCTCCTGGCACGTCACCTCCGGATCGAACCGCTTAATCTTCTCCGGCGTGGTGATCGCGTGCTGCAGCTCCGCCACCGACGACAGCAGGCCCGCACCGAACACCTTGAAGCTGCCGTCCTGCTGCCGGCAGAGCCCAAACTCGACCGTGAAGAAGTACAGCGTCGCCAGCCGGTTGATGTCGTCCTCGGACGCACCGAGCGAGGCCAGGCCGATCTCTTGCGAGAACTGGGCGAAGCTCGCGTTGGCCAGCAGCGGCATATGGCCCAGCAGCTCGTGGCAGCAGTCGCTGGAAATACAAAATTTCAAATTATCCCGGCACGAACCATCCCCGAGGTGCAAGGGCGGTATAATTCGAAATTTCAATTTACGGCTCCGGCGTGTAGAACGGATCGGACGAGTGACGAATGTACTGCGTGCAGTGGAACATCCGGAAGGCCAATCCGGATAGGAAGTCCCGCGGCGAGAGGTAGCCGGCGACGGGGCGAATCTGGAAGCCGGTCTTGCGCTTCAGGAACACGTTGATGTCCTGCAGCTGCGGCAGATTGTCCTCCCGGTAGCCGCAGTACTTCACCAGCTCCGGCCAGTTCTCCAGATACTCCGGCACGGCGTGCTTGATGTAGAGTTTGTGCAGCTCACGGAAAACCGTTCCCCTGATGGAGTTGTGGTTAAAGAGAAGAAGAAAAATGGGAAAGGAGCAGAGGAAATATCTCAAGCAACATCGGTCAAGCAACACCGGGTCGAGGGTAAACTATCATCTATTCTTGCACGGAAGTCGACGTCTCACACGACGGCCACCATCATGCGATGGGAAAACTTGAGACAAGATGTGGATAAACCTCTTAGAAAACTCAATTAACCCCTGTTGAATAGAGGCCTCGTTAGGTTGAGAAAAGGATTGGATTGATTGACGCTGTATCTTTCGCTCGGAAACCCAAACCCACCGGAAGTCTGGGGCAGCTTTTTAAATTGACTCTTGCGCGATACCACTTTGGAAAGGAGCTGGTGAATCGGCACCAGCGTAACACGGGACAGGAAGATCGGAGTTTAATCAGCATGCAAATCAAATTTACCATGTTTTGATTTCCTCCGGCGTGTACTGCACCCTCGGGATCGGATTGCCACTTGGAAAAGAAAGAGAAATAAAGATCACAGTGAGTACCGTTCCAAGAAGCCTCCTGCCCTTTGCTCTGAGTTCTGGGCGACATACTGCTTGTAAGAGGTGGCGATAGCCGAGAACTGCTCGCGTCGCTTGCGGTACACCGGATCCTTGAAGCCGGGATGGTCGGCATCGAGCTCGCTGCCGTACATCAGCACGTTCTGCGCCCGGTCGAGGTCGGAGATTTTCCTCGGGAACCAGTGCATTTCTCCGAAGTCTGTCGCGGGGTGAAGCAAGAAAGTTTCAAGTTAAAAAAAAACCCATCGAACAGGTCGGACGGCTTGTTCGCGTTCCATCCTACCGAAGCTTCCACACGCGGACAGTGGCGTCGGGGGCGGCCCGTCGGCGCTCATTTGGGCCGCGTAGTTCACCGACTGCACCTCGCGCTTCAGCAGCCTCAGGACCTGCTCCAGACGGTTCGCGTCGCACTCGATATCGACGAGGACGTCCGCGTGATCGCACGCCTCCCCGCTCTTGTTCAGCTCGACGTGCAGCACGTTGATGCCAAGCTCCTGGAAGACGCGCAGCGCCCCGGCCAGCCCACCGACTTGGTTTTTCAGCGTAAATATGATCGACGTCCGGTCACCGTGCACCGTCCGCTCGTTCCCGTTGCTGTGGTCGACCGATTTCTGGGGCAGAATACGGGGCGAAACGAGGTTCAGAAATCAAAAGAAAGAAAATCAACTGCAAACTCTACACAGTAGCTTTAAAATTATAATTCAAACACCTTTTGTTAAATTCCTGTCCTCTTCCATTATTTCATTCCTTCTGATCACATTCAATCGATTGTAAAGTTTACTAAAATCCAAACATTTATTTCCATCGTGCTACTTACGCCTGATGACACTACATTTAACTTACTTATTATTATGCATGTGAAAAATCGAATTTACGTAGCGTTGAGTTTGAATCTGATTTAGTGACTCATGTATTTTGAGTAGTCAAACCAACACTGCTGCTATATGAACCCCGAGAAGCTGTTTAATGTACATAACATGATTTAATTATGGCTCAAATTCTGTTAAATCTTTTTTTTCGTATTAATAAGAGTACCGTTAATCTTTATATTCATTTTGATAAAAAATTAACAGAAAAACTTTAACAGCCCATGGATGGCATCACACGACCGCTAAAGGTCAACAGGTTAATCCCAGCTCCCTTGTCGATATGGAGTTTTTAAGTCACAAACTTTCACAGTTCAACAACATATGCAACGATAATTACAGCAAACTCTTTTCGTCGATGCAACGGGCTGCCCTCCTTGACGGCCCACTCCTGATCGCCGCTGTGGTACAGCCATAATCCCAGTAATCCTTTGCCGGAGCCACTCATGATGCGCGATGGAAAATTCGTATTCGATGATCACTCTTGTCCGAAATCACTTGACACACACACAAAAACTGCACACTACTGCTTTAAAAATATTGCCACTTTCCCAGGGAATATCGTCCGGCTCCGTTGGCAGGTGGAAAACACTTGTCACGGATAATGCACTTCCTCTGCAAGGCCGACCGACGACGACACGACACGCACGACGCACGAGAATCAACTGGTGTGTTTTCCAATCACTAATGGCGCTTTTATAGCCTGCCGGAGAATCCTGTCTCATCTCCCGGTGGCTTCTCATCCCACGTGAAACGAAAACCTTCCGAGCGTGGGGCGATGGAGGCGCCAACCGGGTTCCACAAACAGGGATCGGATACGGGAACGGAGATTCTAGGTTTGCTCCCCATTCAATTCTCAACCCTAGCTCCATCCAACGGTGGACGATTGCTAGCACCAGCATAAAATCTTTTCCTTTCGACACATTTTCACCTTCCTTCTCGGCCCGCTCGTCGCAACCGTCTCGAAATCGGTTCCTTCACGCCTGTGATTTGGTTCGTTTGCTCACTCCACACGCACGGAGCCCGGCAGTGGAGGCAGTGGCGGCTGGTGGCACCGGACGTGGATGTTCTTTCTCGTCATCGTGCTTAAGAAAATTTCGCTCTCGATTGGCTGAATCACGATAATGTCAGGAATAATCTAAACTTTATCGTTCCGTGATTTTATGCTGGTGGCGTTTCGGAAACAGCAAACGACGCAGACACGTGTGGAGGGAGGGCGCGAGTGAGGAGTGGGGTAAAATGAACACAACCAGTAGGTTATGACCATTGCGATAGGATAGGGCATCGGATACCGCTGGGAAGGATAATGATGATGATGATGGATTTGTTTTTACTGTGAATCCTCCACTTCCTGGAAAACAGGGACAAGAGACGGGGGAGTGAACGTTTTAAAACGATGACAAACTCTACTAAGCTGCAATCAACCTCGATGGTTCTCAAATATTTAATTACATTTCATTAACTTAAAACTGGTAATATTTTTAACTTTAATTCTTTGTTAAACTAAATTGCAACATGGCCTCACAGCAATGGAATACAGAAACACAGAAATGTCAGCCTAGTGATCGTTTTTCGAGTCTATAATAGAACATTCCTTTTATCGTTACCTTCCTGGAGATGGAAGAAATATACCAACCGCACTCTGTGGTGGATTGAGCAAACGTATCCCCAAACCGATGTGTATGCAGTAAAGCCCAGCTTAACCAGCTACAAAAGCAGCCGCAGGACGTTGGAAGGACTCCTGCAAGGAGTGGCGGCAGCAGGCGGATCTCTACCGAGTGTTTATCTACCAACTTAACGCTAGGGTACTTACTAGGGTATTCTGTATAAAATCACTATTTGTTCCGTGGCTTGGCGCCATTTATTCTTAGCGTTTCTCGGCTGTCTCGGCTCGGTGGATGGGGATGGGACTGGCTGCCAGTGTGATCCCTTAGGAAGTCGCATGTCTGTTGGAGGACCACAAGCTTTCTTGCTGATGGACCTTCGCAAAGGAGTTGAATTAATTTCTTCTCACTGCTACTTCCAGTTCGTTTCGGGCGATTCCATGCACGAGCGTATGATAGGGCAGCTAGAAAAGGAAGCCGGCTGGTGTTTGGGTTTCTTTGAGATTGACTTCACATCTGACGTAGGAACGCTTAAATCACCCAAGCCAACCGATTGGAAGGACCTGGCCGAAGGTAGCCCAAAGGGGGAGAGAATTCTTTGAAATGTGGAGCATTGAAGCGCACTCAAGAGCACACTTGTAAGGGACAGACAAACAGACACGCTTCAATCGAGAATGTCCGGTTGGTGCCGTCAGGACCTTCGCCGGGTCCCCGGTCTGCTGTACGTCATCAGCATGTAGTGCAAGCAGGGCTGGATGGGATAATGCTAGTGATGATAAGGAAAAATCGTGTAACAATGCGGCCAGCAGTTTCCACTTGTTGCTACCGGACTGCCCGGGGATGACCGGGAAATAGAGAAGAGAGGAGGAGCCCGTCGGGAAATAAAACCGAAACGATGTAGAATCGGCGGCATGCCAGAGCGACTGTCGACTAGCAGATAGTTATTTCTATGCTTGCCAATGTTTGTACAGGAAACCACAGATAGTACAAAGGGAACTCAAAAAAAAAAAAACACTCGCAACTGGTGGCAAACGATGGCACTGCGGACCGTTTCTTGAAGCGGGAACGAATGAAATCGATTGATTACCGAGAGAAGCAACCAGCATCGATTCACTTAATCTAACGATTTCTTCGAGATCGGGTTTGGACCGGGAAACGGATGCACCGTTGTGGTGGGATTGTGAAAGGCCCTGATTCATGAATATATTCATCAGAAGGGCAGAGGAGCGGTTCGAGAAACTGCCAAGGCGTCAAACGCTACGGAAAGACACCTCAAGGAAGCCAGCACGTTTGTTAGGGTTTGCTTGTTGATTGATGATTGCCTGTTGACTGGAAGTAGGAGATTCTTCAAAGCACAGTTTGTGAAAGATATTTTCAAAGATGTGATTTTTTATAGCACCTTGAGCTGTTCATTCACAGGGCTCTGAAGTCATAAGGAATAGGAAAATATACCTTTTTTTTTAAAAAACTTTAACATTTCCAGATAGGAATAGACTGAAAAGGATCAAGGAAATAAGATCTTTGGAAAATACTTTTCCATCGATGCCTTTTCCCTTTTTCTAGATTAATTTTTAAAGTGTGTAATAAATTCATAGTTTTGGTTTGTTTCTTACCAGACATAGATCTATTTAAGAAAGTATATTTGTTCGAAGGACTTCGAGTCTCTTTTTCCTTTATCCTTATTTGTAGTATTAGGTATTCAATATCCTGAACCGTTTCATTTAGACGGTTCGTGAAATGGTTTTTTTATGAACCTCCAAGGACTACCGTCCTTTTTTATGGAAATCCTGTAGCTTTTTGTTATGTTTTTCATCAAAGTTTCTTTCTTCAAGTACGCCATCTGGTGGTCAGTAGAAAGGCTCTTGGAGGATTTTAGTATCCTTTATCGCACGCTGGAAATAACTCCTGACACGAGTTTCTACCATGGAACGTTTTCGAACCCTTGAACGAAACGACGAACCTTTCTACATTGCTTCCAGTCATTTGAATACTTTTAATGAATAACAGATTTATGAAATTCAGCCTGGCGAACTGTCAACACAAAACGCTCGACTTCCCCCACCGTGCAGTGTACTCCACGGGGCGCCATGCAGCAATCCAGCGGACGCCTAGAGAAGGAAACCCTACGGCGGCCACTGCGCATGCGCCTCGCACCGTTCCCCTTCGCTCTTTCTGGCTACCATAATCAATAAGCGAAAGGCGATCCTGGCACATGGCATTTGCCTGGTGGAACTGTGATGCTAGAACAGACACATGACTCGCTCTCCAGCTCTACACCCACTCTGCTCTCTCCAGCTGTCATCGAAGCATCGGTGGCATCCTTAAGAAGGAGATTTCGTTCACCAAACGTCAAGTAGGCGAGAGAGGGCGAAAACCCGTGACTCGTGCGAAGCAGACAGTCGGACCACATCGTACTCTACCAGCGCACAGACGGTCGAGAACGCCTCGCGCAACGGATACCAGTTCGGTGGATCCTGACGTTGCAAAGGTGGTGAAAAATATCTCCTCGCCTCGAAAGTATCGGATCGGTTTTTCTTTCCCATAAGCTACGATTATTGCGATAGGAGGCGTCGGTCAAGCTCGCCGCTGTTGCGAAGTCCCTACGCAAAATTCCCGTTCCCTGCTGACTTTCCAGCCCGGAACGGGTCCAGTGCCATTTGCAACGCGAGCTGCGTCTTCCCGCGGGGGACAGAGGACGGTGAAAATTGTGTGTGTCTGTGTGTGTGTGTCTGTTGAAGAAAAGAAAAAGAAACATGGGCCAGTGCGCCCGATAAAAAGCCCGAAGTGAATCTCGCATTCTCATGCGAACCCGTATGCCCTGCTAAGGGGTTTGGCCGACATTCTCCAATCGACGTAAGGCAACCTCCTGAGGCCGAAACGTCGCGGTTACGGTGCCAGCACTAAACCACACTAGCGAAAACAGCCGCTGCTGCCATGGCCGACACGGAGTTTGAGGAGCTCCGCCAAAACCTGGACGCGCTGCCAACGTTCCGGAAGGCTCCGGCCCCGTTCTACTCGTAAGTAATCTCCCCACCGTGTGCGTTTGCGATGCGTCGAGTGGAGGAAGCATATGTAACAGGAAAGGCCAACAGGAAGGGAGCTCATTTTCTCACGTTGCCATATTGCCATACCGTCAGTGCAAAACTGCTGTGTGAGAGTACGTCCGGCTGTGCATGCGCGTGTGCTTGTGTACCCTTCAAATCAGTTCACAATGAGTTTCTCCGCGAGCGATAGAGGAAAAAAGGAAAACAACCACGCAGGTTCTACCCAGCAACCATCGCCTGCTTATGCACGGCTCGACATTTGCCATAATCCTTGACGGCGATGATGCATAAAAACCGGTAGTAATAGTAGGCTACGGAGCAGGGCGATACAACTGAAGCGAGGGAGAGACGAGAAGGCAATTTCCCGAAAAAACAAGAAATGCACGGCACAGCAGGGTAACGCCACTTTAAAACGGGGTTAACCAGCGAAGGAGCAAAGCGAGCCATAATAATGCACGCGGCCCTACGCTGGGAGGGAAATGGGGCAATTTGCGTATCAGATTCAGTCCGTGTGTCGCCGCCACCTGGAGCGTGCGCCATCTTCTTCTCACGACGTCGCTGACGGAGGAAGTTTTTCTCCGGATGAGCAGGAAATGAGCGCAACAACATCTTCCCGCTGCTTGTACGTCCCATCGAAAGGTGTCGTTCGGTATTGGTGTGTGAGTGTGGGTGTGTGTGAAATGACGTGAAACCATCCGTCTCCATCGGAAAATACGGCGATGCGTTGGATGCTGAACTGTGTTGTTGTTGTGTTTATTGTGCCCTGAGGGACTCAAAAAAAATGGGAGGAGGGGGGGAGAGGAAAAACAACGAGCATGGACCGAGAATTGTCCTTCGTCAACTCACTATGATTGCGTGTGCGTTTCTGTACCACACAATGTTGCTGAACATGACAAAACCAAACGAAAAAAATCTCACCGTACAAAGTGATTTATGGAGGAAGTTTAAAAATAGTCTTTTTACCTACAGGTCTCTGGCTACAGGCAGCTTTTTTTATGATGGAAAAACATTTGCCTTCCGTGGCGCTGAAAGCTCTGCGTCAACATCCACCCCACCTCCGAGTGGGTGGTTGGGCGTACGTCCTTCTGCCGTGTGTTCATCGAATGCTCATTCAGCCACGTCCGTTCCACTATCGTAGGGAGGAATGTGGGAAATGGAAAAAAAAAATAAGTGCGAATGGTGTGAGTAAAATGCGCTCATCCTGGAACGAACAGAAGAGCAGGTCCTTTCCGTGATGGCACTGGACCGGGGCTTTTATTGTCAGGCGGAAACGAACGAACAAACGAACGAACGTTCGCGGAGCGCCGAGGTCCAACACTCTTGCTACGTGAAAAAAAAACACTATCTCACAAACGCGTCCGTGAAGGACAACTCCGCGAAGGAAGTCGACAAGATGCAGCACTGCTTTTCAATTAAAACAAACTTACTCAGCCGCTGCCGGTAAAATAGGACACCGTAAGCAGCGGCAGCAAGAGCAACGGTGTGTTTGTGGAGGTGGACTTCCTTTATATCCTTTTCGACTAATGAGTCACGTTTTATTGTGGCGCTTTCTTTGGAGCAGTTTTACTAAGGTCAAATGAAGCAACTTGAGGGTGGCGAAAACATGGCACACCGTAGGTCAGGCACTAGCTTTAATGAGGTACTTTTTTATCATGTTTGCCCCTTTTATTTAGGGCCGCAATAGATGCACATTTATTCTTTGTCCAATGGAACACAGTTACATTTAAACAGTTAAAAAAAGGGTAATCCTCCATGTTGCACCATCGTTTCATCATCTCCGTGTGCTACAGTTTCTGGCCCACACATAGTTGCATAAAACAATTTCTTCTGATTCTTTTTCCATCATCAACAGAAAAACTCTCCGTAGTTGATTGTGGGGCATTAAATGGGATCGATTTTGGAAGCAGAGAAACTTTGAGGTACGCGCAGCGCTTCCCAAGGCCCCGGGAAAACAATTTCCATCCGACTGATGCGCGATGGAAGTCGTTTAGATGAATTAAATATTGAATATCAACCGTGGCGTTTGCAATGCACGCTTTAGTTGATAAGAAGGAGAACAATCAAGACGAAGGAGATAAAGAGAAATATAAGGGAAAAACTTGCCGAAAAAAAAAACACAGAACGTTTTCCCACAAACAAGAACGCCTTCCTTCGCCACTTAATCGAGAGTGCTAAAATTAATCGAATTTTCGTCCCCCCCCACATGTTTCGATGGAGGATTTTTTTGCCCCCTGTTTCCCTCACAACTTCCTCGATGATTCCACGTTCTTGGGACTCTACGTAGGCCGGTTTTTCCCCGGCGGGTCTCATCACGCATCGAAGGATGGCGTTGGTCCGCCATAAACCTTCATTAGAAAAGCATCCGGAGGCGCCGTGTTGATCGGTTCCGGGCGGCCATGTTGATGCCACTTTACGAGCGCTGCAAACACGGACAGGCAAGCGGCGAAGGGCACCGGCCTGATGTCACCACCGGGGCGGGATGGGAGATAAAATCCGATCAATATTCTGACGGCAAAGAACGATCGGCCCAAGATGTGCCTTCCAACGGTCGTGGGACGTTCTCATTCTTTTGCCTCGCAGCTGGAATGTTCCGTTTTTCACGTGCGGTTGGTTCCACTGACAATTTGGACAATTCTTGCTTATTCAAACGCCTGTCTTTTGCAGTTGTTCGATACTTTGGAACGCCCAATGCCGAGAAATGGCATCAAAATGGGTCAACTAAATGGTGCTCAAGGCGTCCATCGAAGTACGTGGGCTGGGGCTCGCTGGTGACATGGGAAGTGAGATTACAGATGAAGCTTTTTAATTTATTTAAAATTGAATTTTCTGCCTGCTCGCGCCCACAATTGGCCTGCGGATGGATGGATAAATGGATGGATGGTCTGGGTGTCGGTCGATGTGGCTGGTCCGTCGGCAATCGACGAAGCGAGAGCTAAATTAATTAAGCCACCAACGGAGACATCATTCGCGTTTTGGACGTGCATTCAGTTTGTCTCGTTTCGTTCGCAGGCTGGTAGCGGACCTGGACCTGGACGAGGACAGTCCGTCCTCGAAGAGTGACGCGTCCGACCATGAGGAGGACGGTCCACAGTCGGTCCAGAGCGACGGCACGGTGGACTCGGTGCGCAAGGGTACGCCCAGCAAAACGCAGCAGCTCATCCAGACCATCAGCACGATCAGCGACAGCAGCAGCGGCAGCAGCACGGCAGAGGACGACGAGATTGGCGATGGGTTGCGGACCGTAGCGCACGGAGCCGGCCGGAAGCCCTCGCTGGCGGACGAGGAGCAGCTGCTGGTGGTTGTGGCCGGCTCTGGACCAGAAAGTTTGCTCCAGCTGCAGCTCACGGCGCCAGCGAATGGACAGGGTACGACGGGAACCGGGGCACCTGGAGCGCCGGGGGTCGCTACAACGGGAACGGCACAGGAGACACACGCGGCAGGGGGTGTTGGCGCGGTGCCAGCGGGCGTGAACAGCGCCCAACTGGCACGGACCAGCTCGCTTCCTTGGATCCCGGGTCAGGTGGAGAGGAGGCGACGTAAGCTACCGGAAATTCCCAAAAATCGTAAATGTAAGTGATGCTGTTGTTTTGTGACAAAAGCGAGTAGATGCATGAGAGGAAAGCGAGTCTCTGTTGTACCTTCCTTAGGGAGGGTCTTATAGACACCTGGAAGTTGAAGTATGCGACGGTATTTATAGCGTCGATTGTGTTTTTTTTTGTTATTGGCTCTCCCGTCCATTGTAGCTTCCGTGCTTCAACTTCTGGCCGGACAGACGTCGCTGGCGGACGAGCTGAGTGCCAGCAACCGCAAGCCGCATGGTCACTACTCAGGGCCCCCGCAGCACACGACCTTCTTCAAGCAGAGCTCGCTGCTGGCGCTCAAGTGCAGCTACCTGCTGGACGAGGACTCGAGCCCGGACTCGGAGCGGCTGCAGAGCCTGGGCGACGTGGACAGTGGCCACAGCACGGCCCACTCGCCGAACGACTACAAGAGCATGTCACCGCCGCCGCCGCAGGCCGCCTCGCCCGTCACGTCGCCCTTCCCGCCGCCGTACGGGGGCGTCCCGTTCAGCCAGCTGGAGATGCTCGAGGCGACGCACCGCGCGCTGCACAAGTTCATCCCGCGGCACCACGACGAGATCGAGGTGGAGATCGGCGACCCGATCTACGTGCAGAAGGAGGCGGAGGACCTGTGGTGCGAGGGCGTAAATCTGCGCACCGGGCGCCAGGGTATCTTCCCGTCGGCGTACGCCGTCGACCTCGACTACAACGACTTCGACCCGACCTCGGTCGAGATGAAGCGCGAGCGCTACCTGCTCGGCTATCTCGGCTCGGTGGAAACGATGGCCCACAAGGGCACCGGCGTGGTGTGCCAGGCGGTGCGCAAGATCGTCGGCAACGGCACCGAGTCACCGAAGGCACAACCCTGCATACTAGAGATCTCCGATCAGGGCTTGCGGATGGTCGACCGGTCGAGGGTAAGTATTTGCATCGGTACAAACCTACGTTTCGGACCCTTTTCTCTTTCAATCAAGTCAATTCCAAAAAACCATCTGTTGTGTTTAGCAAAACTTAACCTAAAGCTTCGTAAAATATCATTGCAAAAGAAGGAGAGAACAAGATGGAACAATGTAGGTTTTGCCAAGTCTAAAAGATGCTTCAGGTTGGGCAATTCTTCTACAAATTTCAAAAGTTATAACTCGATCGAGTTAAGTATATTCTAACTCTGTAGAACCGTAAAAAAATTCCCCAAAAAGTCCACCATTGTAATTTTTCGTTAAAGAAATACGATGAGCAAAATTTTTGTGACCAAAGTATTTCCACCTACACCAAGCTTTTTGGACTTTGTTTTTCCATCAAATTCCATCATTTCGGCGATTGTGTTTCGTTATTAATTAATCACTAGCCAAACAAAACCCAATCCAGCGCGAAGCAACTTAACCGTCATGGAAAACTAATGTCCGTTTTCTTGCTCCCTCTTCCTCGTTCCCGCTCCCTCACATTTCGCAGAACAAAAAATCCAAAGGCCCGTGTATAGACTACTTCTACTCGCTGAAGAACGTCTCGTTCTGCGCTTTCCACCCGCGCGACCATCGCTACATCGGCTTCATCACCAAGCACCCGACGGTGCAGCGGTTCGCGTGTCACGTATTCCAAGGGACCGAGTCGACCCGGCCGGTAGCGGAAGCCGTCGGGTAAGGAGTTGGGTCGCCCACCATAACGGCAGCATAAATGTTAGATGACCGCCAACGATTGACTGTTCGGACTTCCTCTCCCTCTTCTTCCTATTCTCTTTGCAGACGAGCGTTTCAGCGGTTCTACCAGAAGTTCATAGAAACAGCATATCCAATCGAGGACATCTACATAGATTAAACTCGGCAGTATGGACACTACAGGCGCAAACTCACCTCCCACAACCAACTGCATCCCGTCGGTGGGGTAATCCTGTAAAGTAAAGGCGTTCAGTTGCATCCCTCGTTATGTTGCCTTTTATAGAACGTTTAGATTTTGTACATTTGCTGGGAACGGGTGAACCACCCCGAACTGGATC
Organism: Anopheles atroparvus; assembly: GCA_914969975.1. NCBI lineage: Eukaryota > Metazoa > Arthropoda > Insecta > Diptera > Culicidae > Anopheles > Anopheles atroparvus. The sequence continues at coordinate 38,100,271 of CAJZCY010000002.1, read as the reverse complement.
CTTCAGCGATCGCATCATTATCATCGTCATCAGGGAATGTCCTTTTGCACAGAAGCTAACTGTTTTCCATTTTCGAGTGTGTATGGGTGTGAAATTGGACGGTCTGTCGCGGGTCTCCCATTAATTAGCTAAGGAACCAACACCGAGCGAAAAGAAAACCAAAGAAATTAAATGTTAGACCAAGGCCGCCGTAGAGTTTCCCGCGGCGATTAGGTTGTTAGTGCGCATATGAATGTGTGTCTGTCATGTTTTCTTCTCACCATTTTGTTTTGTTTCTTTTATCTAGAGAAAAACACAAGTTGCTTGTATGGAAAGTCTGCTTTTCTACTTTCTGCTTGGGGGGCTTTTGCCGATCATTATCATTGTTAGTAGGAAAAGAAAGGATATCAGTTGATTGCATTTGCACCCTTATCGATAAATACTAGTAACATATATGGAAGAAGAAGAAAATAACCCTGCTAGAAGAACTGGCTCGCTCGCATTCAGGAGCTGAATCCCGTTAAAACAAACCGATTTTCAAGTGTTGCATGCTTTGTAAATTTTGTGAAAAGTTTTTCATGCTCGGCACACCGGACGCAATAGCACATTTTTTGCTAGGAAAAGGAGTTTTTTGAACCGGGTAGAGCTGGCGGGTAGTGAAAAGGCCAGTTCATGCTCACGATTTTCCTTTTTGTCTATTCTGTACAACTAGTGGTATTAAAATGCTGTGAGAAGAGGTAGAACGAGGGAAGATTGGGAAAGAGCGGGTGGAATGAAGTGAAATCTTACGGAACATCACGACGCAATATACTTTTCCTAACTAGTATTGCAGGGCTAACCGAGTCGATGGGACCGAAAAAGACCGAGATTTGTTCTTGTCAGAGTTTCGCTTGACTTTCTTTACTTAATAATACAGAAATACTATTTCAATGAAAAAAAGGAAACATTAACCGATCGGAGAATCGATACGATTGTAGATCACAACTCAAGACAACAAGGGAAAGGAAAAAGGGGTTTGTTCCATGCCCTTTTGTAAGACACACATTTCATCTAATGAAGCAAACTTAAAGCTAAACTTTCACAGTGCGGAAAATAAGCAACATTACTCAGAAAAGAAATCCTACGACAAACCAAACTAAATGAAACATTTACTTACTTGCGAACTCTTTGCTAACTCTTGGAATCATTTAGTTTCCTGTAAATAGTCGTAGATAAAAAAAAGGAAGGTGAATGGATGGCTTACTAGTGGAACATGAACTATAGAAGGCAGGGTTATAGAAGATGGCAGGCTGGTGGCAGGAGCATGTGAGCGGAGAAGAGACAAAACTATATTTATAGCACAGAGTATAGTCAACCATGCAATAAACAAAGGCTTAAAGGGAGAAAAACCAGAAAGGCGAGAAAACCGATAGGTAAACCTCAATGCTTTGCAAACAAAGTTACACGTTCTAAGGCGCCTTTCTTTCCAGAACAAAAAAAGGATCGTTTTCTTAGCAATTGTAAGAAAGCTCCTGTTACTTGCTTTTACGTTGACTCCGAAATTGTGTTGATGGACGAAATAAAACAAAAATTAAACAAACCACGATTGTGATCCTTACTGGTGAGGGTTTGAAGCACTAAGCTGCACCGCAAGCCATTTCTTTCGATCGTTTCGTTTTGATGTTCGGCTCGAGCGGAAAATGTATGACACCCAGTGCAATAGAATGGAGTGAAGAGAAATTGCGCGTTCTTTTTTTTAACCCTCTGAAAAGAAAAAAAATACACAAAACATCAACTACTAGTTAAATTGATCACGTAACATCACACTCAAAATACTCCTATGCGCAACGGAAAGAAGTAACATTAAATGAATAAGAAACATGAAACATACAAACATTAACAAACAAAATGTACGCAAACGCAAAACCATGTTGTCGTTCTCCTCTAAACAGTGGATCGATTAGTCATTAGTATAGTCAAACGCGCAGCAACAAACATACCAGCACGCGCATTGAGGACATATTTAAACAAACAAAACCAGAAACACACAAAACACATAAGTATGCATATAAATATATATTCCTACTGTATTTGGAAAGCAAAACACACTACGTAAAGAAACTCTCATTTATCTGTTAAAGTACTACAACAATCTGATGAACAATAAACTGCGGTCAACGGATCAAATTGAAGAAAAAGAAAAAAAACGACTGCAGTAAAAACATTGCAAACATTTCGTGACACACATACAAACGGGCAGATGTTAAAAACAATTCTTTCCTATTGCACGGTTGCGAGCGCAACAAACATCCAACAAATTCACTTGTTTATTGTCAGGGAAAATGATGAAATGTATGAAATCATGAAAAGTGTCTTGTTGTATGATGGTGGTGGTAAGGCATAATGGATTAAGATGAGGTGGAAGGGTGGTGAGTACAAGGAAGGGTGCATTGAAAAAAAAAAACGCAAGGCCGAGGTTTGGTAACAGAAGAAACGCCTACAATACAACAGTGCAAAATGTACAAGCAAATAAATTACTGTGAACGATCTGACAAGAATCCTTAAACCCACGTGTCGTCATGTCTTTCCCCGAATTGATAAGTTGATTCGGAATTTCGGAACCAAACTGTGGATCAAAAAGCACTGGGAAGATTTCAATTGAATTTTAATTTACTTTTTTATTATATTTATTTTATTTTGTGTGTTTTCGTTAATTTGATTTTTTGGTTTTTTCATGACGAGCAGATACTTAGAAAGAGAAACGCCTTCAAATGCGCATCGCGAGACGAGTGCCAATGACGGGTGGGCGAAAGGGAGGTTGCTGCCCCCTCCGTCCCCGTACCCAACTGTCCACGTTAATCACAAATAGGTTTTGGTTTTCCCAACGCGACACGCAAAGGCGCACCATCGCAGATGCTACCGGCCCAGTCCCGTGCGGCGAACCGGGGTCGTTGTTTGTGGCAAGAACCTCGAGGGTAAAGGTAATGTAGTGTGTTTACTCTTAAAACAACTAATCTTCCGGTTACATATTCACTAAAAATGGTTCCTTTCAACTAATATTGCCTTGTTATTGAATCCGCAAAGTAAAACGGGTGCTCTTCCCCGTTCATAATAGAGGGTGGACAAATGTTTAACAGTTTAAATTAATTAAGCCACGTTCGAGCCGGGTACGACTGTGCTGCGGCTGTCCTGCTTGCCGTGCCATTTACCTATCGATGCATCTAAAGCTTTAAAGGGTAGAGTAAAAACTTGCCGTGCGGTATGTGTAGACGTTTCTATAGCCGGGAGTGGGCCGGCCAGAGCAGAAAAAGGTGTAATAAATATCGTGATTTTGGGGGCGTGCTCTGCGCTAGGGTCTGCTTTCCTGCCGCCCCGCACATTAGCACATTCGCATTTTTTTCAACTGGACTTTTAAACCAGATTTCAACTCTTATACTTTTAAAACTGCACATCGCAATGGTCGTTATACCGGATTTGGTATGAATTTAAACGGCTCCAAGTCTTCCTCCTTATCCTTTACTTAGATTCACCTCACAAACACATGCATACATAAACACACACACAAACACACACACACACACGCGGACACGCAGACGCAAAAGTAACAGTTTTTCAGCTTAATCACTATTTACATCCTATTACGTCAGTAACTTTGTCTCTACACACGTCTTCCAAACATTTCTTGCTTGGTCACTCTCATGCGCCCTCGTTCGTCCATCTCAATATATCATTTCTGGCGTTTCCCTTAACTTCAGCAGTATTAACCTACTTAACAAATGGTTGCTAGAACTTAAACATTACAATAAAAACATACATATTGCAGGGGTCCACACCGCGATCCAAGTTATCGCGTTACTGAATTGAATTTTGCGCTCGGCCGTAACGACAACACGGCCAGCAATATGATGACCTCAACGTGCCTAGAGGGCGAGGGGTCGAATCCGAACCGGGGAGATACAGGGTAACGAAAAATTCGAGCGATCGGAGTTCTTTTTTTTGCTAACTGATACAATTAAAACCGACCACAAGAAGCAACTTGCGTGCATCGCGGATTTCTTCAATGGGCGACTCGGTGATCAAAATCATTTTTCACCACCGGTTGAAGTGAAATCTCAAAGTAACGATAAAAATAACAAACAACTTCTGCGTATGTACACTAAAGGGATACGGAACAATGAACATATGGTATGATCATGTAATTAAAAAAAAACACATACATATACGATGTATTCGTTCCCGCTATTTGGATGCCACAATGAAACAGCACATCCGATAAAAGGGATGATATTTTTTTAAACAGGGGCATATCTAAGATTTAATTTGCTAGTAAGAGAATACTTTCGATCATCACTTCCGAATCATGTAAATATATGCATATGTGTGTGTATTACTTTTAAAGAAGTTCTTTAGACCCTTGCTAATTAGACACACTAATTTGTTGAATTCGTTGGTTCAGTGCGTGCTCGTTTGGTTGTTGGGGTTTCCATGGCGAATGGAACAGAATAAACAAAAAAATAAAATAAAATAAGGCCTATCAACTTTACTTCCACCAACACCGCCACTAACAACTCCAATGCCAACAATTCTGTGTCGTTTCCTTTTCTACTTTCTTTTCTTTGCACCGCCCATAGGTAATGTACAATCACTTAACAGTCTCGTGCGTGGTACGCGCGTATCCGCGGACGGAGGCCACGAGTGAGAGAATAGACATATAGATGGGATGGGAATCCTCCTGCCCAAGAGATGAACAGGAAAGCGAAAGGGGATGGATGTAGCAATCCCGTGGAGTGCAGATATTAACTTCCTTGGCCCAGCGTGGAACCGTGTGCCGCTGGCCGTGCCACGTTAGGAGTGATAACGGAGCCAGCCTGACGCACGTGGGACGCCGGAGGCGAACCGGCGGAGGTGCAGAAAATGGCATCGGTTTTCACGGGGCCCGCGAGCAGATGGGAGGTAGTCGTGGTGACCGTTACAAAGCTACCGTTGCCCCTTACACCGCCCGCAACGGCGCCCTGCCGCGCTCTGCTGCCACCGCCGTTGAACTGCATTTGGAACTCCTCCTGAATTGACTGCAGCATTTCCCGTTGCTCTTGGTGTTCTTCCTGTTTACGAGAAAAAAAAATGGATTCATTCAAATGTTTGCTCAAGAACTTCGCCATCGGGTCCAGCATTGCTCCACATACCACTATCCTTTCCAGTTGGTCCTGCGATTCGTGTAGGTCCGGGTAGCTGCTCACTTGCTCGCGAATTATGGTCGTGGTTGTTTCCATCGACAACAGTGATTGATCCAGAGCATCAAACGAGTTTGGTAGGAAGGAGGCAAGATCTACGGAAACGAAAAACATACAAAGCATGTAGCAATCGACTTTCACTGGCTGATGGCTTGAAGGCAAAAGCGATCCGTTCTCCTTCATACCGGAAGCGGGATTTATAAGCTCATTAAAGCAACTGCTGAGGTCGGTAGCATCCGTCGTTTTGCAGCGCTTGCCGTCCCCAGGGATCCCGTTGAACTCGCCAAAGTTGTCAGACGACGTGAGACTGCTGATGCAGCTGTTGCTGTGCGTTCGTTTCAGGACGCTCGTTGTTCGATTCTGCCCACTGCTGCCCTGCTGCTGGCTCACGAGTGTCCCATCGCCTGCCCGTTGGAACGCGTTCGCCGGAGGGGACGGTACACTATAGTTAGACCCTAGCGGACTCCGCACATTACGTTGGTTACTGTGTTGTGCCGAGGCGGGAGACAGTACGGACGTAGGAACGGTTCCGGCCCCACCCGATGGCGAAAATGGTTGCGTGAAGTAGTGCTCCGAGTTGGGCAGCGGAGGAACGCGCTGCTCCACGTTGCTAGAACAGGACGGTTGGGGAGATACAGGCTCGTGCTTCTGCAAAACCGTCGCTCTGCGGGGTAGCGCTGTGGAAAAGGTGGTCCGGGAGGTGGGCCCAACGCCCGGGGACGGTGATACCGCTTGGGACGGCGACAGCGGTTCTTCGCTATGACCGCCGGGACTGACCATGCCGGTAGTGCCGGTACTGCTGCTCTCATTGCTGCTCTGTTGGTCGCCATTCAGCGGCGACCAGTCACCCGGTGAGCCGCGCGCCTCACGTATCGTCTTCGATGCGATCGATACCACGTTGATGCTCTTCACGATGGCCGACTTGATCGAGTTTTTCTCGGGGGCGACGATGGCCAGTCCCATCCCGTCACCGTACCCCGACTTGATGCTGCTGGCCGGGGAGGCCGGCATCGCCGACAGCAGCTTGTCGTCGCAGTCCGGCTGCAGGTTGGTGATCAGATTCATGACCGCTTCCTCGATCTGCTTCGGATTTTCCACCACCGGCTCGCCGCTCTCGTCCGGCAGCTCCACCTTGTCCACGATCACCGAGAACTTGCGCTTCATTTCGCGCACCAGCCGCTGCCCTTCCTCCTCCGACACGAGCGTGTTGATGCAGACGAACGACTGCACCACTTTGGTATCGCTATCCACCTCCAGGTAGCCGCGCGTTTTCAGATAGATAAAGTCCCCGGTACGCGCCATCAGTCGGTAGCAGGATTCGCCGTTCTGGTTGTAATCGTACACTAGGGAAAGCAAGAGAAAAGAAGAAACATGTAAAGCGGTTGACCGACGAACCGAGCGCTATGCAACCTACTTTGTCTTAACGCTACTATCACCCATCGGACGTCATCCCGGTGCATGAAGGTGAACGGGGACAGACCGGACACTTCGTCCGTGAGGTAGCCGGCCACTATCGATATCCGCTGATCGCACTGCACGATACGTCCGTCGATCAGGTGACGCGTTTTGTACTCATACTTGCAAGCCTCAATCAATCGATCACAGATAGATGGCATCTTCATCACTCGTGCTAAACCTATGAAAACCTGTTGCGAAGGAGAAGGGCGAAGATGAGGATCAGCATCAACGGATTATTCTTCTCTATCAACGTTACATTATCAACCCACAGCGGCATTCGGTCAACTCAATCACTATTAATAATATAACGAGCTAATCGGTTGTTGATATGAGTTTAACATGACAGACGCGTCCGATTCCGAATAATGCTGTGATGGGCACGAAATTCTTTAAGAAAACGGGTTTCGTTCAAGGTGTTTGAGATTCGGTACCCGAGTGTCCGAGAAAAACCCTCATAGATGCTTAACATTCGTTTCGAAACCACGCTGCCATCACTTACAATATCGTTTCCGTTGATGCTGTGTAGCGGTATGGCGTCGTCCCGCCCGCGAGCTCGTCGTATCATCTGCATACCGGACGCTGCTGTCCCAGGTTTAGTCGTCCCGCGGGGTGCCAAGTCCGCCCGCCGGAAGCACCCATCGATCGTGACGAGCTCGTAGGTCGTTGCCTCGGAGCGGGGTCCAGCCCGGGCCATCCTGCACAAGAAGGGAGGAAGATGAATTAAATTTGAAATTTGATTGCACAAATTGCGACCCACTTTAAGCGAGCTGCTGCTTGCTTACCTGAGTGTGAACTTCCGGCTGTCCATACGGAGCTTGCGATCGATTTCCTCCTCGTCGTCGTGCTGAGATCGCGGTGCTGACTCGCTGTCCTTACCCTGCTCGTCGATGTTCCCTTCGCGGGCTGGGCTGAGCACGGCCAGCGTAGTACCGCTGTTGTCTGCACCGGCCGGACCCGTCGTGCCGCTTCCGGGCGGACCTGCTCCATCGAACAAGTTGATCAGGTTCGATGGTACCAGCTGCTGCTTGAGTAGCGCATGATCGTCCGGGTGGGTTAGATTAAACAGGTTCTGCCCATACAGATCGGTCTAAGGAGGGAGGCGAGAGAGTGGCAAAAGACGCACCATTAGCATCGTAGAGATAACTATGTTCAAACGAGAGGCCGCAAACGTGTACGCTTAGAAGTGCTTTCGGGGTTGATAGCCATTGAAAGATGTCATTTTCAAACACTTAAGCCGTGTTGTTCAATGCTCGGAATATATGTTTCTATTGCCAAGTGGTTTGTGCCAAGTGGTGAAATAAACATAGAAATACAGCGGAAACAAATATGTAAAAAATCCGGCCTTATTAGCACATACCCAATTAACACGTATGATTTATTAGCGCGTGCAAACAAAGATGGGAATAAAGCAGACGAAAAAACTACCAAACATATCGTTACAATATCACATTCATCATCAAACTTTACACGCTTCGATTGGCCGAATGTTTCCGAAACTTGAAGCACGATGAGTGTAATGGAACGGCGCGTTTCATAATAAGCTCGTTCATTCGATCTTTCGTGGTCAACAGCTTCCGAAGTAAGGCCACAAAATAAAATGCAGCTTTGGTCCATTCACTTCCAGCAGCTGGTTCAACGATGCTTTAAAGGACGAGCTAGCCGGTGCGCGGCCCGCTGACCTTGAGCAGCCCGTTAGAAAAGGCGACCGAATCAACCCGGGGCGGCTTGTAGAACAGTAAGCAAAGACATCCTTCCGTTAGGCACGTAGTCACGAATGTTTATGTTTCACGCCACAGCAATGTCCCACCATCCATTGCGCCCGCGACCTCCCGCCTACCGAAGCAAAGTACGAACCAAGGAATGTGCGGTTGAGGAATCTTCAAAGTCCCGATAAAGATGCAAGCGACGACTCTAGCTGCAGCTGTGGCCCGTTAGCATTAGCGGACACGCTGCAAGATGCAAACTTTTATTTTATTTTTATTTTTACAAAAAATGTATTCAACAAAACAAATGCAGATGTTTACGGCTCCAGCAGTGGATGGCGAAGGTCACGGTCGGGGCCACCGTTGGCAGAACTTGCGGTTGTCATTCGTGCTGCGTGTCCGGGGAGAAAGATATTTTTTCTCCCCTTTTACGTAGACAGTAAAACACAGTCACCACACAGCGGAAAGTTCCGCAAAGATATTTGTGTGATTGCGAAAAAAAACTGCGGCGTGTGGCAGAATTTCAAATGTTTGAAGTCCTTCGTTTCTGTCTTTACTTTGTTGGAGAAGGGCAGCAATAAAAAACGCTTTGACACATTTAAGTCGCACAAATCAAACCGTCCAAAACCGGTTGGTTGTACCTATTGACAACTATTATGTTATTAAACAAAAATGGCTTATTCGACTAATAGATCTTTTATGTCTGCATACATAAGCTTCACATTTGTGTGTTAAATTAAGTAATCGAAAATAATCTAGCAATTCGATTTCTCTTACCTATCGGTAAGAGCGAAAGCCAACCCAATAACTCCCACAGTGAGCTTTAGACAATACATTCGTACAGATTGGGCATCGAAACGTTTGACGAAAAAAAAACAAAAACCCCCAGATAATAAAACAGATTGGTGAAACATGCATCAGCACAAACCAAGGGTGAAAAAGGAAATTAAATTCACATCAAACAACTTTTTGGCGGACAACAATCACTCTTCGCCACACACGCTTGGCAGCAATTCGCACAATCACGCTCGAAACAAGCGGCGTCAGGTGGAAAGTGCAGGACAGTATCTGGGTCATAAACCTGGCGTTGCGCTGCATTCGGCAGCCTCTGAGCACAAATCAGGTTGCACAAACTGGCCAGGCTGTAAGGGGGTAGCCAAACTGTAACCCGCGAACCACCGCTGTACGAAAACGTCAATTTTTTACTCTCGCTTTCCGAAACTGCAGCGGACAGGGATACCAGAAAGGTAGCCTCAAGGGAAATAAGCAGCCATTCGTGAGGAGGCAATCGGAAAGGGAGTTAATGGGGTTGTTTCGTGCTGGAGTTTGTCTAAGCTCACGTCGCGATCTGCCGGTTGCCTATACACTCGAGACTGTGAATGGCACTAGATTCGCAGAGATTTCGAACCGCTCTAAACGCATCTGGTGGGGTTATGTATAGCTTTAGGAGATCATATTCTCGACGGCCAAGGTTGTTGCAACTTTCGCAACGTGCTGCCAGTTTACCACGCAAGAAGTGATTGATGATAGTCTCCTTGTTATGTCTAAAAAAAGGAAAATATTTGCCTTCACAGATGATTACTTGGTAATGTTTAGATTTCAACTAAATTAAAATTTTTACAACCAAATCGCCTAGATTGCGAGCCGCAAGCCCTTATCGCTCTTGTTGGCGTAGTCGACGTAATCTTTTTTTGAAGTCGGGATCTACAAAAAAATGAAGCGATAAGACGAGTGAAAAAACGCAAAACATCTGTGCAAGCACGGATGACACAGAAAACGAAAGACGGTAAGGAGGGGCGAGAGTCTTGGGCTTGATACATCAGCATCAGTGAGGCGTAAATCCGTTCGTCGACGATGCTCAGCGCAGCCCAACGAAGGCTGGTCGATGTTATTGGTAGAATGGAGCACACTCACCTGACAGTGGCCCAAAAACTGCTCCACCGATGGGGACACGAGCACGATCTGGCCTCGGCACGTCACCGTCAGCAGAAACCCGTTCAGCATACGAAACAGCGAGTCCTGGGCTTCGGGTTTGAACGTTTCTTCCGGTTTGGACTTGCCGAATACTGCGGGGAAAGGTGGAAAATATATTCATAATTCATCGGTCTACTGAACGACCTTGAGAGATTAAAAATAAAATGAAATGTTCGGGTTTTTTGCCATATGAATTGAATAAGCAGCAAGCGTAATCTGTTGCATTGAACCGTTCACAGCATTCTATCATGTTCGAGTGAAGATCGCGGATTGGCTCGAATGAATTATAAGTCAAGCTAAAAGCAAACCAAAAACAGCGATAAAGAATCACACAAAATAAGATTGGACCACTTACCATAGTCTACCCGCAGGCCGTGGGCCGAGAAGCGCAGCACGGCCGTTTTGTCGACACGTCGCGGAGACTCGGCCACATGCGGCACCATCGCCGACAGTTCCTGTATCGATCCGTTGAGCTTGTCGCGGCGATTCTTTTCCGCCCGGTTGCGCGCTTCACGGCCATTTCTGGGGAGCAAATAAACACGAAAAAAAAGCATTAAAATAAAATTTAGGCAGCGTAACAATCATTCGATACTATGTTAGAAAAAATGAAATAGTTCTTCTGCCAACTGTTGTTCCGCACCTGGCAAAGACATTGATTTTCGAAAATTTAGACACAACTTGCTGGACGGCTGCATGAATCCAAATACTTAATGGAACTCCGATTAAAAGAGTGCCCACCTTTATGTCGCTTGGACGACCGGGGGAGGGTTATGGAAATTCCTTACACAGCAAACCCCTGTATCTCCACTGTTGCCAACACACCGGAACCAAACTGGTCATTTGAGCTAATCCGTGGTGCTAAATGGTCACCCCGTTACAAACACAATTTTAAACCCATCAACGGCCAAAGTTGAGCTGATCTATGTAGGAGAGGATTAGCTTGGATCGTCGAGAAGCTTGTACAGTACAGTCCACACTGATAACTGCCACATCATCGAATGACGATTTGAAAATGAAATGAAATTTGAAACTCTGAGTACGGGAAGATGATTAAAAGTAGTATACGTCGCTTGGTGTTTTGTGCTGTAGCAACAAGCTTGTCTGTTTGGTCGTGTATTAAAATGTGCAGGAAAAGATATCTTCATCGATTTGGTTGTCTAGCAAGTACGGCAGCGGAAAAACAGAAGAGAAGATGCTGTTTTTAGATGAAGCTGAGTTGAGGTTTCTTCAATTCAATTAAACTTCCTGCAAATCTTTCGAGCATGGCTTCGGCAATCGAACACAGCAGGCAATTAATGAGGAGAAGTAAACACATTACCCAGCGACAAAAATTATTGAGATCTTTTTTTTTTATTTGACCTCTATGTTGGTTTTCTTATCGAAGCTTTTCTCATCGCCAACCGTCCACAAAACTTTGAGGATTTTTAATGCGTTCCATGGAAAAGCAATCAATATGGATTTGATTTGCGCTGTTTCTTTTCCTGCAAGGAACTTTGAACGACGAAAGTGTACCGAATATGCCGACATGTAATTAAGTCCAAGGAGCTGCCGGAGCAGCAAACACGAATACACATACGAGTGCGAGAGGTGTATTCCTTATGTTGGGCAGCATTGCGCAATCTAAATACCGTCACACGGTGGTCACGGCAAAATGAGCAGCAGCAAACGTTGGCTAGGCATGAAGCCCACGGTAGAAATAGAAATCAATAAATGCTCGCACTTGGTGTACTTAAGTTTCTCGAAAATACAGCCAAGCATTACAATACAAGAATAAATGCGTTTCTTTCATGCCATCTATCTTCGTAAAAGAGACGCAGCTCCAGGAATTGCTAAGATGTTGTGAATGCAAAGCTGAATGGCGCAATGATTTTCAATTTCTTTCTTCTGATCGCGTCCAGAACTGTAAATGGCCGCTCCTATATCGTGTGGCAGACCAGCAGCCGAGAAAAAAAAAAAAATTTACTCATCGGTTATTAATTTATTTTCAGCAATTAATTACACGCGTTTCAAATGGCTATTTTCCAAGTGGGAATAAGTAAATTAAGTTCATTCAGAATTTCAGAACTGGAACCAAACGTGCGATGCACTCTGAAAAGGGTAGAATTGAAATAGATACGTGTTTGGTGGTTGGATTTCACAGAACTGAAAATTGTGAAGGGACATAATTGTTATGAGAAACTATTCAATACGTGGCATAAACACAAACAGCTCGAAATAAACCTTCCCGTGGGGGAGGTTTTGATTTAATTACGCTTTGTGCAGCCCGATCGAAAGGATATCCCATCGCAAACTGTCCGTTCCCACATAGCCCCACACACTTTGAGTGACAGGCTTGTGGAACTTTTGCATACCGACACTATAACAACCGCAAAGTTGCAAGCCACACACATTCGCTCATTAGTAATTGAATTAAAAAAGATGTGTGTGAAAGTCTGCTGACATTTTGTGACATTTCTAAGCCCTACTTTTAAAACGTTGGAATTAAAAGGTTGCGATGTTCATTCATGTTCCTAGAATGGAACCGCCATTTATAATCCTTTAGACAAGATGTTGGCAATAGCGGACTTGCGACCTACGCCCACAACATGCCGTGATAAACGGTGTCGATACAATGTGCTATAATTAATCAACCATGAACGTCAAGTGGGCTTATTATGGCGAAGAAGACTACGAAGTAATAGGGAAGATGTCGCAACGGACTGAACAAAACCCAAGCTTCTCAGTTAATCCACCTTAATGAACCTTGAAAGGTTCTGAACCCATATGCTTCGTTTTGGAAGATAATTCCGATAGTCACGAAATAAACACCTTCAGTGAATTTGAATGAAATTGTCTGAACGGAGGAAACAAATTAATCAACCTAATTAACCAACCACAACTGTCAACTTGAATAAGATCCCCGCGAAAGGCGCGGATTTAATCCAGCACAGAAGCTGGAGATTGATAGGTGCGTATGTAACCGAGAACCGTCTTATTCCCTCCAGCTAGGGTGCTTTAACCCTTTGAACAAGCCGTCGTCAATCAGCAACCACAAAGCGTCAAATTAAGACGTCGTAAATAGTTGCTCATAATAGGGACGATAATAGGTAAAATGTTAGAACAATCAAGGCGCACAAGTGAAAGCATGAGACACCACACAGTTGCGGCTTTGGTCCGCTGGCTAGGGAGAGGAAGTTGCTAGAAAAGTTTACAAATCTAAGAAAAACAAAATCTATAGTTGCTCTATCACCGGAGCAGTGCATCCTGAGGAAGTCACAGAGGAAACGGAAGTGGAAAGTTGGACACGTGAAGAATTCTACAGAGTCTAGACGTTGTACATGTGGAAAAGGTTCGAATATCAGACGCCGCACAACATTGTCCGCCCAAACCTTACATGCCACCCCAGCAGACTGGTCCACGCGGTCGAGTTCTCTCACGAGAACCTCCCCGCACATGCACAAGGGAGCTCACTTGTCTTGCCGACGATTTTCAACGATTCCTCGGTGCGCAAAGATGCGCCGCCGGGGGAATTCGCGGAAGATGGAGAAGGTAGCGCGGCTGCTAGAAGCGGCTTCTCGAAGGAAGCTTGGATAGCGCCGAGGACGCGGGAAGGAAAATGGGAGGACGGATGTCGGCGGGTTGTGGATGTTTGTTTGTGTTTGCGGTTGCAGTTGCACACCGGCATCGAGTGACTGGCTGGTGCAACTGGTGCATTGGCGACGGGTGCCGCTAATGCACGCCTCAACACTTTGTTTGGCCTGACCGGCCTACATTGTTGCACGCGGGCGGCAAGAGCTCGAATGATCGCGGCACGCGGCACGGCACGAGCGAAAGATGAGTTTGTTGAAGAGCAAGCGCTTGTTTGTTGATATGCAGGAAGGTTACTCTTTATTGTCTTACTGCCTTGATCGTTTTCAGTCTCGACTATTTGTTCACACGCGAAAACTAAGCTCTCCCTTTTTCCTGTTCCCAGAAAAGAGAAAAAAAATATATTATAGAACGTCACAAAGTACTGTCTGGGAATCTAAGAACATGACGCTTGGCCCGTAATGAGAGCCTGGCACATTTTGATCCCCTTTTTTGTCGCGAGTCTCGCGAAACGAGGGCAAGGCCAAGTCACGAATGCCGACGTTTGCGATATAGTCGGCAGGCGACATGCACGCATACACAACCAGGTAGGGAGGCACCGGAAAAATCAACGGAAGGTTGGACTGGTCCATTTCATCGAAGCTGGGAATGAGGACCGACGCCCACTCGCTCTCGGTTTGAGGAAAGGCTTTTGGTTTACGTCGAAATTAGAAACGGATCACAGCCAGTTATTTTTAGCCAAACCAAGCGATTCGCTTTCCTCCGACGGTGAGCTCTGCTGCAACTGTATCTGTGAACTAAATGTGCACCAAATACTGCACGTCCGTTAATTCCGCTGCACCTCGGGTTTCCCTTGTACGGACACTTCCTCGCTGTGAGGGGCCAATCCAAGAAGCACACATTGAATCACGAACCGCAACCATGAGCTGGTCTAGGAGCAGTGGGAGAGTGAGTGGAACGGAGGAATGTTTGGGGGGCTCAAAGTAAACATCAACTTGAGGGCTTCATTGTTGCCCTTGGCGGAAAATTCGCGCGCACTCTTTCCCAAGCAAAGCATGGGAATATCATGCCGGCCGGCTAAGCGTAGGTGGAATAGTTTCTCGCAATTCCCGCCTGCCGCCTTCAGAAACGGTCACTAAATATTGTGTGAGGTATGTGTCGCCTTTTCTCACAACCATATCGAGTGAGCCATTTTCCAGACGCCCAGATAAAACAATTTATGGTTTTCTATATTCTGTTCGTTTCATCAACAAGTATGTTAAGTGTGAAAAAATAACGTCTACAAGTCACAGCAGCAATGTTTCTCTTAAGTACATTGTTGCTCAGAAGCGACCGCTTTCAAATAAGGATACTATTGAGTCATAAACTTAAACAATTAACTGTTCACTTGTAATCGTTGTAAGAGATTTTAGTGCCACCGAAAAATTTACAACATTACCGCGAACATTACCCAACGCGATCACGACCTTTGCTCTGAGGGTTCTCTCAATACATTGCCGGAAAAAACACGGCCTGGGAAGAATTGTACAAGACGCCA
Source organism: Anopheles atroparvus (assembly GCA_914969975.1). NCBI lineage: Eukaryota > Metazoa > Arthropoda > Insecta > Diptera > Culicidae > Anopheles > Anopheles atroparvus. The sequence continues at coordinate 38,084,843 of CAJZCY010000002.1, read as the reverse complement.
ACCAAAAGCTTTGAACCATTTCTTTACTTGCTGTCTTTGTTTTTATGTTAATGTTGTGTACGTGGGATTTTCGAAAGCATCATTGAAATATACACACATTACTCACTTCACTTAATTGAAGCTAGGAGTTATTTGAAAGATGCCACACCAAATATCCACCGTCGCTCATTTGCATGCCACCGAAGGAAATCTGGCGATACATTTTATTTCCCATTCCTTCACTCCCTAGGCTTGAGTTGCCGGCTTACCTCATTACAGGAATTTAAGATTTGAAAACTGGATGATTAATTAAATGTTTCATTTGAAATGAACCTCGTCCCCCCGGCGTGTTACACGAGGAAGCTCATTTTCATCCTTCATATCGCGCTTCCCAAAACCTACACTTCTTTCTGCCGTGGTTTTGCCCGATGTTTGGAAATGACTGGCGGGCGAATGATGAAGCAAAGGCAGAAAGAAAAACCTCCCACACACATGTCCACAGTATTTTATACGGGGCGATCCTCGGGCTTCCCACCGCGCCCTTGTCGTCGTTCAAGTATCATAAAGACGTCAAAGGATTTCCTAGAACCGGAAGCCCAGCATCCATTTTTGTCCATGCCATCGACATTGTCGTTTTGCGTTTGATATTCCAAAAATCCTTCCCCTCGGTTGTGGCTCCCGTCCACCGCCTTCCTACTTTTATTTATCTCCCAACTGGCATCGCTCTCGGATGTTGATGGTTTTTCCGCTAAATACATCCTCAAGCAGCGACGACAGCGTGGCGCATGGCGATGAATAAAGGGATAAGGATCTCTAATCAGTACGGTGTAGTCGGGAACCACGACGACCCTCGGCACGGCCCAGCGAACATGAGTGCGTACCTGTGCCTGCGTTCTGGATGGATACTGTGGATGAGTTATAGATCGAACGGAGCGAAGGATGCTTGAGAATAAGGAAGACGTGGTTCGCGGAGGTGAGCGCTCTAGAACACGCAATGGAGAACGCACAACGCGAACCCGTCCTCACATCAGGCGCGTCCCTGAAACATTCGCACACTCCGGGCACGCATTGGGACCCTTTTGGACTCTTTTACCCAGCGAAGTTTTATCACAGTCAAACTTTTGTCCAAGAGGTCCAACCAACAAAACACAAAAAGGAAGCTCGGAGAGCACGGAACAAAAAGCTGTCAAGAGCTGCAATACCGCTAAGCTGAACAGGCTCAACAACATGGGCTAGGTTAGGGGCCAGTTTGGAGGTTGCGTTATGATGAAAAGGCCTCCACCAGATTCATCGACGAGGCCGAAAAAGGAGCGTCTTCTTGGAAAGGTAAGGGATGGATATCGAGTCAGAAAGTTAACTAAAGCGAACAGATACATAGAAAGCCGAAAAAGGACAACCGCTCGGTCCCGCCTGCTTGCGTCCGTTGGGGAAAGCATCGAGCAGGGGCTAAAAAAAGAGACAATTCAGGGAGAGCGAAAGAGAGCCAGCGCCCCAGCACGAGAAGCCAGAGAAACAAAATGCACGGCCACAGGATGCTGAGGACGCTGGCTGCCTCGAGTTGTACGGTTTTCAATGGATTTCCAAGAATTCGCTAATACAAGGTCGAAAACCTTTATCACGATATTCCCGGGCCGCGTTGGTAAAATGAGGCTGTACGCCGGGTAAAGAAATAGACAACCGCCTCGGGACGGGGTCGAACCGGGCCGTATCGTGGATCCATTACGTAGGCTGCCTCTTCCTGGAAACCGGTTTCCGGTAACCGTGTTCCCGGTCCGCGGAAAGAATAGGAGTGAGCAAGGGTGAAGGCGTCAGCACTCCGTATTGGTATTACCTTCAATCAATTTTCTAAGACCATCGCGACTAATCGGTACGTTCCACAGTCGAGAAACCTGTGTAAGCATACTTACCGGCTGGGCAGCATGTTCGTGAAAACGACCATTCTTTAAGCTTCGTCTGATAGATTGTACCATTTTCATTCCGAGCAAGCAACGGTAGTACATGGAAATGTCGAGTAGCAAATCGAAAAATCTTCGAAAACATATTAATGGTTAACAAGAGGATTGAGACGTGAGCTACAGCGTATTGATGAAGTTGTCCCTGCCATCGACTGAGTTGACTGTTGGGAAGGATGGGGTGAGCAGCAGGGAAAACCGCTTTTGGCTGATTGCTTGTTGTTGTTAAGATCAGCGGTAAATTAAAATGCACCCTGGCACCGAAGGAGCAAGCGCAAACAAACGATCGAAGGGTAATCGTCAGTAAATGGAAGGGAGATAAAATAAACGGATACCATGAAAACGTTATCAAGCAAATCAACCAAAGCCCGGCTACAGAAGCCGAAGGATAATTGTTCAGGAAATACTAAACCTTACAATACCGTATGTAATTAAATGATTGTACAGTTATCCTTTCACAAAACAAACCGAAATACTGTCGTCAAACCGGGAAGTATTAGCTTGTATCAAGGTTTTTTTTTTCTCGCCAAAAACATTTATTGGATATTTGTGCGTTTACTTCGTTTTTCGTTAAAAAAAATTGAACTCGAAACTTGAAAACAAAAGCTTGTGGATTTGTTATGGATATTGTGGATCTGTGAAATACTATCAAAATATTCACATTTTTTTAGTTAGGTAACACTACATAGTCAAAGAGAAACACAGTATAAATATCACAGCCCGAAGTGGGAAAAAGAAGTTTCTATCCAAAAGGTTACGGTGTAGCCAAAGGTATAAAAAATGGCAACGAAGAAGCAAAAAATGGCGAGCGAAACCGATGTGGAAAATTAATAGTAACACGACACAGTGGAAGCGCAATTATCAATGGCTTGCAACACTGTTGCACCACCGTATCAAACCACCGTGTCGCCTGTCGGTGGCGTGTCAATAATTAATCAAGTCCGAGCGACGCAAAATTCTTCCAGCAATGGCGAAGGTCCGAGCGGAGTCCACTATGAGCGCGTATACAAAATGCATCCACAGGAAGGCGGCTGAGGCGACGGTGTCGAATGCAACGGACGACGGGGTCCAGGGAAGCGGAAGCATCGGGCGTCCGTGGTACGATCAAGCTCATCATCACCAGTTGTCATTACCCGCCGATGGTGACGATAGCGATTGGCCAATTGAAGTCGAGCTAGTGGAAGCGCTACTAGTCCGTGGTGTCAAGATCATGGACCCAGGCAAGGCATCTACCGGTCGCGCGGGTTATTAACGATTCGCTTCAAGTTTGTCGCAGTTTGTAGCCCCGCTGGTCGCTGCTGATATGGCGCACAAGCGCAAAGCCGTGATTGGGTGAACATCACACAGTGGCGTGCTCGTCACACGTCGGCAGGAAAAACATATTCCAAGGGGACTGTACATACGCTAGAAAGCTGTACAACCCCAGCGCCCCTCAGTGCATGTTCAACGGTTGAACAAATCCAACACACTCGAAGAAGTCGATCTGATACTAGCTACGGGGCCAGAGCTTCTGCCGCGACGGGATTAAGAACCATGTCGACACAGCTCAGCGATGGAATCAGATCCGGAAGGCTTACTCATGGAGAGCTGATTGTAGCAATAATTTTTCGTACCTTACGCTTCCACTGCCTTCCCTTGTTTCCCTTCACTCGCGCCCAGAAGTCACGTGTTGGGAAAAATTGGAAGACGGAGGAAGAAAAGAAACCTCTACCAACAGGAAAAATGTGCACCGGCTTGAGAGGAGAGGGATGCACTAGCCAGCACCATCAATATCACCCACTCCCTCCTGCTTGGGGGTGAGAGGGTTGTTACTGCGCATTTTCAACCGTTGTCCGGTGCTGACCAATCCCCGGCATTGCATTGGACGGCGGCGTACAACTTGAACTTCAAGTGGCCAATCGAACAATAGTAACACTAATTATGGCTTATTACATTTTGCACTGGAGTGCTGTACCGGTAGCGGTAGCAAGGGCCTGTCCTAGAGCAAACCCCGGGATCTACAATGTGTTGAATAAACGCGCATCAGATCAACAAGCCACCCACAGCGTATGCAGCGTCCCGGGACGGGCGGGAAAAGGCAGAAAGGGTGTTAGCCATCGAAATCTACTAACGTACTTTACTGCCTCCGGGTACCGGGTTTGGTAAAATTTCCACAATTCATCCGTTCAAATGCAACTATCCAACCACCTCCCCGCTGGTCGAAATGGCCCGGCCACCCCCGGGTAGACCTGTCCGATCGAGGGAAACATTGTAAATATGCAAATAATTACAGGACAAACTGCAGCAGTGCACCAGCGCAAGCGAGTCGAGGCGCGCTCAAACTACCCCAACCCCAACAAGAAGTATGTCGTTTCGACACTTGATCCCTCGCGGGACACCAGCACATCCACTACGGCTATGGCTACACCCGTACCACTATCACCAACGTTTTTGCAGTCCTGCCGATGAGTTCCAGATGCAGGGCCAATAATGGAACCATGCATGGTGAGTGCCTGCCGGAAAGCCGTCCCCTCGCTCTACCGCTGGGCTGGAAGGGAAAATCAGACGGGTGAATTTTGCACTGTATGCGAAACGGCACCACTTGCACACGGCTTCAAGTAAGCCGGGTGGTAAACACACAGGGTACCCACAACATGTGGAGAAGCCACACCCTGATGCACACCACCCTCCCGAGGGTCAGAGAGGAAAGGAAAAATATGCAACCGGTAGAATCACTTTCCTTGGTTTCCTTTTCTTACGGGGTGTTACGAACGTTTGTGCCAGTCTGGAAACGAGAGAAACACAAAGGAGCAAAGCCTACAGGAACTGAATACAGGAACTGCACGATCTCTAGTTAATTTATTGCCAGCAGCGAACAGGCCACATGTAATCTGTTTGTTACCGGATGGAGACTTGGCGAGAAAAATGCTATGAATGACCCAAATGAACTACAAACTAGCAGATTCGAGAAAATAATTGTGGACGTAGGGAAAATCTGGTTGAACGCAGGTTGGCGATGGAGAATGGTTTGGTGGAATGAAGAGTGGTATAGAAGGGTTGATTCCAAACCCACCGGCATAATGATGCAAGTGCAAATTCATTTCATGTCCTTTTTCCGATTCGTATTAGCCTACAAATCTATTTGAATCGGAAGGCAGATCATTGGCAAGTGTTAAGATAACAAACTACAAACTAACTTTAAAACGTGATACAGAAATTGTTACTGCCCCTTTTCCAATTCACCATCCGTCAGCGTTCCGGAATGGTAGAAAGGGAGGCTAAGCTAAGTGAATCCAATCAGTTTACGACGGCACTAGCGTAAAGGCGCTCGTTAAACACTTGATACCGGCGTGGCCGGTGCCGTTCTTCTACTAATCTTCGTGAGCGGGGGAGGATTATCGCATCGGTACATCGTGACGCACGGAACTGCATCAAACAGTCCCTCCCGCCCTCTCCTGTGACTCAAGCGGTCATCCAGAGTAGAGCAGAAATAATATATTTCGGACGAGGTTGTAGAGGGTAGGCGCTCGTTCGGCGCAACTTTGTTGCCCGGAAACACCTTCAAGTGGATAGTATCGTTTTGCAATCGATACAAATCTCACCCCCGGTCGCGTCCACCACCCACTTCAATAATATTGACCCCCTTCAGGAGGAGGAATCAGAACGTACCTAATAAACAATCAGTACGGGGGACGTGCTCCCGACGACGGGAAACGTAGGCTGGGCAGACGCGCAATAACCTACTATTTGCAGTAGTTCATCGGAATGACTTAACATGCCCTTAGTACATGGTGGTCCCTCGTTCGCAGTACCTGGGAGATGTTGAAACGCATGATTATGGCTTCCCCAATGCCAACCACAACCTCAGGATAAGTAGCGTTTTCGCTATTCGTATGTTAAATCTTTCACGATGATGAACGACTTAACCGACAAAATGCGTAAAGTCGATCTAAACGATTGCCATAACCGTACGGCTCAAATACAATGAAGAGCCAACTTAAAAATAAACTCTACACCTCTCAGGGGAACAGTATCCTGAACAAAATTATCAGTTTTATAATTTTTATTTATATGTATTTTTTATTCTTTCTTTTTCAAGAAAATGATCTTTCGAGGAGGGCTTAACTTCCAGATAAAACAATATTTATGTTTTCCAGTCAATATTCATGTTGACACTCATCTAGAAACGAAAGAGCTTGACCAAAAACTGGACTTGGGAAATAACGGCAGGTGGCTCTGTTACGGTTTTAAAGCTTTTCGATCATAGCTGGTTTCCATCTGCGCCAGGACGGAAACCAGTGTGCAACCATTATTTCGTGAAACGCCATTTCACGCAGCGCCGGTCGGAAAATTCGTCCCCGGCAATCGAGATGGATCGAGAACGAATCGTTTCTTTCATGCATGGCTCTGCAAAAGTTTCAAAATTCATTACTCAAGCGAAAAAAAGGGCCAACCCGAAAGCAGCAGAAAGCACAGCAGGGATGGTGATGGGCCCTGGGCCGCCAAACGCAAGACTGCACGGTGACGGCAGAAGAGCCACTTTCTGACGTTCCGCGGAATTTCGTTGCCCTCCAGGAATTGATATTCGAACCGTATTTGCATTGGATGCTGGTCCTTTCGGTGTTTGAAGTTGTTGTTTGCCTGCGCCTTTGCGGCCCAAAGACTGTCGGAAACGAGAACGGAGCGGCCGAACACACGCACGTATGCCTAAGGAATGGGTGCGTAGAGCCGTAGCAGTAATTTGTTTTCATCCACCGTTTTGAATGTTTCGTCAGCATCGTTCGTGGAATCCGCAAAATTCGGCGAGTGAACATACAGCACGGACCAGCTTATTTTTAATGCATACATATTTTATAATACGTGTTGAAGTTTTATATAGTTGGTTACGGAAACATGTTCCGGGCTTAAGATGATGATTGGAATCAAAATAAATTGGAGCTAAATAGGTCAAATGCACGTTTCTTGAGCAATGTGGCTCTGGCAGTGATAATAAGCTTCCTTTTATTTTTTGTTTATTGCAATGTCTATCATAAGCTATGCGTCACGCTTAAGAAGCTTGAATAAAGCATTGGAACGCACGTAACACAGCGGAGCAATCCAACAATTGATGGATCGTAGATGGTTCTTCAAAATGATACTTGAGCGAATGATGACCCATGCGGCACTTCATTACAACGCATATGTGCTTTCAAGCATCCATCAGTTGGCCTTCACGGTGATGTTGATTGTAATAAACAGTTACACGATTAAACCAAACAATTCGTCGAATTCCGCTGGAATATGGGCAACAGTGGCCTGCTGGAATATGGAAAGCCAATCAGATCCGCAAATTTGGCTATGCTAGAGATAGAAAGAAAAAAATATTTGTTTAAGCAGTTCATGATGATGTTGAGGTTTAACTGAAGTAGGACAAAGACTCTAAAACACAAACATCTTATTTTCTATGATTGCTTTCCTTTCTGGCTTGCAATGTTTGTCTAGGCTACATTGTGCCAGTACACTGTACGCAGCACGCTTTGAAGTGGCCAGCACTGGAATAAAACGTTTATCAACAGTGTTAAAGATAAGGCGTTGTTCGTTGCTTTTTTCAGCAAAGTTACGGAAAGTTACTACAACGAAAAGAAATGGTGATGGTTCAGTTGCTCATACGCTCACGAGCTACAATCATATCGAGCAACAGTTGGGGGTGTGTTCAAAGCTCTGTTTTTTGTTTTTAGCTGATGGCGTTACCTGTTGAAGTTGAACATACTGTACATATGCTCCGGTGGCATCGGATAGCAACGCGGTGACGCCGATTGATGATGAGAATGGTGATGCGGCTGATGCGCAGCATGATGCTGCCCGTATCCGACGTGCTGATGAGGATGCTGGTGGTGATGAGGTGTAGGGTGCTGGTACCAGGGCCCCGGGGAACCGTAGTTGCCACCGTACATGCCCAACTCCTGGTGCATCCGATGGCCACCGGCGTGCGGATAGCCATAACCGCCAGCACCACCCTGAAGATGGTACGCCCTCGAGGGATGATAGGAACCGGAGCCGGGTAGTGCAGGCGGAAAGAACGGTCTGTTGTCTCCCGCAAACGCAGCCGGGCCTACTGGTCCATCGATCCCGACGCCCATCGCACCCGAGGGGTCCTGGTGAAGCTGCTGCCCGTCGGCGGCGCCATCCAACGGCATCATGTTGAATTGTCCCACATGAGAGCCGGACGGACCGGAACCGGCGTAGTGCCGGTGGCTATAGTAGGCATCCCTCGGGTAGGAGGACCTTCGCATGCCGTCGCTCGGTGCGTAGCCGTGCGTGGAAATGTTCATCGTAAAGTTTTCGTCTGCGCGTTGCGCCGCTTGCTGCCGAGGAGCTGAACACGGCCGGTCCTCCACGTTTGAGTCCTCCGGCCGACTAGCTTCGTGCGCATCCGCCATACGGGGCGCTGCGGCAGACGATGGAGCGACGCATAACGTCGGTTCCGCGCGCTCAAAATCACTCGAGGAATCCAGTTTGGGTCAGTTAGCACCGCTCCGCCAGCAGCGAGTCGCTGTACGACTTAGGACACACACATGGAACCGGCGTCATCCAATAGCCGGCACACATCTTTACACTCACGACGCACCCGCTCAGTAACACTGTTTTCGATCCTTCCTAACAACCGATCGCTCTTGTTCACTTTTAACGCAGCACCAACATGGCCTTCGTTCTAACGATGAAACTGCCACGTGTTCTAGCGGCCCGGAGTCCAACGTGGCGAGCTGGATTTCTGTTTACCATCACTTTTTTGTCAGCTTATTTTAACACACTCTGCCTACTGGAACTAACCTCGTGCGTAAAAAAAAAAAATGAAGTGACGGTTAGTGGACATACGTTTTACGGGTACATCGCAAGGAACACGATGTCCCGCCGCGGTGCTGCAGTCACTGATATCGTACATTGTTTACATTCCAAGTTCTGGCAGATGTAAACTGTGACGCACAGATAAGAAGGGTTTCTTGCCAAAAAATAAGGCTTATTGTTGATCAGTTAGATTTGTTCAATAAACCTGGGGCACGTGCCTGGAAGGCTAACGTAGATGTATCAAAACGATGGTCTCGTTACTTCCTTTAGCTAACTGGAACAACGTCGTCCCAATGTCACCCGGCGGAAGAGTGTGCATGCAGAAAAAAACAAGGCTCAACAATGAGAACGTCGAGATGGCGGTGGTATGACTGCGTAAAAATACCAACAACGGCTAGTAGAAGGTTGTCTTTACGGTGAACACTATTGCACTTCCAAAATACGCTGCACGGTCTAAACGAATCGGCCAAAAACGAGGCTCGCTGATACGGCGTACACAATTTACATCATCTCATCCATGTGCCAACATATTTGTCGGACGTGCATTATCCCGCCATGGCGATGCGTGTTAACTCCGGGTCGGCAGGGGATGAATTGATAAGCAGGCCTCTCACATCACGTCATATTGATTTGGAACCGCAAGACAAACGTTAGGACGCAAGGGATCCATCCGGTCGCAAAAATGTGCGACGGGCACCGATTATCAACGAGGCCAAATAGCTTAATCGTGCAGTTTAAAAGCACAAAAAGGGGCATTACTTAATAAGGTATACTTGTGAAAATCGCGCACCCGCAGGGTCACGAATCATAATTGTTAGATTAGAAATTTGTCTCGACGGGATGTTTTCTGATTATCACCATACAGCATATTGCAATTTTGGTTTTTTTTCAGAACGCCTCCATCTTACATTTCTTCTCAAAAATCTTCAAAAATTCCATTCCAGTCTAAATACATCTTAATAAAATATTTTAAAAACTGTAAGTCAGCCATACAATCAATATTAATTTCAACATGAACATTTGACACGAAAAAAAATGCGTGTAAAAAATTGACGGCTTCCTTCGACGCTGGCATAGGAAAGCTCAGCAAGGGTCTCAAGAAGAAAAGTTGGCAATTTTACCTTTTCCCGGAAGAAACGTTTAATCTGTTCTTTTGATCGGCCGAGTGTTCTGCATACCGACGCGACCTTGCGAATTGGGTTTCCCCGAAATGTTTCTTCATCTCATCTCCAAACGGCCGAACGGCCGAGGGAAGGCTATTTGCAGCGGGATCAATTAAATTAATTAGAAAATTATCAAAAAGTGTACACCCAGGCACGCTTGGCCATTCCAACCGTAATGCTTCTGCTTCCGCCGAAAGGACGAAGGCGTTCTTTTAGGGTCGAATGACTTTCAATCACCCGTGGATGTCAGCCATTTTAAAAAGTCTGCAAAGTGGCTGAAGCTGGTGCAGGCTTCATAAAAGCTTACGAAAGAGCCCTGCAACATTTTCGCAGGAACAGAAAATTGAGGGATACGTTCGTAATACACTATTTATTCGACATCGTAAACCTTTCGTAAGAGAATCTCGATCAATTTGAGTCGCAAGAGATTTTTTCAGTTTTAACTGTTTTCAGTGATTAGAATATAACAATTTTGTTGAGTTTTTTTTACTTTTTGATAGCAGCTGGGTCCACTCAGCCTGACCGGTACGGATTAATAAAAAAAAAATTGTTCCACGGCCTCCAACAGCAACATTCACTTTTTTCGCGCCCACTCTCTCATTCGTTGCCAAATTTAACAAGGGGGGGTTTTTTTTTAAATTCGCACTACTCTACTTTATCAGGGTGTAGAAAAACACGCTCATTGGAATTCGAATTTGCTGCACCGTGTCTGGCTTCCGCTACGTGGAGGGCCCGCCAATGGTTCGCTGGTGGTGCCAAACATTCCTCATGTGTTATGGTTTTTGTTTTGGACACCATCCATTAATGCAACAAGCTAGCACACTATAATCTCAATGCACACACCGACCAGCGTGTTTTATTTGATGCCGAACGGCTTTTACGTAAAACTGGTTTGCCATGGGTAGTTGTTCAGTAACTTATAAATGTTGTTTTGTTTTCTCCTCTGCGTTTTCTAATGCTCTCTGATAGTATTAAGAGACTGCGAACGCCAAAGCTCTACTGCATAGCATAAGGAGAAAATTGCACGGCCAAAGCCACTGCTGAACACATGGGGCAGTGAAAAGATTTTCTCAAATCGTAAAAACCTGCTACTAGCAAATTTGACCCTTAACGAAACTCTTCATGTAGTCTAAGTAATGAACGTTGAGATTGCGGATAGGCTTTGAAGTTATTGCATTAGTTTTGTTTGTCCTATCCTAGACGGTTATGTTGTTTAACAGGGATATACTTTAAATTATCCGTTAAATATTGTTGGAAAATATTTCTTTGACCACCGGCTTCATTCAAACTACTTGTGGAATGTGACGTTTAGCGTGCTCTGATTTAAATCGCTTCGTTCGACGCTATTTATACTACACAAAACAAATTTACAGAAACACTGCGAAAAGTTTGCCGTAAAATGCGAAGAAAAAATAGAATCAAACAACGCACAACACGAAGCTGAAAGCTTGTAAATAGACCGATAACTTTCCACGACAGTTTTCCCCATAAGCACGGCGTCAAAGGATCCCCGCGGGCGTGTCGGTAAGACAAGGACGGCTCTAAGGAAGGTAAAAATATTGCAAAATTGAAGGAAAGCCAAATGGACGAGTCGCACCACCAGCGCCCCTCACTCACACCTACAGCGAGTGTGTGTGCACACCGCGAACACTGGCGTCCTCGTCTAGAAGGCACTGACCCGGCTCTACCAAAGGATACCGAAAGGATGGAGACGCGGCGTGCGACGAACGAAAGGGCACACGGGAAAAGCACATTAACTTTTATTTTCAGATGAACTGGACCAACGACCGTGGTGTGATATAAGCAGTGACGCAACAGGTGGGATGGCTTGTTTCTGCATTTGTTGTCCCTCCCAATCGACGCGAATCGCGGGCACCCAAATTTATGTATATAAAAACACACTCCCACACGATGTATCCTTGAGTATTTTAAGGAGTATGCCACTACCACCTTCACTACCACCAATATCCACAAAACCCGCGACAGAATTAGAATAGAACGAGAATAAAATAGCTACACCATTGCCCACTATGCTTCACATCTTTTCGTTTTGCGCCCTTGCTTCAGTCTTCTTCCCTCACTCGCTCGAAAACCCGCCACCCGTCGCAGCGGTCAGGGTGCAGGAGATTAGAGAAAGATAATATACAGCACAACACAAAGCACAAAGGGAACAACAAACCGAAAGCAAGTAAAAGAAAAAAAAACAAACAAACAACAAGCAATGCACCGGCTCGCGAAACGTCGCGGAATTCCAAATGGTTGCGGTTGTGATCGAACGGCACGAACGGCTCGAAAGCGCGACTTCCCGATAGTACCACGTGCGAGATACGACTGAGGCGACCACCGTGTTCGACACCGCGTCCGAGCTCACTGTTGCTTTGCTGCGGCAGGTTGCTTCCGCCAAGCTCCCGCGCATTCGGCGCTCAACGGATTCTCCCTTTGCATCCGATGGGTGGGAATAGGAGGCGTTAGGGGGTTGGAAAAGGTGGTGTAGGCTGATGATAACGTTCCGCGCGAGCCCGATCCCGGCTGGTGGACGTTCATGGACGTCCCATGTGTGCGTGCTGAGGTAGCGCGTTCGCAGGCGTGTGCTGGAGCTTTTCCTCGCACCTTGGAACCTGCGGCACTGGGTTATGTCGTCGGCAAGTTTGACAAACCCGCCCCAACCGGAGCCAGGTTGAGCTAGATTCATCTTTAATCTTAACGCGCGTTTCCCTTCGAGAGGGCGACACGACCTGTTTCCGGGGGTAATGTCGTGTCGCGGTTATTTTAGGTGAGTTCCTAGGTTCTAGAATAAAACACACACATCCAAAGCACATGACCATTGAGGCAGAGGGAAATTCGGAAGGAAAACTCGGCGTTATCGGGGCGTTTGCGAACGAGACCGACCATAACCGGGCCCGCGTTTTTCCCCTTGACCCCTATCGACGAGAGTCTAGAGATTTCCTTTTTCCATTACAACACAGTGTTTCGATACAAATCGGAATCGAAAGAGTGCCGCTTCGCTCTCGGCGCCGGGGAGTAAGCTGTGAATTTGCTCGGAATTGGAAGGCACTCAATTATCAACCCCTAACGAGCGAACCAACCGCCCCCGTCCCGTTGTCGAAGGCGATGTGGATGTGTTTGCCCCTTGCGCCATTGCTCAAGTGTGCGAAGAGACGCAGCAAATTCATAACTCGCCTACAATGTAGCCATTTGTTGACGAACGCGAATGTGTTTTCCATTTTGTGTGGCTCTGTGTCGATCCGCTCGCTGTTGAAACCCCCCGGGCCGCCAGCCCTCTCCCACTTGCAAGGGGCCACGATCCCCACGACCGGATTACTCCTGTTCGAAAGGCACTCATTTCCGACGAGCTCGCACGTCGTGTACGGGACCTGCTGCCGTCTTTCGTTCGGCGATGGCCAAATGCATTGAACAGGTTGCGTTGTCTCGCACTCTCGGCCGTGGCGCGCGTCTTCCGATCGGTTCCTCTCGTTCGTCAGCTCTACACACACACACACAACTGCTCAAATGAAAGAGATTCGATGCGATTTTGTCTCCCAAGCCCGAAGAAACCGTTCCGCGGCGCTGATTTGTGTAATTCGGTGCCGTCGACGCCGGTGTTCGGTTACACGAATGTTTCACAAAACCACAGCGCACGCAAAAAAGAAGAGAAAAATGCTTTGCCAAAAGCTTTTCTGGGGCCATCGCTAACCGACTCGGGCGGGCTACAACAACGCCACACGGATCTATTTCATTATCGACTTCGCATCCGGCACGCCGAATGCGTCAGTAACCCGGCTTCGGTGGGGAGAGGAGCTGGTTTGCTTCGGTAGGATGACATTTATCTGCCATTTGGCGCCAATTGCACGTCCGGTCCGTGATGACCTGCGATCAATCAGCTCGATGATGATGGAAATCTAGTGAAAAGTGAACTATATGTATGCATGAAAACGTTTGTTATTGAAACCTTTTCAAAAGTGAGCTTTCTGTCTCATAACGACCAAGAGTACAATGAGAATTCAGAAGAGGATCTTTCACGTGGAAAGGTTCATTGTTACTGATTAAAGTTTATAAATATCACGAATTATTCAAATTGAGAAAATTCTTCAAGATGCTCCAGGTCCTGTGTTATTTTAAAATTCAAAATGCACCAAGCTGTTCCGGATGGAGACGGATGGTGCTTCACACGAACAGGCAAAATGTACACGTAGAAGAATCACCCCCTTCTCCGCCTCGATGCAGCAGCACTCTATCGAGCATCATTACGCACCCGCAATTAGAGTCCTGATCCAAAATTGAAGTAGATATAATTGAGCTAAATTATTACATCATAAAGATGTTCCCTCGGCATTGCTTGTTTTTTTTTTTCTTTAAATTAATATCTAGTGCGTTCCTGCAACGACGCTACGCACGCTCTTCATTAAACCAGCCAAGCGACGAAGATTGATTATTCATGGCATATATCCTCTTATTTAATTAATTAAATCTAACGTTTTGAAAACTCTTATTCATTAAAATAAAAACGCTGCAACTATAGCGACTTGACGACCACCACCAAACACCAGGGCCAGGGTTAAAAGGCACATCGATCAGATGTTGTTTGCTATGCATATGAATATTAAACAATTCGACCGGTGCCAATATGCATTCATTCGTTTCAACGATGACCGATGGAAAACTGCAATTCAACTACATCAGATCCCACCCAGTTGACCTCGGTACAAATTCAAATATTCTTTCGCTTAGGAAGTTGCATTTGCAAATAAAAAAAAAGGGAAGTAACGGAAAAACTCATTTGGCTAAATAAATTGAAAGGAAAACCAATATCATATATTGACATAGTTTAACACACTCTATTGTGCATGGGATCATCATTTGACTCACACACAAACACCCAGAAGTGAAAACACGTGTTGCGAAACATATACATCCCATCAATAGGTCTTCGCAAACCGAAATTGAGCAGGGTGCTGCTGCAGGTCTTCGAGTCTTCCGAGAAAAATGATCTGACATTGTCGAAAGGTGATACACGCAAAAGGGAACGCCGAGGAACGGAACAGATAGATGCAGAATAATATCTCAAACGTTACACCACCTACCTGGAAGAGCCATTATCGTGTGGGTCAGCACTTGAGTCTCTCCTATCATTGGAACCGGTTCCCGGCTCATCTCCTTCCGAATCGTAGCTTCCGATTGAGCTGGTCCTTCGATCGGCTCCCCTGGAAGGAACAATGCCGGGGCCCACTCCAACTTCGGTTACCATCGTCGCAGATCCATTCTTGGGCGCCAGGGCGGCATCAATCGGGCTCTGTCCGCCAGCCTGAATTTTTCGGGATTCGTTCATTTCCAACCAGAGCAGCTGGCCCCACCGAGATGCCACTCGATGCAGCTACCCTGCAGCGCACTCGGACTTTTCTCGTCTGGTTGGGCGGCTTCTCAGGCCGTGCGTTCGTAGGCGTTCGGTGGTCCTTGCGTTTTTGCAATCCTTGGCTAGCGTCAGCCGTCTCGTTTCGGGTTGCGTGCCAGTTAATCGGCGTCACATTTACTCGTATCCTGGAGCGTAGCGGAGGCTGATTGGTTATGGATTCTGTGAATGGCAAGAGAAGAAGATGCAATTGAATCAAAAAGCGGAACGCAGAAATCAAATGAATGTCATAACCGATAAGTGTAGGTGTTTCAGACACAAACACACAGCGAGCCTACAGTGTTGTCAAGAATGTGGGAATTGCATTTCAACAGCAACAACTCAGTTGATGAGCACACCAACTGCGTGAGCAGTGGTGTGCCCCCGCACGGTCCCTACCCCGGAGCGAAAGGAGTTGCCAGCGGGAGCTGCAAGCAACGCCAAACGTCGGCCCATGCCGTGGGCAAATAGACATTCCATTCACCAAATGTCGGACGTTGTTCTAAAAAAGAACGCCGAGTGCTGAAATGGGCGCGCAATCAGAGGCACATGCAAAGCCACACGCTGGGTCACAATCTGGATGTCAATTGCCTAACAACAGCTAGCGCCGTGCTGTCGCACAGAAGATGGCACACCACCGATCGGCGCACGCCAGGAGCTCCAAGGATTGCTCCAAGGCTGAGCAGCACATCCATTCCTTCGGGCAACTAGGGGACGAATTTAGAACATAATACGGTCCGCGCCCCAAGACCGTACTATGACCGCAATCTTCGGATGACTAGCTGTGCACAACACTGATTGGCGGGGATTCGCCTGTCAGACTCCTACGCATTCTGTCGTGCGGGTTTTTGAAGCTAACGGACGTTTAACGTCACGTTGCCAACGCCTTCACATGGCTATCAGTCATTAACTGTTCGTGTGTCTTAGCATTGGCCCGTCATCACGTACGCCTATGGCAGCCGACGCCCAAGTTTAAGCAGGCTTCAAACCTGGAGGGTAAAAGCTCGATTAAAGCAATGCGAATGGCTTCGTACATTGCACAGGGGGTTTCCATAATATCTCACGTACTGTTTCCCTCATACCGAGCGTCCAACCATAGAAAAACAGCTCACCCTTTCAAAAAATTATGCCTGATGACCAGCGTAGGTGTACTCTTAATGGAAATGATTCACAAGCTCTTCCCATTCTAAAAATTTCCAGAGGAATACTTAAAAATAATACGATTTGAAATGTTTGCCAAGCAGCCAAATGCTAGACCGTTCCTTCCAGAAACCTTTGCGCGCAATCTGGACAGGGAACAATGGCATCTAACGCCGGCGAATGTTTCCTGGCCAGCTAGAATAGATAAGGTGACCGCCACCATTTTCAAACCGGTAAGATTTTGTCCATTAGGTTTACGATACGTGATCATTGCCCTGTCTCAACCTGTATGTGCTGTAGGCTGCAACATATGGAAAATAAATATTTCTAAAAGCATCAGCATTGTTTCTTACGATACAAGTTCTTCGTAAAGCGCAGCGACTGTTACGATAACATACCGAAATATCTCGGCCGAACATTGCACCGTACGGACGGAACAAAGAACAAAGGTGGAAAAGTACTACGAGCCTCAGGGTGTATTGAAACAAGCCTGTCGGTCAATAGCATCGGTGACTTTAAGCCATCAGGTCACATATTGAATGCGACAGATTGATTTGCTATATGAAAGAGCCATAAGCACACGCGTCCCCGTTGAATTGAATTAGGCTACCTTCAAAACGTGTTCTAAAGCTGATTGTAACACGTGAGAAGAACTGAACGCGGTTTTTTTATTGCTCGAATTAGGCTTATTAACGAACTGATACTGCCCCAATAGTTACTGATTGCCAGTGTTTGTGTGATTGTGCCGAATTTATGCATACACAAAAAACATGACAGTCGATTTTTGAATCTTTATTCCCATTTTTTTTATTGCTGTGCGATAATCTAAGACAACTATAAAATGGAAATAAAAGAAAAAAGTAAATATTTCGAGCAATTTATACATTTGGAATGAATCATTGATACAGGAATGGGAAAGGAGCAATTAAAATGAAGACATTTGGCTAATCGCTCTTTGATAAGGAAACAATCGATAGCAAAATCGCACGGCTGACGTTCCCTTGACCGGCGTACGCTGCACAATTGACGTTATTAACGTGGTATGGTGTTCGGGATGACGAACAACAAAACTTGAAGATTTCATGGGCCCACGGCTGGAAAGTGGAAACCCATTAAGAAAATCGAGAGCCTATGGGATGGTTGCATGCATCATGGCTAAATCTGAAGAAAACAACTGAGGTCGAATTCCGCAGGAAGCAACACGTGCTTGTTCACAGCCAACGATACTCCAATAATTTAGTCATTCTTATCCTTTAGAAGGATTGTCCTCCTTTTGGGAAAAATGTAACCAATGGGAGAAATAGGTAAAACTGAGCCGCAAAAACTTCTTCTGAAAAAATAAAACGAACCAAAAAGGCATCATGACAAAATATCGAAATGAATGAACCTAATTGATTTCTTTGTCAGTAGTCGTGATGAAAGTTAGATGTATTGCATTTGAAGCACGAGTTTTTGGTGCTAGCTGTATGCTACGAGTGTACCTTAGAATCAGATCACGCAAAGAGGAATGATGGAATAATTACAAATATACAAACCATTTTTGGCAGGATAATGTATGCTGTCTAAATTAAGGATCCCGTTTTTTCCATCATCATTCGGTCTAATCTTCCCCATGGACCGTGCCTTATCCATTGCAAGAAAAAATGGAACTGCTGGAGAGCATTTTGGTTCGAGCAACGGAGAAGCTATTTCCAACTGCCACCGAACTCCTACGAGCGTCGCTCCAGCTTGGCCTTGACCATCGTCCACACTTCAGCCGTCGCGCGATCACGTACGGGCGACGTTTATGAGGATGATAAAAAAGGGCCACAGCGTACGTAAATGGATGGTGCCAAATAAAAGCCACCAGGCAAACACGCGACCCAACTGGTAACACGTCATCAGTGCACAGAAAAGGATACACAGCTCGGAGTTCTTAATTTAGTTCCTAATGGATCGTTAGGGCAGAACATCCGCCAAAATCTTTGCTTCCTGCAACTGGGCGCCCATTTTCGAACAGCTTTCTTGATGGTGTGGAGGGAAAACAGAGTACTCCCGGCGAACAAGTTAAAACTCCAAGGTATCACATTACAACTGCCTGATTGACCTTCTTGATTTTTGAAACCAGTTGCAGTTTTTAACTTGTACAATGTTTCAGCCGCTTTGCTGCCCAAATTGACACCGCTATCAAAAAATGCAACACGTAGCATTTTTGCGAACCGCATTCAAAAGGTAGTGTGGCAGTCCCAAAGTCCACTGAGGTCTTTCCAATGCCAACGTTCATTCATTTAACGTCGTGTGATCAAATTGCGCTCGTGCAGCAAAACACATCTTTATTTAGCTAAGTAAAATCGTCGTTTTTTGCATTGCATACACCTAATTGCGCAAACTCACTTTCGTTTTCGACAGCAGTGTTCTTGTTCAACAACTCGTCTTGGTGTACGGTGTCTGCCATAAGCCGGTTACAGTTTTGCACACACGACTCCCTGTGGTCGTGCATACTTTCAATAGTTTCCTCACTTCAATCACGCACACAAAAGGTTGGGAGGCAACAATTATTGGAAAATCGCTTTCCTGGTCCCGTCAATCCATCAACGAAGCATGAAGCTCCCCTGCCCCGTCCGAACGATCGGAATTTGTCTGACGAAAAGGCCTAGCTACAGGACCTGGGCTTATCCTACCTTTTTTTTTTTTTTTCCTCCCGCTTGTTACCTTCCACACCTTCCGCAGGGCACCACGGCACCACCCACCGATCCGCTTGCGTCGCGTCTCAAAGAACTACTTTTGTTAGGCTCCACACTGTCAGTAGACTTCGCGGAACCTGGCCCTTTTTGCGAATCTGCACCGTGGCCACTCAACCACACGAGCGTGCACGTATTTTTGCACGCACACACACACCCACACACCTTAAGCCTGGTGGTCAAATTGCTTCGGATTCGGCTTTGTCGACGTTGCACGTTTTGTTTGGTTAAGCGTCGGTCCGATAGTCGGCACCAACGGAGCATGTTTCTCGAGTTTTTCACGGATATAAAAAAAGGAGTGAAACAAAACAAAAAACCCTTAAGACGCAAAGTTGGTAGTAGTGAGTTGGAAGGGAAAGGGAGAGCGAGAGCGCGCGTAGAACCGCTGCTTGGAACGAGGAAAAGCACGTGCATATGTGAGGCTCGTCGATTGTTCCCGCCGTTGTTTTCACCTGGCACTTGGGGTCCGCGCCAAAATGGAGTTGCACACCATATCTGGTCTTGGCAGTTAAAAGGAAAAGAAACCTTACAGGAGCTTGGTGACGTATTTAGAACAAACATCCTTAACTTCAGTGCGCGTCACACTTACATGGCCGCACCTCCAGAGGGGCAAGATCCAGCCTTCCTTCCCCTGACCGAGCGTCAATTAATGTTGCCCTTCGCGCATCGATTGACCTCGAGGCTCGCATCACGCAATCTCATGCACACAATGAGAACGTGAAATCATGCATTACGGTGCTCAAAAATATAATTTTCCTACGCCGTCCCCCTAATCGGTAGCTGTGAGCGCACAGCTACAATGTAATGCCAACAATGTAACTGAACCGGCGACCCGGTGGTCGAAAACAATCATCATTTAAATAGCATGCTCCTGGGAAATCAACGGCAACACGACGTGTGCGGCCGCGGCCAACGTGGGGAGGAAAAAAAACCGTATCCCAATACCTTCATTATTACATGTTTCGAATTGATTGCACAATCCGACCGACGTATTCCAGCCTAATCCCAGATGAGCGCATGCAACGACTAGGCACGGCATTTCCCATTGACCCCTTTACTTTTGACTGCCGGAAGAAAATCCACAGAAGCAACAACATACAATTAAGTGCTCCCACCTAACGATCAACCACTTTTCTGAGATCAAACGAGGTATAATGATAAACGGATTGAGGGCTCATCAGGTTCCAGAGAACAAACATTCTATTCAAGATGCGTTGATAATAGAGGATTTATTTTAAATGTTGTCCCCCAAAGAAAATCCTGAACCCCCGTCTTTGCCCGACGCACCATACCAACCCAATCCGTCTCAAGGTACAAAATCCTTTTGGGTTAGCTTTCCAAGCGCGAGTGAAGGATTGTCGTAAAACCTTCCAGATGGCGCTATCTGTGTTGTGGCCAGCGATGCGCCTTAGTAGCTGTGCTTTCAGTATTTGATTGTACGCAGTTGCTCTGGCAACCCCTTTGGCTCCATCGCCTCCATCATTGCACGTTTTGCCCCCTTCACTCCCCGTCCAGGAACACGACCAGCAAATGATTCCATCTTCTTCGGTTTTTTTTCCCCTGTTTTTCACATAGATTGCTTGGTGCGAAATTTATTCAAATAGCCCTCTAATCAAATGCGATTCTCACTGCCGACCAGACACCCCCGGGGGGGTGCGGGGGAGCTCCCTTTTGCGAACGAATCTTGTTTTTTCTCTCCTTCTAATGCCGCCACGACATAACAAATCGCAACAAGCTGCGAGCGTGTTAGTAAGAGCCCTCCGTGTGCTCCGGTAGTCGTAATAGCGTACCATCGAACCATATTTGTGTTGAGTATGGTCGAGAACGATAATGTCGCCACGGCGGTGTGCGAAAATGTGTCTACGGATGCCGGACATTTGCAAAAAAAAAACCCTTGGATGTGTACACACGATGGGCGTATGAAGAGTTGGACAAAATTAAAATTAATTTTTTTTTAACTAGAAACATAATTCATCTTATTTCGTATTACTTCCAATATCTTACGTTAACTGATTGCCTTATTTTAATTTTTTTTTCTCCAATCTGTAGAAAGATTACGCAACTCCCAAGCTATCTATATTACTCGAAATTTATCACAAAACCAGATAAGAGACATTGCGCAGTACATAAACAAAAACCCCGTGCATTGAGGCAGTTTACACCGGACCCAAAATTAAAAAAGGCGAGCAAGATTGAGCGTGAGTTATGACTTGCAGCTTTGATAAAGTTTATCTGCAACAGATTACGCCAAATAGGCGTGGCGTGGAAAGACAGTGTGTATACCCACTGTACGGTATGTACAACACATGATTCTCACTCACGTAAGAGTTCCTTTTTTTGTCTGATGCACCAAAAAAGTATAAAATACGCAACCAAATCCGCTAGACAAACATATAATGTTGAATAAGAGAAAACGATCCAACAACAGAACGAAGCAATCAAACACGAGTACAGCATAAATCGCCTATCATTCTTTTAATCCTTTTTATCCTCGTCGTATGCTTAAAATCCGCAAAACGAGTTCGACTGGCACAATTTTTGCCATCAGCCTATCGGGCGACTTTAGTGCCCTTAGACCAACACGGAACCATATTAACGCAATATGTACAGTGGGTGTGTCTGTGTGTTTGTTGGTTCAACGACGGCACATGAACTGACCTATGGCTCCGGCGAATGTAAATTTTGCATTGCAAGTGGTCGTGAAAATGTGCGCCTCCATCCCAACGGGAAACTTCGCCCAACGCCCAGCACAACCCCATTCCCAGCACACGAACCGGATGATTCGAGAACTCGCACGCCACCACCCTTCGAGAGGACGAACACACGGCACGAACACAGCGCAACGGCTTACACGCCATTCGCAATTCGCGCGTTTGCCACGGAACGACCAAGAAAAACAACATACAAATAAAAATCACCCTGGCCGTGGGCCCAAAAAAAAACAACAACTTTGCGACAGATTTCCAGAGGTTTTGATAAGAATTTCACTGGCTCCGACGGAGCGGTTCCGACATCTCTTAGACGAAAGAAAAAAAAACCTCATCATCATCAACCAGCATTTGCGTAAATTTGAATGAATCTTTAAATTAAATTAACTTAATAAATAAACCACCTTCAATCGCAAACGAACGGTTTGGAAGCATGTTAGATGTAAAATGTGCAACACACAGTCACCGGAATAAAAGAAACTGCTGATCAATATGCGCAACCAATGCGAATCAGGTAGCGGAAAGTGCAATGCCAAAAATCAAACACAATAGCAATAATTGCGAAGCTTCCCAAAATAAATAATTTCCCTCGAAGTGACTCGGAATGACGGGCTTTACAAAAAAGAAAAAAAAACTCCCTATTGCCCTTCAATAGACCAATCCTCCAACCGGGCACGGCGAGCCGGGGGAGGCGAGACTGAGTCCAGCGGTGTTCCCCGGCCGCCCCGGCACAGTTTGCCAGCGGAAATGAGACCTTGAAAATGAAACCAAACTAACCGCCTTTCCCCCATCCCACCAACCCCGTCCTTTCCCCGGCACACACACACACACGCACACCGAGTCGGCCGGCGACGGAAAAGCGGAACTGGGGTGCATTGCATAAAGTCCGTGACAGTGACCGTGCAGGTTTTAATTGGTATTTGTGCTGCCGACGGCATTATTACGCCGTGCCAAATGTACCGTAGTGTAGGGTTGCAGTTGCAACTGCATGGCCTGGTGCAACGTTGCAGCAGCCGCCGGTCGGATGTGGCCCATCGCACAGGTTGGTTCCGACGATGGCAGCAACTTGGCGATCCAGCACAACGGGACGAAATGACGCTCCGGGTTGGAAAACTTTCCACCATGGATGTAAGGCGTTACTTGCATGATTTAAAAATAATTATTAAAACATGTTTATAAAAAAGAAGCTAAATAAATGCTGTCAAAGCAGATGAACCTGAAGCATGTGTGAAACTTCTGAAAGAAGAAACCGAAAAACAGGTAAAAATCTAATAGACAACCCACTCGAGGATCATTGTTCTATTATCCTGGGTATCATATCCGACGTATTATTGCTTAATCCACCGGATATTTAACATGATCTGGCCGGGCACCGATGTAACAGCAAGCACAAATTGGCAAATAGAGCAATGTAGTGGAGTAAACTCCGTTGGAGAAGAAAATGGCTTTTCAATTTCCCTTCCGTTCACGCCCATCCCTGTGGGCTGTGTTTGTTCCGGTGCCGTGATTGCAGCGATTCGTCTCCGTTCATGAACAAAAACCAGCCACATTTCCAGCCACTTTTCACCTTGATCTCGAGACCTTCTCCCTCAGCTACCATTCCTCCTCCCTGCTGACCGCAACAAAACACTCTGAGACGTTTCCAATACCCGGAGATTATGCAATCGACCCGGGAAGGGTAGGTTGTGTTGGCGGTTGGCGACGTTCCTCTCGAAGCCATCTTGTACGGTTCCGTTGCGGTCCGTACCACCTGTTTCAGTGTCGAGTCTGGCGTCTAGCAAACTCTGGGCCCGAGATGTCTGCAGCGCAAATGACTACTTTTGCCGCGTGTGTGTGTGTGTGTAGCGAGCGCTCTAGAGAACCGCCAGACCGGTTAGGGGAATTGCTACGTGGACGAGAGGGACGGGAATCGTGGCCATCACCATCCAACAAATGACACAAACCGCGTCTGACTGTGGCGATAATGTGAAGTCCCACAGGAGAATCACCACCTCGACGTCCATTGACGGGTTGTACTTCAAAGTGTGCAAATTACCGTCGCTTGAATGAGGTACATTTAATGAGTGAAAAATCCATCGCTCTTAGACAAAAAAAAAAACACAGGAATGTGTTTGTGCTTTAATTTTGTTTAAAGTGAAATAACCTCTACCGATCGTTTGCATTTTTAAGAGCGATCGGAATTGGGATGATTTGTTACGAGGTTTGCCCGCGCATGCCAGCCCTTTTTCTGTTTCATTCGAACGATTTTTGGTTTAGTTTTATTTTCATTCACAAACGAACGCATGTTTTTCACGCATCGCTCAGCGGCTGTGATCACAGCAAACCGTGGAACGACGCAAAACTCGACGCTACACTGTCGCTTATTTTCGATCGAAGGAGCCAAACCGGTTGCATCCGCATGACTGGGGAGAAAAAGAAGTCCATATTAAAAGTCGAAGTGGAGGCCAATAATCTCATCTTATGTGCCGTTTTTGGGACATCATAACGTTCCCATCGTTGATGCGCGTCCGTCTGAAGACGACACTTGTTGTCAACCGTATTCGACGCGTGCGTGTTTCCCAACCACGGCCGAGACCGCTTCTAGCTGCTGCTGCTGCTGCTGCTGCTGTTCCGCTAATCTGGGCGCGATCGGGCGAACTAAAAATAAACAAACTTGATCCCTCCCAAGCCCCAAGGTGTGCGCCGCCGCGCTGTTCGCGTCCGTGTGTGCACAAGTGTGCGCGTCTTCGCGGGCCCATCTTCACGCGAAATAAAGCATGGAAAGACAACAAGCGTTTAAAGAACGCGTCGGACGCCACGCACGGACGCAGTGCGCGAAGAACACGGACAAGCGGGCCGAAAAATGTTGAGATAGGTTCGAACAATGTGTCGCCCCCCCGCCCGCCGACCGGGGGACCCACATCTTCGCGCACCCGCGCACCGTCGAAACCATTGATGGACGCGCGCTTGTGCGTGTGAGCGGGAGCGAGCAGGAGCTATACCTTCCCCAAAAACTGACCTTCTTTCCGTAGCTTCAGCGTGGATGCTCGAGGAGGTGACTTGCGTGGCCCGCGACGTTTTGCCGTCGAACGGCGGTGGTTGCCCGTTGCCGTCCGCTTGCCGGAATCGCTGTTATCAGCCGACACACACGCACTCACACTGCTGAAGCGCGATGCTGCGGTGCGATAAAAACCGTATTGTTTGATGGTGGAGCCGATGGCTTTTTCTCAACCTTTTCTCAAACCAACGGCGCGGCGACTTTTTCACGGGATGTCCTTCTGCGGAAGGAGGGCAGGAACACACACACACACACATACATACACCGCACCGCCGTGATTTGTCCCGGTGTTCGCTCGGTGATCACGATCGAAAGACCGCCGACCTTCGCAGCGTGCCACTAATTTTACAGCTGAGCACACTGTTTACACTCATCATGTCTGGCAGGAATAGGTGGTCGGAAATGAACTCCCTTCACCTTGCGGACTCAAGACAAGCACCAGCTCCCACAATCGTGAAGGTTTTGGGGAATCTTGCAGGACACTAAACACAATTTAGTCAACAACACAGAGAGCCGATACGAAGCACAACACACAATTGATCCCGCACACTATGATCCCGACGTTCGTGGCCGTGGAGCCGCCGACGGTAGGGCTCCCTTTCGACCTTTTCGTCTTCCGATTTTAGGGTGTTCTTTCGATGGACGCAACGAAAGCTGCGAAATCCTTCTGCACCACCTGCTTGCCAACGATACTCAGAGTCGTTGCAAAGTTTACTGCGCGCGCTGTGAAAGGAAAACAGAAAATACACGTCGCCGACTACGATTTCTCGAACAGCGTCGGTGCTACTCGTTCGGGGAGCTCGTAGAACTGGTTACGCCGTGGGCAGCCGCAGCCTCTGTCCAAGCACATTCGCTCTGGTGGTGGGTTGGTCTGTGCGAGTCGCGGAATGATAGTGTGTATTTCTTTCTTTATTTTTTTTTTTTTACTGCGCGATCCGCCGTTCGCGGCCCCCGCGCCCTCCGCGACGAACCAACGTCGTCATCGTCATCCACCGCGGGCGTGCTGTTTGCTGGTGTGCGGGGCTGCTGCTGCTAGCTGTGTGGCTGTGTATTTGCCCTCACCGACACAGGAATGCGGACAGCGAAACGTAGGTTGATACCGCGGCACTAGCTCGCGACAATCGATCATTTGGCGCACTAGAACGACCCAGCACCACGGCACAAAGAGAATTGCACTTGGATGGTACGACTACCAACACTCTTCACCAGCGTGGCCTTTTATGCACATCTGGCCGCGCCAAGCACGACGGCAACAAACACAACCTCTGGCCCTGGTGGAGCGGTTTCCATCGGGAAAATCCTTTCCGTGGGCACCATGGAGCAGGAGGAAAACAAATCGACGTTCGAGTATCAGCTCTGCCACAACACGGACGAACTGGGCAGGTGACGTCGTTGGCTATGTTTTGACGCTTTGATTTTTGACAACAAGATGCAAAGTTACGGTGGCGCAACGATAATTTGTTTTTCTTTGCTCTGGTTTCACATGTAAACATAACGTGAAGTTAAAATTTTTCAATAGGCCAATCATAAAAATTATGCAACTATTTTTTCCTAATTTCGTTTTGTTTACAATCTTCAGAAAAGTTTCATTTTTGGATGAGTAGGCCTGCTCTTCACTGCCATTGGGACAGTTTTGACAGCTGTTCCTCCAGTGCTGCCAGCCTGAACAAATCAAATTTGTTGATAGAAGGTTTTTCAGATATCCCGCTAGGTGGCGCTAAATGTGTCTATCAGCACCACGCATGTTTGAATGGACGGTTAATGCGTTAAGAAGAATTGCATTTAGAAAATATTTTAATTCAAAGAGATCAATGGATGAATTTCAATACGACGATTTGTTCCCCCCCCCCTCATCTCATGAGTTACTAAACAGGCAGAGTTAGGTTGCGGCGGTTAATTGACCGGAATCATGAAAAATCGAGGAAAACGAGAAACTTTAACAAAATCAAATAAGCAAATTAATTAATTAAACGAGTACCTTGACTCCCTTTGAGAAGCTTAAAAAAATTAGAAGGTGAGAAAGAGCGAAGAAAAATACCACAGACGACAAACACACTTGAAAGTTGACGGGTAATCGGAAGGCTGCAAAAAATAACACGAATTATAGGGTATTGGGTCGGAAAACGAATAAAATTTTGGATTTCCTTAACAAAGCCGGTTTGATACATGTAATAACAAGTGAAAGCTAGAATTCTAGAAATGAAAAAAAAACATAGAGATGAAGTACTGTGGATATCAAAACATGCAAGATTACTTTTTTTACACATTTTGAGGCAAACAACGGCAAGCACATTCTCAATGAAAAAAAAAAAAATCGTTGGATTTACTATTGATAAGTGACAACTGTTGTGAACTTCCACCCAAGAACGGCGTATGGTTCCAATCATTTCCCTCAGCGCCATCGTTTTCTCCCGTGTAATAACAGAGAACAGTGTAAATTTTGTGTTTTGCTTTCTTTTATTTGAATCGCTACTTTGTGCTGGATAGCTTTTACATATAAGTTTTTCATTAAGACGGAAAATTTTAATCTTTTTTTTATACATTTTTTCACTTTCTTAAACGTGCGCGTGCTAAGATTGTCTCGTATAAATATAAATATAATTTTCCGCCCTTAAACTTGCTGCTTTATACACAGTTATAAAAATATACAATAAAAAAAAAACAAACATGAGATTACAGACAGTCGAGGATAAATTTTCGTTGCAGTGATGTTTTCTTTTCTTTTAGGATCTCTCTAACTACACCTGTCTTGCCGAGAACGTTGCTGTAATGGAGCCGGAGCGACAGAAGGTGTCCCTCTACTAAACCTAGCTTACTGCTTATCTCACCTAACCGCTAATACTTGCGTAAAGTAAGTTCACTAGTGCTCGTGATCGCCTGTCGGAGCGGAAATGCCGCCCGAGGCTCGGCCGAACGGGAAGCTTCTCCGACACCGAGCCCGCACCGATGGCACCCGGTGCACCCCGCCGGATGTTTATGGTATCGTATCGAGCAGTCACTCCCTCTACGATGGCCGCGGGCACGCCGGATGCTGGGTGGGGGGCCCTCGGTGCAGGTGCACCTTTCAGCCAAGCCTGAGCGATCACGATCACCTTCTGCCGACGATGTGCCGAAAACAACTAGCGGCACATCTACCTGTCCGTCCCTTAGCACGGCAACGATTTGTCGCCCTGGTTTCCGCTGCTGACAACGAAAAACGAAGTATCTGCTCAAGTCAAGTGAATAATTTAAGTTTAAGCACTAAACTTTAAATAGTATATAATACTTAAATTATCTTTTAAATAAAAAATATGTTCTTCTCCAAAAAAACAATACTCTCCTACGCTACGATGACAGGACGTACACAACGGTGTTACAATTAGGATAGGGTTTTGGTGCGGGAGAGATGGAGCAGGTGAAAAAGGGATGTTGGGAAAGGGCGAGCAGGACACGGACGTGGAACGGGAGAGCGGAAGGAGAAGGGGGCGGGTGACGGGGAAGCGAGATGGATATACTGGGGGGGCCCACTCGGAACGGGATGTTGCTGTTCCGATGGCGCCGATCCCGGCTGGAAGGATGTGGGTTTCCAGTACCGGCATGGTAGCAGTTTGGTACCTTCGGAGGATCGGTGCTGGGATTTTTGAAGTGCTGGGTTGGTGGGGGTGGTTAGGAACGGGAGGAAGAACGGACTGGTGGGATTTGGTTTGTGTGTATGTGTTTGTCTTCTTGCTTTTGCGTGGATTTGGCAGGTAATCGGTTGGAATACTGCTTGAGTGTGCGCGTCCGTCGTAGCGTGCACCAAGTGTCTGTCCGCACGGTAATCTATGCGAACCGTGCGGGATCTTAGGGTCTACCCTTGGTAGTTCGCTCGTAGGCTCACCTCCGCGCCGTAGATGGGCGGGGACGCGAGTCGGCGGAGAAGTCACGGACGCTCAGAACACGATCACGAGGGTTTCTACTACTCGAGCAACCGAATAGTCGTCGGTCTGAGGATCTTCTAGGTCTACACGACGGCGTGCCCCCGGTGAAGGGGGCCACATCCCGCCGGTTGCGATTGGCTGCTGTTGAACCTCTGTTCCGTTCGTCCTCCTCTCTGGGCCTCGGCGGCCCAGACATTTGTTCGTTCCACGTTCACTTCATTTGCGAGGGCTTGCGAGCTTCGAAAACCCGAAGCTGTACAGCTGTGCGCTTCGTTGGAAGGATCCGGGCGGCCCCCGGTCCTTTCCGGCGACGGGGGGAGGTGGGGCCCGCATCTTCCGGACAATACGAGCCCTTCTCACCATCGCCACGTACAATTGGATGGGAGTGCAGG
The DNA here is from genome assembly GCA_914969975.1 of Anopheles atroparvus. Lineage (NCBI taxonomy): Eukaryota > Metazoa > Arthropoda > Insecta > Diptera > Culicidae > Anopheles > Anopheles atroparvus. The sequence goes on along the minus strand of CAJZCY010000002.1, from coordinate 38,055,663 downwards.
CTGCGCTTCGGTGGCGTGCTGGTGGTGTTGTTCGATCGCACAGCTTCCTGAAGGCAGCGGCCACGGGAGGGCATGGATCTTCCTCCTTCCCTGGTGGGGGTTACAATAGTTCGATCGTATACGCAGGCATACGGGTATGTTTGCTGGGGCTTTGGGGGAAAAAATAGTGCGCAAGCTCGCACGGTTCCGACTCCTTCTGAGTTTCTACCCGGAGAGAGAAAAGGCGCATGCGGGATTGCGGGGTTTTTTTCCGCCTTCCGCCCGCACGGTTGGGGTGGATGGGGTGGGATTGTGGGTAAATACTGTTCAAATTCGGCGCTTGGTAGTGGTAGGAAGTAGTATACATCGCGTATAGCGTAGACTCCGTAGACGCGGGTTGGCTGACGGGTGCGCTGACGTCGGCCAGGACGTTCGGCTACCCGGGACCTACGCCGCCATATTGTCCTTGTCGATGGGCCATATTTCCATTTAGCTTTGCTTTAGTGTCTCGCTTTTCTCTCTCTCGCGCTCTCTCCGTCTCTTTCTCGCTCGCTCTCTCCCGCTCCAGCGCTCACTCTTTCGCCCTCTTTCACGCTCGGTCTCTCACACGCATCTGATCACATGCTGCTGCTGCTGCTGCTACTGCTGCTCTAGGCAACCCGTTCCAACCGGAAGCAGTCGATGCTTCCCGGTGCGGCGCGGAGCGGACCCGACGTTGGCGCTGGCGCTTTAGCAGAACGGCTGCCGCAGCTTCTCGATGGCGTTGGTGAGGTGAAGCAGTTCGGTGTTGAGCTGGGCCACGAGCGTGTCCAGCTTGTCGACCGAGTCGAGCACCTCCACGCGCTCGGTGTGCGGATTGAAGCGGACCTCGAACGGTCGCGACATGGTCGAGACCCAGCGGCGGAACTTCTCCTTCGCGTCCTCGAAGCTCTCGGCGACGTAGTAGATCGGCTGGTACTCCTGGTCCTGGTACGGCTGGACGGCGGTCGAGGCCGGGTCGAACGCGCGGTGCTCCGGCTTGTCGCTGATGGCGTGCAGAAGCTCGCCATATGCGGACAGCAGACCGGCACCGTACGCCTTGACTTCGTCCTTCTCCTTGCACAGGCCGAACTCGACCGTGAACCAGTAGACCTGGAAGAGAGGAAACGCATGATAAAGCCGGTTGTCGGGCAAACGGTTTGACATACAAGCACGCACAACAAGAACGCACGCGATACACAAAATGGCCGCCGATCTACGCAGCAATGAAGCCATTAAAAGGAACGAACCCTTATACTATGTATTTAGAACGATCGGACGCCAATAAAAGCACCTGTCCGGTGTTTGGCGGGGTACCGTAAAAATCCCTGCCCGCCTGCGGTAGGCGCGTTTTAACGAGCAGAAATAAATCATACCGTGCGATTGCGCACCGGCAACAATAACAGGTTCCGAGCCGAGAACGATCGAGTTCACGATCTCGCTCAAACGAGCGAGTGGTTATTTCTAGCCAAGAGTGGAACGCCGTTGGCTTTTCGTTTAGCAGGTTTGCAGGTTTGTTTTTTTTTTTTGCTGCATACGTTCTTAACGATCGAAAGTCTATTGGCATCGATTCGTAAGAGACATCGAAGTGGCCGTCAAAATCGAACGGAACCTTAGTGGCCCCGTTCCAGTGGCACTGTATGTGTGTGTGTGTGATTATTTAAGGCGCAAATGAAGCGACGAAACCATGCAAAGAGCACACAATCCTGCGGTTCTAGAACCTAAGCTGCGAGTGTGCGTCCATCGCGCTTAAGCGATCTGCTCGAACTGCTCGAACGCGCGCTCGTTGGCTGCTCGCAGGTGAAACCAACATGGCCGAACGGCCGTGGGATGATGACCGAGCGAAATTGCGACCGCGTCGCCAGTTCCGAAGAGGCGCAATTACGCTTGCTCGTTTTTGTTTGCGTCTTGCCAGCCGTTTGGCTCGTCCGTTCGATTATTCGTTTTTCAGTAGCGCGCCGTTGATGCGTTCTGTTTTCCACTGCGGATTATGGTGCCACTGTGTGCGCGAACGCGCTATTGCGCCGCCGTACTTACCGTCGATAGCTTTTCAATTTCCTCATCCGAGGCACCGAGCGAGGCTAATCCGATTTCTTGCGAGAACTGAGCGAAGCTGGGATCGGCCAGCAGCGGCATGTGACCGAGCAGCTCGTGAATGCAATCACTGGAAAGAAAAGAGCAGAACCGGAGACGGTTTGAGTGTGAGATGAGAATGGTTGGGAAATAAAGCTGCTGGCTGAGACGGGTGGGTTTGCGAAACGATGAGGCACTGCTAAACTGGCGTAATGCCATCGCTAGGGGGTTTTAATTCAATTTAGATCGATACGCGCAATCTGGGCTCCTTCTTGGCAGGCCACCATGGTTACTGCAGCGCCATCTAGGGATGATTGGAAACCGTTGGCCGGTACACACTGCAACCATTTAGTAACACCCAACAACACCGATGGATTGTAATTGTCGTCACCATCGTCCCTCCTTGCCCGGAACTAGTCAATCAGCCAACGGGACGGGAAAGGACAACATTTTGCCGTCCCGAAGGATTTTAATTGAGTTTCCTCCGGGAAAAGCGTAAAAGTTCATGTGCCGAGCTATTACCGTGGTTGTAGAATTTTCCCAGCGCTACCGGAGCGTTGTTCCGACATGAACATCACTTGTTGCTTTGCCGGGCGGGGCATAACAAAGGGCAAAAGGAAGAAAAAAAACAACCGGGTCCACGGAAATAAGGAACACTGTAAACGGCACTCCTGGGACCAGGATGGAGGGCTCGATGAGCGGGGTGGGATGGAAATTGTCCCAAGAACATCAAAAGCGCTTATGTCGACGCGCGTGGCAACTTTCCCCCCGGGAGGAAATGGCCCATTTTGACTGCGAGCAAATCAAAGTTCGGAGAAAGTCTGCACGGAACGACCTTCCGCCCGCCGGAAGCAGACAACAATGTCGGGGACGATGGGGTTGGTGGGAGAGGGGAGGGGGGGGGGGGTGGTATGAAACGGCTGTTAAAATCATTTTATTCTATTATACCATCTTATGCTTTTTGCCACTTTCGAGGGTGGTTGCATTGTGTGTGAAAGAGTGCAAACGAAGAAAGCGATGGAGAGAGAGAGAGACAAAGAAAGAAAGAAAGAACAGTTGGCTGCCAACTGAGTGAATCTTTAACGTTTCGACATTTCCTAAGATCCACTGGGAAATGGCACGAGTGGTAGAAATGGAATCATGGCTTTCCGTGGCCTTTCTGGTTCCGGGTAAGCGGTTAACCAAAGACGATGGAGCGAACGATAGTAGCTCCGTTGGAAAGGATTTTCTAAGAATATATATATTTCTTCTCAACCTCTCGAAGGATTAGGAAAGGAATCAGCCGTGAGCCGCCATGAGACCATTCGAAAGGGGAATGTGCAATGAAATTTAATCGTAACATTTAAGACGCTGTTTAATGAGTCGTTAAGGAGCTTCAGTTTTTTTTTCCTTCTTGCGGTCAAGGAACAAGAAATGTTTACCCGATGAACGAGAGGGAACAGCAGCGTTATGATTCACGCAGCTTTTTAAGAGATCCTTGACGATGCACAACATCTAAGCACAGCTGGTCAGCTGCGTGGGGCCGACCGTGAAAAGCTAAAGCCCTGGAAAAATGGCAGCACTCAATGGAGAATTGGTCCCATTCACGGGCGATTGCAAAGTCCCGCAGCGGACCGCACCGCACTCGACAGCCGGCAAAACTTCGCGCACGTACACAATGGGGCCATAAATTGTTCTCAGCGTCAGCCCTTCCACAATCCAAAGCCCACACCGCGTCCATCGGATCCTGCCAGCTTCCGGGAGGGTGTGAAATGAAAATCCTACCCCGGTGGAAGGGAAAGGCGGGAGCTTGCGGTTGAAGGAAAAATCTCGCCTTGAGTGCTAGATTGCGCCCCCGGCCTTTCGTGGGGCAGAGAAAGGGCACATCACTAATGGATGGCCGCAGATGGAAAGTCGAGTCGAGATGTGCACGCTTGGGTACGCTTCCGGGAGCTTTTGTGTGCCAGCCGACGGGTAGGGGAGCCAGGGAGCGTGGAGGGGAGCCAGGGCCTTGGGCGAAAGTAAAATGTCAACTTACGGTTCCGGTGTGTGGTAGGGCGAGTTGATGTGTCGCACGTACTGCGTGCTCTGGAAGATGCGGAACGCCAGCGAGGCGAGGAAATCGCGAGCCGTCAGCAGACCGGCGGCCGGTCGGAGCGTGAATCCGGTGTTGCGGCGCAGGAAATCGCTCATTTCCTGCAGCTGCGGGAGGCGCTCCTTAACGAAGATCTTCTCGTTCTCGAGCTTCTTGAAGACGGCGATGTACTCGGAGCAGGCGTGCTTCACCATCAGCTCCTTGACGCGGTTGAACACGGCTGCCCAGGTCTTGTTCTCCGTCTCGGTGTAATCGATGTGCGGGATCGGGTCTCCACTGCAAAGGGGGAAGGCGAGGCGAGATGATACATAACATCATCCGTTTTAGTGTCTGCTCCCAGTTCCCGCATGGACAAACGGGCAGCGCAATACTCACTATCGGTAGGCGAATGCGATCTCAGCGATCTCCTTGCGACGAGCGCGGTACACCTGATCTGCGAAACCGGGGTGGTTCATGTCAAGATCCGGCTCGTACTTGGTCATCAGATGGTTGCAGTTGTCCAGCTCGGAGGCGTGCTTGGGGAACCAAGGCGCCTTCACGTTGACGTTGTTCTCCGACAGCAAGCTAACGCTACCGAAGGACTGCGTCTGGCGCAGCGAGCGGATCAGCTGCAGCAGGTTGGAGCGGGCCATGTCGACCTTCATGAGGACGTCGAAGGCGATACCGTCGCTGCGCGACTGGCGCGACTCCAGATGGACCACCGTTCCGTGGTAGCCCTCCACCGCCTTGAGGATGCGTCCCAGGGAGCCCATGCCGTCGCGCAGTCGGACGACCACCGCGGCACGGACCACCTCCTTCTCGGCTTCGGGCGACTCCGAGGCTGCGTTCTGCAACACAACCTCCTCCTCCGTCAGCCCGGCGTCTGTTGGTGGAATGCGGCAAGGGGAAAAAAAAACATCAAGCGATTAGTAACATATCCCCGGGAGTCACGCTCGTGCCCTTCGGTTCCGTATCCTTTCGCCACGTCTTTCGGCAAGCGTACAAGCAAATCCTTTTTAGGTCGATGAAGCTTCTGAACCTGAGCGTAATTTATTGTCCACCCACATCCGAACTCGGCAAGAAAGCCTGTCGCCACATTCTCATTCTTTCGTGACGCTAGAGCTGCCGCTAATGGGAGGTCATTTTCACCTCTTTTTCCCTGACCCACGGCTTTGCCATCCGGGGAGGATTATTTTTCTTTCGCTCCAAAACTCCATCGCCGGAAGCGGGCTGCCAGTGACACAAAGTATGAATGATGCGTCCCGGGAAAGCTTTCCACTGTGGAAAGGATACGGTGGACACGGTCCTGCGGTGGCACAACAATCAATTTCCCCGTACGTACCGTCTTCTTTCTCCTCATCGTTGGCACTCGGGACGTGTTCCTCTGGCTTCTGGGGCAGCTCGTCAACTAAGGAACGCAAACGGACAACCAAGCAACGGGTAAGCACATCGAAACACACTCATGCAAACTCAAAACATGCGCAGCCATGCAGACTTTACGATGCCTTACCTGCAACCATTCGAATTTCCTCCTCGTCATTGTCCTGATCCTCGACTGTCTGTTGAACCTCTTGCGGAAGTTTGTCTTCTGCTCACGGTCAACGTGTTGTACCGAGGCGGGGTGACCAGGTGCAATTAAAGTCGGCCAAATCAAAGTCGAACGAAGGATCGAACATAAATTTAAAGAAAGAAAAAAACAAAAGGAAACAAAAATGGAAACCAAAATTAGACAAACGGAAGCATTTGGAGCGGAAGAAATCATAAAAAATAAAAACGGCAGTAAACTCAGGAACGCGAATCGCGTGGACATAAAGAACCGAAGCGGAACAAATGGGAAAAGAAGGGTCTAGGGGGAGGGAAGGGTCGGAGTGCAGGATTGTCGTGTCGAACCAAAGGGAAACAGAAGAGAACGCGGAACGAAAGTGAACGGAATGGGTGGCCTTCATTTTGTTTTTTGTTCCGCTGTTGTTTCAATTAAACCGATGTTAAAGCAGTTCGATTCCGACTTTCAATTGTGACAAGTTCGAGACCGAGTTCGAGCGAGTCCTCCAACATGCAACAAAGCAATCGAAGGGAGGTCTACCGGAGTTCACTTCCTTTTCGGGGTGACTCTCCCTTCAAGAACTTTGTCACGGTTGGTTCTCTTCGCATGGACATGGCGGTTGCCGTTCCATTCGGTGTCTCCAGCCCGGCTTTTTCGTCCTTACCTTGCTGATGCTGTTCTTGGGCCTGCAGAATGGAACGCTCCAAACTAGAATCTGCGGTGTGGCCCGGTTTTTTTTTAAATTCCGTGCGTGTGTTTGAATCGTCGAAGGAGCGATCGAGAGTGGTTCGGAGCAACGTGCGAGGAAGGGGTGGGTGGGGCCGTAGTGAAGGGTGGTTTTCGGGCGAAAGGGATCCGAAATTGTGCACCGAAAAGAATAGAAACAAAACGAAACACAAACAAAACAAAACAGTCAGAACCAGATGAAGGTGAGAAATCGGTCCAAAACAGGAATATCCACTTATCCGACGAGCGAGCCGACTACGGCTAGTGCTTTTTACTAGGACATCGACACAAGCCGCGAGAACCACATGCACCCGAGCAATGCGGAAGACATTCACCGCGTCCACTTACCGTTGGCCTTTGCGCGGGCCTCGTCCAGAACGGTTTGTTTGGTTTGCTTGACCACAATCGTCTCGAAGCGGGCATCGTCGACCAGAGAACGGCGCCGGGATGGGTATCCGTTCTGGAAAAAAGAGGAGGGAAACAGGCTGGCGGTTAGTAATCGGAGCAGTAGTTGCTGGAAGTTTCGAATGCATGTCATTAGCAAATCTTGTACGCGCTGCGAATCTTAGCTGTGGAGTCACATTTTGCACGCCATGATTTAATTGCACGAAAAACGGCAGCATCAAGGCGAAAGGGTGTACGCGGTGGCGCGGGATGACCGCTAAAAATGGTCAAAGCCATCCACAGCCCCACAAACACTGAGTCGCACGCGAGCTGGAGGATAGAGTAAGGTGTATGCTGTTTTTTTTTTTATGAGCCTAACGACCATCGGCTAAGGTGTGTGTTCAGATGGCCTGCCAGGTGTCGGAGTGAAACCTCGGCAGCGGTTCGTGATTGAAATGTGCAGCGCAGCGCCATGCACAGGAGGTGGAGTGCGGTTAGGGACGTGCAGCTTGGACCCGACAGCCAGGGTTTGCTACTGATGCAACTGTGCCACGCTCTCCCACAGCTGTCAACCGCCAGGGCAACGCGTTGCGCTACCCAGCGCGATGACGCAACTGGCGATGGCCAGTGGGGCTCCTCAGCGTTACACACCGACTTGCAGCGGCTGCAGGCTCCTAAGTGGTACATACCGGAACACACGCGTGCACACACACACACACACGCGCTTTGCGAGCATCGGATTTACGGCCAAAACCTTGACATGATCGCGATCTACCGGTGCGCAACGAGCGAACGATCGAGCGGACGGATTGACCTGATTAGCAATGCAAGGCCCTCCAAGCGGACACACGTGTGTGTGTGTCTGTATGTGTGTGTGTGTGTGCCTAATAAACTCCATCTTCTAGTGTGGGCGCTTCACGATACTTAGTGGCGGCACCGAGCGCATGTAGTAGCCCCCTTTTCATTTCCGTGTTTCAATTGGGCTTTCAGAACGCCAACGCGGAGGTATCGCGTGCAGGAGGAGGTTTCGTGTGAGGGTCTTCCTCGGTATGCGCTGCCCAAGACCACGTGTGTGCACTTGCCTCGCACCGGACCTACGGTATCGCTTCACTACCCCACCAATGCCATTGACATTGGCACCGGTTCGAGGTGCAAGAAAATGAAAAGCAAAACGTGTGCGTCTGCCTGACGTGCCTAACACACTTGCCAAACCGCACACCGATCTGTCAAGCGGACAGGCCCCAACATGGATGGCGCACTGCAGAAATGATGCATTAGCCTCGAAGGCAAATAACTATGCATGTTAAATCCACCCGCAGACCTTGAGCCGGGAGTGTGCGTCATCCGTGCGACGTTCGTCGCCAAAGGATCCTCCCTCCATGATGGGAAGGTCAGCCCGCCTGGGAGCCCAATCGTCACGAGGACCAGTTTGACGCTGCACACAAACGCACACCAGGCCTCCGCTCGTTCGCATTCATTGCTGCCAAATTCAATGTCAATCAGCTACTTATGCTGCATGCAGTTTGCTGTGAGTGAGTGATCGTGATCTTGTTTCCGAGGCATGCTCCGGTGGTGGCATAAGGTGAGCCGCTCCCTTTTCTTTTCCACCCCTTACTTCAGATCTCTTCAGGTTCGAGCGGCCCCGAGGAACCGTCGACCTTGAGGTAGAGAAATCCCCCGGTGCCAGGTGGCGAACAATTGCGGCCGGTTTTGCCACATTTTCGGGCGACACCGCGCGGTGAAAGGCACGTTCGGACCCGTTCGGCCGAACATGAACTTGTTGGCGTTCGCGGCCGGCAGCAATCACTTCCGCAAACGGGTTCGGAACTACGGAGGGAAGCCTGATCTCCTGGAGGGTTCTAGGGAGTGGTCCGCTTGGTGTCAAGCCGCCCGTCCGTTGGCATGCTGGTGCGGGTCTTTGTTCTGAGCGCTTGACTACCTGCCTGTTGGTAAACTTTTAGCAGGGAAAATTGGCATGACGGGTTGACGGGCTTTGTTTGGAGTTCCGTCCGTCGACATAATGGAGGACCAGCCAGTGGCGACGACCGGATGCTGGGGTCTACTGAAATTACCGCAAAAAGAACTTCCTTCTGCGAAGATTAAATAATAGTTAGCCGTCGGCCATCGGCTCGGGACAGGGAATAGATTCCAATCGGCGTCGCGGCAAGTGCAGGCTCGACCAATGAACCTGCTGCTTGAATACAAGGTGCCAGCGAGTAAACAGCAAGGTGCAGCAAACAAGCACGACTTCCCACCCATTCCAATGCTTCCCTGCTCTTCTGGCAATGCTAGAACGAGGGTTTGCTTGCCTTGCCAGCGATCCGCCAGGCATCGCAGGCGTCCTTCGGTGGATGCATTCGTTCGTCATAGTTCGGTTCTTCAGGATCGATTTTCTTAACCTCTCGCGGTGAATGGCGAGCTGCCCCCTTCGCACCAGAAGCGAGAAGGAAATTGGCCATAATTAAGTTGGTTCCATTACAGTGGCCAATCGATGATGAATCAATTCGGTGGCGCGCTGATCGTCGCCCGGTCGCCCCTCACGGTTGATGATCGTTCTCTTTCCGTTTCCTGTCCGCCCTCTTCCGTGCTTTTTTGCTCTATTTGAACGTGTGGCGTCGGTGAACAATTTTGCACACACGCACATCAAAGCAGCGGCGATTGAGAGTGGAAAAGGTGAAGAATTGTTCAATGTCAACGGTTATGGAGGCGTGTGAGAGGGTTCCACAATAATTTTATTAGTATTTTTCCACCTTCCCCATGGCTCCCCACAGCAACCGGGGAAAATCATCACCCAGTGATTAAATAACTTTACGCCAGTGATTTTACATTGACGCCATGAAAATTGTTAATTTGCATCAGTGTAGAACTGGTTCGGGAACTAGAGCTCGGGCTAATGATTACGGAGAGCTGCGTTTGTGGCAAAACAGGTTGCTGGAGTTTGTTTGAGGTACGAAAATACTATGATTTCAAAAAGGGTTTCAAAAGGGGGTGTTGCTTTATAACTCTAGAAAATCTAGAAGGAACCACTTATTTTGTTCTAGGTTCAATATAAGCTCTCTGCAATCCGCGGTTTAGTTATTCTAAAAATGGCCTGCGGTAACTAGTTATTTCCATTGGCTCTGAACAAATACCTCCCACCGGTACATTAACCAATTATTGATCACCGCTGCTCTGACGAACACCTGATAATTACACTCTATGGAATGATCTCAACTGAGAGATCGTGTCCAAACGGTTCCCAGGAGGGCGAGCGTTGATAAACATCGTTGGCCACAAAACGATCTACACTCGCCGAGGAGTCCCATCTAGCACGGCAATGGGTTTTTCATTTTCTTCGCGAAGTCTATTACGTTTCAGAACAAAGTGCAAAATGGCACTATATGGCAGGCTCGACATACCGAACATGGAGCTTATGCTGGCAACAAGCACCACATTGTTGCTAATGTGCTTTGTGTTCCACAGTACGATTCGATCGATCGTTTTCTCTGATAACCGCTGCGGAGCCTTACATTGTTTTAGCAAAAACTCTAGCTAAATCTTCGGGGTTTTTTTTTTTGTTTCGTTGCTGTTGGAGTAACTAAGGTACACCGCACAAATAGTTGCTTGGCTTAGGCAGCTCCCTTTTACCACACACAAACACTCGGACACTTTTGGTTCATCAGCTTGTCTTCGCAAAGTTTTTCGCCCACCGCACTCCTCATTTAGCTCCCTGCCCGCCAGTAGCACTCGGGCCTTTCGTATTGTATCTTTCGTCCCCCGAAACCAAAATGCTTACCTCAATGCTGTAAGATTTCTTGATCGCGAACATTTCGCGGTTCTTCTGGGCAGCAGCGACGGCCATCATTTTTTTATGATTTGGATGTAAGAACGCTTGAGTAAACGGTGTGGATTTCGAAGCTGCTTCTTCTCTCTTGTGCAAAGTGCAACCTTTAGATGCCTTTTTAAGCCGAAGACTTAGCACGCGACTGCTGACGGGGTGTCCTTCGGCGAAAACTGCTCTCGGTTTCGGGTGTGCGACTGCTGACGATTCGTCGTCTAATTAATCTTGCGCTTTTGCTCCTCGTGGCTGGGATGTCTAGACGGTGTGACTGATACCGTACTGGACCGCGGTGTTCGTTATCCTGTTTGTCGAGTTGAGAAACACTGGCACACAAAACCGCACGGGCGTTGAGTTGAGTTGAACAAAAAGCGAGCGAATTAAATTACTACGGCGAACGTGGTGTCTCTAAGGACCTCTTTGTTTTTCGCTGTCTCCGAAACTTCGGCACTTTGCAAAAAGCAAGCAAACCTGTGAATGCATGCCTCTTTCGGTTTGCTATCAGTTTAAATACCTGAACGCGCGGCACGTTGTGTATCGCTCCCACCTCCGTGCACGTGCGACACGAAGCCGCGAGTCGTGCAACACAAGGCATCGATCGATGACGGCATTGAGACAAACCGGTTAGAACCGTTTGTCTGCTGTAGAACCGTTTGTGCGTTGCTACTCTTACAAATCGAAGCAAATATGACGGATTTCTAATAGATCCGGAATATCCTCAACCTCCAAATAGGTTTTCGATTGATTTTTTAAAACATTTTCGTTCAACCATTACCACTAAACTACCAAGACATGCCCTTGACAGACCATTCCTTCTGTAGGCAGATTCAAATTTGCCCTCAGTCGTTATGACAAAGAATTCATACGATTTTAGTAGTTAATCGGTTTTTACTGTGGATTTTACTTCAGAAATCATCGAAACCTTAAAAATAGACACATAATATAGACAATGAATTGTCGAGAAAATCGAAATTTTCATTTTCCTAACGTCCAACGTTCAATTTGTGGGTATACTGAAGTATGAGGTTTGTAATATTTTGTCAATTATCAACAATTGTCATTGGTTATTGCCATTTGTTCAGTCGATAAATGATATACCAATGCACAGTTTAGTTGAAAGTCTCTGGCAAGGATTAAGAACAAAACAGTGTCATTGAAATTTTCATTTGATGGAAAAATAAAAGCATACAACAGGTCCGCTATACACCAAGGAAGTCGAGCGTACAGTTCACGTTAACCGGGTAATGAAATAAAACGATTTATTAGCTTAGAAGCTTTCGAAATATAAAAATTCCCAACATCAAATTGCTGGTATGTTGCAGAATTGGTTATCCGATTGCCAGGAAGCGTAGCGGACATGCCAGGGACGAAGCACCGGCGACGGTGTGATGGCCGGTGGTGGCAGACGGCGGCCCGAAATCTGTCACTTAATGGCACCACGAAAGAGATGGGAGAGTGAGAGAGAGAGGAAGAAAAGAGGGGGATTGGCCAGGTGAGCAGCGAGAGAGACGACCCCTTCTATGGACGGGAACAGGTTTGACGCCTGTTTGAGACGCTGTTATTTTTGCGATTTGAAGCGTTGGAAGCGTCCATTAGTGGCGGAGCCCTGCGCGCCCGCACCACGCCACGAACGCTTAGTCAGTTTTGATTCCTTCCTTTCGCCGGGGTTCTCGGGTGCGGCCACAAAAAAAAAAAAAACGAGTGTCGGCAAAGAGAATGGTGGGAGGAAAAAAAAGGCCGGTGCTGTGGACTCAGTAAAAGCGGAAATCATACATTCTCGCATTATGCTCACTGCTGGGTGGTGGGCAATATTTTGTTTTGTTTCTGTCCACCTTCGTGGATATTTAATCTTGTCATTCATATAATGATGGCTTTGCCCATACCCGTATGACTCGTTCTAGAAGATTCCGAAATTAATATGAATTAGCATACCGCTGTCGAGTTTCGGTTCAAAAAGTCCCCACATGTTTATCCCAGGCCTGTTTATTGGACCTCCACCAATCGTAGTCGTTTTTGCTTGTTCGATTGCCATGGTTTTTCCCGTCAGGCCAACGGAAGATTTTCATTGGCATAACCGAAAAATATCGTATCATAGGGCGCTACCTGCAATATTTTTCGTAAATTTCATCAACTTCTTCGGCACCTGAGAAAGGATGGAAAACAAAAACTCAAGCTGGAGGTTCGAAATGCTAAGGCGACATAATGGGTAGACGACTAGACGGTTTTGTCATATCCTCTTATGTTGCCCTACGAGCTAAAGGCAGAGCCATCGCCGTGTTGCCGGGTAGGCCCAAAACAGGGGTCGGTACTTGACCGACAAACAATATCTGTCCCAAACGCTCGATCTGGGTCGGTGGGGAAAAAATTGGCAAAAGCGTAAACACACCGTGCGTTGCGTGTTTATGTAAGCGCACCTGGTGACACCGGGCTTTAGATCGGTTGTTATGGTTGCTTCCCTGTCGAGGCAAACCTGCTTCATTTTAGGGGGGCGGAAACGATGATCCGGCCCCCGGGTTCAGTACAGCGGTCCCAGCGGTGCCCCCGGGGAATCCCTTGAAAGAGCCGGGAATCTTCGCCTTCGCCGACATCGACATGCAGGCAGAGAGCGCGCGCGTTGTCGCGATGATTCACATTCACGACGGGCCGGGGTTTTTGCGCCCGTACATCGTACCCGCGAAGTATGTGACGTACCTCGGGCCAGCTGGGTGGATTCACCGCGCATACGGAGAGAAAGAGAGAATTTCGCGCCATCCCCACGAGGAGGACGGGCCGTTTGGATTTTCGCGATTGTTTGTGATTTTTCTGTCGATTTGATCTCTTTTCTCCCCCTCTGTCACACCTCGTAATTGCGGGACAGCAAGGGAACACTCATCACGCATCAATAATCATTGTACGAGATCGATCGAACCGATGTCGAGCCAATTGGTAGGGTGGTTTTTTTTTGCCCCACGGCCATAGTTCTCATCGTCGAAGCGAAGCCTGTTTTTTTTTTCCCTTTTGCTAGGGAAACAATAAGAAAGCGCATCGTAATAAGCACGGAGAAGACGGTTCGGCAGGGTGCTTGTTGAGTAACTCCGGGCACCGGAATTGAGATGAATGAAGGCAAAAGTGGTTGTTTTCCGCATTTTTGTTGTGTCGGTTGTTACTACATTGTGTGCCGGTAAGCTGTTTTCTTCCCTTTCAAATGTTCTAGACATTTAGCTACTCGATCCCCGCGGTTGATCGGAAATTATTGTAGCCGTTTCGTGGCGCTGTTTCCCACCGGGGGGAAGATTCCATTCAGAAAAATACGATTGTGTGTAAAGTGCACACTTTCATTCATGAAAAGCGATGGCAGCGAAAAGCAGCAGCAGCAGCAGCACGTAACGGGAAGCTGGAGTTAAGTTTTAACTGGGAGAATTGGAATGATCTAGAGCGAATAAGGCGGCTATCTCGCGAGCGCCATCTTCCAGAAGGCTTTAGCCACATTTAGCGATGACCTTCGCACCGGGAGTCACGTACACCTGCTTTCTATATGCCAGTATTGTCTATTGTTTGGGTTATTTTTAAATTTTTCTCGCCCTTCCTATTACAGCACTACATCACGCGGTCCCTTTTTTTCCCTCCCATAACACCACCGCCATCGATCAGTGGTAACAGGTTTCCACTGGCACCGAACGGGGATGTGCGCGAACAAACGCCTCCGGTGACGGACGATGGGCCGAAGATGGTCCAGGACTTCAACGGGCTCTCGAAACGATTCGGAGTTACCGACGCTTAAGTGAATTTACTTTTGCTAAACGGCTGATAATAACGAGCCCCTCCCTCACTCCTGCCTCCTTTTACCCGGCCCTGATGACGATGCTTTCCTTGAGTTTAAAATATCAATCATGTATGCAACGATCATAATTATGCTACTTTTTTTTCGAGCGCGCACCGCCGTGCCGCAGCGCCGAGGCCAAACATCTGGCGATGGCTACACGGAGAAATGGGCCTGTCTGTTTGAGAATCGGCCCAGAGAGGGGGAGAGAGAGAGAGATAGAGAGAGAAACGGAGAGTAAGAGTTTTATTGTTTTCGGGTAGGTTCGAACACCAATTCAAGTTTCGTGCCCGAGGCCACAAAACTACGCACGGCGTTGTGTAAACCAGCCCAAAACATCCAAAAATCGCGTTGAACCGGTGTAGAGGTGCCTCATAAAAAAAAAGATCTTCACAGAAGACGCTTGAGAGAGAAAGAGAAGGATGGTTTGAACAACGCTGAATCAGAAACAAAAAAAACTCAAGCCCATGCATAATTCCGAGCAGCATGTGGAGATGAAATGGACAGAAATTGCAGCATCGCAATAAGGCACGCCGGGTCGATCGGTCGGTCGGACGGTTTGTACACGGGAAAGTCTAGCCAGAGTGACATCGGATCAGCCGACAATGTGTTCCGAACCGACTGCCGGGCTGCGTAAAAAGCTAATGTGTCCAAGAGGTTAATTGATTTAATAGTGCGCCGTACTCGACGTCCCGACACGAGCCACCGACGAGCCTCGATCAGCCCAGGGCGTCAGACCCGGTGTGGATGCGCGTGAAAACGATCACGTCGCCGGCGGACGACGGTGTCTTAAGTCCTTCCAGGGTACGGGAGCACCGAAGTGGAAGCCGGGTGTGAAGGGGAAACAGAAACGATGGGCAGGTCTGAAGCCAACCCATCCGGAGACTGAAGGGGCCGGTGTTTGCCTGTGTCCATACTGCCAATCGCCTAGGGAAGGAACGATCAGTTTGACGAGTAGGATGACGCTCAGAAATGAAAGTTTGCATCATCCTTCTTGTGTCGTTTTTTTTCACTCTTTTGCTTCTCCAGGAAGCTCTCTGCTAGCGGACGCCGAAAGGCGCGTAATTATATGCTCAATTAGACGCAATATAACAGTATAACCTTGCGCATTCGTTTGTTTTTGCAGTGCCTATTTTCTGGCCGAAAAAAAAAGTTTGCAAAAACTGATTCGTACCGTGCCGGAAAGGATCTAGAAAATTTGAGCATGGATTCCGCTCCGCTGAGGCCTACAAAGCATAAACAAATCGTAAAAAGAGCGAATCCATGCCAACGCATACGGTAGCGCGATGGTGAAGTGAACGGGGCTTTGCACATCGCATTACACGATCATGACATTAGACCGGATCGTTGACCAGGAGACGTGCGAGCGAACGGCAGCGGCAAACGCAGTAGTAACCGCCGGTCAGGCGAATGGTGCAAGCCAACGCGCAGGAATCCCCTGCGTGACTATATCGGTTGCGTACGTCATTGCAAAATACACCGACCGTAGCGCGAGCGTCTTCGGAGATTCCCCGATTCGGCGTTAACAGTCCACCAGTGCCGTGTTGCCCACCGACCCGCACCCAGCAGGTTCCGCTCGCGAAGCAGATTCTGTGCGTACGGCCAGACCTGTTACCGTGGCGCAGATCTTCCATTCTCGTTCTCCGCTGCGCTCGCGCCGCCAATGTGAAGAACCGGTTCCGGGTTATTCCAAGGCGCAGCGTTGCGTTCGTTCGAGGCGTCTCCTCCGTCGCTCCGGATCAAACTTTCCCAGTGCAACGTATTCACCGAAATCGAGGCAGAGGCACATTCCGCCCGCTTTCCGTCCACCGTATAAGCGCGGGTGGGGTTCCACAGAACTTCCCATTTCGGGTTCGTCGCTTGGATGCGTTTGAATCTACTGTTGAGAAGGAGTGTACAAACCGAGCAATGAATGAGATCGGGGGGGAATGAGAAATCCCGATCACCCGAGCCGACACCAGTTTTTCGAACTCTCTTCCGTAGTATTATTTACCACGGTGGAAGCAGTTTGATCCGGCGCGCGCTTTCTCATCGAAACGGTTCGCGCGTTGGGGATTGCGGCGAATCACGAGAGCCGGCGATCGCGGGCCGAATGTTAGGCATCCACGAGCGGCGCACTTTTGTGCACTCTAATGTTGGGAAATTCCCAGAAAGGCGGCTTTTCGGGGTGAACTACGTCGTATGTGTGTTTTTTTTTGTTACTTCTCAACCAGTTCGGAGGTTTATTCCGGTGCTTCCGTACGGCAAGACCGTCTAGTAGGTTCGAAACGTTGCGTCAAGCAGGTTCGTGGCCCGTTTTACACCTACCGCACTAAGTGCAATGCAATGCTTCAATTAGCATCGATCGAGGGTTGGGTATCGACATCCGATATGACAATTTACTTCATTTGATGCAATTGAGCCGGAATCGTTTACATTCTGCGTGTTGCTGTACCAGCTGGCATTAAAAGTAATCCCCCCCCCCGAGACGGGGCGTGAGCATGCAATGCCATTGCACATTCTGTGTTGGTACTTGACTTGCCATTAAAGAGTCGGCGAAAGCAGAGACTGCCACTAATCGGTTAATTAATACAATCTCATTGGCTAGATCCTGCAAACCTTCATGGATGATAAGGCTAAAACTTTGCGATTCCGATAAAAAACCGATACAAAAGATGTCAGTTATTACTCCTCATCACTAGAACCTGAGCATGAGACACATGGGGTTTTTTTTCTTTCTATTAAACAAATTAAATCAACTGTGGCATTCCGTCAGTGTTCATGGCTGTTAAATGAATTCAATATGAAACAAGGTGTACTTGATGCATAACAGCAGTCAGAGCTGATTCACCTTATCACAACCAGTAGCTCTGACGTTGATTACACACTGTCTGGCGTGGAATGGGAGCGAACGAAAAAAAAAAAAAGAACCGACTAGACTCGATCGCGGAAATTCCTAAAGTCAGCTGAGCCCTGGCGAAGTGTGGGCGGTCAGTTCTTGGCCCGGACGGATCGCTTCTTGGTAACAGGTGTCCGCAGGAATAATACGGAGCTCTCTAGCGCTGGAAACTGCCTTAATGGAATATATGCTAATGGTAAATGGCGAGAGTGCGAATACGAATTATACTTTTATGAGGTACGCAAGCTCCGTGCGCCGGTGGAGGTGTCGGGCGTTTCGCAACACGCTAATCGTGCGTGCCTGATATTTATCATTGAGGTCAACGCAACAGCCTCGCCCGTTGTTCTAGTGTTTGTTGGAAGTCGCTTCTAAGCTCGAGCGCGCGATATATGTGAGCCCGTGCGTTCGTTCACGAATCTCCGCCAGTTATTGGCCTCCAATTTCGATTCACCCTTTTTCCATCGAGCCGACGAGAGTTGGGTGCTTAAAAGTAACGCATGCGATTCGTCATTGATTCACCCAGGAGAAGATTTATCGGCGACGCTGCAGCTGATGAGAGTAACATGGAATATCAACCACGATCAAATACGATTTGATTAGAGGAACTATCAATTAAGCCATTCCATTCCACGCAGCCCCCACCGGGGGTTATCGCCGTTATCGAACCAATGTGCTAAAGTGCAGTTGCATCGAAAGCATGACAAAAAAGGGTGGGTAATGAAACCAAACAAAGAAGCTCCATGTGGCTTCTCCAGGATAACAACGGAGCAACACGCCCTTTTGTTTACCTCAGCGATGGCTTCTGCTGCGCTAATGAGAGCTCGGTCGGTCGAAGCGCGGGCAAGTGTATCGGCCAATGGAGAAGATGGAGCTTTGTTGATACGCTCAGCGTTTCCCTTCCTTTCCTTTTTTTATTCTGTACAGGCGGAAGCCGAAGAAACATGAGTCGCTGGCTGGCTGGAGCCGTATACCTAGGGTCCCCTCATCGCCGATCAATTACACCCCTCAGCGGTTGGATGAGGGGCGGGGGGAGTGGGGGGGGGGGTGCCTCGGTTCAAGAAAATGCAGCTAGAACTCCTTAACTTTCAAGGTTCGAGCGGATTCCAAGGATTGCCACCGACCCGCGTCCAAGTCCATGTCGCGGCCGAGATATCCTTTCCCTTTGGTTCCCTGGCGAGGGGGTTGCACTACCGCGGGCAAGTGGAAGTGGGAGTGAACGGGGTAGCGAACGAATGGGGATTTAGGAAGGGTTCTAGACTAGAAGGTTCCCCCCTGTGGCGATCGGTGTGCAGTTTGTTGGCCCCTAAAACCTTTGTTTTTCCTCACGGCTTCGTTGGTGGTGTACGTGTGTTTGCGGTTTTATTTGCTGTGTGGGACTAATTAATTTATTCTTGCGATCACTCGACCACGATCCTGCACGGGCGGGTTTAGAGCACGAACACGGATCTGGACCGATCCCGAACGGGTCGGCCAACGCGTGCACAGGCAAAGCTTCCAGCAAAGTTGGCAGCCAAGGTCCCCAAGGTTTCGCCTGCCTTCCCGAGCCAGGCGGCACTCGATCGGTTCCGTTGTTTCCGAAAACTTGTTCCGAAACGTACCGCTTGCACTGAACTGGCAGCCAAAGATTTGCATTGTGTGCGTGCGTGTGCGAGAGTGTGTTTTTTTTTTAATGCCCATTGTTTCTCTGTCTGTCTTGTCTTCGTGCGTCTTTGCTCCGTACATTAACCCGCGGTGACGGTTATGCTGGGCCCGATGGTCAACGGGGAAGGCCAGCATCGCCAGCGCTCCGGTCCAGTCTCTGCTTCGATCCCTTCGAGTGTGTTCGTCTCTTGGCAGTTGGCGGGCCGGCGACTGGAGATCGATCGTGCAAACGTGACTCGATCAGTCGCGATCAGATCAACACTGCCACTTCCCCTTCGCCGTCATTATCGTCATCGCCTTCATCATCATCATCACACGCCATCGGCTGACGGACGGAACTAAGACTGTCTGACACTGACATTGAACTTCGGCAGGCCCGTGTGTGGCCGGCGAGCCGTGGCGGACATCCACCGAGTCCTCGAGCTCGAGCTGCACGATGATTCGGTGCCGGCTGAAGGTACTGCAGCACCATCATTTGGGGGGCTTAGATTCGGAGCGCTTCCGAAACTAAAAAATCCCATCAAAGCCCGGGCCGCAGCTTCTCGGCGCGTTGCTCTTCCGCCTCCCGCGCATCTGGAAGACGTTCGGCCGCTAATGAGAGCTGTCCGCAAGCTTTTGCCCGCGCACACGGAGCGATGGCTTCGTGTGGCCGGTATTAGATGGACTAATCGAGCAGCAAATCGGAAGCAAAATGTACACGCAACGCTCCCGCTGCTCGGATCGAGCGGAACGAACGAAACCTGAGTCTCGCGAGGCGCTTTGTGCATCATACTGTGGCCGAAAGGAACGCACCGCCGCACGCTACATGAGTAAGACCGCACACGAGCCATGATCCGGCCGAAGGTCGATATAATAAACATGAAAACGAAACCGAAACCGAAAGCAACCGCGGAGGCTCGGGAGTGTGGAGACAGCACCAGAGGAAGAGAATAAAAAGGAGCTCCAGCAGTAGTAAGAAAAAAAAACAAGCTCACAACAAAGCAGCTTGGAATTGGAATCAATTGGAGGAGACACAATATTTAAAAAAAAGAAACGAGCCAAACCAATCACCACAGTATAGCACAGCCAAGAGCGCAAGGAAAGGAAGGGAAGCTTTATTAGGCGATCGAAATTGAAATTAAGTCGTACAGTGGGCCGGTTCGCATGGAGCTCTGAAATTACCGCATAATGGCAATAAAAAGCGGACGCCAAAAGCAAACTAAAAGTTATTGCAAACCGTTCACTTGTTTGTTGATTCTCCATTAAACTCCATTGAAGAAAGATCGCTTACATCAATTTGTGGGCTCATGTAAACGATTGTTTGTTGTGCTTAAAAAAAGAGCTGCTTAAGAAGCGTTAATTTGGATTACTAATTGGGTTATCCCTGTTGTTGTTCCTCGGTAACTCGTAATTGGCCTTGGGGTTTCCTTTCCTGTCTTTACATATGGACCAGAGTTAGTTGATAAAAAAAAACGGTCTCATAAATCGGCCGGTGTAAGAAATCAACTGTCAACTAATTAAAAGCCGTTTACATTCCGCGTTTACAGCTGTACACGCGCAGGTGGCGAGATGTAATGAGATCCTGTTTGTGGGAAGTGTCGAATGGAGTAACCTCAACTGTCACCATGTACTGCACGTCCGTTACACACGTTACACACTAAGTGTGAGCCTAAGTGGCCAGCATGTCCGGCGGTGTGAGGAAGAAACAGCGTTTGCACTTGGACGAAAGGCAAAGATGAAGAAAAAAAAAACCCCATCCAAAACCACACAGAAACGTGTGGAACTTAATCCTCCGCGTCGGAACGTTACATCCGGAAAGTCATCTCGCCATCAAACCGTCCCGGGCTCCTCCGCCACCGCGGTCGGCCCGTTACTACATGTTGGTGGTAATGTGCTGTGTCCGTCATTGAACTTAACCTCAATAAATGGCAGAGCTCATTCCGCCGTCTGCCCTTCCGTCGCCTTCCGAAGCATGTGCATATTTGCGGAAAATATATGCCACAATAGTTGTTTTCCTCCTTCCTCCCGCGCTGCCCGCGGCTCCACCGGGTACCAAGCTGCCAAAACGGTGGCGGTGTCCGCACGGTAGGCTTGTAATTGTAATGAATTTATTGTAATTCGTGATGAACACACGGGGAACAACTGACGGAAATTGAACCAACTGTTCAACGGTTCATGCACGCAATTTCAGACACCAAAGAAGGGCCGTCTCTGATTGCGACCGAACTGGCATACCTTTTTGTGGAGGAGTCTTTTTCTACACAAAAATATTTTATCACCATCATCACCACCTGTAATTTCACGCTCGCCGGGTGCACAAGGGGTCGACACTGATCGACCGGGCGTGCATCGAGTGGCACGAGTAGATAATTCGTGCCGGTGGAGTTCGAAAGGCACAGGAACGCAACGGAAAAGAGGAATTATGTAAGCATGCAGCGATGGAGATGACAATGTCAGCAGGCTAGGGTTAAACGATCGTCGTGAAAGATGGCCGCAACAGGACTCCGAGAGTGAGCGAAGCGCGAACAGTGGCGGATGGAGCGATGGCGTACGGTTGGAATTATTATGACGTGCTTTAAAGTGCCAGCAACCGAAAACAAAAACCACGCACAATCGTGTTGACGCTGGGACGGTACACTCTACCGGGGGGTAATTGGTCGAAAGTTTATCCAGCACACGCCATGGGAAGACTGGAAGGATCTCTCGAGTGCGGCCACGTCCAGCCGACGGCCGGTGCTGACGACGATTGTGCCGAAAGTCACGTCAGCCCGGCGCTGATATCGGTCAAGTGCTATCGACTCATCGATTTTCGGCGTGTGCCCTCTTCAGATTTGTGAATCCTGCCTTGGCTAGGGATGGAACCATGCGGGATGATGGTGGACATGCAATGGTTCGGTCGGCCATCGTTGAGCTTGGGCCATCGCCGGTAAACGATGCCACATGGTCTGCCGGTGACGTTTTGAGGGGTCACGTCTGCACACTTTCGCTCCATGCCAGGGCGGTGGCCGGGATGGAAATTGGAAGGAACCATTCGAGTTGGAAATTACACCGAGCGGTTGCGAACTTCACTGATGTGTATTCGTATGCATTCTGCACCTTTAGTGATGAAACTGTATTAAATTGGCTTTTTGCACTCAAATCATGGCGTGGCCAAAAATCGAAGTACAATTTCCGATAAGTGCAATGCCATTCTAACACCGGTAAATCTAATGGATGACGATGGAACTTTATTTTCTTAAATTTCCATTTATTCACCGCCAAGCATATGGCCGCAAGGACCGACCGCGTGCGAAAGAAAACGGTGCACTTCTGCAATGCAATGGCCGTCGGGGGGACGGGGAGGCCAGAACGAATCTTCGGCCATTTTAGACGCGCTGGGCAGCCATGGCGGATCACGGCACGATGTGACGAAGCGCGCCATTCCTTGGCCATTTCCGAGCTCACCCATAACGCCACGATTAGCGCATTGCAATTAGACAAAATATATTTCTCCCGCCAACCATGCCACGAGGTGCAACACAGCCTCTCCTTCCTACCCGCTCTCTTGCCCTCTCCCGTGCGGGCTCCGTTGCAATATTAAACGCATTTAACTCGCGCGCCATTGAAATTGCGATCGAGATCGCGTCGAAGGGCGCGACAATCGGACACGGCTGCTGTTGCAGTTGCGTGGCCCACAGCGAGGTAGCGCGAGCGGTGACCGCCGACCATAAGGCTGTCGGCACACACACACAGATATGCACGTGCAAAGTGAGCCACAAACGAACAGGTGAGTTAAGTCTCACACTCCACACGGTCAAGGCCCCGCGGTGTGAAAGACACCGATTATCTACGTTCCGTTCCGTTTTGCGAGCATTCAAAATTTCGTCGACACTTAGTGCTGACCGACAGATAGGTTTTTTTTTTCTTTTAGTGGACGGCGGTTTTGTCCATAACCTATATTCGCTTTGCCAATCTCGTCCGAACAAAAAGAAAAAAGGACTTTGATTGAATTAGAGCGAAAAGTGTAAAGAGCAATTCGTACCCGTTCATTTTAAGCCCACTTTCATCTTCTGGTCGCCAAATAAAACACCTCCATACGAACAACCAGCGGGTAAAGAGCAATAGACATTGAAATTGTATAGTGACCTACCTCGTCGCATTCTTCCAAGAAGATCTGGATCAGCTGGAACGGCATTACCTTGGACGGCGAGGTGTGCATGTTGACGGATTTAATGAATTTAACGAAACGATACGGTGGGAAATCGAACGAAAGAAAGCTGAAGCGTTCTGTTCCGACACCGAATGGAGTGGTGGTGGTGGTGGTGGCGTATTGGAAGGATGGACAAAAGTGCTACGAATAAAAGGAGTTTGCCGAGTCGTTACCAGACGCCTCGTTTCCCTTCCAAATGCTGGACAGTTGCTCGATTCTAAGCACACTTGCCAGTAGCACACACACACACACACACACACACGCACAAACAACACACACACGCGCGCACCCGAAGGCAAGGAAGACACCGGTCACCGGAGATGAAACTGAGCGTAATCACTTCACTGACGATACAAGAACGAATAAGGATGCTCCGGGAAGACGAGCCCTCTTATCAGTTCGCCAGGTAGGAATCGATCGGCCAAGCGCACAAGCCACAGGACAGGATGTGCAGAACGATCTAGATGAGAGCGGATAAGGTTGCGTTTCTTTTTAGTACTGGTTTAGTACCCGGTCGAACGCAACGATCAGAAAACGCATGTTCGAAACGGACGAATGTAGTACGAAATATTTATTTTCTTCTAAATAATCGGTTCCAAGCATTTTGGATGCAGGAGCTATAAAATAGTGTAAATGTATTTTCTTTTTTTGTAGCTTAAATATTTTTTTTAAATTGTGGAAAAAACTAAAAAAAATTAAAATAATGATAAACCTAAAATTACTTTTTAGCATATTGGATGAATTAGGAGGGGAAATAAATAATAATTTTGGGAAGTGTTCAATGCGATCGTACAAAAAAAAATTGAAATGGAAAAAACTTAGATACAAATCGATATTAGAAAAAGTTCATTTAATAGGCTTTGAATTTTGATTAGTCGAAATTGGATGAATAATCAAAATATCCCCCGCTTGTTACAAATGGTAGAGATTTAATTCTAAAATTCTTTACATGTGTGATCGGTTTGGGTGCGTAGTTCGATGCCTCTTGTCTCCTCTTGTCATCTTGTCACCGACACGTTCGGTATCATCAGCATCTCCCGCTCGCACCGGTTGCTTGGTGAGCAGGGCCCAGCGGAGCGGTCGGGGTAAGCCGGTAGTAAACGTCGCCGGGTCGTGCCTAAGTACCGAACGTGTTTTGCTAAGCCATCGCTAAGTCTGACAGCGGTTGTGCGTGTGTGCTTTCAGCTGGTTTTTTGTCCTGTTTCAACAGACCCACCTTTGACCAGCAGGGCTCGTTCGGTGGCCGCTCGGTTCGACAGGCTTCAGATCTGCCGTTGGACTTGTCCTTGAAACTTAGATGATCTATTTTGTTTTGCCTTTATTTCGTTTGTAGCCGAGCCTTCTCAAACCACCTAACCTTCTCCAAAGCAGGGCGGCTTGCGGATTACTGCTTTCGCAGCCGGCCCCCGTACGCAGCTAGGGGGAAGCTGCGTCGGCATGCCGGGAGGGAGCAAAGTGGACATCCGAGCGACCCACACTCGTGCCCCGGTCAACCCGGTTTTTGATGTAACATTGTGAAATTCGTACCTTCAGGTACACGTGAACGATCGATGATCGCTTTCGTTGGCCGAGAATGGCCCGGGTTGGACACGGCTGGTGTGCGAACGGTGTGCCAGAAAGACGCACCATGCCTTTCCAAAACTGGGAGACTTGTTCGATGGCCAACGGGCAACAGTGAAACATTGGCAGAGCGACCGTTTTTCCTTCGCGCTGTGTCACACGGCTACTGGCCCCCGTCTGCCGCCGTCTGCCCCGGAGAGTGAGCGGTCGTGAAGTGGTGCATATCTGATGGTTGCTTCCGCCGTCACTTTCCGCGAGTCGAAGCCCTGAACCCTGGCTTGCTGGTCATTGAGCAACGGTGCCTCCGGAGGTTCAAGCTCGCGATTCTGCCAGCCCTCGGCGGTACTTTCCGCACCTATTTTTCAGCGACGGACGGCGACTTACGGGGGAGGTTCCGTGGCGGTGGCAACGAGTCGGCATCAATGCCGGACACCCTTCTACCGACATCGATCGTGCAGCGTCTACACCTTGTTCCGATATATCCGCTCTAGTGATCCTCACTTCCTCGGTGGATGTTCTCTGCACACATTAAAAAAAAAGCACCGCCGATGTGTAACGGGGGTTCTGGGTGCTGCGAAATGAATTCCGGTTCGTATACCATCAATAAAATATAAATGAAGCTTTGTGACATGACCAACATATACCACTCACCTTCGCGCCATTCTTCTACGCTTGCAGTTTTTTTTCTTTTTTTTCTGAGAGTTAATTCTACCCAACAGAGTAAGCAAAACAAACTGTTAACTGTTCATTTGAAACACTGTAAAGCATAATCGGTCTTGCTCGAGGTGGAGGACGTGACTCAAGAAATCTGTTGAATAAATCAGTAATCCGCCAATGAATGCGTTCGTTGATTGAGAAGAGTATCTAAGGCTATGGCACCGAAACCAGCGCATGCATTTGATCTTCGAAGTAAAACACACACACACACAAAATCCACTCCATCGGTCTGACTAGAACGTGATATTTAAAACGACAAATCAACTCCATTATAGTGGATTGAAACACATGAAAGTGTCAGGCGAATAAAGTAAGTTGACAGGTTGACATTCGAGTGTTTGCTTTGTGGCAACCTTTCGGTCAACCTTTGGACCACGATTGGGTTTGCTTGCGTCTATTATCTACGGTGAAACATAATACAACCGGAAATTATAGCTCAAGATTAGTTCATAGTAGGTTTAAGCATATTATGAAACATATCTCCCACCTATCGCTTAAACAGTTCCAATTAATAATTGCAATTTATGATTTTATTTTTTGCGCGTGTTGATGCTATTTCGAGTCATATAGAGAAAACAAATCGTTTCAAAAAGATTGATTAAAGCTCTGCAGATTCGTGGCACGTGAGGTTTTGTTCAGAGGTTTTATTTAAAATAACAAATTGTGACCCCATGCCCTTGGCAACAGAAGTCTCTGGAGGTCTTGTAGGATCGCTTTCCTTTTTTTACCCTAACATACAGTTGAGATGAAATGGAACCACAACTCCTGGGCGAGAGATAAATAAACTCCACTTTGGAACACACACAGTTTGTGGCGAAATCTCGAACCCCGATTGATGGGAGGGCCAATTCCGGTTTTGGAAAGATATTATCATTCGCATGATTTATGTTCGCATCAACACGAACACGGTTGTCCTAGGCCTGGGTCAGGCGGATAATATTCGAGGGTGTAAAAAATAAACAAACACAAAATCCTATTCTTTGCAAACAATGTTCCAACCAGTGGAGGCTTATTTGGAAGGATGAAATGGTGTATGTTTAACGGTTTGCAAGGGTATGAGTCTCATGTCGCTGCGGGAGCAAACACCGACCCAACACGTTACAGCGAACACGGGGAGGCAAAGAGGGACCACCATTAGGCGACTCCTGGGCGGCAACTCCAGAATGTTCGAGACGACTGGAAGTACGCAAAGCCGGATTAACGCACAGCTGGCTGGAACCGGATTTCAGGGGCCGTCGCTCGGACACAGGACGGTCACGGGCTTCACGGGTGTCGAGCGTTTTTACTCGACTCTTCGGATGGTACTTGCGCCTAAATGCGCAAAGAAGCGATCACATCCCAGACGATGGAACGGCAACGATTACGGCTCGGTGAATTTGAACCAGCTCGACGCGAGTGGAACTAACGCGGCAGGCTGCTCTTCCGCGGCCTCGTCCTGCCTGCTAGGTGCGCTGCTGCGTATTCCTCCCCGCACGACTTATCTCCCATTTCATCGGAAACATTATTTCGACACCATAAACACAATTTATACGGCACCGAATTGCGCCGGTCGGCAGGGTTTGGTAGGAAATGGTTTCGATGGCGGAAAAAAAATCGGTGAATCCACCGAAAACAACAACCATCACCGATCGGCATCGTGAAGGCTGCTCGAGGGGGAGGGCGTCGGTGTGGAGCGAGGTCAGTTGTGTTTGCTTGAGTAACGCGACGTCGCGACTCCTTGCACGAAACGCCATCGGTAGGCTCCAGTCCGGTATGAACCGCAATGAACTCACAGCCAATGAGTTAATTCCGGACAAACGCTGTGCCCGGAAAAACCGAAGCCAAACCGTGGTTTGTTGTGAGTTTTGACTTGGGTTGGTGGTTAATTTCGCAAAAAAATAAAACAAAATAAAAACACATAATTTTTCAGCCAGTTTACTCGATCGACGATCGTACTCCGACACATCCTGGTTTGTGGATGAAGTATCAAAAAGTATGGTTTTAAAAACCAGAAAACGTTTGAGTTTTGTTTCATGCACGATTAGCGCTGTGACTGAAGCGGGATGGAGACAAATAAACAAAACCAAATGTAAACGGAAGCAATAAATTGAGTCGTAGATCGCACATTGTAACGAGTCAGTTACAACCGATCGGTGCTAATCGAAGGGATCAGGTTAAAGCCGCACAGAGGTTTTCGTCAAATCGTAATGCGCACGATCGTTGTTTGCCTGGCAATGATTTCGTGGCGCCAAGATGCAAGAATCTGTTCGACGAGATCGTTTGTTCTTTCGTCTTCTAGAATCGTTCGCTCATTAATCAGTCTCCGGCTCCAAGGCTCCCAGCAAGGTCCCATTTCCGACGGCCGTCCAGGGTCCCTCCACTAGGTCGAGTGAAGGCACATCACGTTTGGCAGGCGTTTCTTTTCGCAGCCGAATTCTGGTACCTTGCGAACGTGAATATACGTTCGCCGGCTAAAACAAAAATCTGTTGCGTTTCGGGATTATGCTAATCATCGACGCTGAACTTTACATGATCGACAATCAATCAAATGCTTTCCAAGCACAGGAAAGTGTGTGTATGGGAAGTGGCGGAGCGTGGCCCGCTTGACGAGGCGAGGAAAGGAAGGTGCGGAAGCGGAACTATTTTCAGTAACTCTGTAAGGCTTGCGATCACAAAAATGTAGCACATGCCGTTGTTCGCTTCTTCTTGCTATTTGCGCTGCAGACGGAAATTCCATCATCGATCGTTCGAGACGTTTTCGACATGCGAGGGCAGAAGGAATCCCGGCGTCCGGCCGAGGAGGATTAAGTAAATTTTTTCCGTGCTAATGGCGCATAGGCGTTAGCAGCAGGGTAATAAAAAAACAAACAAACAGGAATACGGGTACACTGGACACTTTACTTCCAGCTCGACACAAAGAAACTTCCTCCAAATCTGCAGCACTGATCTGTAAGTTGAGACGGTTGACAACAACGGTTGTGCAGTCGGGGTGGTTTTTTTGGGACAAAAAAAAACCGGCTACCCAACGCCCCGGGGACATTTGAGTTTTTTAGAGGACAACTTTTTCCGTCGTCGCCTTCGTCGCGGCGTCCGTACTTGGCCTATGACAACCGAATCCATGTTGCGGCCCGTTCGCGTCGCGGCTGAGCTTACTTGAAAGGTTATCCCGCGCGGGGTAAGAAAGAAACGGCAGTACGGATCGAAGAAGGAAACGGGTAAGCTGACTACAAGGATTAATTGGACAGATAGGACGAATCGTTTGGCAGAAGCGATTCGCTGGTGTGTGGTCTAATGTAGATTTCAACCGCGCTGTACGCTCCCAGGAAGCTGAGGATTGTAGGAGCAAAGTGTCGAAGATGACACTTTGTTCGAAATAATTTGCAGTTAGCTGCACTGACGTCATCTGCGAAATTGATACCCACGCGTGCCTGACGCTCGAATATCAATGAAACACGCGAAGGGCGCCCGATTTGACCCCGTCACTACTTTTAACGATCATAAGGAGTGTCAAAAACATACCTCGTGGATTCGTAAACAATTGCAACATGCGATCGATCGTTCGTGAAACGAAAATGTATCGCTCGATCACTCCTTTTGGATGGTTGGGTCCAGGCACAAAAGTTGGTCCTCCCGAACACTGCGTATCGATTTGCGTCATGACGATCGAAACCGTTGGTAAGCCTTGCGGCGCAGGGCACCGAAGAATATGCAAAGAATTTTGATTCATCGAAGGAGCCCTCCGATGAATCGAAAGGTCTCGTAAGGTTTGAGAACACGGCCCTAAACGGGCCAATGCAAAAAACACGTATCATTGATTCCAGGGATCCAAAAATAGACCGTCGACCGTGGTGTTGATTGTGGTGTTGAAGGGACCTGTCATGTTGAGCGTAAAATCTTGTGCGTGATGCTGAGGTAAAAATAAGACTGTAGCAGCGGGAGGTGAGGCGGTCTTTGATACTCTACGATACTTCCCCGCCAAAAACTAAAGCAGGACACACCGTTCCGAGGAGCGGGGGGTGAATTGAATTCGAATCGCCATCGCAAATCAAGCGCGATCAAGCTCCAACGCCGCGTCCAATGCCGCCCTGTGCAGTCAGGCGTGCCAGGAGGTCTGGCTGAACGGGTGCTAATTCTTGTGCGGCGGCTGCAGCCACGCTTCCGAGCCCCGCTCACTACATGTAGCTACCGGCTCCGGTCACTCTCGGCTGATTAAGTCCATTGTTTTACATTAATCCAATCGAGCGAACATTCTGGGAGGCGCTTCAAGGTGCAGTTGGTGGTGGTGGTGGTGGGGTGGCAACTGTAGCTGTCGATCGAGTCCGAGGGAACGCTAGCCCATAAGTCTCTGAGTGGTCCACGTGACTGCGCGGGTAAAACCGACACAAGCCGCTCTCTTCCCCGTCCCACCATGGCTGGCCGAGCGCCTCGGTCATGTTCTTCAAGTAGCGCTTGTTCCGTCCCGTGCCTATCCATTCGCCGACCGCAGTTAGTTCGATGACTAACGCCCCGCGAAACATTGTTTCCGCCTCTGGCTTGAGTGCCGACGATTGCTTCCCAAACGACGTGGCAGCTTCAAGAGCAGAGCCGTTCCGTGTGCGGGTCAATTGCGTCCGGGGTCCAGGTTACCGCCGCCCAATCGTCAGTGATGGTGTGGAGTCCCTCTATCAAAGCCAATTCTATGTGCCACACTCGCAAGGTTATGACAGTCGGAAGCAGCTGGAGGCAGCTTTCACCGGACACGTGTGGTTATGCAATGATCGCTGGCTTGTCGATCGCCGGCGATTCTTCTCCACCGGCAGCAGCGTGGTTCTAATGCCAACCCCAGGCCTTCCCCAATGTCAACACTTGCGATTGTTAGCCTGTTACCAAATGGTGGTGGTGACTACGTGTGATTAATTAGCAAACCAATCTGCGATCGACGACTATTGCCACAATCAAAAGCATTAAGATAATTACACGATCTCCAGGCGAAGCTGGGGTGGTAGCCAAAGGGTGAGCGTGGACAAACCACTCGTCGAATGTTGTTGGAAAGAGTAAGATAGCAAAAAAAAAAAAAAGAGGTACCGTGAATCGTACCCAAGTGAACGCGATTACCCGATCACCGACCACTAATGTGTCGTTGTAAATGATCAACTCTCCCTCAACTACTGCTGCAATGTGCATTTTTTGTTTTTACCCAGGGTTTCATTATCACCAACATTCATTCCAGCGGTCGATTTAGAATGGAACCTACTTCCTGAGCAGCCGAATGACACGCGTATACAAGGCGTCACAATCGTTCTGTCCTCCTATAACCGCAAACCGGAAAATCGAACACTGCTTCCGGTTTGCGGGGCGGGTGTCAAATTTGAAGGGCTCAGTTCGTCAATCCACCCGAAAGGGTCTTCACGTCCAAGCGGCGCCCATTAATAATGACACTGGCAGAGATTAATAATGGCCGATTCTATCTCTACCCCCTCCGGAGCATCACGGCGTTCTGCATTATGTAACATTGTCCGCGCTTCACCGAGCCAAACCGAGCCCGAAGCTCCATGCTATAAAAAGATTAAGTTTCATCCAAAAACCCTTTCGGGTGGCCATGGTCGGGTGGACTCCGCGCGAGTTGTTGATGCGGTCCAAACGATGACAGCGATCCTAATCGCAGCCATAAGATACAGTATATCATGCTGTGGGGTTCGTTTTTTCCCTTCCCTGCTGGGATTATGTGACTTCGACGCGAGCTGATTTCAGCAGCTTCTGTTTTGTGCCCTGATGGCGATTGAACATTTGTAAGAGCCTCTCAAGGCTGTATGCTGAACAAGCCGTGTTTATCCAAATGATGTAGCATTCTACACGATGTGTTCTTTTATTTTTTTCAATCCACCTCTTACAAGATCGCCTTATGTTCTCCCGACATTTATTGCTCAATTATCGATGCAGCAGGTAGTGTTGCACATCCGTTCTTGACTTAACGGAGGGGGTTCTCCGACCGGTGAAACGGAAGTCGTCGGATTGCGTGTTGTACCAGCAGCCTGAACACCTCGCTAGAACACGGAACCGACGTTGAGCACTGGGGAAAAATGATTGTTCGATCGCTGCTGGGCCGGTCGAGTTGCAGTTGCCTTTGGAAGTCGACGATAGGAAGTAGTTTAGTAGCATTGTTTGTTTCGGTAAAATGTTCGCATCGTGTGGCACCTGGAAGAGGAAAGGGTTTCAGAGAGGAAAAGGGAAAGAAAATAAGCTTCGTTTTGTTCGCACTCGTACCGATCCGGATAGGCGGAACTGTTTCCTGAGTTTCCTGTATTGTTTTTTTTAATGTTTTTTAATAGTTTGCATTTTTTTCTTCCCTTTTTGCACGACTTCTTGCGAGCGCGAACCTACGTCAAGGATCAACTTTGCACGAAATCATGATCGAATGGCGATCGCAGCAAGGTTTCATGCCACCGTTTTGTGCGATATAACCTTTTTTATTTTTTTGTTGCGATATCTTATCAGCGAAACAAATGGACGTACATCGGGCTCGCTAGCAATTAGTCGTACACGGAAGACGAGCCCCCTGCTGACTTCTAAGGACACGCCGTCTAGGGAAAAGGTGGATTTCGAGCGATATCGATCGCTCAATGTCTCATGTTGATCGGTGGATGCGCTTAGGACCTACAAACACGATGAAACAAAATAAAAATAAATAAATAAAAAAAACCGAGCGGAACTAAAGGTCAGGTTTCCTTAAAATTCAAGAAAATCCACCCGAAGGCAAAAGCTTAAACCCGTTCGATCAATGAACGGGGACTGGCTCGTATGCAGACTTGGAACATGGATGCTGCAGGAGAACGAATCGTGACTTGGGAGATAAAGAAATAAATAACAATAAACATTTTAAACCCACGGCGGGCACCGTTAAAATTAAGAGGTTCGTCTTTCGCGTGGCTGAGTTTTTCGAAATCATTTTCCGCATGTTTTCTGCGCCTTTTTTGTCTCTTCTTCTTTCTTTTCCGTTGATGTTTGATTGGAATGGATTTTTATTGATTGTTGTGCCGCCATCCTGCCTGTCACCGCGGAACGAAACTGCTGGCTTAAAAACCTATTGCGGTACCTCATCTGCATTGGCCAAGCAGAGCGTAGGCTATCGGGCAAAGCGATCGGGACTATGTGTGCTTTGGGTTTTCATTTTGTGGCAGATTTTTTTCGTTTTGTTGTTGTTGCTGTTGCTGTCGTTAGTCCGTGCTGGCGCGTGTGTGTTCATTATTCCTTTCCGCGGTGTCTAAAATTCGCAACCACTAGGGAACGGTGGTGGCAATGAACTGGCCACGAATTTGCAACGACCATGTCCTCGGGACCGCGAGTGACTGCGCGAATGTGGTGAATGATGCGGGAGCAAAAAATAACAAAATATAAAGCACGAGCAGAAAGAAAAAAAAAAGAAATAAATAATGGTTCACCGAAATAATCGCGAGATACAGACACGTTACTTCCATTTCTGATGCATGCATGTATCACGAGACAAGTTCCGTGCGAAGTGAAGGCTACCCGGCCGTGTCTCCGCCAGCTCAGGTGCTATACATGAAAACACACACACACACACGCTCGAACGCACACGCACGCTTCCGTCTCGTGCTGGCCGCGCTTTCACACCGGGGTATGAGACATTCTCTCCGGTCCCCGTGTGGCTTGCGGTGGGAGTGTGTGCACCTTGCCTACGCCAAGCATAAGTCGCATAATGCCAGTGCAAACCTCGGGCGGCGGTAGCCTGTGGTCCAAGTTCAAGCATCAAGTTCAAGCCCTACGGTTTTTCGCCCATTGCCACAAAACAGCCAATGGAACCCCGGCCGTCCTAACCCCGACGAAGCCTTGTGATGCACTTGCCGAAAGGGGGGATCGTTTATCTCTCTCCCCCCGGGACAGCCTCCCGGCAAGGAACTTCGGAGCAAGGTATCCTTGAAGAGTCCTTCAGCAGTGGCGTTGAATAGCACTGATTGCGGTACGGTGTGTGTCAATTGCACTCACACTTTGCAAGAACTTTTCCTGCCGTGCGACAAGTACGAAGGTACTGCCGTGCGACAAGTACGAAGGTACTGCCAAGGCGTTCTAGGCAGATTCTAGACTTCCGACATTCTTTACGGGTGAACAAGAGAATAAAGGAAAGGCAACTTGTTCGAAATCAGAGAGGGTTGTTCTGGTGGTAGAATCGACCTTGAGATAGCAAATTGGACTTGTTCAGGGAAACCATTTACCTGCGAATAAAAAACGACAATCCAGAGAAAAAAAATACTTTGAAGGTAACAAAAAATAAATGACATGAAAAATTTTCGTCTAGAGTTTTGTCAAAAAGAAAATATGATATTAAAACGAGCAGCAAGCAATCGACGAAGAAATCGTGCACGTCAGTAAATGTTCGTTGTTTTCCGCATCCTGGTTGACCTCCTTGCAGTTAGGTCGTGCATTAGCAATGACCCCATCCAGTGGGGACACCCAGACGGCGAGGTATAGAATCACCCCCTTACAATGAGTTGGAAATAATGTTCTCAGTTTGTTCCCTGCTATCGACACTGAGTTATGGATTGTTTGAACAAGCGACCATGCAGCCAATAAATAAAGCACACCTGTTGCACCGGTGTGAAGGTAGCTGTTTCCTTTTCTTTCCTGCATGCATAATTGACACTTACAGGGCGACACTAATGGCCATTTAGCACGCCTAGTTCGACCGGCGGTCGATTTATTTTGAAGCTAAAACGGTCGACAGAAACTATAGACTCTATAGATCTGCCGGAACATCGATTCCACTCACGACTTCCCTCGTGCCGTGGAGACAAGCGTCGCGTGTTTTTCAATCGACAGGCCGGAGTTGCATGATTGAATTTAAAAGATTCTAATCTGACCTGCACCTATTTGATCTTGTATAGGATGTGCCTGAATGCGATTGTGCGCCCGCTCACTGGCCAGCGGCTCCTAGTCCCAAACAATTAAGTTACATAAGGTGCATAAGTCTGTCCATAGAGATCCGCACACACACGATCGCGCTCTGTGCTGTGATAATAAAGATGCAGGATGTTTCACCATGCGCTCGTAAAACCCACATCCCAATCGATGTATGAATTATGGGAATCGCTCGTGTTCGCCACTGCTCCAGATGAGGTAAGCCTGCTCGCGGACTTGGTCAGTGATAATCGACCCGTCGGTACCCGATCGCCATGGCTCACCCGTACGACTGCATTCCATATGCAATGCACTTATCGATGCTATCGACATATTATTAATTATTGAAAATTACACTGCCGCATTCGTGAATCAGGAAACTTCCCTTCCTCTTCGGGTACCTCCTCGGCCTCATACACGGTGAGCGTTAGCTAGAAGCGCAGGGTGATTGTGTTTCGTGTGACCTTTCCCCCGTCTGGCTCGGGCCGCTCCAGTCGCTGTCCTTCCCCTTGCCGACCCGCACATACTCGGGGGGCGCACGTGCGACAGTGCAAGAACCTTCCCCCGCAGTTGACTCCGGTGTCCCTAAAGCACCTCCTTTTTTTCCGCAGAAAATGTTGGAGATGAATGTTGCTCAAAGCATCGTTTAACATTTCCGCACGTGCAACCTGTCGCTAAAAAGATGAACAGTTTCTAAGAAACGAAAGACTTTTTCCAAGACTTTCAACTGTTCCAAGTGCGCTGTTGCATTTGACGGTGTGTCCCTGATGTGTCCACGTTGCAGCTTACGCAAATCATGCCCCCGCAAATCATGACGCTGATCCTCTTCCGATTCGCCTTAGTCACGGTAACCTTCCGAGAGCCTTAGAATGGCCGTCCTTCGCACGGCACGGTCGCGGTTGGCAGTCCCGAGTAAGGCGCATTTAATTAGTACGAAATAGATAAAGAAGAGGAAAAAACCCACAAGCGTCTGGTGTATGAGACACATCAGCTCACCCGATGACCCACGAACCTTTCCTACGTATTGTGCTCCATTTGCGGAGCGTATCCTTTGCCATTCGGTTCGGTCGTGATTCCTGCCCACCAGAGGGGGTTTTGTGAGTAACAAGAAAACAAAAAAATGAATCGTGCACGCACCTTGACGTCATTGCCAGCTGGCTGCGGAAAACCGTAAACAGGAACTCCAGACCCGGAACACGGAGTCTCTCCGACTCGCTCCAAAGCTGGCCGCTCCTGGCCTTCTCCACATGTCATCCCACAACGAGGGGGGTTACCAGTTACAGACACCTGGTCAGTCACCGTTTTTTTTTTTTGCCCAACAAAACCAACTCCGGTTCCGCGAGCTTCCGTCTAACGAGTCGGTGAAGTCGAGAGAAATAAATTACGCACCAAATGTGCAAAAAAAGAAGAAAAAAAAAGAATAAACCGTACCTTTTTGCATCGCAGACCCGTCCCGCGACCAGTTCTGGCTAGAACTGGTCGAGGCTGCAAATGCGGAGCAACCGGAGCAAAAAAAAGAAAATCTAAATAAACCCATCGTTCACCTGGCGCTTCGGTGGTTTGTCCTTTAATCGCTCGGTTCCGGGTTTCGGGGAGAAAGCAACGGCCGATCGGAGGGTCGCGGGCCTAACTCAGTCGAGCCGTCCGGTATTCCGTAAATGACAGTAATGGCCGACAAAGTACTAAAACTTATCGCAAACGCAGCCAGCCGATGATCGGTGTCGATTATCGCCGCGCATTAGAGAGTCGCACGTCATTAACGCGTCAAGCAGGACAGCTCGCGGCTTGACTTCGACTCGGGCAACGAGCTGGTACGGACCGGTGAGTCCGAAGGGGCACGAGAAGGAATTGAATTTGTAATAACCGGTGATTATTGGATAACTGCATATCAATTGCGGTCAAGAGTTGGTCGGCGGTGCACTGATTTAATGGCCGCCGCTATTTAGTACAGCCGGTGCCGCTTTGTTTGTGTGTTTTTGAAACCGTTTCGTGGTTTGCGGTGTACCGCTTTTGTTGTGTCTAATCTAATTGTTTCTATGCATTGGTCTCTATTCTTCTCGTTTGGTATTGTATCTCACCATAATGATTTACGCGCCAACTTTCAGTCGCATAACTTGCTTAGACGTGTTGCTTGAAACAATATTTTAATAAGAACGTTCATTCTAGTTACCAAATTATACTTTCAGGAAATTAGTCAAACTTGTTTGCAGTGGGACATGTTTTCGGTAAGGCACTGAGTGTATTTCGCTGGCATTATTTGAAATGAAATGGCACGGGAACGTCGTACAGTAAAATGGAAAATGGCAATCAAAATAGAGTTTGAAATTAGGTTGGCTAGATGAGGTTGACCTAGTAGAATTCACTGCGTACCAGTCCAATTAAGTCGGTGTCAATAGTTTCGTCGCGAAGGGACCGGCGAGTGTGAGACACTTTTGATGAGATAATAATTATGAAAAGCAACAGAAAATGAAAATTTCGCACCACAGCGAGGTGGTTGTGAATGTAATTTTCTACCGGCTTTGTAAGTGAGAGGGTCTGACCCAGCGTGGTATACCTGCGCTCGCCATCGGTGCAATGGGAAGGGACGCTCGTTACGGGAACCGTGCGGAAAGTTTCCAAAAATCAATCATACGTCACACCGAACGATTCCAGTCTGGTCCCCGGCGCTGGTGCCTTTTGCGCGAAAGGAAAGTTTACGGCTTGGTCGATGACGGAATCGTTTACATCCCGGTTGACGCCTGGCTGAGTGCAGAAACAGGATCAATTACAATTTTATGATCTCAGCCGATGGCACACACTTTGATCAGTGGCGGCGAATTGGGACGTCGTGATTCGACCGTTATGTGACGTAAGCGGTAGTTTCGTAATTTTTTTCGTTGGTCATCTTAATGAACAGCTATGTTCAACAGAATAAATAATTTAGAGAAGACAACACCTGCAGTTTTGGCGACATATTCGTTTCTTTGAGTGATTGAAGAGAGAAGCTACAGTTATTGGAAAACAATTTTTACGAAACTGTGCTGTTTGTGAATCTTAAATATCTCAAACAACTATTGTGCTCCCATCCAAAGTTTGTGCTTCCGTCAAGAAAGTTGAAAAATAACGGTTTTATGCGTAATGAACGACACATGGTGGGATTTCGATTGTAGATTTCCCGTCTTGAAATATTTCACCTGAATGAAGCGTTTTGGTGAAACATTTCAAACGCTTAGCATTAGTTGCTGCCATCTACCGTCGAGCACAGCAACCAAGAGTTTCCAAACGAGAAACCCCGGTTGTAAACGAAATGTCTCATCTGCACCATGGTTCAGCGGCCACAGATGAAAAACGATAAGTTTTTAATTACTCCTGGTGCGCCATCTAATGGCTTGTTGAGTTCTGTTTTCTTATTTAGAGGAAAATTAAAACAAAAGTTTGATAAAATGATCATTTGTGACGATCCCAAATTCGAAAGATCTGAAAGTCGTTACTTGCACTTGACCAATTTCATACCAAATAAATGCATGGACGCGCGTTTTCTAAAGATGCTCGTTGGTTTCTTCAAGATCCAGGTGGGTCTGCAGCGTCGAGTGTTCAAGCTGCTGCAGGTTTCGGATTAACGACGACAAGGTAATTTCCGCCTGCTCGACGCGCCCTAGCAGTGTGCTAATCGCCTGCCCGGCGGCACCCGATGTGGCCCGTTCCGGCCGGGCGTCGACGAGTGTTCTCAGCTCGTCCAGCTCGGTGAGCATCCGGGCGCGGAAGATTGGATCGTGAGCGTACTGGTCGGTAACCCTAGCCACGCTGTCCTCGGAAGTGCGCATCGCTGTCAGCAGCTGATTGATGAGTGCAAACCGGTCCGGTCGCGGGCGAATGACCGGTGGCGCCCGGAAGGGCGTCGAGGTGTACCCGAGCGGACTCTGGGGCCACCCTTGCTGGTGCGATGGTGTCGGCGGGGGTGTGATGTCATCGGGCGGCGTGACGTTATGCGTCGGCCACCATCCCGCTCCCGCCAGCGGCGAATTTCGTGGGTAAAAGTGATGCTGATAAACAGAGAGCAGAGTAGGAACGACGAGTGTAACTGAAAGCGGGCCAGCTTTTCCCTGGTATATCCCAAACAAACCGACGCTCTCGATACTTACGTGCAGCGAGGGCAATGTCCGAAATGGGTTCGCGGAGGCATCCCGCAGATGAGCGCTGTGATGAAGCTGGTGGCTTTCAAACGGTGGCTGCTGGCCGAGAAAGTCCGCCATAGCACGGTGCACCGGAAGCAGGGTCCGGCGGAAGGACTCCAGCATCAGCGGACACTCGCTCCTGGCACGCTCGAGCAGTGAAATCAGGAGAGCGCCGACACTTTCGGCTAGCACGACAAAAAACTGACAATTTTGATCACCTTGAAACGAATCCATTGTTTGGAGCGGCGAACCACCGAAGGTTTGACAGCGGACAAATGAAGCCTACTGTGATTGAAAATCAACTCGTTCCGAAACATACGCAAGTTTATAAATCGGAAAATTGCCGTTAAAAAAAGGGTAAAACGGGAAAGAACATCACCAAAAAAAAAACGGTTGGTTGGCTTCAAAGAAATGAAACACAAAATTCTTGTTACACAAATACATCATAGTAACATACTACATACTACCTTCCGGGTAACGGATTTTCAACAAAAAGAGCTAGTAATCATTCAAAAGCCCCTTTCCCACGGACGGGGTTTCCAACAATTTGCGAAAAAAGGCGCAACCGTAAAGAAACGGAAACAAACGAACGGTAATCAATCTGTAAACAGTTTGGCTTTGGCTGCTCACTGGCTGGTTCTGTGTGTTTCCGTAAATTTCCGTATCCTGTCATTTAACCCCTTTCTTCCCACCCATCCCAGTCATTCTGTTAGTGATAGCGTGTATTTATTATCTTTCACATGCATTTCACGCTGTGTTACCGCGCTTGGTGGGGTGTGAAAAGTATTCTCCGTTCCGTCGCGTTTCGTGCCTGGAGGGCTGCGTGGAAATCGCGAGTCAGCGAAAAAAGCGAGAAAGAGAAAGAGGGAGAGAGAGAGAGAGAGAGAGAGAGAGAGAGGGAATGGGGGGTAGACAGAGAGCGCGCAAATGCCAGAGGGATGTTGTTACAGGTGCAACCTGCTAATTACAAGCGGATTGAGGCAGGCGGAGGCGAAGCGTATCCTGCGCAATCTGCGTGCTGAGGGGTTTCCTTTTGTGGGAAATTTAGAGAAAATCCACCTACTGAACGTTTTGAGCTCCGGCCACAACGGTAACATTTGATCGGTGCGTGAAAGTGTCGATTAAAATGGGAAAACAGCGTTTTCAGCGTGGTAATTAGCATGTTTTGATGTGGGCTTTTTCACACGTTGTCGATGGTAATGGATGCAGTTCGGAGGAAAACTTGAACGAAAAAAAAACCTCCTTTAGAAATATATTTGGGAAACATTCATCGACGCATAACAAAGGAACAAAAGTGACCATCGTGAAGCAAAACCAACAATTTAAGGTAAAGATTACCAGCAGCAAACTGTGCTCCTTGATGCCGCCTTAATGTTCGGTTCAGTGTTTGTTTCTTTTTGACCAAATTCTACCGCTTCAGGACACGCTGCGGCCATGGAAAAACCCGTGAGCTGGGTGGATGAGCGGGTGAGCATTTTCTTTCTTGTTTTCTTTTTTGTTCGTTTCGTGCAGCTGGGTCGCAGCTCAACTTGTACACGCCTCATTGTGTGGGTGTGTAAGGATGAGTGTTTTTCTTGCCGGCAGCGCAGAGCAATAGCGTTACATGGTGCGTTTTCTTTTTTCGATCCCCATACTGGAGGAAAAGCGTAATGTAAACCGGTGTGCCCGTGCGCTCGGTTGTTCGACGAAAAGGCAGATTAAAACCCCGACCAAGGCCACAAAGAGGGGAACACAAATCTACTCGCAAACACTCACACACACCCCCGCACACATACATTCACCCCCCCCCCCCCCCGCCCCTGGTGAGACAACGTTCGATCGATTGTGGTATTGGATGCTGGGGGGGAGTGGGGAATCGTGAAGCCGTTTGCTCAAGTTCAACAATCTGTTCACCTCGCTTGTGTCTTGTTTCATCCCCGAGGGGGTTTTCTTCGCCCAACCGTGGCGCGTGGAGAAACCGGGAAAAGTTAAGCTGGTCGTCGGTGGGGAAACTACCACCACCCCCAGTGGGCCAGCTGGTTTCACTGGGAAGAGCGACGACAGGAGGACGAATCGCGCGCGAAATCGATGAAAGAAAAACTCCTTAACCTCGTCGTGGACGTCGTTCGTTTCGACTGTACGCAGTTTGATTATCTCTGCCCGGCGGCGGCCGACTGTGACGACGGTTGCTTGGGTTTTCCTCTTTTCCGTTTGTGATGATTTTCCAGCCAGCGCTGGCGGGATCGGCCGGTGGTAGGGTGGGCCTGTAATTCATTATTTTAGCGACAGCAATCTGACTTTGCACTGCAAAGGGAAAGGGAAGCAAACACACAAACTAGAAGCTGAAGGGAGAGAGCACGAGAGCAAACGCAAGGAGGCGGTGTTGAAAGGGCTCCTTATCGAGCAATTTCGCCGAAAGATTAGTTGACATTCGGGGAGTGATTTCGAGGATTTATTAAACGCGCAAAACTTGGTTGGAGTGTGTTATTTTGTTCATTTAGTGCTTTAATTGAAGCGATGCGAACGAAAGGTGGACGAGGTTGAGCATCGGGTTGTGATTTTCTTCGGGATAAATTTCCTCCCGTAAATCCTCCGAGCGTCCCGTGATTCGGAATCAATGCTTCGAATTGAAGTTTGCAGCCCGGCCGGGTCGGTCGGTTTCTGCCTTCCCGTTGGCTCGCTTCGAAGTGTAAATAATTACTCAGCGTTTGACAAAGTGCTGCTTGTTGCAAAGTTTGGGTTTGTGGTTAATGGTGGAGTTCGTTTTGGGCATTTCTTTTCCACCAACCTTTCGCCGTCGTTGTGCTTCGGGTGCGCTAGAGCTCCGTCCCTGCCAGGGGGGGCATAAACCGACAAACTTAATTGTTCTTGCTTGCAGCTAGTACCTTCAATGTGGGTGGCTGCCTCGGTGGAAAAGGAACAGAACGAAACGAACGGACGTTTTGGAAGAAAATTCGGCTGTCGAAAAGTAAAACACCATTTTTCATTTCTATTTTCCTTTCAACCTGTACCTGTAGCAACGACAACCAACGGTGGGGTAGGAAGTTGTGGGTTTTTCCGCACGCCTTCCCCCCCCCCCATCCCCCACCGCTTGTGTGCACTGTGCTCCTGAAACATGGCTGGAAAATTCTTTCATCCTTGCTCGCCGTTCTATTTTTCCTGTTTTTCATTCTTTCTCAGCGTGTTTGTGTGTGTTTTTCTCCATTGATCACCCGAATCTCATAACAAATTTCCTTTCCTGCGGGTGAGTTTCCTATTCCGATTGATTTGGCATCGCAGGGGCAGCCCGAAGCGTGCGCTCACCGCGGGAGGAGGGAAAATCACACAAAAATGGCAAAAGAATGGCAGCTCCCGGGGCAGGGACGGGAGGGCGCTGTGGCCTTCGCGGTCCCTCCGAACGTTGGTCGATACTGTAACGCAAAGCTGAGCGAAAGCATTAGGCCAAGGGGATTGAAGAGGATGAGCAAGAGTGAACCAAAACCCGCCGTGCGGCCAGAGCGACGTGCCTTTGGAATCGAGTGCGGAAAGTGAAAAGTGAGAAGTGATTTATGATCCACAAATGAATTCAAATGCAAATAGAATTTCGCTTCGGCGGGTGCGAGGGGGGTGGGGGATGGCATTGACTTGATGACTGGTCGACTGGTTATGGTTCCGGGGGCTCGGGTCGTGTTTTTCTTTCCCGCTTCCTTCCCTTCCGTGCGGTAAGGCGCGTAGGAACGCGTGGCGATGGCGCCAAGTCATAAAAATCGCTTGAAGAAAAATCGTTTCACCATGCATTTGGAGCGAGGGGCGAAGGTGGACTGGCGCAAAACGAATCAGGGATCAACTATATACACAGTGTATCAGCTCCTTAGTGACACTTTTCTGCCTCCGTCGGGCCGGTTGGCCCGAGCGACCGAAAGTAAAAATACAAACAGCCGATTCGGCCGAAGAAAATTGCACCGTTTTCCACCCCCTCCCCTTTCGACCATCGAGCCAGCTTGGCCATCGTGGGGTTTTGTTTGTCAAAAATTTTCATAATTCCCCCCACCGAATGATTTGGCAGTGGAAGGTACAAACAAATAAATTATTTACCCCAGTTTTCCATCTCCCAGCAACCCTCCCCGCCTTTCCATCCCACTCCGGAACGCGTGCGCGTGCTAACAAGTGGTATTCGGTGTCGGTGGTGTTGATGTTTCTTGTATGCTTCTCCCGTTTGTTGAGATGTTTTTGGATTACACTCCGGTATCACTCGTCGGCTGGACTTCCTATGGTGCTTCTATAATATCGCATTTTTCCAACGATTTTTCCAAAGAATACAAAACGGTGCGATCGAATGAACAATGCCACATCTTTGCCTTGCTCGTCCCAGGTGCTTTCGTCAATGATTGATTGAAAAAAGGAAATGTCTCTGGATTTCTACGACTTCCGTTTTTCCATTGCTTCAACCACGACAACACGCCGCATGCCGGGAAATTGCAGGTAAACATAAAATGCTCTAACTCAAGGGCACTTGTTAGAGGCGTAGTTTTTTTTACAGAGGTGTTCACAATCATATTTCTGGGTAAGGATTATGTTAGGATCGCGGAGACTACGGAACGTTCACGAAAGTTGAAACATAAAGATCGTTGACGATTTTCAACAAAAACCATTGATCTTTGTCTAGAAAATTTTACAACATATCTTTAACACATGTATGCGAGAGTTTTGAAGGTGTTGGTTTTTTCGATATTCCAACTTCAAGGTTTTACGAAAATAAATGTTTGAAACATTTAAATTCAATTCGAATTTCAAAATAACCTTTAACGATTGCTTAACATGTTTTTTGGTTCAAATTCTCCTGAAGAAGATTCTGATGAGTGAAATGAACCTGAAAATTTGTTAGCACTCCTATGTTAATCCTACTTATCATCAACTTTGTTCGCAAAGCTTTAGCATGCCAGTACGCAGTACGGAATGAAATCAGCAATCGCTAAACGCTCCCCCCGGGGTTTCCTCCTCCATGCCGCTCCTGAGCCAGTCCTTCGCCGGCAGTTTAGTAATTAACTAATATGCGCAACCACAACGCTGGAAGAATAAATAAACCCCGCCGCGTAAACAGCCCCGGCCCGGCAGTCCAGCCCCGATGTGTTTCGGATCCTTCTTCTGATTGTTCAGGACCTGCTGCTACCTCGCCTGGGGTTTTGGGGCGGGACTGAAGAAAATTTTCCGCGCACTTCAATCAACCGTGAAACGCTCCGGCATTTGCGTCCGTGGTGGTCGTGTAAATAAACACGATAAACAAACGTGCGTGCCGAGGACACGCGGCGGCGATGCCACGCTTCGGCGCACACACACACTCCCGCCTTGCCTCTTTCTCCGTCGTTCGTTCCGTCGGAATGGGAGTGCGAGTCCAACGTTCTCTCCGTGTGCGCCATTCCATTACCCGACGGAGACGGAGGTTTCTCGACGCTCCAGGGCCGATTTTTCCTCAAGTGTAACTTCCAACAATAGGATAGCCTCGCCAGAAGAACGATTTAATCGTCTGCTGAGACGACGCAGTGGAATCTTGCGTTGGCTGTTTATCATCAACACTGCCTCCACTTGGTTGTAACGCACTCGCCATCGCGTCGGCCTGCTCGGCATCCAGATGATCGCCCACCGGGTGGTGCATTGGAAAAGTCAGCCTCCCCAGCCGGACGCTATTTTTAGCCTTCCACCGCACGCGCGATCCACGCGAGGATCGGTACCGTTTCACTAACTCACGTTTCTTCCCCAAAACCTGCACCATACGTGTATGGGTGTGACGGTGCGCACAAAGGGGAAATAAACGCACACACGTGCATCGTGCACTATTGGCCGGCGCCAGATAAGTGCCCCGAAAGGCGATTGAGAGCGCGGGCATCGGAAAAAGCCATCATTTTACTTTCACGGGTTTTCTACCACAGGGCAAATACGGAAAGAAAAACAGCGCAAAAGAGAATGAGCATCCCGCGGTTGCCAAGATTAGGAAGTCAAACATGTTTGCACAGAGGTTCCCCTCGAGGTTGGCGGACGCCCAACGCAAAAGTCCCTGAGGGGAAAACCGGCGTTGGTAAATGTGATTTTAAATTTCATATCAAGCGCAGAGTGACTCAATTCGCTAAGGAACGCGAGATGAAAAGAAGAAAAAAAAAACAACACTACAAGGCTACCTTTTGTTTGATTTTAATGTTTGAAAAATTCTAATGTTATTTTTTGCGAGGACGGACGAAGTGTATTATCTTTTGATTGCTCCCTCGTGACATTTATTTGACGGAAGATAAATCATCGAGGACGATAGCATTTTAGACCAAGAACGCGTCTC
The DNA here is from genome assembly GCA_914969975.1 of Anopheles atroparvus. NCBI lineage: Eukaryota > Metazoa > Arthropoda > Insecta > Diptera > Culicidae > Anopheles > Anopheles atroparvus. Next base: position 38,010,999 of record CAJZCY010000002.1, on the reverse strand, counting down.
GAACAAGCTTTGCCTTCCAAGGAACTAACTTTCAGTGGATTTTGTTGGTTATTCTGGTAAGAAAATGTTCAATCGCAAATATTGTGGTGTAGAATCTCATGATCAATAAATCTTAACAGCTTGCATTTAAATCTTTTTCAAATGAACTTAAAATCTGCAACAAATCAACTTAAACTCTTTTTCAGTTTTAGTACCTCAATTCACCGAAAAACACAAGACTGAGGACTAAAGGACTTTTGACCACCGCAATCATTCAAATAACCCACTGTGCGTTGGCCCTGGTCGATCGTCACCCATCGTCTCGTGCGGTCTCTACCGAACGCTCACGATCGCACCGACCAGTAGCGTATTTCCCTGCAGCAAACGAAGACGCAGGAGCGCGGTTTTAGCGTCCGCCCTGTTTTTCCGGCGGTTGTGCCTTTCCCTTCGAGCCGCACCCCGTGCCCCTTTTGTTTGTGCGCGCGATAACATTTCCCACACTGTTTACCGATCGTCGAATACGGCCGAGAGAAAATCGGCAAACAAAATAAAAGCGAAAAGCAGGGAAAACTGTGGAAAATAAATACCGACCGGCGGCGCAGGCTTTAATTCGGTCGCGGTTCAACATTGTGTCACCAATTTCGGGAGGATTCGAATCCTCCGAATCCAGGAAGTTGATTCGATAGGCAACCCACAGCAGCGAACCGAGATCGAGCCTGTTGACAGAGCGCGCCCCTAATTGAAGGCGTGCGAATCGGCGTGCGTCACGTGACGCCCAGGGGGAAGTGGTGTGTGTGTGTGTGGGGGGGAAAATCGTGCTCCATTTCCGGTGCGGGGAGGGCGGCGTGAGGTGAAAAGGTGGTGACACTTGTAGTCGGCGGAATCGGCTGGAAATACCGGACATAAAATTAAGGCACACATCCGGTCACAACGGTGTGCGCAAATACTTCTACCAAAAAACAAAAAAAGGGATAGAGAGACAGCGAAAGCGTGTGTTGTGTGCATTCGCGCAAGCGGCACACAATGGGTGTTTTCCGGTCAGTTTATTTGTTCGACGTACATTTTCCACCCCTAGCGTCGGGATCGGTCGGATTTGCCCGGTGAAGGATCGAGCCCCCCCCCCCCCCCGCCGAAACTGGCTGGCGGAACGCGTCCCCCCCCCGTTTGTCCCTCGCAAAGTTCACCCCGGGGCCCCCGTTTCCCGCCTTCCGCGCGCCGTGGCCGGGATGAGTGTAAAACAATTAAATTTTCATGCCCGGTGATGTGCTGTGATGTGGAAATCGGCTTCACCCGTGTGGTCTGCGGAGTGAAAACAAAAGCGTGAAAACGGTTGCACACACTCAACCGAAAAACGGCGGCGGGTAAAAAGTAAAACAAAACAAAACCCTCTGCGTGTGTGTGTGTGTGTGCGAGGGGTGTGAGGAAACAATCGTTGCAGGATCTGTGTGTACCCCACGGGCCGGATAATAACCGCTCCACTTCACGACTTCACGTAGGGAGCAGGGATTTCGGTTAACGTGCTGTGACTGCGGAAGTGCATGCAGTACGACCCTGCGTTTCCTTCCCCCCCCCCCCCCCCCCACCGCCCTGTGCAAGGATTTCCGGAAGGGCCTGCGATCGCGCACTGTCACAAAGCAGAGTCTGTTTACATGGCGAGGTTAATACATTTAATGCTTCATTAAACAACTGTGATTGCGAGTCGGTTGCGAAGCCACAAACCTGTTTATTGAGCCCGGGTTGGCATACTAGGGGGCGCTTCGTCGTCTTCTTCGCACACCCATCCACCCACCGAAGAGCCAAACCGAGCACAACACAACCGAATCGGGTTTACCGTTCGTTTGCCATTCATCCCATTACCCCCTCTTCGTTCCTTCGGGGGGTGGTGTTAGTGCACAATGACCACGCGAGGCATTAGGAGGAAAAAGTCGTACCTGGCGGAGATCAAGGTGGCCGTCATCGGGGCACCGTGCGTCGGGAAAAGCGGTAAGTGAAGAGGGTTCCGGTCGGGCTTAGCACGCCGGGCGCGGTTATGTTTCGGTTGCGGTTCTGGTTCTGCGGACTGGGTGTTGACATTGTTTCGTTGTTTTTACTTTCGCCAAAACGTTACGGGAAAAGGTTAACAAAACTAACGCATATCGCTGTAGTTTGACGTTACTTTTGGCGCGAGCAACGTAATGTTTGGCGATCGATCGCTTAGTCGAATCAAAAACGAGATCGAACAAGTTAAAATTATAAATTACTCACTCTTTGATAGAAATTTTGTGCCCAACAGTTTATTCGCGTTTTAAATTTTAAATTAAGATAAACATTACGACGGAATGCACGAGATTTGCAAAGGAACATGAGTCTCCCGAAAAATCTCCCTCTTGTTCTGGAACTCCTGGTGCTCCTGGGAGTATGTAGCTCTCAAGAAAACTCGCAGGAGCCAACTGTAATCCTACACAAAATTAATAACACTTAAGCTTGGTCTTCCCCTGGCAAGCTACGTATCTCCGGATGGGTAGGAAGCGGAAGGTATTTTAATTTCCCGAGCACAGATCATTTAACGCCGCGAACGATGCTTGTTTGTAAAACTACGAAATAATTTATTTGCTAATAATCTCGACCGGTCCGACTCGCTCGCCCTCGCGTACGTCAGCAGTGCTCCCGGGCGGACGTCAGCACCGGCGAAGGCATCGACACCATCGTACCGCGTCTGTGAAATTAGTCTATCGTTCAGCTGTCATCGTGCTCACGAATCCCGTCAATTACTGTCCTGTGGCGTCTCCATCGTTTGCCAGTTGTCCATGTCCGTTCCGGGCATCGCGACCGACCCGCCGGACCCGGGTCCGGGTGGCAAGATTTGTCCGTCACCTGAATTGGACAGGTCCACGGATACGTACACCTTGCTTTGCGATATCTTTTTTTTTTTTTGCTTTCCTTCTGCAAGACGCTCGTTGGCTAAAATCACTTGTAAAGCACCTTGCAGTGGGGCGAGCAACGGGGAATGCTGTCGAGTGAAGCGCAAAGTATTCGCGCTAAGCGGACTTCAATACCCATAATCCTGCTTGACCTAGGCTTTCAATCATCACCGGGGCCCAAGCGTTCGACAACCGAGTTCGAGGTAACGAGCAGCCACTGGGTTGGTTCGCCCGGTTGGGCGTTTTCTGCCCCGTTTCTGCTCCCGTCTGGACCATCGTTGGCGGAGGGTTTTGTTATCCAAAAATACTTCTCCGCTGATCCGTCTGCCGTCTTAGCAGCAAAATAAAAGAAACCGATAACCGAACAAGATGCAAGGCAAAGAAAAGGCAAAACCTGCCCGCGCAGTAGACCTGACGTTTCGCCCAGGGACTAAATTTAGAAGAACATTTATCGGTCGATGGCAACCACGCCAGGGGTGAACGTGCAGATTGGCATGGGTGGCATGGGAAGGTGGATGATTGGATGTTGTTTGTCGGCAGCGTTTACGGGAGACAGAGAAACCTGTTGGAATGTGGGCAATCATAAATGTCGGGCCGTAAATAATATCTGGTTGTGAAGAAACCATAAATAAGCACCAGGCTGATGTTTACAATTCGGGCTGGTCAGTAGCAGCTCGTAAAAATCTTCTTTTCCTTAAAACAAGAGAAAAAGCTATAGCCCGCGTTACTGCTTTAAAATATCAAACCGTTTTAAGAACTTCCGATTGGGGAGGCCTTTCGGAGGGAGACATATATTATACTCCAAATTATGCACTGTTTATGCACGAATGCTATAGAATGCTGATGGTTTTACATTCCTCCATTCTGGTAGAGGCTGCTGCTAAAATGTTTGCGGCTTCGGTAGATAAGTTTATGGACAGTTCATAGCTGCAAATTCTCGCCCAGCGTCACCAGGCGCCTCCATCGGTAAGTGAGGTCGTCGCGTCGAGTTTTTACTTTCGCCAGGGCCAGACATTCCTGTGATGGTCCATGAATGGGCGATCTTCTGTTCATTCGGTTCTAATTTCTCGCTTGTCCAATGAAACACTCATAAATTTCCCGACGCACAACAAACGGGGAAGCATAAACGCAACACATAACAACAACGAAAAAGAAGACGCGGACGAAGATGTTTCCACACTATAAAACGACCATTAACCTCTGATGCGGGCTATGGATGCCACGCTTGTCGTGTATGGTTTCGGATGGGTTCATGAATGTCTTCTGCTCGTTCGCCCGACCGATCCAAGGCGACCCGGCACAACCCGTTTGGCACGACGAGAGAGCGTCAACATTCCGTTTGCCGTTTTCCTGCCTCCCCTTCCTCCTCTCATCTCTTCGCTTCCTGGCCCTCGACTGGTGACGAATGAGATCGACAGCTGCAAATGCTGACCGTTATTAATTTAACGCTTCCTTCATCGGTATGAAGTTGTGCAGCTGCTGGTGAAAGATACGCATCGCCGCTCGGGGTACAGCCGGTCGGTTTCTTTTCCCTTCGTGGAAAAAAAGGTACCAGTGGGTGGTGGGTCGGACGTTTTTCCACTTCTTCCATTCTTCCGACAGCTAGATGCGATATGTTTACCATTCAAACAGGCCGTTTTGGAGGCCATAAAGGTAGGACATAATCAGGCGTAAATTAGTGTTTTAGACAGGCTGTGCGGAGTGTCCATGAATCTTTGATTGAATGGATGGCAGGAATGCGATAAACATATGAGGGAAATTGGGCAAAACACCACTAGGCTTAATTTAGACCAATAACGCAATGATGAATTTCCAACAAATTATGGACTGATTGATCGTAGGGAGTTTGATAAAAAGGATAAAAAAATACTTAAAAATAAAACTGATCGGTATTATTTGGATGAACATTTTGTTATACTGAAAACGTTTCGAAGCTTCTCAATTAAGTATAAGGGTAAATCGTGAATTCATTTGAGTACATTTGACTGAAAATACTTTGTCAAATAATGATATTTCTATTCGTTAATTGAAACAGAGTATAGCAAACATCGCCGTCTGCCGTCGAGGATTCGCTTCGGCTCAAGTGTATTCGATGAATTTAGTAGCGCCCTCCAAGCATCGCCAAACCGGTTTGGCCATGAATTGCCGGTTCGAATTGTTTGAGAAGTAGAGCAAGATAAACAAATCAACTCGATTGGCTTATTGGAGCATCTTATTCAACTCCGCATCGTTGTCTGGCTTTCCCTTTTTTTTTGCCGTTATCATTTTTGCTAGTGGCTCTGTTAGCGGTAATTGGCTCATTGAATTATGCTAACCGTGGTCGGCATACAAAGATCGCACCGGTCGATTGATTCTCTGCGGACCGCTTTTCCGCCGAGGCCGCCAAGGCAAACATACCGCACAGGTGCGCAAGAAAGCGGCCAGCCTAAGTGGAGCTTGTCCGGTAGAGTATAGATACGGCAGATGGATCTGGCGTTCATCAGATGCAGAAGCAATGATTGATTCGGAAGCTTCTTTTATCGATGCTTGTACTTTTTTTTTCTACCCTTTTCCAGTACAATCGGACGTGCAATGTTAAAGAAAAAAAGCAGCACAGCATAGTGAAGTCATTCTCATGGGAAAATCTACGAACAGCACGAGTGGAAGAGAACAGATAATAATTTAGTTTTGTACTAATTGGCAGGAATGCGTTTGGTTACGCGGAAAGATTCATTTTATTCTGTAATGCTTTAATCTCGTTCAAGTGGGATTTAAATATCGCTATACAAAGTTTTGAGAGGGAAATGAAGAAGGGGATATGAAACCGTTTATAAAACACAACTTACCGAGCATGTATTATCCTTTCCAGCTCTCACGGTTCGCTTTCTCACCAAGCGCTACATAGGGGAGTACGATCATCAGGCAGGTAATTATTTATTCATTAAACTTCGTCAAGTTTAAATCAGCTTACCACCTGCCGTTCGACTCGGCGGCGGTTAATACAGGGATTCGCTAACATCGACCTTTGCTATCTTTCACATCTTCAACCCGTTGCTGCTGTCGTCGGATCCGTCTGCTGGGTGCAGAAAACCGCCACAAATATGAAATCATGGTCGACGGTGAAGCGGTCCTTTGCGAGATTTGGGATACCTGTCCAAAGGTAAGACACGCTGCGCGCTTGTAGTTTATGACGTTCGATAGCCCCGGCAGCGATACCATCTTCGATCAAAGCCCGTCAAAGAAGGCTGATGCTTCTGCTGCACCGAGCGGTGAGATGACTTTCGCGTGCATTATCGTAGTAACCACAGCCAAACGGGCGAAACTGTGTTCATCTGTCAATCTTCCTCAAGCGACCAGTAAGTTTGTAACCGTGTTTTGTAAACTCCGTCCCCGTTAGTCGTCCGGCATGTGGGACGAAGCATCCGGTGCGAGGCATCGGGAAGCTCCCGGGCGGCTTTCAAGCGTACCATCAAATAGGCAATTAGTGCAGGGATTGATGGGGACGATAATTGTCCTCTCGAGCACGCTGTATGGTGCAATCGCCAGCGATGAAGGGACCAGTTCCGGGACGGCGGTTTTGCTGCAAACTCTGACGCCAATCCTCGAGCAGCTGGAGCAGTTGGTGCAGCGGATCGAGATGCAGGAACCGAGCTCGAGCCGCGCACGCCCGCGTCCCCAAACGGTACCGCAGACGCACCGATCGCAGAGGCCACAAACTTCAAGAAATCAAGCTTCCTTCGATGGCGATGGTACGGTCTTCGCACCGCAGGGATCGTCGACCGGTCGGGAGCGGGAGGCGGATGTGAGCGGTCGGTCGGCGGGGTTGGGTGTCAAATTTGAAGCTGTAACCAATCTTGTCACTGAACCACCGTTCGTGGTACCACCGGACTGGCGTGAGATTACGAACCTCGACAGCTACATGGCGGAAGCGAGCGACGAGGAGCCAACGCAGCGCGAAGCACCACCACCCGGTACACCGTCCACGACCTTTGGCTCCGGCCGGACGTTCGATCCGATGCTCGCCCAGAGCAGTCCCGTTGCCAGGAAAGAGACGCCAGAGGACGTAAGCCGGAAGGTGGGTCAAACGTTCACCCTTCCGGCGCCGAAGCGTACGCTCGACGAACTTTTCAAGCCGTCTACGGTGGGAACGTTTGCCGTTCGCGAAACGAGCAACTACGCGCTGCCGGACGGAAGCTTCCAGCGAAGCACGAAGACGATCGCCGGCCCGGATGCATCGGTGTTGACCAAGTGCTCGCGGCCCATGCTGGATGCGGTCGTGCTACCAACGGTGTCAGGGGGCTCCCAACCACCGGCGGCGTCCGATCTCCAGGAACATTCCTGTTCGCATCCCGTTCCCAGTGCGCCGCCGGAGGAGAAGCTCGGCGAGCAGGTTTTAGCCTAGCCTGCTCGAAGAAAATGAGCGTTGCCTTTTCTTAGGGTCGAAGATTACAAAATTATCGGTTTTGTGTTAGATTAAATTACACGTTTCGAGCCAGGGATCGATTCCATTTTGAATATATGCGTGCTACTGTAAAGGTTCTGCCTGTTTCCCGAGGCGAACGTAAATCGATCGATCTTATGTTTACTTCATTTCTAAGTGACGTTCGGACTCGGAAGGAGCTGTCCTTCTTTAAGTAATGCCATGCAGAAGTGTCGGTACTGGAGAAACGATTCTTGTGTAGCATTCTCCTCTAGACAAGCACGCTATGGCAGAGATGAAATAAAGTTTAACAGAATGCAGGAAAACAACAAACTGTCCCGCGGCCAATTCTAACATATCGTTTCATCGTTTCCTTTTATAGGTAGAGGAGAACGCGGAGGCGCTCTCACTGACGGCCGGCTCGGAGTCGGTGCAGTGGGCGGACGGGCTGCTGCTCGTGTACTCCATCACCGACCGCGACTCGTTCAACTACATCCGCAAGGCGAAGGAGGAGCTGGCCGGTGACACGCCGGTCGCGCTGGTCGGCAACAAGGTGGACATGGTGCACCTGCGGCAGGTCAGCACGGACGAGGGCGAGATCCTGGCGAAGGACTTCGAGTGCAAGTTTTTCGAAATTTCGGCCGCCGAGCACGTGTACCAGGTGGCGGAAGCATTCCTCGAGCTGTGCCGTGAGGTGCTGACGGCAAAGCGCAAGTCGAAGCAGAGCTTCATCGACAAGATCGACCGCATGCTGAGCGGCTCGCGGACGTACAACCGCGGCAAAAGTGATAGCATATCGCCGAAGGATTGAACCGTCGATCAATCACGATCAACGATGTTTTTTTTTGTTGCCTTCTATTTATTTTCATGTCCCCGCACACGAAACAAATTGCTGTGTCATGGCAGGGTTTGTGCGTTGTTTTCATTCTTTTTATGTTTTCCTTTAAACCATGTTATCGATAGGGGGTGGCTGAATATCGTTTCGGAATAAATTTTATGGGAGAATATTCAGAATTAATTGAATCACTCTACGGTATGGCTACCTTTTTGTTTTTCCCTGTGTACACAAGCATCATCAGAATCGGGTTTTGCTGGGCGCGGAACAAGCGGGAACGCGTAGGGCATCATTTCGGAATTTGTCGTATTCGTGGGCTGTTGAAGCATAGCGCTGTTATTCGATGCATGTGATGCTTAAACTTCGCCGGATGAAGTGAATGAAAGGTGAGATTTACCAACCCCAAAACTAAAGCAAAAAAAGGAATTAAATAGCTGCAGCTACGATGAAAAAAAAAAATAACAAGCCTACCACAAAGAGGCCACGGCTCGCTGGCTGACGGAATGTCACCTCGAGAAAACCGCCGGCGACAATTAGCGCTCCAGACCAGAACGGTGGGCTGGCTTAATTTTTATGTGTGCGGTTGCGGCAGAAGCAAAATAAAAAAAAAGTATAAAATCTCTCGCGCTAAAAATGCAACCAAAATAAATGCTGCGATGCGAAACAATAACAATAATAACGACAATAAAAATAATAATAACAATAACAACCGTTCCGGATCCGGCGGCTTATGGGCGTTTTCGTTTCGGCGGGCGAATTTTTCCATTTTCCTGGATTTTTTTTTTGTTTTTTTTTTTTTTGGTTTGCTCGCGTCACGGGTTTTACGATCCGAGATGCTCGTTTCGCGTTTCTTCCTTGCGTCGTGCGCTGCGTCCCACCGCCAGCCGATGCATTTAATTCGTCACGGGGCAGTCAAAAACCGGATCACGTAGAGCGACCCCACGGTGACGATGTGTGTGTCCGCCTACCACCGGCCGGAATTCGGTGCGTCCTGTCGATGGAGCCGCCTGGTGCCGTTGGTGGTGAACGCGTTGAAAATGAAAAAGTCATTTCACGATGAGGTGCAGACGGGCGGGCAGACGGGCGGGCAAACGGTTATGGAAAAAAAATTCCCCGCCTGTACACCGAAGGCGAATCAAAGGAAGCCACGATTTGTCGACCGAATGCGTCCGATTCCGAGGCGCTGGAGTGGAAATTGTCGACGATGAGACATGAAATATTTCAATATGCTCACCTGCCGGGTCAGTATTGGCACGTTTCGGTGTGTCTGTGCACGACTTTAAAAGTGGTGTCCACACGGCCGGCGAGTGGGGTTTATGGTGACAATAATCTACAGTTGAAGTGGGAAAGAAGTGAGAAAAAAAAGTAAACCAGTTCTCAACAAAACTCAACGCAAACGGTGGAACGCTAGCTAGTTGATGGGAAGTATAAAAAAAAGGGAACCACAACAATAAACAGACTTGTACAGCGCCGTAGCGCAGTGAGAACTCATCAGTGAAGAAGGTTCGCGAGAGGTAAGCTAGCGTCCCCGGCGACGAGGGGACAGGTTGAAGCAATTTCGGAGTTTGCCAAATGGGAGCTACGATTGAAGTTTGTGCTTCTAATGGAGTGAAAATATTGAATAATTTATGGACTGCGACTCACAACAAAATAAATTGCGTGTAGTATCAGATTGAATGGGCCCTGGCTGCCGTGTTGGTCGACATGACGCCCTTGCCAAGGACCCCGGAGGGAGAGAAACGCTCGGCCCCGGGAGGGTCAGCGAAGGGATGGCGAGCGACAGAATTGATAGCTTCAACGTTCCGTGCTGGCGATGGGGCGAATCGGGACACCGGGTGGGGTGAACCAGTGTTACGTTATATTATGCATAGCGGAATGTGAAAATTATACCACAGCAATAATAAACCGGAGTGGCACTCCGGGCAGCCCGGGAGGAAACGGGCCTAAAAAATCGACTGTAAAGAAGCGGCCGGTTTTTCGGGGACATCGGTACATCAAACAAACTGGCTCGGGTTGCGTTACGGCGGGAAATGTATGCAATTTTATTTGTTTTTCCTTCACCGTTAGAAGCACACGCTACGGGATAATAAACTATGACGCTGGCTCCACTATATCTTGCTATCGGTTATGTAAATTTATGTTTTTAATTTCTCTTTTATTTAGAGCTTTCGTTTCTGGCGCCCATCGGTGGACCGGAATCGCAAGCCGACAAAATCCAGTCAGCATTACACCCGAATGCCGGACCCGTTGCAGCCATTTAGGGGCGTTGGAAAGAGCACACACCACCCCATCCGGAAGCAAAGGGGTGGAGAGGCGGTGGTGATGTGCCGGGGCTGGAAAGGAAAGCTCCAGATGGAAAATAAGCAAATGCAGCCAGCCATTTTAGGGGTTAAGTTTCCGAAACGCCCCTCAAATGGGGTTGCCTTAACGCTGGAAACTTTTCTAATTAAAATTCCATAACCGTGAACGGAAAATGGGTGTATCGATGTGTATGGCAAGTGTGTTTAGAAAGAAACATTCTTACGGCTTCGAGCTTCGGTGGAAGGTGTGTTTAGGAAGTGAAATAGTTCTGAGCTGGATAGAAAGAAAAGAAAACAAACAAAAAAACATGCAAAGAGGAACTTTCGCTTGAAAGACGCTCGAAACATCTAGCATGCAAGTTTGAGCAAAGGATTCTGTGGCAAATTAAATAATTCCTTTGCTCCCATTGCTCGGGTTCGGTAGGGTTGGGAGGGGCGCTACTCTGGTCCGTTTGTAAATTGTAGCTAATTTCCATTTGAGTGCGTGCGAGCAAGCAGCACCGTAACCGCACTCTACTCGTCGAGCTATCCAGCTCGGTGCCGCAAACCTAGTCATCCCGATTGCAAAGGCATGAGCACGCAAGACTCCGTACGGCAGCGTACGATGTTCAATCCCGCTCCGATGGGTTGTGCGTTGATGGAGACGAAGGCTCAGTGCAGAGCGCTCAGCACCCGCCACAAGGACGCCCGTTTATGGGGCAAGACACAGTGCTCCACGCCAAGCGATACGCGTCGTAAGTTTAATTTAATTAGAATTATTTATGGGTAATGTGCAATGAAACTTGCATTAACCAGGAGCCCTCCGCCGACGGGGGTACCATTTTGATATACGCGCGCTCGGGGCCGGACAAGAATTATTGCCCGCGTTTCTTGCCCTCGTCGGCCCGTCTGGCGGGCAGCGGCAACAGTTTGTGGGTGTCGGTGCAGTCTGGCTGGGAAGCGAAATGTTGAGAATTTATTTATGAATTTAGTTACAGCATCGCCGTCAGGACTGCACGCAAAGCCGTGGTTTACTTTGCGTAAATGTGTATGCAGCACCAATTTTGAGAAGCGTTCAATGATTGAAAATGTGCCTCGCTGCATTGAGACATTTGTTTCACTGTTCGTGGGGTTTTTCAGAAAAAAACAGAAAGAGAACGAAAGAGAAAAACAGTTAACATTCTAGAGTTCGGAGCCTGTGTCTTAAAAAATCTGAAAACGTTTAAAGAATTGCAACATAAACATACACTTATTTGTGAATGAGATTTCATTAAAAAAAACACGCATATGAATTTCCTAAGCTCAGAGTTATCGCAAAGAATATGTAACCCATCATTTTTAAACAATACTTTACATTTAGCGTTAATATAAATAATCCATGTATCTAAAAAGTACTTCGCTTGCGAGCGAAAAAACACACGCGGCTCTATTCGTTGATTTCCATTCCCATTTGGCGCGTTATCCGAGTTCGCGTTTCCCAATGAATGCATTTCCATCGTAAATAAATTATTAAACCAGCATTCCCCGGCCAGCGTGAAGGACTTTGCCTGTGGGGAAAAAATCTGATCCGCCAAATCCCTGACTCATCAGAAAGCCCTGCAAGGCTTACAAACCATTATTGCTGATTCCTCTACGAGGGCAAAATAATACCTCCCGCTTTGACAGACGGCGATGAGAGCATCGGTGAGTACATTTTCGGGTTTTTTTTTTCTCTCCATCGAGTTTAAATTATTGTTGAAAATTGGTGCTGCAACCCATCAAAATCCAAAGCTTTTGGATGTCCGTGCCGTGCAGACTGTTTGTTAGCGGCATGTGTGTTATAAAGCTTTGCAACATAGCTTGTTTGTTTCGGTTACACGCTGAGCTAACGAATTATAACTTGTAGCATACGAAATACCACTTTGTTATTGTCTTTTACCAGCACTTGTGTGGCTCACGAAGTTAATCCACTGGCTTAAACTGGTTCGTTATCCATCTCGTTTGTTTGTTTTTAAATAGTTCTCGAAAATTTGAATGCGATCGTCCAAAACTTTGAAGGTGTGGCCCGTCATGCGTATTGTATGGCAACAGAAGCAAAAATTTACACAACATAAAATGAGCAATTTTTTGAGCACCTTCCTGCTGCTGAAACAATAAACTAATTGAAGATCTTTCGTATATTGAATCAGATATGGTCACCATTGAACCACAGGAATCCAGTTTTAATGCTTCCGTTTTTTTTTATCTAAAAGATTTGGAAGATATAGGTGGGCTATATGCAAATTCCATCGTCCGAAATTTGCACAGAACGCAAGGGAGCGAAGCGATGAGGAGTCCTTTCAACTTAACACACAATACACACCGGTAAGCAACCCCCTCGGTGCTTCCTAATCACCCAGCACGCTGGCGGGGTGGTGTTTTTGGCTGGGAAATGTCCCGGGAAAGTTTCACCGCTCGTGACCATTTTATTTGGCGAGTGCGGTTGGGTGAAATAGTTATTATCAATTAAATTCACATTTGTAATTGAATTTAGATAGTTTTGCTCGTTGTTGCGTGAAATTTACCCCGTTGGCCGCAGTTGGTGCGGCATTAGCGTGGGAGAAATGTATAGTTCACAGCTCGCTCTGCGTGCGTGTGTTTTTGCGCCATTTTCTTTTTTGGCCAGCGGCGCGTAGCGAATCGGTTTGTGGACAACGGGGTGTGCGGCAACGATTATATCGATTGTCGGATGGCTGGTGGTGGGTTTGTCCGATAAATAGATCGCAATATAGGCAGAAACAAACAACAAACAGTCATCGATAGGGTTGAACCAACAAACATGGTGGTGGAAATAAAAAAAACGAAAAGAAAGGAATGTTTCACGATTTAGCCCACCAGTAGCAGCGATAAAATGTCCACACCTAATGGCGATGGAACGAAATTAATAATATCAAAAGCTTTTTCCGTCACACACAAGTAAAAGGGTGAAGAAGAAAAAAAAAGAAAGGAAATGACATGTCATCACCACCATTGGAAATTATAGTGCATGTTAGCAAACGATGTTGTTGATTTTTAAAATAAGTGCATATTGGCCACAGTATAGATTCCATGATATATTTACCCGACTAATTAGCGACATCCACCCCCCCAGGGCAGAGCAAAGTGTTGTACACAAACACGTCATGTTTGTGATACTGATCAAACCGAATGCCTGGTTGGTGTAAATAAATCAGTAAAAGAAAATGATTAACAGCTGGGTACTCTATCACATTTAGTTGCATATTTTCCATGCGTTTGTTTTCCCATCTGTGTTCCCATCGCGGCGACCGCTCTTCTACTGGGTATTTTTTATTAATCCGACTCCGGGGATGTTGTACTCAATTTTATGGTCATACCCGCGCCTTGGCGATGGATTGAGCTAATGGAAAACTTATAGCAGTTCCGTGTGCAGTGGACGCTTTTAGTGAGGGTGTAAAAATCAATCCATTCGCTAGTTGACCCCCAGGGGTTGGCCCAGCGGTGAAGCAGATTCGTAGAAGCTTACAAAGGTGCAAAGGAAAGTGTGAGCAAAAAACACAACAACTTGACGAGAACCCGCAACACTGCAAATGGTCCTGATTTATGCCGCTTTTACTGCCAACGAATGGCAGCGCTATGGCAGGCTCGGCTCGGCCCGGCTTGACAAGTCTTAAAATCTTGGCTGTAAAATAATTTCTACCCTCCGAGCACCTGCGGATAAGAAATTACTTTCCCGAATGGATCCACGTACCGAATTTTACAAGTCCTGCGGTGTGTATTACGGATTCGGAGCGCCTTCGGTTCGTTCGCAGACGCTGGGGCTGAGCTTTGCTCGGAGTCGACGGGTGACGTACGGCGTACGCACTCCGCACCGGTTTGCCGTGGTGTGGGTAACCGGTGAAGGTGTCGGTAAAGCGTTATTAGCCCGCCGACGGCCCAGAAACGTACGTCAGGTGGTAGTAAAAGTCGGCAAAGTAATGCCCTTCAAGTGCTCACTTAGACGTGTTAGATGACAAAACAGGGGGAGGGTTTAAGGCTCACAAATTTCCAAGCGCAGATGAATACGGTGGCAAGCAAGGTTTATTTACTAGCACAAACATAAGTGCTTTCGCTAGCCTGCGATTCGTGTGTCTGCCATTTTGGTTGCGTGTTACGGTTTTCTTCGTTATGCTAAGCTTTACTTTCCATTATCTTCCATCTTGGAACTTGCAAAAAAAAACTTACACCAACTGCAGTGCAAAGAACGTTTGCTGCTGGTAAATCTACATTTCGGTGGAAACGTTCCTTTCAAAGATATCGTCCTCAGGGTCTATGTGCATTTGGAATTATCGGTCTGCTTGATCCGACCGCCGTCAGGCGCGAGACGAATTATATCTTCAAAGAACGACCGAAGACGCAAATCATTCGAACCCGAATGCGTAATTTATTTCTTTCCCGCCCGTTTTGCTGGCGTTTCTAAGAAAACCGCAGGACCGCTGCTGGCGGCATCCTGAAATAACGATTCAATATTGACTTATTGGCTTATTGAAATAAAACATTCTTTCATCTTCCATCATTACAGATCAATCGGTCGGTCGGGGGGGGAGGGAAATAATGTTCCTTTTGCGGTTGGCTGCGGCAGTGAGTCCTGCGGTGCCTGTTTACCGCAGAAGTATCTTCATTTTCAAAAGTCATCAGTTAGTTATTAGTGCCAATGTTTTCTCCGATTTTTCTCTTTGTTTGCAGCGGTCTCATTTGTGGCTAGCTGGTAGCCTTTGATCAGGCGGAACACAATCGAGCAGAGAAATTCATTTGTGGGAAACATACTCTACGTTTGCTTCGTTAAGATACGTCGTACTTATTTAATATCTTACAATAGACTGATGGAAATCGGTTACATGGAATAGAAAAGTTAGTTCGTTTCATTGACATGTATCATCGTTAAACGATTGCGTAAGCAATGTAGCAGATCGCAAAAGAAAATGCAATGAGTCAGGAAGAAAGAAAGAAAAGAAAAAACACACCAAATCGCCTGCAGAAAAGCTTACCGTCTCCAAAGTGCTAATGGAAAGTGCGCCTTTTCGGGTCGTTTAATTTATCGAAATTTGGCCGGGTCCGGGTCATGGCTGGCAGTGCCGCACGAAACGATTATTTTCCGTGTCCTGTCATGGCGAAAACCCCAACCGCCGGGCAGCAGGACGATCCGTATCTTCCGATAGCGGCATACGCCACCGGTCGGGCCGGATCCGATCGAGTGGAAACCACGAACGCCGGATGCACGATTGATGGAGGTTATAAACGCAGAATTTATTTGGATTTGATATCGAAATCATTAGGGACGTGATCCGTACCGTCCTTCGGGGCCAACAACCCCGGCGGGGTCAGTCGCCGACTTTTCTTCCGTCTCGTGCCTTCGCCTCACTTTAGATCTAGATTAACCGTATCCTATATGAAACATGCAGGGGTTTCTTAACCGCCCGCTAATGCGTGCCGGGAACGAGCAAAAGGACTAGCGCCCGGTGGCGCATGGTCGGCCTCCGGAAACCGGTACCGAAGCTGAAATTGAGCTGACGCCGGGCTGGCCGTGTGGCAGTCGGACGGTTCAGGGCTCCGTTCCGTATCGCACAAGGAGATCGAACGGAAATTGGTCGAAATGGAGGGATTTCCCTGTTAACAGCAAACCATTAGCAGGTAATGTTTTCATATTGGGGGGGTTTTTTTTTTGGTGCCCTACTTTCCCTTTCTGGTGTGCGGCCGTTTCGTCCGTCGGTTCCATTTTGCATCAATTTGATCGGGCCGCTCGGACGGACCTTTTATCGATCCTTACCTATTAGGTTTGATTGTTATCAGTTTTTCGAAACTTCCCCCTGGCATGATATACATTTCCGCTGCTAAACCGAGGCCCGATTAAGAAGTTGGAAAACATCCATTGCAGGCTTTTAATGCTGCCCGGGCAGGAGTAGGTAAGTACAGCAACATTATCGTAAAAGTGAGTTGAAAGTTGTTTCCACGATGGGATGCTTGGAAATAGATGGTTTTGTTTCAACTTTAGAGAAAATTGTCAATCACAAAAGGTAAAAGTTCGGTTCCGCCCGTCTTGAGGAAAGTCATGGCTTCTCCGACGGATTTCGCACTTGATCAGTCAAACACCGAGCAGTTCCGGAGCAATCGTTCACTGCACCTTCACACATCCTTCGTTCGGCATCGATCATTCCGTTGACAACAAGTGCAGTCACGTGCCATGTTAACCGTGGGGGGGAAAAAAAACCCCCTCGGGCCCGCCTAAAATTCAATCCTGCCTGCATCGCACCGAGCGCACACACGCCCCAAAAGGACGCCTAGCGTGAACGGTGCTGCAAATAAATATGTTAAACGTCACCAGCTTTGACAGACGACTAAAAAGCTCTTGGCTCGAAACCGCAGCCGGGCCTTGCGCCTCGATCGACGGATGCGACCGACGGAGATGCACACTACCGCACGCCACAACCCCCCTACACCCGCCCCAGGTGGCCGACAGTTAGTTTTGGAAGGGAAAATTTATGTGTCAATCTTCATTTGGAATTGCATGCTAGGGACTGTTGGATTGAAATGTTCGGAAAGAAAATCTTGCAATAGACACGCGAGGGCGGGCCTGGCATGTGGAGGCAAACTATTGACGGAGAAGCTGCAGCTGCATGTGTGCAGCTGGCTGGCTGCCAGCGGCTTTTGGATTGTGCATTTGCAACTTCTACGTATATAGATATATGCCAACCGCCGAAAATCTACCGCCATGCCGAGAGCTATCTCTCACTGATGGATCCGAGTGCAGTGAATAGTTGGCAAATGAACACACGGTTTTTGGTCGTTTTTTCCGTGTTTCACCCTGGCTCCCTTCGGTGCAATTCAGGGTGGTTGGTAGTTACATTCGTTACATGCATCAAAGACTCGATACAACATTTCATGGTGTACCAATGGAAAAAAAAAGTCAGCCACGAGTACGGTTTAGGAGCAGGGATGAGCAACCTCCGGTTCTGGTGGGCTGGTTTTCCATTCTACAAATGTTTTTGTTTTTCCATTTTTTGTTCTGCAAACAGTTTGTGTAAGCATTATGCTGCTAGGAATTTAGCGATGGATGGAATAATATTTCACGAAGAATTTTTTTAATTTATAAATTAATTGTCATGCATTTTTCATGCAAGTTCCATACTTTCACATTTTAATTTCGAATATTTCAGGTGCTTTTTCGAAATATGTTAGATTAGATGGGTTATCAGATTTTTTTTTTTTTTTTTTTTTTATTTCGTGAAGAACGGACCGTGCCGTATTGCTTAAAACTAATTGACTTATTCTAGGTTTACAATAATCATAGTGATGGGCATTTCCTCCCGATAAGAAACCATATCCCGGGTTTTGCTCGGTTATTACAGTAGGTATTTCCAGTTTTGTGTGGGTTGTTGGTGTTTTTTTTTTCTTGGAATATTGTTCATGTGATGAGCTGTATGGGTTTATGGAGTGTGTTTGTGTGTAGTTGTGTGATTTTTTGTATGGTTCTTGCGGGTTCTAGTGTCGGATGGTCAAGAAATTTAAAGAAGAACCGTTTCATCCACCGCTCGAATGCACTCCTAAGCGGTGGTCTTCTGCCTTCAGATTTTAGTGTTATGCGTGAATTCGTGTTCTGCCGAGGGACAAACATAACATTGCACTGAGGTTGGGAGGGGGATTGGAAGTAAGGGAAAGGAGAGGAAGGAATTAGTAGCTATATGGAGATGTCGTTCTCGCAAACGAATCTGTAGATGATCTTCAAGTAGACTACGTCGCGACCAGCCAGGATGTCCCGGATGGGGACCTCACTCTGTTTACCAACGGCTCTGATTGCGTTGGTCAGGGTGGGACGAACCGAATCAAACTCCGAGC
Source organism: Anopheles atroparvus (assembly GCA_914969975.1). Classification (NCBI taxonomy): domain Eukaryota; kingdom Metazoa; phylum Arthropoda; class Insecta; order Diptera; family Culicidae; genus Anopheles; species Anopheles atroparvus. The sequence continues at coordinate 37,992,759 of CAJZCY010000002.1, read as the reverse complement.
ATGACCACAAAATATGATCGATGTCGTGGTAACCGATGCCGCAAGTGCACTGTTTTGAGTCAGCCAGACCCATCCGCTGCAGATGGGCGTTCATCGCGAAGTGATTTGACCGGAGTCTGGACATCATACGGATGAAGCCCCGACCCACTGTTAGACCGCTATACCAGGGACGTAGAGATACCCGGGGAGAAATGGAAAAATGGAATCTCCCAAGCTCACCCGCAACCCAGTCCCTCTGCCATTTTTCGAGACAGAGTCGCTGTGGTATGTGAAGGAACTCGTGAGATAGAATTGGTCTATCGATGAGTGCTCCTGAGTCGAAACCCTGTTTGGCAAGATGGTCAGCCCGCTCATTACCTAAAATGCCACAGTGGGATGGAATCCATACGAGTGATATGCGGAAGGCTTGGTCGAATAACGAGCTTAGGGTACTAATTATTTTACGCATAAAGTATTCTTGGCTCTTTAGTGAGCTAACGGAGCTAAGTGCTTCGACCGCGCTATAACTATCTGTGAAGATGTAAAAGTGGCCGGGGGGTCTTGCACAAATATTCATCAGGGCGTAATAGATTGCTGCTAGCTCAGCTGTGTATATATTACACGGCTGCTCTAGCTTAAAGCAGGCTTCAAAAGAGATGTTATAGATTCCAAACCCTGCCCGGTCTTCTACTAAGGATCCATCGGTATAGAAGGCATTGATTGGTTGTATGTGACCAAACTTATTTCTGAATATGTTAGGAATTTCCCTCGGGCGATTATTTTCCGGGATATTCCTAACTTCCTCGAGCAAAGACGAGTCAATGCTAGCAAGGGAGCTGAATGAGTCTGGGAGTGATATTACTTGATCTACCAGTGTACTCGGGTTGACTTGAAGGCCTTCGAAGTCCTGAAAAGTTTTCATGATTTTTGATCTGGACCCAGCCTCAGCTAGTGCCTTGAAATTGAGTATTATTGTAGGATTGGTTGCGAGGGATCGGATCAGTACGCGCAGGGCAAGTTGTTGGTAGCGTAGTTTGAGGGGCATCACCCCCGTCAGTACCTCCAGAGACATGGTGTGTGTGGATTTCATAGCGCCCAACGCAATTCTTAGGCTGGCGTACTGTATCCTCTCCAATTTTATTAAATGGGCCTTAGCTGCCCAGTGGAAACAGAAGCTCCCGTACTCTAGAACGGAGCGGATTGTTGTTTTATATAATCTGATTAGATCTGATGGGTGTGCACCCCACCAGAATCCTGTTATCGTCCTGAGGAAGTTTATACGTCTTGAGCATTTTTGAATAATATGCTTCACATGGGTATTCCATTTGAGCCTATTGTCGAACCACACGCCGAGATACCTGAATTCTTTAGATACTTTTATTTTCGAACCATACAGAATAAGATCGAATTTAGGCTCGTATAATCCTTTCGACACATTTGACGTTGTGTTGGAGAAAAAAGAGAAGATGACCATTTCTGTTTTTACCGGGGAAAACTCGATCCCTAGTTTTCGGGCCCATTCTGATAAGTTATCCAGAGTGACTTGTAATGGACGTTGCATGTCCGGAATGTTGTTGCTGGCTACCGATACAACCCCATCGTCCGCCAATTGCCTTAGTGTGCACTTAGGGGCCAGACAGGCGTCAATGTCACTGACATAAAAATTATATAAGAGGGGACTCAAGCAGGATCCTTGTGGAAGTCCGCTAAAACTGGTCCGCACCTCATGACGAGTACCATGTGTGAAAAACATCACTTTTTCTGAGAGGAGGTTAAAAAGAAAGTTATTCATTTTAGGGCTTATTCCCGCCGATTGTAGCTTATGACATAGAATGTCAATGAGTACTGAATCGAAAGCACCCCTTATATCTAAGAAGACCGAGGTCATCATTTCCCGACGAGCGTGAGCCAATTCGATCTCAGATACAAGAAGGGCTAAACAATCGTTAGTACCCTTGCCCTTGCGGAAACCATACTGGGTGCTAGATAGAAGCCCCTTCGATTCAACCCATCTATCCAGGCGCAGAAGAATCATTCTTTCCAGTATTTTTCTCAGACATGACAACATTGAGATGGGTCGGTAGGAGTCGTGGGATGAGGGGGGTTTGCCGGGCTTCTGGATGGCAATAACATTGACCTCTCTCCACTCCGGTGGGACCATGTTTTGCTGTATCAAGTTGTTGAAGAGTATGAGCAGACGTTTCTTTGCCAACGCGGGCAAGTTTTGTAGCAGTTTGTACCGAACTTGGTCTCTACCGGGTGACGAGTTATTAGTCGAGAGGAGGGCTAGTGATAACTCTACCATAGTATAGGGGGCGTCGAGTTCCATTGGTTCTACTTCCCGCGTCTCTTGGGTGAAGCTGTTGGTGGCCGCAAAGGGAGGACATACTTTCAGTGCAAATTGCTCTAGCCAGTCGTCGGAGTAAGATTCACTCTCGTTGGTCTCTTTGCCATTTCGCATTTTTTTTGCCATTTTCCAAAGAGAAGCAAGCGAGGTAGACGGCGACAGGTTCTGAACATAATTACGCCAGAAGCCTTTCTTTTTTGCCTTCAACAGGTTTTTACATTTCTTCTCCAGCACTTTATACTCGTTATATAGAGTGTCGGAGCCGTAAATTCGGAAGACCCGAAAAGCTCTTTTCTTTGCCTGAAACATGTTTTGGCAGTCTTTGTCCCACCAGGGATTGGGGGGCTTGCCGGGTGTACGCGATCTGCCTGGCGAAGTTGTTTGGGCAATTTGGGCCGAGTCTTGAATGCAAGAGACCAGTAAGGTGTACTCCTCCAAAGGGTGTATATTTGTGGCGAGGCGGGAGAAGGATGTCAATATTTCGTCTCCATATTTTGCCCAGTCGATATACTTGGTAATGTCCCTTTTGAGGGGAGTATTACTCTCTAAGAGATGTCCTGTGGCGATCATGGTTTTTATTGGAAGGTGGTCGCTGCCTAGGGGATCTTGGATCACTTTCCATCGAATGTCCGAGGCGAGAGAATTAGAGCACAGGGACAGATCAAGCACGCTGGTACTTGTGCGACTAACCCGTGTGGCTTCACCTGTATTCAATATTGCTATACTATGGCTGGTACAAAAATTTACTATCACTGGGGCCAGAGCGTCTTCCGTCTGCCCACCCCATTCATAACCATGGGAGTTGAAATCTCCCAAGATTAGGACTGGAGAGGTTAGGACGGTAGAGAGGATATTCAGGTCCTGAGAAACTATTGAGACCATTTCTGGGGTCTTCGGTTTGGGCGGTATGTATATGGAAACGATTGTGACGTCAAGTGAGCCTAGTTTGGCCCTTGCTGCCACTGCTTCCACTAGGTCTAGGTGAGGGATAGTAACTCGGTAGAAAGAGTGGTTTCTTTTTATGCCTAATAATACTCCTCCACCTAAGCTGGCTCTGTCTTGACGAATAACGTTATATCCATGAAGGGAAAGAGATATATCTGTGGAAAGCCAGGTTTCACAGACGGCAAACGCGTCACAATGGTGCTCACTAATTAAAACCTTGAAGGGATTTAATTTGCCTAGTAGGCTTCTGCAATTCCATTGAATGATGTTCGCGAAAGAAAATTTTAGTTGTTGTCACGGATCAGGCATTCCAAGGCTGGCCACTTTCCTAAAAGGTTCTTGATCCATGACAGAATCAAAGGCTTAGCCAGGGAGATCAGGCTTATAAGGCCTTCAGGAAGTGCAAAGGATTGGAGGATCGCGTCAAACATATCCGACAGAATTGGGTTTCCAGGGGAGGGTTGGTGGGGAACTAACGGAGGAGACTGGGTTCTCTGACGTTTAACAGACGGAGAGGAAGGGGACGGGAGAATCATGTCGCCTTGAGGCGCGGCATTAGGGGGAGACGCAGATTTCGGTTCGCTAGCACGATCAGGAGCAGGTTTCTCATTTGTGTGTTTTATTACGGGCTTTCCATTGTTACCATTTCCTCTCCCTCGCGAGGTAACAATCGGTTCGTAAACCGTTTCGTTTTCTAGAGCGGGGAAGCACAACGGGGCGAACGGGTTGGTCTGCGGTGCTCTCAGCACCTCTGCAAAAGACCCACGTGCACGTGCAACGACCGCCTTTCGGTTTTCTGCTCGAATTTTGCGGTATACAGGGCACTCGGTAATTTCGTGCCACGGTTGACGGCAGTGACCACATTTAGAGGCTGTCGCCGGGCATTCCGCCGTGCTGTGAGAGCCCCGACATTTGCCACAAGCCTGCTTGTTCGAGCAGTAGCCCTCCGAGTGCCCGATCTGATTGCAGCGCGCACACGTTGACGTGCGAGGGACATACGGCCTGCGAATAGGGATCCGCAGCCCCTCGTAGACGATAAACTTCGGGAGCTCGGTTCCCTCGAAAACAACACGAAGCGAGGACGTCTCGTGGAAGACCTTCTGCCCCTCTGCGGTTACTGATGCGGCGTATAACGGGCGCACCTCTAGTACCCTCGTCGCAGGCGAGGACTTGCTAGATCCACCCACAGCGAACTGCAGAAGTTCGTGGCAGGGGATTCCGCAATCCTCCACGACCCCGGATACCTCCACTCTGCTATCGGGTATGTATACCCGATAGTGCTCCGTAAACAATGGGTCGGCGGCGATCTGGTTCGCTTGGACCCGATCTGCAACGGTTACGACAAGCTTATTCGGTCGCACACGTAGGACGTCGTCGATTTTATTATACTTTGCTCTTAGGGAGCGGTTAATGGATACTTGATCAAGCGGCTTTTCCCTGGGCATGAAAAAGACCGAGAACGGTCCCTTCCATCCCTGCGGGTATGCGCGGGGCCTGGCTGGCAGCGGGGGTCTCTTGACTGCGGTAGATTCTCCGGCTACTGAAGTTCTTTTTTTTTTTTTGACTTCAATGAAGTCGTCCGCCAGGCCACTTTCGGCTCCGGCGTCGACCTCCATTGCAACGGTAGGGCAGGGAGGGTAGGAGGAGAGGACAAGGGTCACCCTGCACTACTACGATCGATGAGCAGGTGCTCAACGTACGTAGAGTCAGGGCGCCACAGAAAGGAACCAGTGGTGTTAGTAGTTTGTAGTCCTGATGGGTCCGAATCACAAACACTGCAGTGTATCACAGTCGCGTGGTATGCGTCCCCTCCACACACGTGGGCTCAACGATGCGTCAGTAGGCTGGTGGACAAGGCTGGTACAACTCTCGTGTCTTTCCTTTTGCTCTCGTTACGCGCTGATCGATAGGTGTCCGATCAAGGCGAGATGCCAGACACTCGGGGTACACTCACACTTGGGATGCTGGGTTACAATAGCGGCTTTGTGTGATCCACTGTGAGGCTGTATGCAGGTTCGGGAACTGAAATTACACTTTGCAGCCACGTTGCGCTCTGACCGATAAACGTCCGTTCAGGGCGAGAGCTGAAGGCAGAATGGGTTATCAGATTTTGTTGGCTTAAATTAAGGCATAGCATTGCTTTTTCTTTTCTGTTTTATGTTTTCTGAGATTTGTAAAAAACTAGTTGTTTAAATAAAATTGTTGTTCGCTCCGTGCGTTGTTGTGTAAGACATACGAAGGAAGTTATGTCTTAAACGGAGGATCTGTTCAGCAAAACTTTGACAAAGGAAGATACTCTAAATACGCCTGTCGGTGCCCGAAACATTACTTGCATGCAAAGAAAGTAAGATTACAATTCAATCAAAAAAAAAAAAAAAAAAAAAACCTACCGCCGTCTTACCATCGAAAGTCAACGCCAATGTTCCGGTAGACAAACTTTTCCTTGTCGCTCGCCTCCGATTGGCGCGGTCGGTTTCACAAGAGGGCTCAAACTTTCCCTTCAAGGACAAAAAGTGTGCACCCAGTGAGGAAAGGACGAGAGAGAGAGAGAGAGAAGGCAAGGGCGAGGAGCTCGGTTGCGTGTCGAAGGCACTCCCGGCGAATGAAGATGTTGCGTAAAAGTTTCATTATTTTTCACTTCACCAACTCGCTTCGACTGGTCGGTAGTTAGTTGACGTTGACACATGAAAGCCTTAATGGGACCGCGAGTCGACGCGCGCCGGAAATGCGGACGGGTGCGGGCTGCTTTTAATGATGGCGCGGTGGTGCCGTTTTAATGACGAATACTTGACTGTTTTCGGGAAATAAACAACAAGAAAAAGCAATTATTTTCTAATTTCGCGCAAAATGATAATGACGCATAAATGTAAGGGAGTGCGAAGGGAGGAGAGGAAGAGAGTCGGTCTGCGCGGTTTCGCTGGGTGTTGGCGGTAGATTCTTGACAAGTTCAAGGAAAGTAAAGTGAAGTCCAGTCCAGCTTCCCCAAAATGTCGTCACCACTTTCATCTTGTTAGGCAGATAACGACCACCTTGGATTGCTTGAACGGTGCGGGAGGGAATGCGACAAGCGGAAGGTACGGAGTGTCCACGTCGCTGTCAGGCCTTAGGTGTTTTCATCAGTCGCTTCAGGCTTTCCAATCCAGGTCGTCCAACGCCAACCCTGACAAAAGTGATGTTTATCTACCAAACTTTTTACTTTCAGCACTTTTCAGAGCACAAAGCGGTCGGGTGGCGGGCGGACCCCCAAGTGCCACCCCCTTCCCCTCCAACCCTGGCTGTAGACACACACAAAAAAACGTGGAAGCTTACCAATGCTTCCCAGGGAACGGTTCATATTTTGCAATATTGCGTCGACAGAAACACATCCTCAACATTGCTCGCGAAATATATTCTTTTTTTGTATCGACAAAACAGTGGAAGCGTAAAAGGAAAGTTTTTGCCCCAAAAGAAGACTTTTTCGCACAAACCACAGCTTGCCCGGGCAGACGGATGAATCAGTTGGAAGGGGATCTGGAAAACTGGATTAATGGTTGACGCTAAAAAGCACTCAGATAGCGGGAGGACGATTGCCCCTGCCGCGGTTTCCGTAACAACTTACCTGTAATCAGTGTTTAAGAGTTTCGTTAAATCCATCAACATTTCTACGTGTTGAGATGAAGGAGGTTTCCCGAGTTGTGTAGATGCAGGGAAAGTGCATGTGTCAAACAATATTAGCTTATTCACCCTTTATCCCTAGACAATTTTAAGATTACTTTGTTCGCGTCCGAAAAGAATTCGCGGTCCATAGAATTCACACCAAAAATTTAGCCACCGATTGAGCACAATTCAGCTCCTGGCGGAGCGCACACAGTTGGATTTTTTCCAAGCCATGCCAAATGATTTTCCTCCATTGGCTTTCAATAAAGCCGCCCACCATGCCCGATTGAGCAAAAGCCAAAGGGCTGAAGGAGAATATATCCAAATATTCGCACGTAATTGGTTTGCTCAAGCCTAGCCTCAAACGCATCACAACGGGCAGCCGACGCAAGGTACACCGTTGCCATATCGCTGCTGTTTAGTTTTGGACGATTTATTCTTCTAGCTAGTATCCCTTTTCCGCGCCCCTTTCCTCGCCCGCACTTCCAGGGGTCCACGTGTGGACGTCACCTTCGTGCAGTCCTAGCTTGAACCCGAAACACTTTCCAAGCCTTCCGATGGCCGTGTACAGTAAGGGCCCACTGTGTGTGACGGAGCGTTAATATTTGGTGCTAAAACATCAGTGTCCCTTCGTACGTCCGTCAGTCGGCCCTCAACCCCTGTACTCCTTCCCTAAACCGGTCGGTGGCGATGCACTATGCGATGGTTCATTTCGCCGCTGCATCGCATCGCCTGGCATGTGGTCTCCATCGCGTCGTGACCCGCGTCGCAATCGGCATCGGCCCCGGTGAATAAATATGAAATAAGCGGCTTGTGCATATATTTACACACCGCTTCACCGTCGATGGCCGGCTGCTGTGGGCTCCATTTCATGCTGGTTCCCTCCCCGGAGCCAAGCGAGATCGCATTCCGCGCAGGAGGCAGGAGATGGGAGGCGGGGTCGCGAGAATTTTGGCGAACTTGACGAAATGAGCTCGCTCACCTGTTTCATTTATTTATTTAAAGAGGAAAAAATTAAATAGTTCGCTTCGGTATGCACGGCGCGGAACAAACTGCACCGGGCGCTCGTGTGCTGAAATACTTATTGAAGGGACCGGGGCGTGTGAAGCTCTCCGTAACTTTGCTTCTGCCGGCTAACCAACGCGGGGGGAGGGGGAGGGGATGACTGAGATTTTCCAATGCAGGAATTGCACCCGGGAAATTTCCTCATGCGCAAACAGCGCCAGCCTTCTCCTCCGCAACCCAGAAAAAACAAAATCTGGGGCTCTAAAAACCACGCACCGGCGGTCACCATTAACGGTCCGGGGTTCCCTTAACCACGGTAGGCTCCCCGAAACCGAGTGATATGTGTATGCTTATACGCGCATCTCTGTGTGTGTGTGTGTGTGTGTGTCCGGGATCGGATTCGGGAATCGCCCCCGTGGTGCAACCGCGTTCCATTTCGGCTTATATTTGAATTTCCGTAGCAGTTTCCAAATTATTCAACATCAAAAGGTTTCCCTTTTTCACGCCTCGTTAATTTCACTACGGCACTGGCCCATTCTTTGCGAGAAGGGCGAGAAAGAAAAAGGAAAAAATAGAACCGAAGAAACCGGCAATCGTTACTGTAGGAAACTTGTTCGAAGAATTCAACGAAAGGCCAAAGGGACAGCATATTCACAGCTTCATGGTTACAACAGCTACAAGCTTACTGCATGCCTTTGTGATGTGCCTTTGTGCGGCACAAAGCGTACTTGGTAATATTTTCCCTAATAGCGGTAAGGCCTTTTCCAGCTTTTTCCCTTCCTAGACCACTCGAAAGGTCGCCAAACGTGGTTGTGTCTCTTTGCACCAGGTGAGGAGCGCAATGGTTAAGCGTTTTACGTAAAATAAGCATACAGGCATTGTGAAAAGTCTTTTTGAATAAAATGTCTCCTAAAGCGCACGGTGACCAACGACGGTTGCCCGTGGTAAAATGTATCCTTCTACAAAATAAACCCATTCACAGTGGAATCGAATGAACTTTCCAAATGGCTTTGCTTTTCCACCTCCTCCCACCCGCAGGAACAGAACGCATTTAGCTGCCCGAGGCAGATCTTTTGCTAGGATAAAACCACGTGTGCGCTCATGGAGCAACATAACGCCTTCTTTTTGCACCTTCGCGTGGAGCAAGGAATTAGTAACGACCGGTTCGGAACATACGTACCACCACCGGTTTTGTGCCATCGTGTGCCATTTTGCAATCATGCAACGCTGCAACGAGGGGGGGGGGGGGGGTGCAGTGCTTTCCGGCGGATACTGGAGCAGTTAGAGTCCATTTGAGGTGCGGCCTCAACCGGGCGAGTGGCAAGAAAAACGGACGGTCGGGGCAGCGAAACACAAATAAAAACCCGCGAGATGAGCGCTTATGGGTGGGCAGGGAATTAGAGACGTTCGACAAAATGGCAAGATAGCCATAATTCAAAGCCGGCCGGAACGAGCGACCACCGACCACAGCTGGCCGGTTCCGGCGATGATACGGGTAATCTTGGGACGGGTTTGGTTGCTGCCGGCCGAAAAGGTAAGCTCGTGGTCCCCGATAGTGGACTGTCTGCGTCAGCAGACGCTCGCTGCCCGATATGCTGCCGGGACTCGTGCATCACTGTAGTCCGGGCCTGAGTGAGTTTTTGGCCACGGCCATTATCCCCCGATGTCGAGTCGTGTGTCCTTGTTCGGGGAAGGTTTCGATTTTGGAAGGAACAGGAAGGAATGGACACACACAAAAAAACCAACTTGACCGGGTAGCGCTGGGAAAATCGGATTCGAATGCATCATCGACAGCGATGGCATCACCACCAGCAGCATCATCATCATCATCATTATCATCATCATTAGGACTGCAACGTCAAGTCACCATTTGGCCGTTGCCAAACCACTTCCAACCGAGTCCCCGGAGGAATCAAAACGATCTCCATTCCACACGGAGTCGTTTTCGTGGCTGCTAATTATTCGGTAAGCTCCAGCAGGCGATGCTGCAAACTTTGCAAAAGCAATCCACGCTCGGGTGTGGCATGGTGGCACACTCTACATAGCTACATGTTTGTGTGTTTGCTTTCCGGCTGACGCTTACCGACCTGCCGCTGGATTTGGGGGCCGACGACCCGCACTCGAACAAGAAATCTCGTCGAAGTGCATCAAAACAACTCCCCACTGACGGACTAAATTTTGGGGTGCCATTGTGCACCGAACCACAGCGCTCCTAGCGTTGGCCGCGGCCTATCTTGTGCGGCCGAGATTTGGCAATTTGATCTACAATGTTCCGCCCCCCTCTCGGTGGAACAACCCATTACGTCCGCTGGCTCATGTTCGCAACCAGTGTTGCCACTCGGCTCAATCTGGTCGCGGACGACATTTAGGACGAGGCCCGCTCGCATCCGTGGTCAACGGACGACCAAATCGAACAAACACACGCGGGCTTGGGAAGGACCACGAGCACCTTGGTACCGTCGTTCGCAAGTCCATCATGCACGATCTAAAGCCTCCGTACTCCAGTCACTCCGTGCTCCAGCTTCTGGAAGCTAATCCCCCAGCAGAAGCGCTCGTAGTAACATGCGGCGTACGACAACGCTGTAGAAATGTTTCCGGATGGAACACCGACTGGCTCGTTCTTCTCCTTTGCCCCGGCCGGCCCCGGTAACACAAGCTCGCCTTGGTGCACACAACTGGCAACCGAAAGGGCTTGACTGTTTTCCCCATGTTGTGCGGAAACGAAAACAAATTCCTGCACCTTCTGCTTTGACAGTTGATGATGCAGGAACAACGTCGACGCCCTGGCAAAAACAGGAACCAAACCGGACGGGCGCACCGGATACATCAGCTGACGGTAAACTAGATTCGGGGAGGGCACGTGGCGTGGCCGGGTGTGTGAGTATGCGTGAAATGGAAACAAATTCCCACCGGCACCGAAACACAAGGCTTGGCCCGTTGCACAATGCACGCGTTTGCAACCGTTTGGATGCAACATTATCTCGGCACCGTGCGGGGTCCCCGGGACTCATCAATCGTAAGGTTTTTGGTGGAGGAGGAAGAGGCAGGAGGGCATGGTGATGGGAGTGGGGGCCATGAGAGTAGCACGTCGTTCCGTAGGGGGACATCTTTCTTGGAACTAAAACGTGGTAAGCGTCGTCGGTGCAGCTGCTGGACACCGTTGCCCGACTTGATGACTTCTGGCTTGGTGATGGTCTCGGTGGTGGTCCAACCTTGGAGTGGTCGTTCCGGTGGCGGAAGAGGGGAAGGAAATTTCAGAACTTTTTTAGTTTCTCACACCGACGCACTTCGATGAAAGTGCATCCGGTCGTAGTGTATCTAATAAATGAGGAACAGAATGAAGATAGCGAGGTCTAACTGCAGCTGAAACGTGGAGACATTTGCAGGCATCCCTTTCCTGGCTGCTGATGACGGCTGTTGATTTCACACAAGAAAAAAAACTCATGCTAGTGCGCAAGGAGGATGACTTTTTACCGTGTGATCTTGAACAGCAAACCATGTATACTAGTTTGCATCTAGTTTTTAATATCTTGTTGGAAGTTTTGATACTTCCAACATAATTTGATCACAAGTGGAACATGTGGGAGGAACGTCTTGTTACAAGAGAATGTGATGAATAGATTATCACGTAAACTCGCCCATTCATGCACTTCTCTTGACTCATCTCGGCAAGAAGGTGCAACCCTGAACGAGCGAGCACCAGAACAAGCTTAAATCTGTGAGATTGATGAAGTTTTGAGTACAAGTTTTGCCCCGCTTACTTTCTGCTCGGGATATCGGTAAGGAATTTTAATAAAATCACAAGCAATCCACACGTTGAAGCGCACGTTAGGTAGGAAAATGATAAATTGTTGCAACACACCACCAACCCCAAGACGATCGGCTCCAGGACGGGAAACGGTAGCAAGGAAGGTGTGGCCGGAGGGCGTGTCCGGTTGGTTTGTGCACCGAGACCGATACATGCAGGTTTTGATAATCCACACCTTCACCGTTTTCCTTCGTTCGATTTTAGGTTTTCCGAACAGCAATTCGAAGCAACAAATGCGCCGGCAAAGGTGGAGCTGGTTGGACCGAGAACATCAATCACACAGGGGAGTAATAAATGTTCCTTATCTCTTCGTCGGATGCGGAAGGATGGACGGCAGCTCGCGGCGGGGGGGAACGGATTTCTTTTGCAGGCAAAGTTTTCACCGTAGAATATGTTCTAAGCCGGGTGCCGATCCATTCTCGTCCAGCACAGTTTGGTTCAATCGGTCTCCGGAGGGAACTGAAAACTGCAAGTTGCAGTCCGAATGGCAGCGTGCTTCTTCGACGGTGAGGATGCCGGATAAAGGGTAGTTAAGTTTTGTGGAAAAACGAAAAGTATTCTGGTGGTATTATTTTCCCCCCACCAAAAGGGAGCTTCGTTCGATAATTCCTCCCAGGATTTGATTGTATGTGTGTGTGTGTGAGCGGCGCTTCAGTAAACGAAAGTTTGTTTCAAGTGCTTCAATAATAATCCAGTGCCCGAGTGTCCAGTGGTGCTTTGGCTATAAGCTGCGCTGAAGGAAACGAAGGCCCACCGGCCTGGACTGGGCCCGACGAGTCGATGATGTTTGTACCGGCCGTCCTTGTGCGCCAGATGGACTGGGCTCAAAATGTTTGCCACTTTTAAACACGTTCAACACGTAACCGTTGGACCGTAAAGGCCCGATTTATTGCTCCCCGGAACATTTTATCAAATTGTTGCTGATGGTACACCGCACCGTCGACGGTGCAGGCGAGGCGAGTTTGTTGAAAGTTTTATCCTATACGAACAGAATGGGCCGGGAAAAACAGGGGGGCGGGTGGAAACGATCGAAATGAAAAATGATCATTTGCGGCAATTTCTGACGAGACAAAAACAAATCCGGGACTCCAAAGAACGGTACAGCAACACCCATTGGAGGCACTGTTTATGACTCTTCTTTAATTTCTTACGAATATCAATTTCCCCACCCTAACCACCCCTCTCCCCACCCTCCTCACCCCTTGGCAATCCTTTGGAGCATATACCTACTTTAGCGCCTTAAGTATATGTTCAAAAAGACATTAATTTCAATAATACAAGGGTTGCCCGACATGGTAGCATGCCGACGAAGGCTGCAGTCATCGAGACGTCCAGGAGCGGAACCCCAAAGCTAAGACGATTTACGGACAAATCATTCCTGTGGTAAAGTTTTATGTTACATCGTAATAGGGCCTGGCGTGGGGCCGAAACAAATTGTTGGCCTCACACGTCGGCCCGGGGGCACGATTGACGGGCGCGTCGGGGGTTGACGGTGGTTGCAAAAGTTTTTGTGCAACAAGCATTTGTAACGATCACGCTCGGTGCCATAAATTTACGCCCCAGGACGCCGGTCGAGGAGGGTACATAAGTTTTTTGGGATCCATTTCTTCACTGCACACTGGTATGAACTGTTTATGGGCAGGGACACGAAATTTGCTTATTCCCAGGGTGGAGTCGCACCAGCAATGAATTTGTGGACAAGAAATTGTCCATGAACTGGGACATTCGTTGTGTTGTGGATGATGAAAGATTATTTGAAATTTTCGTTGGTTCAACGTATCAGATGCTCATAGCTTTCGTTGACAACGATTATTTATTTAAACCGTTTATCGCAAATGTGTGTTTTTCCCAAACAAAGGATTCAATTCATTTCCCTCCGCATAAATGGGTTGACATTGCCCATACGAAGCCACGCTTTCGGTCCACGATGCACCGCTTTATTTGCACCGGATTCCGCAGCGAACCTGCAGCACGGCGATCTTTTCTTATCGCATCTCATCATTTGAATGAGCGCAACCGTTGGAATGTAAAATTGGTTCCCTATCGGATCGGGAAGGCGAATCCTTCGTTGCAGGACGGTTTCCGGGAGGCGCATTCGGGCGGCGGGAACGATTCCCTAGAAGAGAATTACCATTCGAGGCCAATAGGTCGCGTGCCAATGAGCAATTGCAATACGCGCGGACCATAAATCGCAATCGCCATACGCGCGCGCGCTCGCGCCATAGTTTCGGAATTGGCCGCAACGTTTTCCGGACGTATTACGTGAGCGGAACAATCGAGCCGGTGCTAAAAATCATCCGCTAGCCCTCGTGCACCCTTCTGCATCCTTTCTGGGCGCTGGACCATTCCAGTTTTCCTGGTAGCCAGAATGGGGTGTTTCAGCGCGATGCAATGAACGAAGATCAATTGTTTGGTGCTGGCAAACTACCGAGCACGCTACCGAATCGATTCCAATTGGCCGCCGGAAGTATTTGGTGGTGGTCCGACCGAGCAGCGAAACATAGTAACAAATATGTGGCACGTGTTTTTATGCACGTGCGCTGGCATGGGCTCATTGCCACGACGACGTTTTCGGAGTGGATCGCGTACATGACGCGTGTGATGGGAAAGTTTCGCCAACTAGGTGATGCGTGACATGCGGGCGGAAACTTTTCGTCTAATTTATCGCGTCCGAAGTGGGTTCTTTTGGAAAGGAATGAAAGAAGTATAGGTCTCATGAGGTAAGATCTGCGTTCGACAATACACCTAGAACCAGCAGAGAGGATTCACGTTAAGTACCACTTGCATCGTTCGAACGCGTAATGAACTCGGTCTCGGTACGGAAGTGCACTGCCTTGATTACAACGCTGTGTCAATAAAAGCTCCTAAACCGTTGCTCCTCCGAAGCGAGCTTCATCATGCTGAAAACCATTGACGGCAAGCGTAAGTTCAGAGTAAAGGGTTTCGAAATGGTTTACAAACGCTCACGAAATTCCTGCAAGCCGTCGCTAGCAGCCGAGCCCACGAGTAATGAGAACCAGTAGATGCTGCACTCCGTCCGTAAGACATCGTGCCGGGGAAAACCCAATAGGACATCCCGAAGCTAGCCAGCAATAGCTTACCGGCCGTCATCTTCATCTGCCACGCCGGCACGATTTTCGCCCGCGGCAGGCGATTTACAATGCTCGCCCGTATCCGGTGGTAAATACACGGGAACCGCCAGAAAGCATCCACCGAGCCAGCCGGCATACTAACTTACTTCCCTGCAGCAGACGTTGCAGTGGTAATAAATTGGAAATCTATTATTTATATTGATTTCTTCGGCGGAACACCGAACGTGCCCGGGAATGGTTTTATGTGTGGCATCTAAGCGGAGCTGCAATTAATTGAAAATTGCAGGTGTGCAGAAGTGTGTTTCACGATGTTTAGAACGTCGCGTTTTTCAATCTCAGTGCAACACCAACTAGATTGACCGCAGCAGGCTAACGTCATCGGGGGCCAGTGGTGATAATAGAGAAAATTTAATTAATGGCCACAGTTCTTGGGAGAAATGCGCTCCCTGGGTAACGGAGAACAAAAAGATATTGAAAGAGTGTTCAGAACGGAGCCGCTCTGTTCTTCTCACCGTTATGGAATCTAATTTAATTTCGGTGCTACAGCAAAGGGAATGTTTTGTCTTGTTGCGGTTAATTCCGACGGACAAAGGCGTGTTTCAGCATCGAAGCCAGTGCATCTCCATTGTATTCTTGACGTACACTAGTTACTTGATGTTTTTCATTATTTTGAGCTTCCTTATCATGGCGATACTTTCTCTCAATACCTTTGCCCATTTTTGAGTTAAAAATATTCTCAAAACTTTCTAGCCATTAAAGAGCGAAATGCGAAAATTCCAGGTTAACCTTATCGGATCACTCATTCGATGAAAGTTTCTCATTTGTCACAATCGCGGAAATGGCATCTCCATAATTTATGTTTCTTTGGAAAAAGTTTCTGATTGATGCGTACATGATGGTGAACTTTGTAAAAACACCCTCGATGCTTGTAAACAATACATCATACTTATCATAGCGATAATGAAGGGTAATATTTTTACACATTACAAACGTGTTTTCAATAGATGAAATGCGTTCCATTTTCATTTCCATGTCCTGGCCTTGCTCGCCACCGACAAAAACCGTTGCTAGATAAATAACAGGACTTAAATTCATTCCACTGCTACTTGTACGGGCGCATAAAACAATGGTGCACACTGCGCAAAATGATAATGAACAAGCACCGTATGGTTCGACCGTGCGGATTCGTGTATGTGAAAACAACTTTGCGCTGCAAATGTCTTCAATCCGCATCAAACCCCCATTACGGTGGCGGATGCGGATTCGCGTTTCCACGGGATACCCGCAGCTGTACGCAATGCACTCAGCCGTCGGGCTGATAACTTGTGACCGGTTTTTTTTAGTTTTCGTTTGTTTAAATCTACGAAACGAATATGCTGCACCATTTTCCCATAAAACTCCGCAGAACTTCGGAGTTTGCCGGAGTCACATCACAGCGCGAAAGATATGAGATGCAGTCCAAGTGTGAAGTGCATCCAGTTGGCGTTCGCTGGCAACAGAAAAAAAAAAGTTCCGTTGGCCGGGGCAACTTTGCTGCAAAACTTTCCTTATATAATTTCCGGGCCCGGGAGCCCGAGCCGCGTGGTTCGCTTTCTTCGCGAAGCTTAAAAGCAGCCCGTCGGGGTTGTCTGCTCGGTCCCCTTTGTCAGCACGCGAGCGGAGACCATATTTTGTCGTACTTTGGTGATGCTTGTATTTTCTTTGTTGGAAATTTCAAACCAATATTTTCCACTCAAACGCCAACCCGGGTGGCAACGGACACTCGCTCGTTCACAGCCTTGCACACTGCGGGATGAACGCATGGGACGGGATTGAGATGAGCTCGGAACCGCATCGAGAAACAGAAGCGAAAACTTGTCAGTAAGTAGCGGAAACGTGGGGATCTAAAACTGTCCACACCGCGCCGCGGAAAGTGGCGACCGAGTACCAGCTTTTCCCAGCGTTCTCTTCGAGCATCTCGCACCCCGCGCGGCTCATCTTTCAGCGGGAAAACGATAGGGCTAGTAAGCCTGCGGTCCGTGGAACCCGGTGGGAGTGTAAAGGTATTGAAAAGGAGAAAAAAAATGCCAAAAAGAAAAAAAAATGTCCTCGACCGGGAATGCCAGCACGGTCACGTAATCCGCCGTCCGGGAGCGTGGTTCGGTGCTGCCAAACGGAGCGGAATGTCGGTGTGCGCCGGCATGTGACCGGATCGTACCCGGGCGAAGGGCGGTCGAAATTTGAACAAATTGAGCGAAATTGGATTAAAAGTTGATTAGAGAAAAATATCCATCCCGATCGGGCGCATAGACACACTCGTTGCTGCACAAGTTCATTAGTCGAGAGAAAAGAATGCTAACACAACCTAGAGCCACCAGCCAACTCCAAACGATCCAAACGAGGGAAAAGTTTGCACTGGGAACGAAGAGAAACAAATGAAACAAAACTAAAAAAACAAGGGAAAACTTCAAAACTTACTGGTTATGCTCGTGCACTGTTCGCACGGAGTCAGTTTCATTTACTTATCGTTCCGATTGGAGGTGACGGAAGCGGCGAAGCTTTTCGGGGGCAATATTTGCAATGTAACAGCTGTCAGCTGTGCCGACTTTAAGCGTCAGAATATTGTGAGCATATTTTCCATGCGAAATCATCTTCGTAAATTTCGAATACCCAATCGGTATCAGCTGACTCGGGCAGGCAAATTGCCCGGAAGGTACGTAGTTCATGAGCGAAATCTGCCACGACCAGCTTTTCTTTTACTTCCCTTTCCCTCTAATCGACAGTTCCTCTTTTCGCTGGCTCATGCTTTCCCCTCGTCACTACCATTTGTAGGTAAATTAGCATACTACCGGGAGGCGGGAGGAAAAAAAAGGTGACCTCCCATCGACGGCTGAAACGCACCCTCCCAGGGTGACGCGAGAGCAGCAAAATGGAAATCTGTTCGGCAAGTAAATTACACACCTCGTAACACATCACGCGTCAGTTCCGTCAGCAGTAAGCGAGAGCGAATTGTACGCTTCCGGAACTGGACGAGAGGTTCAGAGGCGACAGGAAAAGAACGAGAAAACCGGGGAGCAGGGCGCTGACCCTAGAAGAGAAGTAGAAGCAATGGGACTGCGAAGAAAAAGCTTCGCAATCGAATTTTATGTTCCGTGTCGTCGAAGACGCGAATGATAGACTCGGCTCGATTGGAAAATAGAGGTGGGACCCGTGTATCGATGGAATTTGCATAGTAATTGAAAAAAAAAGGAAACTGAAAGCGGAATCCGATGGACGACGAGCATTCGCAGTCGAGTCGCTCGGGAAAGGAAATACGGGGGAAAAAGTTTTCTAGCCTTCGTCGATATGGCGGCCGGTTTTTTTTCTTCTTCTTCTTCGCCTCGCTCGTTCCACGTCTGCATCCATGGCACAACAAAACTTGGCTTCATGCTTCACAAATACGACCGCACACACAGCAGAGGAGCCCGTATTTGACGTCGCATCAATAAAATATCGGAGTGGCAGAGAATGAAATTCCATTTTGGCGGCGGAATGTTCCGTCGATAGTTCCTGCCACACTACCGAGGCTGGCGCCGTGTATCCTTATTTTCGCTGCCTGGTTGAGGATCATTCGACGGGCAGTGAAAATGCTTCTTATTGCTAAAGTATGAGCTCGGATCGGGCACACAGCGTCACACTTTCCAGGAAGCGACCCTTAGTCGTACACCTGAAGTCAAAGATTCTAAAGCTTGATTTTGCGAGGAAAGCTTTAGATGGATTCGGCTCAACGGGCTGGTTCCTCAGGCTATCGCAACAACCATAAAAGCAATGATTTTTATCTACTACACTGCTGCATTGTGGGTTTCGAAAGCATCCAGCATCAAGCCATTCGTTGGCTCAATGAAGACAAGAAAGTGCAATCGCTGGAGAATGTTTGAAGCATGCCAATATGCTTTAATTTCCGTATTATTGGAATTTTTCGTTTAACTTGACTACGTCTTTTCGTACTAAGTGCTTCATAGAGTCAATCTATACTTTGTTATGTGTGTCCTCCTTTTAAAAGCAACCTTTAAGAAAGCAGCAAAAGTACTCCGAAGCGTCTGCGCCACGGAGTATTGCCTATAAACTACACTCACTTGCATCACATTTTCCGACCCATTTCCCGCTTAATTTTCGCCTCACTTACAAGCGACATGAATTATGATCATATAAATTAAGCAACGCTGGCTACAATTAGCGCCATCGCCGAGGAGGCCCCACGCGTACACGATAGCTTCATCATTGAGCAGCGATGGTCATTCGACGTCCCCGTTTTATGGGCCTCCGGTGGAGCGTTAAATATTCAGTTAATATATATGACCGCACGGCCGCTGGCCAAGATGAGCAAACGGCAAGCGGCCAGGAAAGACAGCTCGGTCGCATCATCGATCACGCGTCGCCGTTAGTCGTGAGGCACTCCAGTGACACATGAGCAATCAACCGGTGACCAGTCAGCATGGGGTTGACGTCCAACGGCTATGGACATTGACAACATGCAGTGATCAAAGGACCGAACTTTATGCCGAGAGTTCGTCCTCCCCGGACGAGTGTTCAACGTTCATGCGTGGAAACAAGCTTCGGATAGAGTCAGTGTGAAAACTGTAGGAAAGATTGAAGTCGCTAAGAGAATCCATTCATACATTACTAGGAATTTCGGGAAGCAGATATCGAGGAACCGATGTTTCCTTGATTGAACAAGAATGATCGGAAAGCCTAGCCGAGCTGTGCATAAGAACCTCAACGGAACCACAACTCTCTGCTGGCTTCTTGCTATCTGCTTTATTCGTCTGAATGGTAGAGTGTTTGATAATGGAAGCTGTCATGTCGGAAGGGAAATATGGTCATGTTTATGCGCAATAATAATATTTTACGACGAGTAAATAAAGCTCAAGTAATGATAAAAGCACCACCGCGCAGAGGGGGGAAAGGAGCTGCCGAAAGAATCCTCTCTGGTTCAACTAAGTACACTTTTAGAGATTGTGTGTATGTGTGTTTGTTCGTTTGATTTCTTTTCACTTTGCCTGAGTGTGAGGACGCAAAGAAAGAAAAGCTGACCGGAAGGTACCATCGAGCTCGAGCAAACTCGTCGCTTTGGACTATTTTTCATATTTTCTTCTAGCGTCCGCCCGTGCCATGGTTGCCATAAATCCTGCCCTACGACTCGCTTGCAAATCCGAGTACGGAAACCACGAAGTTCTTTATTGCAGCAGTTTGATTGGGACTGGGAAGTCCATCGCCAAGAAGTGAGCAACAAGGAGAAGGGATCGTCGGAAAACGCCGGAAGAAGATTGCACGTGCGCTTAACCGGCTGCGAAAACGGTGCATCTCCCATGGAACGAAGGGCAAGAACTGTTGCTGATAAAAATGCAAATGCTTGAAAGTGAAATACGAGTCAAAATGTGAGTGAAAGGGCTCCTCCATCCTGTTCGTTAAGGCAGTGGTTACTGCATACGTACATAAAGAAAATAATGCAAGAAATGTGAAAAGAGGGTCAAGAAAATGAAGACATTCCGACGGCAATGCTGCGAATGGAGTGGCAGCATTCGAAAGCAGCTGAGAGATTGAAAACAAGACTCTCCTGGAGGAGGCAGATGCAGGAGCGGAATTAGGGTACAGTTTGTATGTGTGCTTTGAAGTGGAGCAGTGGCACAATGCGGTGAATGATGATTTTGATTTATGCTCCTTGAGGCTCCAAAATTGATCCATCTCTTCTGAAGATGAGCAGCGTCGGAAGTGCAGTATGCCATGATCTCCAACGCATAACTGACCTGTTGCCTGGAGACTGTTTTCTCTAACGACTTCATTAAAAAGCAAATATTGAAAAAGTACAGCAAACACAGATGAAAACTTTCCGAGAGTCGTGCACAAAACATAAAGGAATTGCGATTAGTGTAACATGCGAGATGAAGAAGTTTTCTTCATATCGCATGCATTCGAATTACTCCTTCATTAGAACGAGTTTGTTTTATCATCCAGCATCGTTATTGCTAATACACAAGTTCAACAATGTGAGGAACCATCTCTGGTTGATGGTAGGTATTTAACTTTCGAGAAACAGTTGTATCCAAGTGACTTTTTCAAACTAATGTGTTTACTTAAGAAACAAATTTCTTTTTACTTTGTGTCAACATTGACCGGCTGCCCATAACTGCAGTGTACGTTGACTTTAAAAAAGAAACGGTGCAAGGAAAACCAATTCCAGTTCATCTGCCGTTTTGCAGACCACAGCAAGACGGTAGCTCCACGTACAACGGTGCAAAAAGGAACTGCTGTCCTCCAAATGGACAGTTATTCCAGGGCTTTACTAAAATGTGCCGGACCGAAACAGGAACGCGAGGCAGGGCGGTGCAGCGTCCGAACGAATGTAATAAAATGACCAAATGATGCAGTTCCGGTGAGTTTTGTTCTGCTCGGATCGATCGAGTGCATTTGGTTTGCCGGGAGCGCGCCGCCCGAAGTCCTGAAGACGGAAGAATGCAATTAAATTCTACTTTGACTTAACGTCGTCCTTTGCTGGAGAAACTTGCAAACGTACGGCGCTCGGCCGTGGGCAGAGCACGATGGCTAGAACTAATGGAAGTTTCGCTATCGAGAACCGATCTGAAATGCAATATTGAAGAATGTGGGCAACAAAAAACCAAACTGGAAGAAAATGTATAAACAATATCTAGCGCTCCCATCTTGCCCCAGTGTGGTGCCGGCTAGAACTTGACCTACAGCAGATGTTATTAAAAGAAACTGTCCTAGTATGTATAAATTCTGCAATTTCAAAAATACCCCGGAAATAGAGCGAGAACGAATGTTGCTCTACCGGAGGGGGACATAGTTTATGTTGTTGTTCATTCATGATGCGCAATTATCTTCGAAGCAAATTCGAATAGAATTTAAGTATGCAATTTGTTCGGATGGACGAGATAACGAGAAAGTTGGAAATTACATTGTGTTAAGACTTTACGTTTTATTTCTGGTCACCTATTCATTTTTTTTCCAGCAATGCAGAAGTAATTTGTGTTTCTATTTTTCGAAACCACATATCCTATTGATTACAAGAAAGTTGTGTCTCAAAAACAAAAAAGGATTGACCTGATAAACTCGATATTTCTATACGGCAAATAGGTTGCCACAATCACGTGGAAAATGGTGTGGTTCTCTGATCCTGCTCAGTCATGCTGCACTATAAAGGGAATACACATCGATGAATTTTATTGATCCGTCGTCCTTTAACGAATATCAAACTATTCGCAATTTTCCACCGAAGTGAAACTCAATGGTTCATCGTTTTATTTCCATTTAACGCCTTTTGATTGAACCGATGCTCATTTGAAAGTTGTCCGGTGGAGTGGAAAATGTTCCGATGCTCCATTCGGAGGGTCCTGCGAATCTAAGCCCCGATGCATCGATTTATTTCGAGAGCCGGCCCGCTGCTCGCCCTTTCCGCACATCTGCTCAAGCGCATCCTATCACTTTGGTGCACGCACACAAAAACAACAGATAACATATTCTCGTTCAATGTTGAATAAAGATTTATTCATAAAGACTCTTTTTCAGTGCATCCGGATTATGGTTCGACTGCAGTAGAAGGAGGACCGCAAGTGGCCCGCCGTTTTTCTCTCTCTTTCACACATCTCCCTTTCCCCCCCCCCAGTGGATCGTGCTACTATCGAACTATGGTGCCATACATGTTCCCGGTTATACTGCATGCGCCTCTGCGCTTAGATAAATAATTACTGCAGAATCGTATCATCATAAATTCATATTTCACCATTCGAATAAATTTTCCGCCATCTTCCACGACCCGAAGGTCGCTTCCTGTTCCCTCCAGTGCGCCAGCGTTAGAGGCCGGGTGCATTCAACACTTTAGCCGAGCCGAGCCCCCCGTTGGAGTTGATCCCGGAACGTCCGAACAAGTTAGTTTGGCGGATGGATGTTTTTTCCATGAGTTTGCTTTGTTCACTATCCTTAGGGGAAAGTGAGAGAGAGATAGAGGGAGAGGGAGAAAAAGAGAGAGAGAGAGCGAGAAAGATAGAGAAAGAGATATAGACATAGACAGGGTTACAGAAAAGCTAGAGAGAGAGAGAGAGGTTGTGTATCCGAAGGGACCAAAACTTGTTTTCCCATTTGTTGCATAAATATGCTTGATGGGTCTCTTGTGGTCAGCTGTAGACCTTAGCCCTATATTGTTCCATACAAGCTGCACCTGCAACGATGCACGTACGATGTGTTGGAACAAAAGGGGTTCCCTGGAACACAATAGGTTGTTCCATACGTTTTCGAGTGAACGGATGGTATTGTTGTAGCTCTGCAGAAAAATATGCAGCTACAACCACCAGTAGTATTAAGCAAAAAAAAAACAACAAACTATAAAGCATTCAACAACAACACAAAATATCTTTTACTTTTTAAATTACTCTTTTCCACTTTTAGTTATACGTTAAAAATAGGTTGTATAATATGAAGCAACCGCTCTGCTGAAAACAAAATATGTAGTGTCTCTAGCCAGAGCTAATGTGTCGAACGAATGACAAAGCTTCTGCTGCGCAAGGATAATAGTTCGGCCTTGAATTAATCGTTTTGCAGCCGGCAATTGATGGGCTTTGGTTATGTCTATTGCGAAAGAGCAAAACGAAGACGAAAAAGCGAGAAAGAATCGGTACAATTTATGCTTCAACGGCACCCGATGCCTTTCGGTACACGGTGAATCAGAAAACGGGGATTCGATAGATGTCTGAGTAGTTCCAAAAATTAATGAACCGTATTTGCCAGACAAGAACTCCAAATCGAGTTAGCAGCACGGGTCCATTTGTCTCGGGAAAAACTGCTGGACCGAACGAGTTCATATAATGATCGCCCATCCCGCCGGCGCCCCGAAACATTTCAGAACTACAGCAGCTTCCAAACAAATGGCCAGTATCGGGTTTGGGATTGACATTAAAAATGTACCAATCGATCCATGGGCACGGGACGAATGAACCGTTTACGAACCCCCTTTTTCGATTGAGGAAAACTCACCCGGCGGTGCATGGCCATTTTCCGCAAAGGGCAGGAGCGCTGAGGACAAGTCTCACCATATCGTTAATACGTGTTTTGTCACAGCTAGTGCTACATTTCAAAACCCACAAGTTTTACTCGCTCGGTGAAAGGCTGCAGGCGGTTGCGGTAAAACTCATGCAACTTTTTAGAAATGCATTTCCGCAGAAGTTCACTATAGTTATAACTATTAAACTTTTGACGCATGCCTGCTGCGAACACCCGGAAAAGTGTTCTTTATTCGGAAAACTGTTCTTTACCAGTTATACTATTGTGATTCAATGCATGAAACGGTAACCAAGGGTGAAATGCTGTCTAGTAAAGAAAATGCATGAAAAGTATGCCATCGTAATTGCATATTTGTTTTCAGACCGTGCACGATTTCTGTTGGAAACGCAACATCACGTTTATGTTTCGCCCTATATTTTCGCCCCAATTTGAGGTTTCTACAGTGTCTTTTTTACAGTTTCTTTTGGTTTTGTACATTGAGTAAGTTCTGGAACATGCGAGGATAAAACTTACTTTCCCGCTAACGAGTGTTTGTAACAGCGCAAGGATAATGATTGATGAACGATGAGCAACGATTAATGTAGGAAAAAATGACCTCCACCAAAGTGAAAGTGTCCTCCTGGCTCGTGTATACTCATTTTTGTACATGTGCGTGTGACGGGAATACGGGCGATTCTCGAGCGATGCGCGATTTGTTTCATAATCGAGGTAATTGCAAAATCCATCAGACGTCTGTTGACTACGCTGATGTTGTCAAGTCAAAGATCCTGCCTGACGAGTCTTACCGAGCCATTTGACGTATCAATCAAAACCATCAGGGCACTGGATGCGATCGCCGCCGACATTGAGCTCGGCAGCAGGGTGCCGACTAATCCGAGCGCATGTCTTGGTCCTTCCGGAAAATCCTTCTCCCATTCCACATCTAATCCATCCATCACGCGAGCTGCCGGGTATCATCGCACACAGAAGGCCTTTGAAACATGTGTAATCTGTCTTTGCGATGGTTTTTCATTTTTGTGACAAGCCACGTCGTTTCGTTTGAGGCGAGCTTTTTTAAGATCTTTTCACCGGTCCTTCCCAGGAAGCGGTGAAGATGTATGAGTCTGAATGTGCATCGAGCGGTTGGAGGTGGAACACGGGCTGCGATTAACGGGCAGCCGAAACTTCTCCCTCGAGACCAGCAGGGAGATTAATTGTTCCGATTAGAAAGAAACTCGGGCCTAAGTTAGAATCGGCACGTGATCATTTAGCCAGATGCTGTAGCCCTTAAGCCCGCAGCTAATTGATTGCGCTCCGACAACGGTCATGCAACCATTTATTAATTTTGCCGGCGGACACACGGCCCACACCGCAGCCACCGGCAGGTCGGTGCCGTTCGGTGGGTTTTGTTGAATTTTATTTACAGGAAACTTTCATCAGAGCGTCACCGGTCAAAGTTTTGCGGTGATTTATTGATTAAATTAGTGACCTGTTAACGGAATCAAAGTGCCCTACGGTGCGGTTTCTGGGACGGCCGGCTAACGATTGTGATGAAATTGTACCGTATCGTGCGGCGGTGGGTGGATGTTGTTTCACCCACCAACATCGGTCCCGATCCTTCACCTTCTTCGCCATCGTCGTCCCCTCGTTCGGCATGTATCGCTGTCCGGCCTCGCTCTGCACACCTTCCCTAATCTAGATTTATTTTTACGTCGGAGAGAATATCGCTTTTCTGTGTCGTTTAGATTTACGGCCAAAGTTGGTCGGTCGAGTTGGGGCGACTTTTCCGGTCGAGCTGTCCGGCGGTGTGGTTTCGGTGGTGCGGTATTTTATTTTTTTTCCCCCTCAGCGGTCGGCAAAAAGAACTGCAAAACTGTGAAACTCCAATGATGCGATTTATATCGCTTCCCGAACTCCACTCGCAGCATAATTTCCTCCACAGACAATCGGACTGCCTGCTTCGATACTGCCTTTATTCGCTTTATTTTGCATCGACGTACCACCCTACGGTGGGGAGTTTGTGGGTGGCAAAGCTCCTCGAAGGAGTGCGAAACAACGAAACATGGGACCAATAATTGGACGTAATGATGACTTGTGAGCTTCCCCGCTAGTTCCGGACGAGTTTCAGGATCCGGCCAACAAATGTTGGTGGTGTGCGGGTGGAGATTCAATTGAGCGGGAGCTCGACAACTGACAGCTGGGTTAACCCATCCCCCAAACTGCCGGTATTGGTTAATGGA
Organism: Anopheles atroparvus; assembly: GCA_914969975.1. Taxonomy (NCBI): domain Eukaryota; kingdom Metazoa; phylum Arthropoda; class Insecta; order Diptera; family Culicidae; genus Anopheles; species Anopheles atroparvus. Next base: position 37,966,695 of record CAJZCY010000002.1, on the reverse strand, counting down.
ACGAAGCTGTAAACAAGCCAAAAGTGGCCAAAGTTTGCAGTTCGATCGGCAAAATGTGATGTCGCTCGTTCTCATTCTTTTGAGTTTTGGCTTATCCATAAGGGTAAACGAAGAATTTAGGATTTAAATTGAGCCAAATTGGGGGTAAGCATTTCATCTGGTTCGGTGTCGTTAGGCATTCTTATAATAATGCTTTCCATAACACTATAATACTCAACGCAACAATAAATCCAAAAAGAGTTCATATGTTTGCAATTTAGTACAGGCAGGCATGTAAATACGCTCAGTAATCATCTGTTTCGGTAATCAAGACATTCTAGGTACTAAATTAAATAACCTACGTTCGAGTAGGATTGCTGAAGGAAGCCACGTAGCATTGCTGAGGCTTTCCTCGTGCTCCATAATTCTCTAGAGTAATAATTCCAAATTATACTCCCTGCTTTATTGTTTCATGCTAAATGCTATAAGCGACATTTGAAGCAAAGCATAAGGATGGGAACAAGCGGGTGCTACTCGGATGCTATGGGGCAACTTGTTCGTTCAGTACCACGCGAAAAGTGTTTGGCGTTGGCAACGCACAGTCCCGGTTTCGTAAGATGTTTGAGTTAGTGCTAAATTCGAAACCTCATTCTCGTGTTTGAGCAGTGCCAGCAGTGCTACCGGGTTTTTGGTTTGGGAGAGTTTGTAGTTTCGAACGTAACCGTAGCAAGGCAGCTCGTAACTGTCTCCCAAGACCCGGGCTAGCGGAACCGGGCTAGCGTCTTCGGTTGGGACGGTCTACGCCTATTGCTATCCCTGTTAGACTTGCCTATCCGCGGATGAGCGAACCTATCTAGGAACACTCGCATTCTTGCATTAGTGTGCAGCTGGACGCCTCACTCCTGTGCAGCGCTTATGCCTCGTGAGGATACCAAGCACCCATCAACCTGGGACCGTTCTGTGGTTTTGCTGGCCTAGGCACTACCAGGCTGGTGCTGTAGGGCATGTTATTAATTTTCATTTGTACACCACTGTATGCTCGTAGCAGCACGGCGAGCGGCTTTTTCCAGCGGAAGCTAATACGGTGCCGGAAAACGCAAGGCACCGCCACCACCGCGCATGTGGGGATGTACAATGTCAGCGAACGACATCCGAGCCGGCACGGGAGCAGGGCAATGGGTAATTTTCGAGTCACTTGAAAAAGCGACACACTTGCTGCAGCTCTTTGATAAACGACAGCAACGCAAGCAGCAACCGGAGGAGCTTAAATATAAATTAATGGGATAAAGCTACACGATGGAATAATTTATTGTACAACTTTAATTTAATTAGCGCTAGATTAGCTTACGGATTTGGATTTGAGATGCAAACACGCTGTGCCGTACGGGTGATGGAGCAATACTACCCGCCATGTGCACAAGGGGAAACCGTCTTCCAAGAAAGCGGATTAGCTTTTGCCGGGAACTTCGCCGATCAGCACTATCTTTTCTGTTCTCATCATTTCTTAATCTTCGAAAGAGTGTCCGGGGGACTAAAATGTTGCCAAACTGGCCGGATTCGCCGTCGATGAAGTTGTCATTTTCAATCACGTAACACATTCGCCGCTCGAGCAGCATTATGGGTACAATCATTCAAACGGGGGATCGACACCGGATCCTGTTGGGTCTTGGTCGGCGCAAAGTTATGGATTTAATCAATCAAAAATCTGCTGCATCGATTGGCCTTTGATCGAGTTAGCCGAGCTAGTTTTGAAAAGGCGGTGATTGCCCGATAAAAAATAACTGAAGCTTGAACGCCATATTTTGTAAGAAGATGGCGAGAGTTATAGCGGAGCTAGTTTGGACAATATATGGTCTGGCGAGGAGTTTGAAAGCGTGCATTTTTAATGTTAAATGCCCAGACGGTCCGCCTGCAAGCCGGGTGAGTCGGCGATGGGTAAAAATTATAACGTTGCAGCGTTAATACTGCTGGTGAAAATATTATACCGGTGATAAATGAGTTATGCTGACTTTTACTGCATCGCACAAAGTTATTGCTCGAAGGCATCATATTTATATTCATTCTCGGTAGCGCAATCACTGCAGAACACGTAGATCATTGTATGCTGGGCGCTGGGCGAGGAGAGCTGGCTCGAAGAAAGACTAGAAATCGGGGGAAAGCGAAAGGCGAACGAGAAGGTAAGCCACGATAGGGTGCATCTTCGGCAAGGGGCAGCATCTTCCTGGCGGGGCGGTCCTCCTCCCGCTCTGTTCGACGGAAATGTTTTCGGTTCGACCATCCTCCCGTGATGGTGGTAATGCTTTCCTTCCCGGAGATTCGCTCCGTATTGGACGCTCCCGGGAGTGCCGGCTACCTTGGCCCGGGCAGCCTCCTGCCCAGCTGTAACGGAGTTCCTTTGACGGCAGCGAAAACTCTGACCAAACCATAAAAGGGAGCAACCGGGCGCCGAAGGGAAAGACGATAAAACTTTATCCATTATGTACGGCTGGCGAGTGTGTGTGTTTGTGTGTGTGCCACCGTGAAATGAATGGACTGCGAAGCAACGTGAACAAAGTCGAACCCGGGGTGGAGAATCCCTGTTGGGCAAACAGGACCCCGGCCCCGGGTCAACGCCAGTGCGAGTGCGAGCGAGCGGCGCGGATATAAAATGAGGAAAATAAGGAGCCACATGTTCGTGGTCTTGGTCCGTGGTCTTTATCCAAAGGTTTCGGGAGCCTAAGTGCTTTCATCGCCATCGAATAGCTGCGCCACAGGACGAGACATCGGTCAGCTCGGTGGGGGTAGAAAGTTTGAGCGATGGCGATGGCGGGAAGGGTGGTGGGTTGTTCTTTGAGGCGAAATTGGCGGAACGGGGAAAGTTTTTGGAGATTCTGAGAATTTTCAATGAAAATGGTTTGTTTTGCACTCACTTGCCCGTTCAATGAAAAGTGTTTATTTATGGGATAATTATCACGGTGATGCTCTTCGCCTCCCGTGAGCGGCTCTCCTTCACCGTGATGCTAAGGAAATGAGAATTTGAGAATACTGGCAACAAAAACGGAAAAGCCCCTACGGTCATGGACGTTCCTTAAAATTCACCTTAGTTCATCGAAAGTATCTTACAACATACTCGCCCTTGGTAGCCCTCACGTGCACGTGTCGGTTCCAGTTCGGGCTGCAACTAGAGTTGCTGCTAAAACTAGCGAACATAGTTTGGTGTTTGGCGTATCTCGAACATGTGCCTGTGAGTCTTCGATATTAAGGGAAGCGTCTAGCGGTTGCCCTCATGAATTTTAACGTTTTGTGGGTTGGCTAATGAAGCTCTCAAAACCGCTGCAGTGAAACGTCGAAAAGCCCTGAACACTTGGTTTGTCGGCGACGAGGATGGCCGTGATGCTTCCCATAAGCTATACCGGCCTTGATAAAGCGCCCGTAGCGAAGACTAAATGAAACGGCTTATGTTCAGACAATCTGTATCGTTAAAAAAAGACAGAACAATTACCTGTTTCATGCTTGCAAAAAAAAAAAACGCACGTTTAACAAACAGTTCGGAAATCGAAACACTTCAAAACGTTTCGCTCGTGCCACCGTTGAACGGTTTGAGTGGGTGCCATTTTGGAGATGGGATGTGCTTCCCATGCGCGAGAGCCTGCTGTAAAAATGTAATCATTCTCTGGCAGGAAACATGCTTCGACATACATCCATAAGCTTAGCTATTTTGCTGCTGTAAGTAAGGGGATATAATGAGTTTTACCACCCCGCTAAGCACACACGGTGAAAGGGGATTAGGAAGGATGCAACATGCTCAAGTGAACATAGCACACCACCGTTAATGCTTCGTAAATGAGTATTTTGATCAACGATTGAACGAGGAAAATTTTTTAAAAATCGAATGAAAACAGTACATTTTCCAATTCGTTATTAGAAGCCATTTTTTCACCTTCGGGTTCCATTGCTCTAATTCTATTATTCAAAGATAAAACTTTATTGTGAAAGAATTTAGTGTCAGCAAAAGCTGACACGGTTTAAAGGTGCTTCCTTTAACAGCAACGACAACTCTGAAATTACTTTTTTTGTGCTCGTGTACACTCGAGCAAAAAGTGTCATATTTACCGTTCGTTGAGTTTTATGTCAGCTTACGGTTGGGAACATTGGAAAGAAAGAAAAAAAAACTACATCTTTTCTCATCGATGTTTGCAGCATTTTCGAGCACCTCGGAGGAAAACCATTATGGTGGACAGCCGCTCGGATGTTCGGACAAAGTCAATGCTTTATCATGCGAGTAATATCTGTCGCTTGCAGTAAACCTCAATGGCCATTCGGCGCTGCTTTCTTGCGACCATTTTGCAGGGCGTCAACATGTGAAGAGATGTTTGATTTATGGATTTTGCTGTGCTCAGCTACTGGACATTGCAATCAATTCTACCATCAAGGTTGTGCTTTGGCTCATACAGTGTCAAAACACATCAACGCATTTGCCAGCTCGTTGAGAACGTTTTTCGGCCGGAATCTATTTCAAGCTTGAAAGCATTTCATACACTTCATTTTTATGGTATCATAGTACTGGAAACCATTGAAAACACTGTCAAATATTTGCAAATCATTATTGCTCACAATAATACGCCTAGTATCAAATGACTTTGCGAACAAAATGGTTAAACCCTTATTGTTTGCCTGCGCTTATATTGGATTCATCCCGCAATAAATTACAAAATTAAAATGCGTACTTGGAGGGATTATGCTAAGACCCATCGATTAGCCCCATGCTGCGTCCCGGAGGGTGTAATGATATTTATTTCCCTTCCAGCACAATTACGCACAGCCGAAAACATAGTGCCATTTAAGTTCATTTGGATTTACAATTATAGACTTTAATTAGCTTAGCGAAAAGCAGTATTGCTGTGGCGTAAAACAAGCTTGCAGCCAAAATTAAATTGATGGTTGTGTGTCAGCTTCAATAAAACCAAATAAATCGATGAAACAGAATGCTGGGGCTCCAATGAAGAAGTGGGAATTTATGGGAACTTCATTTAGTACCATCTCTACCGTTCCTAATTAACGTAATCGTGTGCTTATGTTACCATTTTATCCTCTTTTTCTACCATACTTTAATGAAATGTTCTGATCTTTGCATACATAGCGTTAGAAGTGCCGGTCTTAAAAAGACTTGTAATACGATCTCCATTGTTAGATTATATTTTATTTTGCTAAACTGTTACTTATTCAATCAGATTCTGGGCAGATGTTCAATTAGGTTCTGAGAGAGCGAAATTTTTTTGTCGAATTATTTGATCATTTTAAATGCTCCTTCATTTCCGACGGGCGGCGATTAAAACGCCCCAACTTTTGAATCGTAGTGTAGTGCGGTGTTCCAGTCCCAGCGCTAAACTGCACGTTTTTCACTGGCATCTGAACGGCGGACCACAACCGGAACCGGGCAGGACCGAGCCGGCAGCCGATATTAACTTTCCGTTCTGGTCGCCGCCAGTGTGTTGAAGGCAATTTGCTGAATTCCCAGCGCAGGAACGCCACCAGAGGTGGGCTTTCGTAAATCGTGCACGCCATGCTGTGCCTCCCCGCACTAAGCATGATGTCTTACACGAATTGCGCGATGATGTTGATGGTATCATTTTAAACCTCCCGTCGCGTTGGAAGCGCGTCACTTTCCGCCCGCAATATGGCGTATCGAAAGGAATCGTAACGCGCGTTGGGGATGCGTGTATGTAGGGTCACGTTTGTGTGTACTTGTGCGAGCTTTCTCGCATCCCTTGAGGACGCTGTCTCCCAGCGGGGTGTCTTTTGGCCGGCTAGTCCCTTGCTGGAAATTTCTACAGAAGAATTCACGCCGACCCGTGGCTTTGAGGAGCCACGAGCAAGGGAAGAATGTCCCAGGTTGTAAGAGTTGCAAATTCTATGTTACAATGTTGTAGCTTTTGCATGTTCTGTTCCTTTTATGTGCGCCCAGAACTTGTTGTCTAAAATAAGTTTCCTTAAACGACATCTTTTTTGCTCACAATGTGCATATAAAGCCATCCACTGCGTCAGGTGCTTTTTGGTGAAAACTTGTGTGAAACGGTTGGTTAAATCGAATGCAATGTAAAATCTTAGTCCTCGTTGTACAGTAAGTAGAAGAGTTGAATAAATTAACTAACTTCACTGGATGGACAATATTTGGAAGCATGGTTGAATGTGGGCAGTAATTCCAGATTTACAACGTTCGTTAGCATAGTCTGGCACAGTTATGCTACAGTTGTTGATGGTGGTTTGATCAAATGCAGGAAATATGTCACCGGAAGCTCGCTCATTGCAGCCAACGGCTATCAAGATACCGAACAATTTGTTTGAATCATCCCGCAACGATATTGTTTGAAAAGCCGATTCCGCAGCAGCAGCAGCAGCAGCGTCAGTGTGGAAATGCGAGCGCAATCATTCTCCGAATACGCAATCAGACGGGATGTTTGCACGGGAATTTACGCGAAGCAATTAACTGACCTGCTGATCTTTCATGCGCATGGAAACCTCCGGTCGACGGGTGTGAGAAAGACGGGTGGGAAAGCGGGTTGGTGTTGGTTCCCATACGGCAACCAGAAATGGGGCAGTAGCATGAGCCGGAAATTGAAACAAATGTACGGTGGCGGAAAGGCTGGGACGGGGCCAATATCGTGCTCAGTCAAACTGACTGCCTAGCTGACACAACATGGCTACAAACAAGTACGCCTCCAAGGTGCTCACAATCATCGACCGGATGTGAAAAACGGGTCGTATTGCTCCCTCGCCATGTTCGGCTGGTGCGAGAATCCGCGAGGGCGCGTGAAGCGGACGGGGCAGGACGATGTACATCCTGCAGTGACCCTGCGCACCGGTGGGATACCGCTTTCCAGAAGAGGATAGGGCATCCGATCTACGTGTTTTCCGCTGGAAACGTTGCAACATCCACCGGCAGGTATAATAATGACGGTTCGGTTTGAGGTCACGCTGGTTTACAGCAACCCGGGGCCCGGGTTTTCCCGCACGGCGTTAATGAACTGCACGAATGCTAATATTACCCGCCACATGAAGTGACGTTGCGCTTCACTTTTCGGATCGACTTTCGAGACCGGTTGAGCTGAGCAAGGAGAATGCTTTCGTTTCGTTATGAACGTATTTCCAAAATGGAAAGATTGAATATCGGGCTTATAAAACTTAGCCAAACAGAAGTTTGTCTAATCAATAAAAATGTGCAATCGTTGAACATGGCTCGGGAAATATGCATGAAAAAAGTCTCATGACTTAAAACTATGTAAGTGTAAAAGCAAGGGAATGTCTTCCTTCCGTTTGGTATGGACAACAATCCGTTCTCCGGAGCAAGTAGAGTTGTAACATTGAAACTAATTAAAATAAAAGTGATCATCCTCTCCATTAACGCACCTATTGGTGTGCGACCGACAGAAACGAAAAGAAATGCGCAGTGCGAGAATGAGAAATATCATTGCTTCAACCTTTGCCACCCGCAACTCGTTCACCTTTCGCCTGGCCGTGGCCCTTTTCTTGGGCTGCGCCAACGATGACATTACGGCGCAATTTATGGTGCAATTAGGAACATAAAATTATCCGTAAAACATCGTTTCCTCGAATCTGTGCACCAGCGGTGGAAGGCTCCGCCCCGAGGAAACCGGTTGCCTCCAGTTCACCCTTTCGCCGATTGAGGGTGGATGAATTAAACTGCTTCCTCATGTTCCCAAGATGACTCAGCGGGCCCGGTAGGAGGCCAGGTAACGGGGAGCCGTGGAGCACAGGATGCTTGTTTCAAATTTTCCCATCTTTTCATTTCAATTCGACGGCTGGCTGCTTCTTTTCTGCTCATGTTTCGTTTTTGTTTTTTTTTTCTTCACGAAAACTTCACACGAGCCACAGCGAGAGATTTGTTGTCGCAGAACCGAATTGAGTGGATTTGCGACAGATATTTTGCACGTCTTGGACAACCCAAACAAGCCGTTTGAAGTTGCGCATTACAAGAAGTGCGGCGGCATTATGGAGACATTAGGCTGGCAATGTCTTTGGTTTACGAGAAGCGTCAAAACCGAGGCCGTTTCCGTTCGCAGGTGGATATTTTTTATGGCAATAAATTTGGCTCACATCATCCGGATCGTTTGAAGTTGGAGTAGTCTGCACGGCTCGACTGAAGAGGATTGGGGACACCACCTGCTCGGAGATACTCAGGATCGTCAAATTTATCAAAATTCCAGACTGCCGGAGAACCTTTTCCGTTGCGGCCCGGGGGTAGGTTGTCCGGGGGACAAGACCCACACTGCAAGGACAACCGGGCTCAGTTTGGGTGGACTGAAAATCTTCCTTCGGTGGCGGGATGCCGGGCCGTATAATGGTGCGGCTTCACGCTCGAGAGCGGCAACTGGAATTTCATTTATGTATCCCATTAAACTTAACGTAATTACAGCGATAATTGATGTAACACAAAGTTTTCGCCAATTGCTCCGGCGGAATGTGCCGTACATTAGCACGTGATGTGCTGCTATCGGAGAGAATAAATAAACTTTTCGTGATGTACGGGTGCGCTGCACTGAGGTCCCCACTGCTTGATCGTGTCGTGGAGTAAAAGGAGACCATTGGAGTATGCGTAAGGACACACGAAAGCTTGTGACGGTGGCGGGAAGTTGCTGGTAGCCCACAGACAATTGTAATTATCCCTTCCCGGAAACTTGTGTATGGTTTTTATGGGGAAATGTTGAAGTTTATGTGACAAAAACGTAATCTTTTTTTTTATATCCCAATAATGTGTTTCGCTGATGATTGCATAATCTATGCTTCATAACATTCAGAAAGCCAAAACGTTGGTACCGACAAGATGGAACAAATGGTTTTTTTTCTTCTCATGTTATAAGTCTAAACTCTAATCACGAAACCTTTGTTTCAGTTTTCTCGCGTTCCTTCTTCTGGAGCCGTTCATCTGGAAGGAGTTCATTTGTGTGCCTTTGCTACGCTGCTCGCTCTCCGAAGCGTTTTATTTCCCCTCAATTGGAGGAATAAAACGGCCCTTTCTGGTTCATTTACCAGCATCCGCAGTCCGTTGAATTGTAAGGCAGAGTGAAGGCACACAGAGGCAAGGCAGAGAATATTCTATCTCCATGCTGCATTGTAGGATGTTCTCCTTCAGCTCGGTCGAAGAGAGAGAGAGAGGGGCACGCTGCGAATACTCAGCTCAGCGTAGACACAAGTCTCGGGAAAAGGATATGCCCAGGCGAATTGAATGTCTGACGACATCAGCTGATTTCCTCTCCGCGGACGGATTCTCTGTTTGGCCAGCACAATCTGTGCGACAGCCACGGTACAGTGATCAGCAACAAATGAGGACTCGATTCGCAGGCTTCGATTGTGGTAGACATGCGTAATTTACGCGAGAGCAGAGCTCAAACAAACTTGCAAACATACGAAAAAATCGACCATAAGTAGGAAAAGCTTTCGCCACGCATCACCGAACGTCAAACGACTGTATTGACCTCAAGTTCCGTAATAGGTTTAGGTCAGGTCGGCAAAAAAGCCGGCCCGGGCTATGGTTATTTTAGTCGAACAGCTTCTTGCGACTGTGGGTCAGCCGGGCGGTTTCATCTGGAGCATAAATTATTCATGAACACAGGGTTCGCCTTGGTGGATGGACTTGAATTTTCTAAATGATTCATCACCTTCCCCCCCCCCCCCCCCCCCCCCGTTGACTTTTCGTGGCTTGCAGTAAGTTGTGTGTGCGGCAGCAGAATGTTATTTTTTCCCGCCGCCTCGGTCCAGAGTGCGATTAAACGAATTGATCAATCCATTCCCTGGCGATGGTTCTGGCGCGATGTGGCGTTGGTGTGTCGAGGTTGTGTGAGTTTTTATCTTGCAGCCGATTTATTTGCCTCCGTCGCTTTTTCAGGACGTACCCTCGAAGCTAGGGAACAAGAGCAAGCGTTCTCTCGAAAAGCTTTCGACAGTTTGGCCGGATTTGTGCGAATGACCGGAAGGGGGTGCAATGGTGGCGGCTGCATGACTAGCACCAGTGGAGAGTTTCTCGTTCTTCAACGCCGTTCTTTAACGTAAGATAAATATCCAACACGTTTCATTTCTTACAAAACCAAAAGAAAAATAATCTTGAGTGGAGTAAATGTGATTGCTTTCCGTTACTTCGCTAAGGGATGTGTTTTTGTACGACGATAGGTTGAGTATTAATAAAGGAGCTTTCCCGAGGAGACGGATGATCCTGTGTTTGTTTGTTGTGTACGTAAAACAACAAATACGTCCATTCAAGAGGATTACTTCTTAAATATTTTGACGAAAATACTTCTCCAAAGAAAAAAAAGAGAAGCAAATGAAAGCAATACCAACGAGAAGTTGAAGAAGTACCCTTAAACATATCTAAGACGAAGTCGAATGAAGGAAGTACTTTATTGGTATGCATAGTCCCCTTAGAACTAGCAATTATAATTTTTAATTATACTGTTTTTGTTGGTTCATTCGCTTCGCATTCCAAATATTGAACGTTCCAATATAACCTTTAAAACTTTCAAGGAACCTTCCCAAGAACCAGCTTGAAGCTAAATTAAATGGAGAAAAAGCTATCGTAAGCGGCGAAGTATTGTTCCTCACGTCGCCTCATCCTGCATCTTGGACTTGAAACAATTGTTTCGGCTGCCAAAGGCTGGCCTAATGCCAGGCACTGTCGATTCCAGATGAGAGCAAATCGAATTTCCAACCAAAAATTCGTTTGTTCAAATGTTCGAAATTGAAAATCGAGCCAACGGGTGGTTTAAGCTGTTTGTTTGAAGACAAGCCTGCACGAGGGGACTAATGTGTGAAGCCGCTGCAGTTCCACAGTATGAACGGGAGCAAAGCAGTAAATAGTGGAAATCGGTTATTGATTTCAATACTACAATTGCCTGCGGGGAGGAAAAAGAAAAAAAAAAAACAAACGCGGACCCGTCTGTGTCCGTGTGCCGCCTAATGTATGGTTTATGGATGCATTAAATTGAATTCTTCGTCTGTGCAGGATTGTCATACCGGCTACCCTTCACTTCACTGCCGTCGCCAAGTATCGAATCCAATTCGGATAACATCCTTTCACAACGGCCGGCAGTTCTCTGAGAGGTAGAATGATTGAATTATTTGCGCCGGCATCGGAGAATTCGTTTATGTTTTCATCGTTTCGATAACCTTTTGAGAAGCAGGACAGCAACAAAAAAAACTCAAATGGACGCAAGGATAGTTTTTGCCCTCCATCGTGTGTTTTATTTAACTTTTTTTAAGGCTCAGCTTTTTAGTTGCTCCGTCCTACCGAGAAACTCGGTCCAGTAAAGCTTTTGAACTACAAGACGCGAAATGTCCAATGCTGGCAAGACCGGCGGACCAGAGTGGAGAGGCGACTTAAGATTTATTTTTTCTCTATTTTGTGGCCTCATTCGATTACAGCCTGTTTCGCTTATCGTGTTGTAAGGTGAAAGCGATCTAAAGCGCAGCATAAAAGCATTACAGTGTTTTTGTTTGTTCTTAGCATTCGTGCTGTTTGCAAAGCGAACCTCATCACAGCATTTGCCAGTTGGTTTATATGCTTAATGTATTTTTTACGATAAAACGATAGAAGTTTCAGTGGTTTTTCTTCCAAACTGTGTAAAATAAAGTAGAAATAATAATGTGACACATCAAGCCAAAAGAATAAATTGATAGAAAATGAATTATCAGTTGCGACTTCAACTGACAATTCATGGACCGTCTGGTTTAAAGCCGTATGTTGATGAGATTCTGTTCATTAAATTATGTAAGGAACATTCAAACACACACCCCACCATTTAGATACGCAACTTCAACATAGCTTAGAATTTAATAAATGCAAGATATGCTGCTTCCGCCACTGACGATGATTCGTATTATGCAGAAAAAGTGCAGCAAACATAACAGATCATGTTCGGCCATGGACCTTACACGGTGCATGATACCGGAGGCGTGGGTTCGAAAGGCAGGAAGGGATCGTTGCAGCAACTGCTGCCGGAGGTTAGCCACACGATTAACGTGAAGCAATTGTCAACCACGTTCGACGACGCGGAAAAGAAGTGAAGCCGCGCTCGAAATGAAATGAATATTTGCGCAAGCAGCCGCCGATAGCGGAATTGGAATCGCTCGCAGACTATCAGCGCACGGTGAAGTCATCCATCAAGCAGGGCGAAGGTTAAGCAACTGAGTGACTTGTGACAGAGCCACCGCGGGCTTCACAGGACCGCAGACGAACGCAGATGCGATGCGACAGTGACACATGACGCCGATGATGGATTGTTGCCTTGGCGTACGGTTCTAGCGCTGCGGTCTACACCCTGATACTGCTCCTAGGCTCCTAGATGATGAATTTTCTAGACTACCGGACGTCATTAGCAAAGCAGCACAGGTGTAGAATTTGGGCCATTTGAAGTTGTAACTATGCCGTCAAAGGGCTTATTTGTCAATGATGCTAGACGCCAGACATATTACTCTGGGTGTCTTAAAGCATCAAAGACGTTTTCACAAAATACAATCATAAGACCATGGTTCACTGTAAACAGGATTCATTCAATATGTTTTTACTAGACGAAAGTAACGAAATATTAAGGGTACGGTTTGGTAAAAATGGTCAGGAACAAAATCTCCCCTTTCCCATCCTGCATGATATTTGTCTTCACGCTGTGCATATTGTTCGCTACATTTCATTAGCGTTACAATTTAGACCCGCCCTGAAACCGCGAAGAACTGCGCCTTACGAACAATGAATTGCTTTTGTATGAGCAAAGTTTTGAAATTGAATTCCTCACCCCCAAGTCAACGAGTACAGAAGTCACCAGCAATCAGTTTCTTAATTGCGCCGAAGCCTGATCGTACTGATTGTGGAAGAAAAATGGCCAGGAAAAGCTCGTGCTCGGAGGACCAAGGCTGATCGAATCCACCCAGTACCTCGTCTACGACAGCGGCTTGGGTTTTGCGCCGGCCTCACGAGAGGCCAGGGAAAAGTTAAGGAAAATTGAATTAATTTTGGACGATTTCCATCAAACTTTGTTTTTCGCTGGCGAGCACGCGAAATCTGGTGAATTGAGCGCGAAATTACAGAAACCGAAGAAAACAGACGACAGGCAAGCAAAGAATGGGCTGCACAAGCTGGGCTTCGGTAAATTAGAATATTGACATTCGGAATGGCATGTTTCGGAGATTATGCAAGAGATAGCGTGCGGAACCGGAAAAGCCATTGACGGGGAAGAGATTTGACAATTCTACTTTCCGGTTTTGTTTGTACGCCCCCCGCTCCATGTTCTGCCGATGAGTTTTCCATCGTTTCTGGATCTTCTGGAAAAGGGGCGCTTTAAGAGTTTGTTGTCTTCCGACGCTCAACATTTTCTTGAATGGCTTAGCGTTCTTGGAATAACTTACAAAAAGTAATAAAATTTTGTTTTAGATATTCAAAGTGTCACAAAGCGATTCAGGCATATTGATCGATTGATACATTTGCAATAGAATGCTAAATTTCCACCACTTGATACATTCATTTTCGTTTGCGCAAGCCTTTTTTACTTCATTGAGGCTAATGATCCAATTTAAGTCTCTTATGGGACGCTGGGTTTTTTAAACAAAGGTGTGCTTATTCGAAAGAAATGTTTTTAAAGGCGTCAGAAAAAAATTATCGTTGAAAGATCGAAAAATGCTTCGAAGGTGAAAAGTGTTTGGTCAAATTGCGACACCATTTGAAATTCAACAAATAGCTATAAAACATTGAATTACCATTTAAAAAAAAATCGACTATTCGCGGCCTATCGAGCGCGAATCTAATGACTATCAGTTTCATGCATCACCCTCTGTCAATATTGTTTTATTTGAATAATAAATTCATTTTTTTTTTGCATCACTTTTCTCATCCACTTTCCCGTTCCTGGCGCATTCGGCCGAGACAGATACCACAAGCTAGTCTACTCCCTATATTAACTGCGCTTAGATCAAAACAATGCCAATGTTTACATCCGACCGTCGACCGTCGACCATGGACCGATGGTCGTCCGTCAGTCGATGGTCGACGGTCGACGGTCGATGGTCGATGGTCGATGGTCGACGGTCGACGGTCGATGGTCGACGGTCGATGGTCGATGGTCGACGGTCGATGGTCGACGGTCGACGGTCGATGGTCGACGGTCGATGGTCGACGGTCGATGGACGACGGTCGACGGTCGATGGTCGATGGTCGACGGTCGATGGTCGACGGTCGATGGTCGACGGTCGATGGTCGACGGTCGATGGTCGACGGTCGATGGTCGACGGTCGATGGTCGACGGTCGATGGTCGATGGTCGACGGTCGATGGTCGACGGTCGATGGTCGACGGTCGATGGTCGACGGTCGATGGTCGACGGTCGATGGTCGATGGTCGATGGTCGACGGTCGACGGTCGATGGTCGATGGTCGACGGTCGATGGTCGACGGTCGATGGTCGACGGTCGATGGTCGATGGTCGATGGTCGATGGTCGATGGTCGATGGTCGATGGTCGATGGTCGACGGTCGACGGTCGATGGTCGATGGTCGATGGTCGACGGTCGATGGTCGATGGTCGATGGTCGACGGTCGACGGTCGATGGTCGACGGTCGACGGTCGATGGTCGATGGTCGACGGTCGATGGTCGATGGTCGACGGTCGATGGTCGACGGTCGACGGTCGATGGTCGACGGTCGATGGTCGATGGTCGATGGTCGACGGTCGACGGTCGACGGTCGATGGTCGATGGTCGACGGTCGATGGTCGATGGTCGACGGTCCATGGTCGACGGTTGACGTTCGACGGTCGATGGTCGACGGTCGACGGTCGATGGTCGACGGTCGATGGTCGACGGTCGATGGTCGACGGTCGATGGTCGATGGTCGACGGTCGATGGTCGACGGTCGATGGTCGACGGTCGATGGTCGACGGTCGATGGTCGACGGTCGATGGTCGACGGTCGATGGTCGATGGTCGATGGTCGACGGTCGACGGTCGATGGTCGATGGTCGACGGTCGATGGTCGACGGTCGATGGTCGATGGTCGATGGTCGACGGTCGATGGTCGATGGTCGATGGTCGACGGTCGACGGTCGATGGTCGATGGTCGATGGTCGACGGTCGATGGTCGATGGTCGATGGTCGACGGTCGACGGTCGATGGTCGACGGTCGACGGTCGATGGTCGATGGTCGACGGTCGATGGTCGATGGTCGACGGTCGATGGTCGACGGTCGACGGTCGATGGTCGACGGTCGATGGTCGATGGTCGATGGTCGACGGTCGATGGTCGACGGTCCATGGTCGATGGTCGACGGTCGATGGTCGACGGTCGACGGTCGATGGTCGATGGTCGATGGTCGACGGTCGATGGTCGATGGTCGACGGTCGACGGTCGACGGTCGATGGTCGACGGTCGACGGTCGATGGTCGATGGTCGACGGTCGACGGTCGATGGTCGACGGTCGATGGTCGACGGTCGACGGTCGATGGTCGACGGTCGATGGTCGATGGTCGACGGTCGACGGTCGACGGTCGATGGTCGATGGTCGACGGTCGATGGTCGATGGTCGACGGTCGATGGTCGATGGTCGATGGTCGACGGTCGACGGTCGATGGTCGATGGTCGACGGTCGATGGTCGATGGTCGATGGTCGACGGTCGATGGTCGACGGTCCATGGTCGACGGTTGACGTTCGACGGTCGATGGTCGACGGTCGATGGGCGACGGTCGATGGTCGATGGTCGATGGTCGACGGTCGATGGTCGACGGTCGACGGTCGATGGTCGACGGTCGATGGTCGACGGTCGATGGACGACGGTCGATGGTCGACGGTCGATGGTCGACGGTCGATGGTCGATGGTCGACGGTCCATGGTCGACGGTCGACGGTCGATGGTCGATGGTCGATGGTCGACGGTCCATGGTCGACGATCGACGGTCGATGGTCGATGGTCGATGGTCGATGGTCGACGGTCCATGGTCGACGGACGACCATCGGTCCATGGTCGACGGTCGACGGTCGGATGTAAACATTGGCATTGTTTTGTTCTAAGCGCAGTTAATATAGGGAGTAGATTAGCTTGTGGTATCTGTCTCGGCCGAATGCGCCAGGAACGAGAAAGTGGATGAGAAAAGTGCTACATTAGCTTATCCACTTGTTGCCCTGTTGACGGCCACTTTCGCTTGCTGATAGTGTTCGCACACGGTATGTACCTCCGTCGCATCAACGATGTGCTCAGAGTGCCTTAACATTATGCTACGTTTATATTCTTGCAGATTCTATTCTTCTAACCAACAGAGTCCTGCTGCAGACGAACGCGCCAAGCCTACTTCCACATATTAGCTGATCCACTTGCTGCCCTTCACTGATGATCATGCTTCCGATATTGAGTCAAATTATTTTTCCTCATTTACGACTACTAAGTTGAGTTGACTAAGAATACAAACGCCTTTTTAAGTTGAAAAAAATAGGAATTCAATTTTTTCAATTAATTTTTTTATTCATATTTCAGAACTCACGGACCTGTAAGACCAGGGGTCCGGGAGCGCCAGGATACCTGGCTACAAAAAACTAGTAATCGATATTAATTTACCGTAAATGTGCTTTCAACAAAACGTTTCTAATCAGACGCCTCTAGATTGGTGTTGAAAAGCGGGCAAACGTTTTTGCCTGCTCTTAATGACGAGCATTTGCCGTTGGTTGTTTTATTCCCCGGACACAAACAAACACTGCGCACAAATGCGGAAAAGCATCCAAATTCAATTACAAATGGGAATTTAATTGATAATAATTATTTTGCTGACCGTTCGCAATGAAATGAGCTTCCCACGTGAGATGGCGTGCTTGGTCTCCGGTGGACAGAATTTTCGACCGGAAAATTATGGTACGAAAATTACGGAACGAAAGGTATGTTTGGCATTGGCATTCGGGTAAACACATATTGTCCGTTATTTTCAATCGCATTACCATTTCTCTTTTGAAATTGTGATGGTATCTCTTTTTCGTAAAATTTAACGTTGCTTGGGATTGGTGCTGATAAAGATGTTTCATCAATGCATGTTTACTTTTTCCCGTTAAAGAAAAGCACACATATTTTTAGTGATTTAAAAACAAAAGAAAACAATTAAACCGCCGTCACTTGCGACTCCCTCGCTCTGGTTCTCTTTATTTCTCTATCCGATGGTTTGAAGGATAATGGCGAGTGGAATGGCTTTTTCAACCCTTCCCGAAGCTTTTGGGTGACTGCGAGAGTTGGTTTCATAATTTATTTACGATGATTTTCCGGCGGAGACAGCACAGACAAACAAGTCACATCTACGGGGCAAAAAAAAAAGGGAAAAAAGAAACAGGGAAACCGCGTGCCTACGTAGGCCGAACGGTGCAGCGCTACCTCGCCGAGCCTGTGCCATCATCATCATCAAATTCAGCGAAATGTTTTATGTTGTCATTGACAGGATATGTTGGGTCCAGAGTGACATCTGCAACAAGCAAAAAAAAAAAAATCACCACCAACCCCATCAGCGCGATGCATCGCGGGCTGCACAGAATCCGATTGTTCCCGAACGGGAAGCGGCCGCATATGTGGCTGACACGTGTAGGAAACAGGGCCGGAAAAGGGCAATGCTGCTGCAAAACAAAAAACGCGCGGAAGAAAATAAAGCCAGATGGGAATAAAAGGGAAATGCAAATACCAATCTGGCGCGTGTGGCAACGTGATGATGGAGTCCTGCTCACCGGAAAGGAAACAACTCGATTCGGCCCGGCCGGTTCCGTCGGGACGAACATCTTTTTTAGCAGCTCAGCCATGCGTATTTATTGAAAATAATAGAACAAAAGAAGATGTGCTCTTTTGGAGATTCCGGCAGGTTCCGGCGAATATCCTGAAATATTTTAAATTCTATAAATAAATTTCATTATATATGAATGGGTTTTCATAAACTACAGACGCAAAAACATCAAACAGAATTATATGCTTGGCTCCACGTTCAAAATTATTCTCATGAAATGAAATGAAATGTGAGTAGAAGAAATGTGTATTGCTTTCGAAAAAAATTATCGTTCAACAGAACCTACGTACCTCATATACTGTTGCATGGTTTCTAATTAAGACCTTAAATCCTGTCTTTAAATTCGTTTGATGGATATAAAATCTTCATTAAATCGAAAAATGCCGTCATCAGTGAACGGAAGAGATGGTTTGAGTGAAGTCTCTGAAATCAGCTCAGGTTTAAGAGGGCGCATTTTTTTTTGCTGGTGTCAGTTGCAACACTCCAGACACTAAGAACGTGTTGTTCAAACACTTTTTACGGCGTCAAGAGGTTTGATATAGTTTTGAAGTGGCACTTTTCATTATTTGTTTACCTTGCGTACCGACTTAGGGTGTAAGCATTACAAGCATGAAATAAAATACTATCGGTATGGATCGTTTCATCTTGAAGTAAGCTCAAAGTTTCGTCCTTGAACGTTAAATAGTGAACGGGATGAAGACAGAAACCTCCTTGCAGAAGAAATAGGAAATGATTGGCTGCACTGGTTGAACCTGCCGCTCTTCAAAGCCCCGTCCATTGCAGGATGAACAAAGGATTGTTGAAGTTAAACGTGACGAACGATGCTAGCGTCGTTTCATGTTTTCTCCTTGGCATTGACAGCCATTCAAGAATGGTGCAGAAACAAAATATGGTGAGCGCTTATGGTTGGCTGTTTTGTATTTGCTTCGCCATGTTCCGCCTGACAGATGCACTGAAGTATGTTATTTATGGTAGTACAAGGGTGAGTTTTTGCTAGTAGTTTTATATCGCTCGAATTTCCCTCCTTTCTTGCTGATGGTCCATTGCACATCAAAGAGGGTGTACTGGTTCCACACCAATGTAAGAGGATGGCCACTGACACTGTAGGGATAAAATGGAAGATCTCAAAACAAACTCTTGTCACATGAAGTAATAAATCTGTTCATTAGAGTACATTGTATCTATATCACTTCCTCCCACCAATTTTATCGTCCGTTGGGCAATCGAGAATACAATTTGACACAACTCATAACTTTCCCTCTGCTTTATAACAACATCGTTGACCTTCATACAACAGCATATTCGAACATGACTAAGCTATTCACCGTATGAAATCCCGAATTCTCAAGTTTTGTCAAAATTGAGCATAGCGTCGTTCCATTTTGGCCAGCAGACCTTAGTCCGGACAATTCCTTCGATATATTCGACGGGTGGGTTTATTTCGCCTTATCGCAACGGACCATATTGCCGTCCTTTACCCCTGGTAAGTTGCCCCTTAATAATGGCCATACGAAGCAGTTATTATTGAGTAAAGGTATCATGTTCCTTTGCTATAACCTTTTCCGATTCAGGCAGGCAGCGGTGAAACATGATGCGAATCGAAGGATGAGCATATATTAAGCGTCCTTGGAGCTATTCTATTGTACAATATAATTAATGTTTCGGGTTATTAACACAAAACGTCGCCGATATCAAGAAAAACAGATCCATACAAGCGACCTTCAACCTTGTTGGGAATATATTCCAAAGCGTAGATAGTAAGTTTTTGACACTTTTCTAAAGTCAATCTTCACATCCTCCTTGTTATCGCACCGCAAGCAAACAAAGTACGTGTAGCACTGAACGACGCCGTTGAGGAGTGATAGACGAAACTGTGCGCGTATAGGCCATCGCAATTTGTAGAAATTTGACTCTATCAGCCTTTAACGATCTACCACACAAAGTACGGAAAAGTGTCTCCATTATTCAGCAGCTGAGCAGTGGAGCTGATTTTGCTTTTTTTACTTCCTGTGTGTCTTCAAGTGATTTTCACCAGAAAGCAACTTGTAGCAGTGAGACCAGCAGGAAGGCTACACATTAGGTTTACTGCAGAATCGAAAGGGGAAAATCACATAAGACCTTGAGCCTCGTAGAAAAAGGGACAGTATAAATCATCGCCATACTGCTTAACATAAAACTGCAATAAATATCATAAAATAATTTCCTGTGGCTTCAGGGGAAAGGAAATTCGTTCGTCAAAAGTTATCTCATAAAAGGCCTTGGGCGTTTAGCTGCGTATTCGATAAAACTCATATGAAAAATCATGTTTTTGACGAAGAAAATCCAAGTGGGAAATCTTGGCTCACCTCAAATGCTGAAAATCCCCAAAACCACCTACTAAATTAACACTTTTGAAAGGTTTATAAAAGCCCGCTACGGATAGAGGCTAAGTGAACCAAGTGCCTTGAACGAGCCAAACGAAATGTTGCTCAAACACTTTTTAAAATTCTCTATTTTTCAATCCTTCTGTTGGTTTTCGAGTGAGCTCGAATCTCATCCTTTTTTCGGCTGTTTGGTTGCTCATTAGTTCATGCTTTTTTAGTTCTTCTCTCTGACCCCTAGCCATCGTCTAGTGTGCAATGGAAGCAAAAGTACGACGGAGAGGAGGTTTGCTTGTGCACTAGACCAAAGAGATGCTTAAAATTCAAGCAGTATAGTCACCATCATCCAGTAGTTTGCACGCCTTAAGCGTGCGAAGAGAAACTGATGCGAGTGCTCTACGTTTCCGGCTACGATTCCGGATTAAGCAAATGAAATTCGTTGAAATGGTTCCTCTCAGGCGGTCGTCTGTAAACGTTGCGAAAGAATTATGCGGTTTTGCAAGTGAAGAACGATGGCGGCGAGAGAGAAATTTATGTAATCGCGTTGATGGGTGTCTACGGGTTTTGTGGAATATTAAATTCACGTACGCTGCCCAACTGTCGGACGACTAGGGCTGGTTTAAACTTCCAACTGTTGCTTTCTTTAAGGATTATCCTTCTGGAGAAACTTCATGTAAGCTATGAATTTCATTCAAACACTTTCTTTTACTTTTTTCTTGAAATAGTATCATTATTTGCTTAAAACAGTAGAAATGATAAACTGCCTGAAAATTTCAAATTTTACTCAGATAATTTTACAACAAAGACATTAAACATCAACAGGTCAATCTACCTTTCCATTCATCTATTGCTGAAGTCCGTTTTTCTTCTCAAAACATCTCAAATAGTGAAGAAAAACAACCGTCAAAAACGGCCGGAATCAGGATTAGAATTATTCTGGTAGAAAATCCCATCACAGGGTTAATAGAGCAAGGAAAAGTACTTATGCCACTGTTTCCCCGGATAACCATTTGACGACCCGAAGGTGCGGGAAGCTACAAAACCAAGAATGGAGGTTTTTGGCGGAAGCTGAAAGTACCTGCAATGTTTGCCAATTGTTTCGCAGGCTTAATTCCCTGGGATATACTCTGCACAATGTTCCCACCTCCCTCTCTCTTACTTGATTCGGTTTGATCTTATATAATCTACAATAGCTTATTCCTACAAAATTATCGCTCTCCAATTGTGAATATTCTACTAAAGAAATTAATTGCAATTGTGCCGGAAGAGAAACACTAGAATTCCAGCGAATCAGACCGTAAAGTAATCTCGAAAAGGGTTGATTCCTTTTGACGGCAACGCGTACCTTAAGCAGGCAATCTTCAGGAAGATCTTATTATGCGGGTGATTGAGGTGAGCCTTATGTTTTCTGCTCGCTTTTGACGGTCAAATAAAGGAAGGATAGATGGAATGGCACGTGAATAAATATTGAGAATAAGCCTAAAAGCCCACCTTTCCGCCCAAGTAACGTGCTCAACCAAGCGTAGTTCAATCTCTTATTGTTTTGCAACTGAGCGTGTCGCAAAGCTGTTGCTTCGAAGTGTCCAACGATGCCTTTTTGATACTTACTATTTAAGAGGTAACTTTATATTTAAAAAATGTACTATTGGTATATTTAGTGTTTGGTCATGTTTCCCATAACCATGTTTCTATGTGCCGTACTTTCTATCTTCGATTCAACGCCTAGAAGCTTGAACTAGCTCAAGTGACAAACTGTTGTTTGTAACCATGAAACTCAAACAGCGCCGTTGCCTTAAGTGCAGAGAATTGCTAAATAAATAATCCACAGCTAACAGAAGTTAGTGAAATTAATCCGTTATTCCTATTCAGAGATCATCTTGAATTGGCTTGGAACCTACGGCTCTCTGTTTGTATAAGATTACAGAGATGAACTTTCCACTATGTGGATATGTAAACACAGTCGGCGCTTAAGCGTCCAGTTGAATGACGATTCATTATACAGTTTCCACAAGCCAGCCTCTCGACCAATAGGAGAGTCAAAGCTTCTAATTGGTGTTAGGTTGGGTCCTGTTTTTGGACCAGATGGACAGGATGTTCAGAGGCAATAAACTTGACGATGGTTTAAACTAAGCTGCATCCTTGTCTAAGTGAGTTTATTGGTTGGGGCTTTCAGGCAACTGCTCAAAGAGATCATTTGACATAAGGAGAGAGTACACTCAAAGTACACATTACAATGATTAAAACATTTGTTTATCGGATTTAATTACAATTCTTGTCAAGTGTAAAACTGGCCTAAGTGGAGGTCTAATAAAAGTTGAAACCTCAAAAGCAGCTCTTTACATGCTTTCCGGGCATCCTAAAGAAGAACGATCTACGAAAGTCAGCCAAATGAGTACCAATCTAAAGTTTTTCGATTTTATTTCTTCATCATTTCTTGGGTGTCGGTCGTATATCTCTGGTTTACGGTTGTGCGCCCGTTTTTATATGCACTCAGTATCATTAAATTGTTCCCCCGCCAAAGTAGCTAACCAACGTTAATGTCATTTTCGACCCATCCGAGTATAATTCAAAGGCCTGACGTATTAAATGCAACGAATAACATCACACAATTTATCTGGAAAACATATGTTTTGAGAAATCTGATTTTTCTGTTTCTTTGATAAAACATGATTCATAAAACTGCGTTCGAAGCTAGTGTTAATTTACCAAAAGAAATGAAAGTAAACATTTATTTCATTATCTTGAGACACAATTTACCTTAACAAATAAATTGCAAAGGAATTAGAAAATGAGTGATCGAAGCCTGTTTTTATCGATATTGTTCATTGATTTTTTAAATGGCTTTTTAGATCCTAAAGCTAACTTATAACACTTTCAAACCTGTAATGAAAGTGTTATTTTGTCTTAAATTGCAGTGAGCAGAGCAGAGGTAAGGACTTTCATCGAAATGAGTTTTAAAATGACCCTCAAGAGTAATGTTGGCAAAGACTTTTGTAGCATTCATTTAAAAGGATGCTTCAAATAGTCATCGGTCGCACAAACCAGTAATCGAAATACTTCTTCTTCACTTGCTGAATGAAGGATGGCATCAGCAATTAGCATTTTTAATTAATTAGATACTCGTTCTGATGATACAAATTAAAGATCATTATCACCCGTCTCAAGAGCATCATTGAAGTTTTGCACAGTCTTCTGCTCATCGCTCCTTTCACGAACTAGTTTCAAACTTGTATTTAAGCTTTTTGATAAGAACATAACAACCATTAGTAACAATGTAATTGCAAAGGAGGTCATTTTCTTCGATTTTTTTTTAAATATTTGTTCCAAATAGAAACAAGAAACTGGGTTTGCTTCCAATGAGCTTTTCTTCTACTATTTTCAAACCCATTCGTTACTCAAAAAGTTTCCCCAAGAAAAAGAGCCAATTGTACATAAACGACCTAAAGTGGTATCTTGATTATGGAACCACGGTAGTTTTGATAACACTCTGCCATGGTGAAGTGAGGCGCTAGCCAATCCATTATCTGTTCATTTATCATTCGGACACACCATTTAATACAAAACCAACAACGAGGTTCGGCTACACAATAGGCGCTTTAGGACATCCGTTCCTAAACAAAGAATACATGGCTTGAGAGTGAGAGACAAACATTGAAAAAGAAAAGAGCAAAAGAGAGATGTAGAAGGGAACATAATGGAAAACACCATTCAAAATGGGCCACTTACTTTAGAGGATATCTTACTTGACTTTCATCTTCCGGTGCATCAGATACAGTAAGACTAATGGCAGCAGAATTAGGGACAGATTCCAGCCCACCTAGGACGGATGGTGTCGTGGCCATCAACATTTTACTACATCGTGGTCATCACCGTCAGCAAGCCAATGATTTATTTCTCAATTATTGTTCGCTTTGCTTTCCCAAGCCGGTCACGACAAACACCGATCTCGCCGTGACAAATAATTGCTTCCTCTACAATCATTAGACAGCGTTCGGAGAACTGTAAGAACTGGACAAGTACAAGGGCCTACTCATTAATCATAGTCCAGCATCTTAAAAGGTTTTAACGTAAGATCCCTCGTCAGGTACAAAACCTTTGAATCGTGTTCTTAAAGAGAAAGGAATGTGCACTTGCTGATGCTTTTTATTTGCAAGTGAATAGCCACGTTTCAACGTTCACTTATTATTGATTGTGTATCTTCACGATTTTTCTTTTGCCCACGATTCCTCTTCTTGCTAGAGTCAACACACTCTAATAAAAGGCACATGAAGAAGTTTTTTTTAAATTGCTAGTTCTTCTACATTTCCAAACGGGGAGCGGTTTCACGAAGGCGACCAGAGCCTTCACATTGCGCCGAAACGAAAGCCGACTATTATTTTCTCTGTAGTTGTTCTGGCTCTAGCGCACCCGCCTTGGTTGGCATCGTTTTTAGTACTGAGACCACGATTGTCATCTGTTCAGCTAACAGGGAAGGTGTCGCACTCTGCTCGGAGTGTACTAAAAGCTGTCCCATTGGAACCGCATCCCACGCCATCTATATTCTAGGGTACGGAGAGTAGAGAGCTGTTCGGATGGAGCCATGGAGCCCAATAAAAGTGAGATAGAGTGTGCAGAGAATCTTGTGTATGGTCACGGTTTTCTCCCGATCATCACGTGCAGCAGATACGCGGGACAACTCGGAAACGGAACAAGCAATTGTTATTTGAGAACAGGGATGCAAATCCTTCGACTGGTTGTGCTGATATTCTCATAACGCTCTCATTTTCGTGAGCCTGTTTATTTTGAAAACATTGGTGTATGTTTGCAACTGAAGCCTGGTCACAGTGGTACCACAAATCGTTTACTTTTTCGATAGCATTGTTTTCATCTTCAAAATATGGACGAAACAATTTTTATTACAGACATTTAATCTACTGTACCTTATTCCACAATACATGTGAAGCAATTAAACAAATGCTTATCCTATTAAATTCATGTATATCACCTTGTGTTCTATTCAGTCAAGGAAAATCTGCTTTATTTCCATCCCCACAAATACACTCTCTGCAGAACAAAGTTCAAAACCATCCTGGAAGTCAAAAACTAAGCACATTTAGCGATCAAACAAACAAAACTAAATCCATTAGCAGTGTTAGAAGAGTAATCTATGAATTGTAGTAGCCTTTGATTTGTAATACATGATTATTCTGTGTTCAACTACTGAATATATCAGACGTACTTTTCAATAGGTTATGGGCCCAGGATACGACTCTGTTAGTTTGAAATTAAAAGATTGAAAGCAGTTTTGTGAAGAATGGCGAATCCGAAACTAGCGGGATCTTTTTCCCTGCCTTTGCGAGAAATACTTCGAGGATCGGAAAACTACAGTTCTTGGTCTTTCGCCACCAAGATGGTTTTGATTAAGGAGAAAACCTGGTGTGCAGTGAAGGAACCAGCTGAAGGTGAACCGGCAGTGAGCGAAGAAACATCCATGCAAGCATTGGCGACGATATGTCTGAGTATTGATTCCAGTATATACGGACTCGTGAGAGATGCTAAAAATGCGAAACAGGCGTGGGATAACCTCAAAAATACGTACGAGCATAGTGGATCAACCAGGAAGATTGGTCTGCTGCGACGGCTGACAGGAATTCGTTTGGTTGGAGCTGAACGAGATGAAGACATCATTTGCCAGACGACTCAGCAGTATGTGAACGAATTATTCACAACGAGTCATCAGTTGGCAGAAGTTGGGTTCAAAGTCGATGACGCTTGGTTGGCCAGTTTGCTCATGAAAGGCCTACCGAAGCAGTATGACCCAATGATCCTTGGTTTGGAATCATCCGGAATCCAGTTGACTGCGGATATAGTGAAAGCGAAAATTTTGCAAGACGTAAAAGTGTCGAGCGAGAAGCAAACTGTGGAAGCGTTCCTTGGCAACTCGAAATCGACGACGAAAAGAAGTAGTGTGAAATCTAACGTTCAATGCTACCGGTGCAAGAAAATGGGTCATTTTGCTTCTCAATGTTCGAATCAGTTTTCTGACAAGAAGCAGGAGAAAAGCAAGAACAGTGGTCACGCTACATTTTTCGCGGCTTTCAATGCATGTCAGACATCAACAGCGGCAGAAGAAGAATGGATTTTTGATTCCGGAGCAACTTCTCATTTGTGCCGAAACAGAAATTTATTGGTTGATGCAGAGAATGTTTCGTCGAGCATCAACGTAGCCAATAATACTGCTGTTCCAGTGGTTGCTAAAGGTTCGGTGAACGTGTCAGCAGATGTTGGAGCATCGACATGTGCGATCTCCATGAACGACGTCCTGTATGTACCGGAATTGGCTGTGAACTTACTATCTGTTAGCAAGATGTGTCAGAAGGGCTACACAGTGACGTTTCGAAAACAGACGTGTAAGGTGATCAGTCCTAGTAATAAATTGGTTGCGATTGGTCAAGAATCTGGTGGTTTATACAGATTGAAAAGATCACCTGGGTCGTTGGTGAACATGGTCAGCCGGATGGAAGACAACTTTAAGCTTTGGCATCGCAGACTATGTCATATGTCTGTTGGCTGCATGAAACGACTTGAAACCATGGCAAGCGGATTTGAATTTAGAGTGACGGATGGAATGCAGTGTGTACCATGCATACAAGGGAAGCATCATCGACATCCGTTTAACATCAAGGGACAACGTGCGGATCGTGTGCTTGAGTTAATTCATTCCGATTTGTGTGGACCCATGGAGACAGCATCGATAGGAGGAAATCGTTATTTTATAACATTCATCGATGACTCGAGCAGAAAGGCGTTCGTATATTTCCTGAAATCGAAAACCGAAGTGTTTGAAACGTTTAAACATTTCAAGAGTTATGCCGAGAACCAGACTGGTGAGAAAATTAAGCGTATCAGATCGGATAACGGACGGGAATATATGAATCGTGAAATGAAGCTATTCCTTTGTCAAGCCGGTATTCATCATGAAACATCCGCTCCGTACACTCCGGAGCAGAATGGATTAGCGGAACGTATGAACCGGACGATTGTAGAAAAGGCGAGGAGTATGCTGTGTGATGCCAATCTGCCAAAGCGTTTTTGGGCTGAAGCAGTTGCGACAGCATCGTATGTGATCAACCGATCACCTACTATGGGATTGCGAATGACACCTCACGAAGCGTTTACTGGTAGAAGACCGAATCTTGCCCATCTTAGAATATTTGGAGCAAAGGTGATGTGTCATGTGCCGAAGGAAAGAAGGCAGAAATGGGATGCCAAATCAGATTCTGGCATTTTCATGGGATACAGTAGCAGTTCCAAGGCGTATCGAGTTTATAACTCAAAGACTAAGAAGGTTATCGTTAGTCGGGATGTAATATTTGTGGATGAATGTGCAAAGAATCGAGTTTCTGAGTTTGAAGAATCATCTACTGAAGTCAGTCTTGGTGAATTCCATTTTCAACCTGTCGTACAGGATCAAGAAGTAGAAAGTTTGGAGACAAATGGAGCTCGGAATGATGATAACGATTCAGAATACGACGATGCTATAGGAGATCAAGCAGAAGCTATTGAACACCATGAACCACAAATAGAGGACCCACAGAAGTTGGTAAGGCGTAGTGAGAGGGAGCGCATTATCCCTGGCAAGTACCGGGATTTTGTAATGAGTTGCAATGCTGCAGTTAAAAGTCCTGATGAATCCTGTACCGTGGTTCCAGCGATGTTAAATGAACCGATAACGTACCAAGAGGCTAATTCCTGTGAAGATAGCAGTCGCTGGAAAGATGCTATGAAATCAGAGTATGATGCCTTATTGGAAAATCGAACATGGGACTTGACGAGTTTGCCTGCTGGTCGAAAACCCTTACGATCAAAGTGGGTGTATACGGTGAAAACCAATGCAGATGGCTCGGTGGAGAGATTCAAAGCCAGGTTAGTCATTAAAGGTTTTTCGCAAGTCAAAGGTGTGGATTACAACGAGACCTACGCACCTGTTGTTCGATTGGCTACCGTGCGATATCTAATGTCCTTGGCTGTCAACATGGACTTGAAGATACTGCAGATGGATGCAGTGACAGCATTTCTACAAGGAGACCTGGGAGAAGAGGAAATATACATGGAGCAGCCAGAAGGATTTGTGAATCTAGAAGCACCACACAAAGTGTGTAAATTGAAGAAGGCGTTGTATGGACTGAAGCAAGCTAGTAGAGTTTGGAATTTGAAACTAGATGCTGAGCTGAAACGCATTGGGTTGGTACAGTCCAATTACGATTCTTGTGTCTTCTACAAGATTGATAGAGGAAGTGTGCTGATTGTAGCAGTGTATGTAGACGATTTATTGATCTTCTCGAATAATGAGAGCTGGGAAAAGAACTTAAAACAACAGTTGACCAAGAGATTTAAAATGAAGGATTTAGGTCTCGCGAACAAAGTTCTTGGAATACGAGTGACCAGAGCAGATGGTGTAGTTATGTTGGATCAAGAACTGTACATAAATGAATTATTGAAGCGATTCGGTGTAGCTGAGTGCAACCCAGTTCTTACTCCAGCGGATCCAGGCCAGAAACTGTCCAAGGAAATGTGTCCTAAGACTGAAGAAGAGCGCAGACAGATGCAACAGGTTCCTTACCGGGAACTGATAGGCGGCCTGCAGTACTTATCACAAGGAACTAGACCGGACATAAGTTTTGCTGTAAATGCTGTGAGTCACTACTGTAACAATCCTGGGAAAACTCACTGGATTGCAGCCAAACGGATCTTACGTTATTTAAAAGGCACGAAATCCATGAAGCTGTTATATAAAGCAACAATTGAAAAAGGCTTTGAAGGTTTTTGTGATGCTGATTGGGGTAATGACACTGATAATCGTCATTCCATTACTGGCTATGTGATGAAGCAATCTGGAGGTTCAGTTGCCTGGAATTGTCGCAAACAATCAACAGTTGCACTTTCGACGACGGAAGCCGAATACATGGCACTTTCAGCTGTCACACAGGAAGCTATTTGGTGGAGAGGTTTTCGAAAAGAACTGTTGGGAATCGAAGAGCCATTGACGATTTTTTGTGATAATCGAAGTGCTATCTATTTGGCGGAGAAACAAATTGGCTACTCACCTAGAAGCAAACATATTGATATTAGACATCATTTTGTGAGACAGAGCATTGCAAGAAATCTTGTTCAGCTGAAACATGTTTGCTCTGAAAAACAAGAAGCTGATTTGCTAACTAAGGTACTTCCTACCAGCAAATTTGAAGATGGACGGAAGGCCCTTGGAATTAAAACAATTCATGATTAAGGGGGGATGTTAGAAGAGTAATCTATGAATTGTAGTAGCCTTTGATTTGTAATACATGATTATTCTGTGTTCAACTACTGAATATATCAGACGTACTTTTCAATAAGCAGCTATAACAATCATAATGGCAAGCAAAAGCGCAAGCTATGGAAAATAGAATGGGAACTTCAAGTCAACGAATCCTGCCCCCGAAAAGGCCGCGAGCTGGTTCAAGGTATTGAAGGAAGAAGCAAAAAAAAACAAAGCCCAAACCGTTCATTTTCTTCTGTTGCTTCAAGAGTGCTCCATAAGCGCGATTCATATTTCCTACTCCAAATGATGTCTCCCATTACCGTGCGAATCGGAAGAGCGCGTCAAGTTTCATCTAAATCAAAGCAAGCAAATGAATTTAACGGAGCGTTCCTTTATTTTCATTTGTTGAATCGCGGAAAAGTTCCACTGCAAATGTTTCCCATTAGCGGTCCCTCGGTTCTGGGTGCTTTGCGGACGACGACCGGTCTGCTTGAGAGATTTCGAAAATAAAGTGGATGCTAAATTGTTTCCAGTGTGTTTTGTTCCTTCCCGCTCGCAAACAACGTTATGTTGTGAAATGCATCCGATGGAGGGAATTATATCGGATATCTTTTACGAAGCATAATTGAAGGACAAAAAATGCGCACCTCTAAAGGAACTAGAGTACTAACCAGCAGTGAATGAAAGTGATTCAGATGTTTTCAACATTTATACCACAGCTGCTTTTTCGAAGCGCCTTCGAGACAGCTGAGGATCGATATGGTTGAAATGATTGATGCATATTCCGAATATGGAGCAAAAATCATTCAGTTGAGATGTCACTTTACGTATTCTTCAAAGCTCACTTCGTCCTACAGCCAAGCAGAAGCAGTTACTCCTTCACCATCAGAGTAAGCGGTTGTATGGAGCGTTTTTCCATCGCGAATCGCATACGGTGTAGGGGAAGAAATCCCTTTTATGCATATGCAAAATACGGACGAAGTGCAAATTGTCAGCTTACCCGGAAATGAAATAGTGCAACGTTTCCGACCAAGATTAGAACCTGTCGGTAGGATGAAGGGGGAACCTCAGTAGAACGATAGTGCGCGAAAGAGGGACGAGCGCGCGAAGGTGCGACGAGTGTGGACGAGCACGAAGAGAAAACACCTCACAGTGTGCGCGCCCCGGGGCTACGTTCTGACTTCCTAACCGCCCGGTGGCGATTTCCATTTCCATCTTCCGACGGAAGCTTTCACCTGTTCCGGCGTTTGATAGTGCGGCCGGAAGCCGTTACGCTAGGAACGACCTCCTTCGGTAGCGTCCACCCGAACGCGCCCCACTTCCTTGCTGTCACAGCGCGAGAAAAGTTGATAACTTTTATATGGTGCTGTCTTCATCTGCATAACCAAAGCCGGTGAGTTGTAGATGATTTATGCAGTTTTAAATTATGTAAAACATCCCTTCAGCCGCAAAAGAACTACCAGATACGAGGGACAGTATCTGTTTCCATTGGCGGCGGAGGGTTGCTCCGGCAGCATGCTTAGCCGGTGCAGCGTGCATTTCCTTTCGCACCAACAGTAACAGTCCCTATCGGGACGGAGTGCTGCAAAATTTGCCGGTTTTAATGCGTCCGCCAAGACGGGCAACATTGCTGAAAGACAAATGAAGACGACAATCTAAGGACACACCGAACTGAACTGGGCAACAAAAGGACCGCCAAGGATCCGCGTGGTGGTTGAAATTGTGGTGAAATAAAAACTTTCGATTAGAAGTAATTTGTTACTACAGGGCGTCCGGCATGGCACGGCCGCCGGTTGGGGGTTGAAGTGTTAATTTGCGTAAGATTTGCATCTTAATGAAAAATGTTTTAAGCGAATCGTGGGAGCGTAACATTTAGTCGGTTTAGCAGGAGCAGAATGCAAACGTTGCAAAGTGTAGCCATTTCTTAGCAATGCAAACCGAAATTTTCAGCTTCGACCACGGATGGAGGAGCATTTTGCGATTTGAATTTTCAGAAACAAAGCGAAATAGTTGATCACAATTTACGATAAAACACGTGACACACAAAACCTGATCATTGTTTGCTTCCAATTTTTAACACTTGTGTTTGCTGATTTCCAATTGGGATGGTAAATTCCATACCAGCGTGAAGAACTTATTTTAAATTCCATTCTTTTATCCAACCAACAATCACGTTCCATCCCGAAATTATAATCGTCGTAACGGTTGGCGTGTATGAACCATATCGAAGCTCCCGTCATTATTGATACTTTGCCCCAGCACTTGCTGGAACTGTGCTTGCGCCCCATGGCTCATTTCCATTTAGTTTTGTGTTCGCATAAATCATGCAGTTTTAATCATATTCAGATTGCCCGCCGATGAAAGAAACGTCGGACGATAGCCGGCCCATTAATATTAATGCAAATATATGACAGTTAATGAATTCAAAAATTTTAATGAATGAGCGAATATAAATTCCCGCAATAAAAATGAACAATTCGAGGGATTGTTCAATTATTGCTTACGGACAGGTTTCTGTAATGTGCCGTCCGCCAAACCCTAAGGCAGTTGGAAAAAAACGAACCCTCGCGATGCACTGTCGGTGCTCAGATCAAACAAACGCCCTCTCTTCGGGCAGATAGAGGTGTTTTTTTTTTACCAGCATAGTATGTTTGCATTTCTTCCGCCTAGGGCTCGATGGTAAAATTATACAGTTCAATTAAAAGAAACAAAACACGCAAGGTATCTTAACGATTGCCGGTATCCTAAGACGCGCCATCTAGCAGATAAGGAAGTTTTCAGCGCAAATCGAGTTTCCGCAAAACCGAAAGGATAACGGAAAAAGCGTAGTGCGAAGTCTCCAGCCGTTCTCGCCCGTTTTCACAAGTCAATAGATTTGCATGTTGGACATCGCTTTTCGATTTGCATAACACAATGGAAAGCTTTTGGGCTCTCGTCCACCCTTCCCCTGCGATTACCGGCGCTTCCATTATCGTCTGTTCCACTTCCGCTGGATGGCAGCCATCGAAAGGAAAATTCAGCGCCACCCGGCAAAGAGTTAATCCCATCCAGCCAGAAAATGTAATCTCGCGGAGAAAGAGAAAAGAAAGCTGGCAACCATCATCCTTTAGATCACGGCCCACCGATTCCAAGATAGCATCCACATTTCCCTGGCCATCGTTCTGGGCCGTTCCGACCCGAGGCAGTCGATATTGAATTTCAGATCAGCACAATTTGCTCCCGGCACGAGCAGGGCGCGTGCTCGAACACTGGGAAAGTATATTTTCATTTGCTGCAGGAAATATTTGTTTGTAAACTTGGTGATAACATTGCGCCATCCTATGATTAGGAAGTGACTAGTACTTGTGTGTTTTGATTTTCGCGTGGTAAGTTTTCCGCTTCTTTTTGATTTGCTTCTGTTTTCAACAGCAGACTTTCCAGGCGTGATTAACGTTTTCATTCCCCCGATGCTTTTGTTTACTGATGTCGTTTTGGCGAACAAGATTGAAACACTTGAAAAAAAAAGTGTCTTAGTAACAACAGTCAGTATCATGATCAATCATTTCAAACTCGTTTTAGGCAAATAAGCTTTCATTTGTGTGGTTCTAGGTATGAATCAAGGGCGTTGAAGGGGAAAAAGTCTCGTAAACCCTAAAACGGGCTAGGCATGACCAAATTTGTCGTAACGCCAGGAAAAAAAGAAGAGGTAATCGTGCAGCATTGGCCAAAGATTACTTCAATGTGTTGTATTTATTTTATGTTCTTCTTTTATCTCGTGAAAAATGGACTCTGCTCTTTGGGAAATCTGTTTAGACCTAGCATACCACTTGAAGTGCAATTTTGTTTTATTTTAAGGCTTTTCCCCTAATGCACCATTACTGTTATTTCAGGCACATTTGTACTTTTTTCTACCTTCGACAACAAGCGAAACCAAACGGAAAATACACTCTGTGCGATTGGCCACACATCAACCGACGATAATGTAATGCAAATGTGCAGCGAACTGCACCCGTCGGCGATTGAGTCTGCGTTTGTGGTTCGGGCGCCATTTACTGATTAAATCCGCATTCGTGGGTCCTTTCCTCGTGGGGTTTGTCCAACGGGGGCATGTGGTATCGCATCCATGCAGGCAAACCATGCACAAATCTGAACCCTTGCTACCGCGCGTTTATTTAAATTCGGTAGAACATTTTGGAATAAACCACCCAACACTCGAATGCAGGCTCAAAGGTACCATGAGAATATGTTGCAATCCTTCAACAGAACCTTTTACAATTATAATATTTTCAAAGACACAATACGGACACGCGTTCCAGCTGTATATCCATCGGATTAAAAAAAAAAAAGGAATATCCTTTGCTCTTTTCGATGAACTGGTCGGCTGCTAGTGCATGGCCGGTTCAAAGGTTTTTTTTTCTGCGTAATCAACCTGGCGGAAAATCCGAGGGAAGATTTATTTACGGTACAGGTACCGTGAAAACCGATTGCCATTGGGTTGGAAATATTTAACGATCGGCAAATGATGTACATGCGAGGAAGCCCATCCATCTCTATTTCTCTCTCTTGCTCTTTCTATCTCTCTCTCTCTCGCTCTCTTTCTCTCTCTTTGTAGCTTCCGTTTACCCATTCATTTCTTTCCTATACAACTCGCATTGTAAATTTGCTGGTTTATTTGTAGTATACTGAAAAAATAATATTAACTCTTGAATAAAATACCTAGCAAAGATAGGTTCGAAACGACTTCAATGGTTTACCGATTTGCAACATTTATTTAATTTGAAAATATCGGCTCGTCTTCCATTACTCATGAAACTTAGTTTTCTAAACGTAATTAATTCATCAAATGGTGATGAGGGATCAGTTGGAGGTTTAATAATCAACTTTGTCGGACATTGGATGCGAGCCATAGCTTTACAGAATCGCTACGAGATGGGGGAAACTGATCAGGGTGTTTAAAGCTACCCTGAAACATGTTTGTCGCGATTCTGAAAACCACTGCCTTCTGTTGTGTTCACCTACCGTTCAGTAGTCGTTGAACTGGTCGTGCAGGGATTCTTGCCTGTTTACTCGCTGACTCTCATAAACTATGCCTTTGCCGAAAATTTGCCGAAATGCAATTAGCTGCACCGGAGAATCGGATGAGCTGAACTGTCAAGCGTTGTCATCCGCTACCGAGACAAATGTTCAAAGTACGAACCGCGGGTTGCCGGGAGTGTGAGTGAATGCGGGTTTGCGAGAAACTGTGGTTTTTGGGTTCCAATTTCAATTCCTTCCATTGGTAAAAGATAAGCACGTCGTGCAACAACCCAAATAAACTTTCAACAGGGATACAGTTCTGACATTTGTTTGCAACGCCTTTTCAAAGGCGTCAGCTGTTGATGTCTAGCCACATTTCAATGGTTGAGAAAAGCATACGTGTTTTTAACGCTATTTGTCTTGTTTAGGACCAAAAAATTAAGG
Organism: Anopheles atroparvus; assembly: GCA_914969975.1. Taxonomy (NCBI): domain Eukaryota; kingdom Metazoa; phylum Arthropoda; class Insecta; order Diptera; family Culicidae; genus Anopheles; species Anopheles atroparvus. Next base: position 37,931,867 of record CAJZCY010000002.1, on the reverse strand, counting down.
AAGCATTAAAGAAAAACTGTAGCAATATTCAATGCTCTTACTTGTCATAAAATGCATCTGTTTGTAGTAACGCAGGAATCATGTAAAAAAAAAAACGAAAATGATATGAACAAAATTGTTTGTATATTCCTTTGAAGGCCATGAACACGATACACAATTAATAAGAAGAAGTTTATTTCTGCTCCCATTGTTTTAAACTAAAAGATCCACACGAAGTAACGTAATGAACCAAGTAAGCGCTAACGGCTTACACTATTGTCTAGCTAATTATTTCTATTCTCCTTCCTTCTGTCTTCCGGCAGCACACCATTGAATTCCAGCAACCATCACGTTGCTCCTTTAAAGACGTCTACCAGCTCATGAAGCGAAAGGAAGCATTGTACACTAGAGAGACAGAATCTTTTCCAAAGAAGGCAAAAGAATTCGGATATAAGCTGCAAAACAAAAAAACTGTACAACTGTACAAACATGTACCCTTAACCACAATCCTGTGGGTGGAAAACCATGAAATTTTCACTACTGGAAATGGCGAAATGCCGTGGAATTGTGTTTTTCGAGGGGAAACCGTTTATTTGAAGCTCTCTTAATGACGAAGAAAACTGGTTATTTATGTGATAATTATCGCACGAGCCACTCGAGTAGGATTTTTTTTTGTGGCTCTCGGAATCTGGTAAGGCACACTGGAAATTCCAGGACTGGACGAATGTTTAATCCTTCGGGCGTGTTCGCAGTTACTAATAAAACTGCTGCGCGATGATCAAACAAAAAGTATCTTATTCAACACATAACAATGTAAGAAAGAGCCTGTTATGAGCAGAATAAGGTATGCGCACAAACATTAAACAAAAGGAACTATATTGCCCATTATTGAAAATCATTGGTTTTCATGAATTGCCTACATGTTGTTGATAGTTCCTTGGGGATACAATCTCTAACAATTTCGGTTTCTTATAGAAAGCTTTAAGTGAAAATAAATAAAAGGTACTATGTAACAAGATAGATGGTTTAGTTCGCCTCAACAAAAGCGGTGCGAAATGATCTCGTGTTACGGAAGAATATGTTAAGCCGTTGCATGTCGTTTTCAATTTTATACAAAAGGCAATCAGCGTCACACCAACAGTAGGGATGATCTAATTGAATTAGACCAAAAAAATAAAAAAAAGACCCCCGAACAAGAACTGATGGTAATGGAAGTGTTTTCAATTATTTTCGGTTTAATTGGGTTGTATATTTAGGTCAGGCACAGATAAGTTTTTCCTGTCTCGACGAGATAGATATTTACAACACCGCAAGAGCAAGGATCAAAACATGAGTATGAACACGGTAAAATACAACTAGAGCATTGGAAATTCACCTCAATACAAAACTCAATACATTACAAAACAGGCAACAAAATGACAATTGGTAGAAATGAGTTATACGACGATATTTACCAGTCCAACACTGCGTACTGAAAAACACATACTAGCGCATGCAAAAAGGAACCCCATGTGACGGAGAAAACGTCCACCCTTTTGTCCAAGGAGGGATGCGCTTTTACACCCCTCGGGAACAATAGTCCCGCGCGACGTTTATCATAATTTTCGAGCTTACATAAATATGACATAACAAATGGTCGGTTCTATGACAAATCGCCTCGACTGAACGCATAGTACATTCCGGACGGATGCGACAGCCGAATGTATCCAATGGCCGAAAACCGACTGTTTACGAAAGCCACCGTTTCCGGGTTTCAAGCACACTCGCGCAGGCTGTGGGTTGACTTTTCTCCGTGCGGTACCTTTGGGCTTCGGTGGGCTGTGATGGAGCATTCAATCGGTTCCAGCTGACACTTGCTCCTTCTACCGCGCCGATTGGCTGGGTAGGAACAATTCCCATGGCGTTCTCCTTCGGTCCTGCTAAGAGGGTGCGACAATGCCAAGCACGGTACCTTTGTTTCATGCTGGTCGTGGATAATCAATTTAAAGTCCACCATAGACCACTCCACCAGCCATAGAACTATGCTGTGAACAGTGAATTCTCGAAGATCAGGTTCGCACGATTTGTCCTAGTTTTATGCTATCAAACACCATCATTTAGAGCAGCACAGTGTGAGTGGAGAGGGCTGGTTTCGTAACTCGGAAAAATTGCTCCATGCTTTTCCTATGTTTGTGAATAACCAGGAGAATTTGACAGATTCTCAACCTGTTGGGTTTTTTATTTTATGAAAAGTTTTGCAGCATTTCTAAAACTTCTCTATTAGTCAATAAATACAAGAATTATGTTATTCTGATATTAACGCATTACTTTAGAGGTTAAAATATTTCAAATTTCCAGAAGAGAAACTATGAAAATTTCTATTGTATTATTATAAGAAAACCAACGACAAACTACATTTGCCAGCGTTGAAGATTTCGTCCTATAAGATTTCGTAATGTTTCTGAACCAAATCTGATTTGGAATGAACATGTCGTATTCAGAGATTGACCCACTTCGTACATTCCGGAAAGTTTTACAGCAAACTGTTCTTCTCACGAATCCTTTAGAGAGAGGTAGAGCAAGCTGGCAGTTTGTTGAATGGTTTCAACATTGAAAATTTATGCAAAACACTGTTTCAAAACTTAATATAACATGAAAACATAATATGGAACAGTCGCCGCAAAAAAAGGGGTGAAGCGAGGCGCATCATGAACGCGAAACACCCCAGTTTCATTCTGTGCAATGGAACACGGAGCGTCGGCCAACAGGGAACGGTAAAAAATGAAGGTTGTGTTGTTTTAGCGAAGCATTATGGTATGTTTGTTGTATGCATAATGTAAGATGTTGTTAAATGCATAGCAATACATGATACAACTACAACGGACAGGATAACTTACGCTTCTGTTTTGTTGGTTCCATACAGGATGATTGTCCATAAGAGCAAAAAAGAAGCAAATCAAAACACAAAAGAAAACGGAAATCTGAAAATACGGCAACGTAGGGACCGTGTCGGCTCCGTGGTGTTGTGAGAGGAAGTTGCATGCTTAGGTTCTTTTTTTCCTCAAAAACTATGGAGATCTTTAAGTCACGTGTTTTTGAAGCAATCTCTATTATGGTATGTTTTAAAGAAGTATGATCTCATCGCACAAATATCGAAAAGTGACGATGAGTAATTGTCAGCTTCTCGGTGCATCGACAATCAGCGCGAAGACAAAGCATTGTCAGCTTAGTCATCGATGCTTCCAGTATGCTGCAAAATTATGTGAAACGATCGCTGTTGGTTGCATGCCAACTATGTGCAAGAAAAGCTGGCAAGGACATCATGAACTGAAATAAACATTGCTTGTGAGACCACTTCATCGTCGGTGACATCAGTTCAATATACTACATCGCTCACTAGAAGAGTAAAATTGGAATGGATTTCGGGATGCCATGGACCGGTAGTTGACTTTTATTGCTAAGGACAGTCGTACCACTTCAGGATTTTTTATGACCGGCTGATTTATCTACCACTGCTGGAAATAAGGGTTTCAAGGAAATCATGTTGTTATGCTAGATAATTTTATCAGCTGATTTTAGATCAACGGAAAACTAATGTCGTCCGTCCGCATGCGACCAGCTAGCACAAATAAATTTTCCCGAAATCTATCGTAGATTGATGTGCTTGAAAAAAGATTAAAAAAACGTTAATGTGGACATTGATTCAAGTTGATAAAAAGATGTGTAGCTTCTGCCAAACTCGCCAATTTGTATGTTTCGTCTTATATTGCATGGCTGAGGCACAGCATTGTTGTTTAAATAAAATAAATATCTGGAAAACAGATAAACTATTTCCAGATCAGCAAATTGAGTGCCATTGCGAGGACTACACTTAAAAAAAAAATCCCAGAAACCATTAATAAAACTGGCCATCACAGAACAAATCAATTAAACGGGCAGGAAAAACAGACCTCAGCCGCCCTACAGCAAGGCTCGGAAGTCACGAAACCGTGTCCGACTGGACCAGAACCGACGGCAGCGGCTTCGTAGCTCCAAGACTTCCCGGCAGCCGGAGACAGCATGGTACCGGGAAAGCAATTTGCTGTTTCCGAAATGACTTCCATTTCTCTCGGTTGTGTTTTCGTACCTGTTTCGTTCGACTCCGTTCCGTTTGTTTGTTGAACGACCGGCTGAACCTCGGACACGCCTGCGTTCGGCAAAACCGGAAGTGGCTGGGTGACAAGCAGTTATGGCACCGAAGGATATAAAATGCAATTAAGCTCCACGCTGACTGTATGCGCTGTCGCATGGAGTGAGGGTCCCGCGTGCATCACCGCTGCTGGCGCTGATGCTGTCTTGTATCGATCGTCGTCACTGTTATCATCATCACCATCATTATCATCATCGTTGTCGACACGGTCTTCATTTAAAGGAATTGGAGCGAAAGAAGAAATGTTACCCTGATACAATCAACCACCGTACATTAAAAAGACGCATGTTTCTCGGGGTCATCGAATGAAAGCACATAATAAAAAGAATTCAAACGGAGCGGAATAAAGTTCTTTTGTTGTGCTTTTGTGGCAGAATGTTTGGTTCGTTACCTTTCCGTCTCACTTGAAGCTGGCAGAGGGAATGAATAACTCACACAGCAGAACTTATTACAAAATTAATTATTAAGTGGTACTGGTGGAGCCAATTTTCCTCCACTTTTTGACCTACATCCGCTTGTTGGTTGGTTAGCAATGTGTGATAATAAGGTTGCAATATTTATCATCTGCAATAACAGAAATAAATCTTTTCAGCATCATTGGTGCAGAACATTCTACCGTCGGAAAACCCTGTACCTGAAAAAGATGGAGCAAAAAGCTTTTTTCGCTTTTGTCTTGTGGTGTCTTAAGACCGTAGAAATAATGAAGCAAACTTTACTCTCACCTCGTTTGAAAAGTTTACTACATTTTGATCGAATTTTTAAGGAGTCAATCAGGTAGCTGAATACAAATTATCTTCTACTTACAAAATGTTTCCTATGAAGACAGGAAAGCTATATGATTCATATTTGCGGCACGAGTGAAAATTGCTTCATCAAACTTTACTTATTATGCAGCTTAGCTTCGTGAAAATTGGGTCCTGATCAACATGAGTAAGATGGTTCTGACAGGGATATGCTAGATCGGCAAGCATGCACGTGTTTTAATTTCATATTCGAGCGACGCATACATTGAAGTGGGTTAAAGTTCCTTGGGATTTTGATTAATACACAAAAATGCGGTGTGAAGCGTTGCACATGTTAATAGGAGGAGTTCCTCTGGACTTGCTTGCAGTTGGACACATTTAGAAGTAGCCTGTTTAGGAAAACAAGATCCTGAAGATATCCAACTGCTGAGTGCGATCTTTACTCATCCTATATCGAGCTGTAACCGGACCTCTCGTAGCAACTTTACGAACCGGACCTCTCCACAAATCGGACCCTCATCTGCTCTAATCATTCCGCTCTGAAATAAAATGGTTACCTTCACTCGAGGACGCACTCGACCAATACACGAAGGGTCCCGCGATTAATGCGGGGACAGAGCGGATCAAAACAAAAATAAGCAACAAAACCGTTTGCGCAAAACAAGAGCGAAATATCTGCCCCTAACGAGGCTCGTGGGACCGATTACGCCACCGTTGGCTGGTGATGATTTTGACAGTTGAGTCAACATGTTTTATGTTCCCCAGCCAACTGCACGGCCCTCGCAAGGAAAGTTATAGTATCGCTCCACTAGGGCACGAGGGTACTTGGGAAAACTGGGCACGTTTAAGCGCAGGGCAGTTAGCTGCAATTATCGATCGTCGCTCGGGGACACAATGAAACTTGACTGCGCTCGAGCGCCGGTCCGAAACTGGGCCAGAATTTAGCAAAAGCCGGTTTTTTTTACTGTTGTATTGCCGGTATTCTTTGCGAAAAGTGGCGGAAAGTGGTGGACGAGCTGCACTTGAGAAGGGTGGGCAGTTTTATTTGTATTCTTCGAGCGACCAACTTTGTTCCAGATGGGAACACGAGCGTTGTTGCATTGAGCGCCGCATTCCCATTCCATTCATATAGTAGATGTTGTAAACGCTGTTTCAATTCTAAAAAGCTTTTTTTCATCATGGATTGTACTCGAAATGTTATGCTTACATTTCAGATGGGTAGGGAATACATTTTCCAGCACAAAGCAATGCTGGGTGGTAGAATATACCTGATGTTAATAGCAAGTGATTAAACTTCGGTGAGCCTCATTGGTTTCCACGAACGTTTTTTCCTCTTTTAAAAATTTCATTTGAGAGCCGTTCATATGATTAATCTTACTTCTGCTTTTATATTGATTGAAGAACTTGATTTGATTGATTGCTCTATTTGTTTCCATTCGATGACCCAGAAAACATTTCACTTGAGATAAATACCGAGTTGAATTTGAATGCGCATCAAAATACTTTCATACACAAATACAATTTTTGTTCATGAACGTGTCAAAAACTATTTTAGGATTCTCTACCAACAGAGGGGTGTGGTTTATCTTTATCGGTTAAAGCTCATGTAGGTTATAATATTAGTTATTTTATTTCTAGCAAAATATCTTAATATTTGAGATAATGCCGGGGTGTGGCAGTGACTGACTTTGCCAAAATCCCATTAAGATAACTTCACTTAATGTAAACTTCAGAAAGACGAAAATTCAGAAAACGTTGTTGCACGAAGCATACGGGTCGTTTTTTGCCTGTCTAGCATTGATAGTGTAGCCGCTCTATCCATGAGCTATTGAGTTTCGCTAACCTCTATGCATTAGTATTCAATGAATGTACAGCTAATAAAAGGTGGGAAGCGAAAACGATACGAATTGGAAATTCGATTTGCCTCGTCCCAAAGCCAAATGCCTGAGCCTGCAAATATTTCGAAAGGGTCGTTCGCACGGGTACCGAATAATGGCTCTGCTGTAAACGGGTTTAGGATACCTTTACAATACAAGACATGCATTTTCTCCATAAAAAAAAACAACTTGAATGCTTAACTTTAATCAAATAAAATCGAGTGTTTGGAAGTAAAATAGGAATACCAGTTCAACCAATGCAAAAAAGATCGGAGCCTTCTTAAATTGCTTTGGTGTACTTCAAAAGAACTGCTATTGACTCAGGCCTTGCTCGCAGGATTCACAGTTAGGTTTAATAACTATTGTAGTGTTTTGTAGCAATATCCAGTGCCTGGCTCTTAAATACCAAAAATAATTACTTAAATGGTGGGCAAATGAAACCGTGCATAGGTTTGCCTAAAAAAAAACTATATCTCTGAACGGCATCAGCGACCTGACCTCCTCCAAAGTTTATGTACCAGTATGTTTTGTCATACAGTAACGGATTGTTTTTGGATGAATAATGGCTGAGGTCGGTTATCAACAAAAAAAATCATAATGTACCAACAAATTCGAACAGCTACGATGCGTTTCGACACAGTAAATACAGCTTGTTTGCGAAAACCTGCATGCGTCTGCAGCAGCTCCGATTGAATATGAAAGTTATTTGTCCTACGTTCGAAACGATGAGTTATTGTTTAATTCTCTTATTTATTTCGTGCGTGGTTTTGCACGGATGCATAACAATATTTGAACAGATACAGGTTTTGCTGTAAATTTGGGATAAAATGGAGTATCTATTGTACATTGCATATCACTGCATTACATAGCGTCCCTTCATGTTTACTTTTTCTCGATCACCGTCACCAAAGCTAAATGATTATAAAAGATGTGCAGAAATTTTATTATAATAAGCTTCACAAAACGGACCATGTACATCTTTTTCATTGCAACGAACATCGAAGCAAAGAACTAAGAGAGGAATTAGTTACTCTTTGGAAGGCAGCAGCAATTTATTGAATACCTGGTCGTCAAGTTAAGTAAATTTCTCCTCTTACTTTTGTTGTTTTTATAATTGAATTCTTTTTATGAACAGACTTAGTGGAGCAGTTTCATAAAAATCGATGCTAATACCAGTGATATAATTTGCTCCAACTTCCTGTTTAATGCTTTCTGGTAAGTTTATTCCTCTGGATATTTCCTTGGAAACACATAGAATTTAGACTGTAGTTGCAGTGATCAAATCATAAAAGTATACCAAATCTGAATAGTTCAGTAATCGCTGCGAAGTTTGATGGGCAATGATTGAAAAAACATGATGCGCATTGCACTATAGACACGAACACCGTACAACAAACAGCCCAGAATAAAAAAAAGCGCGAGCATATAAAAACAGCGTTTACATCCCGAAAGCTCCTTTGTTTCGTGGAACTGATAAATTTTCAGCCCTCCATAATCTTGGCCATAAGCTATCCTTCCAACAACATGTTTACCTTCCGAGATAATCTGTTCACTGGATCTTTCAAAATACATTCGAGGATATGTTAAGCCGATTACAGTAATTGAAATCGATGGACAAAAATAACTTCTCGTTTGGATTAAGAACTAGCTCATCATGGCATAGTTTTACTGTTTACAAAACATATCTCCACTTGAAAACCTAGAGGATAACGGAGGAACTCATTCAATTACTTTATGTAATAACGTTTGATGATAAACTTTGATAATAAGTTTTATAATAACTGCACATGCCAAATGCAATGATAAATATCTGCGAACAGAAAAAACTTTGTCGTATAATTGCAACCTATGAGCTATACATGCTTACTCTGAGGTTTGCAACAAAGAAAATTCAATGAAAAAATTTGCTATCGAAATAATCAAATCATAATTAGTTCTCGTAACAGCGTTTTTTTTTTGTGGCAGAACGTGCCAACGAGCAACAATGAAGTTTTAATTCACTTTGCCACGACGACCCTTTATCAGACAAGGCGCACCTTCGCTCGGTTATGTGTCATACTGATTCCATGCGGAGCATACTAAAAACTCTATCCACCATAACACGCCAAGGCACGTAGGGTGACCAAACTTTAAGCCGCTAACGAGCCTCGCAGCGGTGCCGGGCAAAGCTGGTGAAGGAAAGAAAGTCTGCATTACGTCGGAATAGTGAATTCAAGTCCCATTCAGTACACTGCTTATGCACATTAGTAACACTTGGGAAGAGGCACGACTAGAATAGAATTTCAGGCAACTACGAACGTCCGAGGATCATCGCATATTCATGACTCTTGCGTAAGATCGGTCCCCAGCAGCCTCAAAGTGTCTCCTGCGAAACGCGTTTGAAGATATTTGTGACATTGCTTTAAGGTTTTGGCCACCGCTCCAACACATCCCAGAAATACAAGTTTATACATTTGCATCATAAAGTTGGAGTGGCTCTCTTGATTACTGCAGGTGCAATTCAGAACTTCCCGTGAGCCGGTTCGAGTTAGAACAATTGCTTTCTGCGCTAAGGCGCTTGGAAAAATGCCACTGAAGGTATTACCATGGCAAAGATGTGCGACTATTACCTCTGCAGTGTGATTGTTTTTATCCATCGGCACAAACGTCCACACCGTCAAGTGTAAACTAAATGAAAGGTAAAAATTCTAGTTGATCACGATAGTTGGGCCTCAATACTGCATTGGATATTAGGTAGAACAACCTGCATCAAGCGCTGTATCTCTGGGAAATTGCAGCAATGAAATCGTGTCGTAGTTACCGACTTTGGGGACGCAAGCGGCGATGCATTCTCCAAATGTGAAAACTATTTTTATAACAGGAGAGGACGGCAGCGATCAGACTTCATCCACCAAGGATTGAAATTTGAATTGAATAGAGGAGAGGAAAAAAGTAAAATTTACAAGGACGCAATTTCCAAGTGGCATGAATGCATTCTTACGTTTTGCACGTAAGACTAATCATGTACGTAAATAAGTAATTGATCGTAAAGTTAGGCCATCTTTCTTATAGAATGCAATGTCTGAACTTTAAGCGTATCCTTGCGTCCATCATTCTCTATCACATAATTGAAGTGCAGCTTCTAAGCAGCAGCATTTTCCACATTAGAAGACTGCTGAACTTCTTACGCAGCGCACCGAGGGACACCTCCCCTTATGTGGGAGCATAATTAAATTTATTTGCACTAAATGAAGTTAGTCGAAATTGGATTCTCGCATCCGGTCTACGATGGACGAGGATATCCTGTCACAGAACTGGTGGAAACGAGAGAAAATAATAACGAGGATGATATGCCCGTGTGACCAATCCGGAACGCCCGTGCTGCACGGTAAGCGGAGAGCCTATTTACTTGCAACGGAGCGCATACATGCAACTGCACTTTGAAATTTTGGCCGTAAATACAAATAAAGGACACTTTCGTGGATCGCAATGCTGGCGAGAGTCACCGGAGAGGTTTAATTTAATCATTATTATTTATGCTTATAGCTGCCGGTACATCCGTTGATGTGTGTAGTATCAAACTTGGAACATAAAGTAAAGTAGTGAGGACTATTCCTCCACTGTACATTAGACGGAATTTGTTCTAGAGTTTTGTACTGTTTCTCGCAGTTGTTGATTATTTTCTACGTGTGCAGCTCGTTTGAGGTTTGCAAAATTCAAAATTCAACGTTTCAGAAACTATAAATGTGAGTAAGAGTACGCCGCTTCACAGTTGGGCTACCACTTAATTTGATAAAGCATTATCAAGGAAATGCACCTCCAGGCTTAAAGTAATTATCGCTGTTTTCTTTTTTATTTTCCCGCAATGCCACGGCTCGCGAAAAAAAGCAGACACAATTTGCAACAGATTCCGAAGAGCGCGAGCAACAGAAAACACCCCCACAATTGTTCTCGTGAGAACCGCTAAACTCTGTCCCCATTCTCCGTCATGATAAGCCTTAACGTAACAATAATGCCGCCACAGAAGAATATCCATTTTCGCTGCATTGCTGTACTTAAAATCGTCCATAGTTGGACCGGTGCCCAAAAGTCGGCCAACGTTGTTCCACACCAGACGACGGGGAAGTTCCAGCGAGAAAACAAGTCAGTCTCCAGAGTGGGCCATCCGCTGGTGCTGCACTTGCCGAAACAATCCAGCGCAGAAGATTCCAGCAGCAATTTGGGACCACCAGAGCAGAAGTATTCCCTTCAGCTATATTCCTGCAGTACGCTGGAACGGGAAGAAGTCGATTCTTTTACAGCTTACTTTCCGTTTGTTTATAATTTATCTTCAATTCTAACGATCCGGTGTGGCACACTTAAAGTGTTGCTGCTCGTATTGCCTCATTCCCAATGCAAGTCGTTTGATAAAACAGCCGTAAACGAAAAACAAACTTGAAGTGGTAGTTCCTCAAAGATCATTGATTAATTTTCTTTAAAGACATTCATCAACATAGCTTTATAAGGTTGATGGTTAAATATTCCTGTATTGTGGTAGTGTAAACATTGTGTGTTGATTCATGTTAGGTAATAAAGAATTCTATTTTTTCCTACATCGCCATCAAAACATGTCAAGACATTTCAAGTCCCACGGATGCCAATAACTCTAAAGACATTCATCCAAAATTACTCTAAAACTAAGGGAAAGTAAAAAGTAAAACTCATCTTACCATCTGAGAAATGCTTCTGCATTGGCCCTGGTTCAGTAGCTATACACATTTCTACCAATTACGATGCCAATCCGATTTGAGCAACTGACGACAAGTTTCGGTTGGTTAGCTGGCTCTCGTCCATCAATCAATTGACCAGATGAGGAAAAAAAACGACAAGGACGAGATGCAAGTGTACCTAAACTTGCTTGCTGGCAGGCCAAACTTTTCACGATTTAAGTAGATTTTAGAAGATGGAGCACGTTTGAGTGGATATTGCATTATTGAGCTACAGATAAAAGTGCTTGCGCAGCAACAGAAACAGTGGCACCAGTTGAACCATTACCGACAAGCGAGTTTCCATTAGGTTGGATGATCTGAAGTACGCAATCCTTAACTGGCTGACCTTTTGGTTTTAGAAATATTCGAGGTTTATGTATACAAGCCAATAAAACTGCATTGAAAGCAAAAAACAACAAAATTGAGGTAAACAGTTGAAAACGGACACGGATGATGACAATTTTAAATAAAGTAAATGTTGCATCGTATTAAATTCAAACTTCTTATAATATTATCATGACCTATAACAGTATTTATATCAGTATTAGCAGACGAGATCCTTAATCCGTAAAGAGGCACTTGGTGTTTACCCATTCAGCAACAATGCGTAAATTTTCAAGAATACCTTCAGGCAACGGTAAGAAGAAATAGCGAACACGACAACACGTTAATTATAGAATTAATCATAGACGATATTATTGCCACCTGTGGAAAATGTTTCCTTGTTCCCTTTCCAAAGCATTCCATACGGTCTTCTGCTTCTATGAAATCCAACTAATCCAAACGACCTGCTAAAGAAGGGATAATAAATAGGCAGCAATTTATCTACCTGGTTTCAGTGACACGTAGAACTCTGTCGCCATCAAGGTACTCAGGCGAAGGAACATCTAACTGACATTTCAATATTTTTTTAACAACGTTTTTAAAGAGGTTTAAATTTCTTTAATCCTTGTTAGTTAGAAATTTTTCAGTAATTGGCAATTACCACGAAAAAAAAAATATAACTTACTTCCTCAAATTATTCAATTTTATGTTGCCACACCTGAATGTAAAATGTGCAAAACTAGATACATTTTGGACAATTTTCTGCAACTTTGGTATGCGTTACTAAATATGTTGAAAACGGTCCGTCTCGTGCTGTGAAAATATTATAAAATAAAACCACCGAACGAAACGAGCATCCTATTGGGAGCAACGTGAAGAACGAAGAAGAGACTATCGACCAACAAAGCGAGCGACCTCAAACCGAATCAGTGGTCCAATGTTGCCCAGCTGTCCCGGCACATGACACAGGTAAGCGCGGAAAATAAATAGTAAAAGTCCATTAGAACGGGGTTTCCGTTGGATTACTTCTTTCTTTTCTGCAGCGTTCGCTCCGGAGGTCGGCCGTCCCGAGAGGGCCGCATCGTGGAGAAAACGTCGAGAAAAGGAAAAGCCATCGCAACCCTGGCAACAGCAAATCGAACGGCGTTTGCTGTTGCCTATCCATGGACTCACCATTATGATACCGAGATTCCAGTACTGCACCTTTCTCTGCGAATTTAAAGTAATACCTTGGGAAAAGTTTAAATTTGCTGGTATGCCCTGATTCGTTTATTCTGTAGGGAATTGCAATGTACATCAGCGAAGAATGTAGTGTCCGCAGACTCCGATTGAAATTCAGTGCAGTCAGCTGAGAAGCTGTAAATCAACTTCAATTTTCCTTCAACAAATGGAACTTTTTTGAAAGAAAGTGATGAACAGCATATATCAAACAGCTCTTTTAACAATTTTCGTTAACAACACCGCAAGATGCACATTTTTTTTAGGTCTGGTTGATCTTGTTTGCCACTAACACATGTACAAAAGATAAGCTTCATGAGTTAAGGTTTATATTTTGTAAAATATACCTCTGAGGTCAGACAATAGCAAGGGTCGTGTAATTGAATTCATTAGCAAAGAGGTCATCAGCATTGACTGCCGATTTAAGTTCGCTTCGATGAAACTGTCTACCACAGTGCTCCTTGCCTTTCCGCCCGCTATCGCTCGATGTCGTGCACCTCCGAAGCAACCACACGCCGTCGCCCAACACGAACGGTATTATATGTGCCACTTTGGTGTTACTTCAAAGCCATCATCGTCAGCATCCTTTGGGTGTCGTCATGCGCCATGTTTACTTTTACACCGAGCTAAACGAGGCGAAACACCACAAGTGTATCAGATGCCAGCATCATCACTCAAGTAAGACCGCCAGCTGGTACGACACTAGGTGTCGGCTCCACCGGCTGTTTCATGCACCGGTTACGGCATTTTGCCGCGTGGCACACATGTACGCCGACAGGAGTTAGCGTTTTCACCGTCGTCAACCCTTTGATGCACACCGGCGAGGGGCGGAGTGCCACGGAGTGCTTTATGTCATTGCCGCAGCTCTACCCCGCCGGAAGTGCTTTCATTTGATTCTGCACTTGCAGCGTTCGCGGTGTGGCTTCCGACTCAATATTGCTCTAAGCAGGGATCGGCCTCGTTTGAGACTGGTGTAATTTTGTTGTAATGCAAACTTGTCCCATCGGAATTGGCTTCACTTCACTGTGGGTTTGTTTGACCATTACTTCATTCTTTTAAAGTCTACTTTACTAAAGTTCATATCAGAACGCTTGCTCCAGTCTTGATTTATAACCATCTGCTCCAGCAACTTTTCAAAATATGACCATTACGCGATTTCGTCTGCAGGCATCAACTTTAATTTTCATCTTCTTTAATAAGTTCCTACAGTGTTCATTTATTACACCGTTCAAACCTCGGGGACTTACATGAACCTGCTCGCCTCTCTTAACCTCACTTTGCGCTTAAGTCAGTCTCAAGCATACTGTGTTGGTTTACTCTTTTCCATCGTTTTCCATTACCTAGTAGTAATTTCGTTCAATATAGCGGAAAATTATTATACTCGAGCGCTGCGAAAGAAGCAAACCGTAAGTAAGATAACGCTAAAGAGTACATAGAGACACGCAACAAGAAGAACGGCAGCTATCGATATCGATTCATGAGTTAATCGGCTCTTCGCCGATGCCAATCAATATTCTGCATCTTTTGTCTGCTGACGCAACTGGCAAAGAAGTTAAGCCTTGGTGCAGAACTGCCGCGGCCATTTGCATGCGGGAGGAAGCCTGCCAGTTCGTCATAAAAAAAAAGTCACAAAACGGAGCGCATACGGCAGGCGGATCTGCTGAAAATCGTAAAAATGTTCTGAGCAGTACTTGTCGGTTCCTGCGGCGCATCCGTCAGCCACCGGCTGACTTTCTGTGACTGTGTGTCCGAAGCGAACAAGAAATGCGACGAACGGAATGAAAAACATAAAACCTCAAAATAATCCGCGCTGCAGTACGTGCCAAGGAGGGAAGCCAAGGGGATGTCGACTGTACACACTGCCGCCTATAAGCTTCGGCAAGTGACTCTTTGGTCTTCGAACATCCTTCAGCAAACGTTTTGAAGCCAAACGTAGGAAGCTGGAAAAGAAGATAACAACCGATTCTCAAGGTTTTAAGGAGGTTTACGAGTCGTCGTACTACTCCAGCCGTCGGTTCGTGCATGTCGAGTTTAATCCATGAAACAGTAACGTATGCTGATAAGCCGCTTTTGTCTACGACGCTGTTCCGGGTCGAGCGCAGCGGAGCGAAACGAACAAATAACGAGTGCGTTTGCACAAAAACAGACTTTTACATTTTTGCTACAAAAAAACAAAAAACTAAAAAACAATGGTAACATTTATGCTCCCATCAGCAAAGTGAAACGTTCTTTTTTGTGAGCGTTTTCTTGTCTTACCCAACAAGATTCTTAAGCACTTAATTCCCGTCAATCTTGATCGGAAATCTCTTAGCAAATAACTTATCAAAAATGTATAACATACAAAAGTGTTAAACATTAATTAAATTAGTTACTCAACGCTTAAGTTTAACCTTGGTAAAATGAAGAGTTTATCCATCACGTGATAGTTCAAAATGCTATCTCGAATAGTTGCAATGTTTGTTGAAGAGCGTTCTAAACTCAGTGAGAAATCCGCAGCTTTTAATTTAATTTAAAATTAAACAAATCAAACCCCATTTACGTTTGTTCAAATTTCGCCCCAGCGAATCTCGTTCCGCGCATACTTCATCGCAATAACAGCCTAAAGGAGGGACAAGGAAGAGATACAAATAAAAGACTGAAGACAAACAACACTTGTTGTAATTGTTTTCAGATGATGTTTCGCTTTCCGAGGCACCGTTTCAATGAAAATGGACAGTGAACGCTAGGTTTCCTTTAAACGAGCAATGTAATGTTATTTTTATTTTCTCTTCTTTTGGAAAAAGCTCAAAATTTACATCTGGATAGAAACCTTTGTTTCTAAGCCAAACTAACCCTCTATCGACAAATTTATGTAGGTAAATCTCTACTTGAATTCCTTCAAAAGTCATATAAGATTTGCAAGTGGATATAAAGTACAGCACTGGTGATAAGCCACATTCCTTAGTTCTTTACTGATACGTTGATCATCGAAATACTGGGCAAATTTTAGACAGATCATAAATCTACCAATTGTGAATTAATCTGGCTAATTGTATGCATCGCTCCAGGTTTCGAATCATGCCATACATCCAATGGCAAACAAAAACATAAACTGTTGGGCTCGAGTTTTCAAGCAAATGGCTGGAACATGCCGAGGATTTACGCCCGTGCCCCTTTACGCCTCGGTTAAATTGCGGTGCGCCAGAACGGGAGAGCAGGGCCACTCGTAATGCGTTGCCGAGAAACCCTGCCGCCGTATCGTGTTTGATGGTTGTGAAAACTTTTCACCAGAGACAAAACAACGGAAAATGTGATTCTTTCAGAGCCGGATGACCGCCGGAGGAGCAATTTGCAAAAGCGAGCCATCGGGTGCTGTCCGTCCGGATGGAGACCTCAAAGTGGTTCGCGATGGATGTACTTGGCATTGCGCACCTGTTTTAATGCGATTATGTTAATTAAAACAGATTCTTCAACGGGTGAAGTATTTCAGAACGGTCGAATGTGGTGGCCGTTCCTCCTCGGTACGTACCCTCCACCTTGCTCCATCCCCCATCGACACGTTTCAACCACACGCACACACAAACGGACGGTTGGCTGTGAGAATTTATTTTTCCATCATCTGTGGCCTTCGACGGTTTGTGGCGTAAATTCGTATGCTAAAATTGGAATGGCAACTCTCGCAAGCTGTCCGGGGCAAAGCCATAAGCTCCACGGCGCACGCTGATTTTCGATCCTGTTTACGAGTGGGCAACGACAAGGACTTGCAGGATGTTTCCTCGCTGTAATCGGCTGTGCGTCGGTATTGGGCTACCTGTGCACGCTACGTGGGTGAGCTGAACTAGGAATTTGGAAAAGATTGTGGTGGATGCGGTCGACCCACAGTCCATCTGCCAGTGACGGGAGACTGCTTGCAGCAGCTGTTAGCTACGGAATCGGTTTTCCCACTGTGGGCTACAGAAATTGCGTTCTCAGCGACCAGAAAAAGGCTGTAGGAAGTTTAAATTTGTTCACAACACAAATAAGTTCAAGATTTTGTTAAAAACTAGATAAAACGAAGTGGAGCTTAATTTTTATTTACCAACGGCCGTCGAAAACAATGCACACATTTTTTTTCCATTCCAACACAATTCGATTTCTTATTCCAGTCATGCAAAATACTCGATTTGCAATCAATCATCCAAATTGAGTTGTGTTAGCTGTTTAAGAAAGGATTATATTGCTACGTGATCGCTTACAAATCGTGCCGCAGCAACCTAGCCCTGCGATTCCGCGAACACTGCCGTGTGTCGAATAAATAATCATCCTTTTTCGGTTGATTGATGATGTTTTCGCCTTATTTCGCAGCAAACCTTTTGATACGCCAATAATTTCCCACCTTTCAAACTTGCCGAAGCCGTTCGGTAACGATGATGAATGTTCCAGCGGAAGTCGATGGCAAAGGGGAACTGCTTAAATATGCACTGTTGATACCTGGTGAAAGATGATTTGTTTGTTGAATGTAAAATGTGGAAGATGGTTGAATGTAACGCCCTGGATAATGGTGCATGCCTTTTAGAAAGTTTGTATTTTAGAAAGGAAAATTTGATTCAGCAATAAATTCGTCTGCTTGCTTCGCATTTGAATCGGAAGAAGCCTTTCCAAAAAAATAAATCAAAAATAATAGAAGCATTACTCTTCCAGTGCAATTGCATTTGTCTCAGGCAGAACTCTCCCCGGCAGAGGTGTGCCTCACTTCCCCGTACTGCTGCGCGATGCGCCAGATACAAGAGAGTGAGTGTCAACAGGAGAATGACAAAGACGTCCTCTTGTTGATGCAGACAGTGACATTTCTGTTATCTCGATTCATGCTTTGTAGCAACGCGTTTACCGTGCACGTCTTGCAGCTCCAACAAGTACCCACACTCCAGGTGCTTGATGGACAATTCCAGGCTCTTGAAAGCTCGTAGCAGCTTCCTTCTTCATTCTAGGTTTTGCGCATGTTGGTTGGCATCCACCCGCATATGTGTAAATACTCTTTCACCCAGCGCTCCCAAACTCTATGTTTGTGGGTGTGTCAATCTGGTGCATGTTCGAGCCAGCTGGTGGTCCAGTTTCATTTTTTGCGTCGGCCGCAACGTGCGATGTTTGTGCTGGACATGGCACTGTGAAATCTGTCAGCATCTGGTGCCATATCTTACATTGGCGTCCCACGGACCATACATTCATTATGCCCCCCCCGAAAGTCCTGTACATTTTAATATTCCTTTGTAGTACAATGAGCTTTTCAATAAAGTTATGATTAAGTAAATAAAGAACAGCATTTTAAACGTACATCAATTGTTAAGGAAAAAGTCAAGCTAGTGGTAAGGTAGAAGGAAGAAAAGAAATAACAATGCATGAAGAATGTGGATCATCCATAACTGTAATAGTTTTTTATGAGTTGCTGGAATGCAAATATATTGCATTCATTATCAAACGAGCTACATAATGCTTTTCTGTACCTAACGATGCGTTAAAAAACTTTATAGCTGCAGTTAGTTACTCTTACGTAAGTTCATCTTCTAGAGAGAAAAAAAGAGTATGTCGCGTTCAGCATGCTCTTTGATTTGTTGCTCAATACATTACCTTGACATTTATAGCCATGTAAGCAGTGGAATATCTTCCGTCGATGGCAACACCTCCAGACGGCTTACATTATACCATAGTCGAAGGGAAGTAATGCTACCCACACCTAGATGCTAGGATGGTTATAATAAAAATGTCCCCAGCAGCATTCTCCACGCTCCGTCGATATGCTACCGATGTTGCTTCGTTCTTCTTTCGTGCAGGTGCTGTGAAAGGCATCACCTTGCAAATCATGAGTTATGCAAGAAATGCATAGCTTGTCGGCGGATGTCCATGTGCTACTTCTTTTCACGTGGCTCCCTCTCTCTGAGTTCGTTTTCAATGTGCAGGTGAGGCGATTTAGGCGAGACTGCTAGCGCCTTGCGAGACGCTGAATTTTTCTATCAGCAATGGAAAATCGAGCCAGTCGTTGCCAAAGATGATAAGCTCCGATACCCGTGACGATGCTCGATGACAAGTTTCTGGCGTGGCTTCGATGAAGCATCCCGATGTTAAACAAGAAGTTATTCCCCCACCGACTGGTTTCCCTGGCACATGAAACTTGACGACAGTAATATTCATTTTTTTTTTCTTCTGGTTTCGCTAGATAGTAAAGCAGGGGTATGGTAACGTTGCCAAGGTCGGAGGGCCGTAGGAACCACACCGTCCCATCATCAATAACGTGCGATGGTAGCGTCACTACGGTGCGATGCGAAAGGAAATATAAATTATTCCGCTTCAAGCAGACAGGCGCACATTTGAATTACGAATCTAGCGATTCAACCATCATCCGATGGAAATATATGGTGCGCTTCCGATTGATAATGTGTATGTGCACACATATCAATCCATTTATTTGCGTTCGATCTTCGCTGCATCAGCAAATGGCTGATAGGAAAAGTAATTTCAACAAGTCAAACACAAACAGGTTTAGATGTTGGAGATGTTTTATTCACTTCATTTAAAAATGGATACGGCTGGAAATTGTAGAGCTATATTTTGGGTACGGTTCCATGATGCGAAATATTACAATATTAAATTTGTTCAACCTTTACAGTTTACATAGCTTACACACAATTGCAACCTTAAAAGAAAGGCTCATTGACCGGGCAAACTGGTGCAGTTGCATCGGAACGCACTCTTTTCTACTTTATGTTGATTATCACCTTAATTGCGTTCAATTTCTTCGTGCAACGCTTGAGACTGAAACTATGTAATTACATACAGACACTTCCTCGCTGTCTTTTTTTATTTGTGCATGGTTTTATTTTTTTTTGGCTTACAAGAGCTCTAGACGGAAATAACGGGACCAGAAAATTGTCATTGCTGAATTTTCTTTGCGCTTGTTGAGCGTTTCCTTTCCTCTCGACAAATTATGCCATTCTCAATAAACCGGCCAGCGCTGGTATGTCTAAGAGCGTAGCGAACGGTAGTAGCGAGTCAACAAATGATACGGTAGAATAGTCTCGGGCTGGAATCTTAAGCCACTTTGGCTCACGAACAGCGTGACACACCTACCGCTAATGGCCGAAAATAGACGAGGTAACTGAATTTCTTCGTTTGCAGCATCGCGGTCACGCGCGGTTTCAGGTTGCCCCGGGAATTATCTTTGTTGGTGTGCTGACAGACACCATCTAAGGCTCCCGATTCCCCGGTGCGTTCACCTTTACCGAGGAGAATCCGTGGAAAAAATATTTCCCTAATTATGCGATAAATCTAAAGCCAGAATAATCTCCCGCATGGTGGCTTTGCAGAAAACGCTGCTAATTTTATCTCTCGTGTTGAATAGACGAAGGATTTGCAGGTTCAAACGGTTTGCAGGATAAACTTTAGGGGAGTCAAGATGCTTAAGAGGATAAGAGAATTCGAAGTTATGTGAAAGAAATATGTTAGCTAACTGGTAATGAAATCGCACGAGGCGTGCTTGTAACCAAATATAATATACACTTGGTTTAGTTATCTACAAAAATAAGATGAAACTTAGATTAAGAATTACCCATAGAATTTTGCTTCTTCAATTTTTAAGAGTATTATAACATCTTTTACTGGTTTGTTTGTTATGCTTAAGCAGGATTCCAGCAGGAGAAAGTCTCAATATCGATCGTTGCAATGTCAATATTGTGAGCGTTTCGTACAAAGTCGAGTCGTAAAGAAAATCACATCCACAACCGTAACGGAAGCCACGATTCTTCCGATGCGATGAGTCATGTTCACTGCCGGATTTCAAAAACGCCCCCGGTCAATTCGCATAGGTCATCGTCTTACGTTATGGGAGGTTATAGCAAGTTGTAAAGTAAATATTGTTCCTCATTTTTCACCAACGGCACAATTTCGTTTCCGAAGAATTTCATTATTAGTAAACTGCTAGGCTACTTTCGGCGCAAATTGACACTGTACTGGATACTTTCACTACATCTGCTTTATGAACCGTCGTCTGGTTGTTGGCATGCTCTCCACGATGGTTCCCACTTGTTTTCTCGTAGCAGATGAAAAATATGTTTGGCCATAAAAATGTTGTAAACAAAAAAAAAAACGTTACACCTTGCTGAGACGCATGTGCGAGAGGTTTTTCTTTTGGATGTTGAAACCATGCTTACATTCGATCCTTGCTCACTTTTTCCTCAAAAAGTAAACGATTTCAGCACGTCAGTGTTTGTCTTATACTGGATGCGTACAGGCAGGATAAACGTTTCAGGGCAAACCGATTTTCGTTAAGCTTTACTCAATTTATACTCTACGATATTAAAGGACGACTTCGACTAGCTTGTTAACCTTTCCGTTCTGGGCTTGCTGATCGAGGGTTGGCTAGGAAAAAAAGTGGCCGTACTTCACCTATTTACGAAAAAGTCCTGTTACTGACTCCGAATGCCACATTTCATGCTGATCGAAAAGTGAACCGTGGTTCTGCCAACATCTAGAATGCTGCGTTAAAGCTGCCGTAATGCTGGCGAAAGCCTGTCGGTGAAAGGCAGAGAAAAACGAATGATTTAAACTTAACGACATCTGAGACTATGAGTTTGAAGTGCGTGAACGTGATGTCTTATTTCGAGCGAACCGTGGGCACCAAAAACGATCGTTAATATTCTGTTCGCTATCGTCGCAGGAGAAAATATGGAGTGGTAATGTTCCTCCATGCTGCTCGACGGTTTTGCCGTAATCGGTTTTCGATTCAAACGCGATGGCTGAACGAAGATCATGTGAATGTGTCGTTTATGTATCGTTGAACCAACCAAGTATTCTTTCTCTAAGAAATCTCTCAATGATTGGATTATCTGGATCCGTTTCGATTTGTGTTTAGCTGAATTCTTAATTCGGACCATTCGCCAAGAATGGAAAATAAGTGAAAAATAAAACTTTAAGACAAAATTTTTGTACTTTTTCCTTGTGCTTATTTCACCTTGGAAGCCATCTTGTTTTCCTAAAACCAATAAATTGCAATAAGGGGTGTTTTGGTTTGTGCTCAACAGCACGTCACTACAACTCAGCCCAAATGCTGCCCGACCGCTAGAACTTTGCGGCTCTCGATACAAGCCAAGACTATCAATCAATACTCCTTACAGTACACTCTTGGCCGTATCGCCTTGCCATAAATCAATGTTAAGCGCTTGAAGTCCATATTTTCTTACAGCATCGCCTCCTTCTATTGTCGAGGCAGGGTGTCGATGGATGATTATTTTCTTGCGCACCATATCACGAACATCGAACGGTTTGATTCACTGCCGTGATGTAGAGGTGTATTTGATGAGCGTTAAAGCAGGTGTTGGGCGAGATATAAAAGCACCAGGGTTTATATTAATCAATTCCCGGCGGAAGACATGCCTCCGTATTGCACGAGTAATATTTCGGAACAAGAAGGGCAGTCAAAGGAAGGTGTTCTGCTTTTAATTACTGCTCAACTAGATTACCTCTTCTAGGCTTTCTTTTGGAGAAACAAATCGTAGGTTTCAAAACACACAATACGTATCGCAACAGTCTTGTGTAACAAAAACTTTGTTTTTGCGTGGTTTGCTTCTTTCTGAACATTGGTTGAATTGAAAATTTTCTCCCTGCTTTGCTCGCCATATTATCCTTGTTGGACCAGCTGTTACTTGACATTCGAAACCTGCAACAACGGTATGGAATACCTCTCCAAAAATTCCTTGAAACCATTCGCAGATGGGGTGTTTTTTTCATTTAACAGATATGAAAGAAAAGGTTTAATCCCAGAAAACCCTAGAAAATGAACGCAATGTGGCTATTTGCCATCGCTTGTTGTCACGATTTGTATCTGCAAGTTAGGATTTAAATGGGATACCATTTATCATGCAAGCTTCAGAGGTTGGCTTCAAAGGTTTTTTTTTTAATTCAAACCAGCACAATTATAAATATCCTTCTTCAGTTAAAATGTGTTTCTCCTTCAGAAGCCTTGACATTTTTTATCATGTTTCTTCAGCTCTTTTCCAATTTCGTAGTCACTCCCCAGGGAGCTTCCGTCCATTCTCGTATTATCATATAAATTACATCTCATATGTGCTGTGCTACCTTGGAGTTGACGGACTGGCACATGCAGCAAGACTGTGTGTGCGCAGCTCGTAACACTAACCGGTAACAAATGATCTTCTGACTTGTGACTACAGCTGGGACGGGGACATACGAGAACCTCGAGTGGGATGCTTATCGATTAGTCATTTGCGAAAGTACCACATCCGTTCCTCGTGGGATCTTAGGGTTTGATGTCGATACGATTTACTCGCTAACGATACACGAGCACAGTACACAACCCCAACATGGAGCGGGGAAGATTCGATTCGTAATCATAACTATGATAATAAAACTAATATGGCTATATCGTTCCATCTATATTCATGACCATACTCCATCGCGTATATTTTACATCGTTGAAAGAGCTTCAAGAGTGTCGGAGGTGTCCAATAACATTCAATTGAGTGTGTTCGGGTATGATCTGGGCATTTAAATTGCATTCCATTATTGTGACAATTTTCTCAACCATGGGCGATGTAAAGGTTGCCTTAATTGAGAGTAGTTTAGGGTAATTTCACGTTGGTCCGCTTGAGCATTGATAGATTTATTGCACACGTTTGAGCTGATTGAGTTGAGTTCGATCTTCATCATTCGACCAGCAAACTGCCGGCCCGACGTCAACCCATAATCATTTTTTAAAGAACAACGTTTGTGTCGAATCTCTGTCTAATTTTCATGAGTATTGCAACGTGTGCACTGATATGTTTTTTCAATATCCATAACCTTTCTTCGCCTTGCCTAAATGGAGGATTATTTGTCACAAATCAGTTGTATATTGCCACTGGAAACGTGACTGCACAAGGCTTTTCATATTGTTTCGTCTGCCAGGAATGGGATACAGAATTCAAAATGCAATAAATTGGTAACCGACTCTGTTCCTCGAAATGTTCCACCATCAATGGCGTTCACCATCGGACGATAACTTTTACGGATCAAATTGGAAAGCCTACGTTCGCCCGATTCAGATACACCAACCGCCAACGATCAGCCAGGCGGTAGTGTCTGCATTGATTCGACGTTGCAGATGACAATCACACGAGACCAATCATTTTGTCGTTTGCATTTCAGACAAATTCAAATGCACGATGGTGGGAGTCATCGAATCAAAACGATAGACACACGGATGAATTCAACTCTACCGATCCCCTACACTCTGCTCATGGGCGAACTGGACAAACGACGGATTGGACCTCCCGAAGGAAATTGAAAATGAACGTATCGACAGAAGGTTGCAAAGGCTGCCTCACAGATCAGCAGATCTTCATTAATTGTTTAGCAGGAATTCTTAATATCTACAAATTGCGTGTCCGTGTGATTAATTAACTTTATGAAGGTCTTTGAAGCATGTCAGCATTCGGAGCAATGAGGCATAGATTGCAATGAAAGTTTAATCATTCTCCTTCATCTCGAATATCAAGACCATGACGAAATTAACACTTTCTTTTCAGCTATGAAACGCTTAGCACGGCGTCAGTTATTCCTTTATTTTGTCAACGAAATAATTGCCCACGGCTTGTTAACACTATTTCACATTCACACGCATGACGCCAATATGTAAACGTAAAGCTCCTCGCCGACACGGTTAGCAAAGAGTTCTCGAAACATGAACATATGTGGCAACGAGCGAAAAATACCCGCTACAGCTTAACATTGGCTTAGGAAACATTTGGGATTTGCGATGCGGATTACGTTTCGCCTCTCCGGGTTTGCGTTAGCCGGGGTCTTCTGTTACGTTGTTCTTTTTTTTACCTCCTACCCACACTTTTTCAATTTCCCTTTCGTTTTCGTCTTAGCCTTACCGGCTCGTAAGCTAAGGTGGCATTTTCGCAATGCGGCAATATCCTATATCATATATTGTATTAGGTGAAAATTGGGTTTTCCCGCACGCACACATTTTCCCGGGAAAAATCTACTCCGCTCAGCTACTCCACTCAACCTGCCCCGTGTTGTATTCGATGCTCTTGAATAACTTCGTGACACGCTTGTCGATTCTGCACCAGTTTCGGCGACAACCCATTTTTCGCCAACTTTTCGTTTCGCTTACTTGTGAATCAGCAAAGTGTTCGGTCGTTTAACGAATTTTAAGTAAATTTAACATTTCACCTCTTGCCAACGAGTTTGAACCCAATTCAATTTGCTCATTTGAGCTCCAGGCTTGTACGCAGTTCAAAGAGAATGTAACATAAAATCTTGTCCAGGCTAGGGGCGAAACGAAGCCATGTTTGCATGTTTATACCGTAACTAAACGTCTTCTGCTATATGTTCACCATTATCATTCGAAAAGGTCTGTTTACTTTGTTGGCTTAATTGCAAAACGCTCACCGTTGGGTGCAATTGTTTACCGTACCGATTGTCAATGTCCTCACAAGGTAAATAATCAAGCAAACAGTAACAAAATTGCACCAAGTGAGATCATGTGGGATCACTACAGTTTGATGGAGTGCGGGGGCTGTTGATGCTCTAATTAGTCTCCCTTTAGTGAAGGTTTTATTTTAGCTGACTTGGTTTGGAACATAGCAAGAGAGAAACTCTCTCGTTTCAACAACCAACATTTTGTGTATTTTGCTTTACAAGCGATGCATCCAATGCGGGCAAACTTAGTCTAGGCATAGCCTTACCATTTGATTGTTTAGCTCTTACATGACTAGTGGTTTATAATTTTGACCGACATTACAGTTTTTTTAATTAAATGATTTGTATAAAAAAGTTACTAGTTATTATGCTTAATAACTGTGCTAAAACAAAAGAAACACATAAAAAATATCTAAGAAATTTTATACATACGCAATTAAATTCAGGAAAAGCCTATTGAAAATTGCGCTTGTTGTGGCAACTTTTTTGTTCGATTTCCTCAACCTTTTGTACCAATTGAAGTTTGAAATAGACGGGTTTTTTGTCAAGTGGTTCCTATGACGTGCAGCCGCTTCTCTTCTCGCTTTTGATTGCATTCTTTTGCTGCGCACAGACGGGCCAACGGAACAAAAATTTGCTGCAACACAAAACAGAAGATCCCGAGGCTATTGATCGTAGAACTATTTCGGAAGTGGTGTCATTTCCTGCTTACGCCCGGTGGAATTCACACCTGGACAATAGAAGCACGGACCAGGGACACTCGGAATGGACATGATGTTGTCGAGACAAAAGGATTCCTGCAGAAGACGAATGCTAGAAAATCAGTGAATTGCACAACGGATCGGAAGTCACCTGAAGTTCCTGTAAGAAAATTTATCTTTAAGCAGGTGTAATTATTTTTATTTTCTTGAATTTTCCCTGCTTTTAAATATGCTTAGAGCAACAGTTAACCAACATGATGTTTCTTATTAGCAAATCAGGTACGAAGCAAACTCAATCTGTTAAATTTGTCTTAAACTGCCCCCAAAAACCAGAACAACTAGCCAACCGCATAAACATCACAAAATGAAAGCTGAAGCTTTGTTTCGGGTTAAAACCACGACTGCCGTTCCAGGCACTGCAGGAACTTTATACAAACTCAAGCACGAAAACCTCAAAACCACTTCGGGCCCGTGCATGCATTCATGCAGACCGCCTGACCTGACAGGGCGCCTGGTCTACCTAGCATCGCCATTCGGGCCACTTTCGGTTCGTCAGGCTGCCGATTTGCGCCACCGAAACAGCACCTCATGACCGTCTCGCCGGGTCAGGCATACGCCGAGGAAGCTAATTGCATTTTGGCTAATTTTGTACAAATGAATAGTTCATGAGCACCGCCAACTAAACGCAAACTTGATACATCCGACAGATTTCTGCGTGGACCGGTGACATTTTCTCGTCACACGTTCGTTAGCGCTGCCAGTTATCGCGCCCGTGTCGGGGACAGTGTGCAAGTTTGCGTCATCAAACAACGACCGTAGCAGATAGGCTGCTTGCAATACAATAATAAACAGAGCATTTTCCAAACCTGGATGAGAGGAAATTGTTGAACTATGACTGACTTAAACAAAAAATGAGGGATAAACAATACAACGAGTAGCACAATATCATGCCATATTTAAATCTTTATTCCAACATTTGGAAAAACAATTGCAATTTTCTGGTCATTTTCACAACCATCTCAACTGCTGCACGTTTCGTTTGCCTCGGGGCATTTTGCGTGAACTAAATGCTGCATACCAAACATTTGTGTTCTTTTCTTATGGACAGATAAGTATGAACAGAATAAAAAAAAAAACTGGATAAAAGGGCGAAAAGGGAAATTGTTGTTTAAATTACATTTCACGCCATCTCCAGGCGAGCGCACCAAAGAGACGATTTACCCGAGCAAAGCAACGCTGAAAAGGGAAACAAGAGTCGCTTGAGTGGCACTTGCTTTGAGACCAACTTCAGTGTGTTTGATTTTTCCGGCAGCTCCCGCCTGGGGCCTGGGCGCACAAAACCCCCGCTGTCGGCTTAAGAACAAAGCGGACCACGGCGGAACTGTTACAGAAATGTTCGGGTGGGGGGGGGGGGGGGAAAGAAGCAAGAAGTGGCAAACATATAAAACCAAGCGTCCACTTTCCAACCGGCACCGGTCGGACCAAATCATTCTGAAGTACAATTCGTTGTCTCCTGCAGCATCCGGAAATCGGCCGGCAACACAAAAGGGGAAAATATTTTTTGAAGTGGCGATTTTTCGCTCCGCATTTTCCCGGGCACGGGCTAGCGAATGCATTCGGTGCAAGCAATATGGGATCCGACGACGCGCCGACTCACTAGCCGGAGCACCCAAAATCGCAACTGACACCGTCCAGCTTGACCGTATCGTTTGCAACTGTGCTCCGGTTTTTACAGCTCCATATTTAATGGCTTGCCTGCGAAAGGGATACTTTATACGGTGCTTTCTAACTACGAAAACAAACCGATGAGAAGTGACTCTTACGCGAGATTATTTGCAACGCTGTTGTGAGTTTATTTTGTAATCCATACTATTTTGTGTGCTTGTTTTATTTGTTTTTCTTCGTTGTATTCATGGGTTTGGCTTCAATCCCAAGCAGAAATAGTTCCATGAAAAAATGCTACACAACAAACTTGTACAACAAAATTGTTAAATGCCAAAACATCAATAATTGAAAACATTTCCCATCGAGGTTTAGCTCCCTAAAGTTCACCTATCTAACTGGTGATGAAGTGACTAAATTAAACTCTCCTTATAACTGTGAGCATAAGGTCAAACCAATTTACCATCAAGTGCGAGAACACGCCATTAAATAATCTTCGGTGCGAAAATGAGCAATGCTGTCTCGCATGGGGAAGTGAAGAAACGAAAATCAATTTCACTTTTCAGCCAACTTTCCCAGCTTTACCACCAGCTACCCCGCCGGTGTACGCTAGCGCGCAGCTGACCCGCAAAGTTTTACAGAAGCAAGTCATTTGAAAGCATCCGGTGTAGGAGCTGAAACAGACTGGCGCATCTTGCTCGTGTCGTCCTAGCCATACCAACCACTTTTGAAACATTATTTTGAATTACGCCGGACTCCATTAGCTTTTCCGAATGCGTTTCCAGTTAATGGTTTGAAATCAACATCATCATCATCATCGTCTTCTGATTCTTTGGTCGCCATGCTTACCCCAGCAGCTGCAAGGAGTGCAAAGCTGGAAGGCGGGAGTGGTTGAGAAAATTAGAGCAGCAGAGACAGACACCGGGCGAACGAAAGATACATGATCTAAGCAGGGACAGTGCGGTGAGGGCTGTGAGTGTGGGTTTTCTTTTTTGTTGTATCGTGCTGACTAGGGGGGAGCAATAGAAAAGTTCTATCGTCACCACGTGCCGGGTGAAGCACGGTGGGTGGAGTATTGGTATTGGTATTCGGACGCAGTTCCGGTTGAATTTCCTTTCCGAAGAAACGTGAGGACAGCGTTTTTTTTTTTTTTTTTGGAGACCTTTCCCTGAAACGGTGTCTGCCCTGAAAGTGACTGTCGAGTGGGGCCCACGTTTTTCCTCCTGGCATCGTGCGTCTTTCGCACAATCTGACCTTCCTTCCGGTGCTAGCTCAAACTCTATGGAAGAATCCGGTCCGCACTGGCCATGGATGGAGGTTCCCAGTTTGAGCGAGAAAGTCGACCTGGATAGGAAATATCTACAAAACAGCGAACCAAACGATTGAAAGAACTTAAAATCCGAGCGGTCGGATACAGATAATTTCGTGCGGGCTCGAAAGTGAAAAGGAAGCCACAATCGTAGACAAGATGAACAAATTGCGGAAAGAGCGGTTAGTTCGACAACGTGATGATTTGAAAGTCGTTTTCGTGACCCTTTTTTCCCGGGGAATTGGAATTTATTTTCAACCTATCGAAACGATGGTTCGGGGTTTTTTATTGCGGTTTCTTTCTTATAGATAAGGCACGACGCATCGAAGAAAAGCAGGTTGAAAATTGACAAGCAAGCCAAACTTTCTAGACTTTTTTGCCGGGTATCAAGACTCATCGTCGACTTTTCATAACTGGGATGTTTTTATACGCGTATTCCTTCTTTTGATTGTCTAACTGCATCTTTCATGCACATTTAGGGTTCGGTGAATACTTGACCTCAGACAGAAGTATTCATTTCTTGGCTTCAGCCCCTTTTTAAAGCACTCACTTCCCTCTGACCGGCTTACTTCTTTTTGCATCTAGGTGAGCCGCACAACTGTCAGACAAAAACGCAAAAGCCGCGAAACGCCATGCGCTTTGTTCACATTATGTCAGCTCCCGTCGCATTTGGGACACCCTCGCGAACTTATACTCTCACCATAAGACTCGAAGGCATATTTTCACTGTTCTATTGGAATTTTTATTTCCATACATCTATCAGACAAAAAAAAAATATACAGAAGGGCAACAGCTTCTGCATCGCTAAACACATTCTCTTCTTCATCTCACATGTCCCAGAGGAATGATGAACCTCCATGCACAAACACACACACACACACACGCATACACCATAAGCAATGTCTTCAGTGATCGGAACGACTTTGCTGGTGCTGATTATCGTTTGAGAATGCATGATGGAGTTTGAAACAATTTGCATTAATTTCACCGTACTCTTCCGTTTCTGTAATGGTGTTGCTACTGTGCCGGAGGTAGCGAAAAATGAATATTCAAGCTGTTCCCCAACGCCGTGACGTTCGTGAGGTAGAAGTTCCTCCAAGGGAATGCAGACATAAAGGCAGCAATCCCAATTGGATCCGAAGGATGAAATTTTATAACGTTTGTTTTTGGCTTCTTAAAGGCCGATAACTAAGGAGTATTAAAGTCCCATTAAGCTAATGTTTTCAGTTTAATTTTGTGAAACAAGCTTAACTTTAAGTGCGAAACAGAGGAGTCTGCAAACTAATAAAACATACAGGAAATGTAAAACCAAGCAGCAAATAAAACCTCTATATAAAATCTTTTTGGATTGGTTGTAGCGCTATACCATTTCATGTAACAAAAAAGCAAAGTTTAATGCATGTACAGACGTGTGCAAAATCACAAGTATAATGTTCCCTAAACATTGTACAACTTAATGAGCTGCTGTTTCTTACCTTGACTCAACTTTCGTATTAGACAACATAAAATGCTGTTGGAATATTTTAAAAGCCTTATATCCCTCATTAATTTTTCTTGGAAACAGAACGTTTTTTTTTATAGCCCACAATTGGCAAATTGTCTTCTTGCAGCTGCTGTTCAGAACTTTTTGTGAATTTATTGAACGTGCAATGCGACATTTTGGTTTTGAATTTGTGCTTCTTTTTAAATTACCTATGCGCAAATGCACAGAGACGAAGATGCACCTTACATATGAATGCAACTACTCCTGCAGTAATTAAGAAAACTTGTTTCCCATCAATTTCATTACAAAGTTTCATTTGAAAACTACTTTTAAATCTTATTTAAATCGTTCATCGGATATTTGCAAAACAAACATACTTTTTTTGTATATTAGCAAAACGAAAAAATAAAATAAATTAAATTTGTATAATTCAGGTCATTGCTAAATTTTTGATAACTTCTTAAGTCAGAGAACTCTAAAGAAATTCATAAAAACATGTATTTATTGTGTCGATAGACGATGATATCCGAAATTCAGCCTTTCCCGTAATCACATTCGGTGTTCCCATTAATTCGATTAGACTTTTTGCCCGAGCCGTCAACATAACTAAGCACTGCAAATGCGTGAGAGCTCCGGCACACATCGACACAGCAAGTCGAAAGTTACGATTGTGTAAGTGCTAATCGGCTTAAATTTCATGCTAAGGTCCACATCGGCTTGCACACATCGCAATAGTAAATCATATTTTCATAAATCATACGACTTCAGCTCGCTCTTTCGTACGACCAGCTGGCCGGTCGTTTGAAACTACAACAGATCGCGGTGCTTATGCTGCAACACGTGAGTCCAAATTGGAATGTGATGGGAGTGAGTGAGCATTTTACCAGTAATTATGGGTTTAAATCCAGCGAGAACACGAACAAACGAGCCATCAGCATTTTTACAGCTTATCGCTGTTCCGTTTCAACAAAAGTTGCCAAACATGCATAAATCTTTCCGTGGTACTGCAGCTGATATTGCTAAAGCTTAGATTACCTGCAGCTGCAGGAAATTGTAAGCGGTTCCTGACTTAAATACCCTCTCAATTCTAGTGCTACAATACGAGAAGTGCTCAAACGAGATGAAATATATACAAGAATATAAACCTATCACAGCATATAAAGCGCGTTTGTTTTTTTGTTTGCATTTTTTTTTTGACAACAGAAAATCGCATTTCTTTTTTTTTAACTTTTTCCAAAAGTCATTAATCATGATTTTTTTTTTGTAAATGTTTTTTCGTTTAAGAATAAAGAGTACCTTTCCGGAATAGCATTGACAAGTTTTGTACATGTGACTTACATCGTATATAAGGAAAGTATTTTTCTTAAGTCAATTAATGACACACTCTAAAGTTGAGAAATTGTTCATGAAGGCTTTAAGCTGCATATAACATGTATGCGTGATGGTAATTAATTCTGAGGTGGTATCGTTTTCATTCTATGTAGCTCACTTTTAATGAGCGCATAGAAGTGACGCATTGAAAGCTTAATTAGTCCAACTGCTCGCTATGAGACCTTGCTTAGACAAGGAGTTATTAAAAATCATCGGATACTGTCCGGAAAGATGAAGATACCAGCTGCTTGAGCTCCATCCATCCACTTCACTCATACGAGCGTCTGGTTAGTAATGACTTTGGAGGATATTTATGGGTCAGTGCTTGGTAACGAAAGATAATGTTTGGTTTCAGTTGCTAATCCTTACCACGGATGCTGTTCTCAAAGCGTAGGCATGGATCAACGAGTTTGGTTAGATGAGGGTTATACTTTTTACTAAAGCTATCAAGTTCATGGTTTGCAACAGTTTATTTTCATAGAAGCAGGGCAAATGTTATGAAAACATCATGGATCATATAACCTCGGATATCTGAGAGGTATAGTTGAGGGTAGTTGAATAGATATTGCATGTTACTGGGGAATGGTTTATCGTTTAAGATTAAAAAAAAAAACAGCAGTATGAACTGACATATCAAACTTGACAAAAGCGAAAAAACAAATAAATTATTTTTACTTCAACTAATTTAAGAAACACTTGTTTTATTCACAACATATTTCTTAATTCTTTGAATTTCGAATGCATGGCTCGCGTCCCAATGAAAAACAAAATTTTGTTCAATTAAGGACTCTTCATTTGAATCTCATTTTAAGCTACAAGAATCATGCTTTGTTGCAGAAGTCTACAAAGAGTTCGAAGCTGCACAATCTTTGTCGTTTATCTCAGCCCGTTATCGTAATCGATGCTGTGCACAATGATAACGGACGGAGTAGGATCTCATGGAAAGGAAACACTTCGTTAGGTGCACAAATGTTCCCATCGTTGTACGTGTTCGGGATGCAAGAGTGTGGGTGTGAATATATTTGTGCATAGCTGTCCCCGTGCATTGGGATCCAAATCAAATTAGAATTTCATTTTACTAAACGTCACGTTTTTGTCCAATGCATGAAGTCGCATTCTTAAAAGGATTATGATTCTTTTATTTGCAAAGTTTATCATTTAACGATTTTAGACCGGTGTAGGTGTAGCAACCCATCACTTAAAAGATACAGCATTAATTCTCTCCACATAATGATATGGTTTAAAGTGCAAATAATTATATCTGATGGAGAAATCTGCAATGCTTTCACGTTAATACGCTTGGACATGCTTTTTAACGCATTAACGACGTTGTGATGCCTTGCGATAATTCCTTCTAATGAATGTATCATCATAAATTTCAAGTTTCACCGCATCGGGCCGTGAAGCTGGTGTTTAAGATTGAGATCATGATTTTGTTTGCGATCTCCCGTTCATTATCCAAAACCGATGCTACGTATCCTAATCCAGTTTGGTATAATGTAATTGATTTATTTCACTCCGATGTAGATAAATGACTCCTGCAGCCTATCACATTTGCATATTGCATTAATTCCACAATTACCTTTAGTCGCTCAAGGGTTTTCAGTTTAAGTAAATTATGTTAAACCGAAAATATATCTCATTCAATAGACTGGGGTTCAGCAACTCTGAGCTGAAACTATAACAACCGAAATAGATGCCAGCCCTAGGTCGCTCACCAAATGCCTTTCGGTCCTGTGAAAAGTCGTCCCAATTTCTGGCACATTTTGCATTTTGCCGCTCACCAAAATCCTCGATACCATCTCGGCTGCACATCACATTAGCCCAATGCCCCTGGGTAACAATGCAGGAGAGGGCTGCTGGACTTCACTCGCCCGGCGCACAGGAAATTGATGACACCGAGTGAAGGAGCGCACCATCTCAACCGAGTGTCTCGCATTTCCCGGAGGAGATAAGCGCCCGCACGAGGTACACGCTTCTGCAGCAAAGGACAGGTTTCGGTGACAGCAACAAACTGAACGGTTGCTTTTTCGGTAAACAGTCAGCGTTCAGGTCGGATAACTCCCGGCTGCGGCCAGCGCGACACTCCATTGACCGCACTTACCGCGCGTTTTGCGGCGGATGGCGGATGATTTATCATGCAGCTCACCATTTGTTATGTCATATTTATGTAAGCAGGCAAATTATGAGCTCCGTTCGCGACGGAGAATAATTGCGGCCTCCGAGGAGCTTCCGAGGGTGTGCATCATCGTTGAAGCCCATCGGCCATGCGGCAGTGGCAGCATGCCGTTTACTTGCGTATGGCAGTTGAATCCGAATGGAAAAAAACACTTTTCAACGAGCCTTGCTGTACGACGGAAGTAGTGCGTCCTACATTTTCCGACGTGACGGTGTGAGAAACCCGTCTAACCTCTACGAATCTATCACATGTAGCAATCTGTTGTACTCGTTGATTTGAGAAATGTCGCATTCGAAAAAAAAAGCAAAAAACCTGAATATCACCTCCTACGAAAACAGCAGTTTTATTTAACTTATTTCAACAACAACAAGTTTGAAACGAGTCCAGTTGCAGTCCTATTCTTAACATTGGCAAAACAAGCCGTAGCGAAGATAAGAGTCTACTCCGAATGATTTGGAAAACATAAAAAAAGTCAACCTTCATCAACATTCAGCTTCCGGAATCCAACGAATCGCTTTCATCTTTTTCCTTGTACGCCAGATTATTCTTCTCCGCTCACAGCGGGTATAATTTCCTTTTCAACGTGTTGAACTGAGATACCTTGGGGTTAGAAACCGATACTGATTTGCGTCATTACAACGCAACACGCATAGCACATTCATGCTTTGAAGTGATCGATCTAACGAGTTCAATTTCCTTATTTGGGGCAACGAGAATATCTAAATCTTTACGACGAGATGCAAAAAGTCAAAGATAAAACAAAAAACGAACACCAGAGTTTCAGTTTTTATGATTTCACAATAACGGTTGAGGTTACCGTTTGAGGATAATTTTCCGAGATCCGATCTGTAGCTCTGGAGGAGGGATAATTCCACGAAGAAAAAGGTAAATTTTGCATAGCATCGTGTGTAAGAATCGTGTTTGTTGTAGCTTTCCAATTTTGAAGATTGTGAAAGCATGCATTAGAAAAAAGGTATAGTACCTCGATGAAAAATGCTGCTCCATACTTTATTTGTCTAGCTTTTTCATTATGTCGCTCCAAAGCTTACAGTTCCGCAAAGTATGTCACTAACAATATGTTCAACAGCTCCACTGTAGGCAATATTCAGATGCAAGCAAACATTTGCCCTCATAGCTACCAAGTCACGCCAAGATTATTAAACGTGAATCAATTTTCATTTGGTTATTTGCCTTCCTTTTGAAGATGGCGTTGGTGACAAACCAGGGTGACTGATAACCGTTTTAACAAATAACAAGGCATGCATTGTTTGATTGCAAACGGTAAATATATTTCGCCTTTGATGAGCGTGAAGGTTTGAGATAAAACTAGAATGACGTAAGTTCGTGAATTGAAAATCCACTGGTCTAATTCAATCTACTGGTTGCTTTCATGTTCTTTCAAGAATATATTCTGCAGTGAAAACAATTCAAACCAAGTAAAGTATTCCTATATTATTTGAATAAAACAGTTAAACCAACAAGTAACACAGGATAATCCATCGAAAGCTCGGAGCCACTATGTTTTTATCTGCTAAGTATCAAATCAAGTAAGGGGTACATGTACTGCTGGTTACGTATCATAAAAGTGATTGTAAGGAAGCATATAAAAATAAGTAAATAACTCACATCGACAGCATTGATTCGTGACCATGCGCTTAAAAACCAGTTTCTTGCAATTTAGTTCCCAGAGCCTAAAGCCGAATATAAACCTGTGAAAATCTCGGCTTAGTATCGAGCGACATCATGAAATTGTGTGATTCCGGCGGAATCGTAAAAATGCGCGAAATGGATTCGAGCGTGTATCGTAGTTCCCATGCACGCACATACACGCGTGCGTGTGTTACGACGGACGATATCCAGTTTCGAGAAAGGCATTTTTTTTTTGTTCTATTCCGATTGGGAAAAAGTGTAATCCGTATATCGAGGTTTGCCAGCGTCTAGTTACAATTGCCTCCAGGCAACTATAAAGAGCACGACAATCCCTCTAGGATTATAGGATTGCTTCGTAGATGTACCACATGTAACAGCTTTGGTGCTGGCTTGATTTATTGTACGTTAATGTTGTCTGGATTGTTGTAACGAAACGTTTCATCCTAAATACTGTAAATTAAAGCTAACCGTAATGAAAAAGAAACCACTTTAAAATTTAACTCAGAGGTGTGACAATCATTATTGTTCAATTAACTAAAATAAAAAAAACCATCCATTAATCATCCTTGATTTTTTTCCGTAGCTCGAGTTTCTTGGGATGGGTTAATGTTTTGTTGATGCACAGACAAACATTTTAGTTCTGAGGAAAGCAACACAATAATGATGTGTGAGTTACTTTTTCTTACATAATCTTTTCGCGACACGTCTCTTTCGTTTTTATTCCGCATCTTTTGGATGAGCCTGACTCCCAAAACTTATCCGGAAGTCCTATTAACACCCAGGACATAATTACAGCTCTATACTTATGTGTAGAATAAGAAAACACTTTTTTCTCCTCCTTTTTCTTTGGATTGTCCCAAGAGGGTGATCAAAAGATAATTTTCGAGATCCCTTCTCACATTGCAATATGCTTAGCATGCCGATTCATGCGATCCTCGAAACCTAACCAAGACCGTTTCATCCTTGCGCGTACCGTTCAGCAAGGCCATGTCTCATTGTGCGGTTGAAATTAAAAAACTTTTTCTTGCCCTCATTAACTACGCCAGCGTCGTGATTTGCATTTTCGCCCCAGCGCCTGACAGGCGGTAGCATGGGTGGGAAATTGATTCATACCAACGGAAGAACGACAACACAGGTAGAATCATTGAATCGGTATTTCCACCAAACCAAACTAATTAAGTCGGGTTTGTAGAAACTTCAAACTGGAATGCTTTTGTGGACGCAATCGCGCTGCAGTGGTAGCATATTGGTTCGAAAGGTGAATTTCATTTCAACCGCTGGCTGCTGGCCTCATCTGGCCTGGAGAAAAACCTCATCGCGCCAGCAAGATGTAAACCCCCTCTTGACCTAGTGTGGAGACCTTATGAGAACAATTGCGAACGAAGAAAGCAAAAAAAAAGCGCAGATAGAAGGCAATGAATTGAACTCAACGGAGCGTGTGCTAATTTTTATGGACGAAGTTTCCGGCGATGAAAGTCGAATGGGCGCTCAATATGGTTTGTGTTTTGCTGGGTCCGATGGGTCGTAAAAACCTGTGACAATTTGCACTACCTACTAATTGAGTGTAAGATAAATGGGAAAGCAAAACTGGTAAAGGAAAGAAGTAGAACCCCCGGCCACTTTGCTTCGGCCCATGGTACCAACGACGGCTCGAGATGGTGGGTTCGGCCTTACAATTGAATAGTGCCCGCGCATTATGATTATGATTATCGTTGACAAGGTGCCGAATTAATATTTCAAACCGACTGGCAGCCGACAGTTTTGAGAGCAATTTGCATGACAAACGTTTACGGCCTAGTTGCCGGTTAGCGCTCACGACCATCCACAGTGACGTCCGCGACCGACCCGCCCGTTTCATAAGTATAATTCTTCGTGCGAAGAGCCTAAGCACCAGCTGCTGCCACCATCGTTAAATTTTATTATCGTTCATTACTTGCTTAAATTTATAATGATGTCTCACTGACGGCCAATGAAAAGTTCGTCGCCAAAATGACGGATCGCCGCCGGTAAAGTTCACGGATCTAAATGGGTCATCAATCCCTTCGGTGTAAACTCCTCGAAGGAACGGAAAATGGCGTAAGCCAGGCAAATGGCCTCCTAATCGACGACTTAGTGGCAATCAACTCAAGTTGCGAGTCCGGGAAAAAATTCATGAACATTTCCTAGAGGCGTTATTATCGTTCATCTGCAACTTTGAACGATTTGAGTTTCTTTTTTTCATTATAACATTTTTATGATACACAATTTATTCGTTTGATTATATGTGTTAGAAAAACTAAAAAATATTCGACGCAAGCAATATTTTCTCTGATAAAAAATTTCACTTAACATTCCTGAACCGCATCATGTTTCAGAGGCATCCATGTTGAGAAATATCCTGCTATTTCCTTCGAGTACCCGGCGCAAATATCATCCTTATTGGATTTGTCAGTTGAATCGATCACTTTAAAAGACGAGATGCAGTCAGTATCCATGTGATCATCTTTTCATGTAACAAACAAGATATTAATTTGCGGAACAAGGTTTCCTAGTTGGACAGGGTCAGCTTGAGGCATCTGTTTCTCCTCGCAATAGGAACCATTTATATCAA
This sequence comes from Anopheles atroparvus, assembly GCA_914969975.1. NCBI lineage: Eukaryota > Metazoa > Arthropoda > Insecta > Diptera > Culicidae > Anopheles > Anopheles atroparvus. The sequence continues at coordinate 37,893,451 of CAJZCY010000002.1, read as the reverse complement.
ATAAAATGATTCTCACAATGTCTACCTTTTCTATTTCAATCGCTAGAAAAGGAAACATAATCAGAAAAATAAAACATCACTGACCGGGGATCTATGAAAGGGCGATTTTTCCTACGCCAGCTTACTTACAGAGACAGGTTTTTTTTCTACAACCCAACGAAGCTTGCCATTGTGAAAGCCACGTGGGTGCGCTACGAAAGACAGGCCAGCCGATAGAGGAAACTGTCACCCTTAGAGGGAAATATGGTCATGTTTATGCGCAATAATAATATTTTACGACGAGAGAAAATGGGGCAAGTTATGATAAAAGTTCCCACATGCCGGCTGGAAAGGGTTTCGCTGTGAGCGGGCAGGAATTTCGTTTCGTTAGCGTTTGCCCCTGCATCCCAGGCGGGACTCCGGCAGCATGGTGTTCCGGGAGGGAGTGTTGTCCATGGAGGTCAGTTTTGTTTTTCAATTTTTAACGCTGCTTTCAGCTTCCTGGTTTGAACCGACTCGAAACGTAATTTTTCGAAACGTTTTTTTTTTTCTTAATGCTGCTTTAAACATCCATCAGCAACCCAAGGGGCGATCCCCTTGTAGTATAAAAGGAACGCTATGAGGTCCGTTTTGGATTCTACTCAACGCACGAGACAGAAGAGGAACGTCGGCGGCACTGCCAAAGCAAAGATGCTGGGTGAAAGGAGTTACCATGGGGTGTGAGCATCGAGCGTAAAACTCGGAAAACTCTTCAGCAGCTGCGTTGGCTGCTCCACTCCAAGAGATAATAATGGGGAGTGCAATAAAAAGAGTTGAAAAAAAGATGAGTGAAAAGTGTGTCTGAACGAAAACAGAGAAAGGAAGAAAGGCGAATGAATATGTATGGAACATTCGTGCCGGGGTAGTAAACCGGTTCCCAGTGGGCTCCCTTAAAATGAAAGGCAAGCGCTAGACCGGAGACTCTCGAGATATCCGGCACTGGCTTACCAGTGGGAGATTTGTCCTGGGGCCTCGCGCGGGGTCCTCTGAAGCCCCGATGAATCCGCCCGAAAGCTTCACTGGCTGCCGATGCACACTGATCCTGATTTATGATCCAAAAGTCCCCAAATTTTCTCCGCTCGAAGCTTGTTCTCGGTCACCCCCTTCCGGTTTCTTATACAGTCATTCGTCGTTTCTACGCTGTGCTGCAGTGAGTACGTTATAACGGCGACTTGTTGCTCTAGGTTGTCGTCTCCAGGATGCAAAAGCTTGACGAAAAAAAAAAACGTTAACCGTACGCTGCAAAACGAGAAACCCGCTATCGAACGCTGAATAAAACATGAATACCCGCTTTTTAAATGGGAAAATGATCGACACGCGCATATTCGCAACGGAAAGGGTTCATTCCTGCCATTTTCGGTATCCAGTTAAACTGTCTATGGAGCACGTTCCCGAACGGCAGGCTAAACCCTCATAGATACAATAAACTAAACTTCCAAATCAGGCTGCAACCAATATTCGTGCAAGGTTTGCTCAGAGAAGGTTCCGCAGATGTGCGGCAAGGTTCCGGGAGCTAAACTCCTAGGAGAATTGTTAAAATATACATATAATTCAACGATCTGGGTATGGTTCAGCTTCGCGAATTATAACTAATACACCCATTCCTCGATGCCTGAAGGAAAAAAAGGTTAACACTTATTCCTTCCCTATTTCGACCATGCCTTTGGAACTTTTCAGATGAAAATGGGACAAATGCGGGAGTATTTTGTTGGGTTGGTAGCATCCTCTGCCATCCTAGCTTGTAACAGGATAGAAAATAATATTTACGCTCCACGGTGCGTAACGGAAGCACAGTTTGTTTTATTTTATTTATTTTAGGTGCACCAACCTTCATCGAAGAACAGTTTGAGTTTGCGTTGCTTCTCTGTTCGGAAAGCATTACAAGAACACGATTGTTAAATTTCGTTGCATTTTAAAAAGTGTCATGAAAATGAACGAAGAAATCCAACCCTTTGCTGAACCCACGTTAAGGTTTATTATAAAACATATTAATGCATACATACATCTCCAAACTCTTTTATTGAGTGTTTTTATATGTTTTCATCCGTGTGGATATTATCAATTTTTGGCTTAAGGTAGCCCGCGACAAGTCAATGCAGCACAGCAGAAAGAAGCATCTTTAAGCCTCTCATGCTGCAATATCTCATTGCAAACTGCAACACTAGCATTGCAGACGGTCTATGTGGTGGTTATCGCTTTCTTAATGGCTCCATAAATTCATCCTTCTCACCGCCCTAATTGCAGGGCTGAAACAATTTCGCTGTTCTTCTCATTATCTTGCCACCACGGTGGGTTTGTCTTCCGGTTAGGTTCACCAGGGGTTTCCTGTGTGTTTTGTGTTCGTTCGGATGCCATGGGGTTTGTTCTTTTTTTTCAAATCTTTGCTTTTTGCTATCCCAGGCTTTCCGCAAATTCAACTTCTGCTACATAGCTTCGTTCCTTTTTCTTTTTATCTGCCTGAGCAGGACAATTTTCATGCCTGCGATGGGGCGATCAAGAAGAAATACAAAACGAGCTTCAAGAACGTGAAATAAACAAAACTAATATTATTGTATTGTAACCCGTAAATGTTTTTCATTTTGAACTTCAAAATATCATTTTAATTTGATTCAAAACTAGGAAAACTCTTACGAATGCTTAAAAATACAAGATAAAACTTGTAATTAACTATCTCAGCAGAAGATACAAAACTCTCTTTGATAGACTTTATTCGTACACGCACTGTATATACAATAACATTTATAAACTTCCAACACTCTTAATCCTGTATATGTTAGGAATGGCTAGTAAATAATTGTTTAAACACGCGTTAAAAAACAACTCACCGGAAGTTCGAGGAGGGATACGTTAAATTCTTTCTCCACGCGATAGCACATAATTTCTTTAGCACGTCTTTCTTACGGCAATAAAAAAAACTAAAACAATTGGAAGACATTCGTCAAGTACATTTTCACCATCTTTGAACATATTTCACATTTACGGTCCATGGTTGCTGACGACATTGAGTTTTATCTTATGTACCATTTTATATGTTCACTCCAGCGTTATTTTACGGCTGCAGCAGTTCAGCCAAGAAAGATAAGTGTGGACAAATGGTTAACAAAGTACAATACGACAAGTTCCTTCTGCATTGTTTGCTTGCGGTTTGAAACTTGAAATCTTATGCAGTAAAAAGTCAATGTGAATGTTCCTTTGTATGTTTTCTGTGGATGAGTTTCATTCATAAAAAAGAGAGCAAACAAAATGTATGCGATTCAAAAGCTGCACATACAGCAAACTAAGATTGTTTTTCCTCTATCAAATATTTTATACAGCGCCATTTGAAAGCCTTTAAAAACACTAATCAGGCATTTGCAGAGAACCTCATTGGGAGGGAAGGGACTTCTTAATGGCTTCCAAAGTATCATTTTCAATGGATGCTGAAACGTTATTCAACAGCCGTAGAAAAAGTCGTCGAAATGTACCACAAAAGAAGCATGACAAGCCCTGCTCAAACAGCAAATGAGGACACACAGAATAACAAGAAACCAACATCAAATACAAGTGATTGAAACAAGAAATCTGGGCAACATTTCAAGCAAATTGTTCGTCAGGAAAATTAGAAATAGACCTGGACTGTATCCAACCGCCCGGTTTCATAGAAGATCCGACTGGATCGGAGCCACGATATTGTGGTTAGTCAAAAACCCAACAGTAAACTTCTTGCAAGAGAAGAGACAAAACACTGCTGGTCAATCTGTACGGTGGACTTTGTATTTTTGTTCCGGCACAAGCAATGAAGCAAATCAAAAGCCAAGCCGCTGAATGGAAACAGATCCTGCAATCCGAAGAAATGTCCAGTGCTATGCAACGAAATCTAAAACAACGTCGAATGAAAAACGAAGCATAACAGGGAGAACACAAGTAAGAACATTCCCACAGGCTCCTGCAACGGCTTTGACGGGAGCGCTGTTTGGTGGAAGCAAGTATTGGTAACAAACTTTGTAGTGAAGTTTCGCAGAATTGTTTACTGACCAACGAGCTTACGGAGGGTGAAAGGCGAAATTAAAAAAAGAACAATGATAAGTTATATTGGAAAAACTGTGCACTTGGAAAAGGACATGTTTTGTCTTGTTGGACATTCTCGAAGCGAAGTGTTTTCTTTTTGCTGCGAGATGTTGTGCTATTATTTGATTGAAGTAATTGAGTAAGTAAGCCGTCCTGTGGCAAATGGCAATTATTGCATTTACGATTTGGCTTGCTTGGGTTGTTCATTAATTGTATATAAGTATTTCTGAAGTGACAAAACTTCTTTGTTAGTATATTTATTTGCAGAAGTTAACCCTTTTTGTCTCCAACAAAAACGATGCTTCTGATGAATATGTTGAACTTTATAACTTGGTCTTATGTCACATTGCTGTGTATCTCGGTACACACGTATTACTTGGGTAAAATATCGAAAGCAATTTGATAAAATATCTTGTCCGAAGCAACCGGGCACGCCCTGGCGCACGCTTTGTGACAACGATTGTGCACCACAAGCCGTACAAGCTGCTGCCCATGCTTTGTTTCCGATTTTACTGTTCCAATCGCTATTTATTAGGAGCTAATGCCCTGCCCTGCCTTCCCAGTTCCCGGTAGAATCGTGTACTGTATGTGTACCGGTCACCTTGCACTTTGTACACGGCTTTAGTACGTGTCTATTTCTGAAAATGGGGCGTGATTTCACCGACCAGCCGTCGTCGAGGTCGCCGGTGACGCCGCTGAATTTCATCGATGCAACGTCGTCCAATGCTACGTGGCGAAGCGTTTAATACGTTTCCAGACATTCGGGGCCGGTATGGTAAGGCATTTCCCGGTGGGTATTGCTACGCCACCACGTAGTGTTTTCATTTTACACGAGCTTGGCATTTGCGTGGCGTGAGGACGGCGGCTTTGGTTGGGGATAATTTGTAGCAACAAATCGGCACGATCACTACTGTGCTATCGATGGAACAATACTTGCTTGATGTAAGTTGCACTGTGAGCCCCTCAATTTAATCTCGATCAGCTGCCACTGAGCAAAGATCATTAATATGAGATTTTAAGCTCGTGAAAGGTTTTGAGCCCACCTGGTTTTCGAGAAAGTACGCCTAACATTGCGAGGAAATCTGTGTGTGCCACCTGAATCTTCCCATTATGATGTCAGTGATTAGCATAATCTACCACGTGGGTGTTATTTAAACTTTGTTCGAACTGACTGTATATATGTTATGGGCTGAAACCGTCTGAAACTACCGATACAACTTTCAACTGCTGGATTTCAACAGTAGCAACGTACAAAATGCGGGAAATTAAGAGTACAGGAATATTTTGCTAAGCATTTTGCATTTATTAAATTGAGTGAACTAAACTTTGAAGTTAACCGTACGGAGTCTTCGCTATGACATTTTTACACGTTAATTCTTTAAACAAATCTTTTTCCTTAATACTTTAAAGCACGAGTTTTTTAAAAAAAAATGATTGGTTCATAGCAAAATCTGGTTTTTAAATCAATATCATAAATTAATTTGCAGGGTATTTCAACGATATCGAAAGCTTAGGGATTGACAATATCATTAAACTTAAAACTTTAAAAACATTCACTGCATCAATTTCTGACCCACGTAACGAAGAATCGATAGCGATGACGAAAAAGTGAAAGAAAATAGCTCTTACTGGCAATCTGCCAACTCACGTCCCGTTCGCGATCTCGTGGTAAGTTCGGTACCAGCAGGGACTATTGGTCAGGAATATGAAGGATTGTGTTACAGCGACATGTTTTTATAATATCGATGATGACAAAAACGGCGGCCGTTGACGGGAGCATTGGCTACGAGCCAGAAATATAAGAGTTGCGGTGTGACTCTTCTCACATTTCAACAACCGTGATGAAGTGATATATCACCAGCTGCCGGAGACGATGTACACGAGCAGAAACTGAGCCCCAGCAAACGGGAAGCAAAATCGACTGTTGGTGAACTGTCGTTACCGATGGACTCCTATTTTGGTGTCAATTGCGTCATGCAAATAAGTTTGTTCTTTGGTTGTTTCCGACTTATTTTCAATGTTTTTATTTTCGCACAGGTACGCGGTGATGTCTAATTAAAAAGCTTTCGCTTAAGTAAGAGCAAAGCTGGCCCGGTAATGAGCGGCTTAAAATAATGGTGAATCATTTTAATCTTCCTAAAGTACTTTGTTATTGACTAACTAATACGACTCTTCAGCATTGCAGGGTCATTTGTGCGATGAAAAAAAAAAAACGAGCGCCTCGAGCCCTGAAATAATTGAAAAAGTTTGCTCAGCACCAAGAATATAAATTTTTCCCGCTACACACTCACACCTTAATCCGATTAGTATTTTTGAAACGCCTCTAATTGCAATCATTATTCAAGTGGAAACAAGAAAAAAAAACGGTTCACTTGCCCTCAGGACTCGATCGACATTTTTTTTGTCCCTCACATAATCTTTCCATGCTGAAAATGGTTTGATTTGAGTTTGAAATGGTTCATGCATGAGTTATGCTGCATAAAGTATGAAGCAGTATTAAAAGGTGCTTTAATCGGGCTAGAATTACTTTCCTGCACAAATAAACCTTTTCGTTACATTAATTGTTCAAGCCCATACAGTTCTTTTCATAGGAAACGAAATTTTGTAAGGTTTAATAAAAAGATTGATGTTTCGAAAAACGCTTAACAAAAGATTCTCATTTACTCATAATTCGTATCTTTCACCATGTGCTTTAACTATGTTGCATAATAAGAGACGAAAGGATACTTATAATATGGCAATTTGATTTTTTCTTCTAGATACTGACAACGAACAAATTAACAACATTTGCATACAACCATTACGAGTCAACTGTTGGAACAAGCTCTTGGAGCTGCAATGTTGCAGTGCACGGTCGAACACATGACGAAGAGTTTAAACCGGAAACAGCAGCCACCAACTATCCTCGTGGCTAGATGTTAGGAAATTTGGCCTCCCCGAAAGCTTTCGAAGCAATCTCCGGCGACGCAGTGCAGAATCAGCACCGAAAACTGCACTTGTTGAAGCAGCTGCTGCTGCTGCTGCTGCTGCTTCTACTGCCGAATGCTGAGGTTGTAGTTGCAAGCATGGTGGTTGCTGCATGCAGCATCGGTTTGGCCGCCTACACGTCCGGTTCCTGCGCTGCAGCTGTGCAAGCATGGTGAAGACAATGGAAGTTCGTTCGGGCCCGCTCTTATGCGTTACCCGGTTTCCAATTATTCGACCGCCGCGTTTTGCTGCGACCCTTCATCAGGAAAATACACACCCGGTGGATCTTGCGGTGAGCAACTTCACAGAGTTTCCACCCTTCGTCCGAACGAGTCCCTGCGAGAGTGTGGGGGGAAAAAAACCCCCCTACGAATAATGTTCTTTGGGCAAAGTCCATTAAACAATGGCCACACCCTGCCGTACGGTAGACTTTTTAGCGACTCTCATTTGACGTCTTATTTGGTTTTGCTGTTAAACCGCATGTGTGTTGACTTGTACCGTTCATTATTTGGTGTAATGAAACTAGTTTTGTCTGTTGGGTGCGGCTTGGCATTATAGTGCAATTCTCAATCCTACCCGAGGCGTTTCCGGTTACAGCATTAGCGACGAAAATGCACCAATGAGGCAAAACCCTTTGATCTTGGGATTGTTAAACTCTTTTGTTGGAGGGCGGGACCATTGCGTTATCCTGTGAGCTGTAAAGTGTGCAGCTGCAATGGACAACATTTTAAAACGGGTGAAACCTTCACGTTCCACGAGGTTCGAACCAGTTGGTGTGTGAAAACATGTTGGTTTTAAATTTTCTTCTTTTTCATAATCAATGGTTCAACGTTTGATATTGTAATACACTCTGCACAAGTTAAACAGAGCTCGCTATTGATGCATTCCAACTCGCTCCTGTCCTCGTTCTACCGATGCGTGGGAAGAATTGAAGCTGACAAAGCTGACATAATCACATTGCTGCATAATGATTGCATACAAATGTCAAAGTATGCTCATATATTAAAATCTTTCGGATCTGTGTTTGAATGCTAGCCACGTTTTTTTTTTTTTCATTGCATAGCAAAGTGATACTGTGAAAACGTGACATTTGAATAATACCGTTTAAATTCTAACCAATAAAATTGCAAGACGGCCTCTCTCGAAGTAATTGACATGTTAATAGCAGTGTTTGCTGTTATAATTATAATTGAAAATATTTCGCACAAGCATTTGATCAACATTTAATGTTCTAATGAAAACTTTAATGAGTACAAGTGTAAAATTTGAAACCCTATACCAAGCTCCCGTGCAGTAATAGCAACCAATCAATTTAAAGCAAACAGCGAAAGTAAAGCACGCGGTCCCAATGGCCGGTAATATCTCATTAAACTGATCTGGCTGAGAACAATGGCAGCTGCATTTAATCATCGAGAATTACAATCTACTTCATGAATATGCCGCCGTTGATTGACACAAGGCAATGGCGAACAGCGAAAATAGCTGGCAGAGGGGAATGGCGCAACGGGAGCAGCAATCGGTTCCAATTGATGAAAAAATATGATAATCAATGCAATCGGTGCCATCGGTCAGAACAACGCCATAGCATTGGGTTGATTCTTAAGCTGTCACATGGACTCCGACAGTCCATACGGTACGATGATTACTTCCTCCATATGCTGGTGATTCAAATCGCTTTTTTGAGTCAACTGTAGCATCAGAAATTGTTAATATAGTAAATTTCAATGCACGTGGACCGCAGAATTGACTTCGGTTGTCCACAAGATGGTTTTAATGAAGCCGCCTTACACCAGCAAATGATTGTAGAACATAGCATAGGCCAACAAATGGTGGAACAACGTCACAGGAAGATTACAGTCTTTGACGTGGATAAGCACAGATACGCTCGCTATTGTTCGCATGCCGATATCACTTCTCCGTTCTTCGCGTAAACGAAAACTATTCACATCAAACCAACCACTTATCAGGCGCGGATCACGCCGCGCGTGATAAATCGCTCTAGAATCCACCGTGTCCACTCGGAGTGGAACATCAACAAAACCAATAAATGTTTTAATAAACAAAAACAAACCCCCCCAGTGGCAAAAAACTTTACGAACGTAATCCCCTGTCCAAACAGCTTTTGTGTAGAATCGGACGTCCTAAACCACCCACGGCAAGGCAGCGTCCATGCCGCCCGGCCTTTATCAGCACTGTCGGGCGGCACAACCGAGCGGGCTGACCAAACAGAAGGAAACCCTTGTCAGGAATTATGCCAGCAGAACCAGAATGCAAATCCGACGTGTCAACAAATCAGCCTATCACTCAAAGCCAGCCGGAGGAAAACCGAGAAGCCTCGGACAGATCCTGCGTCCTTCCCGGTGCCGGTCGCTTACACACTTGCAGCACTTCTGACATGGCGCTGGGTGGCAATCTTATTTTTTTGTCTCATCCAGCCTCCGTCATTCGCCAATGCTTGAGGTGGCACAAGTGAAGACCACATATGGTAAGCTACGGTACCACGGGGGACTACGGCCGTTCGATTAATATCCTCCATCAAAAATATAGTAACCAATGGGTGTGAAGTATAGAAATCAAATAAGGTGAAGTAAAGATGTTCGATCGACACTCGTGCAAACAAGCTATGGGTTTTAGAGTGTACGGTTCAATCCACCGGCCAAGTAAGCCATCAAAAAGCTGGAGAGTGTATGAATAAGATGTTGCTGTGGTTTGATTTATATTTTCCATGTTTATCTTGACCTCGATGGCAATTGCCTTTGGTGTTGTTCGCTCGGAGAAATCTTCACCACGTGCAGTTTTTTTTTCTTCTCCCGTTCTCGAGTCCAGTACATTCTTCACTGGAAATGGTCACTCAAGTCGATTGCAATGGTTCCATCGAACATGGCTCCTCATTCTGGTGTGCCTTCTGCCCACCCGTTAGTTTGCTCCGAAGGGGTTTTACTATTTTCTTGTATTATCATACAAATTGGATTCCCAGATAAAACCGTACCCTTGCGAACAGAACCCCACGAACAGGACGGGGAGAAACTAGCTTCTCGGCAAATTTCACTCCTAGGTACATCGAAGCAATAATCAGTCGCTTTGCTTTCACTATTACTTCGTAGAGGTTTTTGCCTCCTCTCTGCCAAGAAAAAACAAGGCTGTGGTACTTTTTATACAAACAAAAATCTCTCATCGTCATCGATCCGATTCCACCGAGCGATACCGTTGTCGGGGAAATGCAGTGTCAAATCAAACGCATGATGGAAGAGAAATATTATTCACCCCGGTACGTCAATATTTATGAAGCCTGATGCATTTTACTGGTCGACATGTGAGTCGCAATTGTAGATGTGCGAGGTGTAGATTTACTCACATGAAGTTTATGAAAAATGTCATACACTTTTAAAGCTGCCATTTGTAGGGGAAAGAGTTTGTTTTTTAAATATGGATACAAAATACATTTAGGTCAAAGCTGATGGCAACACACACCAAAAGAATGAGGATGAAGATGGAGATTACTCACCTGTGCACATTCGTTTCATCATTCTACGCCCACTTCCGGCCTTCGTAAACACCCTAGGCAATCTAAGCTCATTATCGGTTACATTGTTTTCTAAAACCAGTTGCCTGGCAGCCTGTTTCGTAATGATTTCCCGGTTCCACCCGTACGTTGCACACTTTGTTTTGGCTAGTTTTTCCCACTTTTCCAATCGTTTCAATTTTATTCTACGTAATTAACATCGGCAGGCGTGCAACGCAATTACAATCACGTCATGTATGCAATTAAATCGATACTGCATTACTGCAGCCGATTCCGCTGCAGTGAATTTCAATCACAAAATTCGGTCTCATTTGCCACTTCCGCCCACCAGATCATTACGCAAATGGGTGCCCGGAAGCAGGAAGCGCGCACCATTCACCGGGGGGGGGGGGGGGTCGAAGAGGGTGGTGTACCGCGCGCGCTGGGTCGGATGTCGCCGTACCGTAGCTTCCTGAAGGCTACACGTGATGGGTCGGAAACGCACCCCGCATGCTGGTGGCAGCACGTGGTTAGCCATCGGTTGTTTGGCAATTGAATTGCACATTCCGTTCGTGCAAACAACGGAGTTTCGCGAGCGACGAACAATTTAATTTAACCGGAGGAAAATTACACTGGCCATTTCTGAGGCAGAAACGAGCGGGCCGAGTTTGATTTTCCATTTTGTATTTCCTAATGAGCATTATCTGTATGAGCTACGGCGTACAGTGAAGTTTGAAGCAATGATTTGGAAAATGTTCGATGGCAAATGCAAATTTCTAGAAGGCCAACCGAGGAAAAAGTGCATTGATTTCCGTTGCTCATTTATACATTTCAATGATTTTCAAACTCGGCCTGGTGGAAAATCGTTCAGCCTGACCACGGCCACCTTTTGTCATTTATCATCTTTTCACCAGCTTGCGCTAAATAGGACGCTGATGGCCGCGATGTTCACTCGGCTGGCGCAAGCCTCGGACGCGTTGATGTATGGCGTCTTTTTCGCAAACGGCTGCGGGAATTGATTTCCAACCATTTCCGGCCGTTAATTACCGGCCGAAAACGTGATTGATCGTTGAGCTATGTTTGGGTTCTTTCCCTTTTGTTTTCTTCGCATCGCTCGAGGATGGCTTTCTACTTTAGAAGCGATACTGTCGTGTCTACTTCCGCTTCCGCCACCGTGTGCCATTGCCGTGTGGAACGTGCATCACGCACCAGCGTGTTTCGCAACACTACGCTGCCACTCGGGGTTTGCAATCACGACCGTCACCCGACTCCATTTTTCCCACACAAATCGCCACACGGTTCCACATCCCGGAGGCCCCGTTTCAGTGCACTTCCGGCTCAAATTCAATTTCGTCCGTAAAAGCCTATAAATTATTTCGTACGAGAATCGTTTCGGGCGGCTATCTGGGACCCTCGAAATGGAACTCGATCCGTGGCCGGATGCCCCGAGACTGCAACTAGAGCGTAAACGGGGGCAGTATGAGACCAGGGGGGAAAAAAAAAACCCCCATCGGCGTGTGACTCGGAGCGTTTGGCAATAAAGACTTTAGCATCCATCAATTCTCCTAGAGTGTGATTCGCTTTTCTCGTCCAAAGAATGTTTCTTTTTTTTTCTTGAGTAGGCAAGACCGAACAATTTACTTGTTTACGATACAACATTATTGGATTATTTGTAAATGACAGTGATGCTCGAAAAATTACGTCCCTTGAACTCTTACCGAAACAAATGAAAATACCTTCAAAGATTGCTGCAGCTGACGAATGCCAATGAAAAACTTTCAAAAAAGTACCATGCAAATTTTAACTTTAGGTACTAGAAATACAGACTTTACGGTTTAGATTCTCTCCACAAAAGGGTTCCTTTCTCGCCGCGCTGGAAAGTCGGTTCGCTCATTGTCAAGGGTTGTTTGTGAATTTTTCATCGCAAAATCGTAGTTTCGCACTGTTCACGTCAGGAAAAAGAAAAAAACCCCCTGGAACGACCAGTACGAGCTAATATCCCCATCTGGAGTGTTGTCCTCTCGAACGTCGATGCCTCTTCACCCGTAGCGAAGGTATACGATTGCCATATCTTCCCGCCAAGCCATCAAAGTCAGGTGTAGCGTTTCAGATCACTCTGTAGCCTCGTTTATTGCGTAAAGAAGAAAAAAAAGGCAATCTCGAAAAAACGCGTTTGAGTTTGAATCGTTGAATAGTCGGACGGACAAATCATAACTGCACGTGTCGTTTGTTACCGAACAAGGGATGACTTTTATCATCGTTTTATTGGACAAAATATCTAGCAACTATTTTATACTTGACAAAAAGAAAAAGGTTGCGAATCTTTTTCATATCGTCTTAGGCACTGCATGCACGCCAAGAGTAATTGATGAACTTTTTCATCCAAAACTTAAGCCGAACTAATGGCTTGGTCATTTACGGTGGAACCTCAACTGAGAGGCCTAGTCGATCGATTGCAATGTTTAAAAAAAAAGGTATGTGTACTTTTCTTTGTTCGTTGTTGCTCTTGCAGTCGTCATCTATTTTTATGTTCTTTTTTCATGATATTTACTGAGCTTTTGAAAGCCAGCTTTTTCAGCTTCAACCTACAAGGGCAGAGGGCACTCAAAAGTGTGATGAACAAGTTTTCCCGCTGCATGATAGGAATTTGCATGCCTATCCCCAAGCCACAGCGCATAAAACTCGTATCCACGGAGCATATGAGGTCTTTCTCGGTGCAAGAACAGCGCTTCCTCCTGGACGAGTTCCTGTGAACCGAGGAATCCCCGGGCGGGCAATAGGAGGGAGCTGGGCGATACAGGGAAGAACAAAAAATTGTACATCGTTTTCATTGTGCAAATATTTTATTGCCTTTATTCACAAAATTACTTGCATAAATTTCACTTTGTTGCCCGGCGTTGGCTATGCAGCCCTTGGGTTGGGGGAAAAAGTGCGCAAAAAAGACGCTCAACGTCACACCGTGGGAAAGAAAAGTCCCACAGGCCGTTCCTCAGCGGTGAGGTTGCGGTGAAAAGTTTCTGCCCGGTTCAAAACTGCAATCTGTCCGATATGGGACATTCGGTGGTCGGCCGAGCGCATGGGGACACGCCGTGGCGTTGTTTTGGGTGAGGTTATGAACGAGGCGATGGTTGAAAAGTTTTTCTTTACGCCTTGTGGCCTGGACCCGCACCGTACGGCCATATATTGTGCCGCTGCTGCGCGTTTGAGATGCACTCTGTTGGTCGTCAACTTGCAGTGCTACATCCGCGTTACATTCCGCTCGGTAACTTTGCTTTGTGCACTTTGTGTGAAAGAGTTTTGTTTTTTTGGTTGTATGTATTTTTTGCCTCCCCGCCCGATGGCATCTTTTGACGGGGGACCTTTTCACCTACAGTCCACTCGAAATGCTCCTGCGTACATTTGGGATAAAGTTTGCACACTGAACAAATATAGTGCTGGAAATATGGCAGGGATAGTGTGAACAACATAGAGGCGTTGCTAAAAGTTTAAACTAGGAAAAAGCCGGTTGCATCGTTTAGGATGAATTTCCTTAGCAAAAGACAAATTTCAGAGCGCGCATAGAACTGGAAACATGCTGGCAAAGCGAAACCTTCCAATTTCCATGCCTTCAAGCGTGCTGAATGCCAACCCTGCTTCAAAGGAAGGTTAGAAAAATAAACCTTCTTTCTTCCATTTCTCCGTGTCACTACCCTCCGTCGACCTCCTTTTAAAATGTCCGTCATCCGTGCCCGGAACTGCTCCAGCAAAAGTTTTCCCCTTCCGAAAGAGGGTGAAGTGGAGCCGGTTGTTTTGAACTTGCATTATATTTGCCATGAATAATCATTACCATTCAGGCGAACGGCTCATCCAAAACGACAACGACAAGAAGCCAAAACAAAACAAACTCCCGACTTCAACCAGTGAACTAAGGCACACCGGGAGCTGCTAGCGTGGAATGTTAAGTATTCACCTAAAGTGTCACAGGTAGAAAAGTGAAAAGTTTGCCGGTGCGATGCTAGGAATAAATATATCACTAGTAGCAGCACTTCATTGCATCGAGTTTATAAACATTTGCTCGAGAGGTGGCAAAAATCTGCGTACCGATCAATAAATGTTAATCGATTGAAAGAGGCTTTTCTTGACAAGCAAAACTGCAGGGAACCAGAAGAATGTACCAAGCTTATTTATGATTTTTAAATGTGAGGCCAACATTATTTACCCCCACATGTATGTGTGTGTGTGTGTTTTGGGAGCATCAAAAACGTAAGCCTTTCCTGAGGCGAACCAAATCGACCGTTTGCCTAGCGCTCTTCCATCCACGCATACCGCCTCAGCTCGATCCATCCCAAGACATAATTTTTGTCCATTAGAGAAGAATCGTACCGGGCTTTGGTTTGGAATCGAACAAATCGGCAACTTTTTGGGCGACGTGACTTTGCACTCAGCGTAATCCTTCTTAGAAACATGCGACGAATGATAATGGAATTACTTACCCCTGCACCCCGGCGGCCGACCAAAACTGTCCCAAATGTTGTCCCGATCCGTCTGCACAATAGCGACCAGGTTGCTTTAGCCTTCTGCGAGGCAAAAGGGCTTTGCTGAGAGACGGATTATCTTTGAATATGCAAAGACAGTGCCCCGCAGAAGCATTCAAAAGGCCATCCAGTCCCAAGATGCTTCTACTTGTGCTGGAAGATCCGGTGTCATCCGGGAATGGAAGCTATTCTGTAGTGGCACCTTGCGTCCCCAAGAATTGGAGATGAATTTATGAGTTGTGTCGTTAAAATGATTCAATTTATCAGCCTTTTTTCCGAAAAAGTAAACCATTGCCCTTTTGCTACCTGGTGGTACTTGTTGCGGAGTTTTGCTTAAACTCATTGAAGCATGGTCTAGCTTTTAACTGCTTTTTCGTTGAGTACGCTGAATGATTACCCCCTGTGAGGTCCTGATAAATTGCTCTCAATTTCTTTGTAACACATTGAGTTGTATCATATTATGAAGCTAAATTTAATAGAAGTTTGGCATTTGTACGCATTAACTGGATGATTGCAAGGAGATGGCATTGGCATGGGTGAAATATAGTTATTCTTGATTTGGTTTCTTAGATCCTAAATTTAGTAAAACATATTTGGTGTTAAACGAGACGAACGATAACTAAACACCCTGAAACCTTCAATTCGAATGGCTTCCGATGTTAAAATTAATCCACAAGCAGGGAAGCGACTGCACATCTTAAATCAAAGCCAATATGGAGCCATTTTTAAATTTTGATGTGCCAGCCGTACTCGAACAAACGTGCCGAACCAAATGGTGCAACACCATACCCGGCCCAGTAGCAGGGAAAAAGTGATGCGATGACATTGTTGACGTTTACTCCCGGTGAGAAATGGAGCTTACGGAACGGTGCTAGCGACGTTACTAGGTGAGGACGGGGCTCGGGTAATGGTGCTAGTGATGAAGATGAAGTGGTAAAGGACTGCTTTCATTTCCGCGCCAGCGGAAGCCCGAATGAAAAATGATATGAATGCCTAAATAGAGGAAATGAGAAAATTTCGTCACGTTTCCATAATCAGTCGATTGTAAGTTCTGTGCTGCTGCTCGTCGGATGAAGTCAGTTTTCTTCGTATTGAACAATCCCTAGCTCATTCTGGCGGAAGAATGTGGAAGAGGAAGCAGACTTTTCCGCATTCCTCCGGCGAATATGATCTACGGCCGGCACAGCTCCAGAAGAAAGCAGAGCCATGAGCTCCACACACATCTTTCCTGTGGAAAGTTTTAAAACAGCGGATGTCGGTTTAAAGGCGAGGGCGTGGCAGCTCGAAGGTGAGAACGGCATCCTTCGCCCAGCAGATGATGCCGAGACGAGGGAGGATAACTGTGCAGAGGTGGAAGAGTAGCGAAAATATGAAAATATTAAAACAAATGAGAAAACGACGAGCCGAAACGTAGCAGCCACTTTGAACAGTGAACGGCGACAGATCGCTAGGCGAGTGTGACGAAAAAAAAAAATGGTTACATCACAAAAGCATCGTCGCTGCCTTGGCAACGGGTGTACTGGGAAGTTCCCTACTCGAAGGTCGCGAAGATAAGGAAAATATTTTTATAGAAAGATTGATGAGGCTTAAATTGCTTCATTACATCTACATCACTTGGCCATTTTTTTTTGCGTTGTTTCTTCATCGCGGTCTCAACACGGAAGAAGGTAACGGTCGCATGGAAACCGGTTTGCCGGAAAAGGATAGGAAGATCTTTTTTTGACGTAAAATTCTGCTCAATTGCAAATGTGTGCCGGTTTTGGTCTACGGATTCTCTAGTGCACACTTAATATATTGCTCGCGTTTGTTTTCTGTAATGAAATGTCTCTTTCGGCAATGATATGTCTTGCACCGGTCTTGAGAAAAGATTTTGAGCTAAAAGACGTTAATTTTTGAGAATGAAATGTCAAGTCATCCCTTTTGAGTTCTGATGCACAATTTGAGTAAGCGTGAGATAAAGTGAAATGATTTTGTCATTGATATTGCGGGAAAAGATACGAGCTATTACACTTAAGAAAAACATCAGTAATTTTACTTTTATTTAAAAATATAAAAGATCATCTCACACATGACCTTGAAATCGACCTTATCATTTTACCATGCAATTCTTGACAGAGCTTTTATGAGATTCGGTATTCTATACACGCTTTATGACACTGATATAAAGAGTTAATCATAAACGAGCCTTGAAAAGAAGTAATAATGCTGCGCAGACAACAGGCACAATAAAATTGTGCGGAATACTAATAGTATTAATTATGTCATGAGTGTGTCAAATAGTTTTGGCAGTAAAATCGATGCCTTGTGGATAAGAGGCAATTATTTTGAGTGCCCAATTCAGAACATCCAATCATCTTCCAAATTCATCAAGCACCATCAGATGCCAGACTCATTCACTGGCTATGGATTAACGTAGGGTGATTTGGTTTTTATAGGTATCGATTCAACCTTGAGACTGTTCCGTTTCAGCTTGGATACGTTTATTTAAGTTGCTGAGAAAAAAATTAATACTTAAACCCCATACTACTCACCCCTCGTTTGCTAAGCCTTAGAGTTGGTGAAATCTGGCAACGAGTGACTTACGCTAAACAAATATGCACCAAACAGATAAACAATTATCCATTTGTTCCTTTTTGGTCGAACGAACGATGTTCACATTTGGTTAGTTTTTATGTTTTTATTTCGAAATGCATTTTTCTACCAAACGAAAATGAGATGGCAAAAAAAGAAAAATGATTATAATGAAGTAATGATTTTATGCTGCCAATAAAATAACATGGTTCTTCTTCCTCGCATAAACATTTCCAGAGATCCACAACTGCCACTTGCAGAAGCGTTTACCTTTTTTTGTTTCTCCTGCTGCCAGAATTTCCAATCAAAAATCGCCTGCAGCCGACTTTGAAGCTTTATGTCTGCCAGTAATGGTTATGTGAAACGCTGGTCAGCGTTGCATCGGCGACGCAGTGTTTGTTTCTATGAAATCTCTCAATCGCTTAGAAACGCCTTAGTAGTTCCCCGGTGCCACCGTTCACGATGGCAAGCAGTATGGCAAGTGAGGTGATCTATTTTAGCTCTAGGCGAGTCTATTATCATCGTTGCGCTGGCCGATATCATCAAAAAGCCATTTCTGGTGTTATTATAAAGGTGATCGTTACGAGAGGGAATATGGTGGAATTATACATTTCTTACGTTCTGGAAAGTTGCTTGGTAGCTTTTTGCATAAACTGTGAGTAAAGGCTCATTGTAAAAGAAAATGTTTATTTAAAAAAAAATGCTCAAGACTATCTTGTGATATAAAATTGCAAAAAAAATATGGTGGCAGGTTATTTATTCAACAAAAGTTGCATTTTACATACTTCATTTGAAAACTTTCAACGATATTTTTTCTTCATTGCACTCCATTATTCTGATGGTGAATTGGATGCACAATTCACTGAATGATAGTTTTTCATCTGCGGCGTCATCCATTACGAGTGCCATTCCATCCTTGTCATTGTCTTCCTCAGCCTTTTAAGACAAACTGAAAGCTTACAAGCGATGCTCTAGTCGCTTCGCGCCCAGCTCCCAGCATCTCTGCAATATTGAAGGATTGGAATGTTTGGCGATAATGGCGAGCAATAAAGCACGACTGCTTATCTTTTTTGTCTGCTTTTGTCCGCGCTGCTCAATCCTGCATAAAACCACACTGCCTCAAGAGATCTTGGAACCTTGGTGGACACCTCGGTTCCGGTGAGCTCAGCAAATCGTTTTGGCTGATGTCCAAAAAGGGACAGATATCGGTTTTGAACGATAGCTCAAATCATGCCGATCGTCCACCAGCGGCAACGAGAAGCGTTACAGCCATGCGTTGGGATATCAAAGAAGGAACAGATTATCAATTTTGGTAGCGAACGATACTTGTTATTACAAAGCTGATGATGGATGCTTCCGGTGGCGCTGTGCCCTTCAGTACTGCAATGCATCAAATGTTGAGTCAAGTACCAGGCGTCTCCATAATTGAAACGATTATATGAACGACGAGTGAAGAAATACTGTCTTATTCGTCATTTTGTAGCTCTTGAAATAAAAAATGTATTTATTTAAATTTCTTAACTAAATGTTATAGTTATTTTGTGCACTATTTTCTTGAGTATATTATACTCTAAACGGTAGATAAACTATCTCACTACGATGGATCTGGCTAGAGTGTTCATAAAGTTCAAGCATACATTGCTTGCCGCAAAAGAATATCGTTGAAAGCTATCGTGGCAAGTAGGGATAAATCATTCCTCGTTGAGTACCAGCTGGGAAAATCGCTTCCCCCAGGAGCTGGAGGATTAACTTACTGGCAGAGTTTTTGTTTTCCTACCAACAAAGGGACCATCCTTTGGGGGGTTATTTTTTTTACCAAAGTGTATCGTACGAGACCTTTCACGTGCAATGGTTGCTGCTGCCCGGGAAGGTGATAAAGTTTCGAAAACTGTCGCATTCACCACGCTCATCGGTGGCTCGTAACGACGCGCGTTGATGGTGACCGCCGCAAAACCCACCCTTCACCCGTACGTGCGGAAAGTCCTTCGGCTCGTGGTGTAAAGTAACCTCTATTGCATGGTAACCGTCTCCCGCTGCCAAAGCGGAGGTAGTTGTGAATTTTCCACAGATCGCGTTCGAAAGATGATGCGCCAAGAATAAATTTTCCGTGCGACAGGTACATCAGTGCTGCAAACGTGACGCCACCGGTGCCTCGGTAGGACAAATACGCTATCAGCAGATCAACAGCATCTTACCTCGGCTCGGTGTAGAAAAGTCACACGCAGATTTTCTCGCTTCGTGCGAGGAATGGACCAGAGGAAAAGTAGATGGGTGGACACGATGACGAAGTGTTCGAAAGACCTCTTCCAGACTGCGGGAAATCGTGCACTTTTGTAGCAGTATCTAGAAAGTTCGGGAGCATCACAAGCGAGATGTGTACAATGGATAAGACAGTGTTGATAAGAGAGTTCTGTATACGAGCAGTAAATATAAAGGCGGTAGGAGATTATAAATGCGAACAAATAAATTAAACTCACTATAGTCGAAATTGATATTAGTAATAAATACATTTTTGCGATGATTGTCATTACGACACTTTCATCAATTCCGCATACGCTCGACTGTGTTTCATCAAGTCCGCAAATTTTAATATTTTCACTCCTTTATAAAGAATTTAATAAATTGAAGCCAACGGTGCACCGTATAGTCATTAAATTGAGGCATGCGGAATTTTTAAAGGCCATTTAATTCGATGTGCATCCATAAATTGGGTAATGAAGGTAAAGCTTCATTATGAAACAGAAAACGTTATCAGACGCCTGCTTGCGGCAAAATAAAATAGCACAAAAATGACAATATCCCTGTCGGCTGCAAGCAATCGCAATCATCGGGCGGTAATGACACAATTTCCTTTTAAATAAACCGATCAGGTTGTTTCATGGCATGTGGCATGAATATCCATATTTTTAATAATTTATGGCCCTTTTATCCTGCAAAACAACGGTACCTTGCGAGCAGGCGCGATGGTTGACTTTTTAATAGTAACGTCAAAAGGGTTACGATTAAAGCTACAATATGTATAACGTACATTTCCGAGGCGGAAGAGTTAATTATACGACGATACAATCTCACCAATATTTAAATCATCATTATAAAAATAAATTAAAGCATCTTCCTTTTTTCAAAATGATAAAATCAGACTCATCATTGCAAATCACAAAACGTCAAATAAGCCGATTACACTTCAAAATCAAGAAATCGTCTTTCCTAGCTCAAAAAGCAATAATAAAACGCACGTCCGGTCGGAAATAGTGAGTGAAGGCATTTACAGTGGAAAAGTAATGCATCGTTTTGGCATTTACCTCATATTTCTGTTTTATACTTGCCACTATGCTCGAGAAGAATAAATACTGGTTCCACGATATCATCAAATGCATCCTCACAGGTTGATGCTATTCACCACAATAGATTGCCTTTGATGCAAAAACTTCGTAAGAATCGTATTATTGACTAGCTATTGATATTACAAAGTATAAAGTAAGAATAAATTACTGGAGTCGAATTGCATTCCGGAAACGTTTTGTCTATGAAATGAAGAAACTTTGCCCATTTCAAACGAACTGCATGAACAAGTTGTGCTATAGCATTTTTCCTGCGAGTATCAGTTCAAAATTGTACGTGCCGATGGCGTCTTTCTTTGTATAAGAAACACTAAGCCTTTTCGAAATGGATTCTAGAAGGGAGTTTGCAATAGTTACGGTTCATTTAATAATATGAATTGCTAGCTCGTCGGCATGGATAAGAGCCAACTGTTGACAAGGTTTGTGTTGTGAATCGAAAAAAGATCACATTGCTTGTTAAATCTTTTTTTTATTAAAGGATAATATATGAAGGCTTGATAGTAACCAATGAGGATATGAAACAAGTTTTTTTAATATGATCTATTTGTACAATTAAATACGGTAGGAACTTTCCTTTTTTTAAAGTGGCAACCGTAAAAGACTAGTAAGAGTAAAATTATGAAATGCTCAATGAATCTGTTCATCTACTCAATTGTTTATCAATTGGTATCATGATAATAAAAATCATAATTAAGGTGTTCACATGAACCACGACGGCTGTACTGCACTGTACTTAATACAGATTGTTGATTTGCTCAAATTAAACTCCTGGTTCTCGGAATTGAACGTTCGTATGTGAAAGCAACAATGCATGGTGTCGTCTGTAAACGAGCATGAATGCAGCAGCTCAAAGGGCAGTAAAAGTAATCAAAAACGTATCCAAACGATGAGTGATGGCTGGTAGGTAAATTTTTAATTACCGTCCACCACCTACCATGAACCATTGTGATCCAATCCAAAGATTTTACAACCAACAAAACTGTTTGTTTGTATTTTACGCATAGCTTTTAAATGGCTGGCTTACATTTGATTGGGGGGAGAGAGTGGAGGGGCTTAAAAGAAGATTGTATTGAGAAAAAAAAGCCTACACGAACAGAATTTGAAATACATTGAAATCGGAATATTGATAGCAGAACGAAATTCCGAAGTTTACATAGCTCGAAGGCCGAAAATATCTCTCCTGTTATACTGAACCTGTCCGTCGAGAGCACCCCAGAAATAATAGGATGGCCCGTATGCTTCCCGGTATGCACTGATGGTCAAGATTGAACAGCGACCTGCTCTTATCTATCCGAATGAGCGAGTGGAAATCACCAATCGAGATTCGATACATATTGGCAACATACCGAAACAGCCGTGCGATCAAAGGGGAGTCCAATACGTGACGCTTGAAGGAACATCGATTTCATGCCTTTCACTCAAGTATCGCACACACTCGTGTCATAGAAACTCTTCCGAGGAATTGTTCGTCTCGATCTGGGAACAGAGATCTGCGTAGCACGAGGGACTAGGGAAGAATCTGGGAACAGAGATCTGCGTAGCACGAGGAACTAGGGGAGTGGAAGAGTTACGAGCCGCAAAAGATCAACACAGGACGAATACTTTGTGTGTGCGAGAAAAACGGTTAGCTCCTGACGCGTGTCCATGTCGTTCCAGAACAATTGCCAGAGCGTACTATTGCTTTTTGCCATTACTACGTCTGATCCTATTGATGCATCCCCCACTTCAAAAAATCCGAGAGAGTTTAGAATGTTGTAGCTACAATATGGCTGCATACCATGCCGTATGCGTTCATTCGAAATCCATTTTCTAGCAGTACCTCTGTGTGACCCACTGTTCGAACAGAACAGATAGATCACTGGCGATTTTGGCACCATCGAGCCCATCCGTTGGTTGCAAGCAAGAATCAGATAGGAACAATGTATGTGTCCTATCGGTTGCAAGAGCAGTAACTTTGGCCGAAACTCAATGAGTGGTTGGATTGCATCAAGGAAGGTCCCAGCACGAACCCGAGCGCGTTGCCTAGTGCATGAAATTGTTCCATGATTGTTTTTCGAATCATGCGAGCATTATTTTTACGTTTCGTGAAACCGACCATCCGAATGCGTAGAACATCCAGTTTTAAACTCATAAACAACAGACGGAATTAATCAGTTGAACCTCCATTGTTTTTCGAAAAATATGTTTTTATATCATGTTTCTACCTGATTATTTTTATTTGATTTTTATTAAATTTTTTTATATTCGTTGGATACTGAACGAATTGTTTAATGTTCGCTTTGTTGAAATGATAATTAAACACATATCCTATCTCAAGCATAAAAGTGCAATCCTTCAGCTAAAACAAAATAAAATTATTTCTTTTCAACCATGTTTTGCTGGTTCGAAATCGTCGTGAAGAAACAAAAAATCATAACGTAATAGGGCTAATTAGATGGAAACGGACAGAGCTGAACGAATTTAACAACCTCTCGGTACCTACCGACCGCGCTGTTGTCCAACCACCATAACCAACGCTTTTTACTGTCGCCCCGCGTGGTCCATTCATTGACGCCACTTCGACTTTCCCTGACCACGTGCAATGTAAACGAGTGCAGTGTTCCGGGCGGAAAAATATGATTATGTTTATGTTTGAACAATAATAGTATTTTACGTTCAACGGGTGGAGCCTGTAATGGTAGTGGAAGTCATAAAAATGAATAGGGAAGATGAATGCACACACCCATTCGCCCGACCGTTCGCTGATGGTCGTTTCACTCGCTATCTCTATCTCTGTTCTTTCGCGCTTTTTCTCCTACAGGAAAGTGGCCTATAGGAGAGTGTGAAAAGGCTTACCCTTCCAGTCCCTATTTAGCTTTGGTTATGAGGAAAGCAGAAACAGCCAAACAAAAAGTGGAAAGCTAGTTGAAATAGAAATAATCCAATTTCAACCAATGTGGTTTCCCTGTGGAACTCGCGGCGTTCCACAAGTTGCTGCTGTGTTCGCTGCATTGTGACGGTTCCTTTGTCAATGTGCCCTGATGGTGGTGGTTTTTGTTGTTATTGCTTGCTGAGGATGCGCCCAGCGGCGGGACGAAGAAAAAAAAAAGGGGGGCACCCATACGTGTAGGTGGTAATCAGAGCGCAACATAAAAACCACCCTCACATTAAGAGCAGCCAAGGGAGGAAGACGACGGGAAGCGAACCACTAACTGAAACCACTGGGACGGGCACATCCGGGTCCGGAAGGCTTCCACAAGGCGCCAGCGGGGCGAGCGGAGTGGACGTATGTAAGAAATAAATTGGTTTTCCTGCAGCCAAAGCGATGGCCACCGCTGGTACAGGAAGTTGAATATGCATTAGTTTCGTTAAATTTGCTTTTAACCAAACAAGACGTTGCTGCTTGAGAAACGGAACTAGATATGCAAGGTGTGAGGACCGAAGACAAAAGCCTTAATAGCTTTGGTTACCGAAAGGAAATCTATGACTTCCATACGATGCGATTGTTAGATCATTGATAAATTTCAATCATATTTTTTAGCTGCTAAACTGTTGGGTGCAGTTTCTGGTCGAAATTCTTGTATCATTTGTTTTATTAAATGAAAGAATACTGTAATTGGACATTGTAACGCTTGATGTAAGCTCCGTTAGCCAATACACATCTAGGAACACTAGAATAATCATGAAATAATCTCCATCAAACCGGTTTTACTAACACAATGAACTTCAGCACGTTTGATCCATCGACAGCCGTTCAGAATGCATACATGAAATGTGGGTAGCAAAATCGTAAATATAATCAAACCCAAACACCACTTGGCAACGCGTGAATAGTGATTCCATATTTCCCTTTGAATTATGTTTAGTGCTACTTATACCATGTTAACCAAAACCACGGCCATGGTCAGCCATCAACAGCCAGCCTGGGTGCCAGCTTAAGACGAACGTTTGCCCTTTCGGCACGAACTGCACATTCTGCGGGCTACCGCCACCATCATAACTGGTTGTTGCACCTTTTCCGGGCTTCTTTCTGGCCGGCCAGGCAGCAACGCCGGACCTCGGATGTCTAATCCCTTCCCGTTCGGGCGTCGGGGTTGGCTTTTACGACACCTACAGCCCCCACTGCATGCGAGCTCTCTTTTTACAGCACAATCAAATTTCCGGATATCTTAATTAATATCAGTTCCTTTCGCACACCCGGATCACGTTTTATGATCCATAAAATGTGTTGACCGGAAAGCAACTGCTGCCAGCTGTACTAGGCAAGACCGGTCGGTGCAACGAGCCACAAGCAAGTCGTGGCTAGAAGAGGCTGGCCGCACCTTCAATCAGGAATGGGAGGGCGTTTGCGTCTCTCTCTAAACCGTCACTTTGATACGTTTTTCGCATTTTTCATCACCTGATTTGGTTAGGATCTATGGCGGAAACATTGTGCGGATTTCTAGCCGAAAAGGAAACCAACGAGATTAGATGAGGAATCTCTGCAGATTCGATAACATGGATTGTAGGTGCTGCATGCCTAATTTACTATCATTATGTTTTACGTTTCCATTACTAAACGAATCCACCAACAAGACCAAAGGATGAAGGTATGCAACTCAGCAACTTCCCTGTATAGCACATCCTACGTCAGCGAATAGGAAAAGCGCTAGCGTAGAAAAATTGTAATCCAATATTCTGTTTTTTTTTTTTTGTTGTACTTTTTTAGATTCCGTTCGTATCCTGCTGGACCTTTGGAACGACTACAGTTTTCCTAGCCATCATTAATTTTGATTTTCAACATTGTCCACGCGGTTCCTCCTCTGTTCGCTCATTGCTACGGCGCTTTTTTTCTATAACAATTCGCCCAGACCAGAAAGAGTAACTCCACAACCAGCTACATTTCGGCATCATATCATAACAATTGCCACGTTCCTTCCAACTCCTACTGGCTGATCAAAAATTAAACGTGATGATTTATGAAAATATGATTTACAAGTGATTTGTATGCTGAACACGAACTCTTAATGCTCCCTCACCTCCTCCAATTCCAGGAAGGTTTTCGAATGGGTGCCGACCCATTCGAAAGCCGGCATGCCTTGAACGGCAAATGTCCGCAGGGCGCTCGCTAACACCTTTCACGGTGAAAATTTAAACCGATTACGGTGCCATTCTGCATGCATTGTCCGACCGAACCCGGCGATGGTGCGCTTGCCAACGCTCCCGAACATGAACTGGCAGGTGACTTCTTGGCCGATTCGCGCCCGAAATGCGATTCCGCCAACCCCGTAACAATTTCATGGAACGAACGTTCCGTTTGTAAAGGTTTGGCAATCGGCAAAAATAAAAAAAACGTGTGCAAGAAGACGGAACCTTCGATGCACCAACCAACGCAATCGGCGAGTTGAAAAATACATTATGGATGAGATATGAAGCCTTTGGAATGCTGCTGCCTTGTTCTACCCGCAGAAAGAGCCCTGCCCGTAAAAACGACGCGCCATTTAATGCTCTCGAGTGAAAATTTTTCAATGGAAAATTTGTCCTTTCAACCGTTATTTCTCGTCAACTCGCTAGTGTTTCTACTAGCGCTTCGCTGTGGGCAAACACTTTGTTCAGCGAACCCTTTGCAATGCTGGCCTCTGGTACTGAACTCGGGATGTTCGATATTCTTCGATCGTGGTAATTGGTGAGCAGTTTCCTTTTTATGGTATTCTCTAACGATTGTTCGCAATGTTGCAAATACATGCAGTTCAAGTCGTTAAATCTTTCCAAGTGAACACCATTTGATTCAACCGTGAAAATCTCCAAGACGTTTTCTATAAACCTTTTTTAGATTGATGGTTGCGCCAAAATTACTCAAAGCTATCTTCTCGCTTCTATCTGTAAAACGGTGAGAATAAGTACAACGTATTATTTTATTTTATTTTTTTGTATGCATTGAAGTAAGGTCACACCTCTGCACTCGCAAACAAATCTAATGTATGCAAATATTTGTCTAACAATACAGCTGGGAGAGTAAACATAAATCAAACGGTGCATCTATAATGGAGCGTACCGTTTGGTACGGAATATTGGTGTGCTTATGAGTGAACATAATGGAAATATAAATACACAACAGAGTACAGAGAAAAACACAGCATAATTATACTTATTACATAATCTAAATGTTATTTTTCATTCGAGTTCACAGTGTAGTCAATAAACCGTACACTTTTCACAGTATATATTCTATGAGGAATAGCAGCATGGTACTGTATGCTTCTAATTAAACCTAAACTTGATTCGGTGTTCGATTTACATTAGAACAAACATTTCTATTACTTCTATTTAGATGCATGTTAACCCCTCGATAAAGAACCTGATTAAACCGACGGTATAACCTTCGTGCCTCATATTCCGTTTCCTTTTATTCTTAGATACTGAGCACAAATTCGTGTAAAAGGCAAGCCTTTATTTATGGTAATGATTGTACGGATCTTTGACGGATTGTGACCCAAACAATTTCCTTTTTGCCTGAAAAGAGACAAACGCAAGGATCACCGTTCAGCGGTGCAGATTTTTTTGGCAACGGATGTTCAATCGAGAAAAGCACCCACCTTTAAAAAGGGTAGCAGACAATTGCGGGAAAAGGAATGAAATCTAATGCAAATAGCTCCGTCACTATGCAAGATACTTTGTGAAAAATGTGGGACACAACAACGATTGTGTACAGAGTAGTTTTTTTTTAAGGAAGGTTGCAGATCGACATCAATATGAAAGATCGTAACGAACGTAATGAATATTTAAAAAAAATCACAGAACATGGAACTTGACAGTGATAGCTCATTCTTACATTTTAAGGAGTACTATACAATATAGAACCCCCTTGAAAATTCACATACAATCTCTTGGTTCCCATACCATTGCTATAGTTCTTCGAAACTATTCTGAAGCTGGTTGAACTACACAGCATTTCTCAAATCCCATCAAATACCTGCGATTACGCAAGCCCACTTGTCGCAGAGCTACTCCCATGTGGAAGAAAGCGACCGCCGAAACATTTCATAATTGCATTACACGATTGCCCCGCCAGCCGGAGCATCAACCAAACCGCAGTCGATGTGTGGTACTTCGGAAGGTTTGGCATACGTGTGCACCACATCAAAGGTCGATCTGTGAAATGTCGGTAGTGGCACTGCATCCTGCCCGTTGAGCATCATAAAAGGATGCACGGTTCAGTTATTGCTTATGGCGAGCCGCTTTCGCCAAAATCTGGCATGTTCGAAAGGGACAAGGCTGCTTCTAAACGACTCAGATGCGATTGTGCTACTGCTTGAAGTGATGCTGGTCCTGAAGGTTCAACAAGCCAGCGAATTTCAATCATTCAACAAACTATCAACTTTTAAACCTAGTAACAGCTACAAGTACATCTACAAAGGAAAAAATCGCACGCAATGGCTACGCTTGATAGACAAGTCGTGTGACAGCTTCTTTGGCAATTATGTAGTTTAATTCACAAAAATGCATTCTACGTCGGTCGGTTCTGTCAAACGTTAAATCTGTGCGTTTTCAAAAGGAACAGATTTTTTCCTTCTTTTACAAGAAATTGTACGTTTCGTCACGATTAAATCGATTCTTCGAAGAAAGCAACGGATGGTACGAAACACGTAATCAGGCCTTTTATTATGAAAGGAAATGTAACAGGAAAAACTATAATCCTTCCAATGTGTTACGCAAATTTGAATGTTGAAAGAAAGCATGCCAATGCCCAATTTTCTTATTGAACGTGGAATTCCGCGCAGTGGGAAATGAGATTTCCTTTAAATCAACCTATTCCTTTCCTATTACAAAGTTTTTCCACAAATGTCCATACATTCTGTGTGATGCTTTGGTTAACCTCTAACGTGGTTGCTATTTTATTACCAACCAAATCACTTATGAATCTTTGCTGTATTTAGGAACTCGTAATAAATACTAACTTGTTTTACTTCTGACTAAAACGGATAAAAGTTTGGTGTGAATATAATCCTTGTATTAAACCCACGTCTTGGAATGTTTTCCGATTTCTTCATCGATAACTTGAGACCAGCATTCAAAGAATCAACTCAAATCGGGTCCATGGTGGAGCAGAAGAAAAATCCCATACAATCCGAACGAACTTATCAGAATAATATGAATATGAAAATGAAATATCGGTGCGATACGAGATAAAAAGTGTGGCGGAAGATAAAAATGCAAATGTATGAACGTGCCACCGTGCCATGTCGTCTCGGTGGAGATGGCATCGAGTCGTACACGTAATTTATATTTCCAATTCCACCTCGACGTGTGGTTTCGATCCTTCCGCAGCGCACCTTTCGGGGCCCGCCGAGCCGACGACCCATTCGCATGGGTACATTTTCGCGTATGATGAAGTTTTGCTTGACTTCCGGTGCCGGTTTTTTCTTTTCTACTCGTTCCCCATTTGCAGTGTGTAACCGCATGGAAGCGAGGAAAGATTCTTCGACAAAGATTCTGCCGATCGGGGCCAACTTTTTTTTTTCGTTGCCTATCATACCGTTCCATCTTTGGTCCCAGTGAATTATTCCTTTGGACTTTCGGGAGCGGCATGAGGATTGCAAAAAGGACGCCAGATCGCGTCCTCATACATAGGATGGAAGGAAACAAAAAAAGCTGCGGCCAACATCAGTGATCGAGCGGGGAATGGAAGGGAGAAAGTTTCGTCAAAAAAGGATGTAGTATGAAGCGTATGAAGCAGGCAATCATACATCGCTCGATTGCGGCAGCTATTTAGCTGAACGTGTTTGCGAACGAACGATTGAAGCGAAGGCAAATGTTTACAATCATCTTTACACAGAGTTGTCAAAATATTGAAGCGAAATTTGTAATCGATCACAGGGAAATATTGTTCTGGCATGTTAAAATTTTGGTAATTTCCTTTTTTTTTATGAATACGCTTCAAAACGATATTGTTTTGCGATTAATCACTACTTAGTTTAAATTGCCAGCAGGAATTAAACATACTTTTATCAACATTTCAACAAATCTTCTCACGTCTGATGTACTCACAGTAACGTTTAATTTCCACGTGCAGTGTAAAAACACTAAAACACGAATTTAAATTGTACTACAACCGCGCCATCTACCGGCGGCACCAACACATCCTTGATGACTGTTTAGAACTTTCCTACACTACCTTAATGTTATATTTTCAGGCCAGCAACCAACTGAACACCCGATGCCACGTCTTTCCAGGATGCGACAGTTCGGTTCATTTTCGCTGCGTTCCCCCGTGGACTTTTTTGTCCAGCTGCGGCGAGATCCTGAAAGGAACGGCCCGCGTCAAACAAGAGCATGTGATTGCTGCTCACTTCTCACTCGATGGGAGAAGCTTTTCACCGTGAGGCTGCTCCACACTGCTCACAGCGCACTTGGATGCTGCGTCGTGGCTCGGCAACCGAACGGCATCGGTGTTCCCCGAAGTGTGCCCTGCTTTTAGTACAGCACACGATGATCTGCTGGCGATGATGATAGCGTCGGCGGGTTGCAGGCTGCTTGGACGAAAACGGCTGGCTTAGTACTAAAGTAGACGTCAGCCGTGATGGGCGCGTAGGCACGTACGCTCTCGTTGCTTGAAAAGTAGTTCTGCCAATTAGGAGGCACATCCATGTCCGTCACCCACCCGTAGCTAGAGTGCATCAGTAGCTGCCAGGACGAACGCGCTGTGACGTGCGGGCGGTGCATCCGGTGCAAGTAAGGCTCGGCTTGAACCCGTGCGGATGCTGCTGTGCGAGGCTACTCCCATGCACAGAGACGGCAAGCGTGGTACCGCTCAGGATCTATCCTGCGAAAAGGAGAGAGTGAGTGTGCGTGTGATGAAGTAGATACCACGTGAAGAATTCCAAGAAAAGCCCGAATCGGACGCGCGTGTATGTGCGCCCCGTCACTGGGGCCCCGGTGCGGTTGTGTATGTGCTTCCGAGACCGCCGAAATGTAACCTTCGCTCACGGTGAAGTAAACAAATGTAAGTGAAAAAGTCGCAAACGGAAAAAAGGAGGAAAAGGAAAGGAAGCTTACCGGATGGTGACAACGTTGAGTGATGCGGTTTCGAGCGCGTTACCACAAGAAGGGAGCAAAAAAAAAAAGAACAACCGTGGTAACGAAAAAGTTGGTTGATCATTTTTCATGCCCTCCCCTCCCCGCGCTCATGTGTCAACTCGCTTTGTGGCAAGTGTCAACAGAGTACCGAGTGCTGCTGGCCAGATATTCGGCAAATAACTGCCAAAATCGAGGCGAAGCAATTTCAAATTGTGCTTTCAAAAAAGGGAAATAAATCATGCCTTCTCGTGAAACCTGCCGAAAGCCATCGCCAGCGCCTGCTGTGCCACGGAGCTGGTGTGCTGTTGTTGCATGTGTCAGTGTATGAGGGTTGTCGAAGCACACTTTTGGCACGGTGTACTTCGATTTCCCAAATGAATTAAACGAAAACGGGTCCCGCAAATAGAAGGAAAACACCGGGGCCCCCCCTGCCAGGAAGGCATAAGCAAACGTCACTCGAACACCCGGAAGAATAGGGCAGTGGTTGAAAAGTTTTTCGTCCCGAGTTGGCGAACTTAACACGGTGGAGGTTTAGAAAACTTTTGCACCTTCACGCGTGGATAGCGAAGTGATTCGATGCTGCGGCCACGACCTACGCCTGGTTGGGGAGTTTGCGGTGCGGATTTCCCTAGTGGTTCGGTGGGTTAATTGAATTTTATTGAATTGAGCCTTTGCAGTGAATATGAACCGAGCCGAGCTGGCAGCGAGAGAATCGGTTAGCTTCGAAATCCACTGAGGAAATGAAAATTACTACAAAGCCACCCCAGTTCTGTGGACTATCTTTCCCGAGTCACTTTGCAGAGAATGTTACGGAATGACAGGTGCTTGCGTGTTTCGAGACGACTGTAGATGGCGGACAAGAAGGACAAGGGCAAACCAATCCAGTTGCGGTCCTTTATTTCCTGAAAAACAGTGAAAATAGGCACTCAAAAAATAACACAAATCAATCCGCAATCGAATTCAAGAAAGTAAAAAGGAAACTTCTTATTGATAGAACGGAACTCGAGTTTCGATCGATACCAACGAGGCGGTCGGTGGTTTGTAAGAAGAAGAACAAAAAAACGACGAGGAACAAAAAAAAACCAACCCAAATGGAATACGCACAAACAACATCAGGGTGCTACCGAATCGTAACGGTGCTTCTAAGGAAAGGAAGCGAAAGCAAAAGATTTTCTTTCTCCAGCCAGTGCCGCCAAATCCTCCCACCTACGCCGGGTGCCGTGATGTGCGTGCACTCAAATGCTGTCGTGTATAAGCCACAGCCACCGTAAAAGTCGAGTCGACGGCTGGTGGAATCGTCTCGATGCAAAGGCTGACAAGGCTTCGATATTCAAATCAATATGTCATGCCAGTAACGATTTATTGCGCCATCGGCGTAATTTATGGCACGTGCGGGTGTCTTTTGCACACCGTAGTATAATAGAATTTAACGTTTTCAATTTTTAGCACTTCAATAAGGCATAAGACCACAGAGAAGGAGCATAATACTACGAATGAGAATCAAGCTTGGAATGCTATTTGCTTAGATTCATTATATTATAGATGTTTATTCTTTTGCATTACTTTTGTGGTACCTTAAGAAATTCTATATGGAAGATAATCACAAAACGTAGAACAAACTACAGTTGTTTCCTTTTAAATGTTGTGAGCTATTTTCATTTTTTTTTAGCGTTTAATCCCTCGATTAAATCATAATTTATCTCGCAACACAGCACAAACCACAGCTCAAGTCAACCGAATAGCGATGCTTGTTGGTTTGTGAATGCTTGGATCTGGAAATAAAATTGCTTCCCTCTTCGCTCTAAGCTCTAGTGACGCTCTAAGTGTCCTGTCAGCGCCATTATCGTCCTTGGAACAACGAGCATTAATCATTGCACGTAAGTGGCACAAACGGAAAACGAAGTTGTTAACCCATATCGTCGGGACGTGCTTGTTTGTTGCGGTGCATGTGTGCGTGTGAGTGTATTCGTACGGGCGAAAAGCTAGTGCTGGTGCATCGGAAACGGAAGAAGAACAAGTGAAGCAAAGTTTCCCCGCTTAATGTCGCCTAAGCGCGCAGCTCCTGTTTGGCTTCCTCGTTGCGTTGTGATTGCTGCAATTTACTTACATTGAAATGGATGCGATGGCAGCTTGTGGAAAGAGGCAGTGAGAGAAGGAAAGCGTGAAAGGAGCAGAAGGAAACCAGTGTCCCTGTTTGTCTGATTGTCCAGCTCCACCCATCCCGTCCGTCCCCGGGATCGTATGCCCGGCCGGAAGGCGAAAGCAAAACGGGCGATAATTATGGAATTAATCACTACCACCGGCACGCCGTCCAGGGCGAGCAGTGGGGCCCGGAGGTCGAGGGTCATCACGAGTACCGCTCTGGTGGGGGTCGCTCGGAGACCACCCGCAATTATGCAGCCATTAGCCGGAGTGCTGCTGGTGTCGATGATGCTCTTCGGCCACATGCAAACATCGGTGCTGGCCAACGCACAACCACCAACAGAAAAGATCCCATTAGGTAAGTAAAGCATCCTTTCCGTGTCGTTCTATTATTCCCCTGTGGTTCTAGCCCAGCGCAGGCCACCGCCCGAAAGTCTTGAAGTTGTTCGCAGGCGGACACTGAGCGTGACGAAAAGCCGGCAGGTCGCAGAAAATGACCGAAGCGGATTGGGGAACTGATCTGTCAACTGATTTGTCCGAATGACGGATGAATAGCAGACGATTTGCCTCGGCCCACGTTACGACATAATACCGTCCCAGGATGACGATTCACTGTGGTCCGGAAACCCAGCCGTGCGAGTGTTTAGCCCACCAGGTCGCCCAATGCCAATGGATTTCTTTACTTCCATTCTAGTAACAAATCGAAAGCGCACGAAACCGCTTGCCTTCGGGTAGTGATCCCGGAAAAGCTGCCGTTGGAAATTGGGCACATTCGCAAGGGTCGCAGCCATTTTATTTTCCCTGACCCGCCGTGAAGGCCACCGTGGCGAGCACGTGACGTTGAGGGATAGGGGAAATGAAAAGAAAATCTCATATCGCTCGCAATCGGCTTTTCCGGGGCTTCAAAAGCCAATCTTTTTTCTTTTCTTTTTTCATCTCGCCCTTTGCTGGCGAAGGCCTTTATGTTTGCATGCGCCACGAACTGGGGCACGGAAACCTGATAGGTCCATGTTTCAGCTCAATTTTCCTTTTTCTTACTTCTGAGCTGCATGGTCCTCGGTTTCATTTCGCTTTTTGACAAATGGAATGATCATGATCGCTACTACCTACCGAGAGCGACGCTACGACTACGAAGACGATGATGATGATGATGATGAGGATGGTCAACTAACCCCTTTTTCGGTCCTGTCTGCAATGATGGGAGCAGTGGACAAAAATAAATTGCTCCTACGTGAATCGATTAACCATAATTTGAACCCATCTTCTGTAAAAAAAAAAACCCCTTTGCTTGACCGTGTTTAAAGAAGTTCTACAAAAGCTTCACAAGAAGTGGTTTTGGGTACATTGTTCCTGACTTCGATCAGTCCTCCAGGTTGAATCGGATAAAACGACATTTTACGAGGCGTGGTAAAATGGCAACTTCTATTAGTTTAATTTTCCGTCATATTACACTGTTAATAGGGTTTTCGTACATCGCAATACTTTGAACTGTGAGTCAAATGTTAGCACACTTTTCATGGTAATACAATCTGGTTGATTTAACTAAAAACAATAGACAGGATTCATACGTGCACGGCATTTGTGTCCAAATCTAAGATACGCCGCCCATAACCAACCCTACGAAAGTTCACGAATGTATCAAATAGTAACCTTAATTAAATCGAGGGCACAAAACCCTCGGCTTGAAACTGTTCTCTTCGCAACTGGTTGGAAACTTCAACGTGCTTAACATCGTTCCCCGAACGTTCCTGCAGCTGGAAATCAAAAAAAAAAAAATGATGCGAAAAAAACTTCTCCCTGGCTGCCAAAATTCATACGAACCTCCGCTCTGGTAAAAACCGACCAAAACCTAACCACCCCCCACCCCCTCCCCTGCTGGCACTTCGACAAGTGCACGTGATGATTCCATCGTGCGCGATAAATGGCTCGCAAGTGCGGACAGCCATTTCTTGCTACGCTGATGACGGCGAAGGCTCACCCAAATAGAGCAAGCGCGCGAACGGCTGCTTGCGCCTGTCCAAATGATGCGTTTTTTTCGGATGTGTTTGGCTTCCGCATCGATCCGATCAACCTTTCTTCTGCTCGACGCTTCGAAACCGTCGCACAGCAGTTACTTTTTTGTCCAATGCACCAAGTTTTCTCGCACGCAGAGCCGCCAAATCAGTATGCCGGGCGGGTATTCTTTCATCCCAACATTAACCAGACTTTTGACCAACTTTCAAAAGGCCTTTTTTCAGGCCATCCACCAAATTTGAGCATCCTTTTGAGGAGGTTTCGTTTTCGATAGGATGAAGGCGTATTTCTGTTTTTGCTATACTTTCCTACGAACCTCATCGGGCAGATTTGAACGGGCCAAGATCAACTGCATGTTGATTGCATCTCCCGCTTTGCGAAAGATGAAGGAAACAAGACGAAAGTACGATGTGGCTCGTTTAGCTCGGCTCTTACCCTCGGCTGTGGCATTCATCAATGTCAAATCGATGCTACTTTTCTGTCCACTTGTGCGCAGATGTCGGCTCGCTGACTATTATTCGTCTGCAAGCTGCAGCTGTTTTTTTTTTTTGCCTGCATCGAATTCTGCACGTCCTAATTGCAATCGGGGCACGCCAGCTCTTCTGCAGTTCACACCTTTCTTTGGAAACATTTCAATGCAGCTTTCGCAGGAGCATACAAACCAGCATTCATCCGCTTGAGGCATTTGCGCCTCTTTTCACGCCATGTGTATTGACGCGTGCTGACTTAGTTTGGGAAAGGTTTATGTATCCTTTCCGTTCTCCTCGGCAACGTCATGTGTCCACAAATAATCGTGTTTTTTGCGACGTTTCAAGCGAATGGTGTCACTTGAACGTTGTTCCTTTCGTTAGGTCCTTTTGAAAACACGTATCGGAGTCGCTTCGATCGGATGGAAAATTGTTCACGAATCTATCCGCTACCATAGCGCCGCAGCTTCAAGCTGTGAAATTGAGGCAAACATAATCATGTCCGTTTTATGATGCACCAAAGGTTATGAATTAAATATATCGCTATGATAAACAACCCTTTTTCCCTCATATTCGAATTCAGTGCGTGCCTTAACGTGCCTGCCAAGATCCAACTTTGTGATTTAGAAAAAAATCGTATTTTAAACACAAAAAACCATTTTTTTTCAAACAGATGAAAGGGGCTCAGAGCAACATCTTTAAACACGCGATTGTTCAGGCATTCATCACTTTCACTGTGGATAACTTACGATATCTTTTCTTCCCATGTTTCGTCCTTCGCAGAAAGGATTTTCCGCTTAAACTGAAGCAACGCAATGAGGACCAGGAAAAATAACCATGAATAAAAAGATTTATTTTTTTCAACAAAACTTTCCGATTCTTTTCATACACTGGGACCGCTGACGGAAAGAGAAAGGCGTTTGAGCGAAAAGTTAAGGCGGAAAATAGCCGCTCCAAGTCACTTAAGATATTGTTGTTAATGCAAAATCGGCGTTAAATCGATGGTAGGATCAAAAAGAGCGAAGAAAAAAATGTAGCAAAGAAAAATAAACTTTCGCAAAGTTTTCGATGGAAAAAAAAAGTTGTTTCACAACATAACGGAATACAAAGAATTGCCACAGGCAGGTATCATTGTAGCGTTTCTAGAATGATCAACTATCTTGAGAATATTTTAGATGGACTTATCAAATGCACTTGCCAGAACAAAAAAAATATCTGGATTAATTAAGATGTTGCAGAATAACTTTTGAAAAAAAATAACGTTTCATACTTATCAACACAATTTAAGTATCAAAAATGTTTGTTCATTTGTTCTGCCGTAGTTGCAGTGCTTCTCTTCCTAACATGTTGTAAGTTCCGTTCGTTGGATCTGAAGCAGAAACTCCAAATAATCTGCCAAACAAACAGTTTGCACTAAGTTTCGTTAATTATCGTTGATTGCCCGGAAATGCGAAAAGCCTACCAATGCTTTCCTTTCATCTGATGCTTTCCCGTTGATGCCGGTTGAAAAGCGGATATTCGATTAAATTCAACATCTTGATGTGATTAAAAACTTCCTCACTTCTCTAGAAATCATGCCGTGCAGAACTGAAACGGCCCTGCATGAGACCGCCGTTCGGGAAATCCGACAGATGCGGCAGTCTAGGTTTTCCGTTCACGTCTGTCTGCTTATCTCTGGTTCTGCTAGAGCTGAAAAGGATGTCGGGAATGTCGAATTGATTGTTTATAATTAATTTTCGAGTCAACTTTCCCCGAGCTCGTGCTGTCTCCAGCAGATGCCTCCAGTGTAATTTACACATTGAAACTGTTACAGATTCCCGTGTGATGAAAAGGAAGCGACAAATGTTGCTGGTTTAATTATATCCTATTTGTGCCGTGCTAAACCGGATCCTGTCATCGTCTTGCTCCTCACATATCAGAACGCGGGCAGATTGTTGGTACAGATGTTCAAGGCACGTAACTTTTAAACGCAAATATGTTGAACAGTCTTCGAATGGCGGCTTCTAGTAGCCAGTATAAACAGATCTAGATTTCCATTTAGATAGGTTTTGTTGTCCCAGAAACACCTATCGATAAGAAAATGGAATGCTTCGATATCAATGCGTCGCATGAATTTGCATGAAAAACAATCAGATGTGAATCTAATTGAATTTCTTATCGCCCACCATGTGTACATTTCCATCTCCCGTCATTAGTTTGCAAAATAATCTTTTAATTAAATCATCAAAGGAACATAACACAAACATTCAAAACATAAATGTATTGCAAAAAGTTCATCGCTGTCGCGCAAAGTTTTTTCACGAACAATTTGAACTGGTCTTTTTCAGAGAAACTATATGCAGTATTTTGTATTTTGTGAAATTAATTTCAACTTTTTATGTTGAAACGAATGCAATTTCGACCCTGTTGGTGTACTCCACACATCCCTAAATTACAGAGGTTGCTTTCATGTCCGAACACTAGCAAAATCCGTTTTCAATTCCACGCCCGTGCACTTATCGTGAACGAATGCATATTCCAGCGAATGCAGTCGAATATTTATCCACTCAAGTACCCAGTTCGCCGAACAATCCGAAAACGACTCAGTTTGGCTTTCACGAACTTTTTTGTGACACTTTTTGTCCTATGCCACTATGCGGAACCGAAAGCTGAAAGTTTTCAGTTGACGATAAAACGTGCTTATTTACATTTTACACCACAAACCGTTCTCTGCACCACTACAGATTTGTGATACTTTTGAACCCCAAACCGCACGGGGTGGAGGAAAGTCGGCCCGGCTTAAGTCAGAAAAACGACAAACACAAACTTCAGCGATGCCAGCGCTGCCGTTCTCCGAGGAGGGAGGTGAGAAAAGACCAGCAACTGCCACAAATAAGTGCCCCTTTCCGCAAAGAAACCGTTTTGCTCTCCAGGATAATCGGCTGGGGAGTCAGATAAGGAAAACTCCCCGGAAATTTGTTTCCATTCCAGCGGTAGCAAAAACCCGGGCGGCAGAATGACAGCAGGGCAGCGAAAAACTGAGAAACCCTAGGTTTTGGGAAAGCTGTACCGTGTGAACTACTTTGTAAAAAGCCTCGTTGTAACAGGAAGAGGCCGCCCGGACCAGGACCGAGAGAAGGTCGGGGCGTCCAGGAACACAACAGCAATGTTCTACGGGGCAGAGGATAAAAGTAGCTACACAAAAACACACACACACACACACACACACACTCACAAACTTCAAATTGTGTAGACAAGATAAATATCGCACTAATTAAGATAACAAATTGAGGCTGACGTTAGCAGCCTTCGTTTGGACTCGAAGTGATAAGAAACTTCTGCTGAAGAGGGCCACTGCAGAGGGCGATGGATGGATAAGCCGACCTGCATGTCCTTGGTATTTGCGATGCCTGGACTGGCTGAAATTCTGATGGCTGATGCCTTCGGAGAAATTTGGCAAAATTCGGTGCTAATAAACCCATTTCCAAGCGAGTGGTTTTGTCGTTTCATCTAACGCGCCCTGAGGAATTTTACATTTTTAAATCTTGTGATTTCATAACTTCATTTTGCAAATAAATACGTCATACTGTGGGTGAATAAAACCATTGAGGACTTTTGCTGAAATATTTATCGTTGTAAGTTTCCTCTTTGAATCAATTTTGGTATAGATTTTTTTTTTTAAATTGGGACAAAACACACTGCTCCATTCGGAACACGAATTGCAACCGACTATTTTGTCGAGGCAAACATTAGCGGAAGAGGACGATCTGGCGCACACTTCCAAACTGCTGGCTGTAATGTTGACGTGCTTCAGGGCTTGTTCGAAGTGCTTCATCCGGGATAAACGTGATTTATGCTACAGTAATCGGCTTAATTTTTTTTACCACCTAGGCCACACTTCAATACTTAAAACCGCTTCTCGCGCGCAGTGTATATCGTGAGTGGATACAACTGCATGTGAAGCTTCTGACCACTACACCGCTCTCCTCGTGAAGCTCGCGGGGAGTTTCGGTGTTTGCGTTACATTTTCAGAACGACAGGAAGGAAAAGAAACAAGTGGAAAGTCTGCAGATATTTCCACCCCTTCCGCACGCGTCGAGGTTGCACTCCGAAAAGTATAATCGGGATTTATCTCCGCATTTGTTTGAGCCGAACAAGTTTCAAGAAGCGGACTCAGTTTTTGAGTTCAGGGTTTGCCTGCTTTGCTCTCAGTCTCGTTTCCTGCCAGTTTTTGCTTTCCTCTTCGTGTTGTATCCCACTTTATCGAATATCAGGGGGAAAAACGGGCCGATGCTGTTACGCCTTTTGCCGTGATGGAGAAATGTGATCATTTTGTACGGCACTTCTCGGAGGAAATATTTCTCTGCAGAGTAAACGGAGGGTCTGATAAAATACGGTACAACGAAATGTACCTAAAAAAAAAACAAACGCACAACGTGTATCCATTTAGCAAACAATGAGCACATCGCGACACGAGTACGTACTAAGCCTTATTTATGATGTATAGGGGTGTACAACAGTTCAAACAACCAAATTTCGTTTAAAAAAAAAATAAATTAAATAACAGAGGAACGGGGATGTTTTCTCACTCGCGGGTGGAAAACGCCAGGTAGTTCTCTGATGTTTTTCAAACCTTTTAAGCCGAATTTCTTGCAGGCGTACCATGTGTTTTACCAATTACTTTTCGATTATTCTCCCTTTTTTAAGCAAATAGAAGTGAACAGTAGCTCCATTCAAAGAGCAGTTGACACCATGCGTTTGCTACACTGTGAGAAAGCGATCATAAATCATAAGTGTGTATTGACAAATTTCCAAATTTGATTTCAGTATATGCAAAATTGTTCGCCCATGGGAAGCAGTTTAATCTTCGGTGTTGCAGGAAACCATCAATCTTGCATTAACCGTAGCCGTAACATGCTTAACGATATCATAAAAGTGTTTTGAATACGCTCATTCTTTCAACTGTATCGAAAAAAAAGAATTTCCCTTCCTCTAAATATGCGCCTTGTTCATAAAGCACGAAATGGTTGGGGGAACACACGGATACGCTCGAAAATAAATAATTCAATATAGGATGCGCCCAGCCTTTTGGATCGCTCGGAAAAACGTTTGCCGGGAAAGGGGGAAAAAAAGTAAATATCCCGCCTGTCGTTACATGTCAGCGGAATAAAGCACATCACCACCACTTGCATCACGTTTACAATCGTTTGCCAATCGTTTTCCGATCGAAGAAAAAGGAGTAGGAAAAAAATGAACGAAGCACATCACGACATTCAGCTCCTCTCTCTCTCTCTTCATTGTGTTTTTTTTATTTTGTTCGACCGGTAGGCCAGATTTCGCGTTTTCATCCACACCGGTGGAGCGGTTTTTTTTTTTTTTGTACTTTTCGTCATGGATGAAGCAAAAATTTCCATTTAAGCGATTTTTATCACGCCCCAGTGACAAACATCAATCAATTTTGATAAAGTTTAACGCCGATAAACGGCGAGGTCGCCCGTCAGCTTGGAGCGGCCATCGTTATTCCGTTTTTTGCTTTCCACTGCTTGGATTTTGCTACGCATAGGTGTACGGGATGGTTTCATTTGTTTTCGTGATCTAGGGGGTTTTTTTTTTCTATTTGCTTCGATTTAGGATTTTATTCGGAGATTCTTGAACATTTTATATCACTGTGTCGTGGTTGGAAGGGTAGCTTTTCGATTCCTAACGCTCTTCCCGTGTGTGCATCATTGTTCTGTTGTGGCTCACACACCCAACCTCCTGATAAGGGGTAGAATGTGTACCTTAAGAAAAAGGAAAGCATCCCTTTGCTCTCGATCCACAGCGGCTAGCGCCGGCACGGGCAGCTATGGTCTGCTAACGACCGAATAAATCCCAGTCAATCGGAACGACAATCGTGTCGCATGCTTCGTTTGGGTGATGTTTCTCGGATTGACATCACCGGGGAATGCTGCCAAGGTCGACGTTAATGGAAGAGTTCGCCGGGATGATAGCGATCGCAAGCGCACGGGGAAGAGTTGACATCGACATTGGAACGTGTCGTTCCCGGCACATCTGGAACCAGTTTCCTTTTCCATTCGTTTTGTGATCTTTTTATCGGGATTATTCTTCTTTTGTTGCGCCAGTCAAAAGCAAACAACAAAGCAGCAAAAATTCTTGTGGAAAAACCGTCGTAGGGTCATGGAAGATAGATTTTATACTAAACATTTTTTTGCGTAGTAAATGCTGCAGCTTGAAATTTCAATACAAGCCTCAAATATCTCGGTAACAATAAAAAAAATCACAAACATAAGGGTAGTACATCTGTACTCATGTTTTTGGTACGATTTCGATTCCGCTTTTTTCCTAGCAATGAATTGAAGTAATCTGACAGGTAGTGCGGTTCTACGCCTTCATTCATTTTCACACAGCTGAGCGTGACAGACGAATTAAATACGATCCAGATTCTCCACATTTCTCCACGGAGGGCACAACGCGAACACAGTCTCGCGAACGCGAGTCTCGCCAAAAAGTTTTCCCCCGAATCAATCTTTTAAATGCTTTCGGCCCTCCAACGGCTCGAATGGATCCATCAGAGCCGAGACCGTACGAGACGACAAATAACGCTAGCGAACCGTGCACTTCATGCAAATTACCGATCGATCAGCTCAATTGATTCAATTAAATTTTCACCACCATAGAACGGACGGCCTGCCAACATAAAGGAACCGGTGCACGCGGGCACGGTGAGTGGCATTTTCTACACCGGAGTCAGAATGATGAGATTTCCCAAACCGTTCAACCAGTCAACGTGGCTTTGACAAGATCCTCGGGTCAAGGGTGAGCGCTTCGGCTTTGGCGTTGGCTCGGAGCTTTGCACGGAGCTTTGCTTGAGCGCACCGGGAGGGGAGCAATTTAAAAAATTATAAGCCAACCTCAATGAAAATCAGTGATCCAAAAGACGACCCAGAGCTCGACTGAAAAGGGAAAAATATGCACGAGCGAACGACCAGTGGCGTCAGCCAGTGCTGGCGCAAAGCGGAATGAAAATAAATCAACATTCCGTCGGAGCAATTTTATCAACATTCGTCGCATTTCCTGCTTGGGATTTTCGGTACAAATAGAAAAAAAAGGAGAACTCAACATGGGCCGATTTATTTTATGATTGTTTATATTCCGTTCAGTCGTCTTGCCGCATTCAAATTGCTTGCTTGCGTTTCGTTCCCATGGCGTCGGTAGTGCTGCCGCCGGATTTCGTTTACTGTTGTCGGAAAGCTCCCGTGTGCAGCCAAATTCCATTTCCTTCGCACTGTTCCGGCTGCTTGGGGGCAGAATTGTTGGTGGTTTTTGGACTTTTCTCGAATTTTAAATTCCATTTTCTTGCGCCAGATTCGCGCCCGGAGACATTTATAAATAAAAGTTGGGCGTCTGTACTGGATGGAGTTGGAAACTTCCACCACCGCTCGCAGGCAACCGGCAACCTTCCGGCGATCGTGAAATTGATTTCCACCCTCCGAAACAAACACAACACGTTGTTTGACAAGGCATCTTCGTGGATTTCCCAAAAACGCCTGCTTCCACTAGGAAACTTCGCTAAGCGAACGGACCAAAAAACTAATTGTTCAACTTTTAATCGCTTTTATTTTTCCAATTAATGTCTTACTTATTTTTGAAGACCGTAAAATGTTGTCCGTGTGTTTTCTTTCAAGCTACACTGCTTCGTTGATAGTGAAAACATATTCTCAGTAGTAAGAGCTGGGTAATTTTTATC
This sequence comes from Anopheles atroparvus, assembly GCA_914969975.1. Classification (NCBI taxonomy): domain Eukaryota; kingdom Metazoa; phylum Arthropoda; class Insecta; order Diptera; family Culicidae; genus Anopheles; species Anopheles atroparvus. The sequence continues at coordinate 37,850,108 of CAJZCY010000002.1, read as the reverse complement.
AAAATGGCTAAAAAAACTATTAAAAAAACAGCACAATTCCACCTGGAAAGGCAGCACATTTTCACAATTGGTGACATTGGCCAAATTTTAAATCAGGCACATAGCCTTTGTACTTGAAAAGAAACTCGCACCAACTTCTACGAAAAGCTCGGTGATTATTCTCGTAAAATAAACCGTTTCCATTATTCACGTGGCCCAATAAATCTTCAATAGAAAAGCTTGCTCACATTTTCAACTATCGGTTGCAGTTCACGGTGCTACCCGAAAATCCATCACTAGGACCGAACAATCCAACATTCAGGTGTCAGAATGTGAGACACGTTGAAAACGTTCCTTTAAAAGTCCTCTGCACACGTTCGTACCGAGACAGAGACGTAGGGCGTCACACCAACCGAATGCCACTCGATGGAGTACCTTAATTTTGACTCGCTAGCAATCCACCACCCGAAAAGTCCCCGTGAAATCGATCGATTGCTCTTTGAATCGCAGTTGGACTGCTTTTTCCCCAGCTCACCATTAAAGCTTGCCGCCGCACAGGTTGAATTCAAATCCTATCGGAGTAGAGCATGTCTTCGCGTTCGTAGCACTTATTTCTGAACGCAAGAGATTGGAAGTAAAACTTTATAGTTCTTAAATTATGAATACCTTACCTTGTAGCTCACCTTCGTGGTCAAAAACAAGCACAGATTGATTTATTTCTCTCTCGACAAGAATGCTTCCGAATAGAACGAACAATGTTGAAGCAGTGAGGGATATACTGTTCAATCACGGAGTTCAATCCACAACCATGAGTCAGCAAGCATCATTTCTCACAGCCCTATCGCCTTTAGGGGTCATCCATTGAACTGTTTTCGGATCGATTTCCACCTCCATTCAACCGCCCCACGCAAAAACCACGCTTAGCAAATTATCCTCCATTAATCATTCCAAATCGGTTGCTATCGAAGCGGCAACGTCCCACACGTTGTGTTTTGGACAAACATAGCTTTCAGCACCCTCCCAGCCATGTAAATTTCCCACGCACGCACTCCTCCGTCCTCGCAGCACAGGTTTCGGCTCCCACCCCTCTGCAATCCTTTCCAGCGCTGGCATATACCACCACCAGCAGGATCATCATCATCATCATCTGCAGACCGGTGTGCGAGCGTTGGAGCGTATGCAACTAATTAAATATCATCAATCTAAATTAGGATCCACTAAGCTTATTTTTCTGCTCCCACAGTAGCAAACATTCGGCTCAGGAACGACCGATCCGACAGTCCGACGACAATTGGATACATTTTGTCGCCAAAGTTTCACATGTCCGATACGCCACGCCCCTTGAGAAGAAAAAAACAACCATCTGGTATAGTTAGGCCACGATCACCGGGACTGGTGGATTCTGCTCGGCGACTGACGCTGCCAACCACTTCGTAAACTTGCCCCTGCTTCGGAAAAATAATCTTTAAGCTCCTGCCAGCACTCAGCAGTGCCAGGGAACGTGCTGTTGTTTTAGCAACCTTGCGCATTTCGTTCTCCACGACGAGTAGTTCGGCTAAATATTTCATGAGCCTGCTCCGGTGTCCGACCAACACGGGAACGATCTACCAACAAATCACCTTCAATTAGACGACACCGAGCAGTTCGGTCACGGAGTCGTTGGTCCCGATTCACCGGCCACCGTGTTTTGAACCGTGCACATCCGGCCAAACTTAATCGAATAATGTTGCCATGAAACGCGAGGTTCACCGAGAATGGTGGCCATTTCGCCTATCGGGCCCCTCCGGTCATTGGAAGTCCAGCGGTGGCCACGAGTGGCCGGATGATACGCATCAACCCAGGTAGCGCCCATTTAGGTTGCCATCTCGCACAAATTAGATTTCACGTGGAAGGCTGAGTTTCGGAAATGGCAAAAATTATTAATTAAAACTGAAAGTCTCGCGTTGCGTAGCCACCTAATCATGCTGCCTTTGGGCCATGAAAGTCATTCACACTTGAATATCCAAGGCAAATGTTTATCAAGACCTGCACTGGTTCAAAACAGGACACATTTTAGGAACTAACGAACATAAAAATCTCACAGAATGAAATACAGAAATGTCAAGCCAATGGTAGCCAAGCTAAGCTATTCGTTAATAAATACGTTTAGCAATGGAAGAAAATCACCTACTTAAAGAGCCTTTCAAAGCGTAACTTTACCCTAAGCTCGCTCAAAAAGATGCTTGACATTAGTTCAACAAGCTGGGATGAGTTTGGTTACGCCCCAAGTTGTCCGTAAATTAAACAAATCATTTTAATTTTGATTATTCACGCTTCAATTTTTCATCAACCATCGCCCGAACACAGGACCTTGTTCCCATGCACAGTGTTTGCCTAGCTAAAAGGGCGCCCCAAGCGCAGAACCCGTGGGAAGAAGCTGGACCCAACCAAAATGGGTCTGGAAGTGAGCGACGGAGAAGTTTGGTCCGCGGCCGAGGTAAGGTAATATCCGTTCGGTCAATAGCCGTTCCATTTGGAATGGACGCGAGAAGAACAATGCGCAAGCATGGCACCCCTCCACCACGGGATCGTTCTCGTGTTTGCTGCTGGTGGAAATTGTAAAATTAATAGTTATTCAAATTGCAGCTTAAGCTTCCCGTTTTGTTTACATTCACCCTTAATAAAAGGTTTATCACTCTAATCCCGAAACAAATACAGACTCGCAAATGAGGCTCCGTCGCGTTCGCCCAGGTCCGCCGGGCAGCAACTGGTCGAAAGCTTCCGAATGATAATGGTAATGGCTTAGGTATTTAACCGTTTATGCCAAGGAGGGCAAATTACGCCCTGTAAGATCTGCACAACGGCAATTATCGTGAGGGAACGCAAATAGCGGAAGTACGCTTAGGGGCGTGCGTAAAGTTCAAATCAATGGGTCACTTTTTACTGCACAATGTCCTGGGAAGTGCAAATAAAACCCTGTGGAATTAAACCATCCATTTTTATGCTATTGCCCGATAATGTTGGTTTAACACATAAAATAAGATAGTTAATTCTTCAAACCATCCTCGGAAGATATTTTTTCGGCGATTCTGAGTCAGATTTCAACAGGGATGCGACAAAGTACTATCCGAATGATCATTTAAGAATTTATGAGAAATTATTAGGAGATTTTATGCAAAGTTGAATTCGCTCAAGTGTTTCATGAACCGCTCTTTGCGCGATGGTACAATATTTTACTGTCGTTCGGAAGTGTATCATCACCGCCATCTGCTATCCATAATTCAGCAGTCAATAAAAGATCCGGTATTGGCATGGAGTGCCAACGTCGATTTTATCGTCTTCATGTCCCACCCGACGCCCTGCCGTCGGTGGAAACCCCCGCCGTCGGCGATCAAACCGAACGCGGCCCGCTACATGCATACATTAATTAAATTCTTCTCACGGCGCGAGGTAATCGAGTAGCATTAGCGCTTAATGGTGGCTTAATTGCAAAATTATTATTCGACGCCAACACACTTAGTGAACCTGTTTAAATTTTCATAACCAACTCGGTTTTTGGGGTGTTTTTTTGTTGAAACACTCGCCTAGCCTGCGCGGGCCTTTGCCTTTCCGGCTTGATCTCACTTTGGCTGGCTTTTTGGTGCCTGCCCGGCTCGTCTAGTCGCATCGCTCGTCACGTTTCGGTAAGGCCCGGGCGGGAGTGGTTCCGTTTCGAAGCCGCACCACTGCTGAGCCGCCGGGGAAAGGCACCGGGGTTGGTGCAAAATTCATCATTCACCAGCGTCGGCAACCAGCGTCGACCAAGAAGACATTCGGGCCAACGCCGCCTCTAACCAGGCCCGTGGCAGGATTCTTGCGTCACGGATACAAGCCCGATAAAATTTTAATTAATTTTTATCCGTTCCATGAACAGGTCGTTTTAAAGCAAGCGGGATAAGCTGTGGTATTTTTTTGCTTTTATTTCTTCCTGCTATGCTCATCTCTCGCCGCTTTTCCGCTTCCACAAAGGCGGGAGAAGCTTGGTATCCACTGGCGCTGGAGGTCCAGCATTCCTGGGGCTATTGTTTTCCCGCGTGAACTTTTTTTTATTAGAATTATCATTGTTCCGTGGGACAGAAGACCGGTTCCCCGACATAAGCAGCTTTAACCGAGCGAGAAGCAGCACGGCCGAGTGCTTCAACGAGATCTGAATTTCAATTTCGGCCCCCTCGAAACGCGAACAATGCGAATAAATGCTGTGCATCCTGCCGTTAAAGCGCTGATAAGCAGCAGGTCCCCGGGGGGGTTGCCGCATATCTCGTCGAGAAGGGTAGATTAAACGAATGTGCTTAGCATATTTGGAAGCTAATCAATTACCCAAACAGAATAGCTTAGCGCCGGTGACTGTTTGCTTATGCCGAGTGATTCCCGTTCATCCATCAGCAACGGTGGATAACCCGGGGGCCTGTGGCAGCCGAGGGAGGAAGAAATCTTCCACTCGGTATCGTGCTGCTCACAAGACCATGTTGCTTCTTTGATGAAGTAATAATTAACTTTCGAGGCGAATAATTCATAGTGTCGGGGTTACGGGTGCCTGCTTTGAATCTAATTGGCCACACATGTCCTGTTAGGTGATACCGGTGTTTTGTATCGATTTATCGTCCTGCCGCTCGTGATAAATGTCCTGTACGGTGTTAATCTCAACAAGCACCGCGTGTCGGCACTCCAGGTACGAGTTTGTTTAGGAGGAGTTATTCACTTCACGCAGAACGTTAACCTAGATTAAAAATACCTTGCTTAGCTATGGTCTTTGTAATTTACTTCACATTCAAATCATTTTCACGTGACTTGAACAGTTCCTCTTGATTGCTCCATTCGCCACCCGCGCAACTAGAGGTTTCTGTAAACACAACAACATATTGTTCATTTCCTTTTCCCTAAGCTGCAGGACAATGGTAACCATGGGGAAAAGAAACTAACCTTTGTCTCCCTTTTGCTGTTCGGACTTTTCTCAGAAACTGAGGACAATTTTCCCGGGCATTGTTGAAAAATCGGACCCGAAACGAATCAACGCGTGGCCGTCAACATGGCTGCGGTTGGTTCGTTAGTCACGCAAGAATTGTACATCGCCTTCAGATGAACGATTGTGACAGTAATCATCGACAGGGATGAAAACTCAACTACTCAGCCCCAAACCGCTCCCACTACACACCGCAAACCCCTGGTGCTGCCACCCAGCCGGAAAAACAATCTTGGGCCGCGCCTAAAATCATAGGCCGGAAATTGTTTTCTGAGCAGTTGAGCTGAGCCGATTTCCAAGGGCGCCCGGCCAAAGTGGCAAATGTGCGTTGCACGAGTTTGTTCCTCTCCCTTTGTTTGCGGGAAAGCAGCAGTTTCCGTCGGGACGTTAAGCCGGTTTGGCGAGGCCGGGGAAGCCAAACGCCGGAAACCGAAATGGCAAATCAAATAGCGTCTGAGAGCCGTTTGTTTTTTTTTTTTTACCCAACGTCCCCGTGGAACGGCAGATTGGAATGGAAATGAGTTCGCTGATGAATGAAATCATGGGCGGCCACATTTGCACAACTGGCAAACGGCTTCAGCAGCTCCACAGTTTCCAGCAGCTCAGGTGCGGCTGACGTCAAATTAGCTGTCGTTTCAATTTGCGTCTCCGGACGCTTAGCTCCGCTGTTACGATACAGCTACTTCTGATGTAACCCGGCTTCCGGAGCAATTTCGTTTCCCCCCCGGGCTAACCACCGACCGCTCATGATCTTTCTGTTCCAGCGAACAATCATGTTGCTGTAACGCTCCCTTCACCGCTTCCGCACACCCCCCGTTCCGTGCAATAAGAATTTTGTTTTATGTACGCCTTCTATCTGACGCTAATGACGCTTTCCGGCTTCGTTTTCCCCGTTCCAGGTGCAATATTCGAGCAGGGCACCGATGAGATCCAGTCGGCGTTCAAGTTTGCGATGCTCAACCACAACCTGAATGTCACCGCGAGACGCTTCGAGCTGCAGGCATATGTCGACGTGATCAACACGGCCGATGCCTTCAAGCTGTCCAGGCTGAGTAAGTATCTGTGCAAACTGTGGTGTGCGCCCGTCAGTCAGCCATAAATCGGAGGGAAAATATTAGATTGCGGATGTAAGCATCGAGATAAACAATACGCTTGACGATTTGACATCCAAACACAGAGCTTAGTCAAATCTCAAATGGAAATGGTGGTGCTCGTTCGTTATAGAGGATCTGTTTCTTTATCTAGCTTATCGGGTGCGGTTGGCCTCTTGGCTTCAAGAGGCCTTTCACGCATATGCGCTGTTACTGTCTTCCTACATGCAAATTTAATTTACTTTTCGTCATGTGCTTGCTGTGTTTCGCCACGCACGCATCAAACGAAAGTTCAGTCCTGCCTTGCGCGAAAATATTGCTTCGCGTAAGCAAACGGAACTTCGTGCTCGTACACCCGCGTTACTATTTAAATATTTGCCGTTTGAATCGGAATTGCAGATCAAGTTGAAATTGCAGCTGACTCGTCTTCTTTCCTTTGCCACGCGTTTGGGTAAATAGATTTATTTTTATAAATGTTCCTATGCGAACTCTAAACTGCAATCGGAGTGAAACTTGAGCTGAAGATCACTTCAGCGTTGCAAGTTGGCCTGCTCATTGATTATTCGACAACAACATCCTTCGCAGTGCTTCGTCGTCGCTTCGTCTTCAGCGTTACCCAACCCTTTTCTCGCCGTTCCTGGCAAGGGCTGCCAATGCCTCGTCTCGTTCGTTGTCGCAGGCGGCAGAAAATCAACAGCACTAATTTTATTTGGAGTGTCGCTCCCAAGCACACTCTAATGAATACGATTCGCCCGTCTCGGGCAAAGCTTGGTGGCGTCTTGTGAAGCCCATTCGCATCTCGGTGTTCTTCGCCATACGATACGGAACCGACACGCGCCTCACCACGTTCTCGGCAGTACCGAGAACCGCTAATAAATATAGATATGCGTTTTCTTGCGCTTCTCGGCGATGGCTCGTTGTGGGGCGATACGTTGTGCGTCTTGCGAAACAATGGCGCGCTACGAAGGAAACGAACGAATTCGCCGCCCTCCGCTGTGACAGTCGCATAACAGGCATCTTTTTCCATTACACCGCATCCGTTCACACTGTCAATTTTCCTGCGCGTCTTCGGCCCTTCCGCTGGATAAATACGACACCCGCATGCCCAAAGCGGCCTTCATGCGCGAGTACCGGCAGTCTGCCAGCCAGCGGTTGGTAGCGGTTCTTCGGGGCAGGCTGGCGATGAATGGAAGTATCATTTTATGCGCTGTATGTTTGAAGCCGGCTGACAAACAAAACAGTACTAAATAATGGAAGCATCGGTGGCATCCGCAATTTTCCGCCAAGAAAAGAAACCGAAACCGGCAGCAGTGGGAAAAGAAAGCATTACCGAACTTTTTCGTTTTCCTTCCTTTGCAACTGTTCCTTTGAGCTGGTGTGTGTGTGTGTGTATTTATGTGGGTGGACGTGTGTACTCGGGCGGTCTCCTTGACGGTCGTGCAAGGAAAACTCCGCCTCATGTGCACATATTTCGAGCAAATGTTTTGGCTAACGAAGGTGGAAATAAATTGAATTCTCTGTTCAGTTTGTCTCTTTTGGCCGGGACGCTTTCCCCGAAACCGAAAGCGGGCTAGGAAACGATAGGAATGGAAAAATAAGGAGAAAAATGGGCTTCACTCCGATTCGGGGCAGATGGGAAAACAGCACACACCAGCCAATAAAAATATTAGATACCACACGGGGCGCCGAGGGCGCCGGTAGAGCCCGCCTCGTACTTATGCTGAAGTACCGAAGCGTAATTAAATTTGGGCCGCTTGTTTTGCATTAATTGAATAACGAGAGAATATATAAAAGAGTTGTCGGATCGTTGTGCCGTAGCAATTAAAGCAAATAATGTATGCTCCGTTCGTCCTTCGTCGGCCGTGGATCGGATGAAGTTTTGTGGATTAACGTGAATCCCCGCTTTTTGGAGTTGGTGCTTTTTATTCCAAAACTGTGCGGTGTGAACGCTGCTCACAATATTGCCGTTTTCTATTTCACCCGCCCTCTCATGAGTGCGTCAGTAGCAGAAATGTGCCAACCGGGAGCTATCTAACGTTCAGACTACTCTTCATAATGCAGGGTGCTTACTGAAACTCAATAAGTTGTCGGTAGACCAGCCCGGAAGCACAACTCAAGCAATATTTGCCAAGGTAATTTCGCGAGCAGCAAACGGCTCTTGCATAAACTAGCTTTTAACGTCGTATTGGTCCGCAAGGGTTATTATTATTATTAAATATAGTCCCATGCTGATTCCTTCCGAACTTTCCGAGGGTCCCGGGAACCCACCCTCGTCCCACTGCTTGCGCTCAACGATGAGCCTTCTAATCAAGCGGCCAATTTGGGCTGTCTCGTAGCGGCGAAGCAATTCGATAAAATCGATCCAATCGACGCAAGATGAAGCCCGAGGGCCATATAATATTGTTTCATCAGTGCGTTATGTGGTGTGAAACGGCCGTACCACCAGTGTAGCCATTGTGACTTCCGGCGGTGCCGGTGGCAACGTCCGCCCAACGTTGCAACCGAGTCGACCTTCTCCTCGCCCTCCTCCTCAGGAAATGCGTAGCGCGTGCGATAATGGGATTACATTCTACCGCTCCAGCCCGGGAAATTCGGTCGACGAGCATACAGAACGCCTCCCCCGCCAATGAACGCGCGACTGGCTTCAGCTCGTCGAAACCGGGCCGGGGAAAAAACTGGCCTCCCAAGCTCCTCGGCAAGGTGATCGTACGACCTTTGCCCGAGCCCATCTTCATCCTAATAAGAGCCTCATCTCGCTTTATTGCAACGCTCGCCCATCACGGGGACGCTTACGGTTTGAAAATAATTCTATTTGTCACAAAGCATCACCTTCGCCGACGCCGGGCACACCTGCGAGAAGTCGACGCCAACGGCGCCATCCGGCCGTTCGGTTCGATCAAAATGAGCTCACATTTCACCTGTGTTTTCTTTCCCTCTCCCCGTTGGATGTTTTTCTTTTGCTCTTTCCTATAACTCCACCAACATTTACATTCCATCGTATCGTCTGCTAACTTTTGATCATCGCTGACAGTCGGCTGCGGGACTGAATTTATCAATCCACCAACCACCACCCTGACACCGTTTTCCTCTTCTCCCGCAGTTTGCAACCAGTTTTCCCGCGGCGTGTTCGCGATGCTCGGAGCCGTCTCGCCGGATTCCTTCGACACGCTGCACTCGTACAGCAACACCTTCCAGATGCCGTTCGTGACGCCCTGGTTCCCGGAGAAGGTGCTCACGCCGTCGTCCGGATTCCTCGACTTTGCCATCAGCATGCGGCCCGACTACTATCAGGCCATCATCGACACGGTGCGCTACTACGGCTGGGATCGGATCATCTACATGTACGACTCGCACGATGGTAAGTAGAAATAATCGCTTAAAAAAAAGCCCCCTCGCAACAAGGCCTCGATTATCATGCTGCCTCACGAGCTGCGCGAAAGACGTGTCAAACGAGAGTTGCCCTTCGACGGTATGCTACACTTTTAGTTTGATGAGACACACCGCCTCAGCTCCGACAAGCGACTCCCGGAATGCCCGGGAGCTGCTTTGAAAGGAATTTATTAGATTAAGTATTTCGCGCGCTCCGTACGTAAACACTTTCATTTGATATTAGATGGATTGCAGCAGAAACAAGCATTCTCGACTCTCAGACGACGCATGTTATGAAATGTGAAACATGTCTTTACCAACAGTAAAGGTTAGGCTAACGACTGGCAAGATTTGGATTGATGCTATGCCATTCGTTTTGCTTTGCAATTCGTTCGAAAGCAACGACGAGTAAAACACATGAGACAAGATTACATGAAAGCTCTGCAAAAAACACACACAAAACACTGGAGAAGCAAAAAGGTTACATTTTGTTGAAAAAGGTTTGAACAAACAAACTTGCTTTATCTGTTGAACACAAAGTTCGAAATCGCTCATATTATTTGCCCGTGGAATACTCAGTTTTTGTTCCGGTAATATAAGAACGTATTGTCCTCGTGCACTTCCCGAAGTTAAGTGAACCGAAAATATCGGAAAAACAACATAACTTGTACAGTTCTTGCGTGTGAGCCTCGCCACACAAGTGGCACACACTGCGATTCAGGTATTGTTTGGCCATTCGAAGGTTGTTCTGCTTCATGCTTAGCTCCACGTACATTATTAGCATGCATAAAAACAAACACAAAGTTTTCCGCTTGTTCAATCTCGTCGGACCGATCGCTGGCTACGCAAGGCTAGGGCGTTCCAGGAGCGGGGCAAAATCCATGACTCGCCTTCTCCAGAACAGACGTTGGCTTATCGGGAACCTCTTCCGAAGCTAGCAGGAACCAAAGAAGTACTTATCGACATACTTTGCTTCATGAAGCCAAGTATCCGGTGTGTTTTCCGTGCCCATTTGATGGAGGGAAGTCGTCCAGGGAAGGCTGCCCCGTGAAGCTAGCCATACCCTCCCGGGCCTGGTACACGCTGGGAACGCTTGCCGAGTGGCCGGTACACTGGCTGACGGCTTGACGCTGTCGAGTGAGCGCCAGCCAAAGTGAACAAGCACCGCGCAGCAACACAATCTGTGCCGTCTTAAGCCTTGTCAGTAGTGGCTCACGTGGTGGCATGCGGCACACTGGGTTGGTGGTGGCTGGATGACGAGCCTGACCGGAACACGAGATGGGGCAGAAAAGTGCCTCTTGGCAGCGGAACGAATAACCTCAACCATGAGGTCCTGAAGGTCGTGTGCTCCGACGAAACCGACCCGGTTGGCAGAGAAACAATGATGTTCCAGGCGATTCAAATAGACAGCACTTCCGTGCAGTTCGATTCTTCCGGTCCGTATGGGCCGTTCTCTAATTGAAAAAGTTCCTTTCGAGTGCTTTGTTTTCCGTACGCACACAGCTACGTTTAACTTCCTGGGAACTGGAAGGCTGGAAGCTGACGGATAGATCCGAGATTGTATCGTCACATGAGAAGCGAGGCTTGAGCAACATATTTTTGAGCCTCTTGGCTGTTAAGAGGAAGCAGAGCCGTTTGTGTAGATTGTACCAAAATCAAAGTGATAGCAAAAAACAAGTGGAGCCTTTCGGCTATGCAAGAAAAAAGGTAAAAAGCTGTTTTTTTCTTTTTCTTTTTTCGATGAACACGCAACCCAAAATCCGGTCTGTATTAAACAACGAAAAATCTGTTTTAAAAACTTGGCTTTCATTTAAAAACAAGCTTTAATTTTTTTTTCATCTTCTGTTTCAACAAAAGACTAGAGCTGGCCTGAATTCACAAGTTTCCGTTGCTTATCGCTCACAGCATTCGCGAAACGGCGTTTTTAGACTCGTGGATTAGAGAGTTTGCCACAGTAAGAAAAAAATAGCACGTACGTCTGGCTGCAAGGCAAAGCCATGTTTTTTTTTTCGTTCAGAGTACCAAGAAAATAGCAACATTTTTCATGATCCAAGCGCTTGCATTCTCCCGCAAGCGAACACAAAGCTACAGGGTACGCGTACGTCCGTTCATACAGCGCTGCACATTAGCGTGTGCTGCATGAAGGTTGTTCATTTATTTCTGTTGCACCAGGTCGCCCTTCTAGGGCCACACTGCCAACTGAGTGGAACATTTCCTCTGGAAAGGATTATATTATTTTTCATGTGTTTCGGGAGCTCCCAACCACTCCCGGTTTGCTTTCCTTCTCGCTCTCAATGTCCTCGGAACTAAGCGTTGTATAGCAGTGTGTTGCATATCCTTTTTTTCATTTACCGCGGGAAAGCCGCTTCATGATGCCAGCGCAGCGTGTGGATGGTGGTGAACTATGTGGTAAACCACAAAAGAAAAGCCCTCCACTGCGTACGAACTCCCACGAGGCGCCTGATGCCGCATAACCACAAAGTATAAAGTGAAAGGGACACAAAACCCGATTGAGCCAGTAAAAGACTACAGCGGCAGCATCGTAGCCCTGCATCTGACGTGTGTTAAATTAAGCCCGGAATGTGGTTCCCGTTGCGGGATTCATGGCGAACGGCATGTTCCAGAAGAAAATGCCAACCGGGTGACGTAGGCCGGTCAGGTTTCGACACCACCGTGGGGGATAGAAACCCGATGCGAAAGAGCTGCGCTTGGGAAAACATCATATGTTAATGGATGGTAGCTTAAGGAAATCTCGTAGGCTCGGTGGAAAATGCATCGAAGAAAACGCCATCCACTGCGGCACAGATCTACGAAGAGGCTCCTTTTTTGGATCCATTCGTACTGGTTTGTGTAAGGAAATAAGGGTAAGCTTCTGGCGCATGAACGTCAAAGTCCAGCGAAGCAAATGCAATTTCATTTTCAGTTTTAATTCTTTCTTGAGCCCCCGGGGATCGGCAGATGTTCCCTGAAAGCATCTTATGAAAGTCAAGACATCTCCCAACCCGACAGATGCAGACGATACGATAAAAAAATTGTGACTCAGCCTGAGCCGTTTCGCTCAGAAAGCAACGAAAGAGCTGGAGGTTTTAACGGAAGAAAGGAATACAAATTGCATTCCCAAGTTAAACTTTCCTTGTTCTAAATCTACTGCATCCTGCTCCTTCGCCTGCCTTCCGAGACACTGCAGCAGTTCAACTTTTCTACGACTGCAGCGAAACGCTCCTGAACAGCAGTCTCTGACTCAAAACTAGGCCACCGGTACCGAGTGGCTCGATAAATATGTTTCCGATAAATATTCAATATCACCGACCGAAGGACGATCAAACAAACAATGCGGAAAAGCCCGCCAGGGAGTGAGTTTCACCACCGAAACACGTCCCCGCACCGCCTTGGTCGATGTTGCCACGGCAAAAAGTTTATCCACGGCGAAGACAATGGAACAACCCGCTGCGATGGGCAGGGAGACGGTAAATCTGTTGAGATAAGAGTATAATTGTTTCATCATTTTATTGCAGACCAGCAAAACCCAACCAAGAAACTCAATCTTTCTTCGTAGAGCTTCGCCAGCAAGGTTGTTGGGAGGGCGCACGTTGGGGAGTAATTATTTTCTTCGTTATTTTCGCTGTTCGGCATTTCGGCAAAACATTTACTCGATCGATCTGATGGCATTCCCTGGCAGGCATAGTGCTTCCGGCACTGGAATCCTTAAAATTATTGCTCAATTGTTTCCGGTCTTGCTAAAAGTGCCTTTTACCGGCAATCAAGCCTGTTGATAAGCGTTGGTTCGGCATAAGAGCAATGGAAGGCCAGACTATCAGTGCTATAAGTTTGAAATCCCAAGAAGCTTTACAGTGGACTTGCGCCGCATTCTCTGCAATTTTAAGATGCGATAAAGACCCTCCTCAATTCTCACCGTCAAAATCTTTGCCATGCGCAAGGTCTCTCTAAAATGCTTCCTTATTCCTTCCCCGCTCCTTCCCACTTTGACTTCCGGGGATGGCCGGAAGCGGTGCAACAACCGGCAGGACTTCCTGGCACCGCTTTCAGCACAACCCAAACCCGGTGGCAATAGGCAGCCACTGCGAAACGCCTCCGCGCACAACGTAGCGAAACTTCTAGCAAAACGGTCTCCACCCTTTCTCCAGGCCCGGGTTACAATCGTGCATTCTGCAATCCGCGTGCACAAAGTTGCAGCGGAAACCCGAGCGGACGAGAAGTTTGCCTTCCGGTAGACCGTCAAATTTCATTTCCCACGGCGAAAGCGCTGGGAAATAACCTACATGGCTGGAAAAAGAGGCAGACCGTGTCCTTGCCTGGGGCATGCTTTCTCATTTTAACGCTGGAGAATACACTGGATCTGCCACTGCCAATGGCTTGGGATCGATGTCGATGGTGCGTGAAGTAAAAACGATGCAGCTTTAAGAGAGCTTATTCCTTGTTGTGGCGTTTTTGAGTGTGTGTTTTCCCCGATTCAATTACTTCCTGCAAGCAAGTATAGACATAGGCTAGATTTCCGCCTAACCGACTCGCAATGTGTAGGGAAAAAGATTTCCGCTTTCTTTTAACATTTCATTCCCCACCAGGTCTGTTCATTCACTGACAAGTCAAACGAATGGAGACGACCAACTGAAGCCATAAGATAACTCACGTCATTACCGAACCCTCAACTCTTGCCGTCGGTTGACTGGACTCTACTGTGAATATTTATTGCTGCAGTACACATCTCCAAACCCAGCACCGAAGGGCTGGAAAGGATGAGACGAAAGGTCGGCAAATGGACATCCCCAGAGGGTAAAGGATCTCTCATTTGCGTTCGCAGGCAACGCAAACATGGTGGACCCTTTAGCTTCGCGTGCAAAACCACGGTTTCACGGGCGGGGTGGTGACGGGGGCGGGCGGGGTCGCTAGGGACGGCTGCCGGTCGGATGGTGCTTCATCATCGTCAGTGCAATGTTTTAGAATGTTTAGACTGCAGATATGAAATTGCGCCCTCGCGCGCGCGTACGCCGGCCCTCCATGCGGGCTATAGGGGCGTGATCCTTTCATCCTCGTCCAGAGCATCGTGTCAAGGAGTGTCAGGCTGTGGCGAGCGGGGTGGGCGGACAGATCACTCACGATGAAAAGGACTTCAACAGCTAAGATGAAATGAAAACACGGACCAAGAACAAACGCAAACATTAAGCATCAACCCCAACGCTGGCGCGTCCGAAGGAAGATGCGAAACAACCGAAGGTTGGGGGGGTGAAAAAAGACATAACCAAACTAGGACTAAACAGGTACGTCCTCGACGGGACACGCTCAGCGCAGCGCTCTCGAAGACTTCCCGCGGACGCTTTTGTCTAGCTCCGCTCGGCCCGGGATGACTTGGGGGATGAAATTTATCACACCGTCACGCCAACGATGCCTTTAGTCGTGAAAAGACTAAATTGCACCCTTCCTTCTTGGTGGGAGGGGGCACAAATGGCATTAGCGAGAGGATTGCCGGGTCGAGCTGCCGGTCTGGGTGCACGTTTAGCCGTGCGAAGTTAGATGAATAGCACTGCGCTGAATGGCTGGCTGCAGTGTGTTCCCATTGCCAAGACAAATGGCACGCCTCTTGCGACCGAAGAGGACCCGGCTGGGCAACGACCGGCAAAGGGGTGACTTTTTGAAGTGACAGCCAGCATTGAACAAGCGTTTTACGATGACATTCGCCAGCAGCACGAGATACTACGAACGACCGTGCGGCAGCGACGATGCGCTGTCTTTCTGCTCCTCCTGCGCACTTGCAACTAGAAGAATTGTGATTAACACTTAGCCAAAACAATATAAACTTCAGCACTATAACAACTTGGCTCCCGCCCGGGGATAAGGTGTCGGATTCGCTCCAACATAATCCACTGCATTAATTGAAATCCACAAATGAACCGACCCATACGTTCGCCGAGAGAACGCGGAACGTGTCTTCCTACTGACAGCTTGGGGAGGACAACCGTACCACACATCTTCGTTATTTGTAGCTCTCGCACGACGTACACATTGTTTCGGCGAGGGGGGAAAGCTTTTACGCAATTTTTATGTCACACTTCACCGGGAGTACTTCTCCTTCCTTTTTCCCTAGTGAACTCAACCACCGTCATCTTCGACTTCTTCGACTCTTCAAGGACAATGTGTAATGGCAAAGTTGCGCTTCATTTTACAACATTCCAGTCCATTTCAGTACCAGCGAAAGGCGGAGGAACGGTTTGCGCCGAGCAAGTTATTCATTTCTTACATTCAGCTTAATCGAATCTAGGATGGAAAACTTTGGGCCCACAAAAAAAAGTGTAGCATGTTCGCACAGCGCTGGCATCGCGAGGCCGGCGCCTAGATGGAAACATCTACCCATTTGCGTGCGACAGCCCGTCGATAACACCAGTTGCCACAAAAACTTTATACGCACACGTACTACCGCATCAATTCTCATCTCTTGCCTGCCAGCATGATGAGCGCCATCCTGCCAAAAGCATGCTGCCTTTTTTTGCACCCTTTCCATCACGCTTTCCCCGCTTTGTCCCACACGCCCGAGCCAGGAAAATGGCCATCATTTTCCAATATTTATTGTAGTTTTATGTTAAATATCAGTGCCATGATTTATGTAGTACCATTTTCCCCCCACGGTTCAACCGATCCTCCGGCGGCTTTCACGCACAAAGCTACCACCACCACCACGGCGTGCAGATTGGTATTCTTGGTGTCGTCTTTTTCGTCCCCCTCCTACCGGGTATCCTATTTCTGAAGCACGAGAGCTTACGGGGATTTAGTGGCAAGGCCGCGTTCCACGGGTGAAAACCGCGAAATATCTCCCGTGCCGTTGCCGCTGAGTAATGAAAACACGTTTTCGTACTTTGTGACAGATCATCAGTGGCTGATAAAGTCAAATTTCTACAAATTGTGACGACCGTGTGCGTGCCCGCGTGTATGGGCAGGAATGTTCACCCACTCGTGCCAGGGGAGGGCAAGGAAATGTGTGAGTTTTTTGTTTGGTTTTGTTTTGTGCGTGGTGTTATGGAAAACCCACACACACACACACACACACACCCTGTGCCATAGCTTTTATTGCTTCGGGTGCGATAAGACGAGTCATTTCACATGTCACGCTCTTGGTACGCACCGAGACCAGGCTCGATGGATGGCTGTTTCTGGGGAGTTTATGTAAATTCGGAGTAAGCCTAATCTCGGCTCGTTCATAACTCATATCGCTGGAAAGTGCGGCATAGCCTAGCAGCGAAAAGGGAGAAAAATGGCGAGCCAACTAGCAAGATAAGATGAATGCTACACGGGAACAGATTGCTACACC
The DNA here is from genome assembly GCA_914969975.1 of Anopheles atroparvus. Classification (NCBI taxonomy): domain Eukaryota; kingdom Metazoa; phylum Arthropoda; class Insecta; order Diptera; family Culicidae; genus Anopheles; species Anopheles atroparvus. The sequence continues at coordinate 37,833,373 of CAJZCY010000002.1, read as the reverse complement.
GCCGCTTCATTTTCGGCGTTAGCAGCTCAATAAATCATCGTTAAATTGATTCATCCGCGAGGCGGTGATCCCGCGCTCCGGGCTAGGGATCAAGTCAAAAGTTTAAAACATTTTTAAACACATTTGCACGTACTCCTATCGCTAGAGCAACTTATTTGCCAACACAAAAAAAAGCATACAATCGTGTACCGCACTGAAATGTTTAACCTTTTATTAGTGTGAGTAGCCCTGTTCGCTCGAATGTAATAAAATTAAATTTATTGCAACATTTGATCTGGGTTGTTTTAAAATATCGGGAAACACCGTTAAATTTTAGTGGATCTTAAAACCAGCGATAATTTAAACACGGCATCGATATGAGATTCCCACGCAAGGCCAAACGACCGGAATTGGCCCGCGCGTATTGAGCGGAAAGCATCGTGGCTTGCAGCCACCATTTTTTTTTTTTGGTTCGCTGTTTGCATAATATTTTCATTATTCATCATGCATATGCTGCCCTCCCGCCCGGCACCTTCTCCTGCCTCTTTGGTATTTAATATTTGTTCAAGGCGTAAAGAGCCATTGACAGATACTTTCGGCGTGTACGCGGCTGCCGATCCGAAGCGTACGTGATGAAAATGGTGCAGTGGCGTGAAAGTGAAAGACAATGACGGGAGGGGGGGGGCCAAAGGGAAACTGACGGGCAACGACACGACACACGCGTGGTGAATAACGTAATCAGAAATATAATAATATCAAAACTTTGCATCTTTTGATGTGCGCCCGACACACACGCGCGGCCTTTCTGCAGCCTGGAAAAGAACCACCCAACATACTTGAGCAAAAGTTGCTCTTGTACAGGTTTTTCGGGAACTGATCCGCATCCCTTACCCACCCCCCCTGGTCCTCGCAGTGCGTCAGCAGGGGAGAAGTTTCATGATACCCACCCCGAGGCCTGAGGCCCGGCTGAGGGTTGGTGTGGTTGGCGTCCGTTGTAAAGCATGCCGTGACCACGCAGGCAAACGGTTGGCAGCTTCGGTGCAGCCAACAGGGATGATTAAACTTAAGCATCCCCAAACTTTTCCCTCCAACGCCAGAGCTGGAACCAACGCTTTGGGTGGCGTGGGAAGAAAGTGAGTGGCAATACCCTGCTTCTCCCCTACGCCAATCAAGGCCAACCAGTGCCAACCGGTTGGCATGTACCCGACGCAGGCAGGTTGGGCGTGGAAACTTTCCCCATTACCGTCCCGCTTTGGCATTCCAACGGACAAGATCAAAACGAACGTCCTCGTCACCGTTGTCCTCGCTGTCGTCGTCTTGGTAGCCCTTTTTTTGGGTTGTTGCCGCTGCCGGGCTGCCGTGTGCTTGCCAGAAGACCGCAGGGCTCGGGCAGATAAATCACGGCCCCGTTGTAGAACATGAATGTGGCACGCCGCAGCCGGCTGTCGGTTTTCGTTGTCCACCGGTGCACGAAGACATGCAACAGTCTCGTAGGAGCGGCGAAAAATGTAGGGCCATCCATGAGGCGGCGCATTGGGCGGATCCCGCCATGGAGAGGGGGGGGAAGGCTCCAGATTACGTGTCGATGAATGCGAACGATGTCTTCGTGCTCGGCTTCGCTGCACGTTGCCCCGGCGGTTCCCGGCACCGGCAAAGCTTTTGATCTCCACTGGCAAGTTGTGAAGGATTACACAAAATTCGGACCGCATTCCCGGGAGCGAGCTCATTCCACACACCAGGGTGCGGATGCCAGCACCAGCATGGTTGCCGGCTACTTTGGGCTTCACTTTGTGCAAATCACGACCATTGCGGATAGCTCCATCGGCCGGTTCAGCAGGACGGTGGAGCGCCGGTTCCTGCAATCCGGCACGAAGGAATGTGTTTTCGGAGTGATAAGGCTCTTTAAAGCTCCAAGAGCGGATTGCAGACTCCTTCCACCAAGCCGCACGCGCTCGCAAGTGGTACGAAATTCGTTTGAACAAAAACAATGGGATCACAGTTGTATTTGGTTACCGGGAGCGATAAATCCTTTGAAACAATCACCGCAAAGTTAATTTCTCTGCAAGGGGAAAAACTTTGGTGTCAAAATATCACTAAACTGTTGCAACACTGTAACATCTTTCAAAGTGGTCAGACATTTCTCTATGAACCATTGAATGAAATCTAGTACTGCAATTGTCAATTCAATCCGACTGACTCAGTTCAATTTTTGTTTCTCAACAAAAGTAACACGCTTAGAATTGCCAGCAACTGATTGTGTAACCCTTGACACTTGTCAATAGGATAAGCTGACCTTCGGCAATATCACAGAGGGCGCAAATGCAAGCCAAGGAGCAACAATGTGTGGAATTATAAAACAAACATTATGTTTGCAGCCTAAGTGTGCATGTCCCGAGAGGAAAAATCCTCTGTATCGTTGCAACGAGCGTAAGGGAAAACAAGACAGAACAAACAGAACAAACAGAAGAAACCCGGGTCCGAACCGTGTTGTTCTCATGCTCAACTGATTGGCAATGTAAAGTGCACAACGCACATACTCGCCCGTTGAAGGAAACATACGCCCGCGATGTGCATGGTGCATAGCACTATAGAGCTTCGAATGGAGCTCCAGTCACACCGAACAAATCAACCATCCAATCCGGGCCAATGTCGTCGTGTAGCAACAAGCGCTCAGCCTGCGTCGTCTTCTGCCAAACAAAGCAGGCTGGTGTGTAAAAAGCAGTGCAAATAGCAAAAGGGAAAATGCAAAAATAAAATAAAGGCTAAAACCGGCAAAAGCGTACAGTCTTCCGTGTTTGCAGATGATACACAACACAGCCAATTGAAGGACGATTCACTTTGGATCTGCTGTCCGCTTCGAAACGGGTTTCGTCCTGACAGTAGCGGTGGAGCCGTTTGAAAATCTTTTCCTGCCGTAAAAGAAATCCACACAGGAGTACCAGCAGTTGTTTATCCCGTGGTGTTGTTTTTTGACACATATCTGAAGGCTCTGCTACTTGAAACCGACTGATAAGAACACTTCAGCGAATGGAAAAGTAATGTATTTTTATTTCCAGACACAACGTCAATTCCGTGTGACTACGATGTAGGTTGTTTAGAAGCATCTTTACGATCTAAACAGATTTATGAAAGCAAATGTGGTCTTTGTGCAAGGATTATCCTAAAGAAATCGTTTCGTATTTCTCACAGAAGTCGTACGAAATTTCAACATTGATATACTGAGCTTTGTTTTGATGAAACCTTCCAAGTTCAATAATAAAACTAACAGCCTAACATCAGTACCCTCGATCGCAGAAAAGGGTTAACAGTTTTGTGCGCTTGTTCCAAACCCAATCAATATCAAGCCCTACCATCAACATCATTCACCGGTTTCACCGCGGCTACGGACTCGAAATAGAAAGAATTTCATTACATCCATCGAAACCTTTCAGGATTAATTTCCTATTAGCTACATCCTGCTCTCAGACTGACCCCTTCCGTCTGCATCCAAGACTCAGGACACAGGAAGATGAAAGGACACAGCAACGATGAGAGGGAAAAGTCCAGGACACGAGCGATCCGAGACTGTGCAGCATTTGAATAACTTTTGTTGGACTTGCTAGTCCGCTGCAAAAGTAACCCTTCAAGAAGGTCGCCGCTAAATGGCTCGGCGAGGACAGAATCGTAACTTAATTAAGCCCTGCTTTCTATTATCGTCCAAGCTACGTGGCATCCTTTTCGAGGATCGCTTCGTTTGCGTTTCTCTGCTCCTCTCAACACCGACAATCAGGCTCGCCAGTTGAAGAGTCACACTTTCATGCGCGTGTAACATCGGTTTTAGTTAAAACTTCCCGAAGCATCGCTATAGTTTGGGTGGACACATGCAAAAACTTGCTTCGCGGACATTTGTTTGACGTTAAACAGCACAAAGAATATCGAGGAGGGCTCGGAATTCGTCCAAACACGTCATCCTCTATCTCTGGTTCCCGAGCAGCGTTTTCCGTTTGCGTTCCCTGTACTCTTCCAAGTTTTGTAAGTCTCATGTTTACTCCCGTGCGCTAGTTATGACAAATAGTGCAACGGAAAACTTTTACCCTTGCCAGGGCATTGCCTTCGGCCACGGAAGAGAGAAGAAAACGCAGACCCTGATGTGTCCGGCCGGAAGGTTCTTCTGTTGGGTTGAGCAATCCGAAAGTCCGTCGCCAAGCGCCATCAACTGCGCGCTTGTTTGTGTTCGGCACTATTTGCACAAAGCCCAGCGAGCTCAAGTTTCCCACGGTTCAGTTCCGCGCGGAGCGTCCGGTAGCTGGAAGTTCCACAGGAAACAAACCACCGTATGACAACGTGTCCCTTCGAGCAAACCAACTCTTTTCAATCGGACCCGAAGAGAAACGCCAGCGCCGGGACGACCGTGGCTCCAGCTAAGGATGTTTTCGTGGATGAAGATTCCCAACTCCGCCATCGACGGTGTCACCACCAGAATGCGCCACACCACAGCCAGTACGATAACAGCCCCTTGGGTTCCAATTTCGGACTCATGAGTTGTGGCTCATGACGTGCGTCTTACACGCCCGCTAGCTGCCAGTTCGCAGGAAACCGAATCAACCGCAACGCCGACTGCGGCAGCGCCCGAGAAATCTGGAAAGCTCGTCCAGGCTCAAGTTCTGTTTCCTCGTTAGTATCCCCCTCGTATGAATCCGGTAGCGCGTCATAAGCGACGCTAGAGAACGTGAGAATTGAACGGCACACCAACCGACCCGAGCTGCAGGGAAGCATGGGAAGAATCTCGAAAACCATGGGACCGGGGCTGGGGGGATGTTGATTTTAGTTTGGCATTTTTATCCCCCCGTTTTCCAGATGCAATAATCTTCTTTTTTCATGGCCATCATCTGTGGGGTGGATCGCAACCAGGGGTCAGCAAAGAGCCAACCGGAAGCACCACGGAGCGTCGTAAGATGAACATCTTGCCATCGGGAAAAAAATGGAAATAACCCTGAGTTTGTTGCGGCGGTGGCCGTGGTGTTGGAGCGGAAGATACTCAAAGTTTCCCTTCAACAAATCGTTAAAAAGCGAACAGAAAAAACCACTTTCGACCCTTGCCCCTTTTCCGTTAGTTTGTCTTTGTACCGCAAACTCCATCACCACTTTCCAAGCGTCACATCACGACCTTTCCCGCACGCGATACTGCTGATGGAAATGGGAAAACACGAACTGGGGACACGTACTGGGCTGGAAATAGATATGGATTACAACGAACAGCGGGGCGGGCGGATTTTGCTCGCCGGTCGGTTAAAGGATTCGGCTATCAGGATTACGAATCACATTTCGTTCGCTTTCCCCATTTTAACGAGAAAGTCAACAAATCGGCACAGGATGGAAAAACAGATTCCGCTGTCAGCCAAACGACGACGACGACGACGACGACGACGGGGATGCGAAGCGGGACGGTACGCAAGCTTAGCATGGTGGTACCGGAAGTGGTACCGTTTTCCCAAGCATCACACCATCGGCCCGCGTTAAGCGCTTTCCGCTCAATTCACCGCCAACGGCGTGTTAGTGGTTTGCGCTGAGCCGAGCGAGAATCCGCCGATGTTTCGGTGTTTTCATCGGTAGGAAAATTCACAGCCAGACTTCATAATCCCGGTTTCACGAATCACAGTTTTAGCAACTGTAGTTGTAATGCAATTATTAAGACAGAAACAACAAACAAAAACATCGCGAAACCTGATATCGCTAGAGATTCCCCGATTTCCATTTCATTACCAATTGTTACAAGCATGTTTAAATGTGTGGATTATGCGATTTTGACGTTGGAAACAATGCAACCGAACGAAATACAACCGAAAATGTGTTGAGTTGAAAGTGGTCCAATGCAATTGCCAGCAATGAAGCTTATTGTATCACCGAGTATCGAGAGAATCGTGCTGTGAAATTTACCTTTACATTGCGTTACTTTAACATTGTGTAGAAGCTGTCTGTTTTGTAGAGCAATAAAAGAAAGGTTCTTCTGCAAGCATCGTATCCCAGTGCTCTTTACCGTAATTCCTCGCTCCGTAATCTGCAACGCCAGGATTTAGATGATAATGATACAGCTTTTTTGATTTATGGGCAACATTCCCGCCTCTGCACGCCAACGATCCCATTCGAGTGCGGCATCTCCCAAGCATTAGGGGCCGGGCGTAAATACCTAATGTTTTCCTCGGGCAGCATACACGCAAAACAATATGCTCGAAGAAGAGATTGCCATCGCGCTCCACCGCTATGTTTTCGGGATGGCCGCCGCACCCAACACGGCTTCCACGGCATCCCCGCTCCAAGGCGTAAACAGTACCTCCCTTGGTTGCCCTAGGCGATGGGATCAGTTCGGGCGTCCTAAGCATGTTCTAAGCAGCGTGTGCAATTCCCGGTCCCGTTTCTATATCCTTGCCCGCCCAGGCCTACCGCTCCGGAAAAAGCGAGCACCAGACGCGGACGAGACGGGGAAAATTGGAACAATGAGAGGCTAGGTAGGTAGCTTTTCCCAAAAACCGGGCAATGCAGGAGATCCACAACCACAGGCGCAACATAATCTCCGGTCTTCCATTTGTGCCATCACCAACCATCCCCCCCCCCCCCCCCCCCCCTCTCTGTCTTCCTCATCGCAAGAGATCTACGCTGGCCGTGCAGCTGAACCACACCCGAATGGAAAGTTTCATTGCAACATATCTTCAGACCCCGGTCTCCTAGGCCGCCGTACATCATTTCCCTGTTTTATGCATGACAACGTATCGAGATAAAGCAGTCCCGAGAGTACAAGTGTGCCCTGCCCCTGTGTGTGTGTGTGTGGGTGGGTGTGTTTGTGCTGCGGGCGCATTATGAAGGAGTACGAAAGCTATCAAGTGCATTCCGACTGCGAAAATGCTGCTACACTCCCTGCACACGCTGCACCGGGCACGCTGAAAGGCATCGGAACGTTTCCGGCTGGCGAGAAACCGGGTGTCATCGAGGCGGTGGTGGTCGTGCGGAGAGGCAATAAAAAGACATTTCCCAGAGATAACCGAGACCGGGACGGTGGGTTCAGGAATGTTCCACCACTCCGGTCGGTGTCGGCAGGAGGTGGTAGGAGAACCTGGACGACTTTGCCACACTAGCCAGCTCAGGAAGGTGCAGGGAACGGCGACAACAACGGCACACAACCCGGCCATGCACGGCTACACAGTTACACCTCGACACCTCCACCAAAGATGAGCAGCGTCAGCGTCCGACGGTGCCGGCGCCGTTCTCGTCGCCCTTATGTCGTCTTTTGTGGTGTTTTCTCGCATGATGCAATTAGTATGAAAGTGTCGTCCGAGCGAATAAATAAGCTCTTTTCCGCATTCATCCGTTATTTTTCCTGACCCAAATCCCACAATTCTTCTTCTCGAATTATCTTCCCTCCCCCCTCCCCCTTCCCCATCCCTTTGATTCTTCGCAGCTAATGCTCGTCCACCGTGTCTGTCACCAAACGCTGGCTAAGCCCCCCGTTACTGGGCAGTGAGATGAAAAGTTGCTAGGGAAAAGTTTGTCCGGTTCGTTCCGGGGGTTTTGTGTGTGTGTGTGTGTGTGTGTCACCCTTCCCTTCACCTGCCGACCTCCGGTGGCCAGAATTGGCTAAATGAAGAGCGCTTCATGCGGCCGGATAAAGAACGCTTCCCGGTTTCACTGTCTCGTTTCTCTTTCGCTCCAACCTTCGATGCTACGCACTTCGCCGTGGATCACGGGAGGGATGACCGAAACCGGGGCACTTCCACGCCCGGCTTTTTCCCCAAAAAAGCGTCGTCGAGGTGTTAAACGAAGTGCCAAAGCTGAAAAAGCCGGATTAGGCAGCGCAATAACCGCACCTCGGTAACGTCGGTGCCGCTCTAGTGTCCGCAGACTTTATGCGCTGGCCGGCCTGAGGGACGCCGACGCCATCTTTCATCTCCCTGGAGTACCGTGCCCGTAGAGGTTGGATGGTTGGGAGAACTGTGCTTCGTTTTCAGTTCACACCCGAACCAAGCAACTGCATCGCCTGGCGAACGGGAAAATCGTGTTAGGATTTCCGATTGTTCGTTCGAGACAAGCGTTCGCATAGTTTTCGGAGGTCTCGCCCGACCGACAGCGTTGGCCAGGGAAGCATAACCCCAACCATGGGAAGTTGTTGCGCCTGGTTGCACGCATTAAATTCCTAAACCACCGAAAGGCGCCAACGGTTGAACCTTGTTGTGCATTTGCGTTTTCCCTCGGCTTCAACTGTATTTCAGAAAGGATGATGCGATGTTCCTCTGCGTACCGTTGGTCCACAGAGTACAGAATGTAACAGTAACCTGGAACCGATTGAACGATTCCCAGAACCGACTAGTGGAGAGCAGGATTTCTCTGCAAATTGGTTGCCGGTACAATCCTCGTATCGTTAAATCGGCATGTAACAGATTTGCTCCAGAACATCCTGCCACAGGCTGAGATGGTTTAACAAAGCACTTTTTCCCGTAATTCCTCGATACGTAAAGGAGAGTTGTTGGAAATTTTACTTGTAGACAACTTTTTTTCCGAATCGATGCGCCGGACTTTTGAAACTAGTCGATCAGTTGTACACTTTGTAAAACCCCCGGCTCGACCTACTTCCCTTCCGTCCCTGATCAGTTTCATGTACCGTTTCCACTCGTAGTGAACAATAGGAACCAAGTCTCTTCTGGTTCGACGTGTGCTGATTGATAAATCCCTTCAATTTTACCACCGAGGATAGAGTGATGAATTGACGAATTCACCATCCTCGCAGTCTCTCAGAAATGGACCGGACGGCCGGACGAGCTCATTTCTCTGCGGCATCCGGCATTCAAAAGAATTTTTAAAATTAAATACCACCGCACGGAGCAACGCCGATAAAACTCATCAATCATTCGTCCTTTTTTTTTGCTGCCAGCGAAAGAGTACAAACACAACATTTTCCAAACAATCTTCTGGGCCAGCGGTGGGCTCGCAAACTTTGCAAATCCAGGCGTAAATGTACTCGCCTCGGAAGACCGGGCCCAACCATTGTGTTACCTAGGAAAAGGCCCGGTGCGGTGTGCGGCGGTGGAGCTATTTATTTTTCCGCCGTTCCGGGAACGCGATCCCGAGTTTTCCCCGATTCAATCAATTTCGTCTTAATTACAATCCGGAAAAGGGTTTCGGTGGAGCGCTTGGTGCTGTCGAAGAAAGGACGCTGGTTCAAAATGGACACATTCTTAATTTTTCTACCTTTCAGACCAGTTTCTTATCATTCTTCTTCTTTATAAATGGGTATTTCCTAATCATGTCTTTAAACCCTTGTCAAAAAATAATTATTATGCAATGTGCTTAAACTGCTTTAACTCGGAACGAGAGACATTCCAAATTTTTCCACTTTCCAATCATCCAAACCAGTGTCTAAATCATATCTCACTCCAGGCCGTTCTAGGGAAACGGCACAACGACAAAAACCATCAAGTGTCACCAGATTGCTCGCAGATTCTCCCGGGGACATCGTTTCTACCGAATGCGACCAATTCGGGAGAAAGTAATTTGACGAATAATTAATGTTTCAACGAGCCAAACACCGCAATCTGTACGCTCGAGTTGCGTGGTTCTCGATGGTGGTCTTATTCGTTTTTCTTCGGTTTATTGTCGTTGCCCTTCTTTAACTAGAACCAAAACCGAGCGCCGTTTAAGGCGGGAAATAAAGCCGTGCCCTCGCGGGGACATACGCCGTCGGACGCGAGCGCGAAGCCACCAACGAGGCAACAAATTTTCATTTACTTTCCCCCGGAAACCATCATCGACCGATGCTCGTGTTCTGCTTTTCACCGAAGCTCGGTTGCGGTGGGTTGCGTTTCCTACTTCTTCGCCTAGTTACTGAACTTGCCGGTTCTGGCACCCTTTGCCGCGCGCCGGGCAACTTTTAATTCAATTTAATTTAATTTATTTCATTTTGTCATGCACTAATATTACGTATGGATGTTTGTGTTGCTTCCACCGGGGCGCGTTCGCCTTCCGGGGTCCGGCGCAGCAAAAAAAACAAAAATCCAACCAACCCACGTCCTCGGTGAACCGGCACCGCAACTTCCCTTTCACTTCCTCTACGCTCCGAAGCGAGAAAAATTATTACCACTCACTCTCTTTCTCGTTCTCTATCCGGCGTTTTGCTTGCCCGTCGCTGCGCGGGGAAACATGTGATGGGACTGCTTTAACTCTGCCGGACGACCGCTTGCAGAGTTTTCACACGTGCATTAGCCCGGCTGGGTGGGTGGGAAAAATCGAGTAATATCTCCCACGCCGTGTAGTATCCGACGGCGGAGCACCTCCCTTCGGCAATCGGTACCACCGCCGCCTGCTCGGCTCTTCGGGTGGCCAAAGTTTGCCAACCATGTACACAATTTTGCCAGGACACGCTCGGGTGAGACCAGAGCCGGCAAGTCCGGAGGGCACAGAATCTTTTATTCCCTTCCTTGCGAGTCTTTTTCTTCTGTGTTTCTTCTGGCTCCTTCTGTTGCTCCTTCTGTTGCTCCAGTTTCTTGCGCTCCGCTCGTGGTGGCTTCAAAAACTTTTGCCCACGTTTTCCTGCCCAATGTTTCACCCAACGTGACGGTGGTGGTGTCTTTTTGTCTCTCGTACAACCACGCGCACAAACACACACACACACGGTATGGGTTCGGTATAGGGCCCTTTACCGGCCTTTTCCTAGTCACCGTTCATCTTAATAGCCCTGGTGATAATAGCACAAGCAAAAGCACCATCATCAAGAATAGCACTGGTAGGTGCCATGTCTTTTCTTTCCCTTTTTTTTTTTGTTTCTTTTGCTTTCCCCCTCCCGTGTACGGCAAAAAGCGGAATTTCATTCCAACCTGGCGACCTGGGAGATTTCCACTTACACAATACCGACTTGAGTTAAGCCATTCGGGCTCACTATTGTTCCCAGGAGCCGCATGTCAGAGTTTGCCGAGGATGCTGGGCTGCTCTCGACTCTGGCTGGCCTACGGAGAAACGCCGGGGAAGCCGGAACGGGACCCGGATAAGGCAGCACCTGGAGAGGGAAGGTCCGGGGTTTCGGAAGGATGTCAGAGAACACCAGACAAAACTACCCATTCTGGAACGGCAAAAGACACTCCTTTCCTGGGTTTTTTGTTCCAGCGCAAGTTGGTTCTCGTGATTTTTCTCTCCCATTTTCCTTTTTTTTAACTTCTCACCCCCTTTCTCCCTTCATCATCCACGGGTCCCATCCCGTAACTAGGCTTATCCCGTCGGGTTCCGCAGTGCCACACCTCACGGAGGAGGCCGGAGGGCCTAGGGCCTTTAATTCAATACAATTTATTCTCTGTACGTATGCCAATTTTCATTTGTCACCCTTGAGCCATAAGCCCGCCGGTGGACGGAACAAAGCGCCGGTGTCCCACATTCGTTTCGTCGGTTCGGACGCGGCAGGCAGGCAGGCAGGCAGGAGCGGCAGGAGCCTCTTTGGCGCCGTGCTATCGTTCCCATGGAAAAACCTCCCGGGCACCGGATACGCATCCTAATGGGCTCCATGGAGAGGACACTTTTACCTTTACACTTGTCAATTAACATCACCACACCGCCGGCGGACTCTTTTCGAAATACTGCTCCGGCTGCAACATCTAGGGTTTGCTCTTTTCGCTTCTATATGTCCGGGGTTCTTTTTTTTTTTCTTTTTTGCTACGTAACTTTTCTTCTGCACCTTTTGTGCCACGAGAGGACGCTGGAAAGAGCATTGATTGAACCACACTTCACCGTCGCCCTTCTGCCAGTGTTTCTTCGTTCTCATTGATTGCCTCTCACCCTGACTCTTTTTCTCTCCCTTCCACAGGCCTACTAAGACTGCAGCAGATCTACCAGGGGCTCCGGCCGGGCAACGAAACGTTCCACGTCGAGACGGTGAAGCGGATAGCGAACGTGAGCGATGCGATCGAGTTTCTGCGCACCATCGAGGAGCTGAACCGCTGGTCCCGGAAGCACATCGTCCTCGACTGCAGCACCGAGCTCGCCAAGGACATCGTGGTCAGCCACGTCCGAGACATCACGCTCGGCAAGCGGACCTACCACTATCTACTGAGTGGGCTGGTAAGTGTTTCGTACGCCCTCTCGCCTCGCCCCGGCAAGAATCTGGACGAGAGGAACGATTTCCCTTTTTTTTTGTTCCTTCCACCCGGACCCTCTTCAATTGCCATCTTGTTCTTCCATGCCGAACGCGCGCACGTCCGTGAAGCGGGAAGAAATAACACTCGTAGGTGTCACGCTCAATCGAATGCCAGTGGGAAAATATTAGCATACGATCGAACGTTCCCTTTGAACAGGCCGGCTGGACATGGAAATGGTTCCGGGTAGATTGAACTGCCATGCTACTGACACAAGACACTCACACACACACACACACCGGCAGGACACGAATGACACGATGGCCCGATAGGATGTCTTCTTCCGCCTGCGTAGGGCAGTCGGTAGCATTTGGAATTAATAATAGAAGCCAGTGATTAGTTTCGTTCTCCGGCCCCCTGTTGGGTGAAGCCAGCCCAGTGCTCTTCTTTGTCTCGGGCCGGACTGCAGCATGAAATTAATCTCGTTCACTACAGTTAAAGTAAGACCCGTTATCCATTTCCAGCCATTTTCCACCCGCAAGTGTCCGCCGGTAGAGAAAGGGAGCTGGTGAGACGGGAAGCAAAAAGACGAGGGCTGCTGGCAAGAGATTTCTCCTGATAAATGCAACTGCGGATGGCAGCCTCGGCAGTGTTGCTCCGGTGTCGGGTTTGGATTTCTTCTACGGTGGCACTATCTCTTCATCTAAAGAAATCCCTAGCATTTTCCCCGGCATCTCCTCGTCCGTTTGGCGGCAGGCAAAGGCCAGTGAGAGGTGGGTGTGGGTGGCACGGGATAATCACAGCAATCCAAGACCCGTCCGAAACACCGAATACCGTGCACACCAAACAACCCCGGGGCGCAACTACTGGCGTACGGCAGTAAAAACTAGTTCCACCAGTTTTATGCTTTTCCACTTAAGCGTCCAACATCAAGCAACGGAGCAGGATAACCGTGGCATCATCCGTTAGCTGGCTTTCCTACTAAGAGGCACACACACACCAACATACACCTCCAAGCAGACAGCACTCAGCCATGTATACATCGGTGTCGGAGGCGGTGGCTTCCCCTTCCGGCGGCCAAATGCATCCCCTGGAAGCTATCAAAATCAAATTTAATGCCCTTTTCACGCCCGATGACGTCATTGATGGGAGCATTTCAGCAAAATCCACACCCTTTTCCAGCGCGCTGCGTGCAAAGTCACCCCGACCCCCGCCGCTACTCCGGCCCCCGCAATGAAAGCCATCACCTATCAAACCTTGCGCCTTGCGTGCCCTCGTGGTGAAGTGGGATGGCGAGGAAAAAGAAAAAATCTTTACTACCACAATCAAGCTGCCGGATTGTGCCGGAGATTTCGGTTTCCATTTGGCCCGGGCTCTTGGGTAACGCTTGGGAAGTGAGTTAGGTGCCAGTCCGCATCACATTGCTGCTCGCTCCACCAGAAGTGCCTTTACCGGCAAAGCCATGCTCCTTGCGGTTCTTCTGTTTAACATTGCATGAAATTACCTTCTATTTCGATGGAAAATATGTACGTGTAATGCTTGCCGGTGGTACGGCGCCACAACAGAAGGAATAGTTGTCCTACCGGTCGCCGCTGACGTTGCCTCCCGTACAGAGCGTCATCGCCGAGTGCTCGTTGCGTGCCTACCTTCAATAGAGAATAATCTCACCCTCGAGTGTGATGGTGCACGGTCGAAGGGAAGGAACATGGAGGATATGTGCTACCCCCTCCTCCCTTTGGAGCAGTACAATTTCTGCGACTCGTTGGAGATTTTCCCCGGGGCGAATCACCATCCATTAAGTGCGGGTGGAAAGCGAGCGACGCTGGATGACTAGGCCAATCACAACCACCACCAAGATGCTGGCAGGGTGATTAGCCAAACCATAAACGCTCGCTAGATCGTCAGCAATCGAAATGTCGACCGCAAGACTTTGATTCAAATTCGACTCGGCGGTTGGACGCGGGGGGGTCGGGTGAAGAAACTTTACCGATTACACTCCACGCACACGATCGGTTTTGCTCGAGCTTGGAACCCTTCTCTGCCATCCGTCAAGAAGACGGTTGTCTCGTGCAACTTTCCACCGCCGCCGCCGTGACGGCTTTGCCGCGCCAAAACGAACGCATTTCGCTCAGATAGATGGCACATTTTGGGCGAAACTTTTGCACCGTTTGACAGTTAACTGCCGGTGACGGGTGCGCATCCCCCGGGGGCGGCCGAACTATCCAGCGTGTGTGTGAGTGTGTGGGACAGTGCCGGGTACTTTCACCACGCTTCAGGTGGTGCAGTTGAGTTGCGATTGTTATTGCCGCAGCATTAAGCAATTTTGTCCCGAACGAAACGACACCGTCATTCGTTTCCGTCCGTTTTGCCTAGCCTTTTCGAGACTGGAAGCACCTGGCTGGAAGAGAGAGGAAAGGGAGAAGATTGATGAGAGACTCCATCCTCCAGCAGTAATTACCATCGTGCACAGTATCGTAGCATGCCGTGTCGTGCTATTGTTCGAGGTGCTGATTTCGCATAAAACTGGCTTAAACCACCGGCACACTTTCAGCATGATTTATTCGGTGAGTTTCCATTTCCAAGATCCAAGGGTCGGGTTCGTGTTTTGAGGGGTATTAAACAAGCATAAACTTGTGGAAATGTGTTTGGCGTTGCATGTCCACCGGCTGAAGGTGCTACCGAAAAGCAAACAGTACCCCAAAGCGGAGGAGCAATGATAACACCTCACCTTCAGCGAAGTTGTCCTCGGCCCTGCCCGGAAGGGGGAATCAAAACTGGTCCGCAATTAGTAGCGCCGACAACTGGCAGAAGGATTTGCTAGTCGAGCTTCGGTGGTGGACCTAGGGTAAGATAGTACACATTACACCGCTCGTTAAATGGTTCAATCATCTGGAAGGCACACTAGTTGGCCCGAGGCCGGCAATAATAGCATCCGAAGGGTGTACCCTTTGCCCTCCAGCTCTACCCGTTGAAGATAAAGTAATGCACACGTCGGACGGCGAGGAGCTCGTGTGGAAGCTTTCCGCTCCGAAAGCTAACGTAACGCAGGTCCCTCGAGCGCACTGAAACGCGTCGACGACGGCGAGGGAGTGCTCCGGTATTGCTTGGTTCATATTTAATATTTCAATTAGAGCGTATCATAATTTAGGAGAAGGACTTCCGGGCCCCCGGCACGAAACCCAACGGGTGTGGCTGAACATTCATCCAGTGGAAACTAATTTATGGTTTCCCGTATTCACTCCCTCGGGTAGCAGAGAATGAGACAAAGAGCTAGAAAGAGTGAGAGAGAAAGAGAAAGAGCAGAAAACGGAAGAAGCACCGACACTGCTAACCTTGGTGAGATAAGCAACTTCAAGGAGGGAAAGTTGTGCTTCATGAAATAAACATAAAAGGCGGTGGAAGGCCCGGAGGATGGTACGGAAAAGCGAACACTCCAGCGCACTCGAATGTCAGTGCCAGGGCCGAAAAGTAATACACCGCTGCCGCACGACGGCGACCCAGCATTCCAGCAGGCATTACAGGACGGCGACGCATCCCGACGTGAAGCTTGAAAACATTCCTGGATTATGTGGTCGGTCACCGTATGTCAACATTTCCTTACATAAAAGGCATGGGAAGAGGCAGCTCTTGCTCGATTCACCCTGGAAGAATGTTTATGTTTGTGTGCGAATGGCAATGGTGAGCTAGAAACGAGGGTATGCCCACGCTGGCCCTCCCATTCCCTTTCCCGGTGTATTTTTCCCGCCACTTACCACATTCGCTCCCGGCTGCAGTTCCGTGTACGATAGCCTTCAGTTTTTTTTTTATTTCAACATCCCGCTGCTGATGCTCTCATCACCGGGACGGTCAACCACCAGTCTGTGTGGATCAACGATGTTCTTTTCACATGCTCTTGTCTTCAGAAAAGCTGAACGTAAACCGCAAAATGAAATATACTGCCTGCACGCCTGCATCGGTTGCCGTTGGAAACTGTAAGACATGGCAAGCTGTAATGAAAAGGGCGAGTGAAAGAAATAGAGAGTAAGAGAGAGGTAGATAGTGAAATAGAAAGGATAAAGCTAGTTGCTTCATTAGCAAATTACTTTTAAGTCCTCGCTAAATATGAACGGCATTAGTCGGTCCCGATCCAAGTAAGCCCTTTGTTATTGAAGAAAATTAACACTCAGTAGCCGTTGGTGAAGTGGACCTCGAGGGTATGTTTAGCAATCGACTCAACATTTAAATCTAGTGTGAATATAAGGAATACATTAGTTTGTATCCTGTTATAGATCGAGAGCGAATCATTGAAAGAAACGGACGTGTTTCGCGAAGATACATGCGCTCATTAGACTATCCATAAATAGAACTGGAAGAGATATCTTGGTACACAGAAGTTGGAATGTAAACCTTCAGAGGCATCAGAGGTTGAAAAGCGCCCGATGGAAGTAACGAACCGCCCAACAGACCCCGGTAGGCAAGCAAATACCACAAAATACACAACGGAGCGCTTCCGCTACAGCTCCTCTCCTACACACACATGGGCGAGCTGAAGGACGATGGTTTAGGGCAATCCAGACCAGTGGCTTGATCCTTCCAGGCAGGACGGCAACACGACATGCGTGGAAGTTGAGCGACCGTGGCGAGCCCGAAAGGACGTGAAACAAATTGAATTTTATTCAGCTGAAAATTTCTATTTGCATTCCATTTCAAAGCAGGAAATTGCTGTTGTTGTTGATGTGGTCCTGTGGCTCCCACCGGACAGGCTACTGACGGCTGTGTCCGATGTAGCACGCCCCTGCCGAGGGTCTGGCTTGGTCAGCTGACCGGCATGGACAGTGGAAAGGGTGTGGCTGAGGGTAAAGATTCGCCAGAAGTGACTCCACTGTAGCTTGCATTATTTTAGTCCATGTTTGTCCATAAGTTTACTGTGCTTTCTTTCAATGAAACTATTCGTTCGACCATCGAGGAGTGCGTCGCACTGTTGGCAAGAGATTGGTCATAAATCGTGGGGTTAAAAGCTGCAGAAAGTACTAGATACGCTTTGCGTTAAGTCGTAACCATTTCAGAATTATTTCAGTGCTTTTGGAAAAAGTATAACAAACCTAAACCATGCCTTTAAACATTTGTAACCACATAGGTTTGGATTAACATGGACGTCGTCTCACTGGCCTTGCATTTACAATCCAAACGCAGCTACATGAATGTCAACTAGCTGATGATGTGGTGGTTGTGCTTGCGGCCATCGCTTGTTGATAGCTGCGTCGGTTAGTGAGAAACAATAGCTCCGATGATCCTGCCAGTGAACCAAAGCAAACGTTTACTTCCTCCATCCCCCCAGCCTGCTATTGATCGTGTTCATCATTAACGTCGCTGCGTTGCCCACAGCCTCAGATGACGAAGCTCGTTTGCCTCGGTGAGCCGGGTTGCAGCCGAAAACATAGCCGAAGGTGGCTAACCGCAACAAGATTCGCAAACAAACCGCACCTGCTGTTGCTTCCGTCCCGTTCAGCCTTCCCCGCCCGTCCTACCGGAAGGATAACATATGGCACGGGGAAAGTGCCGTGTTGCTATGTTGCGCTGGTGGTCGACAAACGAACGCACGGGCGAATGTCGAAGCGAAACCCAACCGAGCCGTGTTTCACTCAATCATTGGGAATGTTTCGAGCGAATAATCAAAGGGTCCTCCCCTTCCCCCCATCGGCCACCACTCAAGGTGGTTTCCTCAAGCGTTTCCTCAGCCGTAAGCCTTACGAGTGCAAAGAAGCATTTCCGCCCGGTGTGTAACTGTTTTCCACCAAACTGTTGGCTGTGCCGGTTCGTTTGCTCCATGACGGCATGCGAGTGTTCTGTGGTCATGGTCAAGCAACCATTTCACCCCATCCATCATGCCCCCATCCCGCTTCCCCGCTACCATGGGTGGATTTCATGCCATCCCATTCCCATTTTCGCTTCCCTTCCCTTCGCTGCTGCAAGGGATTTTAAGCAAGAAGTCGACGGCTCCGGGTGGAAAAGGTCCTTAGCAGCTCGGCAAACTCCCCGGGACCACCGGTTGGAATCCTGCTAATTGCTTTAAACGTAACACGCCAGCAACCGCAGCCAACACAAAACCGTAAGCCGTCCGTGCCGAGGCTCGTTCGTACGAACCGATCACTGGAATGGAAGGGATTCGTTTTGTCGCTTGAAATAACATTTACGATCGATGCGCTTCACCTCTCGCCGGCGAGTGAGAAGCCCAGCACCGAAGGAACCTGACCCGTTTGATGACGTAGAAACGCCGCACACGGCGACATTGTACGGGCAATCGACACGACCGCCCATTGTAGCATAATTTCTCCCGGTGGCAGACGGTGCTCAAGAAATTACCGCTACCCACATTGAACCGGGTTGAATTGCGGAACGGAAGTGTGCAGCTGCAGGTAAATAGGCAAGGTTACTTACTTCCGACTACAGCCAGCCCAAGCCATCGGCTTTCATCGCAGCCCGACTGCTACGGTATCGGTAAATAGCATCCGGGCATCCCGCAGCCCCATTGTTTCGCTTTTCTCCGTGTGCACGAGTGCGGAGCGGCTACGCTCGACAAATTTTACAAATTGAATGCGGAGGAAAGGCAAAAGCCACATGAGAAAGAATCGATTCCCGGCCGATGGCTCGATGCCGATGAGTGGCGCTGTGGTTATGGTGCACTTGCATGTACCGCAAGCCAGCGCAGTTTGTGTCAAAGGGCTACTTGGCCGAGGCAGCGCATAGGCGAACTTTGCACATTCCGACCGGCTGATGGAGGCGCCTGGTGGTTCATGATATGATTTTTAGCAGTCGACAGCATTGAAACAGTTATGCGATAAATGTTTCACGTACAGTAACGCTCACCAGTGTGGCTATCATTTCACACGTCAAAGGACATTTTTAAATTTTAACATTCTAATTGAGGGTGAAAATCATTATTACGCTTTAGCGGTAATTAAGCACAATTTCACATCAAAGAATCTCCAACATCAAGTCGCTCGAACATTCGTGGAGTAGAATCTCACCCATCGTGTTGATATGCAGGGCCCACAAGGGTATCCTACTCCCCCGATCATGTAGAAAATATAAACGATATAAAATAAAAGCAACGCCAAAAAATACACGGTTGGTTGCTGGGTCGCTGGGTAGCGGGTGTTACAGTTCTCGCCCTTGTATCGCTTTCCACCGAACGGTAAACGGATATGTCGGTTTTTACGTAACATAAACGGGCCCCCCAAAATGGAAGAGGGGGAAAAAGGGTGGAGAATGGCAAAGCGACCATTAGTAACGACCTTCGACCGACCGACCCATCTCGTTGATCATGTACCGTTTATCTTGCATGCTTATTCCATCTATCACTAACCATCTTATCTAACTTTTACGGTTGCTCGCTTTTTATCGTTTACTGCCCATTTCCGCCCACGCTCCCGCCATGGTGATTTCCAAATTTCCACCCCGGCACACATGGGCCGGATTCTTGACAGGGGCCAAATGTGTGCCGTACCGGGACAAATCGATCGAACGTACGTATCCCTCGGTTTCGGAAGGATTGCCCAACTGCACGCTACTTGCCGTAACTTTGCTCTCTCCCTCCGAAACGTTCGAAGCCGATCCGTTCGATCGGAATATCGTATTTCACTTCGTTGTGGGGAGGGAGGGGGAGAGAGTTTGGCAAAAGGAGCAGCCTTCGACTCATCCCCGCACACACGCAAAACCATCTGAGTGGAATCCCGAATGTATAGACCAGTCTCCGCGGGTGGCGAACCGGCTCGAGCATAATAGAATCGGGAAGCAAACCTCGGTACAACACCACCAGTCAATAGATATGATTTAACATAAATAGAGTACGCTCTTCCTCGCTTTCGATGGCCCCCTCCTGCTGCTGCTCCTGCTGCTGCTTCTGACATGCTACCCTCGAGCAGGCCTTCCTTGGTGATTCGATCGTCCGCTTCTTCTGCCCCGAACAGGCCGACGTGTACCTCGTGCTCGACGTTGATGCTCCGCTTTTTGCAAGTCACATCCGAAGTTTGCTTTATCTATTATCTCTAGCCGTACATAACACATGCTCACCAGTAGCCTGCCAACGAGGTCGGCCATGCACAACTACGATTTCGTTGCTCATTCGCCGCTCCCTGACCGCGTCCTCGCCACCGGGGCCTTCCGGGTTAGGTAGCATGTCAGTGTCGGTTCGGTGTCCGTACACGGTGCCTAGATTCGGTGCCTGTTTCCTGAACTCCGTCACCCCAGAGCACCGTAGCGCTTCCGGTAGCCCCATCGGCTGGCTCGGCCGGGGTCCACCTTATGCCTTTTAGAGCGATTGGAAGAAAAACGACCACTTCATCACTAACTGAGCCTGGCCGACAGGACGCTGGTGCACGTTTGCTCAGTTTAACCGTGTGGGAAAAGTTCCCACCAATACATAGGGGAGGGGCATGGGGGGAGCACGAGTTTTGTGCGCAAAATTACACGTATTGATGTCTGCAAACGAACGACGCGGCGTGGAGAAAGCAAGTTTCAATCAAGACGCCGAAAATCTACACTCCCTGGTCGAACTTAAAACGATTGAAGTTTTTCCCGCCGCATCCCGCGCACCGTCGATCAAAAGTTTTTTTTTTCCGGCACCCGGTGTGGTGAAAAATACCTGCACGAGATTTATTATTTGTACCGGGCGCGTTGCGAAAGCAAAATCGTTTCTAAATGTTCCACAATGAAAATAAAACCATTCACCGTTCGACCTTTTAGGTGGATTGGAGCCATTTCTCTTCCCGCGTACTAACAGTGCTCCGGTTGTTTTTGTTTCTTTCTTCCTTTTCTTATCTGCCCGGTGTCCTCCTCCTCTTCCTCCTCCTCCTCCCACTCAACACTCGCAGGTGATGGATGATCGCTGGGAAAGTGAAGTTATCGAGTACGGCGCAATCAATATCACCGGCTTCCGGATCGTCGATACGAGCAAAAAGTACGTCAAGGAGTTCCTTGATGGATGGAAGCGATTAGATCCGACCACATCGCAGGGCGCCGGCAAGGAGCTGATCTCGGCCCAGGCGGCCCTGATGTACGACGCCGTGTTCGTGCTGGTGGAGGCGTTCTCGAAGATTATGCGCAAAAAGCCGGACCAGTTCCGGGCGTACACGATGCGCAACCGGGGTCAGCCGTTCAACCTGCCCACCAACGGGACCCGCACGCTCGACTGCAACACCTCCAAGGGCTGGGTGACCCCGTGGGAGCACGGTGATAAAATTTCACGCTACCTGCGTAAGGTAAGTGGGGAAACCTTGCCATCGGCCTTGAACGGGCCCCCGAAATTCGGTGCGGGCGATCGAGATGTGTGGGGTTTTTTTTCTTCTCCTCCCCTCCATTCCGTTTGATTCTTCATCTCCGAGCCCGGCTAAACCAACGCTGCCAGTTGCAGTGCGAAACGACGGTCTGTTCCGTTGCCAATCGGGGCAGGATTTATGAGACCATGATGCATTATTATGGCCACCGGTCTTTATTTATACTGCCGCCACGGCCAGGAGCGTCGCCAGAAGCGAACCCGCTTGCCGCTTACTGTTAGCTAATATCGTTTTGTATTTTCTCTCCCTTTCTCTTTCTCTCTTTTTCTCTTTTTCCTTTCCTTCGGTACACGGGTCGGTAAAATGGTACAAATTTTACACCTTCTCTATCCTCTGGCCGTGATTGGACATTTGGCGATGGTCCAAATGAAAACCAAAATAATAATAATAAAAAAAAAAACTTCCGCCCCTCCCGGGATGACTACAACATCGGTTGCTTTATCGCCGGGTCCGCCGGGTTTTACGACCGTCCCGACACACACGCACCTTTAAACAAACCCGCACCCGGGGGTTTCGCAGGTGGAAATATCCGGCCTCACCGGCGACATCAGGTTCAACGAGGACGGCAAGCGGCAGAACTACACGCTGCACGTGGTCGAGATGACGGTGAACAGTGCGATGGTGAAGGTGGCCGAGTGGTCGGACGAGGCCGGGCTAGCGCCGATCGTCGCCAAGTACACCCGGCTGAAGACGGACATGCACTACGAGCGGAACAAGACCTACATCGTGACGACCATCATCGAGGAGCCGTACATCATGCTGCGGCAGCCGGAGCCGGGCGAGACGCTCGAGACGAACGAGCGCTTCGAGGGCTACTGCAAGGATCTGGCGGAGCTGGTGGCGAAAAAACTCGGCATCAACTGTACGTACACCGGTCGGCTGTTTGTCTACCACCTGCCTGTTCCCGTTCCTGACGCGCCTCCTTCTCCTCTTCCCGGCCTCATCGAAGACAAACTGTCCCCTCGGCAAATTCTTCGACGAACGCGTCCCTGTAACCAGAGCCGCTCTTTCGGAAGCTTCACCAATAACGTTCGACTTCTCGATAGGCAAACTCGGAAACGGGCGAACGGCAAACGACAGGGCCTGTGGGTCCATGTTTTCCTGTTGACTGGACCATGTTTGCGAAACAATTTTAGAAGCCAGGTCCACCGGCGGCAACATGCACCTGCTGGCGTGGGAATCATGACTTAACGTTTTGGTTTTTTTTTTTTTGTGTGTTCCTTCCCTCCCTTTAACGCAACCTGTGCGTTGCCGTTCTGAACACTTCATTTACGTTTCAGGCTCCTCGTTACGAAGTAATTACGGGAACCGGCTGAACGATGCAAGTAGCCCTAGGGCGCTTCTTCCGGTCCGTTTCTTTTTGATTTGGTTCCCCGGAAACCCATAGCCTCCTTGCAAAATACCTCTATATCATGGTGCCACTTGATTGCACATTGGCACAGAGGACTACCCGGGGTTGGCAGTTTGTGTTTGAAAAGTAAAATGGGGCTGATAATTTTACCACTTTTAATTAAAACTCCGTTACCGCTACGCTTTACCAGCTCCGCTCAATGGTCGACCCATTTCGTAGGGGTTGAACCGGGCATCGAAGGATCATCGATTATTCATGCACTCTTTCGGAAACATGCTAAAGTTGTCAGTTACTGTTTTTCTTCGGAGGTTTTTTTTTGCTTTTCTTACTGTTTACCCCCCTGGCTTTGGTTGACTTTGGCACAGAGCCCCAGTAAAGGTTGCTTCTGCTAGGAAGGAAGCCTAGAAAGATTCCCTATCGAACGTGCGATGGTTTGAGGAAGGTACGTTTCATGCAGAGCATCGTACCAGGTATGGTACGAAAAAAACCCTCTTGTTTGTACAGCTTCCCATCGACCTTTGGGGGTATCTTGCGTATGAACCTACAAATCATAAGTCATGTACAAAATTGCTGAAAACTCATTACCACCTCTCCTTGAATCAATTATGAGGGCTCGATGAAAGCTGACACACAGCTGCACTTTTGATGAGCAAACAAACGTGAGGTGTCAACGGAAACAAGGAAGACAAACAATGTGCAACGATGAGCTTAAAATACCAGGGTAGTTCGAGCGTTCCTCCAGGCGAAACTTTAAATGTTTGATGTTTGTTACTGCATCTTCTTAAAGATATCACTCCTCGGAACATAGTAGCTGTCCGTTGTGGTGTAAATAGTAATCGAACGATTGTTGATGCATAGTATTTCCTTTCCCGCTGTATCGCGAATGACGAACGATTTAATTGGAATAGATCACGATGAAAGGAAAGGATTTTAAAGGCATGTAAAGGATTTTAGCAATTTACGCCGGGAAGGAATCGCAGGGAACACAAAAAACACGATTCTTCGGATAGCGAGGATCGGATAGTTTGTAATTCCAACCCGGACAAAACATTCCCATCAACAAACGCGGATTGATTCCAACCCTCTAATTAAACTCGCCTTCTCTCCCTGCTCTTCTTTTCTGTGCACGGAAGCGTTGACGTCAACTATGCGCCAAACTAATGACCCACATAGCCAGCGGAGATAAATACACGTAATGCGCCCCATCACGTCAATAGGCCATTCCGAGGCTATTCACGCTGCACTGAGCAGACATCGTAACGATGCCACCCATCCGCTACGTCCCGACCCGTCCCGGCCCGCATAATTACCCTACCCGGCTGGCTTTTCCGTGGAAAACCAGTGTTCCATATCTTCACCCCATCCCATCCCGCAACGAGCTGCTAAGCGTGGATTATGGTACAATATTTTACCGTATATTGAATATAAGCCCGCTGTGGCGCGTGTAAAGGTGGATGGCATCGTATTGGGCATCGTATTCCAGCACGCGCCATTGCCACTTGTTTTGATTAACACTGATACGGGCGGGATTAATGTTAAGCCCACCGCGCCAACGTATGGCATTTTTCATTTCCTTCTTTTTGCTGCGTTACTTCCTTTCATCCTAAGCCTCCACCAGCGTGTGCTGTGAAACTTTACCGGAAGCTGCCAGCGAGGAAGGTCGGCAGATAAAAGTTATCACATTTGAACCCAGGCAACATTTTGTTTTCTCCTCCCTGCTGGGGTGTATCGATCCTCTCCTCTCCTGCTCCTGCTCATTGGCATCGAATGTTCCGACTGTGTGCCTGGCCTGGCCCCTGACAGGGGATATATTTCATTAGGTAATCAAACTACCATGAAACGATTTGCGAGCCGCTGCCCTGCGTTCGAATCCTGCTCCTGTGTAGCTGTCACTGTCGATCGGACACACAGCGTAGCACAGTATCCCATTTTCACGCCTCTTTCACGACTGACCGCACCCGGGGCAACCGAAGGGGCAACCCTTTTTCCCAGGGCAACCCACAGGAAATAGCCGAAGGAGGAGGCGGCCATTTGCGGGCGGCTTGCCGGCAAAAGGGACAGCTCGGCTGGGAAAAGGCGAAACTTTTTGAAAGTTTATATTTGAAAACTTCCAAATTAGCTCCCTAGATAACGGACAATTTTCTTCCCCGTAGCCGTGGCCCGGTGTTGCTTTTGAAGTCGAACTCGTTGCGCTCCTTCCGCAGCCGCTTTTCCGAGCGAAATTATCCCATTCCTGCTAATGCCGATGTCGTTTGTGTATTTGTGTACTATGTGTGTGTGTGTGTGTGTGTGTGTGAGAGAGTTTTATTTTTCAGCTTCAAAAATGCGACCTCCTCCTAAACTTTTTACCCCTCTTGCTTCCGAAGAAGTATATCCAATATTGTCCGTCCTGTAGTTTCCACGATGGTTTCCTTCTGTGCACAGGGGAAAAAGTTACAATGACGCATCTTTCTGACGCTTTCCTCCTCTCGCTTTCCGCATCCCTTGCCATCTCGTTGCACTCTTCTCATCCCCCCGGCAGATGAACTGCGGATCGTGAAGGACGGCCAGTACGGGTCGGAAAACCCGGACGTCAAGGGTGGCTGGGACGGGATGGTGGGCGAGCTGGTGCGCCGTGAGGCGGACTTTGCCATCGCCCCGATGACCATCACGTCCGAGCGGGAGCGTGTCATCGACTTCAGCAAGCCGTTCATGTCGCTCGGCATCTCCATCATGATCAAGCGCCCGGTCAAGCAGAAGCCCGGCGTGTTTAGCTTTCTCAATCCGCTGTCCAAGGAGATATGGGTGAGTATGAGAGAGGCTCCACTGGTGGCGCATTTTGCTGCTCCTGCCGGGCTCTACCGGCGCACTAATGAGATCCAGCCGTGGTGCGGTGCCGTGGCCCACCTGGCCCCAGCGTTGGCTGGGTGCTCGGTTTCGGTAGCGCCCGCCGGTAAACATCATTAAATGCACGACCCTGACGAGTTGTCTCGGTGGTGTACACGATGCCAACGGTAGCCTCTGGCTGGATCTCTTTCTCTCTTCGCCATATATCCATTTCTAAATGCTGTATCTCGCTAACGCTTGCCGGTGTGTCTTCCGTCCGTCCAGGTTTGCGTCCTGTTCAGCTACTTCGGTGTCAGCATCGTCCTGTACATAGTGTCACGCTTCTCGCCCTTCGAATGGCGACTAGTTAATTATAACGGTAATTAATTTCTCCGTCCAAGGCACTCGGACGCGGCCCCATTAGGGTGCAAGTGTGCAGTGTGTTCCACCGTGACCCGCTAGACGGGTTCGAGAGCCCGCACATTCCCTCTGGTCGACCGGAGATGGCCAGAGCTGAGTTGTGAACACTTCCGGCGGAACACGTTGCACACACGGCACGATTGCCGCTGTGCAAAAGAACCCCTTGCTGCCAGCAGGCAACACTTATCTCATATGTTTTCTCTCGGTTTTCTACCATCACCCGTTTTTCCCACCATCGCCACCGGCTTCGATCGGATGCGTGACACAATTCTGTTGCTGCTTCTGCTACCCCCTCAACCGCTGCTGCCTCTTCTGGAACATCCGGGAATAATACGGGACGCCGTGAACTGCTTTGTGGCACACTTTATGGCTCGGACACCGGACGCTGGTCCCCGGGTACGATGCTGTTTGTCCTTTTGGCTGACACTGATGCTGCTGCTGCTGCTGCTACTTCCTCGCCTGTTCGTTGCTGTGGACAACCGGAAATGTCAGGCGAGCAACCGGACGCAGTGCCGCAGGCGACGGTAAATGAGTTTAGCATTCTCAACTCGTTCTGGTTCGCCCTGGGCGCGTTCATGCAGCAGGGCTGCGACATTTCGCCCCGCTCGATCTCGGGCCGGATCGTCGGCTCGGTCTGGTGGTTCTTCACGCTCATCCTGATCTCGTCCTACACGGCCAACCTGGCCGCCTTCCTAACGGTCGAGCGCATGGTCACGCCAATCAACTCCCCGGAGGATCTGGCCTCGCAAACCGAGGTCCAGTACGGCACGCTGATCCACGGCTCAACCTGGGACTTCTTCCGGGTAGGTAGCATCAGTAATCGCGCACTCATTCACACGCAAACACAGACATTCACAAGCTCACCCCCTCCCGTCGCTCCCGGGAGAATGCTCATTAATTTAATTTCTCCCCTTCCCGCCGCAACACACGCAACCCCGTGCGCTCCCTCGCCCTTCTGCGACCAGCAGAAGTCGCAAATCTCCCTGTACAGCCGCATGTGGGAGTACATGAACTCCCGGAAGCACGTCTTCGTGAAGACGTACGACGAGGGCATCCGGCGGGTGCGCACGTCCAAGGGCAAGTACGCACTGCTCATCGAGTCACCGAAGAACGACTACACCAACGAGCGCGAACCGTGCGACACGATGAAGGTCGGCCGGAACCTGGACGCGAAAGGATTCGGCATTGCCACGCCCTTGGGATCGCCGCTACGGTAAGTGGGAAATGTGTAGGGGAAATTGTTTGCCGGTGACCGCACGATTGAGCGATAGCAGAGGGGCGAGGAAAAGCGAGCGGAAATTTTCTTTACTTTCCACTGCAGTGCCGGTCCGGGTGAGAACGGGGGAGTGAAAAGCAGTAAAAAGTACGTGCACGGATTGTCCAAGCAGCAAAGGACATTAAACGAAACCTAAATTGCATGTTGGCATGGCATGCGTAACCGAAAGCTTCAAGGAGGAAGAAAAACACCGGCTACTCGAGCGACATCTTGCAGAAATTCGAAGAAGTTGTTACTCCTTAGCAGGAAGCTGCAAAAAGCTTTCTCAACACTTCCCGTTGCGTTGCGAAGAGCTTTCGTGGAAACGCTTGCGGGGTTTCGAAAATGTCCTGCAGTACTAGAGCAATGAACACGGGACAACTTGTTTCGAAAACATGTGTAGAGAAATACACTGAACTGCATTTCAATAGCATCATCGCTGTTCTTGTAGTTTAGATGAAATTTTCATTTCTTGTCTTCAAATTGGTTTTTTTTTCATTCCCGTCATGAACATAAAAAATGCCAACAGATTAAAATGTAGTTTTTAAATCATTTAACAAAATAACCGTTTGCTACTCATGTCTCAATTTTAAGACTTATTTCTCCTAAATTACGTTTGTATGAAGTAAAAATCGTAACTGGAAGTTTTCGTTGCATGAGCTTGAAACATTAGAACATGCTCGGTCATCAATCTTTTTCTTTTATCGACCGTCAAAATTCTTAGCCCATGGAGCCGCCTGGTCGAACCGGACAAAAAGTAACGCTGGTCACATGCAACGATAAGCATAGTTAAACTACCGTCACTATTGCTTTATTTCAATCGGTGAAATTTATTCTCTCCCCCCGTCCACTCCGGCCTTCCCTTTGACGGCGCGCCGCGAACAAATGATAATTTAGGACCTGCATACCTGCTGAAAAACCGAAATGCAAGACGGGTGATTTGTCCCCGACAGACCGTTGCGACCATGGATGAATTGAAACAATAAATGCAAACTCAACGCGACGGGCTAATCACCAAAGACCGAGAGCCGGAGGTTAGGAAAAACCGGCAGAACCGCTCGGCATGTCGAAATATTTACTCTTCGGTGCATGTTTCATTTTCGTGTGCATTTCCCTCACCATCATCCCCCCTCCGGGGCCGGCCGTGTTTGTGTGAACACTTTAGTAACCGACCTTTGGGTCGACAAATTGTGACAGCGACGGTATGCGCCAGGCGTGGCTTCACATTTACGGCACGCAAGGCCAAAAGGATCGTCGTGCACAACGGATTTGTTTGTTCTTTGTTACATGCCTTGCGAATGCATCCGGTTTTGCTTCATGGCGCTTTTTTAAAGTAGGTTTTACACCGAAACCCTTTTTTTCTGCCCGTTCTGGAATTTCCTTAGTGGATTGACTTGGAAATGAAACCAACAAAAAACTGTAGTTTCTAAATTTATGTAAAATGTCATACAGAAAAAAAGGTAGCCCTGGATAAAGGGGAGCAAGAAATGATAAAACAACGTACTGGTGAAAAGCGCTACAAAAACCAAAAAGTACACAAACCGTCACGTCATAGAAAATGTGAAAAAATTGAAACAAATCAACCGACCGTGTCCCATTAGTGCCGCACGAAAAGCTCCACGATGGCCATGCAGCAATTTTTTTTTTTTTTTGTCATCCCGTGCCAAGGGTGAAACTAGAAATGGAATGAAAACAAAAACCAAATCTCGGAGGCTCCACTTGTCTGTATGTGTGTGTGTGTTTTTGTATGAGGAAGGCGCCAGTGAAGCCTCTTATTCGCCAGGCAAATAGTAACAGGCCTCGGGGAACGGTAAATATAAAGAAAACAAAAACACCCGCCCTGCCGGTTCCCGCGAAAGAAAAAAAAAGACTCTTTCGGCTCGGTGCCGACACTGAACAGTTGCAGCTACGCTCTGCTGACAGTAGGTCACGGAAGGGCAGGGGGGTAAAAAAAAGAGCTACCGACGCGGAGATTGTGTCCGTGACCGGCAGGAGCGGAACTAGCCCGAAAGGGTCCCGGTGCGACATTATTCCACTACTGCATAATGAAGTAGCCTGGTCCGTGCAAGAAGTCGTTCGTTTCGTCAAGCGCCGGGAACAACAGTGCGATTGCAGTGGTGCAATTGAGTTCGAGAGCCGTATCTCGCCCCGTGTTTTTTTGTGTCACACGTGGCACACAAGGGCCATGCCGAGGGCCGACCCCGTTTTTCCTCTGCGCTTGGCACGAGCCGAATGAACAATTAGCAATCATCATGCAATTGTGCAGCGTGCATCCGAAGCGGGTAGCGGAACCTGGGGGGGGACAACTTTTCTTACCCACATTTCTCTTCTTCCGGCCGACGGCATACAGTGCAGGGCATCATTCCCTCGGAATGAACGTCCTAAAGAATCCGACTCACTCGGTGCAGACTATTCTACATCCTTTCGAGTGCATTTTTCGAAGATGCCGGTGCTGCACTCGAGTGTGTGTGCATCCCAAGTCAGCCCGACAGTTGGCACACGGTGCAGATTGAGATGAACGGTGGCCGCTGCATGCACGTCACGGCCCTCTGGAAAAAGCTGTATGCCCCCCGGGATCCTGTCTGGGCACCGGAACAGGCGTCGTGCACCGCGAGCTTCTGCAATGGAATTCCATTCTACCCATCGGAAAAGCGAGTGACTGACGTGCGGAACGGAGAAACTGTGTCTATCACTACTTATGACACACACATGTACACGCTCACGTGGGAAGTCAACCAGAAGCATTAAGGACGCAAAACAAACACTGCAAAACAGTGCCGAAGCCCTTGGGATAGAAAATTAAAGACACTCTCCACGCTGCACCACGACGCCGGTCCCATTTTCTTTTATCCAACGACCAAATTAGTTGAATCATAGGAAGACGGCAAATAGACTCAAGTGTGCAGCACCACAAATGAAAGAGCTTTTCCCCGGCGACGTAATTTGTTTGATGGTGGAGCTTTTTCCAGTCGATGCCACTTCTGCACCGAGTTTAGATGAATTGAAAACAGTTCTTGAGTTGTCATACCCATTAACTTGGCAAATTATCTTCCCTCCGATGTTCAACCAAATAAAATATGGAAGCAACCGTTCTTTCTTTGGTTGAATTTTGTAATTAAAACTTTAGGAGTTTGAGCAAACGATGACGAATGTGAATAGTTCATTTTATTAATGGTTAATGTAACATCTTGCCCACCAAAAACAGGGATCCAATCAACCTGGCAGTGTTGTCACTAAAGGAAAATGGGGAGCTCACAAAGCTCGTCAACAAATGGTGGTACGACCGGACGGAGTGCAAGCACACGGACAAGCAGGACGCTTCGAGGAACGAGCTGTCGCTGAGCAACGTGGCCGGCATCTTCTACATCCTCATCGGGGGGCTGCTGGTGGCGCTGGCGGTGGCTCTGGTTGAGTTTTGCATGAAAAGCTCCGCCCGGTCGAGCAACCGCATCCCGCTGTCCGACACGATGACGTCCAGCTCCAACTCGAAGAACCGGCTCACGATGCCACCGACCGCGCGGGAGTACGACAACGGACGTATCGGGGTAAGTCGGGGCTGGCGACTCGGCGCAACCGAGCCACACGATCCCACGGCAGGGCAGGGACAGCACCCGAACCGTACTAATTGCAGTATCCGTTCTAGTACTACACCACGGCGACGCACACCGACCCGGACCCGATCCACGCCAACTCGCACACGCAGGTTTGATGCAAGGAGCCGCCGGAGCTGCGCCTATGACGTCCACCGTACGCGCCCACCATCCGGCAGATCGTGGCCAACAGTCGCCACGATTCGTCCACGTTGCTGAAGCGCGACAACGTCCCCGGCGGTATGCCTCCGGCCGTGCACGACAACTCCTGTCTGTAAAGACCCCGGTGCCGACTCCGAGTCCTACGGTGTCCACCCAGCACCCACTTTCCCCACATCGCCTTGCAGCTGTAGCTTTGACCCCTCGGCGGATCGTCCGGGGCGATGATCAATCGCCACGTCCATCAACAAGCGCTCAAAACTGCCGCTGCAAAGTGACCCACTGAGCTCAGATATCATTGCAGGAGCTTAGGGCAGCACGAGTGTAGGACAGGCTAGACCGTCATTAGCTAGCAGACACGGCCACACTCGCTCATGAATAGCCAAACGCCATTCCGTTCTGGTGCGACTAGGGGCGTCGTGGCCAAATTGTACATAGATTAGGCATTATTGGATAACTTTGTTGTTTTCGTTACTTCCCTTCGGTTCTTCTTCGGTGTCCGGTTCCGTTTGGATGTTGAACTTATCGATTGTTGGAGGAAATCGTATTACTCGAAGTAAGAAAGCCGCATTCGGAACGTCACGAGGAAGTAGCTCAGGTGAGTGCGGATGAAGGCGCATGAACGGAAAGAAGACCGTCGTTACATTTTGTTTGCCTGTAGTTAAACCGTAAATCTGAATATCGAATTGGACAGTACGTGTGCGTAGATAAGTTACTATTGCTAAACTGTGGTAGGGAGTCCAGCGCATGCAAGCGTACCTAAGGTAACTATGAAAACCGATCGAATGTTGTTGTGGTTGAAATGTGGAAAACCATAGGAAAAGGCAATTAGAAATTGAAACAAAATACAACATGGACGAACGGAGAGATAATTCTACGCGCAGCACGGCACGAAAAACTAAAAGTCATACAACACTAAACAAAAACTTATGAAAACAAAACACAAATAGTTGATTCCGGCTCGTGGAGAAATAAAATGAAACTCAAAATCAAACAGAAAAATAAACCATCTAACCAACCTGAACAGAAAGATGAACGGCTCGCCAGACACATCAAGAGGAGCGTGTGTCCATCAGACGTAACCATTAAAGATCCGTTTACGGACGAGATATAAAGCTGTCCGCTACGAGTGAAAGATTTAATCTGTTGAAAGAATCATCAAAAGAAACCCAGAAAACAAACATACACATCTCCTTACTACTCTCTGTATTACAATTCTAAACAAAACAAAAGACTATCGCACAGCAGTGAACGCATAGATCGGTTGGACCGCGACGGATTTGGCTTGGTTAAAAGGGAATCCTGAGACACGGAGTTCGGGTGCAAAATGTCACTCAAAAAAACAACACCTGCAAAACCAGACTAACACACAATTTAAATCAGATATACGGTCCTTTCCCGTGCTAAAACAGGAGGAAACCTGTTCAACAATCCGTATTTACACCCATTTACCAGGTATCATCGGTTCCCCGATCGGTTTTGGTGTGTCGAAGAGGAGTCTGTCCGGTTAAGGTGAGTGAGATGCAACAACAAAAGAAAAGTATGCAAACTTAAAATTATAAATATTAAAACAAAACAAAAAACTACAAAACCGATAGAACATTAAACTGACTGTAACATACGCCAGCGCGTAGCGAAGGAAACCTGTGGAAGGGGAGGAAAGAGTGGAGGGGAAGAAAAAATACAACAGGAATCCAAACAGCGAGTGATCAAAAATGTATAGACTAAGAACACTGAAAACATTAAATAAAGTAAGCTATTAGGTTGGGGGAGTTGAATAATGAATCAAACCATGTAATTAGTAACTTATCCCAAAACAAAGTAAAACGGAAAAGAAGAAATGCAAATCAAAACGCACACGAGACTCGACGACACGTGGCACTAGTGGAGAGATGAAAAACCCAAAAACATAAAACCGAGCAGCATCAACAACATCCGCCGCTCGGGCAAACTATCTACACACTAACACATACATAAAAAGCATTATTCATACAAAAAACGAATAAAAGGCAAAACTGTTCAATAACTAAGCTAGTCGGTAAGCATCGGTTCGACCTATACAGGAAACTATACGTTGACTTTCGTTTTCGCAAGCACCCGGAGCACGCGGAGGGTGAACGTTGCAATAAAGTTTATCACTCGATCGGACACAGAAGGTTCACTCCGGTTCGTTTCGATTCGTGTCGTTTTTGTGATTTGTTAAGTTAGTGCAATCTGCCCGCAGGGTAGAAAAGGGCAGCCACCGTGTGTACTTGTGGACAGGAACATACATAGCAAAAAGAAGAAGAAAAAAATCATACAACATCACGGACATTTGTTGAGATCGTTTGAAATAAAATCGAATTCCATAAGAAAATGAAAGACCCGCTTGCAGTGTGTTTATTCTGCGGAGACATCCAAGAAAATTAAGCGTGCCTCTGCGGCACGAGCCGTGCACTCGTAAAAATATCTCATAAAAAGTTTCACTTATCATTAGACAAACCCCTTGCTCTTAAAACGCTCCTTTGCGAGCGAATGTAGGTCAAATCATGTCAAGAAGGAACATCATAACTTTTAATTTAATCCTCTTACTATGATTGACCATTAACGCATCTTATCAAAACGAGCGGTGGGTTTCCAGCAACCGCAAAGTAGTTTGGAGCCGCCGATAGATTTAGGCCCAAAGTTTCAAGGCTTTGCCACACTAATGTAACCGAGGGGTTTCGGTTGGTTGCCATGTTTGGATGGTTACCGTGTGCGAGAAACATACCTTTCACAAAAGTTGTCGCTTTATTAACTTCATTTTGGCTTGGATGTTTTGTGGTTTAATTTTTTCCCCGTTTCCCGAATAAACATAAGCCTGATTCGTCTACGTTTGAATATAAGTGGCATATTATACAAATCGGTTGAATTCTTCATTTAAATATAAATAGCTTACGTAGTGGAGCGTTTTGGTTTGTGCATGGGAAAGCTCTACTCTCTTTTTATGCATCTATTCCAACCGTTTACTTCTTTTTAAGCTTCACAGGATAGAATTATGCATGCAGCGCAAATGCATACAGTTTTGGAAACACCTTTTTTGCCCTTTTTATTTGTCAACAAATTCTATGAAACACCAGGCACCTCCATGCGAAGGAAAATGATTGAAAAAAGAAGCATTTAAGAATAAATATCGATAATATCGTGAGCTTTACATAATAACTGCGTCTCTGATGAAAAGTCCTGGCCTTCTCGGAAACCTTATTTCATATTTAATAAATAACAAATACGGTTAATCCCATAAAGCACACTTATCTATGCTAAATGGTTGCTAAATTAAACGCATACGATCCTTTATTTTCGGCCACCCAACGAATTGAATCAATTTGACCCTACCAGCCCACCCGACAAGGGCTATTGAATGGTAAATATCATGAATAAAAATCACCCGATCAATTATAGAACGGAAACGGAACCCCCCCTCGATGTGCGAGAACCTGCGTCACAAGAAAGAGTGAGGGCAAAGAGGCATGAGACGGCTCGATCCTCGTCTGGTGGGGAAGCGAAAGAAGAAAAAATTCAATAAACAACGGCTCATTCCCCTCCGACCGCGACCCCCTGTCTAATGAAATGGAAAAGGGTTTTCACGGTGGGATTCCGCCTAAGCTCCGCGGGGATGCCGCACCACCAACTAAAGGCCACCCACCGGCGCTCATCCCATGTCAAATGCTTATCTTTCACTTCCCGGAGTGACAATGGGGACAGCAGGGGCCATTCGCACCAAGCGTTCTTTTGATGAAGCGGTGGAAAAACCGGTGGCCTATAAACACGATTCGTTTTTATGCTGCCGGGTGTTGGTTTTTGTTTCGCTAGGGATATCTGGTATTCTATCGTTTTATGTGTGGGCCAAGGGGTTTTTTTGCTCACTCTCGCTTTGCTCCACTTGAACTCATCGTCATTCTTTTTTTTATGTTTTCCTTTGTCATCGCAGCCGCGGTCCGGATTACGAATGCGGCGAAAAAACATCGGTACTACTACAAAACATTTGGTGGCAAAACCAAACAAAAAAACACACATTCGGGAAAACCATTCAACCATACCTCACAGAAACAAAATGCATACACAAACGGAAAGGGAAACAAAACGGACAGCGTCAACCCCGGAGGGCAACAGCGATAGTTTGAAATTGGAAAATAAATAACTGAAAAGGAAACATAAAGATTATATCTTATCATGGAAGGAAAACGTGACATGAAACGCAATTGTTCGCGTCACTACAGCGAAGCCTCGGCTCGGTGGGAACGTAAGGGATGCGCAAAAAGAAGAAAAACGCTCGCCTCAAGACAGCCCAAAACTGTGCGGCATCCGGGTAACACCGTACACGGCAGTAACGTTTCGGTCTGGTAAGGTATCACCTTGGGACACCTTTGCCTCTGAACAAGCAACTGCTTAGGACGGAAAAGACCTCGTAACAACGAGGACGAAGACGAAGGAAAGACGACGGCGGAAGTGCACAATCAAGAATGGAGGAACACCCGCCCCACTGTGTGCCCCGCCGATCTGATTTCCGGCCCGTCAAAGCCCCGCGCGAAGACAATTGTTGGTAGCGAGGATTGCCCCGGGAACCGCCTTGTTTCACTTAAAAAGGAAGCGGAAATTTGAGTCCTCAGAAATGGGGCGACAAGGGGAGGGGGGCAACGCCACGTTCGATGGACAGGAAACGTAACTCCAAACGGCACTTGAAATCGTTTTACGCTTCCGGTCAAAGGCCAATCACCAGACAGGTTGAGGGAGA
Source organism: Anopheles atroparvus (assembly GCA_914969975.1). Classification (NCBI taxonomy): domain Eukaryota; kingdom Metazoa; phylum Arthropoda; class Insecta; order Diptera; family Culicidae; genus Anopheles; species Anopheles atroparvus. Next base: position 37,797,664 of record CAJZCY010000002.1, on the reverse strand, counting down.
GGGCAGCCGCTTGGTTCTTTCGTTTGTGACTCGGCTTGGAACAAATTGCCACGCAGTTGGAATGAAAAAAACACGGCATAATCGGATGGTGGACAACGATGGAGATCTGTATCGATCGTGGCCGAGCGTTAGCCACCGTTACGTGTTAAAGGAATTATTCAAAGCAAGTTTAAAAATATCAAACAGCTTCAAAAAATACACTGATGCTTTTGATTGCATCATTAAAACTGCGTTGACGTAAGCTCTATCTTTCTCTCGTTAGTGAAACTTCAAGACAGTTTTACCAATCAAAATGCGTGCATTACGAAAGAATTGGACAATTACAACGTGCCTGCGACGAATTATGGTGAATTGAAGGCATTCCCAGCCTCACCATCAGCTTTCCCCCCTGTCCATCCCTTTCCTAGATCTTCCCAACAAGTTGGAAGTTCCTTATCGTTCTGAAGAACAAAGGAAACAGAAACACGCTCCCAAACTCACAGGTGACAAAAAAAGAAATCCACCGCATGTCAGTCGAACGCACCTTCCTTTGAATTAATGCGTGTGCCCAGAAGCCTACCCTGCAAGACAATTACGAAGGTCCGAGCAATTATGGCAGCTGGTTGGCATTCTTTCCGCAGAAAAGAAAAAAAAGCAACCTACGGAAGCGACGCAAAGCTGCCGTAGATTCTGCTAAACTTTGTATCAATTTGCCGTCACAATAAAATAACGAACGTGATCCAGATTTCGTGTATTGTGTGCTCTGCAATTGTCAGATGCTAAAAAAGAGACACATAAGAAAGAGAAAAACTACAAGATAAGAAATCCTGAAACACGCGGCACGCAAGAGAGTGCAAGAATGGACCCGTAATGGGGCCAATCTCCAGCCCTCCAACAGGGAACTTCTTTCGGAATCGTGTTTTTGGATCGAAAATAATACTAGAAACATGACAGACCGACAGAAAGCCTGTAAGGTGTATAACGGGAAAAAATGAATCATCTCTCAAATTGAGCCGACCCCTCGTGCCTCACCCATGATGGATTGTCTCCGGCGAATGTGATAAATTGGGGTTTTAGCTGCGAAGAGGATTCGGATTTCTTGGCCAAATTTCTTCTTGTTCGCCCGCTGTGGCACGGGTTTTCCCCACTCGTCGCGTCCTCCTTCACTTTTCCTTCATTGTGCTGTCCACTGCAGGGAAACCATCAAAACGAGCTCGACTTGCTGCCTTTCCCCGGCTCCTTCAGACAAACGCACACATACACACTTATAGTATATTTTTTAAGGAAATCCGCGACGCAAACGAATCGGCACATCGTTCTCAATCTTCATCATCGGCAGCATTTGCTTCGCGGGGCGAACGTAGAAGAAGAAAAACCCATCCCTCGCTTCAAACACACAAATCATCGAGGATGAACATAATCGACATGAATAATGTCAACGGCAATTACTGGGTTTGCTGGGAAGCGGAGAGCGAAGCCAGCGAGAGTAAGGACTTCCAAACGGGCGATACGTTTGGTTTAGGCGAAATGGTTCACTAGACGTGATGGACCTTTCGTCCAGTTGATATTTGCCACAGAAATGGCAAAACTGTACAAATCGATAAAAAAAACACGTATAATAAGGTCTCAAACTGTTTTTTTTTGTGATATTTTGTTATGAAAGGAAGGTCTTCATTTAAATACAAATTCCTTTGCTTTGTCTTGTCAAGATTGTAAACTTTTACAACAAACGGATGTTCCGTAACATTTCCCAGCGTTCGGATTCGTTGGAAATTTATTTGGCTGAGCGCACAACTTAATTACTGCAACCAATCCGGCCAATCCCGAACCGCCGGAAGTTTCGATGGACATTTTCCATCCATAAATCGCACTTTCCAGCGCGGAAGATTTGCTGATGACGAATGGCTTGCTGCCATAATCGGTAATAATTAAATTAACTCAATTAATACCTACGAGAGCTGCGCTCGTCCCATGCCCTGCTTGAAACCTTTCCCCTTCCCCCCTTCCGCCCCCGCGGATATCATTATTCGTACACCATTTTACAATCGGCTTGGAGGGCGAATAGAAATGGGCCGGAATTTGAGATGCAGATTTTTGGAAATGCTCTCCAGGGAAGCAAATTATTGCCGATTGATTTAATCACCTCCTACCAAACATAAAAGCTGCGTTGATTAAAGGCAAATAAAACGCTTGCTCGTCAATCCGCCCCAAGAGTTTCCCTCACGTGTTCGTGTTAGATCCAGGGACGGACAAACGCTTATCCCAGCCAGCTCGATCGAGTATGCCCAATAAGGCCCCCTTCGCTGCTTGATGTTCCGAAAGACGCAAGATCCACTGAAACGGGAACGGGCAGGAAAAGGGGCAAATATGGGCGGGACAGCAGTTTCGGGCAAAAAATGTTTATGCACAACACGACACGGGCTCCAGCAAAATCCTGGGATCGCAAAAGAGCGAAACATCTTCGCAATTAACTTCTGGCAGTGATCCAAAACTCCTAACGCCCTCCCATCGCATCGAGGGGTGATATAATTGAGAGTGGTTTTTTTCCACCGGGCCGGGAGAAGATGTGAAGGGATCCGACGATCGACGTGGTGCATGAATTTAGAGCTGGAGTTGGAATGAGGACGACGCGAAAGTAGCTTAACCCCCTCTCGGCTCAACTCGTGTGGCACAAAGTGTCCGTTTTGGGGAAAGGGTTTTTCGAAAAACTCGCTCGTTCCAGGGAAGGCAAATGATAGAAAGAAGTTGAAGAAAGTAACAAAAAAAAGATGATAGCAAAATAGCCAAATGACCGATGCTTCGTTTCGCCACTTGAAAGCTCCGCCACGCCATCAGCATGGCACAGTTGTTGAGCTGGTGCTGAGGGTTTCCACTCCTCGAACGCTGGCTGTACGATCCCGTGAGGTGACGAAATCCCCTCGTCAAAGCCGCTGCTGTTGCTGAATTTCAAAGGAAATGCTCAACAGCCAGATATGCTAGAGAAAAAATCCCCCCGCCCAACGATGAAGAAGAATAAATGGGAAAAGGGGTTTGAAGCAGCGTTCAAAAGAAAACTCTCAAATAATTGGCAATCTTCAAGTACCCCGACAGAAACTCCTCGCCAGTGGCGGCTGACGAACCCTTCACGACCCCCCCCCCCTCCCCCCCTCTCTCCCCTCGTCAACGTTTTGCTCTCGTTTCGTGCTACGAGAGATGTGATCCAATTCATTCAAGTTTGCTTCTCCATTCCGGTGCTGGTGATGCGCACAATGTCAACCTGAAAGATCGCCACCCTAGCACCGAGTGGCAGTTTGTTGCACCTTCCGAACAGCTCTGCGGCAATGCTTTACATCCCATCAGCCATTTGCATCGGCGTTCGGGTGATAAAAATGTTTACATTTCTAGTGGACACTCTTAAGGATTGCTCGTGTCGCAAGAAAACGGCCAGTGGGACAAACAATTTTACTGCATTTAACAGGTTTATGATGATGGTCATAAAAAAAGTCAGACAAATTTTTACAGCACTTACATCAAAATCATACATAATTCCAGCTTTATGCAAAATGAGATACAATAGTTTTTAAACTATAGAAAATTAAAAAAGCTTAAACGAAATCTCAACATCGTTAGATGTATTGTTAATAAGGCTTCTGAATAACCATCATCTTTAAACCAAATGAATGGATACAAAATCTCCCGTGGAAGAAATATTTCCCCAGTGTGTCTGCACACCTCATTTTGACTATTCACAAGTGAGACTTACAGTCGACCTTCGGTAATTCGTTTCGCTTGTCTCCGGCAGACTGGCAGCAAAGTCGGACGGGGTCTATGTGCCGAAGGCTCACTTTCCTTATGCGCTTGCACCATGCTGCGAAGAAACGGGGCTCGAAGGACGGGACAAAGGCAAAAAGGGAAAAAGGAAACACTGCCAACTTTTCAAACCCCAACGTCACACACACACACCCACACTCGCATATAGGAAATCTGTGGGAACACCGATACAACTACGCTTACAATAATAGGATCACTTGCTTAAAGCGTACTTGGAACTTAGTCGGATGTTATTAATTTATAACATCACCTTTTGTGCTTCATAATTCACAACCATGCGAGAGGAGAAGGAGAGAGGAACGCGGGATCAGGCCCTGCAGGATCCGGGATGGACGGCAAAAGGGGAAGCGAGTGGAATTAAATCTTTTTGAAATCTAGACCTGCATAATGATGCCTGGTAGGAAGACTCTGGACAAGGGAAAAGGAGAACTAGCGTGACTAGCGATACGAATAGAGGGCCGACGTCGTTGTGATGAAATCATCCCGATCCCACTCACCCATCCACACACCTCCACAACCAGCTGACACTCTCACACACCTTGCCACAAACGCATACACACATTACCATGGCTCCTTTTGGCACCGATTGTATTATAGCGAGGTTTTATTGCCCAACACGTCTGTCCACTGTCTTCGCAGGTTTGGCTCTTCATTCTGTTTTTCTATTTAGCATGTTGACGACTAATATCGTTTGCATGATTTTCTTTTCCTGTTTCAAGGCAAGCGCCAAACCTGGAACCTTGTTCCTCTGTACGGCGCTTTGACCAACGTTTTAACAAAATTATCATCATCATCACCTCGGATTTTGCATCTGTTTCCCTACCACCATTTCCGGTTTTCTTCCTCCTTCTCCTGCCGGCCAGCCCTACCTTCACCTATCGGGGCATCCCGGATGGTCAAGATGGCAGCAAAGACCGGTGAACAGAGGCACGGTATCCATCCTCATCATCACAGGTAGACGCACAGGGTTCCGAAGGCTTTGGCTCCGATTTCATCGCACACGGAATGTGAAACTGACGGTGAGGGTCATCTTCCGGGATGGAGCGAAACAAGGTGCCAAACAGCGGGAAAGCTGTGATTGGTGGGCAGTGGATGGCGGGGCACATCCCCCTCCCTCCCGTATCCTTTTTCATCCAACAACTCCAAAACCCTCCACCGACACCGACCGACTAAGTATCTGAATATATTCATGGCGAGCACGATGACTCTTCGCCACCTCGAGCCACTCCCGCTGCTTCCATTAAGCCTATTCTATGTTTCTCTCTCACTCCCCCTCTCCCCCTTTCTCTCTCTGTGTTCCTATCTCGTTCCTATTTTATCTTCGGGTGGGACTCCTGCTGAGCTAACACACTGTGTAAGGTCTGCGGCTCACTCACCCGTCATGCCATTATCCTATTTGCCGTGCGCGGGGCGGTGGCAGGGATCCCGGAAAACCTATCCCAGCACCAACGGGTCCCCTGCCCGCTACTTCCCCTCCACCCCCTGCCTTCCCGGGCGCTTCCCGACGCTCGCCTGGATGCTTCAGAAGATACAGTAATTATTAATAACCAACATTAATTATTAACGCTCGCATATGCCTACGCCGCGTCACTCACCGGCGCACGCCAGCTGTACCGTCATCATCACCGTCATCGTCATCAGCACCATCACACCGATATACACACACACACACAGAGAACGAAACGGGGACGGTGTGTGTGCGTGTTTTTTTTTCCTCACCCAGCGCAACATGGTTTCGCTTAAGCTTGTCAGCAAGCTCTAGGACCATTTTCCGGCAATTCTTTTTTTTTGTCTCTACCCTCCCTGCTTTGTGCCTTGGACAACGTGTCACGGGTTTCGCGGGGAAATTACGTTCCATTTCCTTCCCCTCTTTCCCTCCCTTTTTTGGTGCCATCTTCTCCGTGGGGCAAGAAAACAAAAAAAAATGGAGCCGGTTGGAAAAAATCGCAGCTGGTGAAGCTTGTTTAAAATATGGATATTTCTGATCTATAACCGTTCGTTCGAAACAACCGGAACCCCAGAGGCCATTTTTCAATTCGTGCTTGTTTCTTTTTAAAAAATAAATGAATCGGATTGGTATAATCTGCGACATCTGGTGCAGCACTTATGGATCTGCCTATTATCACTTTGCCTCAACCCTTTTCCGACCAGAACTCATTTTAGGACTAGCCTGGCTTTTCTTTTGCAAAGAATAAACGTTCCCTTCCATGGTGGGAGACGAATCGGGGGCATTCATCACCAGCTGCGCTTTGTCTTCCGTCAATCTACCAAAGGCGGGAGGGGCGGGGGGATAAAAGTTCGGAACAGTGATGATTCCTGGGAAAAGGCCAAAGTTGAATCCCTCCAGCGTTCGGCGTGGCGCAAGATAGTTAGAAACTTTATTAGCCAAATTGATTGTATCTACTTACCTGACTGGCGTGAGTTATGAATTCACACATGCCGACGCAATGCATACGAAACACGCTGCGCAACTCTCTTCCCTACCCTCGCTGGCTCCCTTCTTCTTCCTGGCTAGAGCGTCCTCTCCGGTTCCACACTGCTCGATCCCATCCGATATCGAGCCTTCTAACGAAAGGTTTCACTGGTGGTTATCCGGACGTCGTTGTTCCATTAGCTTCAGGAGGTTAGATAAGAAAAAAAAACATGATTATTCAGCAGGAATATTCAGCGTTCCTTTCCGATTCAGCCCGGCTCAAAGTGTGAAAGATAGCGGCCACACAGGGTGAGTATTCCGATATTAGATGAAAGGGTGACATTTATGAGTTCCTTCTTTACAGCATTAAAGCAGTGTAAATCATTTTGCTTTTTTATTGATGGTACCAAGTTTCCATAGAAATCAAAAAGTAAATAAAAATAATAAAAATGATGGGTAAGCTTTCCATTTTCATAGTTTCCACAATCAGAGGCAATTCCTTTTGTGGTTTTCAAACAATTGGTTACCTTCCACTTTAGACGCTGTTTCGTTTGTGAGTACTGCAGCGCATACTTTACAAAATTCATCATTTTGTTCCTTTTGATCGTCGAGTTCAAGTCACTGCGCAATTTTGGCACCACCAGTTACAACGTACTCCTCTTCAGTCGACCACGATGGAAGGGAAATTCGCGGCCAGCTGAATGGGACCACGATAAATCACTCGCAAAACAGAGCTTAATTAATGCATCACATTTAACATCAGGTGCGCCCATGCTTCGCTTAACGCTGGAGCGTTGTGAACGGAGTACCCGAATGAATAGAAAGAACAATCAAAATAACTGGGAAAATATGGGGCACAAGCAAACCGCTACAATGCCGGCCAGTGTCCAGAAATCGAGGTCCAAGCCGAATCCCGAAATCCAACCAAGCAACCGATGCTGCCAGATGAACGTCCTGGGACTGCGGCACCGCCAAGTTGTCGTCGGGCGTACTATATCTGGTTAACATTCATTCCTTGTTCCGACTCCGACTAAACGGACGGCCGCGGTTCAATTTCCAATTCATCATGCGCTGCGCGATACTCGCACGTAATCCCATCGCAAAGCTCCCTTGCGAAAGTTTCTTTTCTTGGTTTTTTTTTGCGTCTGTCTTGCGTCGTCCACGAGAAGAAGAAGGAAAGCAGCTGCCTGCTGGTTGGAGATCAGTAGCAAAAACAGACCCGCTTCATGGGGACCTAGCTTTCATATTGCAAGAAACTCGTAGCAAAACAATAAAGAACAAATTCACACAGATAAACATACACACGAATACATCATCGGGGAGATAAAGCACAAAGCTAGCAGTTTTCGGGCTTGGAGTGTTTTTTCTGGGGAATCGATGAATGAGTCTGTACAAACGTAATAACGTCTTGAAATATGGCAGAAAAAGAAGCCCTCAATGAAAAGGCGATCATCAGAAAAACTGAAAACGTACCGGAAATCCCTTTCTTGTTATCCAAGATAGTGCGCCAAAGAACCCTGCGTGCTGAGCTTGGAAACAGGGGAGAAAGAAAAATCGTAAGTAATCGTATGATTCTTCAGTCCAATTTCCTTGGAATTCTATTCTCCCCCTCTTGCTCTCCTTCGTTGACAATTTACTTGGTAAGTGTATCAAAACAATTGCAAAAACACAAAAGTTAAAAACGAAAGATGCATTTATCAAAGCACAAACTGCCCACACCCAGCGACTTCGGTAAACAAAAAACGCCAAGCCAAACGTTGTTCTTCTTACAAAACACTCTCTCTTCCTTCGCGTGAGTTCGCATGATCTGCTGATGAAAAGAAAAGTTCAAGAACAGATGGGCGATAGCTTTCACTTCACAGCAGTATCCTCTGCCGCTCGCAGCTCGGCGCTTACCCAAAGCAAAGATCCCAGTGAGTGTCCGAGCGGTTGAGCACAAGATGTGCGACGGAAAAAGACAATGAAAACAAAACGAATCCATGCGGAGGGGGGGAAGACGGGGTAAGCAATCTCCTACGCATTTCGACTGCACACACTGTACAACCCCTCCCACTCACGCACACGGATGGAAAGTCGGCCAGCTGTATGCCGTCGGAAAACGGCGGAAATGGCACAACACTCACCTAAAGCTCATCGTGCTCGGAACGTTTCGCAAGGAAGATTCCCAGGGCAGCGCAGGCGCAGTCCCATTTTGGTACCGAGCCAACCGACCAAAGCAGGGAAATATTTCAGAGAGGCGAGGGAAGGGGGGGAAGGGTTTCATATCCCTTGTTTTCGTACTTTCTTTTGAGTGTTCGGAAGCGTTCACCAAGGCGGTTCCTTTAATGAGATTGAGCTCTGGAGCTCTGGAAACAACAACAAAAAATATTGCAGAACCGCAGCGCGCAAGGAGGACAACATTTTGCCCCGAATTTACCGGAACGCAAGGATGTGCTTGCCATTCGGGAGCTTCTCTTGCTTCGAAACGATCGAACGACGCGGAAGCAACGGGGATTTTTGCAAACTTCCTTCAAGTCACCGGAGCTTGAATGAGAGCGACGCTACACAACGGGAGTGACTCTGTGGGAAAGAGAAAAAGAGAGAGAGCAACGGTTATGGAACAAGAACGAAGGTATGGCGTTTCAGCAAACGTCATTTGACCTATTCCACTGTGCGATGAACCGAGCAGAACGCAACCCATGTATCGCTCGTATTGTTGTCTTTTGGTTGAAACTGCTTTTCCAAGCCCGATGGCAGTGGTGTGAGTGTGTGTGCGTGTTCCAAGGCAGTTCTTTAGCCATGCTGTACCGTACACAAACACAGGCGCGCCTGAAGTGAAGTCCACACAGCAGTCCGTACCGTACCGTAGGCAGCGGAACACTCAGGACACTTGTACTCTTTTCTCTTTTTGCCCCATGTCCCCAAACGCTCCCGAAAACGACCGAACTACGCCAGCCATAAAACATCGGGGAGCTGGGAGTTGTGCGTAGTATTTCGGTGCGTACAATTGGGCTCCAGCAGCCAACGAACCATGCGGCCCATTGCGGACGGCAATTTAGCTAGCGATCCAGCAGGTTTCACCCATGCTCGGTGCCAAGTTGTTGGGGGTTGTTGGGTTTGATTAGCTCAAAACCAAGGGAAACGCGTGCACCGGCAGGGGGGAGTTGTTAATCTGGACCCGAAAGGATGCTGACAGAGGAGGCTGACTGCTTCGTGGAGTGTTTTCTGGGGATCTTTCCTGGGGGCTAACCCACACCCACTCACGCGGCTGGTGGAAGGCAAAATATTTTGCGTCAGCTCGGGTTCAACGGGTTTTCTTGTTTCTTCTTCTACGTTGCTCTCCTCTCCAGTTCTCTCCACATCGTGGAGTTCGCCAACTTCGACAACAAGGAAGCGAAGGCCTCTGTCTTCGGGGAACGCAAGGCGTGCGTGAGAGCTTAAGAGCCCGGCGGGCGCAACGTGAAGCTTGTGTGATGGTGATGAAGATTCGGTTTGCGTACGTGACGAGCGCCATGGGAAATCTCGAGTAGCCAACACGACGAGGGCCATGTCGTGGACCCTCGCATCGTTTGGCAGTGCTTCACCTCTCTCTTCGCAACTAGTTTGTACCGTTTTTCTTTTCGTTTTATGTTCGTTACGTTTTACGGTTTCCTTCTTTTCCATTCAAAAACACGTTGATTCAAGCGTGGAGCAGTGAATAATCTCAAGCAGTTTCAGGTTCATCAGAAGCGTCATGTAAAAGGGAAATATAAATCGAACTCCCGTTTGAGAAGCAACGTGCATTTTTAGTTTATTTTCTTCCTTGTTTTGTTGCTGATGTGTTTATAGGCATTTCTTTCCCACTTTTTCGAAACCTAAATGAGTCCAAGCATGTGTTTGGCTGGTCTCGATGTTTTCGTTGCATTGCGTTCACTGCACCTCACAGCATCATCCGGACTGTTTTTAACATTAACCATAAAATATAGGCCACACGAGTGATAACTCCTTAAAGAGAACAAAATTCAGCAGCTCCTTAGCATAGCTGGCACTGTACCTCGCCACACAGCAGCACCGGTGGAATATGCAGGTTCTCGTAAATTGTGACGTACAACCAACCGTCTCCCCGACTTCTTCCGTTGACGAGCGCACGTGGAAGTATCGTTACACGCCTAAAAAAAAGCTTCCCCCTATTTTCGCTGCATGGACCGTGCTTTGCTGCAATAACGTAAGCCACACCGCACAAACCGAGCGTTGCGCCGGGTTTGGTTTGGGTCGGTGCGCCCGGGCGTTCATTTTATTACCGCATTTTCATTATTGATGCCAAAAAATATGGTTAATAAGGGCAGGATATTAAAAAAGGGGCCCTCGGTTGGAGCGGGGAGTAGGTGCTGAGTGACGCGCCACTTCTACGGGAAGCTGCAACACAAACGAAGGAAGGTGGAAGGGAAAATGAGGTCGTAGTAATGCTCAACCACAACAAACATCGATTCCGGCTACACGGTACACCTTGCCAAGGTGTGGTGTAAATAAAAGGATTTAAACGAATTTTATGCCCTTCGTCGCCGGAGCTTCGCTGAGGAGGTGTTTGTTTTTTGCTTGTCCGTCGCATGCTTGCTTCCGGTCGATACGGTGAAGATTAAATAAATGTCCGTTCTGTCCGGATCATCATCGTCGTCATCACCAGCATCATCGTCGGTGTTGAAGGCGCACTTGCCGTGTACGGAAACCGCCGTTCGCTTGGGGAAGCATCAATTCTGCCTTTTACGACAAATCATGTTCCACGGCGTTTCATGAGCTGGTTAGTTAAACGCCACTGGTAGTTATTTAAAGAATCAGGAAATTAAGTATCCTCCTGAGCAAACCGTCACAGAAGAGCGACATTTAAAATGTAATTATTTCCGAATCTGAAAGGTGTGAAAAAAAGATGGATTGAAATAAATCTGTCATGAAAATTTGTAGAATTATTTGGTTGTAACATTAAGAATAACATAAAGCAGTTTTAGGAGGAAAGTTTCAGTATTTGTACACAGACAGGGTCAAAATTGTTTCCATTCGTACAACCGAGCCCTAACCCATCGAAGTTGTACAACGGCGCTGGAGCCTAAAGACGGCACTGGATCGATGTAAAACAAGACAGTTGAAGCAAAGTTTTCATTATATTTCTCACCATCTCCACCCTCCGATACTTCCGCCAGGTTATTTCACAGGCGACACAACTGGCTGAAGTGTCGCTCCACCAGGGGGGCGAAAGTTTTAAAAATTGATGCAAACCGAAACCATTTGCAAATTTATTCCAAAACTTTCAAATGAATCGCCACGTTTAATGACGATGCCGGAATTTACCACCACCAAGCGACGATGGAGGCGCCCGGTGATGGAGGCGTCTGGTGATGGAGGCGCCTGGTGATGGAGGCGCCCGGGATGGAGGCGCCCGGGGATGGAGGCGCCCAGTGATGGAGGAGCCTGGTGTACGGAGGTGCTTCAGTAAGGAAGCATCTGAAACGACACATCCACAGGCTCCAAGGGAGGGAGAGCAACGGGTCGAAAGGCAAATGTCGTACAACAATTTGCCGGCAAATCGATGAAGAAACATCGGCTAAGGCAAGCAGCCCAGCGGCGAAGGATCCAGGAGGCACGGGAACGTCGAGAAGAAACCCGGGGAAGGCAGCAAACGATCCACTCACACCTAACGTGCTTCCTCGTGGGCACCACTTTCACGCCCACTGCTTCAAATGAAGCTGTCGCAGTGTCGTCCTGGGTCACTAAAAGCCTACGGACGGGCGCAAACCGGCCCTGTTACGACGCGCAACGGCGGGGTCGACGCTGACTAGCAGCGATAATAATTAGCAATAAATTATTATTAATATGATTTATGCTCGGTGGTAAAATTTGAAAGTTATTAAAAGTGCCGTACCTCTTCCAGTGCTCAGAGGCGAACGCATTCCATGCCACTTTGACGGCCTCTCCAACCAGAGGCTGGCGCCGGAGAGGAAGAACTCGCCTACAAGTTGAAGTGCTAACTTTTGGTGCTAAGATGCGATGAAGAAAGACTTACGATACAAAACATTTGCGGATAAAAACCATTGACCAAAACAGTGCCTATTAAACCTTTTGTTCGTTCTTTTAAGATATCGATGACTACATTTGACTAACATTTGAACAAATCATCAACAGACTGACTTTGAAAATCAAATAAATCTGCAAATACCAGCAACAAATCAGGCACAAATCGGCTTTCATGAAAGGAAGAGTTCGGTATAGCATAAAACCGACTGGTGGTCAGGATGCTGCAGATTTGTTCCTTAGCAGTGTGCCAGAAAAATGAATGAACCAGGAACGAGGAACAAGCGTGCTGCGCGCACCGGCAAACCCCAACACGCTAGACCGCGCTAGAGGTTCGATGCTGCGAGCGTAAGAAATGAATATTTTACATCACTTCACTGCCAAACCGTTTTATTTCATTTTTCCTGCCACCCCTGTGCCCCGTGTCGGCAAGTGTCAAGACTGGCCGGATTTGCAACCCAAGGCGGACGTTGTTCGGCGCGATGAGGGGACGAGAAGTTGCGCAATGGCGCTGCCGAGACGTCGACGTTTGCGGAAATGAGTTGTAGTAAGTTGTGCGGTTTGCCAGTTTAGCCAGCGAAGGAAGGAGGCGCCCGGTAACCGGTTCGATGTTTTTCCATGCTCCGTGTGCTCGTTAAGCCCCGGCTGGGGTAAGTCGGCAATGCGCAAGTGGGTAAATTTCCTGCGATACCACCGTACACGCTCTGTTTCACCTGCCCGAAGTTGGCCCGAAGGGTGGGAGAGAATTCAGAAAACCGGAAGATCCCATCCCCATCGCCGGCGGCTGGAATGATCTTTCAGCTCGCTGGGAAACCGTAGAAGCGCAGCAAAGAGTGAACGCAGTGTATGTAGCTCGTGTGCACGGTAGCGTAAGGCGTATCGGATACACCCGACCACCGTCACACCACAAGCACCGTACACTATCCCCCTCGCCCTAGCCGTGCCGGGCCTGCACCAAGCACAAAATTAGTAAATCGATCCTGCTCACCCGGCATAATGTGCTACCGGAACATCTCACACACCCACACTATCTTTCTCTCTCTCTCTGTCTTCCATCGTTGTTACACATTCTAGCAATCTTTTCTGTACGTCGGAAGGTACCGTGAGCTCGTAGGACTCATGCCAGCAAGGTCCAAGAAGGACACCGTCGAACGGGTTCTAATTAAGATTAAGAGAGGTTCAGTGCTCAGGCACGCCATGCACCACACGGATTTAGCATGGAGGCAAGGCCTGTGCAAAGACGGCTTCCCTTTCCAGCTAAGCGCACAACCAGGGACGAAAGCGTTCGATGGATATTGGGTTTATTAAGAAATAATTTTCCTACGCCCTGCTCGCGCCAGCCGGCTCCGTGGCGTTCTAATGGATCTGTGCAAAAAAACCCACACGAAGGAAGAAAAGCACTTCCTAAGCACACGGGCAAACGTAGGGCATAACTTGGCGCGGCAAAGGGAAGCATGGGCCACAAAAGCCTGGAGAGTAAATTATCTACTATCCGCGGTTCGTTAAATATCGGGACCATAGCTGGGTCACAGATAATGAGGAAATATCTCGTCCGAATTTACCACTCCGTGCTGGAAAGCGTCGGTGGAGGAGACTTCGCTCTCCAAAGCGTGGAAGTAGTAAATTTTTGGCGAGGCTACCCTAAAACGTTCCATCCGTGCCATATTTTTCAATGGCCGCTATTCACCTTCCCTGTTCATTCTAACACTTACTCTTTTTTTTACTAGCACTAGATGGAAAGTTCTATACACACATTTTAACTCCACCCATCCACCTCGTCTGTTCCAACCCAACCAGAGCAATATTAGCAATTTACGTGACAAAAATTACGCCCTAATTACTTCGCGTTGGAGTCTGCTGAAAACTAGGGGTGTTTCCCGCACGCAAAAGGATGTAGCAGTCTCAACCGACCAAGTATACTTTGTGGCGGTAACAGCGATTACCCGGGAAATAATTTCATATTCTCACGGTGGCATTTTATGGCTTTAATTTGATCCGTTGCGCACGGTGGTAGGATCTCCCCGGGAAGAGTGGATGCCAGGAGCGTTGTGTTTTACATATCATTGCTTGCGGATGAAACGAGAAGTTTTTCTCACACCGTTCGCACCTCCTTGGCTTTGGGAAACGAAGGCTGGATCGACTGGATACACAACGCGCCCTATCTCGCGTTGCTTTAATGCGATTAATCAACGAGGGTGAAAACAACACTACATCGCCTGGTAGACAAATTTACATATACAATCTTTGATCTCTCAAATGGCCGCGCAAAAGAATCGAAATGCGTTTCTTTTTATTCACTAATCGTACTTTGCAGGTCCAACTCAAAAGCTATCCAGACCGTTTTGATTTCAGTAACCAGGAACTAAAACAAAATTAAAAATACATTTTCTCCTCAACGATTGCCGTTGCGCCTAAATAATTAAAAAAACAAAAAAAAACAATCACCACACACTTCCTTTTAACCGCTTCAGACATGACCGGGGAAATTATACCACAACGGCACAGGCTGGCGACAGAAAGTTTTTGCACCACCATTTCATTGCAGCTAGCGTTGTGATTGACGTCGAGAAAATGAATAAACTTTGTGCAATGTGTTTGGCAAACTTTGTCCCCTGCATCCACCGGAGCCACTCTTATTCCCTGCCAAGGCTCAGGCCCCCCTAGCAGCCGGATGAGTGTTATTCTTCTGCCGTTCCAAGATACCTTTGCCAGCGAAAGAATCTTCAATAACAGAACACCTACGAACTGGTTGACAAATGGTCAACATGTTTCGAAACATGGCAGAAAAGTTTAGACGACAAAACACACGCATAACTCTCCGACAACTCAGCTTCCCTGCAAAGGCAAAGGGACAGCAGCGGCGGTGGACAGTAGTCAACTGTTTGCCACATATCACACGACCCATTGCCCATTTCTGCAGTGAAATCCTTCCTCACAAACGCAAAAAAAATCATACCTCCACCACCAGCCGACGCTCGAGCCAGGATTCCGCCAGGAGGCAGCACTTCTTTGCTTGCTCGTGTTTCACTTCAAATTCTTCTGCGGAATGCCAAATTCATGTATCTTAATCTGCCCCCGAAATGATTGCATTACATGAATTAATCTAGACGAATGAATACTTTATTTTTATTCGTTTCCACGGGACTATAAATACTTTCCCGCAGCATTGCTCGTTTTCCCCCCCTCCTGCCGACACCGGGAGTACGTTACGGCACTCGGGCACTGTCGGCTCGACTTCACTCTACTGCTGACCCAGTGAACTCGATATGTTTTCGCCCGGGTTTCGTCCGGCAAGTGTTGAAAGCACTCATTGGTTAGGGGCCAGATTGGCCTGAGCCCAGATTGGAGGCTGGATGAAGGAGTGCCACCCGGTGAGGCCATGTTACATGCTGCAGACAACTGGTCCAACCGGGGGGAGATTTATGCACAAGTTCAATGTAATTCAAGCCGCGCTTCGCTACCTTCCGCGTCGGAGGGCCGCATGTGTCTTAGCCGCACATATTTATTTTCGGTTGGAGTGTGCCTCACACCACGTGTCGAACACAGCTTGCATCGTGGTGCCATATGCGAAAGCCGTCGCGTTTTGCCTGCAAGAAAACGCCGTTCAAGGAAACCCACGTGCACCGGAGAGGCTCCTTCCCCTCGGCCGGCGATGGAAGGGAGTGCGGTTGGTGTTGAACTGTTCATTTCTCCGTTGACTTTGCCCTAGTTTTATACGATTATCATACGGGTGCATTTCTTGCTGCTTCATTGCCCGAATTCCCTTTTCCCTTTTTGCTCCGGTCTTTCCTGTTGGTTATGACACAGCGTGTAAGCAGGAAACTGTTTCTACATCATTGAATTTTCATGGATCAACAGCGAACTTATTGCCCGGAACTGTCGTACGTAGGTTTTTACGCTGAAGCATATTTTGATTAGCTCGTTTCTTGAAAAGCACACACGAGTAGTACAATGTAGCAACGTAAATTCATTTTAATTAAGTGATTATCTGAATGAGCACAAATTTGCAAACATAAATATACATCTTCAAGTACATTCTTCTGCTGAGTATCGTTCATCCAAATCCTTCTGCGTTTTTTTTTTTTTTTGGACACCCTAAAAATCTAGGGGCTGCGCCCGTATGCCAAAAAGATTGGCCAGGGTGGTTCAGTTTTGTATCCTTTCAAGGATGCATAACTCCTACGAGATCATCCTGCGAAAAACGCGAACTGCGGCCCTGTGCGGTGTTTTGATCCCGGTGCTTTTAGCACAAGGGAGATTTCGCTAAAGCAGTGCCACCGTTGCGGACCAAATCCTCCCTGTGGCTAGAAACGGACACCATGCAGGGGTGAGGTGGTGATCGGAGGTCGATGCTATGAATAACCTCGCTCCACACACACACACAACCACACTCGTGCCTCGGAGTATTGGTTCTGAACAGTGGCTCAACCTAACCCTATGGTGTGCACATTTGCGTGGAGGCGAGAAGAGGAAGAAATAACAGCACAAACTTTGGGACGACCACGAGAGGGAAAAGGTTCACCGAATAACTTTCCAGAGCTGAGAGCGAAGCACACATGCAACGGACAGCAATCGAGCGACGTTAGAGTAGCAGAGCGGAAAAAAGAAACGGAGAAAGAAGAGAGAGGGCAGAGAAAGAGAGCTTTAAAAGGTTGAGCATAAACGCAAGGACCACCCGAGTCAGGTAGGACCCGGCTAGGCCCTAGCCAAAACGGCAAAGCTCAGTTCGTCGAGGAAAGCTCAAGCAGATGGACCGTACGACAGGGTCGACTGGTGGACTCTGTTAAATGTGAGTAGTTTTACTGGTCCAGCGTTTTTTTATTGGTAATCTCCGGATGCGGGTTTGGCAGTGAAAATCATTGCATAAGTGTAAATTCAAAGCGGACCAGGAGTGTACAGCGTGAGCCAGTGCGAGTTTTGTGAAGTGCACCAATTAACACCGAACTCGTAAGACTCGCCTTTGCCGTGGACTAGTCAGTGAATCCGATCCATCTGCAAGGGTGTTAAAGTTAAACTGTAGAATTGAAACTCCTCTCCCTTGTCCCTGACCAATGCCCAGCGTAGGGAACGCGTGGAACACAGCCTGCTAATAACGCCCATCCCATGGATTCGGGGAAGAAAAAAAGCTCCCACACCGCCCAGCAGCACTGTGCAGCGAATGATCTTCTTACTTGCTTTTATATTTACCGTTTCGTGGCAGCACTTGGGTCGAGGGATTTTTGCGAGCAAATTCGCTACACCGCGCAGGTGCGCCACTCGGCCCGACCGAAGCTACCGTTCAATGCTGTGGCCACATAAATGGATGCGAAACGTGCGAACCACACACTCATGCGGATAACCTGGCGACCTGGCAAGGAAGCACACGAAAGCGCACACGAAGGTGCACGAAAGCTCGGCCAGATCGTCCCGGCACGGAGGCTCATCGATGAAGTGACCATCCTTGCGTGCAAACCGATATATGTGTGTGTGTGTGTGTGTGTATGTTAGAGAGCTAGATTGTGTGTGTGTATGCTTTTGAAGAAGATGGAACGGGTGGAAGATACAGATCCGGAGCAAAAACGAAACAGGAGAGGACGAGTGGAAATGGTCAATAGATAGGAACGCAAAATTCACGAAGAAAACTAGAATAGTTGAAAAAATCTTGTCAAAGCAAAGATTCTTCACTATTGGGGGAAAAATGAGCGTGAGGAGCGTTAAGATGTTTTCCTTCATTCACTTCCATCTCACTTTGGGAAAGTAAACAGTGAGCTTAGGATATTTCGTCTACTTACTCTCAGTACTTGCATTGTTTTTCTCTGCCTTCCTTTCTCTTTGCATCTTCCATCGAAAATTGAGCAAGCAGTGAGAGGGAGCTAGCGATTTTCCGCACAAGAGCGTGAAGGGACGGCCGCGGTTGAGTGAGCCTCAAACGATGTCCTTGTTGGAACGAAAGAGCTTTTTTGTTTGTCACGTAACCTGAAGAGGCTGCCCCACCAAATGGAAGTGTCTTGCTCCCGCATAGAGACATACCCTTGCCTTCGCTCCGAAGCGCGTCCCTCTCACACCAATACGCACCCACCGGAACGCTCCCTCGCGTGACGCACACAAACGTACGCACGTGTTCACGCGAGAAAAATCCCCACCGCGAGCAGGACGAAGAAAGTGGGCGAGCTTTTCTGGCGAGCTCGGCTCGGTCGTCGATGTCCCGTCGGTGGTACCGTGCGCTCTCGTTTTTGCGTGTACATTTTTTGTGTGTCCCACCCAAAATATTCCAGTCTGAGTTAGGGACCGAAGCAGTACCGAAGGATCTGGAGCGCTCCGTTGTGGGAACGACTTTCCTTGCAAAAACGGCCCGGCCTGAGTCGAGTCTAGGTGAAGGAGACGACGGTGGCAGTGCAGTTTGTTCTGGGTTTTTCCACTTTTGATAAAACTCACAGCGAAGGGCTTTGCTTGATACAGTGTAAAGTAGAACATTGGTTCAATGCGTTTGGAAGCGTTCCTTTGATATTCATGCTTGGTTAAAAAAGGTGTGCTTTTCGGTTCAGACGATCAAATCTACCGTGGCTACGCAACGGTTTCTATCAGAGTAGGCTTGTCTGTTATTCCCGATGACAACCAGCCCTAGAATGGCATCGTTTCAAACTGTGTGTGCGGAGTGTTCAATGTCACTGTTAGATCTTAGTAGGCGTAAAACAGAGAACTAACGAGAATGATCCCCACCGCAGCGACATGAATTCCCGGGATCGAAGGAGCGGCTTGGAGCGTACAGTTGACCCAACCCTACGTGCCGTGCGAACGCGGGCGAACGCTAACGTGAAATTCGACCGTTTTTCCCTGATTTCAGGTGCCAGTAGGTCAGTGTGAAATGCCGAGCGGAGGAAACACGATGTGAGAGCGTGTGTGCACACTGCGAACAAACCGTGAGCAAGTGAAGGCGAGTGTGCGTGTGAGTGTGCGAAGGATGAATAAAGGTGGCAGCAACGGGGAACGAAGCTAGGCCCGTGGTGAAGCGGTGATCGATAAAGGAAAAGTGCGAAAGGCAGCGCGGCTAGACCGGAGAGGAAGGGAGGCCGAATAAGCGAGGCAGTGCGCTGCGGGTTGCGAAATTCGCCAACAACAGAAGAAGCAGAAAAAGAAGAGGGGGAGGGGTGAAAATGTGCTAGTGCGGAGTGGCACTCGTCGCGTGCCCTTTGCGTCGGATGCCCCGGAGTTGGCCCAGACGGAGTGAATCTGCGCTTGGGAGTGGTGCGCTAGCGAAAGATGCCTTCAAACGTTCGCACCGTTGGCCAACGTGAAGCGGAAGAACACGGTTTGACCCTCGTCAGCCGGGCTCGGGCAGTGTCGCGTGAGTGTATCGGTTCCGGTGGCCAGCCTCCCCGGGCACGGATGGTACCTGGCGGCACCAGAGGCCTCCGGCAGGTGCGGTGAAATGGACACTAGCAGCTCCATCACTGGCGGCAGCAGTAGCACCACTAGCAACGGAAGCCGAATCCTCGCCGACAGCTTTGAGTTGATCGTAGTAACCTCTTTTCTAATGACTGTCCGTCTGGCGAAGCTGTTAGCGAGTGTGTGACTTTGCGCTGGCTCGAGCGCACGCAACTCGAGAGGATCTGCAATCTGCGAACAACGGTGTCGGGAGCGGCCAACTGCAACGGATCGTCCCCGTTTTCGAAAAGCCCGAAAGCACGAACATCCATCACAGCCATCGCCAGCAAAACGGGCCATTCAGTGCGTGCGTAGGCTCCGTGTCCGCGGACAGTTGCGTGGCCCCTGGTAGCGATGAGGTGAAACTTGGAGCCAATCGGATGTGTGTGAGTGGTGCATGTGTGTGTGTGTGTGCGTTTATCCGGTGGTGTGAGATAGAATGATTTGTGCCGCTTGCACCGGTGTGACACAGAACAAACCCAATAGGTAAAACGTAAGCCTCCTCCCCTCAGAGGCGGACGAGCACGCGAAGAACCGCACGCATGCCACGAACCAGTGCGCGACTGTTTCCCTCGTAGCCGAAGCGGGGTGCCCGGACAGGAGAACAATACTGGTTCAGGGTCACTGGGCGTTTCGGGTAGCGGCACGCGATACCTAACGAGCAAAAAAGAAGACGAACGAAAGCATACAAGCAACGGTTCCGGAGCGAGAAGCCAAAGGGAGAACCCGCTAGTAACCCGATACATCCTGATCTGGCCGAGGGTTTCGGCTTTGCTGTGACTGCGAGGAAGTGGACCGCGGCTGTCCGTGGTCAAAGGTTAGACGCTAGGCTCCAGTCGCCTACAGCGAGACTCTACGACAGCGGCCCATCGCCGACGTACGGACGTACGTGGAGCCGCAACAACAACGAGGGAAAGGCCAGCCGGAACGCGTGAAGGAGTGTCCTGCAGTCACCATGTCGCTAACTATCGAAGTTCCGCATGCGAAGAGCCCCTCGCTGGGTGTCCTCATCCTGACACTCAACTTGGCTCTGTTCCTGCCTCAAACTATAAATAGGACACCACCATATGTGCTTGCAGGGTAAGTGTTTCCTAGAATTGTTTTCCTGGGCGTTCCTGACAAGGAAGGTTCTGTAGCGATCGATGCCGTTGTGGATGATTCGTGACGAGGTTCACCCATTTTGTCCTCACGTTCGTTACGTGTCTTTTGGCTGTGGGTTTGAAAAAAAGCGTTTTTCCATGTATCAATCTTAGGGACTATGGTGAAATTGAAAGAAAAATTGGCTTTCACACGAACGCTAACTACTTGAAACCGCAATAAAACATACACACACCCAGCTCGGTGCGGGTCTTACAAGCTGCCGCAGCACGGGGCGCACGAGTAGGATGAAAATTTCTTGGGCGTTGCTAACAATACCACCAATGGACCGTGAGCGGGCACAGATACAAAAAGCGACCGAAACCGAGCAGGTCGAGCGAAATGAGCAAAACCGCGTGAGTTGGCGAGTGAGCGAGCGAGCGAGCGAATCTTGCGGAGCTGAGCAAGTGAGCAAGAGTTTTCGTGAAGGGCCCTGATTTTTCCTCACCACCTTGAATCAATGCCACGCACAAAGCGCCACCGTCGCTACTGGTCTCCCTCAATCGGTGTCTCACTTGATACTCTTGTCCTCTTCTTGACGCAAACTTTCCCGATCGCCAAAGACTGGCACGGAGTACGCACAGCTCATTCGCCCTTCCCAGCAGCCCTGCAGCTTTTGTGCTCTTTCTCTCACCAGTCAGATCCGGCGTGACATTCTCCCGGATGCCTCACATGCTCGCGCTCATTACGCCCCGAGCCTGACGCCTGCTTTGGGTTTTTACTCAAACTATGAATGACTAAGTGCAAAGGGACGCAAGGCAACGAATCGCCTTCGTTTGATCCTGGCAAACTTAGGAACGGAGTATCGTTCGTTCATTTTTCTCACTTCGTTTCGGTTTGCTCACTCGCATTCATTCAAGCATCTCCATGAAAGCAGCAGAACAACACATACGTTGAAATGCGCCCGTGAGCATTGTTTTCAGCAAAACCGTCAATCGATTACCGTCGATGAATTTGTCCGCTTTCCGCCACCACCTCCGTGTAATTGCCTGGTGACCCCGAGCGAACCTCGCGCAAGCAGAAATGAAGAAGGCCACGGGCCGACGGAAACAGCTTGTCAAATCAATAACCACAGCAGGCGAGCAAAGTGGGTCCTGCCATTTCCACCCCGGGAGCCAGCGTAACCGCAGGGGCTGGGCCTATTGCACGTCACCATTAGGACTCCAGCAGAGAGTTTCTGACAAGCTGTGGATTAAGCTTCTTCTGCTCAAGAGGTACGGCTCGAAAACTCCATGATCCTGTCTCGTTTTGACAGCGTTTTTCAAACGAAAAGCCATGTTCGGTTTTTCCCCCACATTCTTTAATCCACGGCACTACGATTTGACCTCGCCGACGCTTTCCACCAAGGCGTGGTTATCCACGCGTTCAATCGGCTGGAGGGCGGATGGAAAAACAAAATTGAACGCTATTTTCACCCGTAAAACTGAATGCAAAACAATTTCCCAACAACTCCCTCCGGGGTCGGGCGCTGTCAATCGCCCAAACGCCAAAGTCCGTTTGGATAATGTGCTCAGGGCAGGGTAAAAACAACAAGAACAAAACTCAGCTAAAGTGGAAGGTTGATCCATTGTCCGAAACGACTCTGCTGCTGGAACGGCATCCGTAGTAGAAACGCTTCCGAATGCGCTGGTAAAAGTTTGGTCAGTCTGAACCATTCCTACCAGCCCTCGGTGGACGCTCGTCTAGTTTAAAATGGTAGCAAAAGAAATGGGATAATTTCAGGGGTAAACTATCACGTCAATCATCCAAAATAACATTATATTTAACAGACCGCCCTGAGGTAGCGCATGGTGACTGTTGGTGAACGGTTTTATGAACATATGAATAAACTGTACAGGCGTTACAGGCAAAAACCACACTTATCAAAGTCTTTAAGAAATGTGTATAATCACAATTGCACGATGCAGTTTGCCACTACGACTTTTCATTAAACTCACGATAGAACAGCTTTGGAAACTGTACCGTTAGCTTAGGGGATTGCCGGAAAAAAAGATTCATATCGCTTCGTCAGAACCGCACCACTGGACATTTAAAATCCCCATTCAATTATTTTCCCACGATGTCAGGGGAAATTTCCTATTGTGATACACATCGCCGCCGGATGCCCCAGCATCGTTGGCCACTCATCCTTGTGCGCCGATGGTAATGACGTCATTGATGTGCGCCGAACTCCCTCGGCATCTCACCGGGCCGTGCCGGAAGTGATGGACGATGGGTTCACTGCCTATTTTATTGTCGTTTGCCCACTGGCACAAAAGTTTCTCCACCAGAAAAGGCAATGAAGCTTTCACTGCGCACCCCACCGCACAGCACCTGGCATTTGCAGCAAATTAGCATGCATTCCGCCCCGTTCGCTCGGCACAGCGCACTGCTTGGAAAAGTTTTCCGATGTGTCGGAGCACGTCACGTAGGTGAATAAATAGGTCACCGGTCGCGAGGCTGTTGTTGGCAGGGAAAAATTGCCACAATCATCGGTGCCACACACACGCACGCATAGGTAAACGCACGCACACCATCGCAGGGTGACAAAAAGGGTTGGAGAATCGAAAAGGCCAGCCAACCGAGATGAGGTTGACCCTCGCCAGTGCGGCACAGCGGGCACAAAGGGAAACAAGTAAATCCCCGGCCAGTTGGCCAGATCAAGATTGGGGCTAGAAATGGGGCAGCTCATAAATATATACTACATGCTGGCACAAGGAGAATCAGCGTCAACTGGAACCCCTTGTGCCATTGGGGGGGAAAAACGTTTGCCCATTCGACTGAAGCACGGTGCTGGGGTATTTGTTTGTCACGTTCTAGCTGCAAAGCTTAAGGCTTGCCGGCCAGGACCCCAACCATTTAACCGCATCCGTGCCCACTTGCAGTCGACATTATTGGCCTCCATACGCCGGTGGACCCGCATTTGCTTTCGGATGGCGTGCGTGGCCGAATAGGAGGATAGAATTTAAATTCACAACCCTTCGACAGTGACTATGGCGGTCCACACTACTCTGTGCAAAGCTGCGGGCAGAACTAGGGCGGTCTGTACACGGGTGACCTAGGACTCAGCTTCACGCGATGCGACTATTGTCCCGCCATAAAACTGCAGCCACATTCGGGAGCTCTTTGTTTAACGTCGCCTGGCACTGACCGATAGTAGCTCGAAGAAGTCCTCCCCACATCCAATCGCATGTGGCAGAAGAGCGCAAACGAACGGAGCGTTTTCAGTTGCTTGTGGTAGTAATCCTTAATTCATCAGCATTAGTTTTGAAACAGAAATGCAAAGCAGCTCCATGTCTGTCCACCGGAATGTTATATCCCATTGTTGCAAATAGGCCTGCCAGGGTCCTGAGCTGAGGCCGAAGGGTGATTGCCTATTCAACGTCTTCTTCTGCAGAATTCTGGACAATTGGGTGGGCTACCACAGGATCGTTAAACCAACCATTTCTACTACTTACTGTTTGCTCTTTTCCATCATTTCATTCTCCCTATCATTTTTTTTTTTTTTGACAGCTCCGCAGAATTAAAAAAACTACTTATGCATATGACTACTGCAGTCAATCACGCCACTTGCTCACGTTATTAACCATAGGAACGAACCCCAAATCTAGGCTTGGCAAGTTGGTTGTATGCACGAAGCAAAGAATAACTACGGTCCGTGCACGCTTTAGTATTAGATTTATTGTGTTCATGATCAATATTCCGCCTCAAATCCTGGAACTGAGGGAGCAAACGAAGCACCACTACAGCAATGAACCAGCCAGTTTTGCTTTATGTGGAAAGAATCGCGTGCGATGTGACATAAATTGTTTCCTGCATGAAATTAGTTTCATAAAAGTAGAAAATCTTCCCAAAACAGAAGAAGAAACATACTCGCATTTCTGGAGGGTTTAAAAATTCAGTTTCTTAAAAACGATCAGATATTTATTTTACCAATGTTTTCGCAAAACTGCTCTTGGTCCTAGCACCATTAAAAGAGTAACAATTGAAACACACAATGAATGTAGCTTGTTTGAATTAGAAAACAGTTATATACTATCGTAGCACGAATGCTTACTACATCAATCTTAGATATAAACCTAAGTAGGAACTGAAAGTTCCACAACACGATGTTCGGTTGCTGCTCAATTTGCTTCCTTTACTGTAATAAGCTCTCTGTTCTATTTGAACAAACCCGCGGACCTCCAGGCGCTTGAAAATGAACTTTTGATTCTGTGTAGAACAACCAGAACATGAACTGTATACGGAACAAGCAGCACAATGCATTTTGATCTCGCTATCACATGTGCTTATCTGTTCAATGTTCTTTTTCCTACTAACCACGTTTGGCTGCAGTTTTCCTCATTCTTACTTTGCAGATTTTGAATGAAAAACTTCCCCTTGTCTACTGGGATGGGCAAGTGCGCCAGAGCCCTTCTCGTTCCAGCGTGACAACGGTTGACCTACTTGACACGTGTTGTAAGTAGGAAACCACGCCGACCTCGGCTCATGCACCAGTTCTTCGAAACGTACTAATCGGTGCAACAGCATCATAGTCTGTTGGCTATTGGTTTCAACGGCGCCGATCCCTGGATGTTGCTGAGCTTGCCATAATGCTAAGCAACAGTGTGGTTTCAACCGAAAAATGGGGGGGGGGGGGGATAAAAACTAACATATTCCGATCCTCGGTGGAGCCTACACTTCGTTGAAGGACGAAAAATCAATGGTGACTTGGAGTGAGTGGTAAGCCGGGGAGTTTTGAGATACGAAAACACTACAAATTTTAATGATTTTGTAAGAGCATCGGGCGTCTGGCCGTCTTCTGCGGCCGTTTAAAAATCAGCCGTTATAGAGGATGATTTCGAGCGATTTTTTTTATTGTTTACATATCCCTGCTCTCTTCGTCGATTTCGCACATTTACATGCTGAACCCATGCCATATCGGCTATATTGGAAAGATATAACCCCAATAGACCCATAAGGCTTTTTCGCTGCAATGACAGTAAAGGAAAATGAGGAAAATTTACTACATGCAGAGTGTTTGGACGGTGCACCACGGGCGTCCTCTTCTATTTCTCTCCAATAGACGATGTCATGGACCGACGCTCAAGAGCTACTTTGTTTGCACTTAACGCTGCTATCGATAGGGCAAAAAACAGGTTTCCCTTTTTCGTAGCAAGCTAATTTTCATTAGCCGTTCCACCATGAAGATCAAGGGGACATGCTTATCTTAAGAGAAAGATAACATTGTCACTCATAAGGGTTTTGGTACTTACGATTCCTCTCTACTTTGCTCGCATGATCCAACTGAAGTGTAAAGATATCTGAAGGAATAAAAAAGGTGGAAATTTAATTCTTTCCCACAACAAGTATAAATTGGTTGAATATATTTATTTGTGTCAGTGTACTCAGCGTTGAAAAGTTATCAGATTCGAAAAATGTTGCATAATACACAGAACAATGGAGACGCCTAGTGCGTTATAAAATGTAAAGCTAATTAAACATATCGTTAAACAAAATTCCAAATGCTTCAAATTGGACCAAATAAACAGTTTCAGCATACTTTAATTGTTGATAAAGCAAGAAATCTGTTTTACAAATAAAAATTGCAATCTTCAAAAAGTAATCATGAAACACCAGGCGTCTCCATTGAAAACGTTCTCTTCGACTTGCTCCTTAAATTGCATCTATGTGAATCTACTTTCACACATTACACCCACTCGAGATACCTATGCACGGATATGCTATAAAGCTGCCAGCGATGCAGCTAAAAATAAAACAATTTTCCACATCGTCAAGCACAGGAAAATATGATAAGCAATCCTGGGGAAACCCACTCGCACATGCTAGCTTTTACACTGAAATCGGCACATAGCAACGACCACATAAAATGGAACGAACGCGTGTACCACGAAACAGGTAGGACTATTCGAGGCAAGGTTGGAAAAAATACGTTAATCGTCTCAGTTTCCACGCCCACGTGGCGGGAGGTAAAACGGTGCGAACTAAAGGTTTGAGGCAGCGGAGCGTAAAATTCTCATTATATTATGCATATTTGACTTTGTCCTGTGATGTCACGTTTCACCTGACAGAATCTGACCTTACCGACCTGATCCCATGCGCCTTTGATGACGTTGTGAAAAAGACAACTCTCTTTTTGGTATGGGAGAGGTCTACCTCAATACTCATTAACGCAGCTTGCAGGTAAACTAATTCATGCACCGGAGCAACAATCTAACTCCTGCAATGTTAATGCAGGCTCACGGAACGGGTGCCAAATTGAATACAGTGGTTGAGATAAAAAAAGCAATACATCCAGCAGTTGTCTATTTGATGTGCAATAGGTATTTTTCTACATTAGGTTATTTTTCTTAATTTTAATACGATTTATTCTAATTCGATCCCCAAGGGCCCCAAGACCAATTGAAGACAGAGAGGTTGGCTTGAATGAAGCATAGCCAAAGACGAATAAAAGTTCGGTCCGTTAGGATAATAATTAAAATCTCAAGAGAACGTGAAAGCCCTGGAATTGCGGAGGTTCTAGCAACGCTTGCTGAACAAAGGCCAGCCATTGTGGTGGATCACACCACCGTTGGATGGAAATTCCATCAACCAAACATTCCACACCACCGTCACAAACAGTCGAATGAAACGCCAAATAAAGTTATCGAAAATTCATTCCAACTCATGTTTTGCACCCGGCCGCTTACAGCTTCCATCCTCCGGGGAGCGTGTAGCCCCCGAAAAACTAGGACGAGCTGCACGCGTACAGAAAACTTTCCTATTTTCCGACCAGTCTCGAGCCACCGGAGTGCTGAAGTTTTTGGAATTTCATAACCTTCCCCAACCCTGAGAGGACCCCAACGACGATGAAGATGATGATGATAATCGTGATGGTCCGCTGGTTGCGAATGGATATCAAGTTTCGATTCCATTTGGCGTCCCGTCGAGTGTTTGCAGTTGCAGAATAGTCAGGCTTGTGGAATGGAACGAATTAATACGGAACTTTTCTGTATAATTCCGCCGGAGATACACCGCGACAGTTCATACCCTAAACACAACTCAGATACTTTCTCTGAACAGTCTGTTTGAAATACTTTTCGCGTTCTTGAAATTCTTTTCCTTAAATTTATATCAATTTGAACTGTCCCGTAAAAACTGAACTTTAAGTCTGTTCAGTTTTTATAGTTTCCATTCAGCTTTTTCTCTTTACTTTTTGCAAACATTGTTTTAAATTCTTTACTTCCTTCCATATGCATGTACTTGTTTATATTGTTATCAGTTTCAATATCAAATTTTCTTATACATTGTCAAGATTGTATTTTACCAAATCTGCCTCCGGGGAACTCTGTTGGATATTATTCATTTTTATTAAAGATGCAGTTATCACTCCTTGTCACGCTCTCTTCATGCTTAATCCAAGGCGCCAGGAAATAAAAGCTGAAAAGGGTTCTGACGTACTTTTTCACCTCGTAAAACATTATTGCTCCTCGGCATCGCTAGCTCAAGAGCATCCCGCTCGAGTGAATCAGCTTCACCCGATCAATCTAGGAGCGCTCGCGGGACATTCTTATCGCTCGAGCTGATTCTGCGCCAGCTCTACTGAAAACCTCCGTTTCGAACGATCCTTTCGAACTGCTTGCACTTGATGGCACACTTGAACCATGGTCCCGTTACTTTATGCCCTTTTCCCTGTGGGAATTAAAGCGGTGGGTTTCGTACAAACTCCGGTTTTATGCATGCGACCGTAGCTAACGCTTTTTGCACTTATATTTTTTGTTTTGTTTTATCGATCCGTCGATTCTTCGCGGATCGAGAAGAGGATGATTCTGTTTCCACTTGATCTTTATCGTACGGTTTACGATTTCTCATTTTGAAAAACTGTATATTGCAAACCCTTGAAGGTACGGAATTTTTGAGTTTCTGAGCAAAATGAAAAAAAAACTCATGAAAAACTTACAGCTAGTTGCTTCACTGTTGCTCTACAGTAGAGTAAACTGCTTCCTTAAAAATCCCTGTCAAATTAAACTAACCGCCCTGGTGGTGTGGGAAATAATCCCAAAATCCTCTCGGAGGAACTATTTTATTCTTTCTTATTTTTAATTCCTTCCAAACACGCAATCACAACTGACGGATTTGCTCATGATGCTCAGGTGGTTGCGGAACACCCTTAAACCGTTCCATCGGGCGGCTTCGTTATTGCATCCACTGCAAGATTACTCCCTTTCCACGCTGGGCCCTCCCCGTGGAAAGCCTCACGCAGCTGCTTTTTTAGTGATCCCGCTTGTGACTTTGTGACCAGGGACCTGGGATTGACTTGCTCATTATCTGCAGAGACGCAAAACCCATTACCTAGCACCGAATGCCACCTCACTGGGCCTCATTTTTTCCTTTCTTTCTTTCAGCCTCCTTCAGCCCAGGGACCTTTCCGGGTCCCTAAGCGCCCACGCCAAGGCTGTGATTAATGAAAACGGATTTGTCAGCGTTTGCCAGCAAACGCGATTGGGGATTTATAATCAAAATTAATAGTTTGTTTTCGCTACTTCTGAAGCGTTTCTTTTGCCATGCCTCAGCGCCATTCAAAAGCAAGCGCAGATGCTGTAAATGGAAACGATGGGCTGGCAGAACTTTCCATCATTTTGCTCGGATTTTTAACAAACCGCCCACTCGTCCGCCCCCATCCTCCGCCTTCCTACATTTCTACCCATTTTAACCGCGTGCGCATTGCAAATGAGATGGATTTATTCCCTGCTAAGCATTCCCCGAGGAACATCGCAAACGGAGGAAGGAAAGATATCATTCAGTTCGCTCTTTTTTCCCCACTAATCCCCAAGATCTCCGCACTGGAAATTCTTTCTTTACCAAGACACTGCGAGTAGCTGCTGACTGAGGCAAAAAATACCCCCTCAGGGAAGACGTTTCTATTCACTTTTGGCACGCCGGAGCCTTTCCCTCAACCAAAGCGCATATCTAGGGCAGGTCAACTGGCTCCGGCATTCACCGCTCACCCCGAACTGCTGCCCTCTTGTTATTCCTCCTCTTTTTTGCTCTCCCCCACTCAGTACCAGATCCCTCCATCCCGACTCTAATCTCTAACGCCCCAATCTCCATGGTCCGGTGTCTTCGTAAGCTTCAACGTTGAAAAGCATTGCTCCCCAGGGAACCGGGAGCATAAAAACGGGCTGGAAGGAAAGCAACATAAATTTGATTACCGTTTCCCTGCCGGGTCGTGGAGTGGGTAGAAAGGGAAAAAAACAGCACAAGAAACGAACGGTGGTGGTTGGAAGGTGGGCTGGACGAATTCATGAATGGAACGAAGAAAAGATGGATGCCTGATGGACATATGATGTGAGCGCGCCACTTTACGAGCCGAGGGAACCGTTTGCAAGCGCAATCCGCACCGTTAGAAGGGAAATAGGATTGACTGTTCGTTGGCGGACGGCTGAGGGGGGAGGGGGGGGGGGGGGGGCAGGCACTAGGTGGAGATCATAAAACGAACAAAATGTGACAGAAAATCCCATCCACCCTTTTAACAAATACCTTTTTGACTATGTGGCACCTTCGACCATTATCATTTCCAAGCTATAAAATCAACCCACTGGAAGCTTTTTACGATCTCTCCTGCCGCCTGCAGAGTGGAAGCCGGCAGTGGAAAATGACTTCATATTTCCTGAGCATGAATCTTCAACCTTCCCAATGAAAGCTTCAAAAACTTCCGACAGGTTTTTGCATTTAAACTTAACAAATGCATGCTCTTAAAATTTAGGTTTTCTCCTAATTTAAAAAATGCCTTTACTGTAAATCAAATTAGCTATGGAAGTTTGAAATTGGTTTTTCTCTCAAAAGTGGGAACTTTGGTTCTAGAAAAGCGTTCGTACAAAAACGTAACGCAACGAAAAAGGATTGTTATCTCATCTTAACCAACTCAGCCAATCCCAATGGGAAACCCAGAGCTTGCTGTCATTGGTTGGCTAATTTGAGTCCGACTACAATGTTTAACCAGTACGTTCCTCCGTCATTAAAATTTGGTCACCACAAACACACGCAAATACACAAATACATCCCAGCATGGACGCATGATCACTATCGTTCCGACGAAGGCCACATCCTCGGCCTGAAAGGGAGACCTCCGTTGGGCACTGGGGGGTCGTAAATTAAACCTTTTAAAGCAACGGCACGGAACGGTACGTCTTTGAAACGTCGTCCCTCTGGGTAACCCGTGGCAGCATAATAGCTACCGATTTGGCCGGTCCCGATTGGGACAGGGTTATTTTTACTGCCGGAAATGGAAACGAACACTTCCAGCTCGCTAGGTTCGCGCTTCGCACTGGTGCTCTATCCCAGCTCCCAGATGGGATAATTGCACGAGGCGTTGGATGGGTCGAGAATCAAAATAATCGCCCAGTCCTAGTAGATTTCGTCATGCGCTTCCCCAACTCGCTCCAACATCACCATCACCAGCGTGCTCAGCGTACGGAATGGGAATGGTTTTTGACTTCACATGGAACTGGACTGCCTTGAGGGTTGCCTAACCATGGAACCCCCGGGTCTGCCTGTGCTCGGCCGTGCTTTTTCGTACGTTCGACATAAATTATGTACGCTGGCTAACCACGCACCACCACAGCCGACCCTGAGGGGTCCCCGGTGTGGTAGAATAATAATTCTTCAAGCTGCGTTCGTGCACACTTGCTAGCACTACCCCATCCTATGCCTCACGGTCGCTTACCATGATGCTCGGCAGGGATTTTGTACGGGGCATCCACCCGGACAACGAACCATGACGTGCGACCTGGCCCAGCTCGGGAAAACTGTGCTGTGCTAAAAGCGAAAACGCTAGACACACTGCCCGACATTCCCTGTCCACCCAAATTCGCTAGCCTCTGCACAAGGCCTCAAGCACTACTACCCGGTTTTGTTTTTCTCATTCCATCAACATTACTGCCTTAGTTCGCTAGTTCCCTGGATGGGTCTCTACTGAGTTGTTGAGGTGAAGTCGCCACGCACAACTGAAAGTTAACCTCCTCTTTTACCCAACGCAGCACACATTCATTCCTCCCTATGGCCCTAAATCTAGAAAGCTCCACCATTTAATTTCGAGGTGGCTGCGTGAGGGTTAGTGAGCGAGTGTTGGTGAATGTGTTTCAAGTCAAAACACGCCAAACGGAACGCAATACAGCGTTGCCTTTGATCCCTATCAATACTCCTGCCGAAGCTAGTTAACGAAGGAAATGCAATGGAAGAAGTTAAACTAACAACACCCCTCCTAATGGCACCCTGAACGGACCAGCGGACTGCGAAATCGTCAGGAGCAAATCCACTCGAATGCTTTCGGTTGGCAGTCCCGGGAACGAACGTTCCATTACTCACCATAGCTGTGTGCGTTCTTTTGTGGCCCATGTATTTGTCATTAAATTTGCAAACTTTTTCAGAAAGCTCAAACTCTCCAGCTCTCCAACTTTGATTCTCTTTTATTCGTTTGCATCCGTGCCATGCATTGTGGAAGGCTCTCTGTCATCATCTCTCCCTCCTTTTCTCTCGTGAGTGTGGATATACCATATTCGGTAAAACTGGATCCCGAAGAAAAAAACCATCCACAAAAAGGGCCACCATCAACACCATGATCGTAACCATTGCCGTTAACGATGTACCTGGAGTGATTCCCTCGGAAACCGGGATTTTCCCCCTTACACTCTGGCGGTAACGTACTCGCCCACGCTGCCGGTCGCCCTCTTACGTCTACCCTGTGAATAAAACGGAGTGAGCACCTTCACACATAACAAGGAGAGTTTCGTGAGAGTCGAGTATGCTTCGCAACAAGAACAAGTAAAAGCGAGAGGGAGAAATAATGGAAGTGACAAAAGTAAAATAAAAGAGCGAGTGAACTTACAAAAAAGCTCAACTCTGCCCGCCTGCCAAAAACGCCACACCATCGGACGCACTCGGCTGGGATTCGTTAGTTGGTCCGTTTCGTAAAAAGCCCTCGAAGTTGCTGTACTCCACCCAGATTTGAAGGAACGATGGTTGTTCGGCGCTGGAGAGCGCTAGTTCGCTCTTCGTTCCCTGCGCAGGAGAAACTTCCGAAAGCGGAAACAGCGGAACAAGCAACAATTGCTGTGCAAATGTGTGGGTGCACGCGTGGGGACGTTCGCTCACTGGGACATTTCATCATCGCAATCTGGAGCTTGCCATCCGTCGCAGCCCCATCGACTGACGCAACGGTCGTGCAGCGACAAACATTGCCCCGTTGCGATCGGATCCATCGGGGTTTCGACAGGAGAGGAGATCCGGTTGTTTCCGTTCGTTTTCGATCCTTTCGCCTCGTAAGTGCGTAAGTGTTTGATGGCTTGCCTGTGTCAACAAATGAGCTTTTTGTGTGTTTTGAGAACTGGAAACCGTTCGAAATTCGAGACAAACGTTCCCGCAGCACATTAGGGACACAGCGAGCACCCTTTTACGGAACCATAACCAACAACAGTTGAATCCTTTTCTTAACAGTTGAATGAATAGCCCTTTATCGATTTGGCAAATTCATAGGGGTTTGTTGTGGAAAGATTTTTATTACCTCAATATGGTCCAAAGAAGCGCGTTTGCCTTCAATTGTAATGGTATTCAATGGTTCTTCTTTCTATTCACAATACGTTCAAATCGAGCAGCAACACTTGAACATGCCATAATTGAAAGGAACAGCGTTGTTCAACTGGAGTTGTCTGTTTGTAGCTAGCTCGTTCATGATAGACAAGGATAAACATCTCCCACTGCATGCTGTGCTGGAAGCAAAGCAAACCATGAGAAGTCCTAGCCTGAGCTAGAAGCAGCCTTGTATATGTGTATGTGTGTTGTGTGTCTTTTTAGTCCCTTTCTTGACCCCACAGCACAGGAATTTCATTAATTCCTGTATATAAATTATGCTCCCATTGCCCCCAAGCAACGGGAAGAGCGGAACCAACCGGATATAGAGGCGAGGACTCAAAAATTTATTTATCAATATCATCACGTCCAACCCGTGACCCGTTGCTACGGAATCCGTGTGCTAGAGCGTGTCAAAAAATGCTGTTGCCTGCCCGTTTCCTCACTCCATAACTTTCACCGTGGAACCGCCTCCGAAAACCCGTAATCATAGCGCCCGTTCTGCACATTTGCACACCCACTTCCAGCCGAACGATACTGGCGGAGGACTATCGTGCCTTCTAATAGTTTGCCGTCGTCCAGTTTCCTCGCTTGCACAACCTCCATTGCACGTACACCCTCGTCAGCATGCGAAAAAGTTGCTACCTTTCGCAAAAGCAACAATCCACACAGGAGAAACTTACATCTGGACGGTCATAAATTTACCAAATCAAACCGAGATTGCGCCACGGGGGTTGTTTTGAGCGATAGGACTGGCTCGTCCCATTCAGTCCGAAGGTAGATGCGGGAAAAGGGAGAAAGCGCCTGCACTGCACTCATAAAATTATACTATTTTCATTAGCAGTTGGCTGGCGGGAATGCTCGTAAATCACCCCAGATTCATCTGAGCGAGATTATGCTGTGCAATTCCATTCGATTGGAGCTCTGGAGTACTGTGCTTGCGAAATGGGTAAACAGAAGCTGGGGTGATTTTCATGAAAATTAATTTATTATTAGAACACACGATTAGAAGTTTGAAAACCACACTCGGACCGCCTTGTTTTCTATCAAACGAAAACGTAGCTGATTCTAAATGTTGGATTCTTATCATTCAAAAGCTTCAAATCATTTCCAGTAGCATCTTTTGACCTATACATTCCCCTTCCCATCTTTCGTTTCAGAACCGGAGGAGGCAGCATGCTCGGTGATGTCAATATATCAGCCATTCTAGATTCGTTCAGCGTTGGTTATGATAAAAGAGTAAGACCGAACTATGGAGGTACGTATAACCGTTCCGATGATGTTGCTCCGTTAAAAAGACTCTCGTTGCCCAACGTATCCACTCAATCGCCGTCGTGTGGGCCACTCATCTTGGAGTCTACCGGTGCGTCGGGGCCACAGCAAAGTCTTCCCGGGAGAAGAAAGTTCGTCAGCGCCACTCGTCATACGCAACAGCATGTACGATTCTGCCCTGCGTCCGTTGGTCAAGAGCTAGCATATTCGTTCCACCTTCTCGAGCACCTCACGAATGCAGGAAGTCATACTGAAGCAGCTTTCTTTGATGGTTTTATCGCTGATAAATGCCAGAAATGTCCAAAAACTTGTGGAAACCTCCGTTTCATCGAATGACTGCAGTGATGTTAACCTTTTTGTCTCCCAAACTGTCAACATATCTGCACGAAATGAACAAACAGTTTGTTGGTCTCTCTCGAGTAACACATAGCAGCCACACGATGTAGGCAAAATTAATCAGCACAAAACATTTGACACTAGTATACGAACCTGTTCTCCCTCTGCGATTCGACTAGTTTCTCAAACCCATCCCAAACGCGGTGCGACGCCAACACGCCTTCTGGGCTGTGCACATCCTCCCGGTGCTACACGTCACCTGAATAAACGATTAAAACGAAACAGCTCCATCCGGTCCACCCGCGTGTTTGTGCCCGTTGGGGAAAACAATATCAAATACAAGCTGGCTACAAGCTGCAAACAACACACCGTAACCGTAACAGCAGCGCTTGCGTCCCCTCGGGGCGGCCCACAATTCGGACTTACGGAGTTTTTGCGGAAAACAGTTCATTCCCAGGTTCCGGTTTTGCTTCCTGTTTGTACTCAGTTTCCGGAGCCCCCGAGCCACTGCCGCCCTACCTGAACGCAAACACCCTTTGCCACAAGCGCACACACACACACACACTCACAGACCGCTGTATGCACCCACGCCTAGGGAATCCTAAAAGGGAAAAAGCATCCAAAGAAGCACAAATAGAAGAAAAAAATGAACGGCAAAAACAAAAGCCGGTCAACAGAGACCCAACCCCGCCGGGAGGGCATCCTTATAGCGAGCAGCTGAAGGATCATGATTTTGGGTGTCGCCAAAAAGTCGACCACACGTCGACCGTTGTCGCTGTCGTCAACGAGCGACCGGACTGGACCAAAAGCAAGAGAAAAAGGTACAAATTGTGTTGTTGTACCCTTCGGCTCCGTGCCGTTGCTTACCGCTCCACTTCCGGCTCGGCTGCAACCGGGCCTGCTACGTCATACCTTCGTCGGTTTTGCAAGCCACAAGTTTTTGTTTTTTTCTTCTTCCTTCATTTTGTTGGAAAAAAGAAAACTTTTGGTCGAGTGAAAGAATAACAAACGCCCGCTGCTACCCGATGCAAACGGAGCAAGTGAAAAAGACGCAAAAACAATCCCGAAAGCATCCCGGAAGCAGGCGCGCATTGTGTGCCAACGTGTTTGTTTTAATTAATTTTTCTGCTTTCGGCAACACACCGCAGCTGCCCCCGCTGTCTTGAATGTCTTCTAGCTATCCACATCCGCCATCCTTCATTATGCTCCCGGTTTGTTCTTTTCGGTGCGCCTCGCTTCCACATCCTAAGAGTTCATTGGAGAAGCGATAGAATTCCACCTGGATTTCGTTGGCTTGTTGTAATCCGTTTCAAGCTTAGATTGCAAATGTGAAGCTTTTGCATACACCTGCACTCGTTTATTCCAAATTTACCTTTTTAAAAGGAAACTTTGAGCCGTCGGTTGTGCACGCGTCGCAAACATATGCACCGCAGATAGTACAACCTTACATTCTATAAGGTTGTGATAATAATACCACCTAGCAAAAAGCGTGATCCTCAAACTGGATGCTTTTTAATTAGCCACCAAGGGGAAATATTCGTCTGTCTCCAACCGAATTGTAGCAAGGGGCATTTTTTGTGGAGTACATATTCAGTGAATATATGTTTAAATGTGTGCGTGTGTTCGGGTGTAAATATGTACGTGTATTTTGTTGGGTATGTTTATGTGTATGTTTAAATACAAGTGCACTAAAACAATATCAGCTTACCGCGTTAGGGACAGGTGCAGGTGCAAACAAACTCATCCAAGTGGCCTGAAGGGTGTTTCTCTGTGAAGAAACACAAAAACAACACAAAGACCTCGTCATGTACGTCGCAATTGATATGTGCACGCAAACGGCCCAGTAAACGTCACACTATTTGCGTTTCAATGGAACGTCATTTGTTTGTTCCAGGAGCGTTTTCGGTTCGCTTTCTGATCGCACAATTCCTTGTGGTGAACAACAGTAGTTATTTTATTTTTTAAGCGACACTTTGGTTTCTTTCATTTGTTTTTTTTATTGTCTTTTTTATTATATTTACCATCGAATGTCGATTCTTCCGCAGCATACTAAAAAGAATAGCAAAATGTGGTTTGTCTAAAGCCCATCGAACAAAGCACCAGGCGTCTCCATGCGTGTGCGCTTCTCCAAACAACTTCGACAAAAGCGCCTGATACATACCGTCCGAGGGATGCTGTGTGTACAAATTGAACAGCTTTTGATGTTTATGTATGTGTAACAAACATTTCAACAAAAGATTGTTAGGCCATTTATACCACGATCGTAGATACCGATTCTGGATTTAGCAGTTCGCATTGTGTGTGTGGAATACTTTACTTTACAACGAACATTTTCCGACATCTCCATCGACGAGATCACGATACAAGCAAATACCGTAGTGAAAATGTTCCTCAAAACTCATAAAGCGACAAAAAGATCGTTTTCATTCTGTTCAACCTGCTCGAGCCAGCAAAACTTGTCTTTATGAGTACTCGTAGTCGATTAGGCGTCCGATTTGTTTCGAACTTCTCGTTTTACGCTTCACGAATGTTTTCTTCTGTAAAATCCGCCCATAACCAAGCGATCCGTGGCGGAACAAACGAGGCAGACCTCCCAGAGACAGAATACAGTCTGTGTTGTGTGCATTACCCGTTTTTTCTTTTGTGTTCGATTTTTGCATCCCCTATCGTTTGGCCTAATATTTTTCGTCCCGTTTGGGATCTCTTGAGTTATTTTTGATGATTGTTTTTTTTTTTTCTAAGGCTTTTTTCTTCACCTTTAAAGTATCCACCGTGTGTGCGTAACAAAATCAATGCTTCCTGCTCTGCAGCCAAACGGTATGGCTTTGGGTGGAATGTTCCCTGCGTCGTAGACTAACCTCCTCCCAGCGTAACTGTTACATAAATGCATAGTGGTTTGCCAATACTTCAGCTATGGAAAACAAAACTCTTCTCTGCCTGCCGTTGTTTCCGTTGTCCATCAACCGTTACTTACTCGACAGCTGTTACTCCGTTTTTACAGCATCCTTTACTCAACTCATTACTCTCCTCAAATCTGATGTATTATGTTCTTTCTTTTTACCACACTATCCGTGTTTCAGGACCGCCGGTTGAAGTGGGAGTCACCATGTATGTGCTGTCTATCAGTTCGCTGTCTGAAGTTAAAATGGTACAATTCATATGACTACGTACCTGCTCTACCAAGAGTACTACATTCCTATCCTAGCCCCACCTCCTGTCGCTAAAGGGTTTTCTTTAACTGTTTTAATTCTAACGTTCATGTAACGCAACCGTTTGTTAGCAAATGTCCAGAATCCTTTACATCATACATATTCCATGGTAAATCAAATTACCAACGGTAGATTAAGTACGTGCCAATAGGAAGCGTTGAAGAAAGGAACGTTTTTTCGTCAGCTTCCCTTACTTTGCGTACTTTGCGGTTCGTGTGTGATACGTTTAATACTTCAGTTTTATTTTTTTATTTGTTTATTAAGCCGAACAAATATGTTCTTAAAACGTCGGCTTAGACTTTACATTTGAAAAACATCGCTTACAATTTTATGTTGATATTGTCACTCATATGCATCTCCATCTACCTCTATTCTGTTTTAGTTTAAAATGTCTTACTACCGTACGGTAGTGTTGCCCATAGACCATCGCACTCGTCTAATGATTCCGCAAGCAAGAACAATATTTTGTCTCCTTTTCTTTCCATTTCTCATTTCTTGTTCAACTTGCAGATTATAAAACACCACTTCCACAAGCAATCCTCCGTTTGTTTGTGTGGTTTTGTTGTAATTGTCGCTGACGCAATACGTCCTTCTATTCTTGCCACTGCTTTCTTTAATATTCTTAAGAGTTACTTATTGTGTTTGAATTAAATTCATTCCAAATCATCCCCATCATCCGTGGACGGTTTGAGGTAAAGCCGCCTACGAAGCGTGTCGGCAGTGAATGGCGCCAAAGATAGACTTGCCAAGCACAGCTCTAGTATATCTTTACACTGATAATACTTTGTGTAACATACTCAAACCATGTTCTTGCTTGTGTTCGCTCGGAATTTGTGTCCTCTAACCACTTACAAGGATTGTTCTCAGACAACCTTCATCGTTCTGTTTACTTGTAACCCTGTGTGATCACCTTGTCTTGTTTGCCATACTCGTTAGCAAAAGCACTCGTTCCCGTATCAGACAGATCCTTCTAATTAGAATAAAAAACAAACACGCCTACCTGCAGACACCCTGTAACACTAACGCAATCAAACAGCACTTTTAATGTTTAAATATATATATATATTACAGACCATCGCCAGTAGAGTAACGGACCAAAATGGTGCCATGGTTTTACACGCCGACACGGTTATTTGTTGAAGAACACTTTTTGTCCTGTTTCACATTTAAAACACTCTTACGATTTTACACTGTTTCGATATTACGCTTCAACACTTCACACTGAGTAAATGAGAAAGCATACACATGTTGAAACATTAAATCATTCATTTTAAAAGCGAAATCCACTTGATCATCCCTCAACATCATCCATCCCTTTTCCATGAAGTGCTAGAATGCGAATCGAATACGATTCAAGAGGCAGTTCCATTCGGATCACCAGAACAGTTTAACACTGCTTGTCGCAACTCGGTTGGAAGTGTCCGTTGGGTTAGTCTCGTTCCGGAACAGCTGCAACTGTTGACCACCCATCACGACCGGTGTTTCAATCGCCTCTCGTTTCAACATCTTGTTAATACAGGAAAACTAGCCGCCGCAACACTCGGTGTTGATTGGCAACAGCCTTTCAGATAATTGAATTCTAGCCTTGGGCTGGCATGAAATATTCTCAACGTGAAGCCAACACAAGTGAAGCCACCAATCAACTCTTCCACACGGCACGACCCACGATTGGAGCGCGTCTGCTAGCGATCCTAGGAAAAGCAGTGTTAATCTTTCCTCTTTCAACACTTCCAACTGAAACTCTGTCTCAAACTGGACCGAGAAGCAACTTAGTGTAGCGTACGAGCGTACCGTCTTCGCCTCGACAATTCCATCTCACAATAAGCGCTGGCCGATGTGCTAAGCCTTTGGCAGACAAACTCCGTACAGCCCCGTTGCCTATGGTCCCGGCTGAAGGAATGCAGCTGTGGGAGCCGCAGGACGTAATTTTACCAACATGCAAACAGGGCAAAAGCAATGCATTTGAAATTAAGTCTGCGGTTTAC
Organism: Anopheles atroparvus; assembly: GCA_914969975.1. NCBI lineage: Eukaryota > Metazoa > Arthropoda > Insecta > Diptera > Culicidae > Anopheles > Anopheles atroparvus. Next base: position 37,757,513 of record CAJZCY010000002.1, on the reverse strand, counting down.
CGTACGCCCTGCGGATTTCGAAGTGTCCGTTGGTCATTCCCAGGATTTTCGCTTCACTGTTCACTGTTTGTTTTTTTGCTATAGTCCTTCCCTCCTCTTTTCACGCTCTCTACACCTACCCTATTCTCTTTCTGTCAGTTTTTGGTTTGTTTGGTTCTCGCCCAAGCGTCGCTACAACACTTCTAGCAAAACGTACGAAAGAACAACTTTTAGCCAGCTTCGGTCCGAGTCGCAGACTAAGCCACAACATTCGGCACTGTGCACTGTCAGTTCTGACAAAGTGACACTTGCTTCCAACAGCTCTTGTACAATCTTCCATAGCATTGAGCTGCCCACATGGAAACCGCATACTCGTACGATACTAACCAGTCATAGAAGCCATCACAAGCGCATAGGAGCCCCTTCAAGACCCTAGAGTGCCAATCGGACATTCAATGAAAAACTGGGCATCATCCATAAGTGAATGTTTTGCTGCATTTCTAATTATTTTATTTTCTAACCCGTCTGCATGACCTTTTCGTTTACCAAAGTGGGTTGGCACAAAAAAGAGACTTTTCGTTGGCAAAAATAAGACCGGTGGGTCATTATCGTTAAGATGTATCTGTGGTGTTTACATCACTTTATATCCCTGTTTTTCGATTTTGCGGTGTTTTTATTGGTGTAGTTTATGCTCCCCCTCCATCATCATATCGTTCGGATATAAATGAAAAAAGTGCCATGAAAGCCGCACTCGGTCCAGTAATTGATTTTTGTAAAAAAGTGTTTTTGTAGCCAGCAGAACTTGACCCTGTAACGCTCAAGCGGTAGATAGTGTGTGCGAAAAACTATGTTGGCAGCTGCTATCGAGGCTGCGTCGCTTGGGCCGCTACTCGCCCCTACTCTCTATCTCCATCTCTTTCTTTTCCTCCTGATTATTTCTTTCTTACGTTCCCTCGGTGCATCTTTCACTTCGTTTCGCTTTCCAGTGATCCGTCCGATTGCGTTCACTCGACGTTTGAAGCTGTGACCTGATTCATATTTTCCGTTTTCTTTCCCTCACGCACACTCACTCGCACACGAAGCGACGCAACAAAATGTAAAAGCAAAGAAAAACGATCGTAAATCTAGAGTTCGTGGCCCCGGAATGCATCGTGGCTGAAACAATGGTTTCCCAACTGTCCACCTGCTGTGAAATGCTGAGGAAAGTAAAGTAAACGGCTTGATCTAAGAACGCTGCGTACCTATTTTTTTGTGTTACAAAGGTGCCTTTTGGAAAGGTGAAGTCTTCTCGCATCGGTTTCTAGGAAACGTCATTTCACTGAATTGTAAATGAAAATTTGGTTCTTCGTCTATTGTTGTCGGATACTTGACTTTGAAAACGTCATGTTTATCGACAGAGTTTCATAAATTTTGATTCTCCTTTTTTATTTTACTTTTTTTTAGTTAGATCTTTTAACGCCTAATTTTACCTATTATATGATCTATTCATTTGCTACAATTTTAAGATCTGTGATTTGTTTACGTTACGAAATAACACCCAACTGCAGGCAATGGGTCCACCGCATCCTCTTAGCGCATTGTGCAACATCTTTAAACTATTGTTCTATGCAATCGTTGTTTTACATTCTGGATTTTTGAGGCAACCGTGAAGTTAAGATACATTTTTTTAATTATGTTCTTTCATCACACCATTCACTTGTCATAGCGAAAAGGTTAAAAGTCATGTTTATTCATTAAAAATCATAACAATGATGCAAAAACACGTTGTTTAACGTTCTGTACGCATCGGATGTAACTGAGATGGCTTTCAATGTTATGCAATTTGATCATGTCTAACCGAATTCTAGAAGAAATTTCAATCAACAGACAGTCACTTAACATTTACACACCATACGTTTCCTATTGACAGGTTTTCCGACTTCCTGTTCTTTTTCTCACTCATTTGCACGAAATGGAACGGTTGACCATTGGTGAAAAACTTCTTCAAATTCAAATGTACGTCTCTCATCCCTATTTTCCTCCTCAACTCTCATTGCCTCCTTTTCTCCTCGCACTGAACCCTGAATGTATGGTAATACATTTGTCATCTAGGCGGCTCTGTCACGTCCATCGTCGATCAACAATTTGCGGATTGTCCAATGGCAATCTGAGCGCAAACGGACGTATGGTTTCGCGGGATCCTCCTGATAGGGCGGGCAGGAACGTTATTGGTGTCAATTTCAACCGACAGGCTCTTCTTGCAGAACTCTCCCCTCTCCGCGCGCCCGGCAAACCAGATCTGCGCTAAACCCCCTCACGCAATACTATTAATCCTACGATAAACAATGAAATTCATATCGAATTGCAAACTCTGTTCCAGGTCCCCCGGTGGAGGTTGGTGTTACAATGTATGTGCTGAGTATCAGTTCAGTGTCGGAAGTGCTAATGGTACATAGAACAGTGTCCAACTATTTATTTAAATGCTATTCGTCCCCCACCCTTACCGCCCAAATACCCCGATGCTGCCTGAATCGATTGAACAAAAAAGAATTGCAGAAGAACATGAGCGCAATAGATGTATGAAACATTTCATCAGTGATTCATACCGACCAAAGATAAGCTCAAGGCGTTACAAATTGTATGAACTGAGAGTAACAACTAGCAGAAGAATGATGAGCTCATAGTAAAGTTTCTTCAACACCAAAGAACAAGCAAAAGGACTGCTGCTTTGCACAACAGCATTATCAAAGGACACGCGGGCCAGCTTCGATTGCCCAGTTTACTTTGATGACGTTGGACCTGCAGGGCTGTTCTATGTTTATTACCCGAACTACAGAGCACTAGTTTGCGTCTGTCCGATTCTCCTACTCTCGCTGTCTGTATCTCTTTCTTACTCTTTTGCTGTTTGTTGTATGTGTGCATAGCCATATATTTAAAACAATGCATATAAGTGTGTATTTATTTATCGTTTGCCTGATAAACTCGCTACGATGGGAACAACAAATTTCGATGACGAAACTGTTCAAGATAGCATAGCAATACGGATAGCTGATTGCCAGCAGTAATACTGCCCACTTGTGTTAGGGTCCCCCGGTGTTACCGAGATGCTTTTAACAATAATGTTTCGAATACAATAAATTATGTTTACCACGCTGGCTGCTGTCAGCGATTGTCACTCAAGTCTTTTTTTTTTCATTTCTTTACTACTGGTTGTACGTTTTTATACTACACGTACACTCAACCTTAGGGAAACGTTTGCAATTCTGTCTTGTGTTGCCGTTTGTATTTACTTCAATTCAATGCTTCGTACCTAGCGGATGTTGCTATGCCAACCGTTATCCTATTCAGCAATCGATGTACGTACACTCCTAGAGACAGTGTGATCGATGAAAAACGATCATTGATGTATGAACGGTGTCAGCATCAGCTCCCTCGCCATAACATATTAATTGTAATGCCACATCCGCTGCGGACGGCAGAATCCGTGCACCATACATAATTGGACCGGAAATGACACCTGCCGTAACGCCCCCTCCACCCAACCTACGATATCCCTCAAACTTACTCTTCCAACACACTGCGAAATCTTCGCCGAACGCCCGACTGCTGTTTCGGGGTTTGTTTTTTTGTATTGTCGTGTTGCTAACATGACAGTCATCGAAGTGTAAGCTAATAGAAAATCGTTTAAATTTACTTCCACACAAGTAGCAGCCGTTGTAACTGGTACACACGCATTATGCGTTTTATATAAAAGAGTGTCAATGTGTTTGTATGTGTGTGTGTCTTCGTGCGTGTGTTTGTATGTGCGTCTATTCGTGTGCGTGTGACGCTGCGTTGTGTATGGGTTTCGTCTTATTTTCAGTTTATTTTCTGGACCGTCAACGAACCACTGCTTGAGCAGGAAGTTGACAGCAACCCATCTAACGTTTCCTTTCAAAGAAGCAGCTTACTAGAAGGAAAAAAAAACAACCAAAACACACGTACACACTCCACACGGTACAACACAGGTACACACTCGCACACACACGAAACTACACTTGCATTCAATGAACACGACAACCGAAGGGAACGTTCGATAGGTTGCTCGAAGCCTGCCAGCTCACCATTTCAATTTCCACTGTTTCGATACCCGAAGATGCCCGGCACTCGGTCATGGCAACCGGGAAAGATGCTACTGTGGTCTTTGCCGTCCGTGGTTCGCCTTCCGTTTTGATTCGTTTTTCTTTTGTGGTTTGCCTTGTTTTGCGTCTCACAACCCTGAATACGCTGGTTGTGTGCATGCGTGTTTCGTAATCGTAATGCCATATAACGACCCGCCTCAAATGCCGAACATATTTAACCCTGCGCGCTCCATTCTATCTATCTATCTATCTATCTATCTATCAACCTATCTACCTTTCAACCTAACATCATCATCATCGAACATCGATGTACTCCTTACGTGGCGAAGCCGAACTTTCTACCTAGTTCGATTCCCACGTTCCAGTCACCACGATTCATTCCTTCAGACTTGATTTTATTTTGTCTGTACGTTTCTCGTTTTTATCGTTCATATCATTTAACTGTCAATAAAACATAACTGAGCGCCGCCGTTTGACCGTGTGTGAATTCGTTTATTCTATCTTACCCGTCGTTTGTGGTGTCTACTCTTCTGGCGTGCTAGACCCGCATTTGCCGCATTTTGTTGATTCTTCACATTTATCGCTCAATTTTCTATTTGAACTGGTTGGTGTTTACCGTTCGATCTTTATATATTTGATTTGATTTGATACAAATTTTATTTCGATCCATTTTTCCCACAATCTTGTTAATCGGGGTTCAGATTTATATCTTTTCTGTGTGTTTCGCTTCAGTGGTGTTTCGCCAACGTATCTATGCTTTTAATACACATATACTTCTAGAATTTTTACCACCTTTACAAACTGGTAAACCATCAGTACACTACAATTTGCAAACTACATATGGGCTACCTTTAAGCACTGACAACTTGCAATAAGAGATTATTTTTCATACCGTATTGAACACAACATCTTATTGAAAGCGCATAATAAAATACTCATGCGCAAGTCAGCAATACAGCGCAACGATGGTTTTATACTTATGCCTTTGTAAGCCAGTGTCTTAAAGCTGTTGCATACCAGTGTCTTACCCCTCTTTTTATGTTTGTTAATTCGTATAAACGCTGAAAGTTGTACAATGCTAACTTATTGTCACTACAGGACGTGACCCATTGCCCGCCAGCCACACGTTTGTGTTCACTGTTTACTTTAATTGTTTCTTCTATTACATCTCAAATTCGTTTGGTGTGTTGGATGTTTTTGTTATAGTTTTTAGTATCTTATTGATCTACAATTATTCGTGATTATTTTCATTTTTATGATTATATTATTACATGAATTAATGGTAACTTTGTATTTCAAAGAATACCCGGAGTTAAAAAAAAAGTTTAAAACCTGCTTACATGTTTTGGGCCTCTACAAATGCATGTTTTATTCCGAAGCTGGTGGACAGTTTTGCTTAAGGTCTTGAAGATTCTAACAAACCGAAGCAGTCTAAACATATCCTCTAACATGCTAGAAACATAGCAAATTTTTCTAATATACACAGCCCAAATGTGAAGGGTAGCTTGAAAGGGAATATTTGTGTCCGTTTAGTTAGCGATATAGACAACGATTTCAACCATATAATAGCATTCAACCCGAACTTACTGCTCGAGATGCTAACAAATACCACCAGTTGATATTGTCTACCACAACTCATGGAGATTATCCATATCAGTGAAGGTCCTCAACTCATGATTTCATTGTGATATCATGTCGATTTCATCTTGTTTGCTGTTTGGCATTATAATTTTTATATAAACACGTTTATTCCTTTTTTACTGGACTCTTAAACTATATTTTAAGATATTATACATGCTTATTACGTTCATTATTCATTTACAAGATAAGTTGTGGTTATGTTAATGTTATTGTATTTTTATCAACGATCATAACGATCGTTATGTATGCATAGGAGAACAGGTTTTCTTACTAGGTAAATTTGTGCGTGTGTTTTTTTAAATCATACATTATCACATTGTTTTATAATTTTTTTCTTATTACCTTATTGCATTTACCCAAATTTTCGGTTTAGTTCTCTGTGAGTATTTTTAACTTCCTACCATTCACATTCCGTTTATTTTTTCTGACCGCCGAAAAGTTATCCGTCGGTTTCTGATTGTATCTCAGCTAAAGCTATCCATAAAAGAACCGCAAAAACTGCCCTAGAACGGTTTGTGCGGCCACGAAAAACAAACTAAACCAGACCTACTCATTCCGACGCCCGAACTGTGTATCGCCATCACCGCCAAGCACCTCACAAGGACCGAGGCTCGCTAGCGCCATCGGCGGTGGAATGCGTTTTCGTGTGCGTGTGTGTGTGCGTTTGATCTTGATTTACGATATCGCTTTTCCATTCGAGCTTCGATCTCGGTAACTACCGCCGTACGTAGTTGTGTCAATAGCTCTTCCCGTAACCCCCACTCTGTGTGTATGTGTGCCAAAACATGTCCTGTTGCGGGAATTACAAAACAATCAACCATCACCTACCGACACCCGGCGATGACGCTCGCAAAGTACAGTACTTCAACTTGAGCTGCCCATCCTGAGTTCCTTGGAGTCGTATCGAACCAACATTCCCATACCGAGCTAATCTTTCAGTCCGAACACGTTCTATCATAAAACCAGCGGCAAAAGAAACGTCTGTTTTTCTACCCCCCCTTTGCAGCGCAGTGGGATTGAACGTTCATTTATGTTTCCTCCCAATGCCAATGTCCACTCCTAGATGGATGGTACGTTTTATTTATTTTTTTCGATCTGTTGATTTGATGTTTTTCGATTTCTGCATACGTTTGACTTTATTCATATCGGTTAACGGTGTGCGTGTAAGTTTGTGTTTTATGCGTTCCAGAAGACGTTTAAAGTGTCTGTATTTGAGTGCCAATTTTCCATACCAGTGCCGTTCCATCAACGAGAGAAACTAAATAGCCAAGATATTTCTGGAAACTTCTCTTAGAACTCACTCGCATCACGTCACGGCGATCCTACTTGCCCCAATCCACTTCTCCATGTTGATCATCCCGTTTTCCTGCTCATTGATTTAAGATAAAAGAGTCACTCATTTCATTCGCTGGGCTAAAGCATCCACCGCCGCAGCGCACAAACGAATCCCCGCAGACAAGCTCCTCCCTAACTCCTTATCTTTCCAGTCAAATCCAAGAAAACACAAAAAAGAAACAATCATGTATCATGTTCGGTTTGCAGCATTCCTTACGCTAACATGTTCTATGTGCCACCGCTTCTTTTGTGATTGCATTCGTTCATTTCTTTCTGCCTTCATTTTATGCGTACAAGTGTTCATACATCCAACACATTTATCTCAATGCATCAGTATCAGCCTTTGTATTATAATAGCGTGCCTACTGTCTACACACCAATATTTTAATGTGTATATACAAGCAATATTTATCAGTCCACAATTCTCTGAAGGATCTACCGTTTAAGTTGATATATCGCCTCACTTTCCCAGCCCTTACGAACAGGAACTGGTGAAATGTTCACTCTAATAGTACCACCTAGGAATGCGCACCAAGCGAACAAAGACATACATCTTTCGCATCACACTTAAAAAAAAAAATACCCCAAAGTTAAAAAACCCCCAACAAACCATTCCTGCATACACCACCATATCCTGTTCTGCTCGGAAGAGCGGCGTTGGCTGAACAAAATTAGTGTTCACATTCTGAAGCGATTAGCCTTTCCACTATGACTGAAAGATTCTCGATAGCGCCGCTCATCGGCACAAGAATGAACAGTAGTTTGCCATTCAGCCAAATGTTAACACTGTTAGTTGAGAACTCCACCAACTCACGTACATACATTAAATGTTGATTGGATTTTTTCAAACGTTTTCTCACCAACTGTGTTCCCATTCACAAATGCAATAGCTTTGCATTACACTACCGTTGAAAAGCCTGCTCCTTCCCGATCTGTGTTAACCATTAATTCATAAAATATGTAACCGTTCACAAAATGCATATTATAGCCGTATAATCCCTATGTAAACCTGTGTACGTAGATGTATTTGGTGTTTGTTGAGTTTTATTTTAATAAAAATAATTTAAGTTGTACTCCAAAGAAAGCGATTACTTACCAACGGACAGTCCGTGCAAAGCTAACTAACGAAGTTAACGATACCTTCCTAGAGTAAAGAGAAATATTGATTTTATTATAAAAATTAGTTTAACTTTGTTGTAACAAAAAAAAATTCAGTACAGAGATAAATCAAAAATCGCACAGCTTTCCTAAGAGCAAAATTGGCTCATCAGAAACAACTATCGAAAGTGTGAACCCTCCCCCAAACCATATCTGCTCCCATCCCGAAACTCCCTTGACCCTTCTAAACCTGGAAGTGAAAAAAGATCCTGAAAAATGTATAACGTGTTCTTCTCTCTTTTCTCTTTCTCTTCTCGTTTCTTTCTCTTTCTCCTCACTTCACAACTTCGCTGCGTAATTGTAACGTATTCCGAACCATACCGTAAAACTGTTCACGCAAACATAAATTGCATACTCGATGTTCGTGTCCACGCGTAAATTCGACGAAAAACCAACGCGCGCTTCGCATTACCAAACCGTACACTCGAATTTCGTTCTTCAATCTACCAATTGCTCATCATGAATGCCAAATTAATGCGCTCAAACGTCACCCGAATCGGAACACGTCCTTGATCTGGCATGCCATCAAATCCGATCGGAAACGCAAAATAAATCTTATCAACACAACATCAAATGCATTTGAACAAACAACCAAACCAAAAACTACACGTTCAAATATGATCACAATCGATTTAACACCGAACCCGACAACGCGTACACGGCGAATGTTGCAACATTGCCTGATCGAAACCAATTCGCAAAACCAAAAAACCAACATCCTGCAAACCACCCAAACCTGCTTTCTTTATCGAACTGAACTTAACAAAAAAAAAAAAACCATCAACGCTCGTTAACTGGCCATCGAATGCAGGATTTCACATTGGATTTTTACTTCCGACAATTTTGGACTGATCCCCGTTTAGCTTACAGAAAAAGGCCGGGTGTTGAAACGTTATCCGTTGGATCTGAGTTCATAAAGAATATTTGGGTACCCGACACGTTTTTTGTAAACGAGAAACAATCATACTTTCACATAGCAACAACTAGCAATGAATTTATAAGAATACATCATTCTGGATCAATAACTAGAAGTATTCGGTAAGCGTTCGTTTCCTACTATTACTACTATAACTGTCGTTTTTAAAACCCCTACCGTTTTGCGTTCGTCCCAGTTGCTGCCCAAACGTTTTCGGTTCAGTTTTCGTTTCGATGTTACTCCCTCGTCTCCCTCCCAGCCGTCCCTTCTTAGAGCTCCCGATCCGCGTTTTTTGCTAGCTTTCCCCCATTCCCTCCAATGCGTCTTGTACCGTCCCGTTCTGCTTCGCAATGGGACGATACAATTCACACAAGCCGTTGCCATTGCAGGCTAGAACGATAAGAAGCGGTGCACTTCATGTGTGCTTTTGTGAAAAAATAAAATCGGAACATCCGGTGCCTTCCACCGGATGGCACACAATGCTGTACAATGCTACGATTGGGCTAGCCTGGCCTGCAGTGCAACGGTGCGTTATCACTGCATCCCCGTTCCCTAAGTGTTTAGTTTTAAGTCACCGATCCCGTGAAGCTCCTACTTATAGACAATTGGTCACCCGAGGTTCAAAATTCAATCGACGCCATCGTCCCAGCCCCGCCCATGCCGACCAGCCGAGCGAGTTCGCGCGACGCTGCCTGTATGAGTTGGGCTGCGGCGGAAGCCCCAGGGTGCAATAAGGGCGCTCTGGGTCCCACACCGATCTACTTTGATGTGATCTTATCTATTCTAAAACAGCATCTATAAAAATAATTCCAAAGAAAAGAAAAAAAAACATTCACCTTAATGCCACAACTCTCGTTTACATGCTCTTGCTCCTTCTTGCATATTGATTGCCATCCTGTATAAACACTTTGAACAAGAAAAAAGAAAGAATGCTTACCCTCCAGTACGCACAATACCCCTACCACAACATCCCTCACCATTCACCGCCCACACAAGCGTTTGTTTCAGAGTGAAGCAACCCATTAACTATCCCACACAGCCGTGCTCTCCTGTCCGTTGTTCTGGAGCTGCGCGCTGCTGTTGTGTGTTGAAAGCCTAACGCAAACCTCAAATGAAAAAAAAAGAGATAAAATAAAAATAAACTGCCCCACAAAGAACACTCACTAGTCACGTACTCTCCTCGAGCTACCGGAAACGATGCAGTGACATCTCGAGCACACCTTCCCGCCCTTGTTAGACGATTGTGTAAAAAAAAAAAAATGTTTTCAAAAAATCTCCCTTGCCCCCGCCCCATTTCCTCACACTGCCGAACAAACACTCACACACGTTACAGCGAAGACCTATTGCAATTATTTAAAAATAAAAAAACGAAAAAAGAACATTGGATTTTATTGTAAGTACACGTTGTCTCATTATGCTTATTACTATTGCAGATTAACAATCACAGCATCATGTCCAATGAATTTACAATATTTTCCAATGGATAGACAATTATGTCATATAGAGATAGAAAGCTGTAAGTATCTACTCAGGTGTTGCCATCGTGCAGCACCGAAAACCTACTCTCATTACACTGACAGTACCAAAAACCCGAACTCGAACACTTGAACAATGACCGCCACACCACGTACACCTGCTAGGGAAACACGCACTTGAAGGAAATCTACACGCTCCCAGAAGGTGGAAAAGACATTGCAGAAGCAGGAAGCTACTTGCACCCGACCGGGGAAAGCAATCCGTTGCCCCGTCAGCTTGCCATTTTGACGGTGGATGCAAAATGCAGGCCGACGAACGATTCTTCGTCAATCGTATCGCGTAATGGCCGAGCACGATCCCGCACCCCCATTTTGCAGGGGAGGTTCCCTTTTCGTTCGCGTCAGCTCGAACAAGGGACGATCGCCTCCCCAAAAGGGGACTGACTTTCAGCGACGAACGGGCGCACGAGCGCGTCTCGTTCACGACAATGTGTGTGTGTTTTTATGTTTTTTTTTTTAAGTTTGATTAATTCTTCTGCAACCCCGCGACAAAGTACGACATGTTTCACGGAAGCTTTCACCTCTGTGCTTTATTGTCCTTTTTCTGACAAACCTGCAGCTGAAGCTTTATCGCACACTAATAAGCATTATGTGTATTGTGTGTTTATGTGTGTGATAATACAACATGCCTACCGCTCACCCGCTCGCTTGATCGGGTTACGATCGTTATGTTTCACGTACGCTTCGAGTTAGGCAAAAAATACGTTAAATTATTTAAAAATCAAAAAAAAGGATATTACCAATACGCTCACAAAGCCTTCGCTCACATTCGAATGCGCCCGCCAAGCGCACTGCTGCAAGCTTTAAGATTGTTTCAGTTTATTTTACGTTGCTTCAGGCGAGATCAAATAGATAACCTAGCATTTAGCTTCAAAACCAAGCGATTTCTCCTCGAAAGATCTTTTGCAGTCGGAGGGCATTGATATTAAATTGGTTCAATTGGTGATATAAGCGATTCTTTTTACTTTTTGCATCGAACGACTAGTTTTTCATGAATGTAAAAAATTTCTAAACAGTCATACTGCACGTGAAAAAAAAAACTTAAGAGCATAAGAATTCAAATAACGTGCAAGTTAAAAAAAACATACAGTTAACAATAAAAAAAATGCTTCATGGCAATGAAACGTCCCTGAAACACGATCAAGAGCGACCGCCAAGATATCTCTTTCATCTGCCGATTTGTCAGATACTTTGGGTACAGTTGATAGCAAACGCGCTACTGCCATCCTTCCATCGCTCTCTTCGGCGGCCAAAGACACAAAGACACAACACCGCGCGCCGAACGCTCCTCGAGGGCGATTGAACGGGCATGAAAGTTTGCGTGCAAAACATTTCGTACTTTCATACCAACTCGTACACTCACTCTCTCACCACCCGGTAAAGGTTTGAACGGCTCTATATAACAGCATTGTCATACACCTTTATGCAACGGAGACAAACCCTAGCTTCACTCAAGTTTTGAAACAAATAATGAAACCTACAAACTTGAACGTCTTTTTTCTGTTTTTTTTTCCAAAGACAGCTTGGTCGAGTTTTATTTCTTTGATGGATGTTTTTTTTAAATTCGAAGCGTCCATCGTCCAGCTCTTCATTTTAGAGAATCCTCTACTGAACTTTTTATTGTTTGTTCTTTTAGACAAAGTCTACTCAAACGCTTGTTATTCTCTTTCCCTCCCCCCCACCCCCCCGTCCGACATTATCAGTATCACATGACATCTGCATCGAGAATCGCTTCAAGACATTTTATTAAGGCTTTTTCTTTCTCCTTTGTATTATTTTCTGTTCCTATTCGTTCATGTTACAAACAATGCTACAACAACCTTCACATATTCATTCTTTTGCGCATTCCATTATTCTATTCCTTCCGTCAAATCCATTCAAAAATTCTACAACGCATCGTATTTCCTAACTCAGCTGCAAAAGGAGGAGTGCTAGGAGCCCTTTTCGCATCAATCTCAAGCTATAGCCAAATCATTGATCGTCTTAACAGTTAGTACTTCTGGAACACGGAAACAGGGGCAACTTCAGTGTTCTTCTGACAAGTTTGATACAAAGTGCATTACCGTAAACTATCGCACAGCTATAACTTGTGTACTATTCTTTCTTTCTTCCCCATTTACAGGCTTCGTGGTTCGTTACCTCACGCACAGCCATTTCGTTTTCCTATTTATTTTTCATCCTTTTAAAGTCTTCATGAAATTGTTAAATTTCCGAAATCCGAGTAAATTTTTCCTATTGGCTGGGCAATTGATGATTTGCGTTTTGCACTAAAATGTATTTCGTTTGAAAGATGAAACCATCTGACGAAAATCGGGACGACATTTTTAAGCTATTTTTGAGAATAGTTAGTACACTCAATTATGGCTCATCAGTTTACGGACACACTTTTATTGTATATTGAAGCAATACAATAATAAGCAAGTTTCCAACTGTTCATCATGTTGATATGCTACGTCCAATTTCATGTACAGCGAATATGAATGTGTGACAAATAATTTGAGTGCTTATTTCCTGGTTTGAATATTTTCTTATGAAATTTTGAACACCTCAGTTCATAACCCTGGTGCCATCTTTACGCCACTTGTCAGGCTCGCACTTGTACTTTGAACATCACATCGTTACGAATACTTATTTTGCCGTTAGCTCTTTTTTATTTGGCTGAACCTTTCGTTCTCCTTTCCGTCAATCTTTTTGGGTTTTCTCCATCGGTTTTCTTTCTCACTTAGTGTGACCCCATCCAGACACACAAACACTCTTCTTACACCTTAATGCTCACCTTTCCACCCTTTGCGCCCAAACTCACATCACCACCAGGATTTTTGTTCGTTGTTTCTTTAATCCTTTTTCTCGAATTTTCATCTCAGCTCACCCTCAACCACGCCAACCCTCTCACCTCTTGCTCGCTCACCGTCCACAACCACACCAGCTCACCAACCGATGGAACGTATTCGAAATTTTCCGAACCTGCTCATTCCTTCCCAGCTCCCACAGCCATGTCACATCTTACAAAACAATCAACAATATGTAACGGTTAATTATCGGTCGCCTTCTCTACTACAGCAACCGCAGAAGGTTGACTACGGCTGTACACGGTCTCAAGTATTATTATATTATCGCAACCAAAAAAAAAACAAACAAAATATCCAGTGAACCAAACAATGTCACCTGATGGGGTGAAATATTACCGCACACAACGTGTTATTCTTTCTCGATCTTAAGCTCATTCTCGCTCCCCTATCTCTTCTCCTTCTATCTCTATTGCTCCTTTTGTTGTACCTTCAAGCATATGTGCATATATCTAAACTAGTGACTTTAACTCAAAGCTGCCCATCGGTTTCTCCATACAGACAAAGCAAAAAAAGCCTCTCGTGGCAACAGCAAAGCAAGGACGCGAGTAATCAAGCCATACTGCGCCAAATGCGTTTGCAAATCCCATCTTTCTGTAAACACTTTTATTTAACCTTTTTATACCATATCACACGCACCTTTTGCAGCTTTTTTGATGTTGATTGGTAGTGATGTTGGTCGTGCTCAAAATAAGAAGAATTTTGCCTACTTTAACATCCTAAATCTACAAACGCACAATTTTCCTCTGAATCGTTTTGCTAGGAAATAATTTGCTTCTGGTAATTTGAATACCTTTTAAGACATGGAAAGAATTTTTAGACGATAAAAAATAAGATAAGAAAGCTCATCAGCCGTATCTGAATTAAAAACGCTGCGTGTTTGAAATGTCAATCTTCAAGTAAACTTTTACATGCCATCAGGCCAGTTTACTTTTCCTCCGTGCTGTATATAGCGTACAGCGAGTAGCGTGATATCGTCAACTCCTTGGATCAATTCTTTACATCAACATCATCGCCACATCGAAGCCAGTACGAGCGCTTCGATGAAATCTGGAGCCGCCTTGGGGCCGCCTTCCTTTCCGCCGCTGCTCGGTAAAGCTATCTCGAGATACCCGTAGAGATTGCATTTTCCCAAAAGCGATTCCATTTAAGTCATCAATCTTCGGCTCGAAGTAAAGGAAACCGCCATGACAGGCTTCCGTCACGTTGGTTTCCGCCTTCCCCTGGGCAGGCCCCCTGGGGAGGGCCGAGATCGGTTGCTAATGCAAAAATCCATCTAATGAAAACTGCCTCGGTCGCCTGCACACCCGCAACCGGATGCTGACTCCGCTTGCCTCACTATTACTTTCGTTTTTATCTCGCAAAACCATTGTGGAGGATGGATGGAATGGCGTATTCATCGAATTTCGGATAGCATCTACCCGAGCCGGTCGAATTTTGGGCCCCGTAGATTGGAAAGCATTAAAATCCTTATCGATCGAGTGAAAATCAAGTCGTTATATAACCGCATCGCCTTTACTAGCTGAAGTCTCTTTGTGTACGCACGTAACAGAAAACGATACAATTGCCAGAGCTACCTAACGCCACGAACTGTTTTGCTAAGGAGTTTATCAAATATTTTCAAGCTTAAACTTTAAGAACAACAAAACCCTTATTCTAACCTCGAACTACCCCGTTTCGTTGCTCTTTTTATTTTGCACTTTTTACCAGACCTTTATGCCGTATTGCACTTCTTGTTATAAATGAGATCTTCATGTACCTAACGCCCGTTCGATACGTTTGCTGACTGCTTTTAATGTTCTTAAACGCAATACACCGCATATGATTAAAGCTCGCATTTTTAAAGCTCTAGAGCATTGTGATGGGATGATAGCATTCATGATCCTTTTGGTCTCCAAGCAGGGTGAAAAATGTGGTTCCTGTGCTATTCCTGTTCGTAAAGTTGTGCTTCCTTTCGAGTTTCATAAATTGAACCATTTAACTGTCTCATTTCGATAGCACGCCCTTGCCTTACCCGAACAAAAAAAAACGTTCGCCTGTAAAAAACGCCAAAAATGGAACAACAAAAAATAACACCAAACCACATCCCACTTAAGGACCGGAAACACTTTGCGGATTATTACACCTGCTACACCTGACAGCAAAAGTGGCTCGAATAGTGGAAACGCTCGGAAGGAAAAAGCAAAATCCACAACAGACCCACCCCTCTTTTTGACTCATTTTGCCCGCAAATGCCGGGCGTTGTCTTATCTAGCACGCAGCTGCGCCAGAACCACACGAACCACCGCTTGGAACCGACTGCGCCATCCGAAGCATCGTTCCGTGGCCGTGTCTTGTGGTCCCGTGTCGCTCGCTTGCTCGAAACGCCACAGCAAATTGACTGCTTCCTTCGGCACTCGATAAATCTACACCCGGATGCGACTTCCAGCGGGAAGCGCTGTGACTTGCCGGCTGGCTCCGGAAGTCAAACATCGAACATTTCCGGCCAGTTTTCGCCAGTATCGTTGACCACTCGACTGGCCGGACAAAGCGGAGCCCACTGCCAGCCTTTCCAACCTATCATAAATCACTTTCGGCTTCGGCCAGCCCGACCAAAGGCTTTTCGAGACCGCACGGAAACCGAGCCCCAGCCGTTCCAATCGGAGGGGGCGGACAAAGCTTTTATCTCAACCCCACAACCATCGAAACCGGCGCGGGCCCTATCGCCAGCGCTCGGCACGTCTGCGTTTTATGGAAGATTAGCCCCAAACTCCAGAAGCCACCGTTTTTATATGCTGTGCATCGTTTCGCTCATCATCGTTCCGTTGCGATGCCATAAGATTCCGGCCAAGAGGCACACCCGGAATGGTTTATGACACAGGGACGCAGGGCCGCTCAAAATGTTGCCCACCGAGCCGAGGCCGAACTATTCCCAGCAAAAAATTCGCTCTGCCGTTTTCGGATACTTTACGGAAAACGTGTGTGTGTGTATGATGACAACGATAGAGAAAAAAAAACAATGAATACCGGCATATCGAGGCATTAGAGAGATATACATAGCTAAGGCTTCACCGAAAACCTTACCTTCTCAAAACAGGCACGAACGGCAGTACTGGCAAGATGGCTAAAGAATGTCACGCCAGCACGTGCTTTTTTCCTTTCTCTAGCTCCACAAACTAGCGAACGAATATATCGTCTTTCAGCTTCGTGCTGAAAGTTTTCAGCCCGCAATGAATGATGTGTGTGCCGCACATCCCTTCCCAGGCTTTGCGACAAACATGTTGTTGACAGCAAAACCACACGGAAGAAGGGAAACAATTTAAGAAAGAAAAAAAAGCAAGACGGAAGCAAAATGGCCGCCATCGGGAGCATATTTTCGCACATCCGCTCGGCACTTTGGTGCGAGCCCGGTTGAATGAATTGTTTGGGAAAATTGAAGCCATTAAAGACGTTGCTATCTGGGGCAAAGGAAGAGCGAAAGAAGGACAACACGTCGACACCAAAAACAGAACCATGCCTCGATCGGGCATTGTAGCGGCAACACAATTCCATCTCGACAGCTCAAGACTCTGCCGTGCCGGGATTGAAAGGGCGTTTGCCGAAGCCCCTCAACGCCCCCTCCCGTCACGTGCCACCATGCGCTGCGCAGATAATTGACTGATCAAATATGTCCTACATAATACACATTCGTTTGCTTTTCGTCTTCGTCATTCAATGGCATCATCGGCGTGGGCCCGTCGTACAGCTTCAATCGTTGCAAAAGGGTGTGAAGTGAGCGGGGTGGGGCTAGGCGAGAGGATGCTTTATATTTCCCACCGATCCCCCCCCATCGTCATCAGCACCGGCAGCGGAAGGTAAGGCACACAATTCACATCGTCAGCTCCAAAAAAAAAAACAAAAAAAACTTTCCACCGCATGGGATCAATATCTTGCGAGAGAACGCAAGACAGTTTGACGAAGGCTATTGTGCCTGGAAGATTCAAGACCATCCTTGCGATCTAGTCTTGCTGCCTTGGCCCGGATGCACAGATGTTCTGCTTACCGTTTCCGCACCAGCGCGTCCCACATCCCACCCTGCAGGTCCTGCAAGACGGATGATGTGCCGATGGAGACGAATCATGGCAGGAGTCGAGTTTCACCATCCGCAAACTTTGGCCCGGTACGCTGGCAAGCCCGGCACCCGTGTGGCGAACGACAGCTTTCCCTTCACAGGCATGCTGGAAAGTGTGTCTTTCTTATTCTGTTAGCTGAAGCAATTTCCTTCGCCCCAACACCATTCTTGAGAACTGCAGAGAAAAAGCTTTCCATCGTTTCGATGCTGGAAGAACGTCTGATGCTAGGTTCCCGGTTTTGCCGGAACTCGTCAAGGTTTCTACCGCGTACTACCGGTAGTTTGAAGGCATTTTTTTAGCTTAGTTTTGTCCAGCCTTTACACATTACCTTCATCTATATTCACGCTCGCCTTGAGGTGGTACTTCTTCAACCCTACGCTCCCCTTTTGCGGGCCTACAGCCTCTATAGAACGCCAACCAACTCAAAAAAGGCAAACGGTGGTGATCATACGGACTCGTTACATACACGTACGTTGGACTGGACTGAACTGGAAGTTACCGAACGTGAACGAGTGTCATGAATGTCTCTACTTTCCTGTCCCGGTCCGGTCAAACCACCCACGCCAAAACGTGCGGAGAACGTCCGGTTACGGACCTCGGCACTATCTATCACCACCCCCACACCGAACACCACGCAAGTGCAAACAATTAGAAGGCAAACCGATCCTCAAGTGCCCCGGGAAAAAGTCAGCGAGCTTGGTGTCTTTTTGAGGCACGCCTCGTTCATTGGTCCAAAGACCGGAACGCAGAAACTGGCAAAGCGTCAGGAGCACTGTAAAGCACGAAGATGAATCGATTTCCCACTCCAACGGCCACCGTTGCTCAAATGTTAGCTAAATAAATTATGTTAGCCCGGTGGTCGCTCCTAAATGTCTGCTGCATGTGTCAGTGCGAAACAAGTGCCGCAAACTGTATTACCGGCACCGTCACGTAATTGCGAAACCCGCTTGGTAGCGCCAAAAGCGATGATGATGACGAAGATGAGTATGGGAACATTCTGGGCCGGCGAATCGATCCGGTCCAGCATCGTTCGACAGGCAGCGACAACTTCAAACAGAATGCAATTTAATGCACACAAGGCGTTGGTTTTCACAATTTGATTAGCTACTTTGAACGAATAGTGTACGTGTAGACCCACCGAATACACGCTCTGCATGTTGTATCCAAATGGAGATGCATAGAACAGTGTTTTATCGTTCCCGAAACGATATGTAAGCATTACTTGAGCATCAAGTCAGCAAGCGTATTGAGCCCCCGTTAAAAACTATATGACAAAATTAAAATGCACAAAGCATGGGTCCTTCATTTGAGATACCTGAAGCAAGCCACAGCTTCGTTGCTACACTTGTAAAGTAAATCTTTCAATCCTTTTTTTTTACCTCTCAGTCTTCCTATTTCCTGGCATTTCAAAATACATTTGCAACTATCAATTTTGAAAAACTAAATGAAGTTGGTTAGCTTACCGAAAAACTTATAACTTATAACTTATTATTCGCGATAAAAGCTAACCTATAGAAGATGCACAAAGGGTCTTACTAGAGTCTTAGGGCGTGTGAATATGTTGCATGTTTTGTTTTTATCAGCAAACTTCCCACCAATACTTCACACACTCCCCCATGCGACCACCGCCTATCGCTCCTTAGCTTCCCGCTCTTTCCTTCCGCTGGCCAAAGCAGAATGTTTCTCTTCCGGTGTTGTTGCGAAAAACTTTCGCCAAAACTCCACTCCGTCCCGCGCGTTTTCGCAACGAGCAATGAAGGTCGATGGCAGTTTTCGGGCTCGTTATTATTATTTAATGCTCGCCCCGATGTCGCCGGTCCCCCGTCGCCAACGGAGGGCCGAATTTTCGCTTCCGTTTCGGCATGAAACCAGTCCCTAACGTATGACACTTTTCTGCTGTTTTCCGGTTTTATTTTATTCATTTGTGTTCGTGCGTATGTTCCCCTCGTTCTGTTTCATGGACTTGCTTCCCAGGGTTCCGAGCAAAGTCAACCTTCATGCCTACCAGAGGGACCCGCGAAGATCCGGGAAAACTTTTGGCTGAACCCAACGGCCCAACGTTTTATCAGCAACTCGTCGGGTATTTTGTTCGTTTGCTTGGCCGTTTGTATCGGTTTGGCCTTTTTTAGGCTCCAAATGCATAATTAATCATTTCGTTGTGCCTCCACCGTTCTATCCGTTGCTTGTTTTAAGTTCATTTTTTCTTCTTTCCCGCACTTTACACTTTTTGTTTTCGGTACCTCTTTTCGCCTTAACACTCGATTCATTTTCATTGAATGTAAGTAAAACTCAGCCCACTTCAGCCCATTTAGAAAAAAAAATGCGTCTTCCTCAAAGTTCACGTAAGTTCAAAGTTTAAAAAATCCCTGTTCAGATGACGTTCATCGGAACCATCCATCACCTAGACCCGTATCGATTCAGTTATCTTCCTTTCCGTGCACTTTCCGTGCACAGTTTCAAAGTTTCGTAAATAAATAATCAAACGGTAAATAAACATGGTTCCTTCAGTTTTGTGTGTGTGTGTGTGTGTTGCGTACTCACGCCCGTTCGAAGTTAGCCAATTGTATGGCTTGTTTCGACTTGTTTTTTCGAATTTTAATTAAGGTCAACTAGGGCCAATTAATTTGTTTCGACCAGTTCTGTGTCCCCTGCCAGTTCTTCCATTCTTTACATGCAATGAAGGAAAACTTTCTTTCTTTTTTAAGCTCGTTTCAATAAGCCCACCATTGCAAACGTAGCGTCATGCAACAAATAAACTTTGGAAAAAATACTTTTTCAATTACTTTTTACCCTGGCCAATAGGGAAACTGCAGCTTAAAAAATTAACGAGGTCCGCGAAGGAACCACCTGAACACTACTGCAACATTTAGTCAAAGGAAAGATTTAATTAATGTCAATGTTTACAATTTCAAACTTTGCTATTGGTAAATATGTCTGGAAATTAATTACGCCTCGAGTAGGACATGTTTACTTGTGGTTTGTTAAAACTTTCAACCATATCCGAGATAAGATTTGTTTGATTTCATAATAGAATATATTAGCAGCATTTGCAAGCAGCTTTTCCAACATTATCCACGCTCCACATGTGATTTTCCGTATATTTCGTCTTTCGAATTCTCCTCAGCCTCCCCCCCCCCCTCCCCACCATCCCCTCCTTACTCTGCTCTCCTATGCGCCATATTTTTTATCTTTATTAATTTGTTTTTGCTTCATTTCGTTTCCGATGACAACTTCCATTTCATTCTTTCTGGTTTTTTTTTACTCTTTTAAATTGTGATTGCATCTCGATCGGATCTTGTAACAGTAGATTTCGGATAAACATTTCTGAAACATCGAACTATAAATTGGCTGCAAAGTACTATTCTTTTTTTAAACATGTTCTACTATATACGTTTATGTCGCTTTATAGTGCTAATGTCAATGCCACTACTGCTACTACTGATAGCTCCTGCAAACACGTTTTCTCCTGCAACTAATATTGTGATCTACTACTACAGCTAGGATTATGCATACACATACTCGAACTCATCCAAACAAACTCTGACGACTTTCGCTTTCCCCAGGAACATTCACCGCTCGATATCATTAATAATCTTACCTTTTTTTCTATATCTTTTTCCTCACCTACCTTATGCGTATGTTGATGCATATTTTTTTAATCCCAAATATAATACAAAACCGAAATCACTCGAAATCAACCTTCAACTTGTTACTACCACCACCATGCGTGACGTCGAATGGTGCGGAATATCAAACCTTGTCACACGAAATCGTAAACCCGCACTCGACCCATTCGCCGCGGATTCTTTGCTCGTACAACAAATCGACGCAAAAATACACGAAAAAAAAAAACAACTTCCGCAATTCGCATACCGCCGATAAACTGCCACATGACAAATCCTACACCACTTTTCGAACCATAAACGAAACAAACCGAAACTAACCAAACAAACCTCTAACCCTGGAGTCGGTTATACGATGCGAGATATCCGGTACTTCTGGAAAGACGGCCTAAGTAGTGTCGGAATGAGCAGCGAAGTAGAACTACCACAATTTAGAGTACTGGGTCACAGGCAGAGGGCGACCGAAATTAACCTAACCACAGGTACCCCATCATAAACAGAAAAAAAAAATCACACCTATTCATCATCAAAACATTTCTACCTTCTACTTCTTTCATCATTACCAACTATTCTGTCGGTTTTTGTTTCTTTCGCCACCTTCTGTCACGACCTTCCTTTCATTCAATGTACTTCTTGGCCCTTCCACATTTCCGAAGCTGTCAAACGCAAACCGTTTTCTGGCACTTCCATCTGTGTACCAACGTTTTGTTTACTACATTTTCTACATGTTTCATCGCATCTGTGTTACCATACTCTTCCTGTTACTGTCACAATCTTCTCCGTCTTTGTTGCTCACTTTGTTCCATGTATCCATCTATACACTCTACCTATCATCCCTTTTCTCTGATTGATTCTCATAATTTCATCCATAGTTTAACGATCCGAACAAAACAACCCTACAAACCACCCAAAACATGTTCACTGTCTATTGTTTTCGGTTTTTAAACTACTCTGAGCTTACTTCAAACATCCACCAAATTTGTCATATATATTTTTTTTTGTTATTTATGTACGTACACCATTTTTGCGTTTACTCCGGATGTTCGTTTCTGCCCATATGTTTGACCACCAAAGAAACACAAATTAACCTCTTCACTGCCCAACAGTTGTTGAACCCTGCAACCGTTAGCACCAATTACACTTTCCGACAGTCCGAGTGAGCGAATTTATTTTGTACATTATGGTTTTCCTACCTATACTAGATGCCAACCGCGATGCACACACGCAACACACACGCAGTGGTGTGTTCATTCGGTTGTCCTCGTGCTTTTTTCGTTGTCTTTTGTTTCCGTTGTCGATCTCCACTAATTACACCGCATAACGAACAACAAATGTAGTTGTAAACTAATACGCACCAAACGCAAATTGGTTGTACGCTTTTTGCGACAAGCATCCGAGTACTACCGAGCGGCTCACCGATGCCGTTCGGGGCTAGCTCTCCGTTCGTCCCACAGAAAGCAAGTGTTGTGCCAGTTTTCCAACGTGTAGACTTTACCTGTCTTCGGTTTCACCAGAGACGACAAATCGGAGAAGTTTTAATGCATCTGTTTCGAATGACTTCTGTTTGTGATGTGTTTAATTTTTGTATAGTTTTCAGTGAACGGTAATTTTCCACCAGGAAAACGCACTGTTTAAACCCACACTTTTCGTACGCGGCCACCACCGATTCTAGAGCAAGGTATCAAAGTGACTCGAAACTCATTCCCTACCAAGCCTACTGAGTTGTATAGGACAACAGTGCATATCTGTTCTTTTTAAATAGCAGTTTCATTTAAGTACATTTCCACTCCCATGTTCTTTCTCGCAATCGCAAGCGGACTGCAATGGTCCTCGAGGGAGCACGGCTTTCCTTTAAGACGCTGGACGTTTTCGTTTTCTTGTAATTAATATTTCTATCTTAAACAATGTGTCCTCAACAACCCCCAATGGTTTATACCATGATCCTTTCGAACTTATATTACACGGACCTAAAAGCTCACTAGTCTGAGCTAGTTCAAAAGGAGAATTTTCACAGCGATTCAACCTTCTCTGTTTCTTTGGGAATATGGTGAAGAAATTAATATTCTTTCTCTTTCAACATCAATATGAAACAAAACGAGTAAAAGTGGATTTTTCGTTGAAAACATGACTACACGATTTCTTTACAATACGACTCGGTAAAAAATGAAACAAAGAAAGCTATAAAAGTCTTGATTGTATTATAGCACTCACGGCATCGTCCAACCCCTGGAAACCATTCAATCGCATTCGTATGTCGTACATTGTAGTGGCAACCGCTTTTCTCGCTCTGTTACCATTTCGCAACATCGAGTTCGGATGCGTTTCACTTCGTTCTGGACAATGTCGAAACGCATCAAGCAGTGGATACGGCCTCTCTCGTTTCCACCCAACGCAAACTAACAATTCGCCTCGCCAATCGTCTAGCTGCCCAAGGAAGCCCAATCGGGTGCCCTCACTACAGTATTGAATACATTCGAAACCCATTATCCCTTCCGGGCGAAACTGATCACCTTGATGACTCTGTTTTTCAATCATTCATTTCTATTTCTTCTTAATCATAACTCATTTTCCATCTCGCTTAAAGTCTCTCTTATACTAAACAATTATGTTTTCCTTCTTCTCAATGCCTCATTTACCTATCACGACGTTCAACTTTCTAAGAATCATAGAAATCAATCGCTAGAACATTACAAAAAACGGTCGGAGAACCTTCTGCTACAGCAGCAAACACCAGCAAGGGTGCGTTTTTTGTCAATTGCAGTTTGAAATAGAGATTTTTTTTGTTTACTGGTAGCGGCTCCGTTCCTACGAAAAATTCAATTGTTTGATCCATCAGAGTTTGCTATAGAACACCAAAAAACATCGCATGTATGTTTGTACAGCAACTTCTTCGTCTGACGATTCGCTCTCCAAAAATCATTATTTCCACAATCTGTTAGACCCTCATTCTTCAATATAATTCAACAAGCTTAACCTATTGATACTATTCAAAATCAAACTTCATTATAATTTAAAGTAACAGCATATTAGCAGCGAATGAGGTTAATGGTTTGAGCGATCCATCGCCGACAACCAACCTTTAGCATGTGACGCAAAACAACCGGCATTTATCGCCTGAAACTCATCCGTTTCGCTCGTGGTCCACCAAGGCCGACCAACGGCGACAACTGCAAGCAACTTACATCCGCAAAACCGGCGTCGTGGCCATACTATCCATGGCAGTCGTGGTACCTGTACGTATGCTTCCGAGTATGCTCGAATCCACCCGCGTCACCTACAACTGTCAACCAGAAGTGACACTTGACTCACTCCACAGTCCATGAGGAGCTGCCCGTGCGGACTTGCCATCTTCACTGTTATTCTGCTTTCCTGTTAACCAACTCTAGGATGTAAAAAAAACGAAGTTGGATGCATCGTAGAGGATATGTAAAACCTAACCATTGTACCCACTCACTCACCTACAAAGGCGCCCGTAAAAGGACACTTTCTCTTGCCCCAATTAGTTATCCAACACGACACACATGTCAGAGAAAAAAAAAATGCTTGCTGCCTGGTGTGGTTTTTTGCGATCAACCTTGACCATACAGTGTGATAATGAACTAGAATGATGCGCGGAATACCTTAAAGATGTCCGTAAACCAACAACCCCTAGGCATACCTGACCTCGTTCAACAGCATAACACTTACTTGAGGTCACACATTCCTCCGTGACACTTCGGTGCGAGTCTCGCACATTCCGTCAGTAGATGTTATGATTGAACGATAGTTTGAAATGACTTTCCCTGTACAAAAAGAAAACCATACCACCTAGGACTAAATTCTGAATATACACAACTAGGCCTCACAAAACGAAAAACAAATCAATACCCCCCACCAACGCATACTATCACCATTGGTACTAAACACAAAAAAAAGCCACAAAAAGAACAGCCATTTACAACCAAATAATGCAATAATGAAAACTCGTCCAAACGACCGTTTCTAATTCACGAATCTTTCTCTCTTTTTTTCTTTCTTTCTTCAACAAATATCCCGTTTTTCGTTCCGTTACCAATAAATATTTCATTTCTTTTATTGTAATCATGCGTGTTTCTGTGTGCGTGTGTATATGTATCGGTTTGATATTATCGAAACTATACTCTGGCAAAACTGCAATACTGCCTGTTACTGCTACTACCTACCTACTACCACAACTACTTCAACCGCTACCGCAATACTTCAACTGCCACTACTATCATCGCAACTACCGCTGGCGTTGTACCTGGGCGATGGAAAAATTAAATCAAACTAAATATGCCATTCACAAACTATGCAACGATGCGTGCCGATAACCTATGGCCAACTGTCACCGTCGATTCCGAATCGAACTGTGTACAAACACGATGTAAAACGGCATCTTTTATCCTTTTCACAACCATGCACATACACATATGCCCATGCTCACGCGAAACCATTGGAACACCGGGAACAAAACAAAAAAACCAATGGCCACGCTAATCTGCGGCCATTGCAAACCATCGACATCAATTGCGCTCATAACCGCAAACGGAAACCTGAAATCAAAATCAACCTACTAAACAAAACAACCCCAATGTCGATAATTGCGCAACCAACCTTCAAAAAACGGTACCCCCTACCGAAACACACACCAAATGCCAAATCGAATGCGCGCAATCCCGCAAACCTTCCAACCCCCTGACCGCGTACCGCACCGAATGCAATGATTTGTGTACGCAATGCCCTCCCTCTGAAATGGTAGTCGGCTACACGATGCGAGATATCCGATACAAATGGAATGAAGGCCCCAACTCTGTCGGAGTCTCGAGCGAAGTATCTTTGCCTCAGTTTAAGGTTTTGGGACACCGGCAACGTGCTATGGAGATCAGTCTCACAACAGGTACCTGTAGACGGTCACCGATTTTGTTAAATATATCTCATTAACTTCATTCCCTTTTTTTTTTTAATCAATACTTCTGAAAATCAAACCAACCACCAACCAAGCAAAAAAATAATAACCTCAATTCAAAAAAACCCCGCTCAGACGAAACCTGCCCCCCCTTGTTAACAGCAACATCTCTGTATTTACATATTTTAAACAAATAAATTGCATCCTCCATCAACTTCAGCTAAACTCTGCCCGCAAAAAACATGATTTTATTGCTCAAAAGCCAAATCATAGCTGTAGTTGTACATGTTTTGTCTGTTGAACGAATTATCTCTAACGATCCAGTTTTCTTATCGCTTCTGTGTCCCTGTATGTGTCCTGTTGCTCTAACTTTCTTGAGTCAGTTTCGTTCTCGTCTGAACCTCTCGACCAAATCATCCGTTTGCATTTCTCTGTTCCGTCCATCCATCTTCCGATCTTCTTCTCCATCCGTCATAAACCATTTTACTCTGCTATCTGTTAAACCTATACGTTTCCATTTCATTTGAAAAAAAAAGCCAAAGTGATCAGTTCTTAATGGACGAGCTTTCACCCGTTCGTCGTTTTCCTTTTTTTTTTTCGACTGACATCTCCGGAATGCTTCGATATTGAATCTCCTATCCGCATTATTCGCTCATTCATTGCTCGCTCATCGCTTACTAGAACAATAAATAGGCTTCATAGTGTAAGTCATAGTTTCCGACATCAGAATCAAGTGGCAAAAATGCAGGGTACAAAGAAAAGTCAGCGTTCCAGCGGGAGCCATAGTGTTGTCTTTGCCCTCCTCGTCGCGCACTTA
The DNA here is from genome assembly GCA_914969975.1 of Anopheles atroparvus. Lineage (NCBI taxonomy): Eukaryota > Metazoa > Arthropoda > Insecta > Diptera > Culicidae > Anopheles > Anopheles atroparvus. Next base: position 37,730,566 of record CAJZCY010000002.1, on the reverse strand, counting down.
TGGTTTCGTTTCGATAGGTTTGCCAGCCCAGAAGCTGACTGATTAGCAAACGAACCGATGGTTTTTCCTCTCTACCTCGCTACCCGCCGTTACTGCGAAATTAATACAAGACGAATTCTTCCATCAGCCCGTAAAGCTGCTGCATCGAATGTGTCGTGTATCGAACGGGGATGAACGCTGGGACAAACGTGCTATTTATAGTATTATATTCGCTATAGTTACGTCCTTCAACAAAATACACATCTTCCTTCGCCCCTCACACGACACGACCGATCACAAGGCTCAGCGAATGCTCGTGACACACACTGACACACACGTTTGCCTGCTATATTGTGGTGGCCTTCACCATTCAGTAATGGGCACATGACATGGACTAAACGGAAGCAGCAGCCTCGCAGGATTGACAGGTTCATTATAAAAATGTGAGAAACAGGGGGGGGGGATGTCGGGGGTAGGGACTCCACGGTCAGCTCGGTGTGGGGAAAACGGTGGGGGCTGGATGATCGAATGGGCCGTTTGGGTTCGTGCGGAAAACGGATGGCCAAGCATCGATGGAAAGTTATCGAAACCAACGCGCACGGCTGGGAACACCAACCACAACGATGGTCGCCCTTCGGTAAAATCATCATGCGTCACTCGATGCGGAAAGCTCTCGTTTGACGTGCATGCATGACGTTCGAATCCTTGTGGTTTCGATACTTTAACAAAGGATATTTCATGTGCACAAGGCTTTCATTTCATTTAAAAAAAAAACACTATCGGACTTGTTCACCCTTTTGCAATTGACCATACTTTTCTCATTCGATTATCGGTCATGCAAGTTGTTAGATGAATCGTACTTATAAAATACAACTATTTTTCTAACTCAAGATACTGCTCAACATGTATTCCCAGGGCAGCAAAACTAAGTCAAATTATTTACACGTTTCCGCCATGGTCGCTCGATCATTTCCCACAGCGCATCGGATCAAGGTTTACGAGAGACTGCCACAATAACTACAATCTCCGGCGGGTCGATAAATTAGATTGCGAACATCGTCCTGAAGCGCATTATTTTTCCTATCGCTAACACTCCCTCTATCGGTGCGATAAACGCCGAAATGGCTCTGTTACGAGTACACGTAGCGGATGTTCGGGCTAATTTGGAAGTTACGAATTGCCCGATCGCTCCTAAATCGTGTAACTGATCGGCGTTGGCCACAGTCAACCGTAATCCCCAATCACCAAGCGCCGTTCATCAGGAATCGCCGAGCGTTTGGTTATAGGCCGGCTCGATTAGGACATTTAACGGTTTTACGTGGAAGGCACGGGAATCGGGAAGGAAAAGTCCATCGAGGTTAATGGTGTCACAAAACAAGATAAACGCCATATCAATGCTTATGTGCGTGACAATCTAGCATTGTTGGCAAACGAACAACCATATAACTTCCGATATTTTATCGACCCCATTTGCTATGCAGGTAATTTTTTAATCCAAAATATAGATAAAAAATATGGAATAAAGATAAGACATTGGAGCAAAAGTTGCAAAATGGTTTCTATGGAATTTACATCTGAGTACATTAGAAAAACAGTTGGTTTGTAAAGATTTTTGAAAAATAGAAAAAGATCCAAAATATTTGAAATACAAAACATTGCAACGAAAAGCTGTATTATTACGGCACAGGCTACTCACCGGAAAAATATATGCTATTTTGATGCTTTTTTTCTGGTCGTCTTTCAACCTTTTGCGCCTGCTCACGTTTCCACGAACGCCATCCAACTGACTCCTCCGGCGAGGCCATTACAGGTGGGTTGGGGTCGTTACCGGCAGATGACGCCCTTCGCCAGCGCTTTGACAGTTCGCACGCGGCATCGTGAGCTTTTTTCCTATCATTTTTAATAACACCGGTGCTGACCGTATGGGGTCGATCGGCATCGCAGCATCGGACGAAGGAAAAGCAAATGCGGCCCAAAATATTAACTCACAAAGCGGACTCGCACAAAGCGGACGCGAAAGCGCTGGCAAACATAATTGAGGTGCCATTTGGGTGCAAAATTATTTGTATAATCCGCCCACCGCCCGCCGGGGTGGCCTTTGGCCGAGCTTTCCCGCGAATACGGCAGCTTATCCGTTGGCAGGTTGCGAACCGCGAGGCTGCACCCCACAGCTGCCGGGACGTTGTGTCACCAGCTAGGCACCAGGAGGGATGTTTAATTTGCACCGCCCGCTAAAGTCCGTGCTGTCACGCAATTTCTTTGTGACGGTAAAAAGGTAAAATATTAACAGCATGTGTTCGAAAAGGTCATTACCATAACCTGCCCGGGCTGACCGGGGAGCGAGGAGTGCGAATATACCACGAAAAAATCCTCCCCATTCCACGCCACGTGCGATAGAGTGCTCACAAGCCGGCACGTACCGTCACCGTCGTCCAGACCGGATATTTACCTTGTGCGCAGTTTCCTCCACTTCCGATGGCATGAGCCACCTTGGACTACCCGATGCGTGACAGCTATTAATTAATCTCCCGGAGCCGTCGCCGGGCGCCCCATTGAGTCATTGTGACGATGTAGCGAGGATTAGAATACGCCGTGGGCACATCCGCAATTAGGGTAGATTATTTTTCCAACCCGAAAACGAAATCAGCACATCGCATACATTTACCTACCGGGTGGCACTGTGCGTAGATCTACATTTAAATCACCTGCCCTTTACTTGGCCGCCCCGTTTTTCAACCTCCAACCTCTGCTAGCCCTCCGAAGTCTTCGCATTTCTCGCAATCAGCTGCCCTGATGGTGAATGTACATAATTATATCCCACGAAATAATGGTAGTTCCACACAGGCGATAAGTGTAGCGACAAGCCTTTCCAGCGGAGTGCTTTCCACCGGCAGCCTATAAGAACTAACGAGAGCTTACACGCACGCATCCCTTATAGCACCAAACGACAGGTAAGTGCAGTGTTTTGATTACCCTTTCTTTACCGTCAAATGTTTCGCCTTTCATCAGGATCTCGTCGTTGCGTTTTGTTTTTGTTTTTTTGATCTGTTTCGAATTTCGGCGAAACAGACGTCACAGGCGATGCCTCCGAGGCCCGTGGTGGGGGCCACTCCTTTTTAACCATCGTCTGGCACCATCGATCCGTGACCGCCGCGCGAAAAGCGCTTTTCCAATTTCCCCGGCGAAGAAAACCCCTGTTGATTCCCGAGAACGCGCACCCCATTAGCACAGGCCCGGCGTGTGCTGGCGTGCGCTGGGATTGGTGGTTGGAGGGTCAAAAACGAGCTAGTCATCATCTCAAGCCATCAATCATGTTTCCGCCTGCCATCATTTCGTGTAAACGATTCATTTTCCCCGCTCGCTCCAGCGCCGACCGAAGGGGGTCGCCTCTTTTTCTCCTCTGGAGCAATTTTGGAGTTTTCGGTCGCCACCAAATTTGTTGGCCTTGACTTGCCTGCGCACCACCAGCTGTGGTAACGACAATCGTCTCCTCCAAACACCATGTGCGTCTAGATGTTTACCCGCTAAGGGAAAGGAAGGCATACATTACAATGTCAAAATTACGACTCATTCGAGGCCATACAATATTTCGCATGTTCAATACTGGCACTGGTGTATTGAACACAATTTTCAACAAGTCCAGAAAACAACTCAGCCGAAAACTTGCTTCTCATTCAGATGTTGCTTACATCTTGCTTGCATGGCGACGAGCGATTCTTGTGCAAGAATCGCAGAAGGAATGTTCGGTGGCACTTCCGATCTCTTCTGAAGAGACCTACACCGTACACGAACAAGCAAATGCCGGGTGGGAAGACCGCTGTCTATTTATTTTAACTTTTTTAACGTACACCGCTATGCCGTGTACCACACCAATCTTAGCGTTGGCGATAGCCGCGACGAATGATCTCAATGCCAGGGTGTGTATCGATGAGAATAACCCAACAGAAAAGTAGAACGAATGCAAAATACTACAAGCTGTCCCCGTAGCCTATCGACGAACCCGTCCCAATTACATGTCCGATCGGGAAAAGCTATAAGCTTGCGTTCAATTAACTCTACGGCATTCACAATCTGCACGGCAGGCGACTGCGCTCCTTCCAACAAATCGACAACAAACGAAAATGGAAAAGGCAACCATTATCTTGTTATCAAAATAGCTCCCAAAACCAAACAGCTTTGCATGCACTAGTCGGTGGATTTTATTCCGATCGCAAAAGGAAGCTTTTCCACAAGGGCAATCGGGTTTAACGTTACGTTTTCGTAAAGAAGCAGACAAAACAAAAGTTGTAATGTAAATTCCCTTCATACGGTGGTTCGAGTATGGTCACGTCCAATCCGACGTTTGGCCTGCACCAATAATGGAGGTGAGACAGAATATCCTTTTCCCCGCGTGCTCTTCACGCTGCGGCTCGGTGGAGAAGATGAAGTCTTGTCAGTGTACTGCCCCGAAACGTCCGTCACTCTCGCCTTCCTTCGAGCATCGCAAGGGTCGGCACGAGCTGTGACACGGTGCCGTACCAAGATTTAATCTTCACCTCGTCTCGCAAGCCGGGAGTACGAAAAAGAAAAACGAGGAAAACAACAAAAGAACAAAACCTTTGCTCTGCGGAAAAGCCCTTTTCCCCTCGTGAATTCCCTCTAGTCTTCAAGTTTGCAATTCGATTCCAATCGGCAATAGATTCCTGCCCTTTCGGCCGGCTCGTTAAGATTCGGATTAAAATTGAAACCCCTTCCAGCAAATCCTTCTGGACACTGTATTCTAAACACTAGCGCCAGCCTGATAGCCCGTAACCATCCAAAACATCTACAGGACAATGTTTCGGATTTGATTATTGTAGTCACACAAAGAATCGAGGCCAACGGTGTTGGCTCGAGCAGAGGAAATCATCCATATCACACAGGAAAAAGAAAAAAAACGATTTCATCATCCATATGTAGGCGATAGCGTAGAGCAAGTTCGATCCATTCATTTGCTTGAACCCCACATTACCCAATCATGTTTAATCAACTTTGTTTTTCTTTCTGGACGTTGATTGAAGCAATATTACATTTAGCTGTTTTGATTTGACGCTTCGCTCACTGGTTTTACTTTTCTAATAGAAAGGTTATCTAGTGCCTTCTCATGCAATAGGTGCCCGTCCGGCCGAACATTACATCCTTCCATTCGTAAGAGCAACATTGCAAAGAAATCATCCCAACGGTCTTATGATTGTAACCGCAATGCGATTTCATCATTCCCTGTACCGCGCGCCTCGTAGAATCGTTAGGATAATCATTAGCATCTTTTAATTACGGTGATCAGCCAACTTTTCCCGGGCATGCGGGGATCGGGATTGGGTGTTGCGAAAATTAACATATCATCCCCTCAAAGCGTGCTGCTTCTGGGGCTTTTGGGTAGTGATACATTTTAACGAGCATTAATCCGGGCCAAACCGCACCTTGTACCATCCTTGCCGTGGGACAACATTTTTTTAAACCCCTCAGCTCATCACTCAGCCCTACCGAATCGCACCCTTCACCGTATTCGAATTTAACACACTGGGAAGAAGGGCTTGGCAACAACAACAACAACAAAAAACCACAACAC